>OY977937.1:10780000-12173750 GCA_963854355.1 Epinotia brunnichana | reverse complement strand
CGCCAATATCTCGGGCTTACACAGATTGAAAAAAGGAAGGACTTTTGCTACAAGAAAAATAAAACTAAAATGGAATCTCACAGAGCTTAATGAACGCAAGAAACAGTGCGCTAGCATGAACACAGATTTTGAATAAATTCTTGTGTCTGTTTTACTAATCCAACGATGCGGTCGTAGTACTTACCTAACAATAAGGTAAGTACTTCATTATTTTACAGAAAAACCGGTTAAGTGCGAGTCGGACTCGCGCACGAAGGGTTCCGTACCATTATCAATAAAAATATTTATTTTATTTTGTTTTTAGTATTTGTTGTTATAGCGGCAACAGAAATGCATCATCTGTGAAAATTTCAACTGGAACTATTACGGTATCAGTGAGATACTGCCTGGTGACAGCCAGACGGACGGACGGACGGACGGACAGCGGAGTCTTAGTAATAAAAATAGTAAAAACTATCATCAAAACTGCGCAATAAATAAGGGAGTTCTTAGAAGAGAGTAAAAATATATGTATAGTAAAATTTAAATAGAGGTATGAGCGTATAAAAAGACAACAAAAAAGATCAAACATTTCATTAATTTCAAGTACCTAATCAAAAAAAACTCAATACGTGAAACAATTATATTATGACTCTTTATTAATATTTAAACTTTACAAATCATTCAACTTTACCACATCTTCATTCGTTTATATCTCTGAAACGCTCTCATAGGTTATTTAGCCGACGAGATATCAAGGAAATTGGATCTACTGTTTCCTCCTCAATACGTCAGGGCCAGCCCGCCGGGCCCGTAATGAATGGCTGCCACTGACCACGGTTAACTGTGACGCTTTATATTCCTCATCTAGAGGCCAGTAAGATAGACATCATATAGGTATCTACTGAATTGGATCTACTGTTTCCTTCTCTAATATGGGGGCCAGCCCGCCGGGCCCGTAATGAATGGCTGCCACTGACCACGGTTAACTGTGACGCTTTATATTCCCTAACTAGAGGCCAGTAAGATAGACATCATATAGGTATCTACTGAATTGGATCTACTGTTTCCTTCTCTAATACGTCCCATCGCAATAATCTTGGGCCAGCCCGCCGGGCCCGTAATGAATGGCTGCCACCGACCACGGTTACTGTGACGCTTTATATTCCCTAACTAGAGGCCAGTAAGATAGACATCATATAGGTATCTACTGAATTGGATCTACTGTTTCCTTCTCTAATACGTCCCATCGCAATAATCTTGGGCCAGCCCGCCGGGCCCGTAATGAATGGCTGCCACCGACCACGGTTACTGTGACGCTTTATATTCCCTAACTAGAGGCCAGTAAGATAGACATCATATAGGTATCTACTGAATTGGATCTACTGTTTCCTTCTCTAATACGTCCCATCGCAATAATCTTGGGCCAGCCCGCCGGGCCCGTAATGAATGGCTGCCACCGACCACGGTTACTGTGACGCTTTATATTCCCCAACTAGAGGCCAGTAAGATAGACATCATATAGGTATCTACTGAATTGGATCTACTGTTTCCTTCTCTAATACGTCCCATCGCAATAATCTCGGGCCAGCCCGCCGGGCCCGTAATGAATGGCTGCCACCGACCACGGTTACTGTGACGCTTTATATTCCCCAACTAGAGGCCAGTAAGATAGACATCATATAGGTATCTACTGAATTGGATCTACTGTTTCCTTCTCTTATACGTCCCATCGCAATAATCTCGGGCCAGCCCGCCGGGCCCGTAATGAATGGCTGCCACCGACCACGGTTACTGTGACGCTTTATATTCCCCAACTAGAGGCCAGTAAGATAGACATCATATAGGTATCAACTGAATTGTTCGAGAGTAACCTATTGAAGACATTGTAGTCCAGTTCTTTTATTGACAACTTGAATGGAAATGGCAAATTTTGAAATAATTTATTATACCTGATTTTTTTCTGTGTAACGGATATATAATTATCATCATTTAAATGATTACCTAGTGACAAAATCTAACAAAATATCATTCAACAAAAAATCGATAACTCAATTAGCCACTGAACTGTGGGAGAAAATGTTAATACTTACTTAAATGTTATAATCTTATATGTTGATCCTTTAAATCTGCTTTATAATATTCACGATAAATCATACAAAATAAGACAATGAAATTGAAATCTATATAATTACTTCTAAGTGGAAAGTGTGTAAGATTCTTGAATAAAGCATCTTGAAATGAAAATTAAATATATAAAATCTTAGAATAAAGTTTTAAAATGCAATAAAAAAAAAACACTATTATGAATTAATGTTTTTCAAAACCGTATTTTTCCTGGAGTATTGTAGAACTAATTTGGCGATATTGATGATATTTTGAAGAACGGACAATTAATTTTTTTAAAGAATTTATTTGTAGGTACGAGTGTGACTTGTAAATCTAACAGACTAAAGAGATGCCAGGGTAACCGTCCATTCAATCACTAACATTAAAATTTATCTATATATTTATATATGTGTGTATATGTACCTATATACTATTATATTTACCATTATACAAGTATGAAATTATGAGTCAACTTTTGCATTTGTATTGTAATTAAATCTTGTATCTAACAATTTTTGTTTTTTAGCCTGTCTCTTGCACAGCTTGCACTCTCTTTTGATAGTCTCTGTTTAGCCCTATGGTTGACTGGTAGAGAAGGCCTTGAGGCATTAAGTACACCTTTTGTACTTATTTGTTTTGTGCAATAAAGATTCAATAAATAAATAAGATATAACCCAAAAGCGACCTACATAGCAGCAATATAATAAAGAAGCAAGGATAAAATATATTCAACGGGTTTGTCCTTGACCTGGATCCCGCAATTTTCATCGCTATATATATATTCGACCTATAGGTCGAATATGCGAGGTTCTTGGGAACTAGCCAATGCATCGTATGTTAAGTTAGCCCTCTTTTGAAGAGAAGTTTCGGTTTCCGTCCTTAGTTCAAAGCAGATAACACTTTCTAGTTTTTTAGGTCGGCCTTGTACTGCCCCCTTATTCTGTAACTTGGTTTAAGCTCACCTCAACGCTCACCCACAATTATACCTTGACACCGCGATGCGTAGTAATTAAGCGTAGGTAGAGGTCTAGTTTCGTAACGGGTGACCGGCGAGGTGAGCCGTATTACCGCGTAGCGAATAACAGCCCTGCTACAGGTTCTTGGGTTGGTACTTATTATGATATGTATGTATATGTACCTATAAGGTATATTGAGTATGCACATTATAGCCGATGAATGCCATATTCAGGCTTTGTACTATTTACTATAAAAAAATAGAAGTATTCCTTTATGGTAACATATTATTGCATATACATTGTCATCCGATTTACATAATTGTACTAAATTTCCATTTGATTCGACTTTGACTCACACAATACTAACAAACGGCCGAACCAACAAACGAACTAATAAGACAAGTAAATATAAAGCTCCCAAAAAACCGCATAATGTACGTATTATATTGTATATGTGTTAGCCCAGTGTCCCCCAACCAATCCGTCATTGCAATTACACCCGCCTGTTTCATATACCTAGTATCCCTACGTATATTCTGCGCCCGCGGACAAAAGCGCCTACCGAATCGGCCGCAAATGCGGTAAACTCCCATTCTATCAAAATTCATCGCGATTCACCGACTATCAAATTTCAACTATGTGTAGTAAAATACAAATACAAAAAACCTTTTAAAAAAACTATTAATTTTGCATGCAAAATGTTGATGATTTTATTTTTCACAGACCCCGAAAATACATCTACGGCAGTAAAAAATATATAAAACCACAATTAAATAAAAAAGGGCCACAGAAATTAATGTTACATTTATTTTTTGTACGTAATTTCCCATTCCACAATTATTCTGTAATGACTTTTCCCAAAACATCCTCCAGATATTATCTGTGTACCCATTTACTGCAAAATTTATTCACCCGATCTCTTTTGTTATGAATGAGAAAAGTTCTAATCTCTAATCTCAGCGACTTTGGCTCAAAATTATCTGCGGCATTATCAAGTCTTTTGACTTAAGCAGGTAATATCAAAATTAATGAATCTATAACAATTTATACAAGAAATTATAAATCTCTACCCCAGAAAGTCCCATATTATTTTATTAAAATAATAAAAATAAAGAAAAGTACAGAATTAAACATACATTACCTATTCGAAGCGAAGAAAGCTCGCAACTGCCAGCATCTGAAATAACAACATGAAAGCTGTCACTTATCACGAATGGTAAGTGGATGATATCGAACAGGAAAACTTGGGAAATAAAAAGATTAAAGATAAAATAGACGGCAAACGAACGAGTCAAAACAAAATAGAAACAACAAGTCAACAACACTTGAGCGCGTCAGGAAGGTAGCGGTATCGAGTTAGGGGGCATTTGACGCAATCAAATTATACGGAAACTTCGACTCGCGAGGCGCGAACAGGAAAAAAATTGCCACTCTCACGTCCACTTACCTTGTACAGTAGTCCGTGATTTCCAGTCAATTTAATGAATTTAAAAATTATATTAATTATAAACTGTGTTAACATGAAGTGTCGGTATCGGCAGGAGCTCAGCCGCGTCTAACTGTGCGGCGAGCCGCGCCCCTACACGCTACTTGTACTGAATCTCTACCCCAATTCCGGGCTTCGGGAGGCAAGCGCATCCCTATGCCATTAAGCTTAACGTTACTACAAAGTGTTACCCTAAATTAATCTCTACTAACACGGAGGAAAGTCTAAATTCCCTTGCGCATTTTTGATTGTATGACTATTTGCTGTCTGCCGACTGCATTTCGGTACCCGGGGATGCTGCGCAAAATAGGACCACGAAATATGAACGAGACTGCGAGGCGCTGGCGGGTGGGGAGGGGTGTGAACAGACTGGAGATATTTGAATAGACCTCGCCAGCTCTTTCTAGCGGGAGAAAGGCGAGCGCGAAGCGCGGGGCAGGGGCGGCGAGGTCTACTTTCTCGGAAAAGTCGTATATACATTCCAGTTTCAAAAACGTATACGTCTTTCTTTCTCAGTAAGACCGCTGTTGTGGCGGAAGCACGCTCCTCCGTACAAATCGGCAATGTACAGTACGCAACTAATGTGCAGTTTCCATCGCAGTTTGTATCACGGCCCCTGCCCTTTGGAAGAAAACAAAAGAGCACAGCTAATTTCATTTACCCCTATTACGTATTTGCGCAGGAAGATGGTGTTTGAGCAAATTATACTTGGGTAGTAGTTCAATCAGGCGTAACTACTGTGTACATCGGTTCGTAATATGATAACAATAAAGTCGGTAATTATTATTTAAATATTACGACGGTGGCAAACGTATGGTATGCCTGGTGGTAAACAGACAACGTAGCTTATGGATGCCTGTTAAAGGTGGGTCCACACTTGTGACATGACGACGGACCGGACTACGTGTCATCGTACGGGACATGTTACGCTAAAGGCCTCCACACACCGGGCGCGCCCCGCGACCGGTGTTTGGAGGCCTTTAATGTGGAGCTTGTGGCAATTGTTCGCGTAACAAAATATGTACGTCCACATTATCAGTACTGACACGTGTATGTGATACGGTCACGGGATAGTGTTCGGTAACTTGTCACAAGTGTGGATTCACCTTAAGACACCGGAGAACTCACAAACACGTTGCCGATCCGTTGTTGATTTAAGGATTCGTTGTGTTAAATGTAGGTCTCTCACTCTCAACATAGCGCACCCTCGGGAGCTCTGGCAACCTTATTACTCACCACCAGGCCCCTATTTCACAAACTTAACAATTGTCACCTGACAATTCTCCGTATATTGCTGGTTCCATTAAGTAACCTAGCGACCACCTTCTTCTTGAACAAGCAATGTATGGCGAATTGTCAGTGAGAACACCACATAACATATCTTCAGAGCAGACAGTCTTCGTTAAGGTGCCGTAGGCTCGTGGTCTTCTCTCCCTCTCACTGAGCATAAGCGTGAGCGAGATGGACGTGCGTGTTCGGAAGCGCGGATATCATGTTTTTTAATTATAATTTTTGTGCGTTTTAATAAATAAAAAAGTAATAACTAAGTTCCCTCAAACATGATATTGCCAATTCTTAGAACCAATTTTAATATGTTTAGCTGTTGTGCATAATTTGTCACGATTTTTTAAAGTGTATTTTTTTTCTATCGAGCGAAAGTCAAAAACTCAGGATATGAATAGCTGTTGTCCGTCGAGAGAGGCCTCAAGATTGCTAATTAAATGTAGGACAGCCGGTATTATGATCCAAAGTAGAGCTACGACTTTTTAAAAATCCGTTTATTTACTGAGCTCTCGTCGCCTTAATACTTTCACTGCCAGGAACCTAGCGGGCGCCTACGCCGTAGTCGCTTTCAGCTACATACGGGGGAAAACCACGGGATTGGCTACGAGCGTAGCGCGTAGCGGTTCTTGGCAGTGAATGTGGTAAGAGCCCGTTCACGTACTCACTAGCGCCACTGGTAAATAATTGAGATTATTCAAATTTAACGATAGATATTTTAAAAAGTAGGCCGCTTAACACTGTATTTTGTATATGCATCTTTTTATTTTATTACGAAAATCGAAAGTATAATTCAGCATTAAAACAACTGTAGCATTAAAACTTTCTTAAGATTTATTTTTCTGATGTTATATGCATTTGAAATCTGCACGCGCTGACACCCCTCGAAAACGCTCCATATTAAACGGGCTTATGCTATGACGTCACAACATTATATTCTCGGCGCGTTTACTAAGGAGTAAGTATTTAATTTGCAATTATCTCCACAAATCTTGCGTTTAAGCCTATACTTGTCTTACAAAATATGATTTCTTATTCAATATTCTGTGTAACTGTTGTGTTATTTTATTGAAAAATAAACATTTTTTTCGTCATTTTAACGTGAGATAAAATTAATACAATCTTTTTTTTTTTGTATGATATCTCTACGTATACCCGCATCGATAGAGTGCAATTTATTCGAAATTGAAATCCCATGCAAGTTTCCCATTATTTACCAGTGGCGCTAGTGAGCACGTGAACGGGTTCTTAAGGTGGAGGTACTTCCCACGGGTTGCTTTGAATATGAGCGATATGTCAGTTAGCTTTACCCTTCCTCTCTAATTAAGGTACTTATATTCGTAATAAATTGATATGTAATGCATGCATGAACGCGTGCCCCCAATATCCCCCAATAGGCGATTAGTAATAAAATTTTATTAGAATAATTTTCGCAATGTGTTGTATGGGTAAACGAGCTTATTGGAACTAATACAGGCCTACTATAAGCGTCAAATATAGGCCGGACCTTCGAATAATGAGTATGGTTTTATGGTTACGACTTATTTTTGACGTTACGTGTAATATAATTTCACGTAAAGAAAAAAAAATTGCTGACTTGAAACGAACCCAAGAAAATTTACGGATTATGTACTTACATCCAAAATATGTGTCAACAATTACTTATAATTCTGAGAAAAAACTTACTTTTTTTGATAACTCTTTCTCTATATAGCATGCAAACTCTATATAGCATGCAAAACACATTGAAATCAAATGGAAAGAATAATGTAAGTGTCAGATTGGGCCTCTGATTAAAAATTGCATAGGTACGTACGTACGTAAACCAATGGCAACGATATCTATTATACAGGGTGGGCCATGCAACTGGAGCAAATATTAAAAAGGACGCTTCCTTAGAGCATTTGCAGTAAACCCCTTGTGTATCATTCACTTTCAAAATTTTTGGTTTCGGAGAAATTTTGATCTAAATTTAAGTCATGACCTCCAAGTAATGTATCTTGGCAACACGAGATCATATCACGGCAGTCAATGCAGATTTTGAGGTAACACCATGTAATGAGTATGAGAATAGTTTTTGCATTTTTGTGTTCAACAGATAGTTTTGTGATTTTTTAATTTTTTTTCATATTTTTTTGTGTTTTTAAAATAAAAAGTTACTCATAGCACTCCAAAAGAGTAAACAAATACATGTTAACTTATTTTAAAGAATTTTTTTTTGCAAAAAAAATATTTTTTTTTGCGTAAAACCACTTGGAAATATTTGTTTACAAGCTTAATAATAATCTACCGTTTAATTTTTTGCTCCAGTTACAGGGCCCACCCTGTATATATATATATATTTCTGCTAAAAAATAAAATACTAACGTGAAGTGTGCAAGCATTATTGCAGCCAGTATTTGTCACGCGTCACTTCGGCCATTCACAGTCTTCAGAATCATAGAACGAGCAAATACAATACAAACGAATTTCTTAGTTAATGCAATTCCTGGCATAGAAACTCTTTAACACGAAGTCGAGACTCAAAGCAACAAACAAGCCACATTTCAAATACTGATTCGCTCCGTATAACCCCATTAGTGTTACACAAATCGAGGGTTGACTTTCGCGAACTTACACTGCCCAGGTGCGTAAAATTAAAATTCAACTTTAAATTCATGTAACAAGTTTCAGTTTTCTAATAGAACAGGCAAATGCTATTCGAGGTTGCGGAAGTTATCCCCCGAAATGCTATGCCCGCTTGGGCCACGGCCAATTTAATGTATGGCTTGGCACTGCTGGTACGAACGCTTCGTAATCCAACGCTGAATAGGAATTATGGTTGTGTACCCCTGCAACAATAGCGAGGTAATATGCAGTACAGGAGTGTACAACTTAAGGTACATGAGGTGTTTTGGTTATAATTACGTAGCTTGATTTGAAAGTGGCGCATATGCCACGTTGTTTCATTTATATCAGAATAGCACAATAACAATAATAATATTTAGTTGGCTTCATTACCTACGTTACACTAGTCTAACTTGGTAAATTTTCTTTGCGTTGTCACATAGTGAGTTTTAATTATTCATTGTATCCAAAATTTCATTTAAAATATCAAGTTTCATCCTACGTTTTACGATAAGTACTCCAAGTTTAAAGTACCCAATTAGAACACGAATAGTTTCCCTTATCTTTTTAATTAGAGTCTTGCACGCTGTTAGAGCATCCATGTTATACATTGGCTCTAAAACTGGGCTGTTAAAAATTCCGCCAAGCGCAAAATTTGCCTTAGTTAAAAATTACCATTGTGTGCAAGTATGAATATGAGATGATATGAGTTTATCTTAAGTTAAGTTTCTTGGTATGAATTGTTGAATACATTTTTTCTTAAGATTCATTCAGATATACCAATTATTTTAGAATTCTTAGGCCAACGCTACTGTATTTAAACATAAAATAAAAATCCTAACAAAAGAAACTACCTCACTTTTAGTACATACTAATAAATAAGTTACAATGTGATCGACAACGAATTGACTTTTGTGACAAGTTAGCGATTAAAAAGCAGCACAGCTAGGGTTGATCTACATAATAAATATTTGGGGACAATCTTACACAAGTCGATCTAGACGCACAGTAAGCTGACTAAGGCTTATGTTATGGGTAACTACGGTATTACATACAAATAGATAATACACATACTTTACATAGAAAGACTTGAAGGCAAATATGTATTTGTTTTTCCCAGGATTTGAACACAGATGGATGGAACAGAGATTAAACACGAACGAGCGTTAGGACAATTTCAACTGTCATTTTCCCATACAAAAATTTACATTTAGATCTACCTACGACGATGACGCGCGTACCATGCGTTAGGTAATCGACCAGAGGCTCTAGTATAAGTTTTATCGATACAATACGTTTTCGAACGCGTTTGCGTTTAGTTTGTATCGCAACGCGAACAGCGCCTCTGGTGGCAAACGCGTTCGAAAACGTAATGTATCGATAAAACTTATACTTTTTTTTATAAAACGACGGTGGCAAACAAGCTTACGGCCTGCCTGATGGTAAGCTGGTACCGTAGCCTATGGACACTTGTGACTACAAAAGAATCATAAGCGCGTTACCGACCCTTTATTCACTTGAGGGTTCGCTGTGTTGGCAGATAGAGACATATGCAAGTCCCTAACTCCCAACATAGCGCACCAACTAAAGCTACAGAGGAGTGATCACCTAACTTTTCGACCGCGCGTTAGGACCACTAAACTGTCATTTTCCCATACAAAAAGTGACATTTAGATCTACCTGACGGACGTACAATACGTGATCGACGTGCAGCTGAACTACCACTTTCAGCTCAGCAGGGTCACTACCAACTAGACTAAACTTGATATCGTAACATTTTCATATGAAAATATCCAGTTTAGAATGCGCATTTTCCACGATGAACCCTAAAAACGGTACAGCTAGTTTTATTATCAACATGTTAATTGAGCCCGAAGGCACGTTGGTGCGGATCCAAATGGCTCGCCGTACCAATTCCATAAATTGCAGGCCGCTGTTGAACCAAGATAATGTTCAGAAAAGGTCCCGTAACTATTCCGATCGTTGCGAACTTCTGAAATATGGATTGTGTATTGATACTCGTATACAGGATGACCCACGGCTATGCGGCATGGCATGAAGGGAAAGCACCGTTAATTATTTGCTCCGTGAAGACATATTTTTTTTTTTTTAATAAGTCACACTGCGTTCAAGCATTGAAAAAGAATCCTTGCTACAACAGGAAACCAAACCAAGTATGCAATCTGAATCTAAGATAATTGAATAGGGGTGTAGACTTAAAATTTATTAGTAAGTTACTCCAAAAGGAAGAAGGCCTAAAAAATATGCCTAGTGACGAAGTCCCATTCAGATATCTCAAAAAATTACGAAGCTACAACCGTTTTAATATTGCTTGTTAGAGAGAGACAACGCTCGTGGATCGTGACGTCACGATCCCCGAGCGTCATAGTAAATGACAATCGTCTCATATGAAGGTGCGTTTTGCGGAAAAGGGGCAGAATGTAAGTACCGTACCCCTTCTTAAAAGTTTTTGGACACTTATAACTTTGTGATTATTTAACCTCTTAAAAAGTCAGTCGCTTAGTAAAGCCCGAGTCCCGCGTTCGGTAATTTCAAGAATTGGCAGAAGTACCTTTATCTCAAGAACTTTCAATCCATAACAGATTACACCTTATTACTTATTGTGACATCTACTAAGTTAAATAACATTAAACATGTTTGTTAAGGGGCTCCAAGCGCTAATTGACTACTTAGTTTTGATGTGTTTTGAGTTGATATTCCTCCGTCAACAATAGATATATTTATGGTACAAACGTTAGTCGGTTCTTCAATCCTTTATCTACTTTTGCAAGAGAGTTTTGTAGAAAAAAATGTATACATATTTTTTTATGATTTATTCTAACATGGTCCAAAAAAGCTCTGTTTTCGATATTAAGTAGTATGTTGTTTATGCACTATTATGTATGAAATTTACATGTAACTGTTCCTTATTGACGTCTCTAACAACCCACGAGAGATTTTTATTTTTAACTCATTTTCACAAAAGTTACGTCCAAAAAACTGGTTTTTTGGCCTAAAACTGTTAAAGTTCGGTGCCATATATCTCGAAAACGGTGAGTTTTGAAGTAAATATGGGACACTATTTCGGTAAACCTCGTTGTTGTTAATACGGTAAGTCACAAAAAACACGAAAAAACGGACAGTAACAGATCGAAGGTCATTGGGAGCTGTAAGCCCCTTAATGTATAATTTCATTACTAATCATGCAACATAGGTACATAGTTAAGATAAAAATTATAAAGCGAGTCGAGTTACCGCGCACATAATCTCGCATAGAGATTGCTAAAAGATGTAATTTAGTTAAGTACTTTATCTGGAATAAATAGATTTAAATTTTGTTTTTTTTTAATCCTCTTTGCGTTTTTCCGATTTTATAGTAAAGGAGCCTGGGGTCCGCTTTGGTACCATTTTTTTAGAGAAATTCGAAACATCAAAAGTGCAGTTCGGAATAGGTCCAGGAATGTAATGAGGTTACAAATGTCAATGCAGTTTGGAGCACGTCCCGTTCTGTAAAATGCATTAATTCCATACCAACCATGCACTTTATGATAAGTACCCACATGCTTCGCCACAGGCTGCGTTTTATAATAAGTATGATACTTATCTTGAATTATTCAGTTCACTTTATTGGTAGCTTTTTTTCTGGAAAAGTAGTTAGCCCAAACATATCTACTTTTACATATTTTTGAGCCTTATCGCTGTAAATGTAATGTTTTTTGAAGAGAAATATACCTTTACATTTTTCTTTACATTTGGAAACATTACAATCGTACAAAACTAAATACACTTGAGATTATTCGAGTCGGCCGAATTACACCAAAATAGGACATTCAAAAAGCAACTCTACCATCCTAGGTACAAGATTCCAATTCACATGACAGTTTTATAAAAATTCGGCCACATTAAATAATCTCAACCATAACTTTCAGTTTGATCAGGGGCGGTTCACTCTGTGATTTCGTCGCGCCGCTACGAGTACATGCCGGCCGCCCGCCATTTGGCGGTCCATTAGTAGTTGCCGCGCGTTGGTACGGGACGCTCGCACGAGTCGCAGCGCGTTGCAAGCGATAGAAAGGGATGGCCACATTTAGGCACGTTTGGCGTACCAAAACAGGGAATTTGTTAACAGAGAACCTTCTGTACGTAGTATTATTACTTATTCTGTGGTTTGATCCCAATTTTTTTATATAAATAAAATAAAATAAATATTTGGGGACGATCTTACACAAATCGACCTAGTCCCAAACAAAGCAAAGCTTGTACTATGGGTACTAGACGACGATAAACATACTTATATAGATAAATAAATACTTAAATACATAGAAAACATCCATGACTCAGGAACAAATATTTGTGCTCATCACAAATAAATGCCCTTACCGGGATTTGAACCCGGCTCCGGGTTCCGGCTTCGTAGGCAGGGTCACTACCAACTAGGCTACAGAGGTTGTCAATGGAATGGATGTCAATGGATTCTAATATTTCTAATACATATAGTATCGTTGTCTATTGTAAGGTGCAAAGAGCATCGTGATTCTCTAAATACGGTTTAGAAACCGAAATTATACCTTCTTGCACTTGTGCATTCGTGTTTCCTTAATTTATTACTTTTATGAGTATATAAGTGCTGCATTTTTGACCTTGGCCAATACGACCAAATCGCCTACACTTCATTAAGATCTTCACTTTGCAGACGACGAGTTCAATTCAAATGAAAATCCTTTAAATGAGGAATCTTTTAGCAATCTATGTTAGGTTCAGTATGTTCTGTTAATGCTACAAGTCATGATTGCCATAAAAACCACTATCAAATAAAATAATTATTTATATATTTAAAAATTAATTACAGATAAATATCCGCAACGATTCGTCAAGTACGTACAGAAACACATCTCCCTAGGCATCAGGCATTCACAAAACAATGATAGTATCGGCAACAGACTTCCTCAACAATAAGGTCAAATTAGATTTTCCATTTATCAGATTTTTCACCACAAATCGGGAAATACTGGTTTACGCGCTGTGGCTTTCGGTGTTAGACTTACAACATTTGATTAGTTAATTTGTTGAAACACGCACAGAAAGCAGTTTCCGAGAAGGAATCTCATATTAAGTTGGTAAGAATTATGGTGAAGAATGTCTGTGGCGCGATATTGCACAAGTTGCGACTACAACTTTGCCGCTGCTGTCGTTGTTTTTATTTATCTTATACATTTGTATTCTGCTGTGTCCTTTACAAACTGAGAAATCTCAGAGGTTTAGTGTAGGAATAGAATGGAACACATGACTGTACCATGTAATATTATTGTAAGGGTAAGGAGACTGGTATTATTCTTAAATTGTTTTATTACCTACGGGAAGTAGGTAATAAACAGAGGTCGGCGGTGTTATCAGTTTTTGCATAACATGGACATACCTTTTCATTCAATGGTAAATGCCCTATGTGTAATTATTAACTAATGTAAGGATTTTATTTAGGCTGCCTTTCTGCTATGAGCTTTACGTCGCCATCTAAACAAATGAATTTTATTAGAATACTTTTTATTATTTTGTTTGTGGGCCTTAAATCCTTAATATGCCGCTTCGACCAGCAAGTGATCTATTGTGGCAGCCCTTGTTTTAGAGTTCACCGTTAAGTCCCGTTGCTTAGAATACTTTACTTACTTGGTTTAAATTACACAAATGGTCAATAGGTTAATAGAACAAGTACCATTTATTACACTAAATAAAAAAGGATAAGAAGTACTCGTTTTGTAATGCATTTTCATTTTATGTTTAATCATTTCAATTTTGTCTTCTTTTAATAGTTCTTTATGGCACCCTATCCATATTAATATCTACAAGACACAACTACATGACATTAATGACGTAAAAATAACTCACCCCCGCCGACCTCTGGTAATAAAATAGTTTAAGATATCACAAAAGTTGCGGAACTCTTCTGTTCTAAATGAAACTCCATAGATATCTAAACTAAACTTGTAGCCTATACGTACGCAAAAGAAAAGCTAGTCCTGCAAGTAGGTATCCAGCAAGAGTCACTGGACGATGACATTCTTGTATTGCTTTTTTTTTTAAACAAATTACCATGATTTATTGAGATCGTTTTAAAAAATAAATCTAAAAGCGCCAAGCGGAGATTTAAAGTAAATTGAAAAATTCAATTTCTACTTCAACAAACAGGAAAAGTCACGTCCAACAAAAGCCTGATAACTTGCCGAAAGTGTGAAGCAAACAGAACGCGAGTGCTGAAATGAGCAATTTATTGAAGAACAAAGTTCTGTCCCGTGCGGCGCTAGATAAGAAACTACTTATTGGTGTAAGTAGCTTCTTGTTGTTGCGAAATGCAAGCTATAGGTACTTGTGAATTGCACTTCGCGTTGATAATACTCGGTATTGGCTTTGTTCACGTCGGGAATTCTAAAAGTAGATAGGATTGTTCTAATGAAAGGAATTTGCGGTTTCCAGAGAGTTTACCTGTGATTTTGAGCTGTGAGCGAAGAGAACGAAGTTCTTTGTTTACAACTTGGGCAAAAATTAATTGGTATGTCTGCCCCGCGTCCGGCGGTTCTCCTGGGCTGTTATTCGCTACGCGTTGATGCAGCTCAACCCGCCGGTCATCGGTTACGAACCTACGCTTAGTAACTACGCATCGCGGTGTCAAGATATAATTGTGGGTGAGCGTTGAGGTGAGCTTAAAACAAGTTACAGAATAGGGGGGCTGTACAAATTACAGAATAAGGGGGCTGTACAAGTTACAGAATAGGGGGGCTGTACAAGTTACAGAATAAGGGGGCTGTACAAGTTACAGAATAGGGGGGCTGTACAAGTTACAGAATAAGGGGGCTGTACAAGTTACAGAATAGGGGGGCTGTACAAGTTACAGAATAAGGGGGCTGTACAAGTTACAGAATAGGGGGGCTGTACAAGTTACAGAATAAGGGGGCTGTACAAGTTACAGAATAGGGGGGCTGTACAAGTTACAGAATAAGGGGGCTGTACAAGTTACAGAATAGGGGGGCTGTACAAGTTACAGAATAAAGGGGCTGTACAAGTTACAGAATAGGGGGGCTGTACAAGTTACAGAATAAGGGGGCTGTACAAGTTACAGAATAGGGGGGCTGTACAAGTTACAGAATAGGGGGGCTGTACAAGTTACAGAATAGGGGGGCTGTACAAGTTACAGAATAAGGGGGCTGTACAAGTTACAGAATAAGGGGGCTGTACAAGTTACAGAATAGGGGGGCTGTACAAGTTACAGAATAAGGGGGCTGTACAAGTTACAGAATAGGGGGGCTGTACAAGTTACAGAATAAGGGGGCTGTACAAGTTACAGAATAGGGGGGCTGTACAAGTTACAGAATAAGGGGGCTGTACAAGTTACAGAATAGGGGGGCTGTACAACTGTACAGGTTGCATTTCTTAACCGATTCTCGTGAAATTTTGTGAGCAGGTTCGATATTTCTTAGTTCTATAGAAATATGGTTCTTCTTAAGGTTCTTGTGTCGTTTCGACGACACAAGAACCTTGAGAAGTGACAGCGACGTGGCGCACCCGTAAATGTAGTCAAACTATTACGTTCATCCATTTAAAACTAATAATAAATAATGATACTCTTGGCCATTCACGTGTAATGAGCATTGTAGCGACTGTAACATTAGGTACAAGCTCACAAAATAAACAGGAGCGTTTTAGTGTGCATTATTATTATTCCAGCGATACGACATTAAATTAGGTTCGAGCTTTTTGTTGAGCCGAGCAATTGGCAACATTTAATTTTTTAAGTGGGCCATTTTATGATTTAATTCGCTAGAAAATGTTTTTTTAAGCGGCTCGTGTTTTTTATTTCTCCCCAAATTGTAATTCTCATTCGGAAATATCAAATTTGGAAAGTAACGAATTCCAGAAGGTCATAACTAAATTATGACGTCAACGTTACGGCTCTGTATGGCAGCTTGCACACCTTTCATAATATGACAGTCATAGTATTAACGTCACACATGGCTAAACCACATTTATACAATTTCGCGATTTTCTTAATAACGGGTGAGAAATGAAATCCTAAAAATACTTTACTACGCAGGTAACATAATTACCGAAATGGTTTTCGAATTAGGCATCATTATAGGTACATAGTTTGAAATGTTGTCAATTTTGTTAGCGTTCCTCCGCCGTCCTTCTCCCCACACTTTCCGCACAGTATTTAATAGAGCGTTCGCTGCAATGATCGTGAAAATGATCGTAGCGATATTTCGGTTACACGCTAATTCTGGCGTCAGTTCAGTCCATCAGTTCCGAACGCGCGTCGATACAATTTAAATGTCAATTTTCCATATATAAAGTGACATTTAGACCTACCCGACGTTCGTAGTAGTAGGTCGATCAAGTAACGCATTGTATACAATGCGTTACTTGATCGACCTACTGAGCTATAACCACGAACTTCGAATCTCGAACTTCGTATATATCCGTCTCTATCGCACTTATGGTTTATGGCACTCAAGCGACAGAGACGGAGATATATGTTCAGAGTGGTAATCTAATCACGTAACGTTCCGAACGCGGACAATCCAACTGTCATTTTTCCATATAAAATTTGACATTTAGATCTACCTAACGTGCGTACAATGCGTTACGTGATCGACCTGCAGTTCGACAAGCCTTTAGGGAGGATGTTTAGACTTTAGGGAGGATGTCCCAAACCATATTTGTTTCTGGCCTCTCTGCAGGCCTCAAGGAAAAAAGAAAAACGGTGAAGCACAGCGCTTAAGCGGCCTTTAGACCTAGCTAAATGCAGTACAGTGGAGGGTAATCATCTTGCTGTGCTACGAAGCAAGAGGTCCTGGGTTCGAATCCCGATAAGGGCATTTATTTGTGTAATGAGCACGAATATTTGTTCCTAGTCATGGATGTTTTCTATGTAAATACAAATATTTATTTATCTATATAAGTATGTTTATATTCGTCTAGTACCCATAGTACAAGCTTTGCTTAGTTTGGGACTAGGTCGATTTGTGGAAGATTTATTCATTTATTTATTCTAATTAGTAAGAGCACTGCATTCAGCCAAAACTAAAGGCCGCTTTAGTGAATGCACAGCTTTATAGTGTCCAAAAGAATAATATTCGTAATACCATAAAACATTCATATAGGAAGACCTCGCCTCGTCTGTATTCCAAGCCACATCTGAGTGAAATTGAGAACGTGTCATGTTCGACACAGATATGACACATGCAAACAATTTCCTCTGTGTTATAAGATTACTTAAGAGAGCACGGTTGCCTTTCCATACAAACATAGTCTCAGTTTAAAACGGCGAACTGGAATTACATTGAACTTTTAATACACAATGGGGTCGGCGATATCTACTTCAAAAAAGCGGTCAAGTGCGAGTCGGACTCGCACATGAAGGGTTCCGTAAAATAAATTGCGGTTTACGATTTATGACGTATTAAAAAAAACTACTTACTAGATCTCGTTCAAACCATTTTTCGGTGGAAGTTTGCATGGTAATGTACATCATATATTTTTTTAGTTTTATCATTCTCTTATTTTAGAAGTTACAGGGGGGGGGGGGACACACATTTTACCACTTTGGAAGTGTCTCTCGCGCAAACTATTCAGTTTAGAAAAAAATGATAATAGAAACCTCAATATCATTTTTAAAGACCTATCCATAGACCCCACACGTATGGCGTATGGGTTTGATGAATTTTATTTTTTGAGTTTCAGTTCTGAGTATAGGGACCCCCAAAACTTACTGTTTTTTTTCGATTTTTGTGTGAAAATCTTAATGCGCCACAAAATACATCTACTTACCAAGTTTCAACATTATAGCTCTTATAGTTTCGGAAAAAAGTGGCTGTGACATACGGACGGACAGACAGACAGACATACAGACAGACAGACATGACGAATCTATAAGGTTTCTGTCCGTCCGTGCGTCCGTCTGTCTGTCACCAGGCTGTATCTCAAGAACCGTGATAGCTAGAGAGTTGAAATTTTCACAGATTATGTATTTCTGTTGCCGCTATAACAACAAATACTAAAAACAAAATAAAATATTTTTTAAGGGGGGCTCCTATACAACAAACGTGATTTTTTGCCGATTTTATAGATAATGGTACGGAACCCTTCGTGCGCGAGTCCAACTCGCACTTGGCCAGTTTTTTATATGTGTATGTTACGCGATAACTCCGTAATTTATGAACCGATTTGAAAAAATATTTCTATGTTTGAAAGCATATACCTACTCTCAGATTGGCCCCGTTGTCACCAAAATCCAGTTCTGATGATGGGATCCTGGAGAAATCGAGGGAACTCTTCAAATTTTATATGCAAACTTGAAGCTATTTGGCTACTGATTTGTAGTCGGTTAAAAATTTGTTTTGAAACTCAATTATTGTTGCTTTAAATTATAATAGAAAAAAAATAAAGCTATTAGAGACTTTGTATGAAAAACGTTCTCTCGGCTGTTTTTTTTTCCATTTTAATTTCTAGCAACAGATACTAGTTTCCGACCTAAATATGGCGGTTCCCATTGTGTACACAAAGTTTCATGTTATTCTAGCATGTTGTTTTAAAATGAGAACCAAAGTATGTCCTGTTGACTCTTAAGGTGGTTCGATTGCCATACAAAACGTTATTTGACATTCGCAGGCTAACGGCGTTATATTTTAAGAAACTTATGTAACAAACTTTCATATATTGGCTTCCCATTTGCGCCAAATTCCCCCTTTCCTAGAATAAACTTGTATAAACTAGATTAATTTGAGAAATTGGTTTGGGACGTGATATTTTGGGAAGACTATTTTTCTCAAATTATTCTAGTTTATACAAGTTTATTCTAGGATAGGGGGAATTTGGCGCAAATGGGAAGCCAATTGATGAAAGTTTGTTACATAAGTTTCTTAAAATATCACACCGTTAGCCTGCGAATGTCAAATAATGCTTTGTATTGCAATCGAACCACCTTAAAACTTTGCAGGTCAATTTCACCCTTACCATTTTTGTTGTTTTGATCGTAGCCGATGCTTCAGTCGTCTCTTCATTTCGCGTTTCCTGCATCTGGAAAATATAGATTGTCGTTTAGTTGTCCTGAATGAAATATGAGTTACGAAGCGGAACTTGTTTCCAAAAGCCCACTCACCGCGCGTTAACGATGTAATAGTGAATTATGACGTCATTACCCTCGGATAGTGCAGCAGCGGGGAGCGTCAGCAGAAATCTGGAACAATTTTATAATTGAAAAAAAATGTTATCTGGTTCATTATTTTGTGTTAATGCGACAGTAAGGTAATAAGGATTTTATCTATCCTAATATTATAAATAGGTAAAATTGTTACCCCTTTATTCATAAAACTTAGAATGATAATTACAAACACAAATGACAGACAAACAAATTTTAAAGGCATTTTAGCTAAAATAGGCTTGTTGAACGTTTATGAATACGGCTAAGGAGTATTATACTCTGTATAGGTGCGTAAATTAAACATTAACTCCTTATACAAAACAATTGTAGTTCAATCGCTAGTGATGCGTCACACGGCCATTAGTGATAAAAAGATAAAATAAAAAGTAAATTAATATTTAGAATACACCTTCTATATTTTATCGGTCTGCGTTCTTTGTATTACGCGGGAGGAGACGCTACGGCAGAATAGCTATATTGTACGGCGTTTCCGCTGCAGTATTGGTACATTAGGTCTGTAGGGGAAGGTGGCTCAAAGTGGGCACCTTAACGGAAAGTTGAAAAAAAAATGGTTTGTAACCCAGCAATATTATTCATTTGTTTGCCACAAGGTCCATAATTTAACACTTTTTGATGGATTATGGCTTAATTTATCGAAAAATGAAAAACAAAATAATTCTACGCAATTTACAAAACCCCTACGATTGATCGCTTTGCCCTAGGGGGGGGGCCTAAAGTGGGCACTCGCTTGGGGCAAAACGGGCACGGACATAATGTACCGTAATGGGATAGCCATAACTAAAGAAAACAAAACATCTTGATTCAATTTTGTATTATAATTTTTTAGCAGCAGTCACTAAGAAAAATCACAGAAAAAAAAACAAAACAAAAATAAACTTCTAACCTAACCTAACCTCATTTTTTGACGGTGTGAAAATGCCTTACGCATATCCTAACCTAACCTAACCTTTTTTTTTGAAGGTGTGAAAATGCCTTACGCATATCATAAGTGAACTTAAACTTATTTTCTTTTTTTTACCTACCGAGGAACCTTTGAGCGCAGTGCCCGCATTACCCTGCCCGCTTTGCCTTTTTTGACACTTAAATATCCAAGCAAAATCTAACCTTAAATTATTGAGACGTGTAGAGTTTAATGCAACGTTATTGCGGCCAAATAACTAATTAATACCTAACAGGCATTGATAATAGCATTGCAAACATCAAAAATGAGAAAACACACAAAATATACCTTCAATCATTTTTCAAAAAACAGCCTAAAACATTTTTTAGACGGAGCGTGTAACGGCGTGCTTGCAGGTGAGCCGGATGAATGACGCAAGGTGCGCGCGCGGCAGGGAGTAACTGTCGCGTTTAACGGCCGCACTCTTACTTTAAACGGCAATATTAAGTCCAGTGCCCGCTTTGGGCACGGTGCCTGCTTTAGGCCACCTTCCCTACCAATACTGCAGCTAACAAGCTAACAAGATTTCGCTAAGTTTGAAGGCTAAATAAATACGGTATGTTTCGACGGCGGAAGAAAAAACTTTGAAGATTTACCATAAAATTGCCCTTTTTTAAAAATGCATGCCTTAATTGAACGAGCGAGCGAAGAGAACAAACTTCTCCGTTTCAGCTTGGGCCAAAATTCTTTCGCAATGTCCGCATCTCCAGATATCCAGCTATCCCGCTGTTCTCCTCTACAGGTCGCATTGATCAACCAATTCTCGTGTAATATTGTGAGCAGGGTCAATTATATAGAACTTTTCGACGATACAGTTTTCGAAATTCAAAACAAAATAGATAATTTACTTTAAAAACAAAGTTTTAACCGACGAAAAATCAATCATCCCCTGTTTTCCTACCCTTAAGGTTTGTTTTTATTCCAAATTTATATGGGACCAACTTCGGGGTATACCCTTTCCAACTAAAAAAGAATTATCCAAATCAAACTACTCTGTAAAAAAGTTATGCGTGGTCATACATAAAAAAAAATATATACACGTCGACTTGAGAACCTTCTCCGTTTTTTTCGTCGGTTGAAAATGTCAGTCTCTCGAGTTCTACAGCTCATCACAGAGCCATAAGTCAAGATAAGTGGAACGATCGAATAAAAATTATATCAAGACCATCAAAATAGAAAGGAACAGCATAACCGACTAAGACACGAAGGAGTCTTAAACATCACGTTACGTATTCATCCGCTCACACCGCCAAGACTTATTGACAACCCTTGCTTCACATCCCACTCGTATAACACTTGATAGTGGCTGTAATGTGACCGTTTATATTCTGCGAATGGTACACTTGCTATAAATTAGTTGTATAATAATTACACAACTGCCATGCGAGGCCATGAGGCCCGGGAAACGGAGGTATGATGCCTATTATGATAGCGTGGGCCGATTCTAGTAAAACTGCAGGTTGGTAGACTGCGTGGTTTAAGGGAAAGATAGTTCCTATGTTTGACATTGAAGCAAAGCAAAACTGATACGAGTAAATTAGTTTTAATAGAATCCAGCCAATGGCTATACATATAAGTAACTAAATATCGAGTAGGTAAGCATTCGCAAGTAACATAAAGAAAATTTAAACATGTAACCTCTCGTATGTTGCGAAAGATTAAAAGACACTTATAAAGATAAATGTTGGTTGATATGCAATACCAGCATAGTAAATGTTGTAAATGTATAAATAAATAAATGAAAGCATGCAGTTGACATGAACGAAGCAAAACAAATAAATGCGAGCGTCTATTAACCACTATCAATCGCAGCAGTTTTTGCGCCGTTCTAGAATCAGCCGGACGGACGCTTTGCCATCGGATTCGCTGAAATAATTCCCTTATTTGTACCGCGCAGTAAGCGCTAATTGATGTGTTGACGAAAATGTTTTAATCTGCTTTGCCTAGATAACACGACAAATTTATTTTTACTCTTCCCTCTTTATTCAGCCATCTGCTGTCCAGCTTTTGTAGGCAAAAACGCTATTGTATGGAATAATATGGGTGATTTATTATAACCTGTTCAGGATTATTTCGCTTGATAACAGTATTTTACCTCTAGTCTTTGTGATTGAACGAGCGAACATTCGTATGTCCGGCGTCTGTTCTCCTCTATAGGTCGCATTTCTAAACCGATTCTCGAGAAAATTAGTGAAAAGGTTCAATAATAATATAGATTTTTATTGTCAATTCAGTTTTGCAAAATAAATATTTATAACAAAACACGTTTTAAAAAGACATGCTCTGGAGTTCTACAGTTCACAAAGACACTAGTAGACCTAGATGTCAAAATACGGGCTTTTTTAATGTCAAAAATGTTTTGCCAATCAAAACAATACCCTATTTGTTTGCGAAACTGACGAATAACATGTTAGATGTCTAAAAACACCGAAAACATTGGCGCAGCGGACACAGCTTTATTCATCCATTTCATCCTGATTACTACTACCTACCCCGATTCATTGTTTATATGCCACGCCGAAAGGAATCGTTCTCTGCATTTTATGCCAGAGTAGCTATCATATCAAGAATATTTTATGGTATAACCGTCAACGACCAACGTACATCGCTACTCGTAATCCTTTATTCAAAGGCACAACTTATATTCATAACGTCCTTTCCTAATCCAAATAAACAATGCTTCGATCTTACGGTAGATTTTCTGTCCCACTTTCACAGTATCGCGCTAAACGGGACCACAATCTTCTACTGATACATAAGTTACAAAAGCAGTTCTGAATAGTACGCCAACACATATCTGAAAAGTTATTTGCAAATGTTCACTCTAAATAAAATTAAATATGCTTGCTGCCGTCCTACTTACATCCATACATAGGGTAAGAGAGAGGGATATTTTGTCAGGATGAGAGAACAAGGGTCGTGTTACAAAATGGGGTAGGGAAGGATCTTCATTCAAGTCGAGGCGCGGTACTGAACCCTTTTCCGAAAGATTACGCATATCGTAGGTAAATAGCTCGCCCATGCTAACCCTCCTTACATTTATCGAAATACTCATGTGAATAACATTGGGTCCGGGGATTCCTTGTCCTTTCGTATTCTCGACAAGTGGGCTGGGAACTTGCATTTTTGATACGTGCCTCGCCCTGTTACTTTACATATTTTTATAGATACTTATACTTGTATACATATTACATATAGGAAATATAAATGATGGTCTACCCTACTTTAGATTCTGCATTTTCAATCCATCCTAGGCAACCATTAAATATTTTTCTAGATAAATGTCCAGACAAGAAAAGCGTTAGTTGCGTAAATTTTGATGCATATTTAAATTTTCATGTGACATTTCATATTAAATTTGATAAAAGGCGTTCGTTTCAAACGTCATCTGTTGGCGAAGCCGAAAAGTTACACATTATATGTTTAAATTGTATTTGTTATGTTTAGGTACTTAGTCCTTATATCAGTGAAACCCTGAAACTAATAACATTTAAGTTATAATCACAGCTTAATTGCAATTGTTCTCAATCTAAAGTAATTATAAACATGATTAGGCAACAAGTGAATTCATTAAAACGAAAAATGTTTTTCCACAAAATGAGCGGAGCAAAAGTGCTAAGTCACGGACCTTAAAGTGCCGACGCTGTGCCGTGTCACCGCGGCGATATTGGTCCAACTCGGGGCACCCTTTATCTGGACCCATCCGACCCTTTCGCGGGAATCAGCGCTGCAATCCCACCCTTTGATATTGCTACATATTTCTGAAGTTATTGTTATACCTACACGATAAACCAATATCGATGACTTATAGGCGTGGCTCATAACCAACAGAGCACGTAATGCCCCATAAAATACTCGTATAAAAACTCGTTTATTTCTCAATCAGACATTTGGGTTAAGACTAATCTTGGCACTTTTATAGTAGTTTATGCAATCGTTATATAATGTATGCTTTTTAAGTCGAGTACCACGTTGCTGAGTGGCCTAATTAAGGTACGAGACTTAAAAAGCTAATTATATAACTATTGTATACAATACTTTTTCTACGAGTCAACGGAAATAATAATTTATTAAACAAACTTGGTATCTATTGAAAATCGCCCTGCTGAAGTTATCTTATACAGCTCCTGGATTCATAAGATGACTGCTGGCGGTTATCTTATGAAACCATACGAGCTCCGTCACCAGCTGGTAGAGCTCCAGGATTAAAAAGTATGTGATCTTAGTTTCGTGTACGAAATCTTAATTCAAAGATTAAAGTCGACGAGTAGAAAAAATAAATATTTAACGAGCCAGGTACATTATTCTAAAGTTCTCACTTTACGAGTCGCCAGGACACTCGACTCTCGATACAAACGTAGTTTGAACTCTCATTTTAAAACGGGACGTTATTCATAGTCTCAAATGATTTCCTTTTTTGCTATTATTTATAATAGGGGTTTAGACACTCGAAAAAGTATTAAAAATGTAGTCAAATGGAGAAAAAAACAACGCAAGAGGTTAAATAATCACAAAGTTATAAGAAATCGATGGTTATAAGTGTCCAAAGTTTTAAGAGGGGGTATGTTCTGTCCCTTTTCCGCAAAACGCACCTTCATAATATGAAGGTGCGTTTTGCGCTAGAGGATCGTGATGTCATGATCCCCTAGCGTTTTCTCTCTCTAGCAAGCAACATTAAAACGGTTGTAGCTTCGTAATTTTTTGAGATATTATAATAAAATAAATAAAAATAACTTTATTTAGCCTTCATACAGGTCATACACTGTTTACATAATAAGTAATAGGTACCAGTGGCGGAGCGCCCATACAAGCCGATTCCCACCGGCATGCCTATCATTCAAGAAAAAAAAACTTAAATTTATTGTTTGGAATATTTGAATGGAATTTTCGTTATTAGGCATATTTTTTTGCTTTCTTTCTTTTGAAGTAATAATAAATGTTAAGTCTATACCCCTGTTTAAAGAAACAGAAACTAGTTTCCTTTTTGCATAAAAAAAATCATGTTATTCAAGTTTGCTGTTTTAAAATGAGAACCAAACTACGTTTGTATGGAGAGTCGACTTGAGTCAAACGTGCTGGGGATTCTTAATTAATTCCAGATATAGCGTTACTGTTATAATATTAGCAGAACCAAGGTAACCGATATAGCCCTCCGAATTGCTGAACTTAAGTGGCAGTGGGCGGGGAACATTGCACGTAGAACCGATGGCCGTTGGGGCGGAAAGGTTCTCGAGTGGCGACCACGTACCGGAACGTGCGGCGTGGGTAGGACTGATGACCTGGTAAAGGTCGCGGGAGTCCGCTGGATGCGGGTGGCGCAGGACCGGCCATTGTGGCACTCTTTGGGGGAGGCCTATGTCCAGCAGTGGATGTCTTTCGGCTGATATGATGATGATGATGATGATGTAATAATGAGAAGGATAATATAGTAATTTGTCGCTTAAATGTATTCCAGCAGGTCGATCACGTAACGCATTGTACTTACGCGCGTCAGGTAGATCTAAATTTCACTTTTATACGGAAAATTACAGTTAAATGTGCCTAACGCGCGTCCGAAACATTACGTGATTATGATTGCCCCTCAGGTTTGCAAAAGCAAGATTTATTTTTGATATAGCTATGAGAAAACTGATATAATGTCATACTGACTTCCTAGGTGAGCGATAAAACGAAGCATCATTTCAATTTTCGGCTCAAACCGGGAACGTATTACTCAATCACAATTTATTCGTCTGTCGGGCTGTGCTCCACGTGGCAATTTTTCACAAACTCCGAAGCTATAATAAATCTGCAATATTTCTGGGAGCCAACGGGAATGTGCCTGCTACTTCAATCAAAACGGAGTGAGAAGTTTTATCGTCGCACCTATTCACTTCAGCAGTATTCTCGCTTTATTTCTCCAATTCCCGATTTCCAGACAACTTTCGTAATCCATCGAGTGACGTTGAATTATTTTACAATAAAGATTATTTGGTCCAATTACTACAAAAATAAAATATATGCCTGTTCTGTTAGCGAAGGTTGAATGGGTTGTATGTTATATCAAATATTATCTTTTTTTGAATATTATAAGACGATGCTAAAAGGCATACGGCATGCCTGACGGTAAATAGACACTATAGCGTATGGACGCTTGCGACTGCTGAACGATCACAACCGCGTTGCCGACTCTTTATTGAGCATTCGTTGCGTTGACATCTAGAGACTAACTCTAACTCTCGGGAGCTCTGGCGACTGCACTCAGGAACACAACACCACATATAGATACCAAGTAGTGGTGTCATTATCTTTTGTAGGGTAAGGTAGATCCCCAGCTGGGCTGCTCCAAGGGGGGGGGGGGAGGGGGGGGGGGTGTTAAAGGTTATGCGTCCAAGCTACATGACTATTCTAAACACAATGAAAGCTGATTTGGTGAAATTGAGGTATAAGTGTAAACCCGAAAAATGGGACCCCCCCCTCCCTCCCTCCCTCCGGCTCGAGGGCTACGGGCAAGGACTTTTGATATGTTTACCTTCTAACTAGTCCCAACAAAGTTAATATAACTCTTTTTCACTTCTCATGCTCTAAAAGTTCGTCTTTATGTCGTGCGTAGGCGACATAAAGTCGCTTTTTATGCTCTAGAGCATAAAGTAAAATCTTCGTCGAAGACCAAGGCAATCGCTGCAACAGCCACACGAACATCTTTAACTTCATACAACAACCTCTTTATTTTATTTCGTTTCGTTCGTATTCTAAGACCAAGGCAAAGATACCAACAGCCAAAGTACACAATAAAACTTCATGAAATAAACTTATAATTTGTATTTCGTCTCATTTATTATTTTACGTGTTGCTGTTTCATTTCCTCGCAATCGAAGTGAAAAGTAGAGTGTACAACTCGTCCATAAAACCCATTTTACACTCGACTTTATATCTATCCTCGCTCGCAAGCTCGCTCGGATGGATAAACGTCTCGAGTAAAATGGTGCGTTTTATGCACTTGTTGTACAATCTACTATTTGAGCATTCATTTCCTGACCTAACTATTTGTACGTCTACACGATGCTCTAATCTTATAACACATTTTCAATAACATGTACCCACGCATCTCGTTTCCTTGATCACGTCACCACATATTCGCTGTAGCAAATAGCGTATTTTGATAGCGGCTGCGATTCGGCCAAATGGGAAATTGTTGCCACTCCCAAGACGCCAACCATGTCGCAAGATATGTACGCGAATTATTCAGTTTTTTACCTCCTCCGGGGATAATCCTAACGTCCAAATCAAACATCCTAAGCGCCACAACTTGCTTTCAAGTTTTGAGCTTTAACCCCATTGGTTTGAGTAGGATTTCCGTTACCGTCACCCTGTTAAATATGTTTCTGAATCGCATCGACGCAGATTTCTTGTTTTTACTCCTGTGGTGGGATTTGAAGAGCTTTTGTTAAGTGTTCAGCCTGTTCAGAATGATGGAACGCTCAAAATTTTCGTAGCTCTGTTTACACTTTTCGATGTTGTGTTGAGTATTTTAATATAGGTAATTTAAACAATTCGCTGTCGAAGTTTGCATTTATTCATGATGCATCAACATTCAAATCCTACTTATGTTACATTAAAAAATGCGACACCGCTCCTTCCAAGTTAATATGCCTAAGAAGTATAAATCTCTAAAGATTTTTATTAATAATAATCCATTTATTTCAGCAATCTGAAAGCCCTTTAAACAAATAATTTAAAAACTAACATACCTACTCGTACATACACTTATAAAAACGAATCTAGACGTGTCAAACCAAGTTCATGCAAAGGAACTGGCTAGCCAGCGCCGAGTGTAATATTACACGAACCACTTGGTGCCACTTTTGACCCTTCTATAACTCAAAACCTCTTTAAAGTAAACACATAAAACTACGTGTGTTTAATTATATCCATAAGGACATCTAGAAGCCCAAATTTCATAAAGCTAGCTCAAACGGTTATAAAGATATGAAGGTCAAAAAGTCGTATATTTTAGCACTGACTGACTGACATATAGTAGGTACCTAAACCTAACCTACTTCCAGATGACCTAGAAGGATTAAATTTGGAATCCAGCTCGGTAATTGTGTGTAAGCGTAGGAAAAAATCTAAAAATAAAAAAAAGTTAAAAAATAGGGGGGTCCCCATACAAGCAGATATTTGAAACTATCCCAATATATGTAGGTATTATTATATTTGCTATATAACAGAAATATAAAATAAAGTTAAGTCAAAAAATAAGTGGTGTCCCCATACAAAAACTTGTAATTGGCTAAGTCAAATCTAACCTTAAAGATCTCACATTTTTAAATATCAGCAATTGTTATAGGTTATCCAATAAAGCAAAGACATAAAGTTTAATACTTGTTCATAATGTTATTTTGTTCCTATAAATACATATTTGGATTTTGCATAGAACTTGGCACTCATTTAGATCTCCATTCTTTTTGCGGCGAAGCCCACAGCCAAGCATAATTTTTGTATTGAACTTGGCTCTCCTTTTTTACATTTATGTTTTTGGTGGGATCTAAATGACTTTATTTAGGCGACATAACGCCTTAATAAAGCTGCACTAAGCTAATATTATTATTAATTGTCTTCTATGTTTTTTTTATACAACGACGGTGGCAAACAATCTTACGGCCTGCCTGATGTTAAGCTGGTACCGTCGCCTATGGACACTTGTGACTTTTGTACAATAAAGAGTTAAGACTACTACTACTAATTTAAAGTGCCGTTACACTGCTAAAAACATAGGAACTTCGGAATGTTTTACATGGATAGATGATATTCACCCACGCATCGACAACCAAGTACCTACTTATAAATGGGCAAAGCGGAGTTCAATAAAACGGCATTATACCCAGTTTAGGGGTTGTGAATAAGCTAGTGCCTAATGGGTGACCTCCAGACACAGTGATACGAGTAAATTAGTTAATAGTGTAGTAGCCTCTAAAATGGAGGCACTTAGCGCGCTATTTTCACCGACCACAAGCTTTGAATTTCCTTGATAATTTTTCAAACTTCGTAGTAGAAACTAAGCGTCTTAGCTTAGCGACATGACTGCTTATACAAAATGAAAGCTGATTAGTAAGTTAGTAACATACCTGTATGGGTAAAAGGGCTTTACGTGCATGTGCCATCCACAGGAATATGGGTCATACACAGGGTTAGGTTCACGTCTCTTCTGTGGAATTTACCAAAGTTAAGGGCTTATATATAATGCTAGTTCTTAGTTCGACTCTTAATCCGCATAAATGCCGTCTCCTCTTATATGATTTCATACAATACAACCAAAATATTTTTATATGCACGGAAGCTTCTAACTATTGACGACAGGAAATACGACTTTTGTTACCCGGCTGCCGAAGGAGACAGGGTTATGTTTTTCGAGCGTATGTATGTATGTATGTATGTATGTGGGTATGTCTTATTCTTTGACACGCCCCCCTGCAGCCTAAACCGTTTGACGGGTTTCGACATGCGAGGTGTCGTTAGAGAGTGACATAGGCATATTTGCAAAAAAGCAGTTGGGTTTTTCGAAAAATGTTTTGATTTCACTTGTTTTACTCAATCTGTATGACCCACATGCCTGTGTACCTTAATTTGATATCTTATCTTTACATTACTCTTTTATAACACTTAAGAATGATTATGAAACCTATATATAGGCGCTCAATAAAGAATATGTACCGACTCAATACAGTGTACTAAATACCGCACCGGTTTCGCACCGCCAAGTCAGGAGGTGCTCCACCGCTCAAGTATTTTCTAGAACGGCAACGGTAAAACACGCTCAAAATAAAATATCCGTGCACTTGGTTTTGTGACGTTATGAAGCTCTCGGGTTTTTTACCATGATACCGTGGTTATAATATAGGCACGTAAAAGATGCAGTAAAGAAGAGCAACCCATAGCAATAAAATCGAAGTACCTGATTTACACACGGCGTTTTCTAGTTTGATCTTGAAAACGGCATTTTCTTTGATAGGTGCCGGCAGCTACTGGATGTCTGAAAAATAATGTAAATGCATTTAAAAAAAGAAGAGCGAATACGAACGTATAGTGTATACCCAATAGTGACATTCTCTTCTTTCTACATAAGTTCGTATATATAGCACTGCAGGACTTCTGAGGCTCTAGTATAAGTTTTACGATACATATACGTTTTCGAACGCGTTTGCGTTTAGTTTCAATTTGTATGGCCACGCGTAGTTACTAATAGTTACCACCAGAGGCGCTGTTCGCGAGGCCATACAAATTGCAACTAAACGCAAACGCGTTCGAAACCGTATTGTATCGATAAAACATATACTAGAGCCTCTGGGCGTAATCACTGCGATTTGCGTTTTGTTATCTCGCATACCTGTATATTATGTTCAATAAAAATCTTTAATCTTTAAATCTTCTTACATTTAACCTGTCAGTTTTCAACTTACAACCCCAAACTCCCGAGTCCCACATAATATCTATTTCTAAACCATTTTCTCTGAAAGAGTTCTTGAACCACCGATTGGCCATAGCCTACCTGAATTCAACTGCAGCTTTAGTAAAAAAGGATATAAAAAAACTCGAAAGAATTAGTTTTCGGCTAGTTAATATAGGTCCAACAAAGTTATCTATAACCGGTTGGCGTCAATAGAAATGCCCTTTTTCCGTGTCCCGACAGGAGAAAATCCGACATCGGTACCGATGAGAGACGCAATAAATCGCGTACGCAACACTAGCTCCTCGATCACCGGCGACCCGCGCGCGACCGTAATGTAAAGCTTTAATCTCCACTTATAATAAATCTCTAAATTAAAAAAAGAATCAGCCAGTTTGAAACTAAGCTTTGCGCGGTTCGAATGTTCTCAGCATCCCATGAACGGAAAAATATGAAACATTTTATATAGGTACATTATTATTCTAGCTGCAACTTAGGATAGTTTTTATCCGACTGCGACAGTTAATTAATTTTCCGAAATATACGACTTCATTTAATTTTTCATTTATTTTTATTGAAATCAAACGCTGCTCCAACTGTCAGCTATAAGAACCGTCAAATTTTCGTCAAAATGGCGGAATTGCTTTGCCTTTCACTTATTAATAATTTAAATCCCGTCTACGATTGACCTTTACGAGGCAAATGCTAAAATATAAACCATAAAAAAATATTCGATTCTGATATGAGAACTTATATGCGCAAATGTCGTTTTATGTCGTAATTTCAATAAATGAAATCAACAAATTTGAACAATATAATTAACACGAATTTGTTTTTTTTGAATGACAATGGCACGCGCTCGGCGCATTCAGCCAAAGTACCTGCGGCGCTACCACGAAACCCGATACTCAATGTTCATATATTTGCATCCCTGTCACTCGAGTGTGGTTAGTGCGATAGAGATAGAGATACCCGAATATTTTCGAATTCCGAAGTTCGTGGTTATAGCTCAGGAATCGAAAATATGGTAAATAATCATAATGTATTTTCTCGAAAAAGAATTTAAAATAAATATAGTCAAATGGAGAAAAAAACAAAGCAAGAGGTTATATAGGTAATGATTAAGTTATAAGAGTCCAAAGTTTTAAGAGGGGGTATGTTCTGTCCCTTTTCCGCAAAACGCACCTTCATATGAAACGATTGTTTTTTACTATGACGCTCGAGTATATTGACGTCACAGTCCCTCATCGTTTTCTCACTCTAACAAGCGACATTAAAACGGATGTAGCTTCATAATTTTTTGAGATATTTGAATGGGAGTTTCATTATCTTCTATTTATTTATACATAATAAATGCCTATGTCCTGACTGACCTATTCACTCAATCACTCACTCACTCACTCATCAACGCACATCCGAAACTACTAATCTTAGAGAGTTGATTTTTGCACAGTATGTTGCTTTTATAACGTGGGCTAGGGATAAAAAGGGATTTTTGAAAATTCTACCCCTATGGGGGTAAAATGGGGGTGCAAAGTTTGTATGGGAGAACCTTTTTTTTTTGAGCTATAGACTTAAACTTTGTAGAAAAATTAGTTATTAGAATACAAATGAAACACTTTCAGCGTTTTGGAAAATTCCACCCCTACGGGGGTAAAATAGGGGTGCAAGGTTTGTATGGGGGAAACATTTTTTTTTAAATAGAGACTTAAAACTTTGTAGAAAGATCAGTCATTAGAATACAAATAAAGAACTTTCAGGGTTTTAGAAAATTCTACCCCTAAAGGGGTAAAATAGAGTGCAAAGTTTGTATGGGAAAAACTATTTTTTTTTAAATAGTGACTTAAAACTTTGTAGAGAAATTATTCATTAGAATACAAATAAAGTACCTAGATTCAGTGTTTTAAAAAAATCTACCCCTAAGGGGGTAAAATAGGGGTGCAAATTTTGTATGGGGGAAACAATATTTTTTTTAAATAGAGACTTAAAACTTTGTAGAAAGATTAGTCATCAGAATACAAATTAAGTACTTTCAGCGTTTTAGAAAATTCTACCCCTAAAAATAGGGGGCTAAAATAGGGGTGCAAAGTTTGTATGTGGGAAACTATTTTTTTTAGCTAGAGTCCTAAAACTTTGTAGAAAGATTATTTAAATACAAAGAAAGTACTTTCAGCGTTTTGGAAAATTTCACCCCTAAGGGGGTAAAATAGGGCGCAAAGTTTGTATGGGAAAAACATTTTTTTTTAATAGAGACTTAAAATTTTGACGAAAAATTACTTATTAGAACATGAAAAATACTACATTCGGCGTTTTACAAAAATCATTCCCTAAGGGGGTTAAAAAAGGGTGCAAGGTTTGTATGGGGAACACTTTTTCTGAGCTAGACACTTAAAACTTTGTAGAAAGATTACTTATAAAAATACAAAAAAAAAGACTTTCAGCGTTTTGAAAAAATCTATCCCTAAGGGGGATAAAAAGGGGTGCAAAGTTTTTATCAGGGAAAGTTTATGTTTTTGAGTTAGAGACTTGAAACTTTGTAGAAATATTACTTATTAAAATACAAAAAAAGAACACAAATAGTTTTAGAAAATTCCACCCCTAATAGGGTTAAAAAGGAGAGCAAGCTTTGCATGGGCAACACTTTTTTTGAGTTAGACTTAAAACTTTGCAAAAAGATTACTTATTAGAATACTAAAAAAGAACTTTCAGCGTTTTAGAAAACTCCATCCCTAAGGGGATCCTTAAGATCCTTAAGAAGGGTAGCCAGTGTTGTGTGGGAAAAACTTTTTTTTTTACTAGACTTAAAACTATTCAAAAATGTTACTTATTAAAATTAATAATAAAGTACTTTCAGAGTTTTAGAAAATTCCACCCCTAAGGGGGTTAAGAAAGCTTTGTATGGGCAACACTTTTTTTGAGCTAGAGACTTAAAAGTTTACGAAAAAAGTTCTTTCAGCGATTAGAAAAATTCAACCTCTAAGGGGGTTTAAAAGGGGGTTCAAATTTTAAATGGCGGGCAATAAAATTTTAAAGTGTGAGTAAGAGATTTTTAACTTCGGTCTTATTCTGTACGTTAAAAGACTACAAAACTGATTTCAGAGTTTTTCCAAATTCATCCCCTAAGTGTGTTAAAATTGGTTCAAAGTTTGAGTATTTCAAGGCATTTTTAAAGTATGAGATTTTTAACTTTGGTTTTAGACTGTTTGTTCACAAACTAAAAATGAACATCAACTTTTTTTTTTTAATTATCCCCTAAAAGAGGGTTCAAATTTTGTATTGAGAGAAATCATTTTCTAAGACGTTAAAAAGTTCTACGCGGACGAAGTCGCGGGCAACAGCTAGTGAAGATATAAAACTGGCTTCGATTCCCGATCTAAACCCTCGCCGTTACAATAAATTTAACTTTATATGTCTACGATATGATATGATTGGAACAAGAGTACTTAAATTAATAGCGTTTTTATTGCTTTGTTTTGGTTTAGGCTATTGGATATTTGAAAAAAAAACTACAGCAATTTATTCATATATATTGTAAAGTCATTTTGGGTTATTTTAATACAAACGCGAATCATCTTCCTGGATGCAGGAAAAAATAAACCCAAGACGCGCTATATCTACAGAAAATAGTGCATGAAGAAGCTTTATATATATGTCGGACGCCCATCGTAAAATCCGGCAGATCACGAAATTCCTAGGCATATCGTGAAACGCCGCCATTTCATGATTTTGCTAAATGATATCCGCCATATCGTTCAAAATTTAACGTATAACGATTTGTCTAATACAACATAAATCCTCCACAATTTAAGTTTTAAAACGGTAAGCGGAATCAATTTTCTTCTCAAATAAAACGAGATAATAATAAAGAGACAACAAAAAAAACGGTGTAGCTCAATGACAGCAAAAACGTGTGGCAATATGATTCTTCTTAAAGGTAGAGGTAGGCAATTATATAATTAACCATTGTATTCTGTAAAGTATAAAATACGTCAAGTAATACGTTTATCGTTTTAATTAAATGTAACAATATCAAATAAGCATGCAAATGATTCACACGTTTGCAAAATCGGTTAAATTTGCCAGATCGTTTGAGTTCTACAGTCTGACTTGTGGAAACTTCTATATTGCGAAGGAGTGCGAGTATTCACTACAACTGGCTGTCTATGACCTAGTCGACAATTTTATATTTCAAGCGTGTGCTTATTTTATTCTGGCTCTTGATTTTGAATTTTTTATGCAAGTTATTTTATTCAGGCACTTGATTTTTGTGTAAGATATTATCACTGAGTGTGTTAACCGAATCGCTAAACTAAAGTGGCAGTGGACGTGAAGAAAGAACCGATGGCCGTTGGGACGGAAAGGTTCTCGAGTGGCGACCACATACCGGAAGGCGCAGCGTGGGTAGGTGGACTGATGACCTGGTAAAGGTCGCGGGAGTTCGCTGGATGCGGGTGGCGTAGGACCGGTCACTTTGGCACTCTTTGGGGGAGGCCTATGTCCAGCAGTGGAGGTCTTTCGGCTGATATGATGATGATGATGAAATAGCCCACAAGTTGTGTCATTCGTTATAATTTTCTATGGGGTAAAAATAATTATAACTGTTTAAAACGCTGTTTCGAAATGCTTTCTTGTATCTAGATTGCTATCTTTGATTATTTGTAGAGTATAATTTGGTACCCATATTTTAACTTTCTCACACAATTGAATATGTGATTGTTTTCTTTCTGACTAGGTAAATTGAAAAATCAAATATTAAATAGATTAATTATATATTATGCATTGTGCTGACGATAAACACATTTCCTTTGTATGTCCATGAATAGACGCAGAGGGAATGTGTAAAATACTTAGCGGGAATAAAACCTTTTTCGCAATAATATCTCAGAGATAGTGAACATTCAGCAAAAATGACAAATAAATGTATAAAAAGCAACGCACACTTGGCTGGTCACGTCAAACTCGATCCATCATACTGAGCACCCACTCATTCAGCGCAAGTAAGCGTTAGTCAATCGACTCGGCAAACTTTGTTGCTGTATCTAGGACCGTTGAGAACTTAGATGATCTTCTAATTTTCGATATAATTAAGTAGGTATGGAAAATGTTATATTAGTAACTATGATAGCTATAAATTCATGTAGTTTTTTTTATTTTTCTCAAAATTTGATGCGCCTAATGACTTCATTTCTTTTCCTCAACTTGTGGCTATCTTTGATAAAAGTTGAAGCTTTTAACTGTTACCTTAAGCGTTATAATAATTTTCCAATAAATGCCTTTTTAGGGTTCCGTACTCAAAGAGTAAAACGGGAACCCTATTACTAAGACTTCGCTGTCCGTCTGTCTGTCACCAGGCTGTATCTCAAGAACCGTGATAGCTAGAGAGTTGAAATATTCACAGATTATGTATTTCTGTTGCCGCTGTAACAACAAATACTAAAAACAAAATAAAATAAATATTTTTATTGATAAAGGTACGGAACCCTTCGTGCGCGAGTCCGACTCGCACTTGACCGGTTTTTTTATTTATTTCTCTAACCAACAAACAAACGAAACAAACAAAGCCCCATCACGTCTGTTTTCGTCCAAAAATGTTGCAGAAACTCAAGGGAACAAAACGCGACATAGCTCAGGAGATAGCTTCATAATTAGTTTATGTTCACAATTTCGCTAGAATTTAACCTTGCAAACTGAAGTTGGACCCACTGAAGTCTGATGTTAAATAACTCCAAATTATATAGCATTAATGGTAAACAAGGGGACCCTAAATAACGTCTAGTCGGTCTGTCCTTCAGTCACCCTCATTCATTTTAAAATGAAGTAACCAAGTCACGGCTCATTCTTAAAATGAATTTGTAATCTATAATTTAATTAACTTGGATGTCATTTGCCTTAAAAGTTAACCCTTCGACCATAAATTTGCAAGCAGACGCATTTGAAGATTGCCTATTTGAACTAGAAATCTCATCAGCGGAAAGTGATTAAGGTTCATGGTTTTTCAGTTGGAAAATTAGGACGAATGATAATGGCTCTAAAGGCAGCGCTAGGATAATAAAGGGACTTAAAAAACCCATAACTTTTTTATTTATAAACGTGCAGCTCTATTAGGTCACATAAACAAATGAACTGGGGTTTCAGATGTTTTTATTTCACACCAAAATTAGATCACATATTTTCTATTGCACCTTTACTAACTTTGAACACAACCTCAATCCCTTAAATAATTAACTGATCCAATAACACGTCGTATTTGCACGACGTTAAATAATTTTAAACGCAGAAATTTTCATAATCAAGCATTATCTCTAGACCCGAGGAAATGACATCCACCGCAAATCGCTAATCTCTTTGCAAACAGAAAACCCAACCGAGAACTCTAAAGTTTTGGGAAATGTACGGTGGCAGTGAAAATTTTCAACTGCAATCTGTGTCGTCATGTGACATATCAAAACTGTGACGCGTCGCCGCGCCAGACCGGGACGAGGATAGAAAACGCGGGGGTGCGAGCGAGACAGCATCACCTTTTGGTAGGTCATATTGATCTTTCACCCGCCATTTTGGACCGTGCCATTCTCGCATCGGCATCACATGTACTAAAAACGGCTGAAAAAAAATCTTTCATTCCCCTGTCATTGCGTGTTTTAATGAAATATTCCACAAAAACGGGATGAACGTGTTTTTTTATTTAAATTTGGTTTCTTTTATGCGGTGTGAAGGACTCCGTGACGCGCATTGTTTATTTTATCCATAATAAGTTAGTGGATGCGACTTCGGATTTTCTTTCTTTGAGCAGCACTTGTTAGAACAACATCTTGAGAAATTATTTTAAAAATACGTTCTATGATTATTGATTTCATTACATCGTATTTTTACTGCTGTCGTGATTTACTATATACATGCTACACGATACATCATGAAAGACTGCTATAGTTATGGGAAGCTTCCGTCCGCCTATTGAAAGGGTTATTGATTGAACTACCGACTAGACTTCTCTCATTGTGTGGAGTCCGTGTGGAAACAGAAGAGGTTTTGTATTCCCCTTTTCAATCGCTTTCCCAAATGGAGGTTCCCAATTCATTCGAGTTTTATTTTTTGTATTTTTGTTACCAGTAATCTCGGTCATTACTGAAACAGCATTGCATTTCTTCATAACGTTACCCCAAATAAACATGTCTCGTATCGTAAATATTCTTGATAGTTAGCATTACTGAAACAGCATTTCATTTCTTCATAGCGTTACCCCAAATAAACATGATTTAGTATAGGTACTTATGACTTTGTGAGTCATAAATGGGTTGGGGGTTTTTTTAACTTTTCATGTAGGCAACAAACTAATGCGTAGAGTTTTGTAGTCAAAACTCATTGCATATAGTTTCACGGAATCATCATCGTTTGACCAGACTGAACTGCTAAAGTGTAATAATGTTGTAATCGGTGGCTAGAAGGCTAAACTTGCCTCTACAGCACGTCCGCTGATTATGGTCCCTCGACCGTAGCATAAATTACGACTGCCACTGGCAAACATGCAGGTTCAATAGCGTGTAGGATACCGCAATTTTTCATGCAGGTAATCTTTGGATTTTTAGTATAGGCAAATCCTGGTATAGGTGGCCCTTGAATAGTGATTTAGGACATGCTTACTCCCGATATCCAGGATAGCGAATGATATGACCTGATTATAATTGAGAAAGTAAACTCTTAAGGTGTATGAAGCCTGCGCTTATCGGCATTCAGCAGGTCGATCAGGTAACGCATTGTACGTACGTTAGGTAGATCCAAATGACAATTTTTATATGTAAAAGTGACAGTTGAGTTGTCCTAACGCGCGTTCGAAACTTTACGTGACTACCCCTCTGGTCAAATGTTTTATCTGCAACCATGATGTATTGGGACCGAGCGCGACGACAGCGCCACGTGACAGGCGGCCATTATGGACAATATTGTCACCGCTGTCAAACAAGAAGTAAGTAAATATTGTGAAAAATATTAATGAAATCTTGTGTTATTTTACTATATTACACAATTTTGGACAATGGTAGTCAGTAACATTATTGCCAATAATATTAAAATTGTTGTTTTCAGTGAGAAATGAGCCTACTCGTGACTAAAAAGGGTTTCGTGCCATCTCCCACGAAATCATTTTCCAACCGGAGACGATGAATAAAGGCAGGAAATTGGTGCTAGCTGGGCATGTCCTTGAGGTTGAAGACATTCGCCAAGGAGACATGACTCGTATTATCAACACATCACATCTTACCAGGACCATATTTTTATCTCAAAAACGATTAGAAAATGTTTACTGCAATATGGATTTGACAGCTCAAGTCAGCGACAAAAATGTCAATTTTAGCCGTAGCGAGCGCTGTGATCGTTTAGGCTACCCCCTCCACCCGCTTTGCACTCTGCCAATAAAGGCGAACGATCCTCACACTGAACAACAAACTGAATCAAGAGTCGTTGTACAATGTTCACAAACTGACGTACCTACCTATCATACACGAGTACAATTCGACCGTAATATAATGCGCCATTAATCCAGATTAGGTACGAGCGAGATAATTTATTTACGACCAGTTCAACACATCAGTTATGCTCGAATGCCTTTCCCTAATACCAGTGCATGTTATCTAATTACGACTAGATGCCATTTGGCGATAAATCAACATGAATACATCAGTAGCTAGTTACTATAGTACTGCAAAATGACATAATTATTCAATATTCTTGGTATACTTAATCAAAAAATAATAACTAAGCAACTATTACTTTTCTGCTCCTGCAGTTATTTGGGAGGGATTATTGAAACGCTCTCGAAATAGAGTTGTATTGTGTATTTAAATGAATAGTCGACGCGAATTGGGGAAACAAAGTGTATTTGTCTAATGAACACTGGCTGGAAAATACAACAAAAGTCTGCACTAATAGTTAATTCTATCTTAAAACATGGAAAAATGAAATACCCCGGCTATTGGCTCAGTCTGAAATAGATAACTAATTTTAGTTTTAGTTTAACGGATCCACTGAAAATCAGCGTCGTTGCACTGCGTGTCTCGACTCATGCTGAGTGGACTCCTTTTTTGAAGCAACACTAGATTCCTTCTTTAGATCTAAGCCTTATATGATGTATATGCCTGTTGTTGTTCCAAAATAAACTTATTCTTATTCTTATTCTTAAAATAAGGATAACCAATGAATAGTTAAAATGCCGCGCAAATGTGGACCTTATGGCTCTAGGGCGCGAAGTTTGAATAGCGGCCGAGTGGTTGTAATATTATTTTGAACGGTAAGTTGAGAAAAATTTGCTACATTGATCGTCCGAGAAAGTTCAGTAGGTCGATCACGTAACGCATTGTACGCGCGTCAGGTAGGTCTAAATGTCACTTTTTATATGGAAAATTGACAGTTAAATTGTACCGACGCGCGTTTGGAACGTTACGTGATTACCCCTCTGGAATAATAACTGAGTCAAAACGGCATACACATACTGTCTGTAAAGGAAATCATACATGTTATTTGTTGTTGTTTATAGTGCGCCAGGACGTGTACTGGTCTGACCACTTTCCTCTTATTGTCGATTGTGATATGAGCCAAGTGCATATAAAGTGTGAGACTGTTAAGTCACCTCTTGAAGAAGTGATTTGGGGAGACAGGGAGGCTGCTCAGGTGAGTATTTACCAGAACTTATGTAACGATGGACTTAAACAGTTAGATTTCCCTACAGAATGTACCATTTGTGCGGATGGAGTGTGTAATGATTGTACCCATTATGGTGTACTTGATAAAATGTATTGCACCGTAATCAATGTACTAACTGTAGCGGCCAGGAGATCAGCTAAGGCAAGGCGTAGAAGGCATCATACAATAGGCTGGAATAGGCATGTCGCGGATGCTCATAGGGATGCCAGATTGAAATTTCTATGCTGGATATATGCTGGGAAACCGCCTAGCGGAAAAGTCTATAATGAGATGAGTCAAAGTCGGAAGTTTTTCAAGTCTAAGCTGAAATGGTGCCAGGACAGACAGGACCAGATTAAAAGCGATATCCTGGCCTCAAGCCATTCAGCTAAGGACTTCAAGGGCTTCTGGAAAAATACTAACAAGCTAAGTGTAAAGCCTGGAGTCCCTGTGAGTGTTGGAGGCATGTGTGATGGGAAGAATATTGCCAATAATTTTAAGGATCTGTTCACCTCCATACATGCATTCACTCAGAAGACCGCGGAGGTGTCTGATACTGAGACTACCGTCGGAGAAAGTACCATACATTTTTCCGCAAAACAAGTTGACAAAGTCATCAAAAATATGCAGAAGGGAAAGTCTCCGGGATACGATGGTCTCAGTATCGAACATCTCAAATATGCGGGTGTACATTTGCCGCGCATCTTGGCGATGTTTTTTACGTTGTGCTTGCGCCATGCTTACTTACCTGAGCAGCTGATGAAAACTGTAGTCGTTCCAATTGTTAAAAATAGGACAGGGGACGTGTCAGATATCGCTAATTACAGGCCCATCTCACTTGCCACTACAATCGCCAAGGTGCTTGACAGCTTGCTTAATGACCATCTCAGGAAACATATTAAACTCCACGATGCTCAGTTCGGGTTTAGAGCTGGACTATCGACGGAGAGTGCTATTATGTGCCTTAAGCAAGCTGTTAGATACTATAAGGAAAGGAGCACGCCAATTTATGCGTGCTTCCTTGACTTATCTAAAGCATTTGACTTGGTGGCATATGATTTGCTGTGGGACAAACTAAATAAAACTTCGGTGCCAACCGAATGTGTGTCCCTATTAAGATACTGGTACGCCAATCAGGTGAATCAAGTGAGGTGGGCTGGAGACTGGTCTGACCAGTATAAACTGGAATCTGGAGTGAGGCAGGGTGGGCTGACTTCTCCTGTCCTCTTCAATTTGTATATAGATGAGTTGATTGGAGAGCTGAGCAGCATGCATGTCGGATGCCATATTGACAATGTCTGCGTAAACAACATTAGCTATGCTGATGACATGGTGCTGCTTGGTCCCTCAATCAACTCCATAAGGCAACTGATTGCAAGGTGTGAGAGCTACGCTGAACGACATGGTCTTAGGTACAATTCAAATAAAAGTGAGATGGTGATCTTTAAAGCCCGTAAGTATAATCTACAAAGTGTACCTTCGGTCATGTTGAACGGTGAGGCCCTAAAAGTATCCAGTAAGTTTAAATATCTGGGTCATATAGTAACCGAGAATATGAATGATGACCTGGATATCGAAAGGGAGAGAAGAGCCTTAGCAATCAGGGGCAACATGCTCATCCGTAGATTTGCACGGTGTACAAGGGAAGTCAAGCTGACACTCTTTAAAGCCTATTGTACGTCTTTTTACACGTGCAGTCTATGGATGAGGCAAAGCGAGCCTACAATGCGTTACGTGTGCAATTCAACAATATCTTCAGGATGCTGTTCAAGCTGCCTCGTCACTGCAGTGCGTCAGGCATGTTTGCCGAAGCGCACACTGATGGCTTTCATGCCATCATACGCAAGAGGGTCGCCTCGCTGCTGAGACGAGTGCGAGGAAGTGAGAACAGCATTCTGAGGATATTGGAAGGACGTTGGGATTGCCCTATGTTAGGGCACTGGGTTGGCATTGTGACGGGGAGGGTAAAATAACTCTTGAGTTTTGCCCTGAACGACACAGTGCCTCTCAGCGTACAAATTATACTTTTCTTTTCTTTTCTGTTTTGCCTACTAACATTTAGCTTTAAAATTATTTTATGTACTAACAAACTTATGGATTCGATGAGTCTGAAATAAATGATTTTTATTTTATTTTATTTTATTTAACTATACTACATAACATAATAGTTACTTATGGTAGTTATTAGTTATGGTGGTCTGTAAGATATAGAGCATTAGTTTGAGTCGCATAGTGTTTGCCTCAAAGATTTAGATTGTGCCATATGTAATGTAGAAAATGTTTAATCGCATCTAATATATATTAAAATCTTGTCCACTCAATGAATATATTATGTCTAAGCCGTCTAACGCAATCCCTTTTCAACAAAATGAAATAAAAAAATTAACGTGCGTTTAATAAAAGTAAGGAATTATCAAATAGAAACAGAAAAACGTTTATTGAGAGACAATTCCTGTAAAAATAATGTTGTACCTAGGTTCATGTATAATTGTAGTTGATTACTATATTTACATTATACTTATGAGTACAAAGGTCGGGAAGGAAGGGATTGCATGAGCAGTGTGATATAGCGGATAGTAATACGAGTAGGCAGCCAATCCCTAGTTCTGGCTTAGGTATGTTACATAGTGCTTTTCTCAAAAAAATGCTCGGAAATTTTAAAATTATAAGCAGAAAATAAGTAATATTCTAAAACTTTGTAACAAAATTGGGAACGGATGAAAATTTTAGAAATGCCTGATAATTTTTTTGGTGATAGGAATAACCCCCCTTAGCACTAGAAAAAAGTTGCAGACTTTTTAGCTGCTTCAATTATATTTGAAAAATATAAACAATTTCCTCACTTACGTTTTGGGTTTAGGACGGCAAATAGGTCTGTTTAATCGGTCTCATATTACAAAGAAATATCCAAATAATCCGTGGTAAACTGACACTGGCAATGATATTGACAGCTGCAGCAGCTATATTTGGCCAGGGTCAGATATTTAAAATATTTTTGTAATATGAGACGGATCAAGGAAAGTGCCTCATTCGCCGTCCTAAACCCAAAACGCAAGTGAAAAAACTGTTTATATTTTTCAAAAATAATTGACGGAGCTGAAAAGTCTGCAACTTTTTTCTGGTACTAAGGAAGGTTATTCCTATAACCAAAAAAATAATCAGGCACTTCTAAAATTTTCATCCATTCCCCATTGCTGTGGTGACCCGGCGTCACCACGCCCGGCGCCGAGGGGCGACGCCGAGGACGCTGCACTGGCGCGGGCGGGCGTCAAACACGCCGGCAATTTCCTATAGAAATTCCCAATACCTAATAAACTAAATAAAATAAAATAGCCTTTATTACTAAGAACAGTACAATATACATAGAACAACAACTGTAGTAATACAATAAAAAAATTGCGATTTTACGCTAATGAACAACTTAAAACTAATCACAATCAGTAGTACTATACTAACCACTAATTCTTTAAATGTGTTTTTCACTTCACAATGTCTCTTAACTTATAAAATGTCTCTTATCTCAGTTTGCCTCTTAGCAAAGGCCTCCTCCAACCAGGGATTGTAACCGGTTATTTTTTGTATGGGAACTGAAACCGGGTTTTTTCGTTCTTTGTTAATTATTTCATTTCTAATCGGGCAATCTAATAATACGCACTCGTTACCTCAAAACACAACTGAGTCCTACATATGAAGCATACAATAGTTCTAATTATGTGGTTATTTCGAGGTTTTTGAAAAAAACCGGTTACAATCCCTGCCTCCAACTCTCTCCACTGAGCTCTGTCCATAGTGGTAACTCTTCTCCAAAAAGGTCCCGCTCGGCTGCTATTTTTATTTCGTCTTCCCATCTAGATACAATACTCTCTACCTCTGCTTCTAATTGAACCTCTGGGATACCAATTTATGACTACTTTTCACCACCTATCTTTAGAGCGCATCATGTGGCCAGTCCACTTCCATTTTAGCTGGTCTGTTCTTTCTAAAATATCTGTAAATTCTGTTTTTACTTTTATGTCCAAATTTCTAACTCTGTCACTTTGCCTAAGGTCAAGGATGCTTCGTTCCATTGCATGGTGACATGACGCTAGTTTCGCTCTGCATTGTGTGCTGTTGTGAGAGCACATGTTTCACATCCAAAAATTCCCATTACCGACTAGTAAATTCGTGATGCCCGTAACTCTGGGTTTCGCAGACTATTTGCGCGAACATAAAAGCTAAATCTCCGAGCATGTTAAAGAAAAATTCTTTCCCTCGTGTGTTTTCAAAAGCGCGTTATGCCGACCTAATCTTTGTAAACGGTTTGAAACTGACATAACCTCAAAGATCTTGTTAGCGTTCTAAACCAAATAACAAAATAACTTGTATTGTTCAGCGTAATTTGCACCTTAATCTAAACATGGAGCGTTTAAATTTAAGTAAATGCAAATCAAATTCGCCTCAGGGAACATGGCAACTAACCAAGCGAAATTGGTTCTTAATACAGTATATAGACTACTATATGTTCATTGCATACACTGTTAACTAATATCTTATACAATTATACCTACTCGGATAAGTGTATCAAATCCAATTTTCAAATGAGCATCGTTGCAGTTAGATGCTCAAATGTTAATTGGTCGGTCCGTAGTCATAGTAGATTGCAAGTCGTACCTATATGAAAATTTATCAAACTTTATTTAAAATACTTTCGTTAAAATTGTATATTGGTGCTAAGAGATTGTTATAGCAAAGAATGATTATTCCCACTACTTTCAATATAACGTTTTTTGCGGATTTAAATTAATTTGAAAGTGGACTGTATTTTTTGCGATATGTTTCGGTATTTTGGTTTTTAAGCACACAGAAGAAAGGATCGGCAGTGCACTAACCTGATTATTTCTGGTCTGCTGCCTGGTTTCGACGTGGTTGACTAACCAAAATACACTCTCTGAAGGAATGTATAGCACAAATCACAACAGTTTTGAAACCTCAACCAATATGGCGGTAAATTAGTCGAAAAAAATGAGCGAGCGACCGTCCAATGCTAGCTGCATCTCGTTACACAGTGCATGCCAAAGGAATGGCGGGGTTTGACAGGTAATGGGAAAAAATACAATCTACCCACTCATAAAAATATAAAAACGAAACCCAACACGGGTTATCTCAGGAATAAAGTTTCTTACATTTCATACCAGTAGCTTAACGCTAAAGTTAAGCGTAGGTACGTGTAATAAAGTGGTGTTGCTGTCAATATTTTCTACTCTGTACTCGCCTCAATAAATACTGTTCCAGCACTAGGGCTAGCCAGCAACAATCAGAGTTATCGATATGTGAAATATTATTACGATAAAATTGGTTTTAGGCACAGATTATATTGATACTAAAAACAGGTAACAGAACAGTACTCTTACATTATATATAATTTATTCGGTATATAGTACCTTGCCTGTTAGCATCTAGGAAGCAAAAGCTAACCTTGATTAGGCACATATCTATTTCTATAACCAAAATTACATTACTAACTGTGTCACGAACATGTAGGTACAAGAACAATTTGCAGTATGACGTGGACAAACTAATGAAAATAATAATTCGGGAAATTGGATATTTAGAAAGTGGCTGACTTGTTCATACACTTTTACAAGCTTTTATTTAACTTGGCCTGTTCGTTTATTTGTTAGTTTGTAAGTGTAAGATAAATGTTGGAACTGAATTTTGAACCAGTTAACCTCAACCAATTGAGCTGAAATTTTGGGTACAAGTGGCTTGACTATTCAAGCGGATCTGATGATGGAGACAGAAAGTGGCCATGGGAATTCAGTGCTTAACCGACATAACCACGCTGAGTTTGGGCTCGTTAGAATCGTCTCAATGATTAGTTGATGACGGTATACAGAAAGATACAGTTGGCAATTAAAACAAAAAACGATTTTTTTGGCAGAAACGTATTATATAATAACTACTGAGGATACGATATCTCAGTAACCTACTGCACCAAGTTGAAGTCTGCGTGTATTTCAATTTAGTCAGTTCGTCCTGGCTTATCTGAATTACGTAGCGATTGTATAATCGTGACGTGGCATGTGACGATATGGAGACAGAAAGTGTTAGGAAGGCTGTGGACGTTTAGTTCTGCTAGTTATTGCAACGTAATAAATACCATTTCGAAACACGGTATGACAATAGTTGAATGATAATTATGCATGGTGATTTAACGATGAACGTAATTTTGGACAGACAGATTTTCCACCGCAGAAATGGATTAGTGCCATCTAAATACAGTTATGACCAAACATCGGATTGGCGGGGGCAAAAATGTACCAGCGCTAGTAATAAATTAAAAATCTACTAAGTTCATCATCATCGATAAATATCAATTTTTAAGCATCAAATAGTGTTAGAGAAAAAAGTAGGGATTTCAACTTTAAAAACATTAAATGATTTGGTATCCGGAAAAGAAATAGAACCGAGTTGTACAGAAGAAATTCATCAACACTAAACATTGTTTGAATTTGTTCCAATTACTACAGTTGACCTAGAAATGTCAGTTGGCTTAATGATATTGTCGCCCAGGCGACTAAGATTAAAGTCTGAAAATGTGGAAAAAAATTGATCGTATATTGTGAAAATTATATAAAATGTTAAAAAGTTCATTCCTGAAAAAGTTTATTTTTGTGTAGGTATGTAGTTTTTTTCTTGGGTCGTCTAGGCTGATGTGCCGAGCAAGTGACGTTTGATTGTTTCCATGAAATGGTCTTACGACGCAAGCTTGGAACTTCTACCCGGAAGACATGCTTTTCTTCCAAAGCGACCAAGCGGGTGGGCAGGTTGCGGATAGCCCATCATCCAGTAACTTGGACCCGGACAGCGGAAGGTTGAGCTTGAACCAATCCCAAGTCAAGCTCATCTCCCCTCACCTACCCCTTCCCGATTTAAACAATTTCCAAGTCCTACTGGACCTACCGCCACTTCACATGGTGATTAAGTCAGAGGCGCGCAAATCGCTCTACAGATTAAGAACTCTTGGACTGTGGAGCGATAGCAAGCCGAAAACTAAGCACACAAACATGGAGGCTGACGGTTTCTTAGACAGAATAACAAACATGGGAAGCGACAAAATGCTACCCAAGTATGTATTCCACAGGAACTACACAACAAAAGTTCCAACCAGGGCTGAGTGGGCCGAAGGTCTAGAACCACCAAAGTCTGGTATCGAAGACAGTATATGGTACACGGACGGATCAAAAATGGGATCCGGTACGGGAGCAGGCATTTATGCAAATGACTATAGTAGTAGTGTAAGCATGGGTAGTGTGGCAACTGTCTTCCAAGCGGAGACATACGCCATAATTGCTTGTGTACAGGAGAATATAGACAGGCGAATCAAAGGGCGGACTATCTATATACTCAGTGACAGTCAAGCGGCCCTTAAAGCGCTCACGGCGCCGAAAGTGGACTCTAGACTAATTTATAATGGCGTCCAAGCACTAAACAGACTTGGAAGGCACAATAAGGTGCAACTAGTTTGGATACCAGGGCACAAGGGCTTCATCGGCAACAAAAGAGCAGATGAGCTTGCAAGAGGGGGCTCTACAAATCACTTTGTAGGTCCAGAACCATTTGTGGGACTCTCGCAGGGGACCATAATATCGGCCTTTTTAAAGCCTACGCCAAAACCAAACACCAACACGAGTGGAGGAATGAGGCTGGCTTAAGGCACTCTAAGCTCTTCATAGAAGGAGTGGACTCGGGCTGGACCAGAAAACTCCGGAAATCCAGTAGGAAGCAACTCAGAATTATATCTGGGGTGTTCACAGGTCACTTCGGGGTCAAGGATCTCTTGGCCAAGATGGGACTATCTGATAGTTTAGACTGTAGAATGTGTGGCGAGGAGGATGAGACTATGGAACACTTATTGTGTGAATGTCATGCCCTTGCCAGACAAAGAATGAACTACTTTGGTAACGGTTACCCGCAACCAAAGGAATTCAAGGTGCACCCGGCGAACTGCATCATCCGCTTTGTGGAAATGATGGAGCAAGCCTGGGAGCAGGTATAAAGGAGAGGGCAAATGCACAAAAGATCCCACTGGGTCGAAGTGCATCCGAAAGGGCCCTCACCTAGATAAGATAAGATAACCAATTTCCAAACGTCCTTAAAACCCAACCTAGACCCAATCCCAAAACCTGTCACTTTTCCTTCTCCAAAAACCCTAATCTACAGTGTGACCGACCGTCCTAATGGATGCGTGGCTGAGAGGGAGCTCAGTCGCGAACGGTGGACCTCGGGTGTCGGGCGAAACCCGTTGTAATTAGCCTTATCTACGCAAGCGGGCCTCTGCGTAGATGGACCTTTAGTTCCCTAGCTACTCGTGGGTACAAAATGGAAAAACAACTACAACAACAAAAAAATATAACAAAAAAAGAAACCAAGCCAAAAACCACGCCAGTTCTGTGGCTGGGACGGCGAAAGCTGAACCGCCAAAGAAGGTGCCATACAAAGACGTGGGGCAGGCCGAGAAGGAGACACTGAAGCTGGGTAGGACGCCGGACGCTAGGTTACCGAAAGGAGCGCCCCGGCCAAGGTGACCGAGCCAGAAACGGTGAAACCCTCGAATGCCTCACAAACAGAACCAATGGCAGCGGAGAGTGGGACGACGAAAGTTGAACCCTCGAAGCAGGCCATAGATCCCGGCTGGGAGATCAGGTGTAAACCAAGAGCGGAGAGGAAACCTGCCCAGCCGCAACCCCAAACCAATGACCCTCTTGAAAAGAAGGTCGGGCAAAGGCAGCGGAAGAAGTTCCAAAAACGCAGAGAGTTAGAAAGCAGCACCTCTGCAGATACACAAGAAGTCGAAGCTCCTAAAAAACCAGAGGATGAAGCGACGACCTCAAAAGAACAAACCCAGGTGGAGACGGTCGCTAAGACCAAGAGGCCACGCCTGGATGACACAACATCCCCCAGGGGCGACCACAAAAAAATCAAAGCGGATGCTCAGGGGGCAAGAAAACCACACCCCACCTACGCGGCGGCCGCCGCGACAGATCTGACGGTTGCAATCACCAACGAGCGCACGGGCAGACTGTCGCAGCAGGACGCCATGGAGGTGGAAAACAAGATCGGAGACGCTATCTTCCAGGAAGCGGTCGAGATCGACCTAGACACAGTAGCGGAGGCCCCGGCGTTCACAGGTAAACCCAGTCTGGTTGATGGGTACCTGAAGCTGTGGTGCCAGAACGCAAGAACCAAAACGTGACTGATGTCTTGGATTGCAACAGCCACCTTAGAAAATGGAGACCATCTTGTCGGGAAGAGGGAGGACGAGATGGTCAGGAAAACAATGTGTGGCATACTGATTCCATCGCTTGAGGACAACTTCACCAAGGTTGGAAGAGTCCTCAACTACCAAAACCCCTGGGCCCAGGTAAAGCGATGGACCATAAATAGCGCCATCCCCCTAAGAACTAGAGGTTGCACTATTCTACTGGTGGGAATACCTGACGATATAATCCCTACTGTGATGGAAAAGGAAAGGAAGTTGAACTACTTATGTGGGACAATGTATATCCGTTTCCAGCACGACGGAGGACACTTCAGGGATTCTCCACCAGAGAAGAATGCGAACCTGGTGGAGAACAGCACCCAGAACGACATAAACAAAGCCGCGGAGGGGGGAGATAACATGAGCACCCCTACCGACATGGAAACTGATGCCGCCGAGGTGAACGATCCGTGCTCAGACGACGAGGACGGCTGTACAAAAGGCATAAGCCGCCTGGAACTGAAGGCGAAGAAGGTGGAGGGGACATCACCCGATGGCTCCTTCCCTCTGTAAAGTCCTCCAAGTTAACCTCCAGCACAGTGAAACAGCAACGGCTCAACTACGCAGATGGCTGGAGGTTAACCATACCTACATCAATAGCCCTGATCCAAGAGCCGTGGATCAGAAACACACGCATAAATGGCCTCTGCAATACCGGAGGTAAAGTTATTTACAATGCACAAAGTAAACCCAGAACATACATACATATATCTCGTAACATAATAGCACAACCACTAACTGAATTCTGTTCCAGAGACGTGTGTGCTATAAAACTCCTCAGAACACAAACCTCAAGCATACCGGAGATAGTTCTCGTCTTCGTCTACATGGCGGCTGAGGACGAACCCCCTCCGGTAGAAATGAACAACCTCATACGATACTGCTGGGCTGGAGCTGGTCGTTTCGGCGGACAGCAACGGCCATCACAACCTATGGGGAATGGAAACAAACAACAAAAGAGGTAACGATATTGTTGAATACTTAATGACTACTAACCTGGACATTCTAAACACAGGATCAAAACCTACTTTTCGTAGATGTAACACTATAATTGACATTACTCTAAGCACAGGACTAGCAGCCCAGTACGTATCCAATTGGCATGTGGCGGATGAGGTATCGTGCTCGAACCACAGGTGGATTCGTTACGACCTCACGGCCGATACAAGCGAACCAACACCAAGAAGAAACCCGAGACGCACAGACGTTAAGGCGTACAAGGTATTATCGACACCACCAGTTACCGGATACAACTCTAACTAGTGGGGCTCGGAAATGAGAACTAAAATGAGAAAACTTTTAAACAGAGCAATGAACACAAAAGCAGAGGAAGACTGGGACAAATATAAAACAATCAAAGCCGACTACAAAAAGAGAATACGTTACAGAAGATCTGCCTCCTGGTGGAACTTCTGTGACAACATATCTAGCAGCACACAAGCAAATAGAACGAGGAAGATACTAGCCAAGCAACCTAATCAACTACTGGGTACTCTGAGGAAACCAGACAGCACCAACACCAGCAATCCATCCGAGACTGAAAGTCTACTGGTGGAAACCCACTTCCCGGGGTGCAAAGTAGTTGACACACAGATCTGGGCAGCACAAGAGAAAAACCATCATCCAACAGACAATGAGTGGAAGATAGCAGAACGAATAACAGAGAAAAACAGAACGGCCTGGGCGATAAATAGTTTTGAGAACTATAAATCCCCAGGCCTGGATGGCACCTACCCTGCTTTACTAAAGTGGGGAGGGCAGACGCTGATCGAGCACTTATCTAACCTATTATGCAGTTGCCTTGCATACAAATACATACCAACAAAATGGCGAGAGGTAGGTAATTCTCCTACCGAAACCAGGAAAAAGCGATTACTCGGACCCAAAATCATTTAGACCCATAAGCCTAACCTCCTTCATGTTAAAGACTCTGGCGAGACTCTGCGACAGGGAACTAAAGGATACGGCCCTTAAAAACATAAAGATACATCCAAACAATGAGACGATCCGAGAGCTTCGCTCTCAGACTCAATAGTATCTAAGGGCGGAATTACTCTTTTAAATTGATAGATGTTAGCGTTGTGGGTTTCAGGTCCAAATATGAAGGAATTGAAGCTTTCATTCGTTATCATCCTGTCAATTATGTATGTAAATAAGTTAGAGATAAATTGCGTTAGATGCTATTCTAGGCTAAAATCAAGACTACAATTAAAAGTGTAGAAAACTCGCGTTTCGTCCAAAATAATTGGTTTAAAACATACTTCAGCATACTAATTCAGTATTGTTGGATTAGTGTATCATTTAATGTGTGCTAGATCTAGATTTATGGATTCATAAATTAGACTACTTAGGTTAATTGCAGGAATGGATCGCTGGCCAGCAAGAAAACGCGTGGACGGACGCGCGAGCTGCAGAGACATTCTACCCGCGAAGTCGAGAAAAGTGCTTATCGATCGGCACTGTGGGGCGGGGAACGCTCCCTGGAAAATGGGCCTTATACCCTTTTATTAAGGTATATTTTCAGATGAGGAGTCGGATTAGTGGCGTGATCGTGTTAGTATTGGCTATAAATACCCCGGCGGGCCGAGGAGCGTTTCACTTTTCTATGGGACGTCGAAGCGAGATCACGCTGCAGAAGGCAAAGGCGGCCAGGCTAGGCTGACCTCTGGGCGCGTACTACTTCGAGGCGGAACAAGGCTGGTCACCGCTGGGCTGCATTACGGCTGTTGCTGAGAGGAATTAGAGTTTGGTAAGGTCGCAAATGCCTTTGCGATCGTCTGGTGAGATTGAATATTTTATTTTAAAGTGTGACTAATCATAGTGAATTCTGGAATTTCTTAGGGAGTAATTATCTTGTGCGCACATTGTCTTGAATTGAGTGATTAATATTTAGGCAATATCTTTCTGCTCGTGAACTGATATGATCTTATATGATCACGTGTGTATTTTGAATATGTGGCGGTCTAATAGGTTTATCACCTAATAAATGCGCTTAAGACATCATCATATTAGAATTCCGTATACTCCCATGAAGTGAAGTGAACACTTATATAGTACATGAATGTTCGCTAAAAGGAACGGTCCAATGGTAAATAATTCCTAATTGTATACCAGTATCTAGTGGTTAGTTGTAGGTACAAATGAGGGAAATCTTTATTAAAATATGTGCTAATATTATATTGTAATTTATTTATGGCGGAGGAGCTGGCTTGTTACGAGCGTCGAGGGAGATCAGAAGGGGTGGGAGCCCTGGGAACCAGAGAGGCGTTGGGTACGTGTCCCACTATTAAGAAATTAAAATCTGGTGAGTGACCTTTATAATCACTGTATTGAATGATTCTGAAACTTATTAATTTGTTTTTGGGGACTATTATCTAACCATTTCAACGTTATCATACTTGTATTTGTGTATCGAAATCTAGTTCTACTGTATATATTTTGGGGAATATGCTAGATAAAGTACGAGCGGTTTATGTATAGGTTATGAACGGATCTAGGTCATTGGTCAAATAACTGACGTTATTACAGAAATGTTGTTTTGTTCTACATATATATTACTAGTTGTTTTGTCACTGCGATATGATTGGGTTCCGTGCGCCCTTACGAGATAAAGTGATCAATTATTATACGACAACCTAGCTATAGCAATTGACTCGGTCCGTGGTACGCGTTACACTATGAGGATAGATTGTTAAGATGCGGATAAGCGACAAATATTACCACAAGTTCATATTAATATCCGGTGGTTAGTATAGGTACTGATGGGTGGTTACTTTACTAGATTAACGCAACTGAATAAAGTAGTTATATACACTCGTGGCTGTGTGCTCAGTGTCGAGACAACCATATCCACAGGGCACATTGAGGACCCTGGCCACACGAGAATTCTCCCGAAAGGGGCTTCTTAGTCAGCAGAGATGTGCCCGCACTAGAGCGCCAGTCATAGATGTGTAGACAGAGTGAGTGGCTGAGAGTCTTCAATCTTGCAAATTGAGGGACCTCACTGGTCGAGCTGCTGTCTTAGTTCTAACAAACCTCTTAACAAGGGTTACGGTTGTGTTGGTTTATGAGGTAATCAGATGTACTTATAGATATATTGTGTGGACTTCCTTGAATGAATGAATCTAGCGTAGTAAATTAGTTATGTACACCTGTGACCGAGAGCTTAGCGTTGTGGACAACCATATCCAAAGAGCACATTGACGACCCTGACCAATACGAGAATTCGCCCGTTAAGGGGTTTCTTAGTCAGTAGAGATGATGATCGCGCTTAGGCCTCCGTCACGGATGTGTCAACGAAGGTAAGGTTGGTGAGACCTTTCAGTCTTGCAAACTGAAGAGTTTCGCTGGCCAAGCCGTCGTTTTGCTTTAACCGAAGCTTCTTACCGTGAAGCTAGCTATGTTGATTTTACAAGGGAATCCAACACTTTCGCTTTAGTAACGGCAATAATTAAGTAGGTATCTTGTTAGGTGGGGTCGTTATTATCGGGATCTCAACAAAAGTATCGCAGTGGGTTGGTAATTAATTATCATTCGTCAGTTCAACTGTGCATTGTCGTATATTTAACATTGTTCCGACTATAAAGTGCCTTTGAGTTGATTGGGTGAGATTGGTTGCTAAGACACTGTGTTACATCCATTGAGATATTTTGGGGATGAATTGTATTATAAATTGCTTAGGAAAAGTCAGTACTAATTGGTATTAGATTTGATAGAAATAACGATAGGGTAGGCGGAATCAACAGATGAGGTGGGATTACTAGCGAGTACGAGCAGCCGCGAGCGAGCGAGAGGCGAGCGCTACAGTTCGCTAACAACTCTAAGATTCATCGTTAGGGAGAATTGATATTACACTAGACATTACGCCATTCATGTACCTGTAAGTAAAACATGCACTAATATTCTATTTCAATAGACTATCATCACATCATCATCAATATCTTGACTTATGATTATTTTCATTATTATATCATCGCATCATCATCAATATCTTGACTTACGATTATTTTCGTTATTATATCATCGCATCATCATCAATATCTTGACTTACGATTATTTTCGTTATTATATCATCGCATCATCATCAATATCTTGACTTCTTCATGATTATTTTCATTATTATATCATCGCATCATCATCAATAGAGATCCCATCATGGCCAACACAAGTTGACCACTATTGTATTGCGAGTCTGTTTAAAGGGCGTCACCTACCACATAGCGTAATTTATCACTTCCCACAACTTAGTATAATAAGGAATTTATGCCCACTTTAGCCTCCATAATTGTGCATCACTTAATGAGACTACTGAATTGTAAATTAATTCTAAGGAACTGGTATAATTGTCTTACTTAAGTTATAGGTTCTACTAAAATGGGGTTAATGTACAACTTCAATTAACGTGTAACTGTTTCCCTTTATAGAAATACAAACTTCATACTTCTCGAAAAGGGCCTGGTTCTACTCACACAACGCGGGGCCTCATCACTAGACGAAATCACACGCCAAGCCACTCCACCAGCGCGAATCACGTATAGCTTAGGTCTAAATAGGTCTTCGAGGTTAGGTTCCAGAGATAATAAATTCTAGGTTAGATTACGGCATTGTAGGCCTGGAGTCGGACGGTTTTTTATTTGACCGAATCTCTTTCCGTCCGGCAATATCCTAGGAGATGATTTGGTCTGTTAAGGTACTCAAGCTCGATTACTTTAACATAAATAACGAGAGATTCTGTAGCTGTAGGATAGATTTACCTAGACTAGAATAAAACCCAACCTTTCTAGTAGGATCGGCCGGAACTAACTCGGTTTTTCTATTCGCTTTGGTACGAGTTAGTATTTATAGGAACAAAGTGGATATCTAGTACAATCGAGTCTTGATTTTACTGGATTAATTAGTCAAAGGTTCTTTAGCTTCAAAACAAACAAAATTAATTTGATATTTCTATGGTAAATAAATGATTTATTTTCTCGCTTACTATCTGTTTAATTTTATTCAATAGCTTTTCCTTCAGGTAGGATTCAATTTTCAGACGACTAGAAGCTTCTCAGGAGCTTCAGCTTTCAGATAGGGGTTAATTTAAGTTCAGAATACAAAAACATAAAAAACCAGCCATTTAAGAGGTTGAATCGTTACATTTTGGTGAGGCCGTGATCAGGATGAAAATAGGGTTCACTTTTTAGTATCCCGGGTTACTACAGAATAGAGTATTTTCGTTTTAAAAAAAAAAAAAAAAGTAAAAAATTATAATAAAAGGAAAAATATTTTTTTTATTACGTGATTCGCTTGGTGAAAGGGCTAATTAAATTTATTTACAGATTTTTCTGTGTGTGGGTTATACAAATAACCCACATTTTGTTGCCGTGGAGTAGATAGAGAGATGGAGTTTGTATTTTTTAATGTTGTGTTGTGTATTATTTTCAGGACTTTCTTTCTTTTATTTTATTTCAAAGAGATTTTCACGCGCGATACGTACGTGAATTGTGTTGTGTATTATTTTCAGGACTTTCTTTCTTTTATTTAATTTCAAAGGGATTTTCACGCGCGGTACGTAGGTGAATTACTAATCAATAAGTTATATCACACTAAACTATGAAAAATATGCATAGAAATAATTTTGTTGTAGACGAAGGGCTAATATTATTTTGACAGAAATTCATTTGGGGGTACACATTTTTATTCCCGACTGTACTTTTCTACATATGTTTACCAACTGCTCATTGAGACGATTCTAACGAGCCCAAACTCGATGGGTTTGTGTCATTGTATCACGAAGTTCCTAGGCCCATCTTCCAACCCCAGCATCAGATTAGTTCCTTGTCATCATAACTTTAATTTGTCATGCGATTTATACATATGTGCGAAATTTTAGGCCGAACGGAAGTCAGGAAGTGAGTCTAATCTAAGAATTAAGTAAAAACGTAACATTACCTAAACACTCTTTTCATCGGACAGTCGTGTCAAAGTAGTACCTACGCGAAATTTGTATAAAAGGGGGGCAGGAATGTTATGCGGAATGGCCTTACAATCTGCCAATGCCATAGCACAATTAAGTAGGTTCCATATACATCAGGCGGTTGCGGTAGTAGTTATAATAAAGTTTAGGTATAATGCTTTTATTCCAAAATAAAATAAAAATAAAATAAAACGGATCTAGATAACCTCAAGATAGTATTTTGTTAAATTAGCATCTTATGTATTTAGCTACGATTATTTCATCCTTCATATTCAATTGTTGCATTTAAGTTCGCAAGAATAGTGTTGAGGTCATTGACATCTGTCCCGCGGTTGGGCAATTATTCGTTAAATAGTGGTTAGGAAAGTACCGGTGGATGATTATAGTACCAAGGACTTAGGAACATACTTAAGAACTCATCACATAATAGGGGTTAAGAGTTATAGGTAACTTTCGTAAGCTAGGGGAGAAAAGTAGGTACGCGTTATACCTAGTTAGTTGACCTAGTCAAATTGAATCCAATTCTCGGCGTTTACGTTAAATCGATCGCTACTAAGTATTGTCCGAAATCTTAAGTACCTATAACCTTGCGGATATTTTCTACGTAATCGTCTTTGTAAAGAAAGTAATTGTAAGAATAGATAAGTAGGTAATTCGCGCGAGTTATATTCATTAACCAGTTAAAATGATAGGAAACTGGAGCGGTTATCTGTTACAAGAAAATGCGCATTCGAATCGGATTAGTTCCGGCTAGAAATTCAAATACCTAAGATCAAAGGTACACTATAATGGACTTTGTTGTTAGGTCATTAAGGTCAAAAGGTAAGCTGTGTGTAGGTATTTAAATGGTTGTCATCGTGAGTCAGTGAACCGGTTGTATGTACGCGTGAGATTTCAATTTTTAATTACGTAGGTACATAAAACCACTTTGGCAGGGTTAAAATAGTGACAGGTTTGAAGATAAGCAACAAGTAAAGGGCACCTAAATACCTGCCTAGCTCCATAGAGGTACATTCCTGACATGGTAGGACTCACACATTTCCACATAAATACGCGGCCACTCTATCACATTCACTTTATAATGTGCACCAGTTCAATTATCACTACATTGATTTATGTTTGAATACACACTAAACCACAGTAAAACACTTTAAACTGATTAAATAATAGGCCTAAATATGCGAGAATTCGGCTCGTTGAAGCCCGCGCGCAAACTAAAAACAATTTTAAACATCGAACTTAGGTTCTGGCAGCCATCTTGGAATCAGGCGACGTCGCGGCGCCGGTAATTGTAAAGATTTTTGGCGGGAAATTGTTGTTTAATTTGATGATAAAGGAGTAATATTGATTAACTATATGTCGCGTTCGCTTATAATTTGGTGGAATGGGTGAACAGTTTTAGGTTCATAGGATAAATATGTATGTAATGCATTAAGGTCGGTCTTAAATAAAGCGCGTCGCACGTAAAATATTTTGACACGGAAAATTATGTAGCCAATTAGATGCGTTAATATTGATAGTAACTTTATGATAATAGCATAGTGTAAATTATTTCTAATAACTAGGTAATAATATAGTTGCTTAACTTTTGAGGTGGATACTTCCTTGCTCACGTTTTTGTATAGAGGTACAGTTCAAAATGTATTTGCCATTAAATATTAGTCGCAAAATGTTATTTAGTTTATATGTCAGACATGGAAATAAAGCTTAAATGACCACCTTTCCCAAATGTATCGCGAGTCGGGTGAGGTATGTTAGCCATGTTGCCCCATAAGTATGCCGACTTACATGCGCTTTTACAGAATTTAGGGGTTTCATATCAGATATATTAGAGAAGCATAGACAACAAAGAAGTGTCTACTTGGGCTTGATAAACGGTTGTGTCCTCGGCGTGGTCTGGTTTGGCTCACGGGCCGGAATTGATATCGGCGAATTAAATATATAGAAATAGTATGCGACAAAATTAGCTTTGTGGAGGTTGCGGGCTAAGTATAAGCTAGTTAGAGCCTACATATTTTATATTGGTCAATTCTAATAGGTATGTTAAGTACCTTAAAGCGTCACGCGGGTTTACGTGGGTACAATGTAATGAAAAAAATAATAGATAGATTGCGCCTTACAAAACTTAGCGAAATAAAGTTTTAGACCCATCACACACTGTAGGTATAGCGAATTTCATTGTAATCAGTAGCTTAATTAACGCTAACGTACTTACGAGCGTTCGAATTAGAAAATAAGTAAGTAAGTAATAATAGATATATATATATAGATATAAGATTAAGGCGCTATTGTATTAGGTCAACCTGTAAAAATAGTTGCTGTACTGAAATAAATAAATAAAATAAATAAAAAAATAAAATAAAAAAGGTAACACGTGTTGGCAAGCGAATGAAATAAAACGAATTCATTGAATAAGGATATTCCGAAATCCGTCTGTCTGGTTTAGTTACTTCATGAGTCATAATTATAGAGCGGGGTTTGTGAAGTTTCAGAATAATTTAAATAATTAATTATAATTCCAGTCAAGTTAGGTTTTCATATATATATGCAAAACCAAGCACGCGTGATCTACGGTACGACATTATTAGTTAGCGAATAACTTTGATACTCAGGTTCTGAGGCGAAAGACTTCGCTGATAGGGATTTCCGAATCTCACGGGAGATTCAGCTCTAAGAAAGGGGGGCAGAAGGCTTAGAATCGTAAGACAATGTGTGTAGGGCATGAAATTGATTAACCGCAATGCACTTAATTATTAATAAGGTAGTGTTAAAGTCATGGGTTCTATCAATAGGGTTGAATGCAATTTAAATGTAGGTAGGTATAGTAAGTAAATATAGTACGGATCAATTCATTGATAGTTACGTTGATAGTAAAATTTATTACTTACGTATTTTAAACAATGGTTTCAGAATTTGTCAAGTATAAGATGGATAGTTGTCCCAGTCTGATACCGAAAGATTAGAGCTTGTCAGACAAATACCATATATGTACCGGTTCACGTCAGGTTACGAAAGATATTCGCCATGTTTACATTATATGGTAACAGGGCAATTCGGAGAAATTATATTAGTAATACCAAGTTGTGCACGTGTTATTATTATTATGTACTTTAAGGCAGGAGTCGTATATATCGCATGGCACTTTAATTGGTTACCATAGTATGTGATACTGGAGTATGTAAACTAACTGTTCCACCTCTCTAGTCATTGTTGAGGTAATGTGAATTTCGAAATGGGTCGTTAATTTCGCAAGTTATCTTAACAGCGCATTGGACGATTGGTTTGTCCGGCGGGCTATGAATCGCGAGCGTCCGGGTTCGATCCCCGGTACGGAAAAATCTTTTTGTGTTTTTTTATTTTTGCTTTACTAACAATATTGTGGGCTACTACTTTTTAAACCTTTGGTTATTAAATTGAACGAATTTTACAATGTTTGGAGTAAGTTAAGGGTAATTGGGGATACTTATATATTTAGGCGTTTATAGTTTTAACATTATGCGATTTAGGTATTCATCAAATTGTGTATTTGTCTACGACATAGGGTCCGTCTATTTTTTTTCCATGAAGTACCTATGACAAAAATGACTTATCAGTTAATGTAAGAGGTTGTAATTAGGTATTATTTAAGGGTCTGCGGTATAATTTTACGGATGCATAAAATTATCATCGAGGCACTCGCGTAGGTTTATTGAACAGAACGTATGGTTGTTTATAAACGATATTCGTATTAGGGCATATTTTCAAGTTCGGTTACAAAACTAGCGCAAAATAGGTCAAATATTGGTCACGTAGGAAAATTAATTCGACCCGTGGCGGGGATATTTTGATGCTAGCGACGAACGCAAGTGATATTTCTCTCATCCATGTAAGAAATAAGTAGTCGGCCGAGGGATTAAGTTGTCACGTGAGTAAGATCGCGGTTGCTTTCCGTTCTTTCGTAACCGTTTAAAAGAGTTTAGTACCTTTACTGAATTCAGTGCTGGATTAAAATAGGCCTTATGGTTTAAAATGGGAAGATTTTAAAGGAAGAATGTATAAATTATTTACGGTTGATTGACATGACACCCACTAGTTGAGTTCCTAGTAGCAGAATTCATTGTTTCACTAGCTTCACCTTAAAACTAACTAAGTATACATTCTAATGCACAACACTGAATAATGCTCGTATTATGATACGTTGGAAAAGGCCAAAATAGGAGGCAAAACACTCGTTGTTGCACTATACCAGTCAGACGTAACTGGAGCAATTTATTCCTTCAAATAATAGCAATCTAGACACTAGTTATTAAATTATTTGATTAATTACGACGAATGTTGTTTACAAAATTTGTCTAGCGAGGCCGCGGGAATTTGACATTTGCTGATTTGGGTTAAGATCTGTGGTGAGGCTTTAATGTACGGCCAAGTGGCGTGTTTAAACGGTTGTTACGGTTTAGGAAAAATTAGGAGTTGTGAATATATAAAGCCTGAGCTTACTTAGAGGTGGTAATTTAATTCTAATGGGGTTTTGTCATGTGGAATACGGTGGCGGAATGAAGGGGTTAATTCGGTTTCGAGTCAAATCATTTACGCGTTACAAGAGCATCTTACATTTATAAACTGTGTATCAGGCAAGTGAGGTATTGGGAATTATGTTAAATTTTTTTTGACAAGAGAGTTCATATTTACTTAGACGGATTTTCCTTGCCTACTAACATTAAACTAGGACCTTTTATTAGATAGACCTTGCCAGTACGTTGTGTCTAGTTGATAAATCTAATGATTAATTTCCCTGCGCTTAAAGTTATTAAACTATAAATGTGATTAACAGGTCCTACCAATGTCAGAATTCACGTCGATTTATAAGGGGCCTTTTGTAATTGGGGTTAGCATTGTGATTATAAAATACTCTGATACTACATTATATCCAAATGAGAAATCCTAGTAAGTGTTTGTATTCATACCAAAATTTGTAGACATCCCATTGAAATTGAGTCGCGCATTATGTTGGGTGTACATTATCGTTTGTAGGGCCATTATCGCTTGTATCGCGGGAGGGTTAGCGTAGTCGGTTGTCTTTAATCCATTCGGTATGATAGCTTTTGCGAGGGTACTACCACAATTTTATTTAGCATTTTAGACGATAAATATCAAAAAAATAATGATGAGTAGAATAAGAAAAGTTATAGTCTGTGTTAAGAATAGTTACGCGATCCACTCACCGCTGGTTCAAATCGCGCGAATGAAACCGTAAGTACTTCGCGTTGTTCGTTTCACACTAGATATAAAAAAAAAGGGGAAATTTAGTACTTTATGCTTGATTCCGTGCTTAAAACTAGAATAGAATAGGCAACTTGTAAGTTTGTAAATAAGATATTATGTGGTCGAGATCGTAAGGCGTATCTATAGTGTGCGCTCACGGGAGGTCGTGCGTCGATAAGGTTAACCGACTTTCAAAAAGGGGAGGGCTCTCAGATGGGTTGTATTTTACTTCTTTAAATCAGGTTGGACGTTAATTAAAGGCGCCTATATAGGTTGTTCAACAACAAATTAGGTACTTGTTATAAAATATTAACAAAATGGTTGGTTGTAGTATGGGAATTTAGGTATTTTTAATGCGTAACATTTATCGTCAGAAATATTTCTAAGTCAATAAATTGTCCAATATGTAGTTCACGATAGATTATACCGGTAGCTATTAAGGTAGATTCGAGATCGCTGCGTTGGGCGTGACAAAATTAGCACTGACCCCTGGTCTTATATTGATATTGAGAGGTTAGAGATCAGGTTATACTGGCTGTAAGAAATAAATCGATTTGAGTCGAGTCGTTCTGCATTGGCGAATATCAAGGTTGGCGCAATGACCGCGGGATTGTCTCGCTATCAACTGGGCTGTTATTCTGGGCGTACTAGGGAAGCACCTCACCTCACCTCACCTTTCACCACTAGCGAAAGTAGATCTATACCCGCAGCGCTGAGTCATCGTTACCATCGTCATCATATTAGCCGGTAGACAGCTACTGTTAGACAGGACTCCCCCAAAGAGTACTAGCGGTTATATCCCAATATTTAGTTGTTACGAATTGCGGTGTCTAGAGATATTGTACGTGGACTTTTAGGACGACGTAAAATAAGTTACAGGATAACGGGACAGGAATGACTGATAAATTAAGTACTAGATGGTATAAATTTATAATTCTTTTTTTTTGAGTTGGCGGGAAATTTTAATTTTGTTCTTGTCATCCCTTCCTTTCGGAGAAAGTAGGTATACGGCGGATTGACGTCTCATAGGTATAAAGGGGGAATCAGATAACCTGTTGTCGTGCGTGTCAAATTTTAGATACTTAAGTTGAAATTTTAGACCTCGGCTCATCTTGTTTTTAAGGGATTCCTGACGGGTATCATTTTCAAGTTATACGGGAATGCAGGTTCTAGATTTAAGATAAGTTTGGAATCCAGAATGGCTGATAAAATTTTTGAAAGAAAAAATCGGCGCGAGTATCATTTTCGAGTAATGCACGGATGCAGATTTCAAATTTTGCGGCTAAATTTGGAGTTCAAGAGGGCAGGGTTGGCTTTGGAGAAGAAGAGGTCGCGGCTACCGTATTCGATTAGCTTGTGATTGTATATTTTGAATTACGATACAGATGTGGGGTAAAGGCGACGGTGTTATGACAGCGTGACGGCAGTTGCAGTTGCGGGAGCGGAATTTCAAGCATCGATTGAATACTAATTATTGAAACTTACAGGTATCTTATGAGAACGAAGAGATGGAGTTCATAATAAAGGGAAGGATATGGGGCCGTGATCGTCTAGTGGTTAGGACCTTACGCAGTTATAATTATTCCGGCTTAAATTTATCTCAAGCATGGAATATGGTTATATATTTTGTCCACATGTTATGCGCTAGGTAGTGCATAAACAACGTTAAATATTTACATGAAATAATCCATTTATTACAGGTATATCTTAAGATGTATGATGCGTTTGTCAATACAATATTGACATCAGGCGTTAAATTAATGTGGGTCCTAATAGGGCGTGGGTGTAATCTTCATTTAGTAACCGGCGAATCTTACGTTTGCACAATATATGGTATTGGCGTAAGACTAATTTTAAATTTATGAATTATGTATTGCAATTTATCTGGTATTTACTACATAAATTATAGTATTACGAAAATTTGAGATCCAACTATAAAATTATTTAAGTTGTGAGAATGGGAGGCAGTTATTTAATTAATGACTGATAGGTAAATGGTAAATGGGATATGGCTTAAAATTTTGATATTTACGGGTTACTCTAGGAGGGTTAATTAAGTTTGACTTACTGTCTTTTATAATCTTCAAACATATGAAGGGCAGGTTAGTTGGCTGTGTGCGAATAGGGCTGTGCGGATCAATTAAAGCAGTAAAATTTTGTTTTGCAAAATAAGTAAAGTAGTAATATTATATTATCACTTTGTTCTACTCTTCATATCATAATTTTCTCGTCATTTAAAGTAAATGTAAATTCTCATAGCATATAACTTGGGAAGAACATTATATATCATTAATGTGGTTGTACTGTCGGATTCCGTTTAGTTGGTCTAAGTCGTGTTTAGGGCAAGGGGATTAACTAGGTTGGGTGGGTAAATAGTGTGTTCGTTGAGTTAAGAGATGTATGAGTCCGCATAAAAGGCAGCGTTGAGTGTGTGATTGTATGATAACAATGGGCTTTTACCGACTGGCCGGAGTTCGCAGTGCAACCTAGGTTTGTTGGTACTGATTGATCTCTCCAAACCATTTTACACCGGTGTTTCCGCAGTTATAGTTTGGTTAGGTTAAAGTCATAAAATGACAAGGTCCTTGTGTGACTAACTGTGGCGACACTATACTCTACAGAAGCTAAGCTGAAAGGCTAAGCTAGTCTTATCTTCGTCCTACACATCTCTTCGTGGCAAGGATACTTCCGACACCATATTCTTCGGGATGATTTGTCAACGAACATTCATTCTGAAACTTAAGTAATAATATTTTAACTTCCATTACTGGGAATTTATCAGGAATTTCCTATTATATGTTAAGTAATTTGCAATGTCAAGATTACAATCTTGCAAGGGTTCAATGAACATGGTTTGTTGAAATTAAATTTAGTAAGGCTGTTATTCTTACACGATGGTGAAGTGTTGCATTTTGTATTTGAGTAATGCAAACGTATTTTATAGTAGTTACGACATTTCTACAGTAAAGCTGGGTGGGGCTTGGACGCATGTAGTCGGATTCTCTATAGGATGTCAAGGCACTTCCTAGAGACCCCACGGGGTTGATGAATGTTACTGTGTGCGACTGGGTCACGTTCGGTATAGAGATAGAGTATCATCGCGAACGACGATTAAAGTTAAAGTTTGTTTGATGTTTTGTCAGTATTATCACTATCGTTAATGGTTTGATGGTGCTGTCAGGACATTGAAGGGATTAATGCAAAATTAACCCAGTAGTTTATGAACAGTTTGCCTCTAGTGTGGAATACAGTCTGAAGTCGGATATCCTAGTCAAGAAGAAACATTCTCCACTGGGTTTGCTTGGTGGTTATCTGTGTACTCAGTGTTCTGCTGTTCGCATGGGGAGTTATTGTAATAACATAAACCGAGATATGTGGTCGAACCTGGATCCTTGGTAGCCAGAAGGTATCTGAGGGTTCGGGGTGTTAGTGCAACATCGTGGTCATTAGGATCTATTGGGCTCACAACCTAGTACTTTGTGCGAATGGGAGTATTCTGGGGAAGTTTTCTAGCGGCGCCGACCGAGATATGTGGTCTAACTTGAGTTTGTAGTGGCCAGGGGGCATCTGTGGGCTCAAGGTGAAGCTAGAAGATAATTATATTGTGTCATCGGCCGAGATATGTGGCCTAACTTGTACTGACGGAAGCCAGAAGGCAACTGGAGGTGCAAGGTGGTGCAGTATAGGGGTTTGTATTGCCAGCCGAGATATGTGGCTAAACTTGAGTTTGTGGTGGCCAGGGGGCATCTGTGGACTCAAGGTGGTACCGTAGGGATGGGTATGTGTGTCATCAGCCGAGATATGTGGCTAAACTTGTGCTGACGGAAGCCAGAAGGTGACTGGAGGCACAAGGTGATACAGGGGCTATTCTTCAACGTCCATCACCAAGCAAACGTAGTGGTTAAACATTCACACGCCTAAAATACACTTGTTGGAGAGATCGATATATCAACGAATTGAAACTTCCCGAGTTATGGGGTTGGCATTTTTTGCAAATTATAATCATAGATTATTGGTCAGAATTAATTGGGAGAGTTATGTAAATAGACACAGCTAACAAATCTAGCCTTCAGTTAGAGTAATATTATATTTAAATTTGGTATAAGGACAGTAGGTTAACGGAATTATCTACTCAAAGTTATTTTAAAATTCACCATTTATAGGTCGCAATTCCTTGTTTATTGCTTAAGTATGTTTTAGATTGTGATAATGCTTCGCTCAATATCGTAGATTTCTCGCTGTGCATGATCATGGGGCAGAATGAGACGATCCGAGAGCTTCGCTCTCAGACTCAATAGTATCTAAGGGCGGAATTACTCTTTTAAATTGATAGATGTTAGCGTTGTGGGTTTCAGGTCCAAATATGAAGGAATTGAAGCTTTCATTCGTTATCATCCTGTCAATTATGTATGTAAATAAGTTAGAGATAAATTGCGTTAGATGCTATTCTAGGCTAAAATCAAGACTACAATTAAAAGTGTAGAAAACTCGCGTTTCGTCCAAAATAATTGGTTTAAAACATACTTCAGCATACTAATTCAGTATTGTTGGATTAGTGTATCATTTAATGTGTGCTAGATCTAGATTTATGGATTCATAAATTAGACTACTTAGGTTAATTGCAGGAATGGATCGCTGGCCAGCAAGAAAACGCGTGGACGGACGCGCGAGCTGCAGAGACATTCTACCCGCGAAGTCGAGAAAAGTGCTTATCGATCGGCACTGTGGGGCGGGGAACGCTCCCTGGAAAATGGGCCTTATACCCTTTTATTAAGGTATATTTTCAGATGAGGAGTCGGATTAGTGGCGTGATCGTGTTAGTATTGGCTATAAATACCCCGGCGGGCCGAGGAGCGTTTCACTTTTCTATGGGACGTCGAAGCGAGATCACGCTGCAGAAGGCAAAGGCGGCCAGGCTAGGCTGACCTCTGGGCGCGTACTACTTCGAGGCGGAACAAGGCTGGTCACCGCTGGGCTGCATTACGGCTGTTGCTGAGAGGAATTAGAGTTTGGTAAGGTCGCAAATGCCTTTGCGATCGTCTGGTGAGATTGAATATTTTATTTTAAAGTGTGACTAATCATAGTGAATTCTGGAATTTCTTAGGGAGTAATTATCTTGTGCGCACATTGTCTTGAATTGAGTGATTAATATTTAGGCAATATCTTTCTGCTCGTGAACTGATATGATCTTATATGATCACGTGTGTATTTTGAATATGTGGCGGTCTAATAGGTTTATCACCTAATAAATGCGCTTAAGACATCATCATATTAGAATTCCGTATACTCCCATGAAGTGAAGTGAACACTTATATAGTACATGAATGTTCGCTAAAAGGAACGGTCCAATGGTAAATAATTCCTAATTGTATACCAGTATCTAGTGGTTAGTTGTAGGTACAAATGAGGGAAATCTTTATTAAAATATGTGCTAATATTATATTGTAATTTATTTATGGCGGAGGAGCTGGCTTGTTACGAGCGTCGAGGGAGATCAGAAGGGGTGGGAGCCCTGGGAACCAGAGAGGCGTTGGGTACGTGTCCCACTATTAAGAAATTAAAATCTGGTGAGTGACCTTTATAATCACTGTATTGAATGATTCTGAAACTTATTAATTTGTTTTTGGGGACTATTATCTAACCATTTCAACGTTATCATACTTGTATTTGTGTATCGAAATCTAGTTCTACTGTATATATTTTGGGGAATATGCTAGATAAAGTACGAGCGGTTTATGTATAGGTTATGAACGGATCTAGGTCATTGGTCAAATAACTGACGTTATTACAGAAATGTTGTTTTGTTCTACATATATATTACTAGTTGTTTTGTCACTGCGATATGATTGGGTTCCGTGCGCCCTTACGAGATAAAGTGATCAATTATTATACGACAACCTAGCTATAGCAATTGACTCGGTCCGTGGTACGCGTTACACTATGAGGATAGATTGTTAAGATGCGGATAAGCGACAAATATTACCACAAGTTCATATTAATATCCGGTGGTTAGTATAGGTACTGATGGGTGGTTACTTTACTAGATTAACGCAACTGAATAAAGTAGTTATATACACTCGTGGCTGTGTGCTCAGTGTCGAGACAACCATATCCACAGGGCACATTGAGGACCCTGGCCACACGAGAATTCTCCCGAAAGGGGCTTCTTAGTCAGCAGAGATGTGCCCGCACTAGAGCGCCAGTCATAGATGTGTAGACAGAGTGAGTGGCTGAGAGTCTTCAATCTTGCAAATTGAGGGACCTCACTGGTCGAGCTGCTGTCTTAGTTCTAACAAACCTCTTAACAAGGGTTACGGTTGTGTTGGTTTATGAGGTAATCAGATGTACTTATAGATATATTGTGTGGACTTCCTTGAATGAATGAATCTAGCGTAGTAAATTAGTTATGTACACCTGTGACCGAGAGCTTAGCGTTGTGGACAACCATATCCAAAGAGCACATTGACGACCCTGACCAATACGAGAATTCGCCCGTTAAGGGGTTTCTTAGTCAGTAGAGATGATGATCGCGCTTAGGCCTCCGTCACGGATGTGTCAACGAAGGTAAGGTTGGTGAGACCTTTCAGTCTTGCAAACTGAAGAGTTTCGCTGGCCAAGCCGTCGTTTTGCTTTAACCGAAGCTTCTTACCGTGAAGCTAGCTATGTTGATTTTACAAGGGAATCCAACACTTTCGCTTTAGTAACGGCAATAATTAAGTAGGTATCTTGTTAGGTGGGGTCGTTATTATCGGGATCTCAACAAAAGTATCGCAGTGGGTTGGTAATTAATTATCATTCGTCAGTTCAACTGTGCATTGTCGTATATTTAACATTGTTCCGACTATAAAGTGCCTTTGAGTTGATTGGGTGAGATTGGTTGCTAAGACACTGTGTTACATCCATTGAGATATTTTGGGGATGAATTGTATTATAAATTGCTTAGGAAAAGTCAGTACTAATTGGTATTAGATTTGATAGAAATAACGATAGGGTAGGCGGAATCAACAGATGAGGTGGGATTACTAGCGAGTACGAGCAGCCGCGAGCGAGCGAGAGGCGAGCGCTACAGTTCGCTAACAACTCTAAGATTCATCGTTAGGGAGAATTGATATTACACTAGACATTACGCCATTCATGTACCTGTAAGTAAAACATGCACTAATATTCTATTTCAATAGACTATCATCACATCATCATCAATATCTTGACTTATGATTATTTTCATTATTATATCATCGCATCATCATCAATATCTTGACTTACGATTATTTTCGTTATTATATCATCGCATCATCATCAATATCTTGACTTACGATTATTTTCGTTATTATATCATCGCATCATCATCAATATCTTGACTTCTTCATGATTATTTTCATTATTATATCATCGCATCATCATCAATAGAGATCCCATCATGGCCAACACAAGTTGACCACTATTGTATTGCGAGTCTGTTTAAAGGGCGTCACCTACCACATAGCGTAATTTATCACTTCCCACAACTTAGTATAATAAGGAATTTATGCCCACTTTAGCCTCCATAATTGTGCATCACTTAATGAGACTACTGAATTGTAAATTAATTCTAAGGAACTGGTATAATTGTCTTACTTAAGTTATAGGTTCTACTAAAATGGGGTTAATGTACAACTTCAATTAACGTGTAACTGTTTCCCTTTATAGAAATACAAACTTCATACTTCTCGAAAAGGGCCTGGTTCTACTCACACAACGCGGGGCCTCATCACTAGACGAAATCACACGCCAAGCCACTCCACCAGCGCGAATCACGTATAGCTTAGGTCTAAATAGGTCTTCGAGGTTAGGTTCCAGAGATAATAAATTCTAGGTTAGATTACGGCATTGTAGGCCTGGAGTCGGACGGTTTTTTATTTGACCGAATCTCTTTCCGTCCGGCAATATCCTAGGAGATGATTTGGTCTGTTAAGGTACTCAAGCTCGATTACTTTAACATAAATAACGAGAGATTCTGTAGCTGTAGGATAGATTTACCTAGACTAGAATAAAACCCAACCTTTCTAGTAGGATCGGCCGGAACTAACTCGGTTTTTCTATTCGCTTTGGTACGAGTTAGTATTTATAGGAACAAAGTGGATATCTAGTACAATCGAGTCTTGATTTTACTGGATTAATTAGTCAAAGGTTCTTTAGCTTCAAAACAAACAAAATTAATTTGATATTTCTATGGTAAATAAATGATTTATTTTCTCGCTTACTATCTGTTTAATTTTATTCAATAGCTTTTCCTTCAGGTAGGATTCAATTTTCAGACGACTAGAAGCTTCTCAGGAGCTTCAGCTTTCAGATAGGGGTTAATTTAAGTTCAGAATACAAAAACATAAAAAACCAGCCATTTAAGAGGTTGAATCGTTACATTTTGGTGAGGCCGTGATCAGGATGAAAATAGGGTTCACTTTTTAGTATCCCGGGTTACTACAGAATAGAGTATTTTCGTTTTAAAAAAAAAAAAAAAAGAAAAAAATTATAATAAAAGGAAAAATATTTTTTTTATTACGTGATTCGCTTGGTGAAAGGGCTAATTAAATTTATTTACAGATTTTTCTGTGTGTGGGTTATACAAATAACCCACATTTTGTTGCCGTGGAGTAGATAGAGAGATGGAGTTTGTATTTTTTAATGTTGTGTTGTGTATTATTTTCAGGACTTTCTTTCTTTTATTTTATTTCAAAGAGATTTTCACGCGCGATACGTACGTGAATTGTGTTGTGTATTATTTTCAGGACTTTCTTTCTTTTATTTAATTTCAAAGGGATTTTCACGCGCGGTACGTAGGTGAATTACTAATCAATAAGTTATATCACACTAAACTATGAAAAATATGCATAGAAATAATTTTGTTGTAGACGAAGGGCTAATATTATTTTGACAGAAATTCATTTGGGGGTACACATTTTTATTCCCGACTGTACTTTTCTACATATGTTTACCAACTGCTCATTGAGACGATTCTAACGAGCCCAAACTCGATGGGTTTGTGTCATTGTATCACGAAGTTCCTAGGCCCATCTTCCAACCCCAGCATCAGATTAGTTCCTTGTCATCATAACTTTAATTTGTCATGCGATTTATACATATGTGCGAAATTTTAGGCCGAACGGAAGTCAGGAAGTGAGTCTAATCTAAGAATTAAGTAAAAACGTAACATTACCTAAACACTCTTTTCATCGGACAGTCGTGTCAAAGTAGTACCTACGCGAAATTTGTATAAAAGGGGGGCAGGAATGTTATGCGGAATGGCCTTACAATCTGCCAATGCCATAGCACAATTAAGTAGGTTCCATATACATCAGGCGGTTGCGGTAGTAGTTATAATAAAGTTTAGGTATAATGCTTTTATTCCAAAATAAAATAAAAATAAAATAAAACGGATCTAGATAACCTCAAGATAGTATTTTGTTAAATTAGCATCTTATGTATTTAGCTACGATTATTTCATCCTTCATATTCAATTGTTGCATTTAAGTTCGCAAGAATAGTGTTGAGGTCATTGACATCTGTCCCGCGGTTGGGCAATTATTCGTTAAATAGTGGTTAGGAAAGTACCGGTGGATGATTATAGTACCAAGGACTTAGGAACATACTTAAGAACTCATCACATAATAGGGGTTAAGAGTTATAGGTAACTTTCGTAAGCTAGGGGAGAAAAGTAGGTACGCGTTATACCTAGTTAGTTGACCTAGTCAAATTGAATCCAATTCTCGGCGTTTACGTTAAATCGATCGCTACTAAGTATTGTCCGAAATCTTAAGTACCTATAACCTTGCGGATATTTTCTACGTAATCGTCTTTGTAAAGAAAGTAATTGTAAGAATAGATAAGTAGGTAATTCGCGCGAGTTATATTCATTAACCAGTTAAAATGATAGGAAACTGGAGCGGTTATCTGTTACAAGAAAATGCGCATTCGAATCGGATTAGTTCCGGCTAGAAATTCAAATACCTAAGATCAAAGGTACACTATAATGGACTTTGTTGTTAGGTCATTAAGGTCAAAAGGTAAGCTGTGTGTAGGTATTTAAATGGTTGTCATCGTGAGTCAGTGAACCGGTTGTATGTACGCGTGAGATTTCAATTTTTAATTACGTAGGTACATAAAACCACTTTGGCAGGGTTAAAATAGTGACAGGTTTGAAGATAAGCAACAAGTAAAGGGCACCTAAATACCTGCCTAGCTCCATAGAGGTACATTCCTGACATGGTAGGACTCACACATTTCCACATAAATACGCGGCCACTCTATCACATTCACTTTATAATGTGCACCAGTTCAATTATCACTACATTGATTTATGTTTGAATACACACTAAACCACAGTAAAACACTTTAAACTGATTAAATAATAGGCCTAAATATGCGAGAATTCGGCTCGTTGAAGCCCGCGCGCAAACTAAAAACAATTTTAAACATCGAACTTAGGTTCTGGCAGCCATCTTGGAATCAGGCGACGTCGCGGCGCCGGTAATTGTAAAGATTTTTGGCGGGAAATTGTTGTTTAATTTGATGATAAAGGAGTAATATTGATTAACTATATGTCGCGTTCGCTTATAATTTGGTGGAATGGGTGAACAGTTTTAGGTTCATAGGATAAATATGTATGTAATGCATTAAGGTCGGTCTTAAATAAAGCGCGTCGCACGTAAAATATTTTGACACGGAAAATTATGTAGCCAATTAGATGCGTTAATATTGATAGTAACTTTATGATAATAGCATAGTGTAAATTATTTCTAATAACTAGGTAATAATATAGTTGCTTAACTTTTGAGGTGGATACTTCCTTGCTCACGTTTTTGTATAGAGGTACAGTTCAAAATGTATTTGCCATTAAATATTAGTCGCAAAATGTTATTTAGTTTATATGTCAGACATGGAAATAAAGCTTAAATGACCACCTTTCCCAAATGTATCGCGAGTCGGGTGAGGTATGTTAGCCATGTTGCCCCATAAGTATGCCGACTTACATGCGCTTTTACAGAATTTAGGGGTTTCATATCAGATATATTAGAGAAGCATAGACAACAAAGAAGTGTCTACTTGGGCTTGATAAACGGTTGTGTCCTCGGCGTGGTCTGGTTTGGCTCACGGGCCGGAATTGATATCGGCGAATTAAATATATAGAAATAGTATGCGACAAAATTAGCTTTGTGGAGGTTGCGGGCTAAGTATAAGCTAGTTAGAGCCTACATATTTTATATTGGTCAATTCTAATAGGTATGTTAAGTACCTTAAAGCGTCACGCGGGTTTACGTGGGTACAATGTAATGAAAAAAATAATAGATAGATTGCGCCTTACAAAACTTAGCGAAATAAAGTTTTAGACCCATCACACACTGTAGGTATAGCGAATTTCATTGTAATCAGTAGCTTAATTAACGCTAACGTACTTACGAGCGTTCGAATTAGAAAATAAGTAAGTAAGTAATAATAGATATATATATATAGATATAAGATTAAGGCGCTATTGTATTAGGTCAACCTGTAAAAATAGTTGCTGTACTGAAATAAATAAATAAAATAAATAAAAAAATAAAATAAAAAAGGTAACACGTGTTGGCAAGCGAATGAAATAAAACGAATTCATTGAATAAGGATATTCCGAAATCCGTCTGTCTGGTTTAGTTACTTCATGAGTCATAATTATAGAGCGGGGTTTGTGAAGTTTCAGAATAATTTAAATAATTAATTATAATTCCAGTCAAGTTAGGTTTTCATATATATATGCAAAACCAAGCACGCGTGATCTACGGTACGACATTATTAGTTAGCGAATAACTTTGATACTCAGGTTCTGAGGCGAAAGACTTCGCTGATAGGGATTTCCGAATCTCACGGGAGATTCAGCTCTAAGAAAGGGGGGCAGAAGGCTTAGAATCGTAAGACAATGTGTGTAGGGCATGAAATTGATTAACCGCAATGCACTTAATTATTAATAAGGTAGTGTTAAAGTCATGGGTTCTATCAATAGGGTTGAATGCAATTTAAATGTAGGTAGGTATAGTAAGTAAATATAGTACGGATCAATTCATTGATAGTTACGTTGATAGTAAAATTTATTACTTACGTATTTTAAACAATGGTTTCAGAATTTGTCAAGTATAAGATGGATAGTTGTCCCAGTCTGATACCGAAAGATTAGAGCTTGTCAGACAAATACCATATATGTACCGGTTCACGTCAGGTTACGAAAGATATTCGCCATGTTTACATTATATGGTAACAGGGCAATTCGGAGAAATTATATTAGTAATACCAAGTTGTGCACGTGTTATTATTATTATGTACTTTAAGGCAGGAGTCGTATATATCGCATGGCACTTTAATTGGTTACCATAGTATGTGATACTGGAGTATGTAAACTAACTGTTCCACCTCTCTAGTCATTGTTGAGGTAATGTGAATTTCGAAATGGGTCGTTAATTTCGCAAGTTATCTTAACAGCGCATTGGACGATTGGTTTGTCCGGCGGGCTATGAATCGCGAGCGTCCGGGTTCGATCCCCGGTACGGAAAAATCTTTTTGTGTTTTTTTATTTTTGCTTTACTAACAATATTGTGGGCTACTACTTTTTAAACCTTTGGTTATTAAATTGAACGAATTTTACAATGTTTGGAGTAAGTTAAGGGTAATTGGGGATACTTATATATTTAGGCGTTTATAGTTTTAACATTATGCGATTTAGGTATTCATCAAATTGTGTATTTGTCTACGACATAGGGTCCGTCTATTTTTTTTCCATGAAGTACCTATGACAAAAATGACTTATCAGTTAATGTAAGAGGTTGTAATTAGGTATTATTTAAGGGTCTGCGGTATAATTTTACGGATGCATAAAATTATCATCGAGGCACTCGCGTAGGTTTATTGAACAGAACGTATGGTTGTTTATAAACGATATTCGTATTAGGGCATATTTTCAAGTTCGGTTACAAAACTAGCGCAAAATAGGTCAAATATTGGTCACGTAGGAAAATTAATTCGACCCGTGGCGGGGATATTTTGATGCTAGCGACGAACGCAAGTGATATTTCTCTCATCCATGTAAGAAATAAGTAGTCGGCCGAGGGATTAAGTTGTCACGTGAGTAAGATCGCGGTTGCTTTCCGTTCTTTCGTAACCGTTTAAAAGAGTTTAGTACCTTTACTGAATTCAGTGCTGGATTAAAATAGGCCTTATGGTTTAAAATGGGAAGATTTTAAAGGAAGAATGTATAAATTATTTACGGTTGATTGACATGACACCCACTAGTTGAGTTCCTAGTAGCAGAATTCATTGTTTCACTAGCTTCACCTTAAAACTAACTAAGTATACATTCTAATGCACAACACTGAATAATGCTCGTATTATGATACGTTGGAAAAGGCCAAAATAGGAGGCAAAACACTCGTTGTTGCACTATACCAGTCAGACGTAACTGGAGCAATTTATTCCTTCAAATAATAGCAATCTAGACACTAGTTATTAAATTATTTGATTAATTACGACGAATGTTGTTTACAAAATTTGTCTAGCGAGGCCGCGGGAATTTGACATTTGCTGATTTGGGTTAAGATCTGTGGTGAGGCTTTAATGTACGGCCAAGTGGCGTGTTTAAACGGTTGTTACGGTTTAGGAAAAATTAGGAGTTGTGAATATATAAAGCCTGAGCTTACTTAGAGGTGGTAATTTAATTCTAATGGGGTTTTGTCATGTGGAATACGGTGGCGGAATGAAGGGGTTAATTCGGTTTCGAGTCAAATCATTTACGCGTTACAAGAGCATCTTACATTTATAAACTGTGTATCAGGCAAGTGAGGTATTGGGAATTATGTTAAATTTTTTTTGACAAGAGAGTTCATATTTACTTAGACGGATTTTCCTTGCCTACTAACATTAAACTAGGACCTTTTATTAGATAGACCTTGCCAGTACGTTGTGTCTAGTTGATAAATCTAATGATTAATTTCCCTGCGCTTAAAGTTATTAAACTATAAATGTGATTAACAGGTCCTACCAATGTCAGAATTCACGTCGATTTATAAGGGGCCTTTTGTAATTGGGGTTAGCATTGTGATTATAAAATACTCTGATACTACATTATATCCAAATGAGAAATCCTAGTAAGTGTTTGTATTCATACCAAAATTTGTAGACATCCCATTGAAATTGAGTCGCGCATTATGTTGGGTGTACATTATCGTTTGTAGGGCCATTATCGCTTGTATCGCGGGAGGGTTAGCGTAGTCGGTTGTCTTTAATCCATTCGGTATGATAGCTTTTGCGAGGGTACTACCACAATTTTATTTAGCATTTTAGACGATAAATATCAAAAAAATAATGATGAGTAGAATAAGAAAAGTTATAGTCTGTGTTAAGAATAGTTACGCGATCCACTCACCGCTGGTTCAAATCGCGCGAATGAAACCGTAAGTACTTCGCGTTGTTCGTTTCACACTAGATATAAAAAAAAAGGGGAAATTTAGTACTTTATGCTTGATTCCGTGCTTAAAACTAGAATAGAATAGGCAACTTGTAAGTTTGTAAATAAGATATTATGTGGTCGAGATCGTAAGGCGTATCTATAGTGTGCGCTCACGGGAGGTCGTGCGTCGATAAGGTTAACCGACTTTCAAAAAGGGGAGGGCTCTCAGATGGGTTGTATTTTACTTCTTTAAATCAGGTTGGACGTTAATTAAAGGCGCCTATATAGGTTGTTCAACAACAAATTAGGTACTTGTTATAAAATATTAACAAAATGGTTGGTTGTAGTATGGGAATTTAGGTATTTTTAATGCGTAACATTTATCGTCAGAAATATTTCTAAGTCAATAAATTGTCCAATATGTAGTTCACGATAGATTATACCGGTAGCTATTAAGGTAGATTCGAGATCGCTGCGTTGGGCGTGACAAAATTAGCACTGACCCCTGGTCTTATATTGATATTGAGAGGTTAGAGATCAGGTTATACTGGCTGTAAGAAATAAATCGATTTGAGTCGAGTCGTTCTGCATTGGCGAATATCAAGGTTGGCGCAATGACCGCGGGATTGTCTCGCTATCAACTGGGCTGTTATTCTGGGCGTACTAGGGAAGCACCTCACCTCACCTCACCTTTCACCACTAGCGAAAGTAGATCTATACCCGCAGCGCTGAGTCATCGTTACCATCGTCATCATATTAGCCGGTAGACAGCTACTGTTAGACAGGACTCCCCCAAAGAGTACTAGCGGTTATATCCCAATATTTAGTTGTTACGAATTGCGGTGTCTAGAGATATTGTACGTGGACTTTTAGGACGACGTAAAATAAGTTACAGGATAACGGGACAGGAATGACTGATAAATTAAGTACTAGATGGTATAAATTTATAATTCTTTTTTTTTGAGTTGGCGGGAAATTTTAATTTTGTTCTTGTCATCCCTTCCTTTCGGAGAAAGTAGGTATACGGCGGATTGACGTCTCATAGGTATAAAGGGGGAATCAGATAACCTGTTGTCGTGCGTGTCAAATTTTAGATACTTAAGTTGAAATTTTAGACCTCGGCTCATCTTGTTTTTAAGGGATTCCTGACGGGTATCATTTTCAAGTTATACGGGAATGCAGGTTCTAGATTTAAGATAAGTTTGGAATCCAGAATGGCTGATAAAATTTTTGAAAGAAAAAATCGGCGCGAGTATCATTTTCGAGTAATGCACGGATGCAGATTTCAAATTTTGCGGCTAAATTTGGAGTTCAAGAGGGCAGGGTTGGCTTTGGAGAAGAAGAGGTCGCGGCTACCGTATTCGATTAGCTTGTGATTGTATATTTTGAATTACGATACAGATGTGGGGTAAAGGCGACGGTGTTATGACAGCGTGACGGCAGTTGCAGTTGCGGGAGCGGAATTTCAAGCATCGATTGAATACTAATTATTGAAACTTACAGGTATCTTATGAGAACGAAGAGATGGAGTTCATAATAAAGGGAAGGATATGGGGCCGTGATCGTCTAGTGGTTAGGACCTTACGCAGTTATAATTATTCCGGCTTAAATTTATCTCAAGCATGGAATATGGTTATATATTTTGTCCACATGTTATGCGCTAGGTAGTGCATAAACAACGTTAAATATTTACATGAAATAATCCATTTATTACAGGTATATCTTAAGATGTATGATGCGTTTGTCAATACAATATTGACATCAGGCGTTAAATTAATGTGGGTCCTAATAGGGCGTGGGTGTAATCTTCATTTAGTAACCGGCGAATCTTACGTTTGCACAATATATGGTATTGGCGTAAGACTAATTTTAAATTTATGAATTATGTATTGCAATTTATCTGGTATTTACTACATAAATTATAGTATTACGAAAATTTGAGATCCAACTATAAAATTATTTAAGTTGTGAGAATGGGAGGCAGTTATTTAATTAATGACTGATAGGTAAATGGTAAATGGGATATGGCTTAAAATTTTGATATTTACGGGTTACTCTAGGAGGGTTAATTAAGTTTGACTTACTGTCTTTTATAATCTTCAAACATATGAAGGGCAGGTTAGTTGGCTGTGTGCGAATAGGGCTGTGCGGATCAATTAAAGCAGTAAAATTTTGTTTTGCAAAATAAGTAAAGTAGTAATATTATATTATCACTTTGTTCTACTCTTCATATCATAATTTTCTCGTCATTTAAAGTAAATGTAAATTCTCATAGCATATAACTTGGGAAGAACATTATATATCATTAATGTGGTTGTACTGTCGGATTCCGTTTAGTTGGTCTAAGTCGTGTTTAGGGCAAGGGGATTAACTAGGTTGGGTGGGTAAATAGTGTGTTCGTTGAGTTAAGAGATGTATGAGTCCGCATAAAAGGCAGCGTTGAGTGTGTGATTGTATGATAACAATGGGCTTTTACCGACTGGCCGGAGTTCGCAGTGCAACCTAGGTTTGTTGGTACTGATTGATCTCTCCAAACCATTTTACACCGGTGTTTCCGCAGTTATAGTTTGGTTAGGTTAAAGTCATAAAATGACAAGGTCCTTGTGTGACTAACTGTGGCGACACTATACTCTACAGAAGCTAAGCTGAAAGGCTAAGCTAGTCTTATCTTCGTCCTACACATCTCTTCGTGGCAAGGATACTTCCGACACCATATTCTTCGGGATGATTTGTCAACGAACATTCATTCTGAAACTTAAGTAATAATATTTTAACTTCCATTACTGGGAATTTATCAGGAATTTCCTATTATATGTTAAGTAATTTGCAATGTCAAGATTACAATCTTGCAAGGGTTCAATGAACATGGTTTGTTGAAATTAAATTTAGTAAGGCTGTTATTCTTACACGATGGTGAAGTGTTGCATTTTGTATTTGAGTAATGCAAACGTATTTTATAGTAGTTACGACATTTCTACAGTAAAGCTGGGTGGGGCTTGGACGCATGTAGTCGGATTCTCTATAGGATGTCAAGGCACTTCCTAGAGACCCCACGGGGTTGATGAATGTTACTGTGTGCGACTGGGTCACGTTCGGTATAGAGATAGAGTATCATCGCGAACGACGATTAAAGTTAAAGTTTGTTTGATGTTTTGTCAGTATTATCACTATCGTTAATGGTTTGATGGTGCTGTCAGGACATTGAAGGGATTAATGCAAAATTAACCCAGTAGTTTATGAACAGTTTGCCTCTAGTGTGGAATACAGTCTGAAGTCGGATATCCTAGTCAAGAAGAAACATTCTCCACTGGGTTTGCTTGGTGGTTATCTGTGTACTCAGTGTTCTGCTGTTCGCATGGGGAGTTATTGTAATAACATAAACCGAGATATGTGGTCGAACCTGGATCCTTGGTAGCCAGAAGGTATCTGAGGGTTCGGGGTGTTAGTGCAACATCGTGGTCATTAGGATCTATTGGGCTCACAACCTAGTACTTTGTGCGAATGGGAGTATTCTGGGGAAGTTTTCTAGCGGCGCCGACCGAGATATGTGGTCTAACTTGAGTTTGTAGTGGCCAGGGGGCATCTGTGGGCTCAAGGTGAAGCTAGAAGATAATTATATTGTGTCATCGGCCGAGATATGTGGCCTAACTTGTACTGACGGAAGCCAGAAGGCAACTGGAGGTGCAAGGTGGTGCAGTATAGGGGTTTGTATTGCCAGCCGAGATATGTGGCTAAACTTGAGTTTGTGGTGGCCAGGGGGCATCTGTGGACTCAAGGTGGTACCGTAGGGATGGGTATGTGTGTCATCAGCCGAGATATGTGGCTAAACTTGTGCTGACGGAAGCCAGAAGGTGACTGGAGGCACAAGGTGATACAGGGGCTATTCTTCAACGTCCATCACCAAGCAAACGTAGTGGTTAAACATTCACACGCCTAAAATACACTTGTTGGAGAGATCGATATATCAACGAATTGAAACTTCCCGAGTTATGGGGTTGGCATTTTTTGCAAATTATAATCATAGATTATTGGTCAGAATTAATTGGGAGAGTTATGTAAATAGACACAGCTAACAAATCTAGCCTTCAGTTAGAGTAATATTATATTTAAATTTGGTATAAGGACAGTAGGTTAACGGAATTATCTACTCAAAGTTATTTTAAAATTCACCATTTATAGGTCGCAATTCCTTGTTTATTGCTTAAGTATGTTTTAGATTGTGATAATGCTTCGCTCAATATCGTAGATTTCTCGCTGTGCATGATCATGGGGCAGAATGAGACGATCCGAGAGCTTCGCTCTCAGACTCAATAGTATCTAAGGGCGGAATTACTCTTTTAAATTGATAGATGTTAGCGTTGTGGGTTTCAGGTCCAAATATGAAGGAATTGAAGCTTTCATTCGTTATCATCCTGTCAATTATGTATGTAAATAAGTTAGAGATAAATTGCGTTAGATGCTATTCTAGGCTAAAATCAAGACTACAATTAAAAGTGTAGAAAACTCGCGTTTCGTCCAAAATAATTGGTTTAAAACATACTTCAGCATACTAATTCAGTATTGTTGGATTAGTGTATCATTTAATGTGTGCTAGATCTAGATTTATGGATTCATAAATTAGACTACTTAGGTTAATTGCAGGAATGGATCGCTGGCCAGCAAGAAAACGCGTGGACGGACGCGCGAGCTGCAGAGACATTCTACCCGCGAAGTCGAGAAAAGTGCTTATCGATCGGCACTGTGGGGCGGGGAACGCTCCCTGGAAAATGGGCCTTATACCCTTTTATTAAGGTATATTTTCAGATGAGGAGTCGGATTAGTGGCGTGATCGTGTTAGTATTGGCTATAAATACCCCGGCGGGCCGAGGAGCGTTTCACTTTTCTATGGGACGTCGAAGCGAGATCACGCTGCAGAAGGCAAAGGCGGCCAGGCTAGGCTGACCTCTGGGCGCGTACTACTTCGAGGCGGAACAAGGCTGGTCACCGCTGGGCTGCATTACGGCTGTTGCTGAGAGGAATTAGAGTTTGGTAAGGTCGCAAATGCCTTTGCGATCGTCTGGTGAGATTGAATATTTTATTTTAAAGTGTGACTAATCATAGTGAATTCTGGAATTTCTTAGGGAGTAATTATCTTGTGCGCACATTGTCTTGAATTGAGTGATTAATATTTAGGCAATATCTTTCTGCTCGTGAACTGATATGATCTTATATGATCACGTGTGTATTTTGAATATGTGGCGGTCTAATAGGTTTATCACCTAATAAATGCGCTTAAGACATCATCATATTAGAATTCCGTATACTCCCATGAAGTGAAGTGAACACTTATATAGTACATGAATGTTCGCTAAAAGGAACGGTCCAATGGTAAATAATTCCTAATTGTAAACCAGTATCTAGTGGTTAGTTGTAGGTACAAATGAGGGAAATCTTTATTAAAATATGTGCTAATATTATATTGTAATTTATTTATGGCGGAGGAGCTGGCTTGTTACGAGCGTCGAGGGAGATCAGAAGGGGTGGGAGCCCTGGGAACCAGAGAGGCGTTGGGTACGTGTCCCACTATTAAGAAATTAAAATCTGGTGAGTGACCTTTATAATCACTGTATTGAATGATTCTGAAACTTATTAATTTGTTTTTGGGGACTATTATCTAACCATTTCAACGTTATCATACTTGTATTTGTGTATCGAAATCTAGTTCTACTGTATATATTTTGGGGAATATGCTAGATAAAGTACGAGCGGTTTATGTATAGGTTATGAACGGATCTAGGTCATTGGTCAAATAACTGACGTTATTACAGAAATGTTGTTTTGTTCTACATATATATTACTAGTTGTTTTGTCACTGCGATATGATTGGGTTCCGTGCGCCCTTACGAGATAAAGTGATCAATTATTATACGACAACCTAGCTATAGCAATTGACTCGGTCCGTGGTACGCGTTACACTATGAGGATAGATTGTTAAGATGCGGATAAGCGACAAATATTACCACAAGTTCATATTAATATCCGGTGGTTAGTATAGGTACTGATGGGTGGTTACTTTACTAGATTAACGCAACTGAATAAAGTAGTTATATACACTCGTGGCTGTGTGCTCAGTGTCGAGACAACCATATCCACAGGGCACATTGAGGACCCTGGCCACACGAGAATTCTCCCGAAAGGGGCTTCTTAGTCAGCAGAGATGTGCCCGCACTAGAGCGCCAGTCATAGATGTGTAGACAGAGTGAGTGGCTGAGAGTCTTCAATCTTGCAAATTGAGGGACCTCACTGGTCGAGCTGCTGTCTTAGTTCTAACAAACCTCTTAACAAGGGTTACGGTTGTGTTGGTTTATGAGGTAATCAGATGTACTTATAGATATATTGTGTGGACTTCCTTGAATGAATGAATCTAGCGTAGTAAATTAGTTATGTACACCTGTGACCGAGAGCTTAGCGTTGTGGACAACCATATCCAAAGAGCACATTGACGACCCTGACCAATACGAGAATTCGCCCGTTAAGGGGTTTCTTAGTCAGTAGAGATGATGATCGCGCTTAGGCCTCCGTCACGGATGTGTCAACGAAGGTAAGGTTGGTGAGACCTTTCAGTCTTGCAAACTGAAGAGTTTCGCTGGCCAAGCCGTCGTTTTGCTTTAACCGAAGCTTCTTACCGTGAAGCTAGCTATGTTGATTTTACAAGGGAATCCAACACTTTCGCTTTAGTAACGGCAATAATTAAGTAGGTATCTTGTTAGGTGGGGTCGTTATTATCGGGATCTCAACAAAAGTATCGCAGTGGGTTGGTAATTAATTATCATTCGTCAGTTCAACTGTGCATTGTCGTATATTTAACATTGTTCCGACTATAAAGTGCCTTTGAGTTGATTGGGTGAGATTGGTTGCTAAGACACTGTGTTACATCCATTGAGATATTTTGGGGATGAATTGTATTATAAATTGCTTAGGAAAAGTCAGTACTAATTGGTATTAGATTTGATAGAAATAACGATAGGGTAGGCGGAATCAACAGATGAGGTGGGATTACTAGCGAGTACGAGCAGCCGCGAGCGAGCGAGAGGCGAGCGCTACAGTTCGCTAACAACTCTAAGATTCATCGTTAGGGAGAATTGATATTACACTAGACATTACGCCATTCATGTACCTGTAAGTAAAACATGCACTAATATTCTATTTCAATAGACTATCATCACATCATCATCAATATCTTGACTTATGATTATTTTCATTATTATATCATCGCATCATCATCAATATCTTGACTTACGATTATTTTCGTTATTATATCATCGCATCATCATCAATATCTTGACTTACGATTATTTTCGTTATTATATCATCGCATCATCATCAATATCTTGACTTCTTCATGATTATTTTCATTATTATATCATCGCATCATCATCAATAGAGATCCCATCATGGCCAACACAAGTTGACCACTATTGTATTGCGAGTCTGTTTAAAGGGCGTCACCTACCACATAGCGTAATTTATCACTTCCCACAACTTAGTATAATAAGGAATTTATGCCCACTTTAGCCTCCATAATTGTGCATCACTTAATGAGACTACTGAATTGTAAATTAATTCTAAGGAACTGGTATAATTGTCTTACTTAAGTTATAGGTTCTACTAAAATGGGGTTAATGTACAACTTCAATTAACGTGTAACTGTTTCCCTTTATAGAAATACAAACTTCATACTTCTCGAAAAGGGCCTGGTTCTACTCACACAACGCGGGGCCTCATCACTAGACGAAATCACACGCCAAGCCACTCCACCAGCGCGAATCACGTATAGCTTAGGTCTAAATAGGTCTTCGAGGTTAGGTTCCAGAGATAATAAATTCTAGGTTAGATTACGGCATTGTAGGCCTGGAGTCGGACGGTTTTTTATTTGACCGAATCTCTTTCCGTCCGGCAATATCCTAGGAGATGATTTGGTCTGTTAAGGTACTCAAGCTCGATTACTTTAACATAAATAACGAGAGATTCTGTAGCTGTAGGATAGATTTACCTAGACTAGAATAAAACCCAACCTTTCTAGTAGGATCGGCCGGAACTAACTCGGTTTTTCTATTCGCTTTGGTACGAGTTAGTATTTATAGGAACAAAGTGGATATCTAGTACAATCGAGTCTTGATTTTACTGGATTAATTAGTCAAAGGTTCTTTAGCTTCAAAACAAACAAAATTAATTTGATATTTCTATGGTAAATAAATGATTTATTTTCTCGCTTACTATCTGTTTAATTTTATTCAATAGCTTTTCCTTCAGGTAGGATTCAATTTTCAGACGACTAGAAGCTTCTCAGGAGCTTCAGCTTTCAGATAGGGGTTAATTTAAGTTCAGAATACAAAAACATAAAAAACCAGCCATTTAAGAGGTTGAATCGTTACAACCAGCATGCCTATAGCCAGAGCAAATCGACTGACTCAGCCCTCCATGCTGTAGTAACCAACATAGAAAACGCGCTAGCTAGAAAGAACTCCTGTCTAGGCACCTTCATTGATATAGAGGGTGCTTTCGACATAACAAACTTTAGCAGCATAAGACAAGCACTAGAAAGACTCAATACCGAACCGCTGCTCATAGAATGGATTATGAACATGCTAAAGAAGAGAATCATAAAACTATCTGAAAACCAAAGTCACCAGGCGTTAGTTATAAGAGGATGGTACCACAAGGGGGCGTCCTCTCGCCACTACTGTGGAACCTGGTAGTAAACGACCTCATAACAAAACTAAACAGTAACCGCTTCCTAACCATAGGATATGCGGGTGACATAGTGATACTGGTCAACGGCCTGGTAAGGTACGGCCGAAATTCGGCGGATATCCGAAATATCCGGATATCCGCCGAATTTCGGATCCGGATCTTAGAGGCTCTTGGATCCGGATCTTTCGGATATTACGGATCCTTAAAATACAACAATGAAAACCGAAAATACGGCTACAAAATGATGTTTTTACCGAGTCCACGCTGAAAACCGAATGGTAGATAACTCAATCTCTGTTTTTATTCGCCACTTCATCATCCCAGACCAGATTATTTTTGTTTTTAATTTATTAGTCACAAAAACTAATTAAACCTACATACTACAAACTAGTAAAAATGCCGCAGTTTCATGGCGAAAGTTGGCGTTGATTTAAATGCACTAATTCACCGTAGGCAAAGACACAAAGTAATTATTATAAATCCAATGTTACCTATATAGCTACCTACTAAAGACTTACGCCCGTATTCATAAACGAACAAAAAACCTATTTTAACTATTTAAAATGGCGTTAAAATTCGTTTGTCCTTATCTGTCACTTTGACATTTGTGTTCGTAAGAAGTGGACAAAGCACATTTTATTTAGCAGCCATTTTAAGTTTTATGAATAAGGGGATTAGTTTAGTTAAATAAACCTATAGAAATAATTAAGAAGTATAGTTGACCCAGGAAGTAAAAAGTAAATGCAGCAACAATACCTACGTTTAATACTTGAAATATTTTTTTAAATTTTTAGTATGATGATCTTGACCTATCATATGATCATGTAATATAATAAGCATGGTACGCTATATTAATGCCCGTTCACCGTTTTTGACATATCCAGACACAGTCTTGCCTAAAGGAATGCCCCCTGCTAGACAAACACCTTTTACCTCGTCCGGATCACATTGTCAATTTCTCCTCCTAGGTTTGATACCTAGTTACAACCCTATTGAATTAACTCCGGTACATAGAGCTCATTGAAATATATGTACGATACGGAGTTCACTTGACCTGCTGTGATCAATCACGTAACGCATTGTACGCACGTAAGGTAGATCTACATGTCAAATTTTATGTGGGAAAATGACAGTTCGATAGCTAACGCGCGTTTGGAACGTTACGTTGATTACCCTGGTTGTTATTCAAGTGACAGCTTTCAGTGACGTAACTCTCACTTTGCCGCTTAGTTTGTAGTTGTAAATAAAAAGTTGAATAAAAAAAAGAAGTTTATACTCTTTATGACCTCGGTAATGCGTACCTATTTAAAATCTTTCAGGTATACGGTGGTGTAGCCGTTTTTTCTTGATTTAAACTTACAATTCCTACTTTATACCAAAAAAAACCTTGTGGATCCGTATTATCCGAAAGATCCGGATATCCGGATCTGTTGAATTGAAATATCCGAAATATCCGGATCCAAAATATTGGCGGATCTTGCAAACCCTACCTGGTCATAAACACACTGTGTGAACTCACACAAACTGCACTGAAAATAACAGAGAAATGGTGCAAGGAGAATGACCTATCGGTAAAAGAAAACCGACACAATTTTCTTTACAAATAAACGAAAACTGGGTACCTACGAAATGCCTACTCTATTCGGCACTAAACTAACAGGTGGTAAAATACCAAGGCATAACACTAGATGATAAACTAAACTGGAGCAAACACCTAGACAGCAGACTAAACAAAGCAACAGTAGCCTTATGGCAATGCAGAAGGATGGTGGGGATAAGATGGGGCCTGGTCCCCCACATCATACTGTGGCTATACAGAATGGTGATAGTACCAATGATAAGCTACGGTGCCTTTGTATGGTGGCCCCGCACCCAAACCACGAGTGCAATTACCAAAATTCAGAAAACACAAAGACTAGCATCTGCTACAGGTTGTATGAGAACAACCCCAACAGCAGCACTAGAAGTCATGCTAGGGCTACTACCTTTACATATGCACATACAAAAAGAGGCGGCTGCGACGGCAATACGCCTAAAAAACCTATGGACGAAACTAGACATACCCCACACGAAGATCCACAACAAACTGATCACAAGCCTACCTATGCTGGAAGCTTCAATCGACAAAATACCAAAAACTGCAGTCTTTGGGAAAGACTATGGAATATTACTGACGGAAGACTCCAAAGAGGGGTTAAACCAAACAGACCTTAGGCTATTTACAGATGGTTCAAAAACAAATACGGGAACAGGATGTGGTGTGTTCTCAGAGGATTTAAACATACACATATCCAAACCACTGGGTGTACAAAACACGGTATTCCAGGCGGAATGCGTAGGGATAATTGAAGCCTGCAATGCCATAAAGAGACGACAAGTCGAAAACACAAACATACGGATACTCTCAGACAGTAAATCGGTACTACAAGCACTGAGCAGTGATAACATCACATCTAGCTTGATATACGAATGTCACTTAAACCTCACAGGGTAGTGCGCAGATAAAAACAAAGTTACTATACAATGGATCAAGGGGCACAATGGCTCAAGAGGAAACGATGCAGCGGATGAACTGGCCAGGAAAGGCTCAGAAACAACGGCATACGGACCGGAGCCAATCTTGCCCCTGCCACAAAGCTACATATACAATCAGCTGGACCAACACACTAATGACCTACACCATAGATACTGGGAGGAGATAGACACATGCAGACAGACCAAAGAGATTCTGCCGAAACGCAACTACAAACTCACAACCACACTACTAAGGACACATATAAACCAACTGCGCAAGATAATGGGTATAATAACAGGACACAACACCTTGAACAGACACCTCTATAATTTAGGTATCACAGACAGCCCCATGTGCAGAGCGTGCATGGAGGCAGAAGAAACGACTAAACATAGACTACTGGACTGCAAGCAGGTAGAAGTATACAGAATGAAGCACTTAGGTTCTCCAAACACACTACGGGACGCAGTCAGCAACACCAAGGCACTCACCAACTTTTTAGACGAGCTGGGGTGGTTAGAGTAGCGCCACACCGCCGTTTCACGCAAAATAGGCACAATTGATGTCGACTTGCGGAAAACGCCTAGTATAACTAACGTTCTTCTTTATTTAAATTCTTAATAACACAACGGTTGTACGTCATTTTTATCGATATCAACAAATAAAATTAGTTTAATGTTTCGTCGCACGCACTACGATTTGCCCCCGTCAATTTGGTGTTTGGTTATGAATTTTTTAAGTATTCTAGATTTATCTGCTACCTAAATAAAAATGAACTGATGGATTTGATTCATAGAGAAATTCGTTTTTTAAGGAAAGAGTTTTGTTTATTTATATAGGTAATTTATTGAAGCTACGGTAGCCTAGTGGTTCAGGCATGCGGCTGTCAAGCGGCGGTCGTGGGTTCGAATCCCGGCTCGTGCCAATGAGTTTTCCGGAACTTATGTACGGAATTACCGTTAGCTTTTCGGTGAAGGAAAACATCGTGAGGAAACCGGTCTAATTCCAATAAGGTCTAGTTTTCCCTCTGGGTTGGAAGGTCAGATGGCAGTCGCTTTCGTAAAACTAGTGCCTATGCCAAATCTTGGGATTAGGTGTCAAAGCGGACCCCGGGCTCCTTTAGGGGCACAACCGGGAATAATAACGCTAGGAGGATGAGGATGATGATATAGGTAATTTATTTACTGGTGACTGCTGTAGTCTATAAACTGCTAAATAGAAAGTCATGCAATAGGTAATATGAACTTAACAATAAGTATTTATTTTTTCTAGAAACTTAGATGTATATGGGATTAGTACATACTTTAATTCTCTAAGAAGCTCTTGCGGCGGCGCGTCAGATTGACAAATGTTTATAAATAATAATAATAAATTAGTAATTTATTTAGGTATTATATTAACCCATAAATTACATTGAGTACATTAAAAATTAAAACAATACAATTAAAAATTTGGATGCAATTAAAATAAGATAAGTTAAAAACTAAAATGAATTTCCAATCACAGAAAAAGTGTCATTGACAACCTTACTCGTTAGGTAGCATGTCGTGCACACTACCTTAACAATACTGTTTGTCGATTCGCTCACTCTCCTGACAAAGGACCTCTTACGCATAATAGCGTAGAAGTCGTCCACTCTGTTCACAGCGAACATACCAGACGCGCTACACCCGCCTCGGCAGCCGTAACATCACACGAAACGCGTTGTTGTAGGTACTGTACACTGAGTCTGTTGAACGACCGCTTCGTGTAATGGTACCACAATCAAGTGACTAGTGTAGAACGCCTGGCAATAGGCCCCAATCAGAGTCATTTTGACGTGCCAACATATTGCTTCGCATAGCAATGGCCCGTCGTTGCCTCTCGAGGTCGTCGTCGTCTTTAAGTTTGTCTGTCAGTATATGTCCGAGATACTTAAAACTATTGACATTTTTTAATTCAGTCCCATTCAGTCTAACGGGCGGCACTACATCAGGTCCCTTTTCGTACTTAAATACCATTGTCTCGGACTTTTTCACGTTATATTTAAGTCCGTGCAGTGCAGCATAACGCTCGCATATGGATATCAGCATCCTCAGTCCCGTGATAGAAGGGCTCAGCAGAACCATGTCGTCAGCGTAGCTTATAAACAGCCTAATTTTGTATTGTATTTTTTTTACGGAATGTGGGTAGAATTCGTGCTCTAGACATTCTTACCCTGGCCTTTCCAACCGTGAATCAAATTTAAAATAGGCTTAAAACTACACACCACGCTTTATCGATAACGTCGCAAGTATCGATTCCGCGCAGCCCAGCCCTAGTGGTGCCAATATTAAACTGGTAACGGCGTCCCGCGGGAGGCTTACATTTTGACGCGATATGAGCAGTAACCGCTCTTTACGTGGGTCAATTTAAATTAAAACATTCATGTTGGCCGGAATTAGAACGTGGAAAATCGTTCGTTATGGAACGGATATCATTGAACGTTGCTTTTGGGTTGTTTGCTTCAATGTTTCATTATTAGGCTTCAATTCGCTCATTCTAACGCGACCATTCAGATGGAGTACATGTAGCTACTTATGTAATTTAATAATTGGAGTATGGAAGTAGTTCCTTATTGTGCACGTAGGTATGTGAGAAAGAACTACTTTATCTAATCGCACTAAGGTCAGATTCGACCAAAACGCGTTAAGGTGGTTCGATTGCCATACAAAGCGTTATTTGTTATTTGACATTCGCAGGCTAACGGCGTGTTATTTTAAGAAACGTATGTAACAAACTTTCATCAATTGGCTTCCCATTTGCGTCAAATTTCTTCTTTCCTAGAATAAACTTGTATAAACTAGATTAATTTGAGAAAAATAGTTTTCCCAAAATATAGCGTCCCAAACCAATTTATCAAATTAATCTAGTTTATACAAGTTTATTCTAGGAAAGGGGGAATTTGGCGCAAATGGGAAGACAATAGTTTCTTAAAATATCACGCCGTTAGCCTGCGAATATCAAATAACGTTTTGTATGGCAATCGAACCACCCGTCAAAATTGTATGGGCTAATCTCGGAATAAACTCTATTCCGGTTTGGTCAAATTGACACTTAATGTTAACTGTAAATATTTGCTGACTCGACAAATCATTGTTTTATACTTCGTACCATTTAATATTGTAGTGGCATCTGTTCACGACATAAAAGTGCAATATACGGCGTTTGATGATTATAAGGTGTCCTTTGGCAGAGTGAATCCCCTGAACCCCCAGACCGTTTTAAGAAGGGGAGCCATCTTGACAAAAATCAATGCAGGAAGACGGGGGGGGGGTCCGTTATCAATAATGTGTTAATTTTATAACAGTTTCGAATAAACGAAAGATCAAAAATTCAGTTATGGAGGAGTTCCGTTTGGACAGCCGAACAGAGCGGACGTCGTAGCCCGAGAGCCCTTCTCGACCTTTCCTAACGCCATACAATTAAAACAAAGTCCCTTAGACAATAGGCCGGTGGTTACTCCAGATGTGCTTGCGCCCGCGCCTTACGCGAGTACAACCATTATAACGCGCGACTTAGTCATTGAGGCCTTTCGATTTTGGAAAATTGGGCCGGGTTGGGCGTGTGCGCGGTGTGTTCATATATTGTAGGTTCAAATAGTGAGTGAAATTAAAGTGCGTGGCAATACAACTCTTCGGCAGTCGCAGTAATAGCAGCCCCGTACCCAGGGCGAGAGTCGCAGTATACAGAAATAATCCGGTGAGCTCTTTCCATTGTGCCCTGCCGCCGTAGCCGGCGCTCATTTGTAAACTTCCAGCTCTCCCATCTGAGGGCTAGAGCATTGAGCCAAACGCCAGTCTTAGCGGCCTATCCATCTTGGGAATTTACCCGTGGTTCTAACACACCTCTACTTGCCAAAGTGTACTCTTAACAGATAGATAACCACACCAAGACTAAATTGGTTCACGCCCAAACTAATGCCAACTATACAGCTTGATATATAGTGTACCTGCAATATATAGCACCCTGCAAACTCGCACACAACCCGTCACCTCTTGCTGAAATCAAAGGTCAAGAAAATCGGCACTCGTCTCACGCATAATCTCAATTACTTCCATTACCTATATACTGAATATTTAATTGCGCCCCGAATTTTAATTAATTAATTATCTAGATACCATTTACTATTGCATGGAGTCGACTCATAACTTATCCCATTGAAACATAAACTAGAAACTAACATTAGAATACTCTAGAATATATACATGTGGATAAAGCGCAGACTAGATAGTCGAACCTAAAACCTTGCGGGGTCCAATACCACCATATTCTCCGCACACTTACAGTTGACTGATTCACAGACTCCGACAAAAGCCTCAATACACACAGGTCGCTGTAATAGGTATATGTACGGACAAGGTCATCGGATATCGACTCACACATAGGGATTTGCGAATCTATAATTGCACCCCAATCTTAATTAATTAGTTACCTAGATAACCATTTACTATTGCACGGATACGTCTCATAGCTCATCCCATCGCATAGGGCTTGGCGAATCTATAATTGCACCCCTAATCTTAATTAATTAGTTACCTAGATAACTTTTTATTATTGCACTATTGTTTACTAATGCATGTAGTCGTCTCATAGCGCATCCCACTGAAACAATAACTAGAATCTAACATCAGAATACCCTAGAATACCTACATGTGGAGAAGGAGCAGTCTAGATAGTCGAATCTAAAGCCTTGTGGTTCTCCGTACAGCTACATTTGACTGATCCACAGACTCCGACATATCTTAATACCTACGGGCCACTGTTATAAGTATTATAGATAGGGTAATCCGCAAGTGGCAAACGCATACGGGGTTCCCACGTAAGACAAAAATACCCGAGCAAAACAACATCACACAAAGCTCTGTCTTACGCAAATATTAAAGGAACATAGGCCACCATCTGGTTGGTCATCAAAAGCAACACTCAGGCAATTTCCTTACAAATTTAAGGAAGCATTGTTCTCTTCCGAAAATAACATTTGGCTAAAGGGTAACACAAGACCATTTTTCAATTTTATTGACGCAGACCATTCTATTGACGCCGTCAACATCTGTGACGTAACTTGCGCAATTTAAGACTTCCCGGTTAAATGATTTAGAAGTACTTAATACTCAACAGCCGAAGTAACAACCATAACCATATAATTCATTGTTGCATGTGTTTGTTTTTAATATCTCAGCTTCTTTGTTGCTTGTTGGGTCTAATGGTTTGTGCATTTAGTTAATAGGAAATTCATTTGGTTAAGTAAGGTTTTATTTATTAAGACATTCAGTGTATCACATCGAAATCTAGATTCAGGTGTTAGTAGTATTGTATATGGTGAGGGGTGACCTAGTAGCGTGTACCGAAACGGTATAAATTAGTGTTACCAATTGTATATACTATCAAGTAGGAACTCAGTAAGGGTCGGTAACCCAGGGTTAGTTCTTATATTTCAGTAACATAACAACTAGGCGTCACCATATACTCTACTTGCATGTAGAATCTTGATCATAGCTAGTTACTAGGATTTTCTAGTTTCTTCACCGTTCCGGTACCGGCGGTACCTACTTAGTTATTATTGATAGCCCAACGTCGAATACAAAAGAGCGCGGCAAACCCGAGACAAGAAGCAGAAACAATAGGCCTTATAGGCCACAGGAAAGAGTCCTTTTTACGCCACGCCTATTCAATAAGGATTTAAAAAAAAAAGGTGTTATTACAAGCACACGTGCAGATACAGTGCACGAAAGGACGCAAATAAACGCCAGAAATAAAATCTCTCCGGCAAAAGTCAGAATGGATATTGTACCAATCCCAAAAGACGGAAACTGCTTGTATAGGTCGATCGCTGATCAATTGAACAATGTTATAGCATGCTGCCCGGGTCAGTATGATCACAAAATCGTCAGAAATGAACTGGCAAGCTACGTTTTAGTCAACAAAGACGACCCGAGAATAAGGGAAGCCCTATTAGGCAGTGTAATAGATTCGATGCCCAACGAAGATGCTAGAACAATACAGCCGACCCCAGGGCAAATTGATACTTACATTAACAACCAATTTCTAGAGGGTAATTGGGGAGGAGAAGACATAATAATTGCCGCCTCGGAATTCTTTGCCGTTGATGTATACATACATGGATGTTATACACACCCCATTGTGTATAAAGCCTCGCTGACACTCACTGCCCCGGCAAGACCCATTCACTTGCACTTTAAAGACCACCATTACGACAGCGTTAAACTACACGATTACGACAGGTACGGGACTAGGGTTTCCGACCCGGACGCGACCTGTATGGGACTATCCGGATCTGCGGATCGGGACCCCGATATTTCCGTGCGAGTTGGGTCCGGATCGCAAACCTTATATGAGACACCCACGCTAAGTTCAGAGGTTAGCCCTTGCCCAAGTATGAAAATCGACTCCAGCCCACAGTCAACGCCAAGTATTAATAATTCAATTGGCTTGCAGGATGTTGACTCGACCGGCCACAGGTTAGTGCGCCAAGAACCAACAAGCAAAACAAAGCCATTCGCCCACACACAGAACGTCAATATTGCAACATGGAACGTGCGAGGCTGTGCCACACTACATGATAAACTAAATATAGATCAAGAACTAGCAGAGCACCAAATCACCATTGCAGGGCTGCAGGAAACGGCGAGGATTAATAAAGCGGCACGATATGAAATCATAAAGACCTATAACAGCTCGAACAACATACTCGCAATACACATTAGACTGGAATTACCTGCTCACAACAAAGCTAAGGAGTTTTTCTTCATCAATACACATATGCCGTCGAACTCCACAACATGCTTAGGAAGGATTGGGGTGCTATTACACCGTATGCCCAAAAATGCAATACCTATACTCCTAGGTGATTTTAACGCCCATCTGGGTAAATGTGACGTCACGCACCAATCTCCATATGTTTGTAGAAAAAACCTCCTGCATCAAATTTTAACGGCACCCTATTATTAAACTTTTTGGAACAACACAACCTAGTAGTAAAAAGTACTTGGGGTCGTCCATCAAGTAAGATAACATGGAGAATGGGAAAAAAAGCATCTCATATTGATCACATTGTATGCAGCCGTGCTAATAATGCGCACTTCCTAAACATACAAGGCAAATGGTCCCAAAAGGTTCAATCTGATCACAAGATCATATGGGGAACAATAGTAAGTCACAACAACATTCCTAGCATTAAAGCGACACAGTATACACAATGAAATATTAACAGCAACACGCATGCATTCCAATTCAATCATAAAAAAGTTAACTTTGAAGCACTCCAGAGGAAGAAACATCTCGACAATTTCCAAAAGGAAGTCAATGAAAATCTTGCGTCCCAAGTAGAAACGATCGCACAGGACAGTGGGCGGACTAATAAGAATTTAACATGGGACGAGCTTAATGCAATTTTGAAAAAGTCGGCCCGGGCGATCCCGTCCCACGCAATAATAAGATCTAGAGAGAGCAGGATCGCCCAAGCCCAATTGCAAAAGGCGCTCTTCCTAAAATACAAATTTCCAAAAGTTTCTATCCACGGTAGGAACCTTAAATTAGCAAGAAAAAACGCTCGAAAAGTAGAGGAAGAAGACGACGAATTAGAATGTTCACGGTTCTTTCAGGGTTTAAGTAGAGCCCATAGAGCAATGCGTATGAAAATAACATATAAATATTTGAAAAAACAGAAGTCAAAACACACACGAACGCAGCAAAAATACTACATTCCTATGGCTAATTGGATATCCGAAGTTAAATATTGCGAAGGCCCGGGTATAGATCCAATACAATGTGAGCCTAACAGTGTACCGGAATCAGACTGCCCCAAAGTAGAGGATATAGCTCGCATAATAAGCGGCATGAGAAATGGAACGGTACCTGGTACAGATCAAGTTGTCCCGGAACTATACAAAGCGGCCCCGCCAGCGTTTTTAGCACAACTAACAAATATTATGGAAGAAGCTTGGACCAACAATAAAGTGCCAGCAGAGTGGGCACTTACAAAGCAGGTGCCAATACCAAAGAAATCTGCCCCCAAGACTACCGGGGACTTCAGAAAAATATCAATTTGTAATGTGGGTTACAGGATATACGCAAACTTCTTATTAGAAAAACTGGACGCGGCAATAAAATCTCTCGGAAATTATCAAGCGGCCTTTCTAGCAAACCGATCAACGGACGATCATATTTTCACCCTGCGCCGGGTACTAGACACGAATTGGAGGGAAGGAACTAGACTTTTCATCGTAGCCCTGGATATCGAGAAAGCGTTTGACAATGTCGATTTGAAAACGCTTAGAGACATAATATTGTCACGCACCAATGGCCCTCTCACTAACAGAATTGTAGAAGCTTGCATGAAGGAGAGAACATTCCTATCCTGGTGTGGCCAGAGTTCAGAAACGGTTCAGAAAGGCAAAGGCGTCAAACAAGGCTGCCCGCTGTCTCCCCGGCTATTCACAATTTTAATGGATGATGTACTGCGCACATTGGAGGAGGAAGACGAATCAGTTAGACTAGACCAGGACGAAAATATCACGCTACCTCTAATACTATCCTACGCGGATGACCTAATCATCCTAGGTCACAACATTACGGGAATTGATCGTATTGTAAGAAAATTAATAGATCTCTTAAGTACAGTGGGCCTTAAAATAAACACGACGAAAACAAAGCTGGTTATAAGGGACCCATGTGGTGTCACAATGACGGATCAACAGACAACATACGTAGGCAGTGTACCGATACAACCTATTAAGGAGATAACATACCTAGGTACATACATTACGTCATCCCACAACAGAAGAGCGACCATCAAGGTGCGCTGCGACAAAGCTGCAAGAAATTCTAAGATGCTCACCAGATTTATAAAAGATAAAAAAATAGAGTGGAAGATAGCGAGGCTGATGTATAAAATGGTAATATCACCGGCCATGACGTACGGACTAAACGTCACTGCGCTCACCAAAGCAAACAGATCACGCCTTAGAAAATACGAAAGGCACATTCTAAGAGAAATGTTGTTAGTAGCGAAAGACTCTCCAAAACAAAAGATCAGGGAAACATTGGACGGCAAAACCATCACAAAGATAATTAAAGTACGCCGACTCTCGTATTACGGACACATACGTAGACGCGAAAGACCCCATTTACTACACGCAGCTCTCAGCTATGAAGAACGTAAAAGAAAAGTTGGACGCCCTATATTTACATGGGAAGACTCCCTCAACCACGACATCCGACACTATACTAATAAATCCCGCTCTTACTGGAGAAATATTTCCACCGACAGAAGCCGGATGAAAAAAACTGCAGAGAAAATATACAAACAACCGGAAACGGACACTGAATCGGAACCAGATGAGAATGAAGAGACAGCGGACATGCAATTGCCAGGTCCTGATTAACAATTGCAATAAGCGCGAAGAGGTTCAATATCAGAACCTGAGGGTTAATTAAAAAAAAAAGGGGGGGGGGACCAAGCAGTCACAAACTAATTATCTATATTATGCACCAAGTATAGTATCTATCTACCTTACGCTGGCTTAACGATGCCTGTATTCGGGTCGGCTCCAACTCCCGTCTCTCCTATCATCCTGACTGCACACCTACACTCCCGTCCTATCTACTTGACTCTCCGGTTTCTCGGGCAGGAAGCTGTTGCCTGCGGCCGGGCGGCAGAAGTTGGTTCAAAATGGACATGCAAGCCCGCTTACCCTCATCATTATAGTATTTGCGGTTAAGTCGGTGCTTGGTTAAGGTTCTCATACCCCACTAACTTTCTGCCCCATATGCTACACTAGATGGGGTAAGCGAGCCTTCTTCGTTATTTTGCTCTAACACCTCCTCCCTCCTGTAGTCAGCACTTCTGAGTCCTTGCAGCAGAACTGCTGGCTGGATGAGTCACCAGAACAGAACAGAACAGAACAGAACAGATCAAAAATTCAGTTATGGAATAATATTTACACTTTTTCATATTAAAAACTTGAGATAAAAGAAAATAAGTTTCTGTCACAAAAATTTTTTTGGTACAAGCTTTTATTGCCGACTGTACTTTTCTGTATACCATCATCAACTACCCATTGAGATGATTCTAACGAGCCAAAACTCAAAGGGGTTTCGTCGGTCAAATACTGAATTCCCATGGCCAACTTCTGTCTCCATCATCAGATCAGCTCGATGGTACCATAATATTGAATTGTCATACAGACTATACCAAAATTTCAGCTCAATCGAATCAAATTTTGACGGACAACTTACATACATACGAACAGGTCAAGTTAATATAAAGCTTGTAAAAAGGAAAGTTCATTTTAGTATTTTGTGAGCAAGCATGCTTCCTTTTAGACCAGATCGTAGCTTCCCGTCACCTGAGGTTGTGGTCGAACACAAGGCTTTGGTTTTATTGTGATCTTGGTTTGGTTGCAAGTAATTCTTTTTACATGCACATTACTCCAATCAATAAATTAAATTGGTACTTTTTACATCGTGCAACTGTAGGACTTTCCAAATTTGTATTGTTTTTGTCTTATAAATTAAATAAAAAATATATAAGGATATTTAAAAAGAAGAAGAAAATTTTAATTTTCGTTTTTTTTTTAGTTTTTACCTTTTTTGTTTAAAAAATGCAAATTAAATATCAGGAATAAATTTGGCATCCTTGGTTTATACGAAAATGATACCAAACTTGCCATAATAGCTAAATGCATTAATTGTGATTTTGGTTCCGTGGAAAGTAATTATTTTTTTGCACGCACAATACTCAGACTAAAAAATCATATGGTTTATTTTTACAACTTTTAACTATAGGGCTATCCAATTATGTCTATTGTTTTTTTCTTAAAATTTAAATAAAAAAAAGGTATAAAGATATTTTAAGAAAACAAGACAATGTATATTTTCATTTCTTAATTTCTTTTCCCATTTTAAGTTGAAAAAAGTTAAAATTAAATATCAGAAATGAATTCAGCGTCCTTGATTTATACGAATATGATACCAAGCTTGCCCTTATAGCTTAATAAATATCGCCAGGTAACTCGGAGTAAGCCACCCCCCCCTCCCAAAATTTACATCTGAAATTTTGATGGCTCCCCTTCTTAAATCCATCTTTGAGTCGCAATGACCAACTAAACAAAAGGAAATCTCTTAATCACAAATCGCCGTATAATGAAGCCAACACCAGCAAGTATTGTGTGCCTGTGCAATACCATTTTCTTTCTTTTTTCTTTGCGACCTCAGGGAGTTTATGTAATATATACCTATTAGTAGTTAGTTATACGTGTATAGGTTTAAGTTTTTAGTCATTTATTTTAAGCTTGATTTTAGAATGCATTGTAAACTGACTTTGTAAACAGTCCGTTGTAATTTTCACATGTGTATGTAGGTATATTTATTTTCTTTACTTTAGACATGAAACTGTTACTTTACTTTATATAAGATGAGTTAAATAGGTTAAGTTGTATGAAAACTGAGCGCGTCTCGCCATCAAACGTAACAGTTTGGCGAGAATATAAATGTTTATTAAGATGTTATTTGAATATAATATATTCCCCTTACACTAGTACTACGTGCATTTAGTGGTTTAATTTAGTTTAATACCTTTGTTAAATATCCTGGCTTTGTTCCAGTTCCAGGTTCCACTAATTCATCTCCAGCATTATTCACGATTCTTGAACACGTCCGGAACACCCGGATATTTAAGAATATTTATAACTTGGAAAAGCATTAATTATGCTTTCGCAGAAAATACTGCATTAAATTAAGCACACCAGATATAATTTAATAGCAATGCTTGAAAAAACAACATGTATTTATTTCTACCCATATAAGATAGGGAAATCGAGCGTTTCATGCGATTTCAAGGAAAACCATTTAGAAACGCTAAAACATTAATAAGTAGTATTATGTTTCAAAATCACTTATTGATCGAAAAAAGTAAAACTAGTATTTAGGTACAACGTCGACGAATTTGTCCGTCCGTGGAATGAGTGAAGTACAGTCGGCGTAAGAAAAGGTTCGTCACCTTAAAGTCGACATTTGCTTGCACCATAGCAATTATCAGATCTGCCAACGTTTCATTTCAAACGAAACAGAAATATCGCATTACGTTTGCATTTGCAATAACAGGCTAATCTCCGAGTCCGGGTTTCGACATACAGCCCTCTAGGGCGATAATTATTGTTCTGCAAACGCCTGCGAGCGCTGTAAGTCGTACGCGGATTCCGAACGTTTGAGCCCTGCTTACTCCAGAGTAGACTTCAGATAGTGACTCTCGTAATAGGTATTCAGATTTAAAGATATTTCGCCAAGCTTCAAGATCTGCAATAACTGCAGCTCTTTCATGGATATTAAATTCCTCGGCATTATCAAATTAAATACGACGCGCTAATACCATATTTTTTCTACCAAGATTAAAATTATAGATGCCAAACTGACGTAACTAGAGGTGCTACACTGTTATGCAAACCATCGGTTCTATTCGAATGTAGTGAAGGTATCGACGACATAATTATTGTTGGGAAATGTAACGGTAGGTATTGAAATAATCACTCAGGTGAACGATAAATTCACGGCACTGGCTATTAAGCATGTTTTGTCGTTCTTTTCGGCATCACAAAAACGTAACAGAGAACAGATTAACAAAACAGTTCAAATACTTAACAAAAAAAATAATAAAATCAGTAGATGAACCAAAACTATGAACTCAAGCGAACAAACGTGGCGCATACAAGGCGTTATTGGCACTCGTACTGTCTGACTTAAATCTTAACTCGAAGTTCGTATACATGCATCCCTGTCACTCGAGTCTCGAGTAATCTAAGTGCTCATTTTCAAGGAAAATGCAAAATGAAGTATACATTTCAAGATAGCGGTTAACCCCTATGGTCCCTTAAGTTCAAATTTTGAGACATGTAAACAGAGTTTTCGGTGGGTGTTTGTAGTGAACTTGACTACTGTCACTTGCATTTTTCCCCATTTTTGCCCTAAAATATGTTTTGACCATCACTTTATGAAGTTTCAGTAATACGCCCCGCATCAATAATGTTAAATGTATAGTGTATAGCACTGGCGTGTTACAGACCCATCGACTGATGTCGTGTTTATTGAAATCCGCCCGATAAATTAAGTGCTAGAAGCAAAGTTGTGATTTGAGATTTGGTCTCCACTCACGCCCGCCATATTGTTTTTTTTTAAACTCGATGTGCGCCAACACGTTGTCAGCATTAAGAGAAATCTAACACCACCTAATTTTTTGGAATTCATCAAGTATCTTGACCTGGAGGTGGTAGCAAACTATCACTACTTAACGAGAAATTTAATCCATTACCATTCTTTTGGGTTTAGCCGTAGTCGGGTAAAATGTTATTATTAATGTAGTTCATATCCTATTGTGTAAATCAAAGTGGATTTGAAATTCTCGCGAGCTCCAAATTCGGAGAATCTTCCCTGGAAGGACATTGAGGGAAAATCTCATATGTGGATGCCTTTTTCTCCACGAAGACACGTTTTCTCGTCAAGGTTTTGTACTACAGGCTTGTGCAAAATGTATTCAACTTTAATGTTGTAGTAGATCATGTTTTCATAGAGTACGTAGTTTTCAAACAAAACCTGAATTTCTTACGAATGGAGTACATTTCCCAAAATAACGGCCGTTCTACAAGGTCCTGACCCGGGGACTTTTGGGAGACGAAAACAGGACTTTCAACAAACATTCGTACCAAATTTCATCAAACTCCCCGAAATTTCGAGGTTGAACAATACTGACTGTATTATTTATGGTAAATTAGCCGCAAAAATTACAAGAGAAAATATTGACACTGACAAACACTGACATTCACTGACATTGTTGTTTATTTGACTAGGTCATTAAAACGGTTTGATGTTGAATACGACACTAGATGTAGGTCAGAGGTGTTAATTATTTTGATCCTTGTTATCATATAAATTAAGTATAATTTTATATGCACTTGTCTACTTTGTACTTTGCTTTCAAAAGGTAGTAAGAGTCTATGACTTTATAAAGGAATTAATTTAATAACTGACGAAGGTTTTTGTACCCCGACTGTACGTATACCAATTAAAGTATGTTTGTATAACCCTGCAATGAAAATCTTTATTTGTTTAAAACGACGTTCTGTAACTTAGCTCATTAGTGCTGAAGCTGAACGGTATGCTCTGGCTTCCATTCCATTTTAAAGGAATACAATGTTTTCCAATTTTAAAGTGCGAGGAATAAATGCGTTTAAAAGCGTTATTTAACGTTCGTAAATTCGGGCGCATTCTATCCTTAGTTTGTACGAGTTTCGGAAAATATTTGCCATGTGTTTACAGCGTTGTTTTAATCTAGCTTTGTTGATGTTTGAATGCAGATTGGATATGCGTAAAACAAATACAATTATTTGGATAGCTTTTAAAATTAGACCGTACATTATAATAGTACTTTATGCAACTGTTGTATAAGAAGGGTCTTAAATTGCGAGTGGCGTGGGTTGCGTGAATTAAAGACGCCACGAGCGTTTTTAGACCAGCAACGGTGTATTTGCATACAATACTTCTTCTACGATAATTTTTCAATAAATAGCAGACTACAGAATAGTTTACTTTTTCAGGCAGCAAGTTTTCTATTCGTACTTTTGCTACTCACGCAATTTCTTCAGGAGTGTAGTTATTAATTTCTTCGACCATTTCAAAAGGAACGTACCTACACTTTTTTCTTCACAAACACGAATAAAATCTTAATAGTTTAGGACTAATAGTTTATCATCTTTCGTCCTTTCTTTTTAAACTGTATTTTGGTGGGAAATCGGAAATGTGACAGCTCTTGCTTATGGTTTGTTTTGTTTTTAATTTGTTTGCACTAGCCATCCGAACCAAACCGAATCCGGACCGAATTCGAACTGTTTATTTTTATGATTAATACCAAGAATTTATAAAACACATAGGTAATTTAACACACAATAGATGATGATTTATTATTATTGTAGTAAATAATTTATGATACGAGTATACAAATGTTAAATCGTAAATAAATACTTTTATTTCGGAATATTTGTTTATGAAGTTGCTACTGCAATATAGCGGCCGATTAAAAAAAAAAGTTAAACAGTGTTTTTATGAAAAGTGTATGAACCAAAAAAGTACGCTAAACAGTGCGTTTTTAGGCCATAGAACATAGAGTTTTTCGACGACTTGTTAGTGGTGTCATTGCATTTGAGCTACAGCCTATATAAATGACAGATAACAGTACAGGAGTAGAAAAACTATTTTATATATATATATTTTTTTATTTTTTATTTTATTTTATATTACGGGACAATCAGTAAGGCTTGTGTTGTGGGTACTAGGCGATGATATATATAATAGATACATACATATAGATACTTATATATAACATCCATAACTCTGGAACAAATATTCGTGATAAATACACAAATAAATGCCCTGACCGGGATTCGAACCCGGGACCTCCAGCTTCGTAGGCAGTGTCACTACCCACTGGGCTACGGAGGCCGTTAATATTAGTTACATTATTATTATGTAATCGTATTATTGACTTTAATATTGTATTCTTATATTACAGTAACAGTGTAAGATTAAAGGGAATAGATGAATGTGAATAATATCAGGGAGTAAAGAGATGACAGTCATGAGTTTTTTTCTATAATGGGGATGCCTAAGAAATCAAAAGTCTTCACTTTATCATTAAGTACTAAAAAAAAACAAAAATGTATAATTAAAAATAATGTGTTTATATTCTCCACATCCTGACCTTAGGTTTATTATGCTACTTTTACGATTACATACATATAGTAAGTTGTTAATTATGTTTATTTCGCTAATATTGATTCTACCTGTATTTTACGAATATAAAATTGCGCACATTTGCTAAGGACGCCTAAGTAGACAAAACAATATTAAAAGATTCAAGTCATCCCACAAGGGTTTGCACACGTCTGGATACCAAGCGGTTAACACATCACTCGACGGCCAGCCACTCACACGAGACCCTTCCGGCACGGCCATGAGTTTGAGCGAGAGCGGCAGCGGCAACAGTGCGCATACGTACGAGCGAGATATCAGAGCGCGCCCTCTCGCTCCCACGTATAGCGCGCCACTAGCCAAGGCGGAGTCCTACGTCATTTTCCGCAACCACGCGATATGTTGCGACTGGGGGCTTATTTTATATTGGCGATGCATTAGCCAAGGCGGATTCTGAAGTGGCTAGCAGGGACGAGCCCCTAATAATTGTCGCCCGGGGGCATTGAACTGGGCGCATATGCAGGGGACCGTACTTACTATTGTAATGGATACTTTATATTGACTAAACAGTTTAGGTGCAGTGCAGGTGGTGTAGATTGAATACATTAATATTTAAACGCAATTGGTGTCCGAATAGTGGGACATTACCAAAACAAGGTTGAGTAAATTGTCTGACGTTTTACTATGATTTAAAAAAATCTTGAACCTTACCTACCTAAGGTATATAGGAAGAGGAGATTAAGGCGCTATAGGTTCAGCGAAGTGAAGCGAACAGAGTTTTTGAAACAATATAATGCGTCTGTTTATAATAATATGGTTTCAAAAAAATAAGAATAGTAATCTTGAGGCTTTTCTGCAGGGAAATCAGTGATTCGAAACACGATTAAGCAATTTTCGCTCGATAGAAAAAAATCACGAACATAACTAGGTCTAAAACATATTAAAATTCACTTAAAACATTCGTAGCAAATTATGCACAATAGCTAAACATATTAACATTGGTTCTAAAAATCGGCAATATCATGTTTGAGGGAACTTAGTGATTACTTTTTTATTTATTTAAACGCACAAAAAATTAAAATTAAAAAACATGATATCCGCGCTTCCAAACACGCACTTCCATCTCGCTCACGCTTATGCTCAGCGAGAGGGAGAGAAGACCATGATACTATAGCGCCTTAATTGCACAACGCAAACAATACGTTTTTTGATACAAATTACTATTTAAGTAGATATTTCACGTGGTAACTAACTAGGATATCGATTATTGTCCGATTAGCTTGAAGCAGTAAACACTGTTTTTTTTTCATTACCTACTCGTAAAAGCTCGTAATCGCTTGGTTTATTTATCACACCAGCTTACTGTCGCTGACGTAAAAAGTAAATTATGTCTATAATTGGACGGTAAATTTTACTGCGGCCGTTAAATTATCATGAACAACTGTGAAACGCTTCATGAAATGACCCAGTTTTAGGTGCAATTTGCAGGGTTTGCGGTGTGATTAAATAAATAAAGAAATATTAAGGGACAATCCTTACACAGCTCAAATTAGCCCCATAGTAAGCTCAATAAGGCTTGTGTTATGGGTACTAGACGACGATATATTTCATAGGTATAAGGTAGGTACTTACATACACAGAAAATATCCAAGACCCAGAAATTCATTCTCTCCACACAAATATTTGCCGTTGCCCAGATTTGAACCCAAAACCGTCAGCTTCGTTAGGAGGTTCACTACCCACAAGGCTAATTCGATCGTCATAATTACATGTCAAAAGGATTCGACTGAATCGCACTGAATCTATTAACGCTTAATAAATACTACTTACTTACCTGAGCAGCTGATGAAAACTGTAGTCGTTCCAATTGTTAAAAATAGGACAGGGGACGTGTCAGATATCGCTAATTACAGGCCCATCTCACTTGCCACTACAATCGCCAAGGTGCTTGACAGCTTGCTTAATGACCATCTCAGGAAACATATTAAACTCCACGATGCTCAGTTCGGGTTTAGAGCTGGACTATCGACGGAGAGTGCTATTATGTGCCTTAAGCAAGCTGTAAGGTACTATAAGGAAAGGAGCATGCCAATTTATGCGTGCTTCCTTGACTTATCTAAAACATTTGACTTGGTGGCATATGATTTGCTGTGGGACAAACTAAATAAAACTTCGGTGCCAACCGAATGTGTGTCCCTATTAAGATACTGGTACGCCAATCAGGTGAATCAAGTGAGGTGGGCTGGAGACTGGTCTGACCAGTATAAACTGGAATCTGGAGTGAGGCAGGGTGGGCTGACTTCTCCTGTCCTCTTCAATTTGTATATAGATGAGTTGATTGGAGAGCTGAGCAGCATGCATGTCGGATGCCATATTGACAATGTCTGCGTAAACAACATTAGCTATGCTGATGACATGGTGCTGATTGGTCCCTCAATCAACTCCATAAGGCAACTGATGAGGTGTGAGAGCTACGCGGAACGACATGGTCTTAGGTACAATTCAAATAAAAGTGAGATGGTGATCTTTAAAGCCCGTAAGTATAATCCGCAAAGTGTACCTTCGGTCATGTTGAACGGTGAGGCCCTAAAAGTATCCAGTAAGTTTAAATATCTGGGTCATATAGTAACCGAGAATATGAATGATGACCTGGATATCGAAAGGGAGAGAAGAGCCTTAGCAATCAGGGGCCACATGCTCATCCGTAGATTTGCACGGTGTACAAGGGAAGTCAAGCTGACACTCTTTAAAGCCTATTGTATGTCTTTTTACACGTGCAGTCTATGGATGAGGCATACAAAGCGAGCCTACAATGCGTTACGTGTGCAATTCAACAATATCTTCAGGATGCTGTTCAAGCTGCCTCGTCACTGCAGTGCGTCAGGCATGTTTGCCGAAGCGCACACTGATGGCTTCGTGACGGGGAGGGTAAAATAACTCTGAGTTTTGCCCTAAACGACACAGTGCCTCTCAGCGTACAAATTATACTTTTCTTTTCTTTTCTGTTTTGCCTACTAACATTTAGTTTTAAAATTATTTTATGTACTAACAAACTTATGGATTCTATGATTCTGAAATAAATGATTTTATTTTTATTTATTATTTTATTTAAATCGTGAACACCGCGATTGTCGCTTGTTATTTCGTGACAAATGCCTGCAATGATTTTTTATTAATATAGGTACTTATTTATGTACAATATAGTTATGCCCTTCATTTATTTGCCAATGGAGGTTGGTTTATATGATTGGCCCAGTTTTCGCTGCATTTTGCAGCTATCGGTCGCAATAACACGTGACAGTAATAAAAGTCTATATGGCAGTTTGGTTCATATGAAGAGTTGGCACTGGTTCAGAGCGGACGTTAACGGACATTCGGCGCATCTGTCCACCGCCCAAGCCGATACGTTTTTAATATAAAACCGTGCCTATTACGTGGTGCAAATTATGAAGCGGGGATGGTTGACTGTGTGTTTGACGCCTATCTGAATTTTTGTTTTGGGTATGTACAGTCGCCATCACATACATCGGAGCAAACAAGCACGTCACAAACATCGGAACACACCTCTATTTTCAAGGCATTAGGGTGCATGTGCCGATATTTTTGAACACCTATAGTGTACCTATGTATGTGATGGCGACTGTACGGTCAGCCTCACAAGAGGCTTAACACCTTTGTACCGTGTCGCATTAAACGTCATGTTAAACTGCCAGATGAAGTTGTCAAACGTGTGAAAACGACAAGGTACTTAGGTGTTCAGCGACTTATGAGGCTGACTTTACCAAGATATTTGGATTTGATGATGTCTGAATTACAACCCTCTTAAAATAATAAATCGGAAACAGTAAGCGGGTTCTAAACTAAGCAATAGCGAGTCAGTAATAATTTCTGATACTCGACCAGTCTTCTAGAAAACGTTGACAATCAAATATTTATTTCATTTTTGTCACCTACAAATCGAGACATCACGATAACAAAGCGCTCTGCTTTCGATTTCAAGTAGAAAGATCGTACAATATGTTAGGTATAACATAACACCTTTTAGGAATGGAATTTTCGACACTTTTAGGGTAAACATGAAACTAGCGCGCTCCGGCAGAGCTTTTTCCAGCTTGCAGTCATTAATTGTCAAGAGCGGAGCGGGCTCGAAGCTTACGTACTATTTATTGCTCCAGCCTTAATGTTCCATTCTCTTGCAGGCCAATATAGGAAATGGCACAGGAACTCTCGTGCAGCGCTGTGATATGTATGAATTTAGTAAAATAAGAGGAGGGATTTAAGAAGACCCGAGGAATACTATCACCCCTGTGATGACCTTTGGGTCTCAGGATAAGTAAATAAAACCACCTTTTAGGCAGTCATGAGCTCGCTCGCCAGCAGCTCGACGGCAAGTGTCACCCTCCCGGCTGATGGCCTCGTCACAAATACTATACCCTCGTGTATTTAATTTTGGTGCCAATACACCACAACCGTGCGGTTGGTGTATTGGCACCAAAAATATGCAATAGTGTGTGATAGTGGTATCACACCGGTAAGAAGTCATATCAATTGCCTTTTTTTGAAGTTTCGTCTAATTGACTAGATTATTCATTAAATAATGTCGTTCTCAGAAGGGTTATTGATCCCTTATCATAAATATATCCACAATATATCCCCTGTTTAATACGCAATGTTGAAACCCAAGTTGTCTCAACCCTTAATCTTAGACAACAAACCTAGCCAGTATTTACGTCTTCTGTGCCTAAACATGTCCAAAACTTTGTATGAATTATGACCTTACATGTACGCTAGATTATGTATATACAAGTTGAGGCACTGAACCTTAAAAAGGCCCAAATCTCAAGTGGCCGCGGTCGTCACCCTCTCCGGGACACGATGCCTACGAAAGTTTGAGGCTCGCGTCACTTGTTTCTAACTTTGGGTTTGCTCTTTAACACTTATAGTCTGGGGCAGTTGATATTTATGGGGACAATGACCTTAGGTGTAGGTTTTTGTTTGAGGTGCTTAAAAGTAAGTAGATGAGGAGGTTTGGGATGAGGAGGTTAACACAGTTCAATAGTTCAGAATTCTGTCAGTGGCAGCGCGTAAAAATTATCGAATGGCAACTCGGAACAATAGTTTAGAGTATATAACTACAGGCTTGCCTAAAAAGAAATTGTAGGCATCCCAGTGGGAATCAGCTTGTATGGGCCCTCCGCCACTGAATTCTGTTCACTTATTCATCTACTTAGGTACTAAGTTCTTCATCAAATGTGCTTCCAAAAATGATGTTTGACACGATTCATAATCCATGAAATCAACTGTTGAAATATTTGCGTTCGTAATTAGAAGCCTAATTAGGTATAAATATTGGAATACACACCAAAAGCGTAATCTAATCATACAAGCTTAAAACAGCTGACTTAAAGTATTTCGAAAATTTCGAAAAGATTCGCCATACAAAGCGTAATGGTAACTACAAGTTACACGCTTAAAACAAATTGCAAGCACGGGACTTTGTTCACGGACATTAAATATAAGAGCGCGTTAGAACAATCCTCGACGTCACGACATAAAGCAGAACACAAATATAAACACAAAGAAGCTTTTACGCCAACACTAGGCGTAAAGTCGCGCACCAAGGTACGAGAGGCGGGCGGTTTGAAAACTTGATTCAAAATAACTAGTGATAGTGACTATGGGAGCTGCAGAAGACCGGTCTTTATTTCAAAGTTTTTTTTTAAATTCGGTAGGTAAATTGAATTGACAAAAATATAATATATTTGTAATTATAAATTTGACAACCTGGTCACAGAATTTCACGAGAACCGGTTGAGAACGCAGCGACCTGTAGAGGAGAACAGCCGGACAGACGCCGGACATACGAAATAATTTTTACTCCAGCTGAAACGGAGAACTTCTTTCGCATCACGCGCTCGTTCAATGACATGGTGAGAGGTGACAAACAAGTTTACGGGTCGAGTAAGATGAGCGGTTACAATGAACTCATTATTTTAGGTTACTGTGAACTCGCTACTTTGACAGCTTATGTCTAAACGTAAACGATCCTCTTTCTAAGTTAACACATTAATTACAATGTTGATGTTGTAATAATACTTACGAATCTCTTTTGTAAATGTAGGTATCAGAAATTTTCCTCGTCAATCGGGGAATAGATGAAAATTTTAGAAGTGCCTGATATTTTTTTTGGTGATAGGAATAACCTTCCTTAGCAACAGAAAAAGTTGCAGACTTTTCAGCTGCGTCAATTATTTTTTGAAAAATATAATCTGTTTCCTCACTTACGTTTTGGGCTTAGGACGGCGAATGAGACATTTTCCTCGATCCGTCTTTATTTACTTTTTTTTTCAATATCTGACCCTCGCAATGACCAATATAGCAGCTGCAGCTATCTATATCATTGCCAGTGTCAATTTACCACAGATTTTTAACATATTTTTCGTAATATGAGACGGATCATGCAAAGTGCCTTATTCGCCGTCCTAAACCCTCAACCTCAGTGAGGAAATTGTCTATATTTTTCAAAAATAATTGACGTAGCTGAAAATTCTGCAACTTTTTTCTGGTGCTTAGGAAGGTTATTCCGATCACCAAAAATTAATCAGGCACACTCGCAGCAAATAAACAGAAGTGTACGCGCGGGCATCGGACGACGGCAAAGGACGGGGCGTTTGAAGGGCAGATCGGGCGGCTGCGCTCGCGCACCGCCAGTCAGCGAGCCACCTCAGCGTCAAGCGCATGTCGCGCAGAGCTATTTTGTCATTAATTTCGTGCTTGTGAAATAAATAAATGTATTAAGAAGAATATTACATTTTTATTGTCCTGCTTGGACAATAATGGCGACCGTTGGAAGAAACTGCAAATAATGTGCAAGTTCAAGCTGCATTTTAACCGTTAAAATAACGGAATTTTACCGGCTCGCTGACTCACCGACTCGGAAGAACAAAGGTTGCTGCTGTTTTTTTTTGAAATACTGGGGCCTCAAGGTTCTACGTGGTTGCCTGCAGGTCTAACCCGAGGGAAGTACGCCTATTTTACCATTCCTTTGTTCCGATCCCCTTTTATAATTTGGCTTCGATTTGTGTGACGGCTTTCTTGCATCTTAAGCGTTAGGTTCAATTCCTAATCTAGCTTGCCTAAAAGACAAGACTATTAGCTGCACGCAACGGCCTGTGCTTATTTCTATTTGGTAAATAAATTCTTCTTTTTTAAAGCGTCAGGATGGTATCCTGATCTAGCTTGCGGAGTGCTTATTTCTATTTGGTACTTCTTTTTTAAAGCGTCAGGATAGTATCCTGATCTAGCTTGCGAAGTGCTTATTTCGGCGAAGAGTTGCCTTATTAAATAAATTCTTCTTTTTTAAAGCGTCAGGATGGTATCCTGATCTAGCTTGCGGAGTGCTTATTTCTATTTGGTACTTCTTTTTTAAAGCGTCAGGATAGTATCCTGATCTAGCTTGCGAAGTGCTTATTTCGGCGAAGAGTTGCCTTATTAAATAAATTCTTCTTTTTTTTAAAGCGTCAGGATAGTATCCTGATCTAGCTTGCGAAGTGCTTATTTCGGCGAAGAGTTGCCTTATTAAATAAATTCTTCTTTTTTAAAGCGTCAGGATAGTATCCTGATCTAGCTTGCGAAGTGCTTATTTCGGCGAAGAGTTGCCTTATTAAATAAATTCTTCTTTTTTAAAGCGTCAGGATAGTATCCTGATCTAGCTTGCGAAGTGCTTATTTCTATTTGGTACTTCTTTTTTAAAGCGTCAGGATAGTATCCTGATCTAGCTTGCGAAGTGCTTATTTCGGCAAATATTATCGCATTACTCGCATTTATACGCATGTTAAGTATTAAGCTGTATTATACAGGCATTACAGTGCTAATTTTAGTAAATCAGAAAGTTATTTACAAATCCGTTACGTAGTTAAATTTAAAATTTGTAGTAACGGTTCCTTTGTGTGCAATACGTGGCTATTCCATATTTTTGTACAAGAGTTGCCTTATTAAGCTGTATTATACAGGCATTACAGTGCTAATTTTAGTAAATCAGAAAGTTATTTACAAATCCGTTACGTAGTTAAATTTAAAATTTGTAGTAACGGTTCCTTTGTGTGCAACACGTGGCTATTCCATATTTTTGTACAAGAGTTGCCTTATTAAGCTGTATTATACAGGCATTACAGTGCTAATTTTAGTAAATCAGAAAGTTATTTACAAATCCGTTACGTAGTTAAATTTAAAATTTGTAGTAACGGTTCCTTTGTGTGCAATACGTGGCTATTCCATATTTTTGTACAAGAGTTGCCTTATTAAGCTGTATTATACAGGCATTACAGTGCTAATTTTAGTAAATCAGAAAGTTATTTACAAATCCGTTACGTAGTTAAATTTAAAATTTGTAGTAACGGTTCCTTTGTGTGCAACACGTGGCTATTCCATATTTTTGTACAAGAGTTGCCTTATTAAGCTGTATTATACAGGCATTACAGTGCTAATTTTAGTAAATCAGAAAGTTATTTACAAATCCGTTACGTAGTTAAATTTAAAATTTGTAGTAACGGTTCCTTTGTGTGCAATACGTGGCTATTCCATATTTTTGTACAAGAGTTGCCTTATTAAGCTGTATTATACAGGCATTACAGTGCTAATTTTAGTAAATCGGAAAGTTATTTACAAATCCGTTACGTAGTTAAATTTAAAATTTGTAGTAACGGTTCCTTTGTGTGCAACACGTGGCTATTCCATATTTTTGTACAAGAGTTGCCTTATTAAGCTGTATTATACAGGCATTACAGTGCTAATTTTAGTAAATCAGAAAGTTATTTACAAATCCGTTACGTAGTTAAATTTAAAATTTGTAGTAACGGTTCCTTTGTGTGCAATACGTGGCTATTCCATATTTTTGTACAAGAGTTGCCTTATTAAGCTGTATTATACAGGCATTACAGTGCTAATTTTAGTAAATCAGAAAGTTATTTACAAATCCGTTACGTAGTTAAATTTAAAATTTGTAGTAACGGTTCCTTTGTGTGCAACACGTGGCTATTCCATATTTTTGTACAAGAGTTGCCTTATTAAGCTGTATTATACAGGCATTACAGTGCTAATTTTAGTAAATCAGAAAGTTATTTACAAATCCGTTACGTAGTTAAATTTAAAATTTGTAGTAACGGTTCCTTTGTGTGCAATACGTGGCTATTCCATATTTTTGTACAAGAGTTGCCTTATTAAGCTGTATTATACAGGCATTACAGTGCTAATTTTAGTAAATCGGAAAGTTATTTACAAATCCGTTACGTAGTTAAATTTAAAATTTGTAGTAACGGTTCCTTTGTGTGCAATACGTGGCTATTCCATATTTTTGTACAAGAGTTGCCTTATTAAGCTGTATTATACAGGCATTACAGTGCTAATTTTAGTAAATCGGAAAGTTATTTACAAATCCGTTACGTAGTTAAATTTAAAATTTGTAGTAACGGTTCCTTTGTGTGCAATACGTGGCTATTCCATATTTTATACAAGTTTGCCTAATTAAGGCTATTACTTAGTGTTTTCCTTAATTATTAGAGATTTTGCTAAACAATAAACGGAGATAACCGTGCTAAATCCCTTCTTAACGAATTATTGTAGTTCAAATATCTTATAGCGATTTGCCGACTATTTCAGTGTTTGATCGGGACCGGCGCGCTTAAGGCGTTCTAGTTGCTGGGTGCAGCCCGGGTCCGTAGCAGCTCCGCGCGCACCTTGCTGGCTAGCTGTGTGCTCGGACGGAGTAATTTTCTATGTCGGGCGGTCGCGGCTGAGACTGGATTTAACTGGTTTGAGATTTAATTACTTACTTATTTCATTGTCGTTAGCGCCTTCGATATTTATTGTTTGAAGTTATGGCACCACCGGAAGGGGCAAAGTTGGATGTGCCGTCGAAGGTTGATGATTTGTCTAAGCTTATTAAGCAGCGCGGTAGTATCAAAGGCCGGCTAACTAAATTCAAACTTTAAAGGTGCAAACAATGAACTGGGTAAATTGATTAAATCTAGTCGTCAGTCTATAACTAATTTTGCTAATGATGAAGGAATTAAATTCATGTTTAGTCCAGCTTATTCTTCCCATTTCGGAGGGATCTGGGAAGCCGGGGTTAAGTCGGCTAAGTTCCATCTTCGACGTATTGCTGGGGGGGCTTCCCTGACGTTTGAAGAGCTAGCAACGCTATTTGCACAAGTCGAAGCTATTTTAAATTCTCGACCCCTAACGCCTCTTTCGTCGGACCCCACTGACCCAACTCCTTTGACTCCAGGGCACTTCCTTTGCGGGCGGCCTCTCACTTCGGTACCATCCCGACCTATTACTACAAAGTACCCCAACAGATACGAACGCATAAAGCAGTTGAGGCAGCACTTCTGGGACAGGTGGCGACGAGAATTCATAGCAGAGCTCCAACAGCGTACGAAGTGGAAGACGCGGCAGCGAGAGCTTCGAGTCGGGGACCTCGTAATTTTGAAGGAAGATCAACTACCTCCTCTTCAGTGGCGCCTAGCACGCATCAGCCATCTATACCCTGGGAAAGATGGCGTCAACCGTGTCGCTGATGTCATCACAAATCGAGGCACAATAAGAAGAGCAATCAACAAAATGTGTATTGTTCCTACTACAGACGTTGTCGAAGGGAAGAATGGTTTACCTACCCATTAAGGGCAACAAATCCTGAATTCTGTAGATAGGACTCATATGAAATCACACCTGAAGACATACAAGAAGAAGATACATGGGAACAAATCAACTACTTTACTCCATCGGGTGAACTTCACCGCAACGACTATATTGCAGGTTGTCGAAGGGTTGACTAGACCTATATCCTAGACCCGCGAAAGGCAACACAAAGAATCTCTGCAATTTATTGTTGAAAGCCAGTCTTTCAACGCCGGGACGATGTACGCGCGGGCATCGGACGACGGCAAAGGACGGGGCGTTTGAAGGGCAGATCGGGCGGCTGCGCTCGCGCACCGCCAGTCAGCGAGCCACCTCAGCGTCAAGCGCATGTCGCGCAGAGCTATTTTGTCATTAATTTCGTGCTTGTGAAATAAATAAATGTATTAAGAAGAATATTACATTTTTATTGTCCTGCTTGGACAGAAGCATTTATGTATTAAGTTTCTGTTTTCAATGCCATACGATTAAATACATCAGGCACTTCTAAAATTTTCATCCATTCCCAATTACTCGTTGTGTGAGTACTTCAATGATCCCAAACAAGAGTATCTTGTGTGTGATGAGTTTAATTGTCGACCTTCCGTCTCCATCACCAGAGCGGGTTTATGGTATCATATTGTCATCCAACTTACATAATTGTAGGTACCTACACAATTTCAACTCGATTGGACTTCAGAAAGTTGGTCAAATTTTACCTGTAAGACTTGACCCACACTGACTAACACAGCAAGTTAACATAAAGCTTGCAAAATTGAAAATCAATAACAAACCGAGATACCGTTGGAATAAATACAATCAATGATATGAATAAATGTATCAATTATGCTGTACGGTATACACGGAAAGGACTTTTCTGAAGAAACCTACATAGTAGCGTTGTCCTCATATTCAAAATTGACATTATTCTTCGGATAATGGTGCACAGCTACCGTGTGACTCCGAACACTCAGGAAAATGGGGTTAATGAACTAACCGAATCATTGACAGTTTGATCGATTAGACAGATGTTGAGGGTTAGATTGTCAGAGGGAAGCGAAACGATGGCGTATACATATATGGTTGACATCATCAAGAGACTTGCAGAATTAAGGTCATGTCATAACGCTAAGTAGTTAAAACGCTAAAGCGTTTAGTTAGCAAAAACGCTAAAGCGTATCAATCGACGCTATTCCGACCATCTTTTTAGGGTTCCGTACTCAAAGAGTAAAGCGGGACCCTATTACTAAGACTCCGCTGTCCGTCTGTCTGTCTGCCTGTCTGTGTGTCAGTCTGTCACCAGGCTGTATCTCATCAACCGTGATGGTTAGACAGTTGCAATTTTCACAGATGATGTATTTCTGTTGCCGCTATAACAACAAATACCAAAAAACAGAATAAATAAAATATATTTTTTTTCTTTTACAATCTTTTTGATGACCGGTTAGCCTAGTGGGTAGAGACCCTGCCTACGAAGCTGAAGGTCCTGGGTTCGAATCCCGGTAAGGACAAATATTTGTGTGATGAGAAAGATGTGTGATATTTGTTTCTGAGTCTTGGATGTTTTCTATGTATTTAAGTATTTATATCCATTAAATATATCGTCGTCTAGTACCCATAACACAAGCCTTATTGAGCTTACTATGGAGCTAGTTCGATTTGTGTACAAACTGTCCCATAATTATTTATTTATTTATTTAATCTTACACAAATCGACCTACTCCCAAACTAAGCAAAGCTTGTACTATGGTTACTAGACGACGATAAACATACTTATAGATAAATAAAAACTTAAATACATAGAAAACATCCATGACTCAGGATAGTCAGGAACAAATATTTGCGCTCATCACACAAATAAATGCCCTTACCAGGATTCGAACCCAGGACCTCCGGATTCGTAGGCAGGGTCACTTTCAACTAGGCTACAGGGGGCTCCCATACAACAAATGTGATTTTTTTACCGTTTTTATAGATAATGGTACGGAACCCTTCGTGCGCGAGTCCGACTCGCACTTGGCCGGTTTTTTTGTACCATGACGATTGCCAACAATCACATAGCTTACCTGATGGTATGTGGACACCGTGGCCTGCGACTCCAGGAGTCATAAACGCTTTGGCGACTCTTCTATTTGAGGATTCTTGGTGTTGACAGCAAAAGTCAAATGCGGGGGCTCTCAACAAAGCGTATTTTCGGGAGTGTCATGGAATCGCGGTTTTCTTGTGTCTTAACCAGCGGCAATCTCAAGATGTCAGTAAGGGAATACTTTCCGCGAGTCGCGGAGTTCCGCAACTCCCGCTGCAGATTCTGGCACGGCGCAGCGCAACTTACGTTGACCGTAAATTTGCAAGCCGGAATTAATTTGGCCGACAGACTTTTGGAATTTGAGTTTGACTCGAAGTTACGGGCCCGATACGGAAAGTCTAGAATGTTTGGTTTTTTTTTTTAAGATTCCTGCAAATGCCAACGTTGAACTAATCTTAAAACCAATAGACGCTGAGAGTATAGTACATTTTTGTGTCGAAAATACCTACGCTTATTTTGGCCAAACCAGAACCAATTTGTGGCAAATGTTAGAGTCACATGTAAAATCATAATAATCGATATGGATAATGCACATAAAGTATTTGCTCGTAACTGATTTTGTCAACCGATTGAACGTGTCAAGTTTTATGAGCGCCTTTCATGACAGTGAAGAAACATTTTTTTATATTATATTATGGGACAATCTTACACAAATCAACCTAGGCCCACGGTAAGCTCAGTAAGGCTTGTGTTGTGGGTACTAGGCGATGATATATATATAATAGATAAATACATATAGATACTTATATACACACATAACATCCATAACTCAGGAACAAATATTCGTGATAAACTCACAAATAAATGCCCTGACCGGGATTCGAACCCGGGACCTCCAGCTTCGTAGGCAGAGTCACTACCCACTGGGCTACGGAGGCCGTGACATTGAAGTTTGTAAATAAGTAGGTATGTTGGGATGATTTGAGTTGGCCGAATTGCATCAAAGTAGTCCATTGAAAAAGCAACTCTAACCGTCAAAGGTATAAGATTCCAATTATAGTGTCAGTTTTATAAAAAGTCGACCTCATTAAATAATCTCAACCTTACTGCTTTAGTCTCTTTAATGCAATAAATAGTATGGAAATTTTGTGTAATAATATGATTTCATAACGAAAATTAAGATAGTGATCACTACTAGTTGATATAACTTTTTGCCTTGCATATTATTGTACATTTGGAGCATAGTATGGAAGCGAAACGTGGACAATGACTCAGCGTGATAGAGAACGGTTGGAAGCCTTTGAAATGTGGTGCTGGAGGCGGATGGAGATGATTAGCTGGACAGAGAAAAGGACGAACGTGGAGGTGCTTGAAAGGGTGAAAGAAAAAGGACGTCGTTAATAACCATAGAGATCAGAAGAGGCAAGATGTGTGGACACTTGTTACGACACTATGATTACATGAAAACTATAATAGAAGGGAAGATAGAGGGAAAGAGGAAGAGAGGTAGACCAAGAAGATCTTTTACGGACCAAATCAAGGAAAAAGTAGACAGCGTTTCGTATTAAGATGTCAAGAAGAAAGCTGAGAATAGAGACGAATGGAAATTTCTCCACCGACAAGAGCCTGGCTCTTAAATATATTATGATAATGATATTCTTTTTATAAGTATGAGAATCTTATCCCGATGGATCATCATACAGGAGTATGAACACGAGTTTTTTATGGGACGTCCTTCAAATGTGACTCATCAAACTCATCCCCCTAGCGTTGTTACGGTGGTTCCGGGGTCCACTTTGCCACCTAATCCCATGGTTAGGCGTTGACACTAGTTCTGGAAAGCAACTGCCATCTGACTTTCCCACCCAGAGACCTTGTTTGGCATTAGACTGATTCATCACGATGTTTTCCTTCACCAAAAAGCTAATGTTAGATATCAAATGATATTTCGCACATACGTGTTTTTGAAAGCCATGGTAGGTACGAGTACAAGCCAGTAGTCAAATAAATTAATAAATACCTATACCTACAGGGCGTCCCAAAACTATGCGACATGAACGGAAAGTACCTTTAATATCGTAAATGGGATATTTTGCTGAAAGAAGACTTTGTTATTTTTAAAAGTTGGTAATATTGCATACCAAGATTTTCTAAAAATTACTTGCTGCGTCTGGGAATCCAACTGACTTAAATGTGAAAAAAAAACACCAGTATTTTTATGATGCTAATCGAAAAAATTGACAAAAACTAATAACACTTCTTAAGTCACATAGAAAATTTAAAAGAAAGGAATAACGTAAAATGAATATTTCAAGTTTCAAGAAAATTATTTATTGCCGACGAAGACGACATTCGAAAAATAGCGATATTATCATTCCATAGATAGCTTTGATTTTTCGCAAATAAATACCCACTTAATAAACGACTTCCTGGCACAGTTTTTTATTATTAACCCCGACGGAAAAAGAGGGGTGTTATAAGTTTGACCTGTCTGTGTGTGTGTCTGTGGCATCGTAGCTCCTAAACGAATGGACCGATTTGAATGCGGTTTTTTTTATCCTAAATCAGACGTACCTAATCGAGATTGTTCTTAGCTACGTTCCAACAAAATTGGTACCTACAGCCGTTTTTGAGATATTGAACTTTGAAACAGAAGGTTATATAGGCAGATACTCAATAAGTAGACTTCGGCAGTTTCAAGAATGCTTTTAATTTGATTAAAATTATTAATTTTACGTTATTCCTTTCTTTTGAGAAACTATGTTACTCAGGAGGACTTATTATTTTTTGTCCATTCTTTCGATTGGCATCATAAAAACTCGGATGATTTTTTTCACATTTAAGTCGGTTCGATTCCCAGACGAAGCAAGTAATTTTTAAAAGATTTCTGAATGCAGTATTACTAACTTTTAAAAATAACATAAAGTCTTCTTTCAGCAAAATATCCTATCTACGATATTTAAGGTACTTTCCCATCATGTCGCAAAGTTTTGGGGCGCCCTGTATAATTATCATAGGTAAACACGAAATATTTATGAGTTGTAAATCAAAATCAACTCATTCAGCTCCCGTTAAGTTAATAATTCCGTTAATAATCAATACTGCATGAAAATATTAAAAGCCACGCTGTAGTAATATTTACCTGAGTACTTGTTTTTCATATATACTTTGTTTTAGGATTAAGTATTTAACTACGTCGTGAGGATAACATTTTGCGTTATCTTGTCGACAATAGATGGCGCCCTCAGAGCTTTTAGTTCTTAAATAATAAGAATGGTACTATTGCCCGACTAAGGCTGATCCGAAACGCAAGGGATATGTTATTTTTATTATCATTAGCAGTCTAAGTTTGTATTACCACCCGTATTATTGGTCCAAAGATTTATAATGCGATCCTAGACCGAATCAAAAATTTGAATGAAATACATTTCTATAAAGAATTAAAATCATTCCTTATTCATCGTGCTTTTTATAACATTACCGAATTTTGTGACATAATAGTACATTACTTACCTAGGGCGGTTAAACAAAGAATGTCTCAGATCGCAGGTATTTGACGCCCGAGCCGAAGGCAAGGGCGATAAATATGCGCTCTGAGGCTTTCTTTATTACCGCCCGTGGTGAGTACAAAATTTTACGTCTCTATCTGGCCAGAAAGTGGGGTTTTCCGCACGCATAGCGTGCGGTAATTCCTACTTTATGACGTAAAATAATATGTAATGCATCATTTGTTACATCTTCATAATTTGATTTTCTTGTTACTTATGATTAATTAGATTTTAAGAATTGAATGTTGCTGTGAATTTTAATTACATCAGGGATTTTAAATTATTCATACTTTAATAATTGAATTTTTATACTTTATTTTAATAAGCAATGCATTTGTAGTATTAGTATTTTCTTGACGTATGATGTAATCTATTCATTATAAATAAATGAGTATGAATATGACTATGAGTATGAGTATTAATTACGTGTGTAGCGTTTAAGGTACTGAACCGATTTGGATGAATGAGGTATCAATCGATTCGAAATTATGCACCGGGTGACATAGGCTACAACGTTTGTATAAAAAAACTTTTTTTTCAGTTAGTTAGCTTTTTCAGCTTCTTTCAGTTTTCAGCTTTTTTTTTTTTTATTAATTAGTTAACCTTAATGTGGTAAACAAGCTATTTCCCTAAAATTAAACCCCCAAAAACTACTGTTTTTCCCAGACTTTACCATGCTAGTGGGCTGATGTCAAATACGCGACAGTAATAAGCTGCACCGAATCGGTATGCTAGCGCCATCTCTCGGTTACTGTTGTTTTCAGGTAGCGTGAAAGCCTTCTACTTCATTGTTGCAATGTTCGTAGCTTTCACCCTTACTGTTTAGACATTGAACTTTCTTTTAGATGGCATTGGTTTTACGTGAGATGTGGTAAACTTATAGTATGTTGAAAGGTTTGCGATAGCAAATATTTATCCGTGAATATTTGCCAATAATATACATACGTTAATTTGCGAAAATAAATATTAATATTTATATCTGCTTAAGAATTGATAATAGGACTCTGCACTCCATAAAATATCTAAAAGAACGACAATAGTCAAAAGTCCAAAAAACACCGAAAATTAACCAGAAGTTAAATAACTATACTTACCTTCAAATAATTCACTCGTGTATCCCGAAAAACACTTGAAGTATTGACACCAACATTAACATTGTATATTATTTTCCACCCAATATAAAATATTATCAAAAATTCCACGGTCACAACGAAAGCTCACAACCACCAGACAGTGAATAACCCAAGTCAGCAGTCTGAATCACTTCGGCGGGAAAAAGATACTGTTTTACATCCCTGTCCTACCAATAGGGGCCTGTATATCCCCGTCTCAGATGTGTCGATTAAACTAAAACCATTACGGCGAGAACAAAAAAGGTCCCCTCAGCGTAAATCGCAATATATCATCGCTTGACGTGCCGCTTAGGGCCCCGCTTTTGTCAAAGGCAGTAAAGTAAATTTACTGCAGTAACGGTTGCAATTTCTGCGTCCTTGGATTATGTGCAGCTGTTTGGTCTAGTAAAAAAAGTCTCATTAGTATAATATTTCGGAAATTCAAGTCTAGCTAGTGAAGTATTAAGTAGGTACCCATAGGTACACTCAAGAGCAAAAGTTTCGGGTCTCCCTAAATTAAATAACCGCAATAGGTTTTTTTAAATATTTTACACTAGACTTATTTGCATAATATACTATTCTTCGTAATGCCCAAATGTAGCAATTTCCGGGATCCTATCATAAAACAAACAACATCAAAAATGACGAATTTTGCGATATCTCGCTCTTTTCATGTTGTTTTTTCATGGGTTTTTACGAGTCCGATTTAAACCTGGTAACGTGTTTTTTTTTACTGTTATTTCTGCAGTTTAGATGTAAAATTTAATAAAGATCATGACAGGATTAAAAAACTGCATAACCTTGAACCATTTTAGGAAATATGACGGTATTTCACCGACCCGAAACTTTTTCTCTTGAGTGTAATTACCAGTGATCGGCACGACCCGTGCAACACCGCGGCACGGCATTCCGAGAAGAAATATTAATATGGACATGACATGCATGATTAAAATCCCGTGATTTAGTTCGCAAAAATAACTCTATTGAGAGTTAATAAATGTATTTGTAAAGTAAAGATAAGTCAGATTTTTTTTTTTTGTTTTTACTAATATTACTGTTGTTTATTAGTACTTATGTACATAATAACATATTTATTTAAATAAAAGTCATAATATTAGGTAAGTTTACATGTCAATTAAACTTAGTCAAATAACCCGTGTCATTCCGGGTGCAAAGGTGCCCATCACATTCGCCGCATAGCTACGTTGAAAAAAGTCAGAATATTTAATAAACTCATAAACTGTATCCTTTTTCATTAAAGAAAATATTGATGTACATTGATTTTATTTTATATTGCGTAAAATATTAAGAGCACTCATATAAAATATGTAAGTGTTAAAATGTTACCATTTGAAGTGCAAAAAAAAAACGCTTTTCCCGACTACCTGGCATGTCGAAGGTCACTTTCGGATTTTCTGTTGATTGCGTTCATGACCAAACGCATAGATTAAACTGGTGCGAAAAAAACAGCTAATAGTAATATTAACAGAGTTGATATCATCCTTCTCTAATTTACTGATAAGGAATGCAACCAATTTCTAACAACAAATATGTTTACTTTTATTTATGTTCTTCGGGTCATTAAGTTCGTGGTGATTTAAGGTTATTTGTGTATGTAAGGATTGTGCAAATAGGTTTCATATGTAAACTGGGTATTAATACTGGCACATAAGATGAGTAAATATTGTCTTCCTTTACTGACTCGAATTCCGGAATCCCGGGGAATATTCATATTAACATAATGATTGAGGTCATTAACACCGTGTTGCACGGGTCGTGCCGATCACTGGTAATTACCTGAGAAAAAACCAAAGTCAAACATTTATTCGGCAGATAAGCCACAAAGGCCACTTTTACAAGTTAAAGAACAATTTACAATGAAACAACTTACAATAGTAATAAATTGATGACTGCAGATAAAAATTAAATTGCAAAGAATAAAACAATAAATAAAATAATAGTATTTTTCACAATCGTGTTATAATAGAGAGCTTTTTAGTCGAGTACCGTGTTTAGGCCACGAAGCTTGCTGAGTGGCCTAAGTAAGGTACGAGATTAAAAAGCTTGATTATAACACTATTGTGAACAATACTTTTTGTACGAGTTCATTAAAATTAATTTTCTACGAGTCAACTGAACTAATTAAACAAACTCGATACTGTTGAAACGAAGTGCAGCTCATCGCTCGTACGCTTGTTGATATCTTAAAAGACATCAACGAGCGTACGACATCAAAGCGATTCTATTGGTCCAATTCATTTCAGTTCAGTAAAGCAGCCACGTGATTGGTCGAATTTATTTTAGTTGTCTGGAGCGTATCGAAAAGTAGTTATTTCGATTGTTTCGACAGTAACATGGACTACAACTATGAAAAGAGTGACGTTGCAGTATTCTCTATGAAATCTTAATACACATATTTTAATCGTCGAGTACAAAAAATGTTTTAAGTAGGTACTTCATGTTCATTTAAATACCCCACATGTTGCACGTACATACTTATTTATTTATTGCAATCCGTGTTACATTCATATGTATATGTATTAGGAATAAAAGGATACAAAAAATACTTATCCGAATATTCCGAATGTAGCTTAGGAATGGGGCATCATGGCTAGATATTAATCCGCGGCTGTGTTATTTTTCTTTACTTTCTTTATAATATAACAGTGTGTCAATATGCTGATTAGAAGATCATGTTGTTGTGTTGGTGGTTGTATCACACGTAACGACACCACAAACTTATGTGACCTTCACAGTGGCGCCACTATCTGAGAACCACAGCGATAACTGTATGAGAATCCGTAAGTTCCAATTTTAGCCACGGATTCAAATGAGTAGTATAAGAGCTCAGTAAAATCCCTACATACGGAACAAACGATAATCGACCTTATTCGTATAAAATTAAACAATACGGCAACCAATTTAGTTTCGTGGTGTAGTTGTGTACAGTTTGTTACGTCGATTTCGGATCTCCTCATACTGCCCCGCTATTCTGTAACTTGTTTTAAGCTCACCTCAACGCTCACCCACAAGTATATCTTGACGCAGCGATTCGTAGCAACCAAGCTAAGATAGAGGTTTAATTTCGTTAGGCGTGTAGGGTGGGGTGATGAGCATGAGCGCGTACAGAATAACGGCACTGGTGAAAGGTTTCGATTACGTATGATGTCCTTGTCATTTGGTGTATGTGAGATAAAGAAGGAACATTTCTTGTTGGTAAAAGCCAAAACAAATGCCTACAATATAGTTGTAGGGTGAATGTAAAAAAATACAGATTACTGTAGGTACTTGATAATCAAAAATACCGAAGATTGGCTCTTTATGCTATTGACTAGTGTGATGCCTACAGACAACATTTTTTTTTTTATATATGGTCGTACTAAAATTGTACAGTGAGCATCAAAAATATGTAAACATTTCGCCACTTATGTCTGTGGGATAAGACTCAAATTCGTGTACATATTATTGATGCTGACTGTACGACATACTTCTTTGTGTTTTTGAACACAGATACAAATAGGAGTAACTTTAATAATAATGACTCAAGCGCCGGTCGCGCTACGGATTTTTTCCAGTAACTTTAGAGAGTTAAAAAAACTAAAATATAACTGAACCAGCGAATGGATTTTGGTTGAACTACGAGCTAGCGAATGGATTCTATAGTTGTATACCCCACGAGCAAAGCGAAAATAAAATCCTGAGCTAAGCGAGTGTTTAAAAAATTGAATCTTGAGCGTAGCGAACGAGCGTTGCAACACACGAGACATAAAAAATAACTGCACCCGTTTACCTCTAACACGAATCGTTTCACCCACAGATGTATGAATATAAGGAGATCGGACATGGCGGCCGATTTGTATAGAGTGAGCCTGTCGCAAGTACATTAACCCACACAACGCCCAAGTAATTGACAAGACAAAGCACGCACACATCTAAAACACACACACTTGTATACCTACACGCTTATTTGACAATAAACTCGCATCATATCAGGCATTTTGGGAAAAAATAATATTCTCTGCGATCAGCACGCGTGCACAGTATGGCAGTGTATGCCCATTGAGCATACAGCTGCGACACGGCCGCCGGCGGCTTGTCCTCTCTCTAGTATTTATGCTCTGAGGTTTCACCTCACTAAAACGAGGAAAATACTACATAAGAAAAACAACTGAATTATGTATGTAAAATCAGCCTTTATTACACAAATTTGTGCCCACACCACCTGATTTAATCAGATGGGCGAAAAGTTTCCTGTCTGGACTGGCCTTTACATGTTATTATGTTTAAAAATGTAACTAATAACACGTTCGGATTTCAAATATTCTTTGCACTCTTGTGGATTAAATGCAGTTTTTACAGAATAATAATTTACTTTAAAAACAAAGTTCAAACCGACTTCAATTCAGTACTTCGCCAAACCACATGGTACATGAAAATTTCCACATCTCCTTTCCAATTTACCACATGAACTGCTTTCCAAGGGCAAATGCGTTGATTAGGTACTACAGAAAAAACCCAAGTCGCTATATGTTACGCTTATAATATTTCAGGAGTTCCGTCAATTCCTCAAGGATCTCAGAATTAACACTTCATTATTTGCTACTTCAACGGAATCATGTCAGAACATTTGACGTACTTTACATCTTTTAGGAGTTCCATAAGTCATCTGTGGTCTACATCATCAGTTCCACTTCACCAAAATTACGATTTCCGATGGTAAATACACGAGTTATTATAGAAAATACCGAAATCACTACACGCGTACCTATGAAATTTGAGGGTTGCCCTCAATTTCCCTAGGATCCCATCATCAGATCCTGACTTGGTGACAATAGGACCGCCTCGGGAGTATATTCTTTCGAATAAAAAAAGGAATTTTGGAAATCGGTCCACAATTGACGGAGAAATCGGCGAACATACATTACATCTTTGAGGAGTTCCAAAGTCATCTGAGGTCTTCATCATCAGTTCCACTTAACCAAATTGCGATTTCCGAGGGTAAATACACGAGCAATAATAGAAAATACCAAAATCAGTACACGCGTGCCTATAAAATTTGAGGGTTGCCCTCAATTTCCAAGGGATCCCATCATCAGATCCTAAATTAATAGCAATGGGACCATTTTGAATAAAAAAATAATTTTGAAAATCGGTCCACAATTGACGGAGAAATCGGCGAACATACATAAAAAAATACATACAGTGGAACATAATTATAACCTCCTCCTTTTTTGAAGTCGGTTAAAAAAGGGCTTTCCGAACTATTGAGGTGTAATTAATATTTCTGTCGTGAATTCACCCAGCCTGTGTACCTACTTGTGACAGAGGCGGCGCGTGAAATTTTTCGATAGGCAAAGGCAACCCGGTACAAAAAAAGCTACGAAATAGTTTAGAGTATACCTTATAACTATAGGCTTGCCTAAGGAGGAATTTTGGCAAGCCGGTGGGAATCGGCTTGTATGGATGCTCCACCATGGGTACTTGAGATTATTTGAGTTGGCCGATTGCATCAAAATAGTCCAATCAAAAAAAACTTTGCCGTCCAAGCTAGAACATAAAATTAAATAATCTCAACCATACCTATACGTACTATACTATGGACTCACATTCACTAAACATATTATGATACAGAGCAATAGAAAATAAATCAGGCTAAGCTGTGCGAAGTAAGCGATCTCACGGGCGATGCCCATCTATCACACGGTACAATGTGCTGCGTATGGTTGAGACTGGAGATTATTTAATGTGGCCGATTTTTTATAAAGCTGTTATCGGAATTAGAATCTCCTACCGTGGACGGTAGAGTTGTTTTTTGAATTGACCACTTTGATGCAATTCGGCCAACTCAAATAATATCTATACGTCAAAAAGCCATGGCACTGGAAAACTTGTATGGAGATACGACTTTTTAGAGTTTATAGCATAGCCCGGCTGTGTCCCATCTGGTTCGATTTTTGAGCTGTTGCGCGTGTTGCTATTCGTTGTAATTCAAAACCTCAGAGCATAGAATACTAGAGAGAGGACAAGCCGCCGGCGGCCGCGTCGCAGTTGTTAGCTCAATGGGCATACTCTCCCATACTGTGCACGCGTGCTGATCGCAGAGAATATTACATTTCTTCCCAAAATACCTGGGGTGTTATTCGCTACGCGTTAATGCGGCTCACCCCGCCGGTCACCCGTTATGAAACTAGACCTCGACCTACGCTTAATTACTACGCATCGCGGTGTCAAGGCGCATTGTGGGTGAGCGTTGAGGTGAGCTTAAAACAAGTTACAGAATAGGGGGGCTGATATTATGATGCGCGTGTATTGTCCAATAAGAGCGTAGGTATACAAGTGTGTGTGTTTTAGATGTGTGCGTGCTTTGTATTGTCATTTACTTGGGCTTTGTGTGGGTTAATGTACTTGCGACAGGCGTACTCAATACAAATCGGCCGGCATGTCCGATCTCCTTATATTCATACATCTGTATTCAAAACTGTTTTTGTAAGGCCCAATCCGGTGTCCAGTGGATCTGGGAATAGTTTGCGAGTGATTGGTTAGTGAACCTGTGAATGGGTCCAATCGATACGACCCCTTGTTCCTTGGAGATAACTATGGTCAGGTAACTGGTTATCAGTTATCTCCAAGGATTCGTTTTGCCTCGCAGATAACTGATTTTTTAAACATTTATCTGCGAAGAAAATCTGTTCTTTCGAGATAGCCAGTTATCTCCAAGGGTTGGTTTTGCCTCGCAGATAACTGATAAAAAAATCAGTTATCTGCGAAGAAAATCTGTTCCTAGGAGATAGCCAGTTATCTCGAAGGAATAGATTTTCTTCACAGATAACTGTAAACAAAAATCAGTTATCTGCGAGGCAAAACGAATCCTTGGAGATAACTGGCTATCTCTGAGGAAAAAAAATATTCACAGATAACCAGTTACCTGTCCATAGTTATCTCCAAGGAACAAGGGGATATGACAGCCACGTCATTTTAGGGTTATATCATTGTTAAAAATCAACCTTGTGACGCGGACAGGACTAGGTCTACGGTCTCCCTTACCTGTCCTAAAAGGCGACTAATTGTGTTACCGGGGTCGCGACGGTTCTAAGTTACCCAGGTGCAAGAAAATGCCCTATTTCCCTAGCCTTCCAATTCCCTTCGCCAGACCGTTGACTGCTCTGTATGCAACTGGAGTGATAAAACCATTAAATATTTGATCACTATTGCAGTATAATTGCAATGTATTAAGTAAAGTATTTAATAAAAATTTAAATGAGATGTGTGACGAAAGACGGTTTTAGACCACATTGTATTAACGCCCAAGTGTCCAATGGACCAATTCGTGGTTGATCGTAACTTCAAAAGTATAAGTAAATATAGCATGCAAGTATTTCAACAAAATAAACAGTTTGATATTTCAAAATATAACAAGGTTGTGTAATTTGTCACTTTTCTTTATTTTTGGCACCTAGTACCTATCAGGTTTATCTTAATGAGTCGGAGACTTGCGTAAGCGCTTGTGGTTTGGGTCCGGTCCGAGTGTTGAACTCACATACCTACGGCAAATCAAGTTGCTTTATCGCTGACATGAAGTGGGCTAATTGGTAGATAAGTTTTTCTTTGAGTTCAACCAACTAGAGCTACCAACCTACCTGCTACGATGTCTTTGAAATAGGTTTCTTTTACGCAACTCATTTTGAAGAGCAAGACATAGTACCTACTGGATAATAAATTTAAGTACATTTATTTTCTAAAGTAAATACAAGATGATAATTAACATAAACTAAATTAAATTAAAACTACGTTAAATCTAAAAAAGGCCCTCGAGGCATTGTACCGAGGATGCTGGCGGCATTTCCTCGTTGAATTGCAATGCTGATCGGTCTCGACTCCAAAGGGTACAAAGTAATATACATATAATATACTGGATTATTGTATGTTGTGAAGTTAGTGATCAAATCAAAATGTGACAGTAACATTCATTACATTGACATTTATTCCTATACCAACAAATACTACAAAATCGACATACCTAATTATGCATGTGCATGCGATAATAGTACATTACTTACCTAGGGCGGTTAAACAAAGAATGTCTCAGATCGCAGGTATTTGACGCCCGAGCCGAAGGCAAGGGCGATAAATATGCGCTCTGAGGCTTTCTTTATTACCGCCCGTGGTGAGTACAAAATTTTACGTCTCTATCTGGCCAGGAAGTGGGGTTTTCCGCACGCATAGCGTGCGGTAATTCCTACTTTATGGCCAGGTATGACGTAAATTTAATTTATTTTCAATGAGTGATGACACGCACTCTATCAGTATCACATAAAAACTGTGCAATAGATATTCATGAGACGTTCCATTAATATTCGTTAGAACTATTATATAATCCGTGGTAATATGGCTTATACGTTCCAAACATATACCAAAGGCTCTAATTTCATATGCGTCGGTACTTATGAAGTTACGGCCAGAAGCTACCTACTCCAGAAGCTATCTACTACTAAGATATCTGCTCAATTACTCGTCACAACTTAAGTGTTTTTATTAATTCTATTATTTATTTAGTTCATTTAATTAAAGTGATTAAATCTTGTCAGCCTTGACCTATGCTTTTTTATTTAGTTTTAATTAACTACGTTCATTACTAAAAGTTTATATAGTCCTGTGTATCTGTGTTTCAACTTCATGTCATATATTTATGCATATATTTTAATGATCGAGACTATCGAGAGTGATTGACACTAATACACTCTGAAACTAACTATAATATGCATCAAAGTTAGCATTACTTAAATAACTAGAAGTGACAGGAGGTAGCATTTTGTCAATAAACCCTCAACTTCAAGAAACTATAGGTATAATTTAAATTATTAAGTATTTGTCACGGAACAACACGGCGGATTTTTTAAGATTGAGTGGGTTCTGTAGGTAAGGTACCAGCTATGATTCCTAATATAAGTTATAATAAATAACTTCACGTTACGTTCGTATCACGTTAAAGATAGGTAGGTGACTAAACGCACCAATCACATTGCTTATCTGTTGAAGACGTAGTAGCAAGTTAAAGTTGACAGATGTGACAAGCGTTTTAGCTACCGGAATACCGTGATTTTAAACTACATATTATCTTGTGTCCATTTACTATCAGAGACCCGGTATGTCCGTCGTTATCGCACACGGAGAAACCTGTCGTGTACAGACACGGCACACACTAATGAACAAAGTCATTACCAAATTAACGACATTCAGGTGAACAAAAAAGCATTTTGTAAACAAGCCTCAGTCAATACGGTCGTTTAAGTAGTTTCCTACTTTATTATGTTTTGATATCGTTTTTTATTCGTGAGGGTGCTAAGTGTACTTGATTGAGTGTTACAAAAAATGACAACATCAACGCCATCGCCGCCAAGCCTTCAGTCAGACGACGAACTAGAAGACTCTAGGGATTCAACGCTATCTGAAATTTCTACTACAGCGGTGCCAAGTCATATATTGAAGGCATCACAGAAACGCGAAAAAAAAAGCAACGTAGTTACGTCCCATGGTGTTGAAGACATTTTATCGGAATGCGGGCCCTACCCTGGCAACGATAACACATTTCCTGATTGCAAGGCAGAAGTGCTCTCATCAATACCCCATTCCTTCGTGCAAGACTATAACTCTAGAGACTCTACAAGCTTCAGTATTCACGACATACTCGGACTTCCACAAGCCTACAACCCATCTAGTACTCAAGAAGACGTTGAATCTAGATGTGACTACCAAATACCAAACTATGAAAACATCAGCAACAGCCCAAATACCACCTACACGCCTGGAGCGGATGAGGTAGTATCTGACGGTTGTATCGATAAAGTGGGACACATATTCAATCCAAGCTCCCAAGATGATAATCAAATGATTTACAATAGAAGTTTTGCAACTAATGAACCCGTCCGGTGTCACCAGAGAAGCAGTTTGGGCAGTTATTTGCCAAATGATCCGGGAAAGGAAATCAACGATTTACGTGATTCCAGTTTCACTACTCAGGTAAGTTTATCTAGTTGCAATTAAGACCTTATTGGCTTAGAAATATTAGATACATTTATTCTTCCAAACCACAAGCAGTTGTTTGTTGCGTGATTTACCACAACAGGACAACCGGATTCGTAATGACAATTTAATTTTGTTGTATCTTGAAGCAATTAAGAAATAGATTCAGTTGTATTTCATTCTGCATCTATACAGAAGTGAAGTGAGTCGTATTAATAGAAAATAATTTTAATTTTACAGAATTCATCCTGGAATAACAAATCATCTGCAACCAGCTTGTCAATAGCCACCGCTTCCTCGCTTTCAGAAAACGGTACGTTGTTAATAAATATATTTTTAACTTACTTCACAAATGTGATGTAACATTTATAATAATTAAACTAATTATATTTACAGAAATGTCTACGGAACCATCTTCGTATCAGAAGGGATTTACAAAACGCGCTCGCACGGCCTACACGAGTTCTCAGTTAGTCGAATTGGAGAACGAGTTCCATCAGAACCGATACCTATGCCGCCCCAGGCGCATCGAATTGGCGAACTACCTTCAACTCTCAGAACGCCAGATAAAGATATGGTTTCAGAACAGAAGAATGAAATACAAGAAAGATAACAAGCATAACAAACCATCCTCTTCAGTTGATGACAGCAACCCATCTACGAGTTCCAAAGGTTTATCGCCGAATCAGGATCACAAGATGAGTCATGGAAGAAGCTGCGGTGGCCACGATCGGCATCGACGTCTACTTACGGATAGCCACGTATCCCACCATAAAATATGTATGTCTCCCAATGATGGCATATCAAGACCACCGGAATATCCATCGATAAACTCGTTGAAGTCCGTGATAAAGGGCCCGCAGAGTTCGGGCGAGCTACCGTCTTACACGCCTTTATCTTATTCCTCATACTACGCAGCAAACGCCAGCAAGGCTTACTCACCACTGCCTGATGTTTATCGGTACTCGAACGATGAATCACTCCAGAATTCGAATGCTTTGCCCACGCTACCTGCCGATACGTACGTACCGAACGGCGTGAGCTTAAAACTGAACGATGATATCTCGAGATACACTACGGCTTCTTCGTACTACAATCCTTTGTCATCTGGGGTGGTCATGCATCCGCCGACCTCTGAGGCTTATGCGTTCAGTACGTCGATACCGGCCTCGCTTCCGGCGTCGACTTACGAGGACAGCAACCTCCACACCAGGACCTCCTTGCCCCTGCCGCAAGACCCTTACTACTCCTACTTGTTATCTTCAGATGCGGCCACTCAGCAACCTTTTACTTCAAATAGCAAATATTCGTCTTACATTACCTTGTAAATATTTTAAAATATGGCTTAGGCAATAATCAACCTACTTATAAATATGGGACGTAAAACCCTCAAAAATGTTCCATTAATTCATGACATCTTCGTTTAGGCTATTATTTGAATATAACTACTTAAAAATGTTTGCTTACTTATGTTGCTAAGACTTTTCGTCATAAACAAATAAATTATAAGGTAAACGTCCCAATTTTTGACACCTTAATACCAATTGTTGTTCACCACGATTGCTATGTAATAAGATTGAAGGAGCCAAGTAGGTCAATGTCGATTTTTGGGATATTTACCTTACAGAGTTATAGGCATTTGGTGCTAATTTGTCTTTCCCGCACGGCTATTACAAGACGGCGCGCGAGCTCTCCCGATTTTTGGGATATTTACCTTACAGAGTTATAGGCATTTGGTGCTAATTTGTCTTTCCCGCACGGCTATTACAAGACGGCGCGCGAGCTCTCCCGATTTTTCTCGCACTATGTGTCTGTTTCTAAGTTTTCTAATAAGAGAGAGACGGATAGTGCGAGAAAAATCGAGAGAGCTCGCGCGTCGTCTTGTGATAGCCGTGCTGGCATGGATAGTGTAGTGTAGGGCGTAGGAGGTAAAAATAAGGTAGGTAAGTATCACTCGCACATTATACCGGCCAAAACTAAATTAGGGGCGGTTTATGGCTGTCACAGAAATTACGCTCCAGTGTTCCCGATTACATTCTCGAGAACGAGAGAGGCAACTTTTTTTTTCATATATGTATGTACGTGTGGCCGATATTTTGTTTTATGTGTGTTTTGTATATAAATGTTCAGTTTTGTATATAAGGTTTTAATAAAACATTCTAAATGTAAATACCTGGGGGACTACCTACCTTATAAGAAATTTGTAAATATGTATAATATTATGTATGTACATATTTTAGTTGTAAGTCTTTATGTATATTGTTAAACTATATTATTCATACATTTGTAGTGTAATTTTATTTGTATTAAAATAAAATAATATTTAATATTGTAATTATGTCATTTTATTTCAATAGGCTTTAATTTACACTTCTCAGAGCGTTTCACCCGTTCTGATTTCAGCCGTCGTATTATTGTGGATGAAATTACATCGCACATTATACCGGCCAAAACTAAATTAGGGGCGGTTTATGGCTGTCACAGAAATTACGCTCCAGTGTTCCCGATTACATTCTCGAGAACGAGAGAGGCAACTTTTTTTTTCATATATGTATGTACGTGTGGCCGATATTTTGTTTTATGTGTGTTTTGTATATAAATGTTCAGTTTTGTATATAAGGTTTTAATAAAACATTCTAAATGTAAATACCTGGGGGACTACCTACCTTATAAGAAATTTGTAAATATGTATAATATTATGTATGTACATATTTTAGTTGTAAGTCTTTATGTATATTGTTAAACTATATTATTCATACATTTGTAGTGTAATTTTATTTGTATTAAAATAAAATAATATTTAATATTGTAATTATGTCATTTTATTTCAATAGGCTTTAATTTACACTTTTCAGAGCGTTTCACCCGTTCTGATTTCAGCCGTCGTATTATTGTGGACTAGCTGTTGCCCGCGACTTCGTCCGCGTAGAACTTTTTATCGTCTTAGAAAATGATTTCTCTCAATACAAAATTTTAACCCTCTTTTAGGGGATAATTAAAAAAAAAGTTGATGTTCATTTTCTAGTTTGTGAACAAACAGTCTAAAACCAAAGTTAAAAATCTCATACTTTAAAAATGCCTTGAAATACTCAAACTTTGAACCAATTTTAACACTCTTAGGGGATGAATTTGGAAAAACTCTGAAATCAGTTTTGTAGTCTTTTAACGTACAGAATAAGACCGAAGTTAAAAATCTCTTACTCACACTTTAAAATTTTATTGCTCGCCATTTAAAATTTGAACCCCCTTTTAAACCCCCTTAGAGGTTGAATTTTTCTAATCGCTGAAAGAACTTTTTTCGTAAACTTTTAAGTCTCTAGCTCAAAAAAAGTGTTGCCCATACAAAGCTTTCTTAACCCCCTTAGGGGTGGAATTTTCTAAAACTCTGAAAGTACTTTATTATTAATTTTAATAAGTAACATTTTGAATAGTTTTAAGTCTAGTAAAAAAAAAAGTTTTTCCCACACAACACTGGCTACCCTTCTTAAGGATCTTAAGGATCCCCTTAGGGATGGAGTTTTCTAAAACGCTGAAAGTTCTTTTTTAGTATTCTAATAAGTAATCTTTTTGCAAAGTTCTAAGTCTAACTCAAAAAAAAGTGTTGCCCATGCAAAGCTTGCTCTCCTTTTTAACCCTATTAGGGGTGGAATTTTCTAAAACGATTTGTGTTCTTTTTTTGTATTTTAATAAGTAATCTTTCTACAAAGTTTCAAGTCTCTAACTCAAAAACATAAACTTTCCCTGATAAAAACTTTGCACCCCTTTTTATCCCCCTTAGGGATAGATTTTTTCAAAACGCTGAGTCTTTTTTTTTGTATTTTTATAAGTAATCTTTCTACAAAGTTTTAAGTGTCTAGCTCAGAAAAAGTGTTCCCCATACAAACCTTGCACCCTTTTTTAACCCCCTTAGGGAATGATTTTTGTAAAACGCCGAATGTAGTATTTTTCATGTTCTAATAAGTAATTTTTCGTCAAAATTTTAAGTCTCTATTAAAAAAAAATATGTTTTCCCCATACAAACTTTGCACCCTATTTTACCCCCTTAGGGGTGAAATTTTCCAAAACGCTGAAAGTACTTTCTTTGTATTTAAATAATCTTTCTACAAAGTTTTAGGACTCTAGCTAAAAAAAATAGTTTCCCACATACAAACTTTGCACCCCTATTTTAGCCCCCTATTTTTAGGGGTAGAATTTTCTAAAACGCTGAAAGTACTTAATTTGTATTCTGATGACTAATCTTTCTACAAAGTTTTAAGTCTCTATTTAAAAAAAATATTGTTTCCCCCATACAAAATTTGCACCCCTATTTTACCCCCTTAGGGGTAGATTTTTTTAAAACACTGAATCTAGGTACTTTATTTGTATTCTAATGAATAATTTCTCTACAAAGTTTTAAGTCTCTATTTAAAAAAAAGTAATTTTTCCCATACAAACTTTGCACTCTATTTTACCCCTTTAGGGGTAGAATTTTCTAAAACCCTGAAAGTTCTTTATTTGTATTCTAATGACTGATCTTTCTACAAAGTTTTAAGTCTCTATTTAAAAAAAAATGTTTCCCCCATACAAACCTTGCACCCCTATTTTACCCCCGTAGGGGTGGAATTTTCCAAAACGCTGAAAGTGTTTCATTTGTATTCTAATAACTAATTTTTCTACAAAGTTTAAGTCTATAGCTCAAAAAAAAAAGGTTCTCCCATACAAACTTTGCACCCCCATTTTACCCCCTTAGGGGTAGAATTTTCAAAAATCCCTTTTTATCCCTAGCCCACGTTATAAAAGCAACATACTGTGCAAAAATCAACTCTCTAAGATTAGTAGTTTCGGCTGTGCGTTGATGAGTGAGTGAGTGAGTGAGTGAGTGAATAAGTCAGTCAGGACATAGGCATTTATTATGTATAAATAGATAGAAGATAATGAAACTCCCATTCAAATATCTCAAAAAATTATGAAGCTACATCCGTTTTAATGTCGCTTGTTAGAGTGAGAAAACGATGAGGGACTGTGACGTCAGTATACTCGAGCGTCATAGTAAAAAACAATCGTTTCATATGAAGGTGCGTTTTGCGGAAAAGGGACAGAACATACCCCCTCTTAAAACTTTGGACTCCTATAACTTAATCATTACCTATATAACCTCTTGCTTTGTTTTTTTCTCCATTTGACTATATTTATTTTAAATTCTTTTTCGAGAAAATACATTATGATTATTTACCATATTTTCGATTCCTGAGCTATAACCACGAACTTCGGAATTCGAAAATATTCGGGTATCTCTATCTCTATCGCACTAACCATACTCGAGTGACAGGGATGCAAATATATGAACATTGAGTATCGGTTTTCGTGGTAGCGCCGCAGGTACTTTGGCTGAATGCGCCGAGCGCGTGCCATTGTCATTCAAAAAAAACAAATTCGTGTTAATTATATTGTTCAAATTTGTTGATTTCATTTATTAAAATTACGACATAAAACGACATTTGCGCATATAAGTTCTCATATCAGAATCGAATATTTTTTTATGGTTTATATTTTAGCATTTGTCTCGTAAAGGTCTATCGTAGACGGGATTTAAATTATTAATAAGTGAAAGGCAAAGCAATTCCGCCATTTTGACGAAAATTTGACGGTTCTTATAGCTGACAGTTGGAGCAGCGTTTGATTTCAATAAAAATAAATGAAAAATTAAATGAAGTCGTATATTTCGGAAAATTAATTAACTGTCGCATTCGGATAAAAACTATCCTAAGTTGCAGCTAGAATAATAATGTACCTATATAAAATGTTTCATATTTTTCCGTTCATGGGATGCTGAGAACATTCGAACCGCGCAAAGCTTAGTTTCAAACTGGCTGATTCTTTTTTTAATTTAGAGATTTATTATAAGTGGAGATGAAATCCTAAGAAATTGGGAACCATTTTAGTATATTTTGTAGTTTTGGCTACCATTCCATCATGTTATAATTGGGAATGGATGAAAATTTTAGAAGTTTCTTTTTTTTTTGGTGCTAGGAATAACCTTCCTTAGCACTAGAAAAACCGTTGCAAATTTTTCGGCTGCGTCAATTATTTTTGAAAAATATGAATAGTTTCCTCACTTAGGTTTTGGGTTTAGGACGGCGAATAAGACATTTTGCTTGATCCGTCTCATATTACAAAAAAATATCTTAAAAATCCATGGTAAACTGACATTGGCAATGATATTGACAGCTGCAGCAGCTAACTATATTTGTCATTGCCAGGGTCAGATGTTTAAAATATTTTTTGTAATATGAGACGGATCAAGGAAAGTGTCTCATTCGCCGTCCTAAACCCAAAACGTAAGCGAGGAAACTGTTTACCCATATTACTTATTCAAAAATAATTGACGCAGCGGAAAAGTCTGCATCTTTTTTCTGGTGCTAAGGAAGGTTCACCAAAAATATAATCAGGCACTTCTAAAATTTTCATCCATTCCCCATTGACACAGGTAACTAGGTAGGTACATTTTAACACATCGCATCGGTAACAACTGAAGTTAAAGCGAAAGAACCACTGAAAATTACCCAAATAAATAAAAACGTTTTTTTTAATTTGTATGTGACAACCGTATGTGTTTTACGTACAAAAGTATTAGCCTACGTCACCCAGAGCATAACTCGATTCGGTTCTGTAGCTCGGGCGCTACGGTGGAACACACGAAGTACATTACATAGGTACGGTCAGCCTCACAAGAGGCTTAACCCCTTTGTACCGTGTCGCATTAAACGTCATGTTAAACTGCCAGATGAAGTTGTCGAGTGAAAACGACAAGCTACTTAGGTGTTCAGCTACTTATGAGGCCGACTGTACATATTTACAGGCTTTACCGTAAAAAAGACAAAAATGAGGAACGGATACATGACACAGTATAGTCGGCCTCATAAGTTTCTGAACACCTAAGTTAACAAACTACCTTGTCGTTTTCACTCGTTTGACAACTTGATATGGCAGTTTAACATGACGTTTAATGCGACACGGTAAGGTGTTAAGCCTCTTGTGTGTGAGGATGACCGGTAGCCCCGGTAGGTACCTACTACTTACTATGAGGATATGAGGTCACAACTTTACATATTATATTCGTATTTGTACTGATCGTTGTACGGAAATACTCTGCTCGTGAAATGTGTTTAGGTAGGTACCTACATAGTTGTCATACAATTTTTATTATTATTATGGATTATGGAAGCTAGAAGATCCTTAATTTTATTGATGGCTTTAAATTTGCTCTTGGACGATAACAAAAACCTATTTTTTTAACATTTCCAATCTCATATCTTTTTATGATATTGAAAACAATTTGTAATTAACACTTTATTGGGAGTAATAAAATTTATACATATTTTGGAAAGTACCTAGCCAATTGATATGAAACTGAATAATATTATTAAAATAAATCTACAAGGTCAGGAAGGAAAAGAAATATGAACACTTTATCTTAATTCATAATATCCACAAGGTAATAAATCCCATCTGAATAGATTTATTTTCTCGATGAGCCCACACAACACAACCCCTTTGACGTTTGCTACTACTGTTACAAAATATTGTTTGCCTAGTCAGGCAAGTTATCATCGGCACTGCCACGGATCCATTGCGGAACGCTAACAATTATTCTCAGAAGCCATAAACGATTTCTATGATGTAACTAAGGACGCCCGGACGCCGAAGTTGCCGCACCGGTGCGCCGCCCCGGCAAAATGCTGTATTTTTTTATAAACATTATTAGTAGTGCACCGTGTGTTTATTTTAAGTGTTTAATGTGTTTTTTCTGAGCTGATGTCAACTTCTCCATCACAAGCCGTCAGCCAACTAAATAGTCAGTCTTCACCGGAGTTTATTCAATGCCCGTTCTGTATACCTACATCGTAGAATCTTGAAAGGACAGCGAGGATTAAATTGGGATTAAACATACACATAGGCAAGTCTCATAAATCTACAAATAACTTAACTACCCATCACTCGCCAGTCTCTACCACATCCACCCACACCGCTGTACCTCTTTCTGACAATTTAAGCGAACATAAAAGGGCCTTCCCAGTCATCAAGCGAATCCCGAGAGGTGCGAGGTTTGCTGTCACGTCTAGCCTTTCCAAGGCGATAGATGACTGCGTCACCAAAAATTCTACTTCCAGCTGGGATTAACTTCTTTAATTTGCTTACAATACTCTGCATATATCTCAATAACTACAACTTAGAAAAGTTGAAAAACGTTTTCATTTCAAAGTTCAATATCTCAAAAACGGCTGAACCGATTTTGATGAACCGTAGCTAAGAACCATCTCGATCACATCATCTTACCGATAAAAAACCGCATCCAAATCGGTCCATTCGTGTACTTAGGAGCTACGATGCCACAGTCAGACACACACACACACACATACACACAGACACGCAGGCAGATAGACACACAGAGTCACAGACAGACAGACACACAGACACGTCAAACTTATAAGTTGTAACACCCCTATTTTGCGTCGGGGGTTAAAAAGATACCCAGTGTTCTCTAACAGCCAAAATTAAATTAAATTGTTCTCGTTCAACTAATATAGATGCATCACAATGTTCTTTCCAACATGGGTCTAAAAATTGAGATATATCCAAAGTAGTAGAGCCAAAAGTAAACGCCGGAGACGTTAAAGGTGCTGTAAAAAATATTTTCTCAAGTGACACGTCAGCGTCAGATACTCCCGAAACACTCGCAGCCCTACTCGCGAAGCACCCACCTGCTCCCTCATCCCCTAACTTCCCTGACTCACTAAGCCCAGCCCTACCTTGTCTCCAAGCTTCAGATCTTGGCCGCCATTTTGTCTTTTAAGAATGGCTCAGCTGCCGGCCTAGACGGCATAACATCCCAGCACCTGAAGGACCTCATTATTGGTGCTCCTGGGGGAAAAAACAATGATCTTCTTTCTTCCATCTCCCGTCTCGTCAACCTTATGCTCTCAGGTGAAGTCCACGCAGAAGTTTTACCAGCCCTATATGGTGCAAACCTCTGCGCGCTTGGAAAAAAAGATAAAAGTACTCTCAAAGAGTTAGCTTCATCTACTTGGGGCTCCAGTTTTCGAAGACTCAATCCTGGATTTTATTGATACCCAAATCCTCCATTTTACTGATTACTCCGACCGATAATCTAATAAATTCCCAGTATATCCACGTACAACCTTAACTATATTTTCCTAAGTTAGTAAATGACAAGAAAGTCCGGTTATATGACGTACAAGTACCTACTTCCATTTTAAATTCTTGAGTAACATCAAACTTAATTGCCTACCACTGTCTTTCAAATATCTATATATAAGAGTAGTCACAAATGTTATATACTAGCTGTTGCCCGCGACTTCGTCCGCGTAGAACTTTTTATCGTCTTAGAAAATTGTTTCTCTCAATACAAAATTTGAACCCTCTTTTAGGGGATAAATTAAAAAAAACATTGATGTTCATTTTCTAGTTTGTGAACAATCAGTTTAAAACCAAAGTTAGAAATCTCATACGTAAAAAATGTCTTGAAATACTCAAACTTTGAACCCCCTTTTAACACTCTTAGGGGATGAATTTGGAAAAACTCTGAAATTAGTTTTGTAGTCTTTTAACGTACAGGATAAGACTGAAGTTACAGATTTCTTACTCACACTTTAAAATTTTCTTACTCTCGATTTAAAATTTGAACCCCCTTTTAAACCTTTTAAGGGGTTGAATTTTTCTATTGGCTGAAAGAACTTTTTTCGTATTGTAGTAAGTAATCTTACTACTAACTTTTAAGTCTCTAGCTCAAAAAAAATGTTGGCCATACAAAGCTTGCCCCTTCTTAACCCCCTTAGAGGTGGAAGTTTCTAAAACTCTAAAAGTACTTTTATTTTATTTTATTAAGTAATCTTTCTAATAGTTTTAAGTCTAGTTCAAAAAAAAGTGCTGCCCATACAAAGCTTGCTCCTCTTTTTAACTCCCTTAGGGGTAGAATTTTCTAAAACGCTGAAAGTGCTTTATTTATATTCTAATGAATAATCGTTCTACAAAGTTTTAAGTCTCTATTTAAAAAAATATGGTTTCCCCCATATAAACTTTGCACCCCTATTTTACCCCCTTAGGGGTAAAATTTTCTAAAACACTGAAAGTACTTTATTTGTATTCTAATGACTAATCTTTCTACAAAGTTTAAAGTCTCTATTTCAAAAAACTAGTTTTTCCCATACAAACTTTGCACCCTATTTTACCCCCTTAGGGGTGAAATTTTCCAAAACGCTGAAAATGTTTTCTTTGTATTCTAATACCTAATCTTTTCGTTCTAAATCGTTCAGTAGTGGCTGTGCGTTGATGAGTCAGTGAGTGAATAAGTCAGTCAGGACATAGGCATTTATATATATAGATTATTTACGCGTCCATCGTCCTTACTTAATTTTGCATACTTCTGGTTAGAATCACTTAATAACTATAACAAAAACACGGAGGTATAAATAAAATCACTTTGTTTTTGTAGGTATAATATGTTCGTTACAACAATTAATAAATAACTTCCATTTAAGAACAGTCAAAAAAAACCGGTCAAGTACGAGTCTGACTCGCGCACCGAGGGTTCCGTATACACTTTCATACACCATACCCGTCATGTCAGGACCCCATTTATTCTTGAACAATCTTAAACAGCTCATAGTAGAAGTTACCGTTGCAAATTGCCTTCTGCATTTTAGTACTAACAAATTACAACCTACCTAGTATGTTTGTTTATCAGCGATAGCTTTTTATCACGCGTACCGATTTCGATTATTTATTTTTTATTTGAAAGAAAGGACTTTAACGATAATCTGATAGGAATTTAAAGACATAAAATTTTATACAAAAGTAAGTGAATTACAAATTGAATTAAGATATTATTTTTGATAAGTAAAAAAAAAATAAGCTAGATAGAGATATCGTTTTTTTTTTTTTTTTTTTTTTTTTTTTTTTCATTTAGGTAAACAAACAGCCACTACAAGGGAGTCTTAAATTATTAGCCTTAAAAATAAATACAATATGTGTGGCCAACACCGTTCACCACTTATTACTTATTTTATATTACATCATCATGCGGAGTAAGTCAGGGGTGCAGCCCCTGAAGTGTTGTGAATCCGGGGGGTTAAATACTAACAAAATATAAAAAGAGAAAGAAAAATAATAAAATAAAAACACATGCCCGGTGACATTAAGAGCGATAATTGAGTATGTAAGTTAATATGGTTAAACTAAGTGCTTAAACAACATCAAAGTGTTTCAGTTAGTTTGTATTGTTTTTGAGTACATCTGTTATTTGTTTTTTGTATGAACTAATACTAAAGCCAAATATATCTATGTGATTAAAATGTACATTGTAATTGTGAACGAGCCTGCGCAGAGGAGCGCGCTCACCGGCGTTGGTGCGGCAGCGGCCTGTCACAAACAGCCGGTGAGGACGCGCCTCTCGCTGAATATCGTTTTATTTTTCCTGTATTATTTATGTTATGCTTAATTATAAAATCTGTATAAGTACAGATAAATCGGTATATATGGCAACATTGACTGACGTAGCTCATTTGACTCGCGATACATTGAAAATGGCGGTCATGTCAGCATTATTTTCATGTCCCCCACATAAACTAAATAACATTTTGTGATTAACAACTAATGGCAAAGAATGAAGGATTAAAACATGTAACAAACAATTATTTGAAATCAAATTAGGCTTCTCCACAAAAAGTTATTCCGGACATTTTGAACTGTACAGTCGCCATCATATACATAGATACACTATAGGTGTTCAAAAATATCGGCACATGCAACCTAATACCTTGAAAAGAGAGGTGGTTTCGATGTTTGTGACGTGCTTGTTTGCTCCGATGTATGTGATGGCGACTGTACAAAAAAGCGAGCAAAGAAGTATCCACTTCAAAAATCATTTACATATTTATTCGTTAATAGGTACGCTGCAATAGTAGTTTATGTGACTGTACATAATGAAGGGCATCAAACACGAGTGTGTTAATGCCTAGTTATGTACAGTTACATACACTTCTTTATCTATCCACATATCATAAGCTTCCATGATGCATCCAGGAGCCGCATATTATGACTGGCATCGCGGCGTTGTTTTCTGGCAACTGTCATAGTACTTTTTTTAATTCATAGACAAACTAGAGTCGGCGCCAACTGTCATATCGTTCGATTCATTTCGAACTAAACGTCATCTCGACTGATATTAGAATAGAGGTCAAATCAAATTGCTTTGTTTTTCGAGGTGTTCGAAATTTGAATGTAATAATAGCATCGAAATCGATGTTATTATTTAGCAATTATAACATTTTCACAGATAATAAATTTGTTCTAACAAAACAGTCTGTTTTTATGGTGGTCATAATGTGCGGTTCTTGAACGCATTATGGAGGGTTTATGATATTTGGATAAATAAAAGTTATTGTTTTTCACCTGGCGGTGACTACAGACAGCTCCTACGAGATTTAATTTCAAAACAGTCAGAATTTTGAATCGATGTTATTCCTTGAACACTCTCCAACTTATCCAGGCTGGACTATAGCCCGGTGAGGTAGGCACGACATCCACCAACACTTCTTCTCTGGGGCAAGCTTGGAACCTTGCTGAAGCAGCTTGGCGTCTCGTCCGTTTTTTGTAGACACGAACCAGGGCGAAGATTATCAGTAACAATAAGATCACCAATATTGTCACTAACCACGGCACCAAGTCCGGAGACTCTGACGTACTTGCGAAGATCTCCGGTGGGGTCAGGCACTGGTACGTCGAATTCCAGCATTGTCGCAAGTTGCAAGCAAGACCGTCCGTTGACTTGCATATTTCCATTACAGTATATGATATATGTAGCTGATAAACTAACTGGCAATAGGGTAAACTGGCACTCTTTGAGTAATGTCTATTAATAAAATTTCACTTACTAATGTGAGCTACTCATTTAGACATAGCTTATAATGAACTGAATTAAGGCCTTTATCAATAATCATTATATATATTAGGTGCGCTATACCAAGCACTTGCATATTAGGATCCTTTGGAACTAATTGACCTATTAAGCTTCAATCATTAGAATAAAGTATCAATTAAAGAGAGTGAATCATAAATTGAAGTCGAACTTTTACCATTAACGTTACTCCATTTACAAATGAGATTAATTTGGATGAGTTTATTTCTAAAGGATTTCGTATTTGATATCAGTTAATCCGCGGATTTTCCTGCTCATACATAGTGATTTCATTACATCCAGGGGTGAATTAATTTAGCATTGTGATAAAGTGTATGTGATACTGTGAGTTTTATACTGGTACACTCGAAAATCTGACATCTGAGCCGAACCTAAGCCTAATATTTGAATACGACTATTGTCGAAGACACAAACGCTAGTTTAGAAATTTTTGGTTTTGGTTTTGTAAAGATGTAAGTGTTTTTTGACTGTGCCTATCAGTATACGAGGAATCTGCAAGCTAGAACTGTGTGGTTGCAGCCATACTTTAACGTTTGCCTGCAAACTCCGTTCTTCAGTGGATTCATTGTATCACATCAAAGAAAATCAAGAAACGATGGAAAGTTGTAACGGTTTCTGTGATAAATTTTGAATCGCACGATTAGGAGATCGCTGACGTAGGCCACCTCCGCCTTTGGTGGTGCGGTGTGGGTGCGGTATATGCACGCTGTCAACAGTCAGTCAAGTCAGTACAGATTCTTTATTTTTTTGCATAGATTAGATTAGATTAGATTATTTATTTCATGATAAAAAAATACATTACAAATTTGCTTTCATGTCAAAAAAATAAGATTATTTATCACGATCGTCAAAAACAAAGAAAAAATAAAGATATAATATTAAATTAATACAATGTCAACAAATTTACTCAATAACGAGTAAATATAAAAATAAAACAAAATCAAAAGAACAAATTTGTCAACCACTAGGTATCGTCGTTCAATTTACAATATAGTGTAATGTGCATTAGAATATAGCTGATATTTAATGTCAAATCATATTAAAACAAATGTAAATAGGTATAAATAATAATTTAACATGTCAGATCAAGATCCATATACTCTTTAACTGAGTATAATGGATTTTCCAATAAAAGGTATTTCAGGCGGCGTCTAAATGCTTCGTCAGATGGTTCCAGTCTAAGATCAGCGGGTAGTCGCTCGTAGTAGGTAGGCCCAATGACACGCGGGTTCTTTTTTGCAAGTGCCATGCGACGGGGAACTGTTCTCAAACGCCCAGTGCGGCGGAGTGTTTTGCCAATCACATTTACGGTATCGAACGAGGAAAAATTATTCCTTACAAACATTATAATTTCGAATATATAGAGTGAGTAGTGCGTCATAATACCGTGCGTTGGGAACTGGCCTCTACACGAAGTCCTCGATTTTGCCCCAATCATCGCACGTACGGCACGTTTCTGCATAAGCAGCACTCTGTTGGCATCCGTTGAGTTTCCCCAAATGAGCGTACCGTAGGACATCAGCGAATGAAAATGAGCAAAATAAACCTGCTTCATGGCATAGTCTGATACCATAGGTTTTAGTTTACGCAAAGCAAAGACTGCACTACCCAATCTATCACATAGTTTGTCTACATGGCACTTCCAGTTAAGGTGAGAGTCCAAAGTGAAGCCTAGGAACCTACATTTATTACTTATCGGCATCGGGCTATTTGCTACGCACGGAGGAATCGCAATTTGGCGCCCCGAGAAGACCATGACGTTGGATTTTGTTATATTTAAGAGTAAGCCGTTGGTAGCAAACCACCTCTGTAGTTGATCACATCCGTCATGTATCTTCTCTCCAAGCTGTTCAGAAGTGCGCGCACTGACAACCACTGTGGTATCGTCCGCGAATAGGACAGAGAGACCAGCTGTGATGGCAGCGGGAAGGTCGTTCATAAACGTTAGGAAAAGGGAATTTCCCAACGCCGAACCTTGAGGGATTCCTACATTCACGCTGCCAGCACTGGACTTCAGTCGTTTACCGCTCGCAGATATTTTAACTACTTGCTTCCGGTCGGACAAAAATGATGTAAACAATTTGTGGCTTAAGTTTCGTATCCCGTAATGATGTAACTTGTCCATACATATATAACATAACTACCTACACTTAAATGAGTTTTTCCTCAATGGCATGGGGACCCGCGGAAGCTGTGGGCGCTATGTAATCAGTGCTTCCGCGCAATATAATACTGCTGCGCACACGTAATACTGACAGTAGACACAAGTAAGGGAATCTGGGCGACATAAACTGCTCTCGGTAAAGTTCACAATACCGCATACCGATTCCGCCTTGCCAAATGCCGAAGTGACCTAAAGCGATCAACCTGAGGACCGGTGATAGGACACAGCTTCACTGTGTCTCTTGCGGTCGTACGTTCAAAACCAAATTTGGTTTTGCAAGTCACACTCGAGCCCATGCACGTATAAAGTTTTCCAATCTTAGATAATAATTTTGTCAGGACGTCGCCGTCGACGGATACGTCTGGGAGGACATCATTCATCACTTAAAATGGTAACTAAGAAAGTAACTGTTCGATAATAAATTGGACCCTTTTTGCTTTTTAAGAGAATTTTACTCAAAAGAGGAATTGATGTGACAACATCAAAATGTGGAAATCACTCTTGTCTGTCTGTTCTACATATCAGCATAGTTTTTTTAACCCATAAATCGGTCAACTTCACGTGTGCCATGTGGACGAAGTTGCAATGCATATTAGGTAGTTTAGATAGGGCAAAGAGTGCCAAAATGACCGGTCCTGCGCCACCCGCATCCAGCGGACTCCCGCGACCTTTACCCACGCCGCGCCTTCCGTTACGTGGTCGACACTCGAGAACCTTTTCACCCCAACGGCCATCGGTGATACGTGCAATGTGCCCCGCCCACTGCCACTTAAGTTCTAAATAACTACTATTACACAATTGTATTACTATAACAGTTTAATAACTTTATAATAGACTGCAGCCGAGCGGTAAGCGTAAATTAAAAAAATTAAGTTTTAATATTATTTTATATTCAACTGAACTTTTATAAGAAGCAGTTCTAATCCCAATAAGGTCTAGTTTTCTCTCTGGGTTGGAAAGTCGAATGGCAGTCGCTTTCGAAAACTAGTGCCTACGCCAAATAAGTCAATACTTAACCCAATGGATTAGGTGTAAAAGCGGACTGCGGGCTCCTTTAGGCCACAACTGGGAAAAAAAACGCTAGGAGGATAATAAATTACAAAACTAGAATAAATGAGTTTCTTAAAAAAATAAGGTTTGATTATATTTTTATATTTCACAGTTGGCTTTTCGGTGAAGAAAAACATCGCGAAGAAACTGGTCTAATCCCAATAAGGTCTAGTTTTCCCTCTGGGTTAGAACTTGGAAGGTCGGATGACAGTCGCTTTCGAAAATGAGTGCCTAAGATATACGCCAAAGAAGGTGTCAAAGCGGACTGCGGCCTCCTTTAGGCCACAACTGGGAAATAAGGTGTCAAAGCGGACTGCGGCCTCCTTTAGGCCACAACTGGGAAATAAGGTGTCAAAGCGGACTGCGGCATCCTTTAGGCCACAACTGGGAATTAAACGGTAAGAGGATGATGAGTTTCAAAACTGCAACAAATAAGTTTCTGCAATTTTCTCAATTTTGTTGTAATATTTTTTATTGACTGTTTTTTTTTGCACAATTGGCAATTATCTGTTGAGAGGGTACCAATAAGCCCAAACACGATGAGTTTATCTTGTGTAGCTTAGGAGTTGCTGTGGCCAGCTTTGGTGACATAATATTCCATTGTCACCAAATTTACATAAGTATTCCAAAATTTAGCTCAATCGGATACCGGCTAGTGGCAAAAAAAACCAACGGTAATGAAGGTGCTACTGTTTGTCCATCCGTTTGTCACAGCGCTGTATCTTTTGATAAAAATTAAAGTTCACAGGAAACATTTTCCTCGGACGGATTTTGATGGATCTAATATGGTAACGTGTATGAGATTAAGGTTGTGTTTCATCACACTTTAAATAAATAAATATTACGGGACAATCCTACACAAATCGACCTAGGCCCACCACGGTAAGCTCAATAAGGCTTGTGTTGTGCACTGAAAAAAATGGTTTGTTGGATTTACCAAATTAGCTAAGGTTGGCTGAATTACATGGAAACTAAGATAAATATAACAAAACCTCGCTATTGGACTTACAAAACTAAAAAGGTTGAAGTCGCTACCAGACTTCTGGTGTAAATCAACAAAGAGTATTTTACATTTTACAAAACAAATCTCAACAATTTGGTTTGGTTGATTATATCATAAAAATATAATAAATATAACAAGGCCTCGCGGTTGAACTTACAAAACTAAAAAGGTTGACGTCAAAATATAGTCCTTACCAGAGTTCATGGTGTATATTAACAAAGAATCTTGTACATTTTACCAAACAAATCTCTACCATTGGGTTTGGTAGATTTTATTATAAAAATATGATAAATATAACAAGACATCGCGGTTGAACTTAAAAAACTAAAAAAGGTTGAGGCCAAAATATAGTCCCTACCAAAGTTCATGGTGTATATTAATAAAGAATATTGTAAGTTTTACCAAACAAATCTCTACAAGTCGGTTTGGTAGATTTTATAAATAAAATATGATAAATATAACAAGACGTCGCGGTTAAACTTACAAAACTAAAAAAGGTTGAGGTCAAAATATAGTCACTACCAGAGTTCATTGTGTTAATTAACAAAGAATATTGTACATTTTACCAAACAAATCCCTACAAATCGGTTTGGTAGATTGTATAAATAAAATATGATAAATATAACAAGACGTCGCGGTTGAACTTACAAAACTAAAAAAAGTTGAGGTCAAAATATAGTCACTACCAGAGTTCATTGTGTTAATTAACAAAGAATATTGTACATTTTACCAAACAAATCCCTACAAATCGGTTTGGTAGATTTTATAAATAAAAATATGATAAATGTAACAAGACATCGCGGTTGAACTTACAAAACTAAAAAAGGTTGAGGCCAAAATATAGTCCCTACCAGAGTTCATGGTGTATATTAATAAAGAATATTGTAAGTTTTACCAAACAAATCTCTACAATTTGGTTTGGTTGATTTTATCATAAAAGTATGTTAACTATAACAAGACCTCGCGGTTAAACTTAGAAAACTAAAAAGGTTGACTTCAAAATATAGTCCTTACCAGAGTTCATGCTGTTAATTAACAAGAATATTGTACATTTTACCAAACAAACCTCTACAATTCGGTTTGGTTAATTTTATATTGTAAATATGATAAATATAACAAGATTTCGCAGTTGAACTTACAAAACTAAAATGGTTGACCTCGAAATATAGTTCCTACCAGAGTTCATGCTGTTAATTAACAAAGAATATTGTACATTTTACCAAACAAATCTCTACAATTTGATTTGGTTTATTTTATAATTAAAATATGATAACTATAACAAGACCTCGCGGTTGAAATTACAAAACTAAAATGGTTAAGGTCAAAATATAGTCCCTACTAGAGTTCATGGTGTAAATTAACAAAGGATATTGTACATTTTTACTAAACAAATGTCAAGAATTTGGTTCGGTTGATTTTATGATAAACATATGATTAATATAACATGGCCCTGTGGTTGAACTTACAAAACTGAAAAGGTTGAGGTCAAAATATAGTCCCTACCCAGAGTTCCTGGTGTAAATTAACGAAAAAAAATGAACATTTTACCAAACACGTCTCAACAATTTGGTTAGGTTCTACCAAAAAACTGGCCAAGTGCAAGTCGGACTCGCGCACGAAGGGTTCCGTACCATTATCTATAAACATATTTATTTTATTCTGTTTTTAGTATTTGTTGTTATAGCGAAAACAATTATTAGTAATAATATTAATATTAAAGACAGATGGACAGTGGAGTCTTAGTAATAGGGCCCCGTTTTACTATTTGAGTACGGAACCCTAAAAACGAGTCATTTAGGGATTACGCGGTATTTTCGATTTTTGGTAAAGTGACGTTCGACGCTCGAGATCACAAACTTGTATTATTCATAGCGCCAACTTCATAAACAAGTCTGCAAAAATCAGAACTACCAACCCCGCCAACTACCCCGTACTTTCAGGCGACATAGTTACTTATTAAGAAAAGTCGGATAATTTTTAATCATCGCGATGAGTACGAATAAGGCAAAGCCCATGGTTGTAGGTATATGTTTCAGTTTAAGTTCTAGTGACATTGTTACAAGGTTTATTATTCCAGTTTAACAAGGTTTTACAAAATAAATATCACAGAACAATATACTTAACACAAATATAATGCGGATTTCAGTAGCGTTGATATCTTTAGATATTCAAAGGCATCTTTTAAAATGCAAGTAATTAATAGTGTTAAGAATAAGCAGCATAAATAGTATGAGAAATACATATCTCACCTCTTATCATGTTTAAAAATGTTGTAGTATTATACTTAAGTTACTAAATCTATTTGATTCACTCTAAATATGGGATGTATACAATTATATTGTCATTAGGATAAACTATAGCAATATATTCTCATTTGAAGTAACCTATATAGATTTACATGCTTGGTTATGCTTTCATCTTCAAAACAAAAAAAACAATTACTCAAACTTAATTTAAAAAAAAAATCATCTCTCTTTCACAAATGTTGTGATAGTCCGTTCAATTGTTTACATATCAAGTTATCTAGGTAAACCTGTAATTGGCCATACTACTGTGTATTATAGTAAAAAAACGTACTTTGTATCGCTGTTGGTTTTCTGAATAAATAATAATAATAATTAATGCACTTGCTAGTTAGAGCAACAAAGAGAGAGATAAACGAACTTAGTTTGTTTTCGTTTCGCGGTAGCTCCTCAGACTACACTACGCTAAATGGAATAAGTAGGTACTTATTAGGTATATTGTGTAAATACGGAAATATGAAGTAAATCGAGTTTTCTTTCGATTTAAAATAATACTCTTACGATTTAATATAAAAGATACTCTTGGTTTTATTAGTATATAGGTATAATAGTTAATGTAGTTAGCACAATTATAAGAATTACGTACGACTTAGTTTTGCTTCAATCATTATTAAAACGACATTACTTAAGTATCATAACCCATAAGGCATAGGTAACTGTATGCAATTGTATGTAACATGTATTTAACCTAAACCTATTTACAAATTAGTAATTAATTAATTATTAACTCTGTACTTATTATGATGTTTATAATCACACAGACAAACTGTTCCGACAGTTTTGCGAGACCATGTTAGTTATTATGTTTATATTATTATTATATTAAATATATTAAATATTTATTCCGCAAATAAATATTTCATTTCATTTCATTTCATTATACTCTGTGTATTAAATAAAATTAAATCATAATCTAGGCCGCCTTTCACGTTGTATGTAGGTACCTACCTAGCTAGACTATACCCAAATTAATAATTTGCAGAGCCATACCACAGATTGCCATACCTATTCCCAGACAAAAAAAGTAAAGTTGCGTAGGTACTTACTTAATGATTATCTATGTAGTAATTAGGCTTTAACGACGTTAAAGTTTTCGTGGCTTTTCCTAAATACGAGTAAGTAATATCCTTCCTTATCCTTACTAATAGTATGAATGTAAAAGTGTGTTAATTGGTTGGTCCTTCCTTGGTGTTTGTTTGGACGTCTTCATAAATAAGCAAAATACTTACGTTTGTCACGTGGGCCAAGCCGCTGACAAAACTAGTAAGTAGATACTACATGGTGTACCCACGTAGGTACAGTCAGCAGCAGAAGTAGCAACACAAAATAACACGCTCGAAATTATCTAGAAAGTCCGTATCCTCTTGACATTAGAGCCATGTGTAGGTCATTTTGAGCACTTTGACCCGCGTAGCTACTTTTGCTGCTGGATGTACCTTTAACTTTATCATTGATTAATTGACGTCTTAAAATATACAATTGGTAAATTACCTAAATACCTAATCATTACGTAGTATACAACAAAGTCACTTACGTATTTTTCAGTAGATAGAGTGATTCAAGAGGAAGGTTTATATGTATAATTCATGCATGTATTATACGTATAACTCCGTGCGAAGCCGGGGCGGGTCGCTAGTTATAAGTATATAATCAAGTAATAAATCGTTTTGTTCTTACTTGTTGGTCGTAGGAATGAGATTCTATTGCTTTGTTATTTTGCAACCTTTCACGCCACACAAAATAGTATTTAGTACTTACCTAGTCTATTTTTTCCAACAACATTAACACGAAACATTTGGCGTTTAGTAGGTACATAGGTAACTATCTACTCGTACCTTTTGAGAAAGCGCTGCAGTCACTACCAGACCTATACCTTGTTAAATTTACCAAAGAGTTTGGTAATTATAACTAGGTAAAAGTCTGGTACATTTTACAAAACAATACCGCTGCATGCATAGTTCCATCCTACTCAATTTATAAACATAAGAGTGAGATGTGACTATTCCCCTCCCCGACTGCCCTGCGGAGGTGCGCCCCTTCCCCCGGCTACAGCATCTTGCGATGCGCGCGCGGCGCGGCAGGCTTCATTGCGTTGAGGTAGTTCATTGTATATAGTCACTTTGTTTTGTTTGCGTTTTAATGAAATTTTCTTGGTGCGCAATTTCATTTCGGCTGGTGCGTGGTGGATTTAGTTTGCAAAGTGTAACCAACTATGGATAGTGATCTCGACGATGACTTAAGTGTGGGGGTGACTGAATATTTGAAGGAATGGGGATTATCTCAATCTACCATAACAAGTTTTGAAGGTAAGCATTAGAACGATATTACACTAAAAGTGCTAAATTGGCAACACTGATACCTTACTAATTAATTGTGAATAAGAATGATATTGTATGTGAATAACGTACTTATTCCATTGTTAGTTCTTTTTTGTCTGAAACACAGGGTAACCTATAGTTGACACCGTATATGGATTCCCCACCCATACCTCCTTATTATTAATGATTAAATATAATAATTTTGTGATTATAGTTTAATATGAATAGGAAGCTTAACTCAGGCTTAGATATTGACCTAGAAATATTGGTTACGTATTACCTACCTAATTACTTTGATTAATTTACAAATCGAATTTCAGTAAAATTTACCAAATCGGTTTGGTTGGCCATTGTTGCGTTTGTATTTTGTCTGCATGTAACTAACTGAACATTAAATAATGAGTTTAAAGACTGATGAATTACATATATGTCTTATTTTTTAGAAAATCAGATTTCGTTAAATTTGCTCGACTCCATTCAAGAAATGAACTGAAGGAGCTGATTCCCAGTTTAAAGGAAATAATATTATTCAAGCGGGGGTTGAACAAACTCCAAAACATTATTCATGTAAGTATTCTTGTCTGTTTTACATTTATTAACCATACTACATTTAAATGCGAAAGTATGTCAGTCTGTCTGTTGCCTCTTAACGCTTAAACCGCTGAACCGATTTAAATGAAAATTGGTATCAAGATAGTTTGAGTCCCGGGGAAGGACATCGAATAGTTTAAGTCGGTGAAGTAGGTGGTAAAAAATTGTATGGAGCTACGATATAAACGAGTTCCACGCGGACGGAGTCGCGGGCAGAAGCTACCAAAGAAAAACATAAAAAATCCGTAATTAATAAGAGCCCGTTCACGCGCTCACCAGGGCCACTGGTAAATTATTGAGATTATTTAAATTTAACGATAAATATTTTAAAAAGTAGGCCGCTGATAAAATCAAAAGAAAAACGGCCATCATATTTTTGGACGCATAGATTGACGAATCCAGCAACGTAAAAACAAGTACATCAAACTTATTCATAAATTTAAATAATCTCAAATATTTACCAGTGGCGCTAGTCAGTACGTGAACGGGCTCTTTTTAGATGAAATTTGGGATGTAGATATTTAGCTTGAGTCCCGGCAAAGGACGTAGGATACTTTCATCCCGGAAATCAGTCCGCGAGTCTGACTCTTGACCGCTTTTTAATGTATGGTAACACCCCCTGATAAATAATTTACATACTTGAATTTCTTATTATTCAATATTTGTTTTAGGCTGACCAAAGCCAAATCGACAAAACGTGATGGATGAAGAACAAGATACCTAGGCATTTCGCACATTAAGTAAAATACATAAAATCGTTTTTTTTTTCAGATTGAATTGGATTTTGAAACCAAGTTTAAAGGATCAGAGCTCCTACTATTCAAGAAATGGCCCAACTTCTTAGAGAATGCGTTTAATCATTTGAAAACGATTAAAGCTGCTTCTGTCTACATTAAATTGATCGAAGAAAATCCAAGCAAAGGTTGGTTATCATAATATTTATTAAAAAATCACGAATATCACCCCAAAATCGAAACGTCGAGGAAATGGCAATTCGTGGATTCGTATTTACTGACGGATTAAGCTACGCTTCGTCCGTCAAACTCTACCCATCCACGAATTGCTTTTTTCCGCCCTCTGCAATATTGTACTTTTACGTGATTGGTTATCATTATTCTGATGTTTAATTAGTGTTGAATAGGGTGTTGGTAAAAAAATAAAATAACCAATATTGTATAAACGTAATGTTTGATCTAATTAAGTCAACAAATATGCATCATACAGAACTAAATATTTATTTTTATTTTCCAGATATAAAATATAATAATAATTGGATATAAAATAGTTCCACTTGTGAGATTACACTACAAAGATACAGATGGTAAAAAAAAACCGTAAAGCCAAGCTTTCAAGAAGCTATGAACAGTTTCATTCTTCATGCAAAGGTATAATTTCATTTTTAACACTATTGTGTGATGACGACTTTCCATACAAACGGCCATAAGGATTTCATATAAACTCCAATACAAATTTTCACTACCCATTTTTCTTCCTTAGGGGATGATTTTCAGGATAAAACTATCCTAATCAGTTCTATCGGAAGACCAGCGCTGGCAGCAATTCCAGCATTATGCTGAGATAGAACCGTTTCGTGACAAACGCTGTGTGTTGTTTGTCTCGAATAAATGTTTCTTTCTTTCTTTCTATCTCCTTCCTCGGGACCCCAATTATCTCGATACCTACTAAATTTCATCTCCTTCAGCTCAGCGGGTTAAGCGTGAAGAGGTAACAGACATACAGATATACAGACAGACACACTTTCGTATTTTTAATACTAAAAGGTACGAAATTTGAAATAAATTATAGCCTGTCATATTCTGATATATACTCGTAAGGTACATTACTGGAAAATTTCTTAAAAATTCATCCAGTAGTTTTTGAGATTAATTAAAACGTACATTCATCCATACATCCAAATTTTCGCATTTATAATATTAGTAGGATTAGTATGGATACGGTTAAAAGTAAACAATATATTTTAATTTCCAGAACGAAAGCGAAGTCCTCACCCAGCTGGAATATTGGATAAAAGCCCAAATGGCTAAGGGACTGTGGTGCCAACCCATCATCATTGCAACCAACCATCGATGCCCTAAAGGACTTTTATGTTGCTTATGACGACATCCTTTATAATATAGACTCATTGCTGAAAGCGCTGGACGTATGCTTCAAAACTTTTCACTGCCTGGACGAGAATATGGTTGGCAACATCTCGCTGCCCCAATATTATAAACTTCAAATTTCAAGTTGATAAAATTGCAACATGGAACCTTATAATATTGGGGCAGCGAATTCTGTTGATTGTATGTCTGGAATCTACACAAAGACGTCAGAATACGGTGCGCTATTTTTGCAAACGATACTTCACTGAGAGCCCAGTCTATAAGACTACTCAGCAAATTTTATCATGACTTGTAACTCAGCCTATAAGATTCACACTTACTACGTATACCGTGAACAAGGTATCTATCTCGTAAACTTAAAGTTAAGATATGTACAGCCAAGGAATTTGATTCACGTACGGTCAGCCGCAGAGAAAGTATGTGGGCCGCAACCTGGCATCCTTTTGACTTTTATTATAAGAAAGATTTTGTACCCTACTAAGTCACTGACATAATTTTAAAATAAGTGATCTACAGTTTATTGTATCGATTCGTAAAATAAATTATATTACATGTACCAAAATTCGGACTATTTTTCTTTAAACCACCGTATTTATATAGCCCTTATAATATTAAATAAGGCTACTGGTAAATCGACGTTATTCCTTTTAACAGTGTTATCTATTTAAAAAAGGCAATTTGTAAATGTTCACTCTCTAGGAATTGCTGATTTTCGGATAGCCTTCATGACCTTTTTAATTGCAAATGAGCTTTACTATATCTCCCTTAAAAGAAATACGTTGGTTACCAATAAGCCTGCATATTTTTGAAGTGTTTGTCTTTAGCTTTTTTTCATCTACAATATTTTTAGGGTGTGGCTACGAATAATCTTCAATCTACATAGAAAACTACGTAGTTTGAAAATCTAAACTGCAATATAATTTTACTCTCATACCATGTCAGCAATATTGCAAGTTTCTAATTTTCAATGATACCACACCCTATTTATACTCTGGAAATCAAAAATGTGTTTGGTGATATCTACCTAAAAAGATGTGTACATTTTACTAGTGTTAGTTTGATAAATTAACCAAACTAACACCTTTAAACTACACTACTTATTTGGTACGTCTTACTAAACTAAGACCGGTACAATTAGCAGAACAAGCACTGATAAAATCTTGGTAGATATTACTAGTAAACATTTGGTAAAAACCACAGTACAAATCTGCTAGATATTACCAAACCAATTTTAGGAAAAAATACGAAACACATGATCGATAATACTTAATTATATTTGATAAAATCTGCGATCTACTTATAGTAGATAATACAATATTATCTTTGATATAAAGCACGATCCAATCTGATAGATGATACTAGACTAACTTTGATGAAAACTGCGTTACATATCTGGTAGATATATCAAACACCTTTAGTAGTAACTAAAATATAAATCTGGTAAATATTACCAAACTAAAGCTGACAAAATACACCGAACGTGATTAGTAAATACTACTTAACTTTGTTTGTTAGAGTTCACCAAATAAATTACATTATACTTACAAGTTAAGTTCAGCTCATTCAATCAAAATTTTTTGATACATTGTACCAATAGAAAGTGCTATATCTACCAAATTGTGTTGTAGATTTTACCAAATTACTTTTGCATTTTCTACTGACTAACTTCGGTAATTTGTACCAAAAAATAGTAACAGTAGAACATGCCAAAGGTATTTGGTAAAAAAAGACAAGTATGTTTGGTAAAATGAAAAATATCCATTTGGTAGATTACACCAAACTACATTGAAAAAAATTATACTTAACTACTTTGATAAAAAGGTTACTAAAGTACTTTGTTTAAAAATGTACTAAAGTTCTTTGGTGAGAAACGTTACTAAAGTACTTTGGTAAAAAATATACTAAAGTACTTTGATGAGAAATGTTACTAAAGTACTTTGGTAAACAATTTTACTATTTACTACAAAATATAGGTGTAATCTACGAAATAAATTTGGTACAACACCAACTTATTTAGTTTGATAAAATCAACCAAAATTCGTGATAGGACCGAAATCAACCGCTAACTTTGGTAACATTTACACGGAATCTGGTAAATCCAACCTAACATTTTTTTCAGTGTGGGTACTAGGCGACGATATATATAATAGATAAATACATATAGATACTTATATAAATATATAACATCCATAACTCAGGAACAAATATTCGTGATAAACACACAAATAAATGACCTGACCGGGATTCGAACCCGGGACCTCCAGATTCGCCATTAGCTTGTAAAGTCCGGTTAAAGTTAAATATGGCGCCGGTATCTGTCATTCTATACCTACAAAACTGTCAAACTTGTTATAAAATCGGATTTTAACGGACGTAGGTAGGTACCTAACTTACGATCACCTGATGGTATAAAATAAACCGACTTGGTACTGAATAGGTATTGGTAAGGACTGTTTGTCTTCACATGACGCTTATTCTGTTGAAGAATACCAAGTGGAAGTGAATATGATTAATATTTGTAAAAAAAAATATGTACAGTCAGCAGCAGAAGTAGCTAAGCGGGCCGGGTGTTCAAATTGACCTGCACACGACTTTATTCTTAAGAAGTTAGGAGCGTGTATTTCATTTCATGCGTTTCATGCGTGAGCGTGTAGGTCATTTTGAACACCCGGCCCGCTTAGCTACTTCTGCTGCTGACTGTACCGACCTATCACATCAGCGGCTCAAAAGAGATTATTTCTTCTATAGATACCCCACTGCTCAGAACAACCTACAAAACGCAAACTATATAGTCCCCCGCGGCTATGAAGTTAATCCTGAGACATGCCTCTAGGGTTGAATATGTATTTTTTACCTATGGTTGATATTGTCATTATTCAGAAACTTCATAGTTGCACAATGTGATTGACTTCATAGCCGCGGGGGACTGTAGGAAGTAGTACGCAAAAAGGAGTGGACTGGACGATATATAGTTAGTAAAGGTAGGTACATGAAAAAAGTTGAAGTTTCGCCACAGTTAGAACTTAAATGAATTGAAATAAAGTAGATAATTCTTCGTTTCTTAATTAAACTTGAGTGACGCAGGTCGATCACGTAACGCATTGTACGAATGTCGGGTAGGTCTAAATTTCACTTTTTATATGGAAAATTGACAGTTAAATTGAACGTTACGTGATTACCCCTCAGATACGAACCTAAGATTCAACTTATTGACCCCGGGCTGACAGTTTTAGTCATCACCAGCAAAACAAAACCTGGAAACTTGGTGCAATATTACGGACAAGATGGAACAGGAAAGTCCATCAAAACAAGTGATTAGCGTTGGGGAAAAAAAATAGACTCACGTGTACAACAATAAACAAGCTCAATCCAGCAACATGTATTCTTTGCTTGTTTTGGCTTACCTGAGCAACAATACATTTCATAACTTATTTTGGTTCAACGACAAAACAAGATCATACAACTGGTACCCTTTACATTGTTCCATATATTGCTAATCACTTTATTTTGATTCTTGGGTCGCAGATTGAAAAAAATATATAGATAAGTGCGATAGTGCCTAATTATGGATTAGGTTGAACCAATTAGAAAAGGGGTGTTGGGAGAGGGTAAAGTAACACTAATCACCTGGGTATAAAGGTTGGAAGGATTCGATGTTTGCTAATCAGTTGTCCCAGTACGTTGAGTGACAATGCTTTCCAGTGACGAATTGAATCTAGCCGAGTTCGGGTTGAGTGTTATAGGGGAAACCTGGGCTGACGATGGCACGATTCCTGAATGGAATGTGGTGCCAGAGTCGTTGCCACATACCAAGCATGAGGTACATTAGTGTTTAATCTATTGTTACTCGTAACAACCCTTCTGGAGACCAACAAAATATAAAGACCGCCAATTTCAGATGTGTCACTAGATGACGCTGTTTGAGTGAGGTCAACATTTAATATATCTTATGTTGTATCTTATGCTGGACCTCGTTCATACAATGTTATATAGTGAATCTGATGATTTTAACAGCCTGATAAATCACTAATTTTCTGTTTTAACTATACTGTGTTTTCACATATTTAGGTAAAATGTATAACCCGTAACGCCCTTCAACAACATTAACACTATATTTATTTTCCTCAGATACAATGTTCACAGCACAGCCAACAAACCTGCATGTGGCGGGAGCAGACATTCACAGGAGCGGTGTACCAACCAACCTTCAACCAGGCGCCAGGTGCTGCAATATCCGTGATGCGCACGAGCCCTCAAATTTATCAACTTCTGCAAAATGGACAGTACATGCAGGCTATGAATATTCCTGCCCAGGTGAGATACCTATACAAATAAATATAATTTATCTTCAACAATTATAAAATTATTTTTCATTGCAAGTTACCTGTAACTTTTACACTCAACTTATGTATAATTTATATTTTCAGTATCAACAAATTCCTGTGAATCAGCCAGTGTCACATACAAATCAACAATTCCCGAACAGAGGCTCATCAAATCACCGAGCACAAATTACGCGTAAGTCAAATATCCCTTAAATGACAGCTTACAACAAATACCTCCCGATTTTGATATTACCTACCGATACCTGAAAACAGAAACAATATTTTAATTAATTATTTTCTATTTTCAGTTGTTCATAACACCAATGGACCTGCCAGAGCTATCGTCAAACGCAAGCGCAAAAGGACAGCATTCACCACCGAACAAATACTGGCCCTAGAAAAGGTGTTCTGTAAAAAGCCCTACGTCAACCGCGACGAACGACAGGTCCTTGTAGATCAACTCCAGGTCAGCGACAGAGCCATCAAAGTGTGGTTCCAGAACCGCAGAATAAAAAGCAAGAGAGAAGAAATTGAAGCCTTGAGTTCTTCTGACTATTCGCCTATAGGCGCAACAGATTCGTCTGATTCCTTCGGCTTGGCGTATGTAGAAGCACAGATATCGCAAAAGGCTGATGAGTTCGGGTATGTCACGCTCGACGACCGGGCTATAGGAGAATTGGTCAGCGTCATCGACGGACTGGTCGGTGAGAATGTTACCTGCGACATGTTAAGTGAAGAAGAAGTGGTAGAAACCGTGCTGAAGATGGAGTATGAGCCCGTCTCCCCTGCCACCACTTCGGATTGTTCTGATGAAGACGCTGCTAAGTGGAGGCCACCAGAGCCCGAACAATCCCTTAGACAGCTTCTCGACATGCAGCACTTTTGTTAAACATTCTCCGATTTTATTCAACTTTAATGAACAATCGAACGCAGAAGTGAAGTTTAGAATTTAGATAAAGTAAACAGTTACTTCCTACTTCGATTGTTAACCTAAATGAGGATTAGTAATCAGAATAGAAATATTGTATGCCAGTGTTAACATAATGTATAATAATATGATTTAATTAACTTATTTTAGATATAGTATTTATAAAATATTCATTAAGTACCTACATACGTTATCGAAATGATTAAACATTTTTTTAATGAAACCTATTTACCTACATTTTTCTTCTATTAGAACCCTATAACCGATGTTGCCAATGAATAAATAGACACTTAAAAATAGCAAGAGGGTACACTCGTAAAACGGATTACACCCTACACTAACATTCAAAATATTTACAAAGAATAGTCAACCTTAATATTACGGATATACGATCCTTTTCAAATCTGCAAATTGCATAAACAGTTAGATTTACTGGACATCTATCCAGTCTTAACATTTGAGTCATTCACAAGAAGTCCGCCGAAACTGTGGCCGAAACAAAAAGGCACCTAATAATTTATAAACCTTTACCGTTTTTACGCCTTTGAAAATGTTTCAAAATCTAGTGATGTCTGGATTGACTCCTTTACGCAACACGGATGAGGTAAAAATATTAACTTTAATTATATATATATATATATAAACTCAATTGCAGTTTTGAACGTATGAACGTTATTTTCCATGACGATACTAATTTACTTAAATGAGTATAACTAAAGTAAGGAATAGTGTTCTTATTAGTTTTTGATAGTGCCTTGCCAGTTAATTTTCACTCGATTTCAACGGTTGGTGCCTTTAAATTCCAAACAACCGTGTTTTTGACAATTCAATTCTGACTACTCGCTTGCTTATCAAAAAGTTAATAGGTGTAAGAGTATAAATACTCTTACACCTATTAATTAGAGTTAAATTTAACTTTAATTGCAGATTCAAAATTGGGACAATAGACCATTTAACGGGAAATGGCCTGAAAACCAACGTTCTATCCGAGGTGGGTACATACCTATACTACCAGTGGTTATATATTAAGGATATAATTGTTTTACCCTTTTCACAATAAATACGAGTATCAGTGATTTAATATACTTTTGTAAAAAGTAACTGCATATATAATATAAATTAAATATTTATTGATTAAAAACAGAACACCAGTACGTCTATCACGTAACGCATTGTACGAACGTCGGGTAGGTCTAAATGTCACTTTTTATATGGAAAATTGACAGTTAAATTGTACCGACGCGCGTTCGGAACGTTACGTGATTACCCCTCTCGTTCCCAATCGCCTCGTTTAGGTATTTAACTGAAGTAGGATTATAACGAAAATATTGGTTATGCAATACTTAGGTATATTATTGTCTACGCATGTAGCAGTAACAGTCAGATAATGTATTCCTCGCCTGTATTGACAGATTCGGGAATCAAAAGATCAATCATGAAGAAACCCAAGCGAGTTCGTACCGCCTACTCCACCAACCAGCTACGAGCGTTGGAGAAGATATACTCCACCAGCAAATACATCGACGCCAAACCCCGCAAACTGCTGGCAGAAACCCTCAACATCGGAGACAAGGCCCTCAAAATATGGTTCCAGAACAGAAGAATGAAAGAGAAGAAGGAAACTTCTGAATCCAGCTGCAATACGTCATCAGAAATAGTAAGCTGTCAGTCTCCTATCTCAACAAATGATTGCGTGGATCAAAAAGTAGATGTGAACATTCCAAATTTAAACTACAATGAGTTGTACGAACCTTCACAGTACCAGTTTCCTACCTTTTATTGCCCTGAAGGTTTTGGTGAACCACACTATCAAAATGGTTACTCATACGAGCATAACTTTGCTAGTTTTGGCGTCGACACGAGTGTTTATCCGACTCAGTATTATCCTATTGACAACCAGTTTAGCCATGTAGATGTTAATTCTTACAGCCAAGCCCAAAATGCTTACGATATGGACAGTTGGTATGCCAAGTCGTTTGATTTTAACTACTTCCCAGTTCAGCAGGCATATTCTTAACTCTTTTCAGCACAATCATTGAATTTTACGTGCAGCCAAGCCAGTGATTATTTACAGTAAGGATATGTTTATTTAATGAAATTTAATTTTATGTTTGACTATTATAAATTATATATTCAATCATAGATTTATATACAAAAATATAGCTGAAGACATAAGTGGTGTTCCTAATTTTGTAAAACCTTCAAAGGCTGACAATAAGTAAAGGTACAAACAAATATGTATACTTAAAAGTATAACTTGAAAGTTGAATTAGTTACAACTAAATTTCAAGTCTGCCGTTATTGCGCAATTAAATAGTTTGTCAATTCAATACTGAGTCCAGTATTCATGTCTTTGTAATATTACTGACATTCAATATAGTTTATAATTATCGGGTAAAATAAGAATTATTATTTTGAGTTTATTTTCAAGCATGCTACCTATTTATTATTTTCTTCCGGTTATTTATTACAAACCGTATTAAATATGTACCATCACCTGAAATAATATAATAAGGCAGTATTATAAGACTGGAACACTTTTAGCAAGTTTGCTGTGACACATTTCTAGATGTGTAAAGGCGGTATTTTAGCAGTTCAAAAGCAGTGTCAGGTATTTTAGCGCGCTATTATGGCATGTCAGATATTAATCCAGGTGACTGTACACAATGTACACCACACTACGTACAGTACAAAGTGTATTTTCTTATATGCATGCCATTCATTTATACTCAGTAATTTATTAACTTATTTTTGTTAAGATAAAATAAAGTGTTATTTAAAGTAAGGTGATTTTGATTATATAAATAATGGATTATAATTTGAGAACACATTTTCTTTGTGTAAACGTTTATTTCTAACATCTACTTAGTTGGCCTAACTGTTGTGCTGACATTCTGCTTTCTGAATCTTTGGAGCTATTCTATTATGCTTCTAATATCTGTAACTGAGTTTCTTTCTACATGTTAACCTTAAGGTAATATACGATTTAATGTATTAGATAATATTTTAAATAAAAGAGAATAGAGTTTGAAAATGTTTATTTTATAAGAAAAAGTCTTTTGCAGCCCCATAAATATTATTTGAAGAGGAGTGAACTTAGTTAAACCCCTCTTAGTTATTACAATAACATAACATACAACCTGTTTACTACAAGTTTGGACCTGGCGTCGATGACGGTTGGTTCCGTCCAAACTTATAGTTAAGGGTTGTAGGTGCCTACATATAGGTACATACTCAAATCGATATAAGATAATTACTTTACAAATAACCTATTTCCACTATTGGAGTACTCGAATACTCGTTAATATTTATAATACGGATTAGGAAGCGGAAGCGCCGTGAGCACGTATTGGGTCAAAGGGTTTGGTGCGGCTTGCTGGAGAAGGACCGGCGCCGGCGACGCTGGGTGGCACCGGCATTCGCAGTGGCACTCCTTGGTTGCTGGCGCAGGCGCAACTGAACCGCCTGTCGGGACCATTGGCAGCATTTGAACAGGCTTCCACAACATATTGCTGCCAACAGGGAAGGACGGTTCAGCGTAATACTTCTTCAAATTTAAAGGAAAATATCCCCCTGGCACGATCTGCGGAGCTCTCGTCGGTTTGAACTGAAGCTTTCTTTTACGTGATAAGTCTTGTGGGAGCTTCTTCTGGGGGCTCGTGGAGGTAACTTCGTTTTTGGGGCTGTGCAACGCGACCGGGTTGGACGCTACGTCGTTATCAAGAAAATACTGCTGCCGCGGGCTTAATTCTTGGTTTCCAACATAGATGTTATATTTCTTATACAATTCGGCAGAGAACTCTGTTGACGAGTTAGTATTGCCTCTTTGAATTTGTTTGTTGTCGTTTATAGCGGTTTCATTTTCCTTCTTTATTGCAACGTCGATGTGTTTCGGGGTCTCGTTCTTGGGTGACATTAGTGGTAATGAAGCGTAATGTCTGTTATTAGTTGATGTAACAGTACACTCATTATTTAATTGATCGTTAGCAGCATCTATTTTTCTGGAATGTTTATGTTTATCGCACTCTGTGTTGTTAGTAGTTACATCTTTTTTTTCTTTCATTCTTCTGTTTTGGAACCAGATCTTGACTGCTCGTTCGGGCATGTTGAGCGCACCGGAGACTTCCTTACGGCGGGCGCTTCCGATATATGGGTACTTCCTGAACTCGGCGTCCAGGTACTTGATCTGTTCCGTGGTGAAGGCGCTGCGGAACCGTTTTGCCTTCTTCAGTGGCACGACGCTGTCCTCCGATGTGTTGTAGTTGTCCATCTGAAAATATAGACAAAGATGATGTTAAAATAAAAATGAGGAATAAGGCATATTTTTTTCCAATGTTTACATAAGTAAGTTCTGAAAATAAGGTTTAAAAATAAGCTTGATTTATTCACAAACGAAAAGTTTCGATATTTTTATTTAAAAACTGCAGGTACATTCAGCATCAAAAGTGGCTACGCAATCGAAGATGTCAAAAGTTCTTATTCGCCCTTAATAAAGATTTTTGACGTCTTCGTTTGCATAGCTACTTTTGATGCTGACTGTACATGGGGCAGGGTTATTAATATATATAACAACTGACAATCTTAAGGCGCCGTAGGTTCAGCGAAGTTAAGCGAACAGAGGTTTTGAAACAATATAATGCGTCTGTTTATAATAATATGGTTACAAAAAAATACGAATAGTAATCTTGAGGCTTTTCTGCAGCGAGATCATCAGTGATTCGAACCATGACTAGGCAATTTTGCGCTTGATCGAAAAATATCACGAGCATAGGTCTAATATACACTTAAAACATTCTTAACTAATTATGCACAAAAGCTAAACATATTAAAACTGGTTCTAAAAATCGGCAATATCATGTTTGGGGGAACTTAGTGATTACTTTTCTATTTATTTATATAAACGCACAATATAATTACCTACTATGAAACGTCACTTTGAGAAGTCTTAGTGACAGTTGCCACCAAAACTTCTATGTGTACATATAATGTTTATTATGTAAAATCAGCAATCAATTCATTACTTCAGGAGTCCCAGAGCTCAAAAACAGTAAGTATATACCTAATAATAAAGTAGAAGAAACCCAAAAAAACATTTGTGATCAGTAATTTATTCTAAAATTATTAAATTGGAAATCATAAGAAACTAAATCGTAGGAAACGCCATATCATTAAGTAATGGGGAAATATTAATCACTTTCTTGCCTAATTTATTGCGCTACCCAAAATTACTTTCTAATACCTTCATATCAATGATTGATAGATAGTATCTGCATGCTTATTACTGATCCGAACAGTAGAAAGGTCATAGACGAGTAAGTAATTAGGGTAATTAATACTATGAAAATTAATAGGTAGGTATGTAACTTACAGTTTGTCCAATATTTATTTTTGTTGTATTTTCAGCCTTAGTCTTAGCCTGGTGCCTTGTGACTCGGTTCAGACAAAGGTACCTCATGATCACTAGAAAACACCAAAACAAGGTTATGTCCCCAGCACGCTGGTACCAACTAAATTAAAGAAATTGATAAGGTCATTTTTATACCGTTTTGGTTCAAATACATTAATTAATTAGGTATGTAAAACATTAATTAACAAATCATTCGATACTTAATACACATTAAGTAGCAGCCTCAATTACACAATAGTAGTTACCTACCGCTTCGACGGAACCAAAAGTAAGGATCATAATACTACTTATGATTAATTCGGAGTTTTACAAGTAGTTTTAGCTTGGAATCACGTTAGATTGTTAATTACTCAAACATGAATCTGGGAAAGTTTTATATAAAGGTACCACAAACCTGCTTGTTATGTTATGAGTATACACATTAATGGTTTATCTTGAATTATTTTCTAATTCTTGCTTTTCTTTGCCTCCAAATTGCATAAGTACCTAGTTCTAACATTAGCGAATCCAATTCATGATGTATTTGTACAATAACCTGCTTAATTAAGGTAGAAATGTTTAACAAATGTACCCGCAATATATCTCCTACAAATGACAAACTAATCATTTTATTTTAATACTACCCAACGTTTTATTAATGTTAGATTCACCCGAAATAATATATATTTCATTGCCTTCGTTCACCCATACAAATGTATATGCTTCCTTAGTTAAAACTGTCTAGAAGAAATTCGGTTCAACGGTAAACATGACAAATGCGTGAAAATATAACTGACAGACTACTTTCGAATATAAATAGTTTAATATTGCCACGAAGGTAAAGTATACTAGCCCGGATGCATATGTTTTCGTCTAGTCAGAGCAGTTTTGTAGGTTCTCCCATTTGTGAGGAAATAATGTTTTCGATAAAAATTCAATACCGTTTAATAATAGTTGTATAATAGTTCCATTATTTATGAAAATATTCCATATAATAGTTTTTTTTTCAAACTATTTTGGTAACGAATTCAACAGGCGAAAAAAGGGCCATTACTAGGGAAAGTGACACGGCAAAGCTATATGCTGATGGTTCTGCTTCGAGCCCCTGAGTCAAGAAGGCCAGTTGGAGACCACAATTTGAATTGGACAATAGTCTTTAAATGCCCTTTTTTTCTACGATAAAAACCTTTTAAGGTTTCTATTTAACAATGAAAATAAACTACATTAAACATTACTAATATTGTTCTTATTACTCAGTCGTTTGATCTAAGCATGTAATAAATATTAAAATAAATTTGATAGTTGTTAATTACTGGACGAAATCTTCTGCATCGGGGCTAGTACGTTAGTAATACGTTTCCGTCAAAAAATTAATTTTTGGTACAAGCTTTTATTGCCGACTGTACTTTTCTGCATACCAACTCATTGAGACGATTCTAACGAGCCCAAACTCGATGGGGTTGTGTCGTTTTATTGCGGAGTTCCTATGGCCACCTTCCAGCTCCAGCATCAGGTCAGCTCCAAGTCATCATAATATTGTATTGCCATGCGATATACATATACTTGCAAAATTTCAGCTCAATTAGATAACGGGAAGTGACTGAAAAATGGATTGCAAATTTTGACGGACAACTTACATATTTACATACATACGAACAGTGCAAGTTAAAGCTTGTAAAAATCGAAAATTACATAATAAAAGAAAAAAACACAATTAAAACTAAAACTAACCAGTCGATATTCAAAAGGCAAAGGGTTCCAGTCTCAGCGTGTGCTGTGCAGAGACGCCCAGCGCTGGTTTTCAGACCGGTCCCAAATAAATAAATAAAAAATAAACTAGAACAGTCGGATTAATTACACTTTAGGTACAACTGTGCTCGCATGAGGTAGGTACATATGATGCTTTGGTCAGTTAATAAATAAATAACTATAAAATACCTACTTATTAAATATCTATAAGTAACATATATTTGACAACAATGACAGGTAGGCGATAACATGTGCGTGTATGAGTGTGTATGTGTGAGCATATGTGTGTAAAAGTATGCTTGCATTTAATATTTTGAAAGTTTAAATTTTTTGTACAAAACACAATAAAAAAAAACAAAAAGTTTATTAGACAAAAATAAAACGCAGTAAGTATGCTTATAAATATATCACGACCCTGCGTCGTGAGCTAGGAAATCGTGGAACTCAGTTTCATATCAAAGTTTTTTAATACGAGTATATTATAAAGTTGTACCTACAGAGCATCAGTATCTTTAATTTTATTACTTACATCTACTTTACTTATTTTAATATCCAAGTAATTTAGTATAAATTATCTATTCCCGCCCTCGCAGCTCCGCTCGCGTTTTACAAAAAGAACTAGTTTATTTATTATAACAAGATAAATAAATAAATTGCCCAAACCAGTCGACAAGGCCCGTTATTTTTTAAAATCGGATCCGTAATTTCGTATTGTCAAAAACTGATACCCTGAACTAGAAAAATTTTAATTAAAAAAATTGCACTTAATTTCAGTCATTAAAACGGTGTCAAAAACATCCCATTTTTCTTAGTCTGTTACTAAAAAAAAAAAAAAAAAATTTGAACTGTTTATTTTCAGATCTGTGATTAAATTATATATATCAGTTACATTTAGTACAATCTTTAATATTTAAGATTATTTACTAAACTTTTTTATCTTAATAACTAGTTATATTACTAAACTTATACCCTGTATATATCAATTTAATCCCCTCGCCCATCAATCCCTGTATACATAAACTAGCTGAGCCCGCGAACTTCGTTCCGCCGTATAAAATGCATGAAAAAAAATACTGAATTTTTTCCACTTTTTAGGGTTCCGTACTCAAAGAGTAAAACGGGACCCTATTACTAAGACTTCGCTGTCCGTCCGTCCGTCCGTCCGTCTGTCTGTCACCAGGCTGTATCTCAAGGACCGTGATAGTGATAGCTAGAGAGTTGAAATTTTCACAGATTATATATTTCTGTTGCCGCTATAACAACAAATACTAAAAACAAAATAAAATAAATATTTTTATTGATAATGGTACGGAACCCTTCGTGCGCGAGTCCGACTCGCACTTGGCCGGTTTTTTTATAGTTATTCTGCTATTCGGGGCGAAGACAAATCCAACAAAACTACAATCATCAAAATCGTTCGAGCCGTTCTTGAGTTATAAATGGTGTAACTAACTAACACGACTTTGTTTTATATATATAGAAGATTATATAATCTTATATCCGGACTTTATGTATTGTTTTGCGCCATCTCGCGACGGCTCGTCAAAACGCTTGCACACGTGAGTGACGGCACTTGCACAAGCCTACCGTAGTAGTGCATGGAAATAGAAACGTAGGGAAAATTCAGCATGTTTGGTATATGTGGTTATTGTTGGAAATGACAATAAATTGAATTGACCGTTTTTATATCCAATATATCTTAAACTAATGAATAGGATTAATATGTATATGTTATAGTTAAAGATGTCCTGAAACCATAACACGAAGGGATTTCTTTACCGTGGAGCGTAGTTCACGTAGTGGCTCATCGCTTACGTTACGTTGACAGCGTTTTCCAGTAGATGGAGCAGTAAGTACCATTATGTTGTAGGTTCGCCCTAAAAATGTATAAGTATAATGTAGTATTATCACACACTCTTTAGAGATAGGATTCTCATCTCATGTATTTTAAGCTGTTAAATGTTTTTCTTTTTTTGTAATATACTTATACACAAACAAATAAACAATGTGTGTACCTACATAAACATCAAACATGTATTAGGAGGAGGAGCACTGCTTATCCTATAGAACATGTTTAAATTTTTTTAGGGAGTAGGTAGAAGTTCTAGTTTCAAGGAAAACTTGTAAAGTTAATTTACTTATACGCTTATTATAGTCTCAGAATTGCAGGCAATTACTTTCTATTCTACCGATAGAACACAATTGAATATGAGTTTTTAATTTGCTATTCCTATTTCAAAATAGCATTACATAATTTTTGATAATTTTCGAGTGAAAGAAACGTTAGTAAATCAAGTTAGACTAGTTGCGAAACTTTGCCTTTTTATCTTATTTTGAAATGGATACTTCTTTGCTCGCGTTCTTGTATAGGGGTAGGGTAGGGTAGGTACAGTTAAAAATGTATCACGTGACCTCCGGAATAACTTTTTGTAGAGAAGCCTAATCTGATTTAAAATAATTGTTTGTTCGTTAATGTGAACGTAAACGTTTAATGTGGACTTATAATTTTTATTGCATTACAATATTATTTCAGCTGTTGGTTTCAATTAACATTGAAACGAACCGACGACGTCCCTTTCCCCTTTCACAAATCCTGCGGATTTCAAGCTGAATATAACCATAAATAAAGTATAATCTAACTTTCAATTTATTCTACTATGGTGTTGGTGATGCTAGTTTTTAATCATAAATAGGTATCACCAGTATTTTTTTTAAATATTCAGTGGCAAACACTCACCAACAAGGGCCCGGTTTCATTCGTGAAATGGCCCACAGGAACACAACACCAAGGACTACCTATCTACAGAGCAAATGGTGGTAGCGAACCGGCGGAGCGCAGCGCAGATCACTTTAAATTTATCAATGTATATTCTTTTCTATTTTAATAACATTAAGGTATAAATTTGAATGCTCTGAGACTGACCTCGGAGCATCACGGGGGATTTCTACTCTGCGGCATCGAGGAGCATATTAGAGGATGCCGCGGCATCTTCTAACATTGCTCCTCGATGCCATCTTTATACTTACTATGTACGGCGTGACTCGTAATGCCAGTTTCAATTAACATACTTAAAATAATTTAAAACATTAGAATCGATCACAATTTTAAATGTTTACTTATTAAAGATTAAACGGGATTTAAATCTAAACGCATTTTAGTTCGTTATAAATGTTATATCCCTATATCGATAAGTATTTTTATTTCTTCGTTTCAAACTATTCGAGACATTTTTTAAAACGTCTCTTCGATTACTTACAAAAGTAAGAGTTTTGTCTATGACAATTAAAAAAAAGAAAACTCGGGAAAACTTTAAGGCCCGCCACAGATTGGCGCGGCCTGGCCGCGGCGGACAATAGAAAACTTGTCATTGGCTGTCAAATGTACTATGGTCCGCCACCGCAGGCCGCGCCAGTGTGATGCAGGCTTACGAGTTAGACTGATATGATAAAATACTGTTTCTGATCCAAGTTAACTGAAATTTGTTTATAAATTACTCGGTACCTTAGAGGAAAATACGTACCTAAAATACTTTCATTTTGAATTTACAAGTTTTAGTTCACTATATATTCATATCCTGTCCCGTAAAATAAGCCACAAAAAGGACCTACACCAAATCATTGCATAATCCTAGTGTGCCTTATTGGGGATTCCAATATTGGGGTCTGCCGATTACTGGGTCTAGAGAAATGTCCATTACTGGAGATTGGGTGACCAGAACTGGAGTTTTGACATATATTTGTTTATTCCAATTTTTCTTTTAATCTATGTCGCTTCAATTAGTAAAAAGCAAATATTTAATTTCTTATGAATATATTTTATAGTTTTTACTCATAATTATTGTTCAAAGTACAAACTCTATTTAAAACACAATATTTTTATAAGAAGAAGCACTTTACTTATTAAAATAAATTATATTTATAACGTACGCTAGAATAAAACTAACTTAACATTCTTCATCGGGGTAAATATTCCTAATCCAAGATATATCAGTGTTTTGGTCATCTGTCACCGGCATCGTACTGACGCTTCCTTGATCCTCAATCTGCGAAGACTCTTCTTTAAACTGTGGTGCCATCTCCTGCATCTGATGAACGTACGCTGAGGCCTCATTCTGTAACTGCAACTGACGGTATTCAAAAGCCACATGTTGTTCTTGAGTATACTCATACGTGTAACGGTTCATAATTTGACTGTCCATGCCATGAGGCAGACTCAGGCTCTGAGTCGGCAATGGCGTCGAGGCTTCTGGATACGGCTCCATATAAACACCTTCTTGTTTAAAGATGGCGGCTTCCACCGGCGTCGGGAAGTCGTGCGACACTAACATTGGCATTGGTACGATCCCGTAGTCAGAAGACGATTCCGTTTCTTCAGAGTCTTCGAGGCTTTCAGCTCGATCCTTCTTCTCCTTCATACGACGGTTTTGGAACCAGATCTTAATGGTGCGCTCGTTGAGGTGCAAGATTTTGGCAAGTTCGATGCGACGGCTGCGGTCCAGGTAGCGGGTGCGGGCGTATTCTTGTTCGAGCTCCATCATCTGCTGGCTCGTGAACGCGGTACGAATGCGTTTAGGCTTCTTCACGCCGCTTGTCCTAGTCACGTTCCAAGCTAGGGCGTGGGTGGTGAACTGGGTGGTGCTGGACACCGGGGCAGGAACACATGGATATGTGTTCCTGCCGCTCAACATAGGGTTTTGTGAACTGGGGGTCAGCAGAACGCTTGAACCATTGAGGTCCTGCGTCCGCGTCATTCGAGTGCTTAGCATGTTGTATCCATGTATGTTCTGGGAGCCGTTGACCTGGGTGAAGCTGTGAGGATTGTCCAAGTCGATGGGCGTGGTCACGCCATCCGAGTAGAACTTGGGGCCGTCGTAGGGGCCACTGGGGCAGCCCACTGGAGCCATGTGTTGCGGTATCCATTGAAGGGGCTGTAATAAAAATACATTTAAATTAGAAAAAATTAAAATGTAAATAATAATTTATTAGGAATGGATGAAAATTTTAGAAGTGACTGATTATTTTGTGGTGATAGGAATAACCCTTCCTTAGCACTGGAAAAAAGTTGCAGACTTTTCAGCTGCGTCAATTATTTTTGAAAAATATTAACAGTTTCCTCACTTACGTTTTGGGTTTGGGTCATTGTCAGTCACAAAAACAAAAATCATCTTTCCGGTGGTCAATAGTTAAGGGCTTACGCTCACATATAATATGTTTTTATCACATAGGATTATAGATGGGGCAACGCCGGTTATGCGGATTCAGAGATCAACCAAAAATTAGGCTTTATAGCCCTTAACTTTGGCAATGTCCACCGAAGAGACGCGAACCTAAATCTGACAATGACCCGTTTAGCACGGCGAATAAGACACATTGCTTGATCCGTCTCATATTACAAAATAATATCTTTGAAATCCGTGCTAAACTGACACTGGCAACGATATTGACAGCTGCAGCAGCTATATTTGTCATTGCCAGGGTCAGATATTTAAAATATTTTTCTGTAATATGAGACGGATCAAGCAAAGTGTCTTATTCGCCGTCCTAAACCCAAAACGAAAGTGAGGAAACTGTTTATACTCTTCAAAAATAATTGACGCTGCTAAAAAGTCTGCAACTTTTTTCTACTGCTAAGGAAGGTTATTCCTATCACCAAAAAAATAATCAGGCACTTCTAAAATTGTCTTCCATTCCCCATTGTTACAGGTCAATTTGGTACATTTGTTTCCCAATGTTTGTATTTGTTTTGTTAGTTTTTGTCTAAGAAAACTTTCCGTGGTTATGGATGAATTGATTCAATAATGAGTAATACAAAATCTGTTTACTAGAGAAGGCATTAGATTAGGTAATTAAAAAAAAGAATTTAAAAATATGTAAAAAATGGGAATTACCGTAGAATCGCCGTGCATGTTAGTAGTATCAGGACTCCACTGGTCCTCACTGGTTTCGTTGATGCCCGTACCATACCGGTACAGCTGCAGCGTGCTAGCCGGCTGACTTGGAATGGACTTTGAAGCGGGCATACTCGATTATCAAGTACAAATAACAGGGAAAAAATACTTGACAATATTACAAACAGCGAACAATACGAAGATAATTTAGAACTGTGGCCATGGAACGTTCTGTATGAAAGTCCAAGAGTAAGTAATGGTGTGCACTAATTAGGGTCCGGTTTTATAGTGTCCCATTTCGCCTGTTGACGAGTAGGGGGTGATTAGCAAACTAGTCGAAAGCTCCAATAAGATAATGAATAAGCGGATTTTTGACACAATTTTATAATTATTTTCCTTATGCTTTCAAGTGTCAATCTATTTTATTATAAGGACTGCTTACGATTTCATGATAAAAAATAACTCTGGTTACATTTATTTCATATATTCTGAATATCATTATTTAAAAATAAATTTATATGAACGTCAGGATCAGAAAATGTAGCTAAGGGTCATTCTTGAGGCTACATTATCGGCTAGCACATGAACCGATTTTGCTAGGTCAGGTTATTGTCTCTCCAGTAAAATATGTATTTGTTACGGAAATTATTTCCATTTGTATTGATTTGACCTTTATGCTACCAGACCCTGGTCGAAACATCAACTGCTGAATTCAATCGACTTCCCGTACTTTTATACCGCTTTAATTGCTACTCAAATTTTAATATAATAACCGTACTTAACTGTCGTAAGTTTATTTGAGTGTATTAACACCTAATAGTACATAATGACAGTTGTAATGTTCAAGTAGACTTTCTGGATTCAGTTTTACGACACTAAAACAGATCAACTAATAAAAACGGATCCGCGATTCCGGATTACGTTTTTGGCGTATCACGTGTAATTCGGCGGTTTTTCTTGCCAAAGTGCCAAGTGAGCGGAGGTCTGTAGTTGTAATTACTTAATAGTATTTTATGCAACTGTTGTATAAGAGGGGTCTTAAAACGCGAGTGGCGTAAGTTGCGCAATTAAAGACGCCACGAGCGCTTTTAGACCAGTTATACAACGTTGCATACAATACTTTTTCTACGACTAATTAAAGATAAATAGCATTTTTTAAATTTTTCAGGCAGCATGTTTGCTACTCACGTAATTTCTTCAGGAGTGCAATTTTTTTTATTTTTTTTATTACATTTATAAAAGAAAATACATTTCGTTAAATCTAACAGTGTCGTTAAACCCTATCGGGTTTGTATCGATACAGCAATTCGTGAACAGTGATAAGATTCGATCTTAGTAATTAATTTATACAGGAAGGTAGCACTAAATCTAAGGCTTAGGTACAAAAAAAAAGCTTAGGTACAATAATTCCCACCCGGGTAAAAACACCGTTTCTCATGCCAATATGTAAATGTGATTCACAGCCTGTTTGGCATTTCCTCTCAACTTATTCCAGTTTGACCAATCGTACTAAGTCTTAGAACAATTGAATGCGATTGGATTATTTACTTCTTAGTCCATTTTGAAAGGAAAGTACATTTTATTCTTCACAAACACGAATAAAATCTTAATTGGTTGTAAAGAATAGTTATAATCATTCGTCTTTTAATTTTGAACTGCAATTTTAGTGGGAAATCAGAATGATGACACCTCTTGTTCATGGTTTGTTTTGTTTTTAATTTGCTTGCACATGCCATTCGAACCAAGCCGAATCCGGATCCGAACCAAATCAGAAATGTTTATCTTTACAAATAATACCAAGAATTGATAAAAACTAACACAATAGATGATGAATTATTTTTATTTTAGTAAATTATTAATAATATATCAATGCTTGGTCGTAAATGAACCTTTTATTTCGAAATATTTGTTTTTGAAGTTGGTACCATTGACAGTGCTGTTATGAAAAATGTATGAACCATAACAGCACGCCAAACAGTTCGTTTTTGAGCCATAGATCATATAGAGTTTTCGACGACTTTTCATCGGTGTCATTATATTTGAGTTAGTGTCTATATAAATGGCAGATAACAGTACCGGAGTAGAAAAATTTACTTAAATGCCCTGAGTAGATTCTTAACAAATGAATGGGATCTATTGAATTATTAAATATACTACCTGTGCCCGCGGTGTTACCCGCGGTTAAGAAGTAGCCTATGTGTTAATACAGGGTGTCAGCTACCTGTCGTGGAAGTGTGCGCAAGCGTTCCCGTGGCTCCGCCAACGAGCAGCGCGCATAACACCGTGGGGTTTTAGACGGTAGTCCGGGCGGTTCCCGGGAGTCCGTCATACCCGTCCTGGTTCCCCAGCCAGGCGGAATGCGTAAAGCTTTTCCCAAATTTTATCAAAATTGGTCCAGGCACTTGAGCGCGAAGAAGTAACAAACACACACACTCACAAACTTAGGCATTTATAATATTAGTGTGACTTTTAATCATCTTAAATTTAAAAACGTAGTCAGGTAACATTTTTAAACATAAAAAAAAATTATATTAGAACGTGTGTGAATTAATTGTATTTACAAACACCTCCACAATTACATAACGCAGTACAATTGAGCTGTCGTTTGAAACAATTGCACCTGGAACTGCAAGATTTCACGCACCGACATCTTATTAATTTTAGGCATGCTTGAGCAGCCATAGGACTTTGGGTCCACAGTGGCTCTCAAGCTTCTTCTTCTTTCTGCCAACAACATTCAGATGGGCAAGGAATATTTTGCGTGTTTTTAGGCACTGCCCCCAAATATAAACGGCCCGTAAAACTGTCCTTAAAGTATGTTGTTTGAGGGCAGCTTCTGTTGGAGGCAATTTTTCGATTTGCCTGTCCTTCTTTGTAAACAAATGCTTGCGACACTCATTTGTCGTCACAGAGGGGCATGATCTGAAATCAAGTAGGTAAGTGCAATATTATTTTATTTTACATTGAAAATAGTTTAATGTACATTTTCTCAAAGATGCAATGAAATATTGACGTTACGTTCCTTATAATTAGGCAGCGAAGTATCACTTTTCAGGTGCGGAGAGACGAGAGACACATAATGCCATTTCATGCAAAATTGGAGGCCTAGGCCTGTAAGATGGTCTTTTTAGGTTTCCGTAGCCAAATTGCAAAAAACGGAACACGTTCTTTCTAAACTGAATAGTTTGCGCGAGAGACACTTCTAAAGTGGTAAAATGTGTCCCCCCCCCCTCCTGTAACTTCTAAAATAAGAGAATGGTAAAACTAAAAAAAATATATGATGTACATTACCATGCAAACTACCAACGAAAATTGGTTTAAACGAGATCTAGTAAGTAGTTTATTTTTAATACGTCATAAATCGTAAAAAGCAATTTATTTAACGGAACCCTTCATGTGCGAGTCAGACTCGCACTTGGCCGCTTTTTTAATTTCCATTCCACATTTATTAGTGGCACAGCATCACGGCGTTCAGCCATTAAAAAAACTATAAGCATCATTTGCTTTTTGGTTCGTTGTGACTTTCTGCCGCTACGATTATTAAAAAAACCAGCCAAGTGCTATAGTTGGACTCGCGCACGAAGGGTTCCGTAACATTATCTATAAAAACGGCAAAAAAATCACGTTTGTTGTATGGGAGCCCCCCTTAAAGAAATATTTTATTTTGTTTTCAGTATTTGTTGTTATAGCGGCAACAGAAATACATAATCTGTGAAAATTTCAACTCTGTAGCTATCACGGTTTTTGAGATACAGCCTGGTGACAGATTATCTATAAAAACGGCAAAAAAATCACGTTTTTTGTATGGGAGCCCCCCTTAAAAAAATATGTTATTTTGTTTTTAGTATTTGTTGTTATAGCGGCAACAAAAATACATAATCTGTAAAAATTTCAACTCTCTAGCTATCACGGTTCTTGAGATACAGCCTGGTGACAGACAGACGGACGGACGGACGGACAGCGAAGTCTTAGTAATAGGGTCCCGTTATACTCTTTGAGTACGGAACCCTAAAATAACAACAAACGATGTTTGCTATATTTTGCAGTTTTATTTATGTAGAATCGACTTGAACATAATACATTATTAACAAATTGCAATAATTTTAAATTGCCAATTTATTTAACTAGACAAATACACATTTAAATTATTTCATCTAAATATTAGCGGTAACAATGTCTACTCAAACCGCATCGGTATTTTTTTAATCATATTGGAGGCAAAATTGATAATTTTTCATTCTGTAATTCTATTTTAGTGGATTTATTGTGCGTTGTTGATTTTGTTATTTAATATGAGTCCCAACGAAAACACCGACGAAGAAATAGTACTTACCTACCATATATGTATGTGTTAGTTATATTTTTTGTCTAAACTAGAACTTTCTTTAGAAATTAAAGTTTGATTTCTTGGAGTTTTTGTATTTTATTTCATTGCATGTTTGAGAAAAGCACTGTACATTCCTCGGCGTGAAAAGGGGTTGCCAGCCTCATAACTATCCGGCCTCGCTACGTTCGGTCGTCTGTGTACCTGCTATTAATGTTAATGTTTTATAATCTCATCAAAAACATTAATGTAAAAAAGGAAAGCCAAGTTCAATACTTACAAAAATTATGCTTGGCTTCGCCGCAAAAAGAATGGAGATCTAAATGAGTGCCAAGTTCTATGCAAAATCCAAATATGGATTTATAGGAACAAAATAACATTATGAACAAGTAAGTATTAAACTCTTATGTCTTTGCTTTATTGGATACCTATAAAAATTGTTATTATTTAAAAATGTGAGATCTTAAAGTAGGTTCGATTTGACTTTTTTGGGATCTCTGTACTTTGACCTCTTTGTAGAATAGACCAATCAAATTAGCTAAACCCGGACATAATTCGATAACTGTAATTTTCTTTTTCTATGATGTAAAGTATTGTTAGTTATAGTTAAAATAAAAATAATTAAACATTTTAGGGTTCCGCGTCATTGTAAAAAAACCAAAAATCTAATTTTTTAACAAATTCTGATTTCATAAGTGCAGCATAATATGTAACTTTGTAAAAGTGCCTCTATTATGATATGACGCTTGCATTCCAGTTAAAGAAATCAAAATTAATCTAATTAATCAACCGGGACTATCAATAATAAAGAAAGTTCAGTAAGTTACACATTTTCTGGATTATATTACCAGAAATTATAGATAACTGCAATTTAACAAATTATTCTGAATAGTATATTATGTGTGTTGATAAATTATTAAAAATTAAACAGATTCTCTTTGCGGATTTCTAAAATCACAAATATTGTTAGTTTTTGGAAAACCAAAATACATAACTACTTGGAAAGTGTTTGATTTATGCTGTCAACATATTATTAGTACTATAAGAAACAAACTAAACAAAAAATATCCACGATTATTAATTAATTCATATTTTTTCGTACTAAAGTTTTAATATGAACCTTATCTCTTGCAGAATAAGGCCGTCATTGCTTTACGTCTCAACTACCGACCGTGCTGTCGCGAGTCGCAGGCATTCAAGGCCGAAACGCACTGACAGCGGTGGCGAAGCGGCGCGGGGTGGCGCGGAGGCGGTACTTGTAATGTTCGAGCTAATATGAAAGGATCCGAACTCTTTTTCCCGGCTTTATTAGATCGAACATTACAGCCGGTACCACCTCTACACTGCGCCGCGCCGCCGCTTCGCCACCGCTGTCAATGCGTTTCGGCCTTCATTTATTATGGATAGGTCAATGATTGTCAAACATTTATAAAGACGAACGTGGCGTTTACCACGGTTCGGCTATGGTGGAGATTTATTGAAATATTGTGTTCATTAGATCGATAATAACTAAATTGTTCAGCATGAGACATAATTGTCGTGGAATGTCGATTACCTATTTATAAGCGCTCAGTCTTCTGTATAGAACTATTTAAATAATAGTACATTATGATACAAGTGTGCTAAGTTGGTCATTACACCCGAGTCGGTTTTTAAGCCTGAGCCGAAGGCGAAGGCTTAATGGAGACGAGAAGTGTAATGACCAATGCTCACGTGTTTCATACGACGTTTTTCAACACATTTGCGAGGAAAAAATAAATAAAAATAAAAAATTAAAATGTTAAAATATATGTAATGAAAAGGCACTAGTGCGATAATGTAATGTAAAAGTCACGGCATGGGTAATATTCTGCATTATTTTGCTAATATTTAAAAAGATATGTAATGAAAAGGCACTAGTGCGATAACGTAATGTAAAATGCACGGCATGGGTAATATTCTGCATTATCAGTGTAAATACGCTGTAATAAGACCTACTTTACGAGCAAGTGTGTTGAAAAATATGTTACTTGTGTGGGTGCAGAAAGGGGCATTGTTGGAATGATTCTTATTCGAATAATTATTCGAATAAACATTTATTCGCGAATAATTTATTCGTCTACACTTTCGAATGACGAATGATTTATTCTCATTTCATTCCAATAAATCCACGAATAGTATTTAAGGATGCGGTTGCTCGTTGTAACACATACACGAATTTAACATGATCACTACAAGTGTACCTATTTTCAAGTATTAATACCCTTTTCTACTAATTAACAATATTTTGTGAGTTAAATGTGTCGCTTCATGGGGCATTTAACAGGTTTGTTTCAATATTTCATGTGTGTGGGCTTGTCCATATATTACGTCATCGTTTTTAGGGTTCCGTACTCAAAGAGTAAAACGGGACCCTATTACTAAGATTCCGCTGTCCGTCAGTCTGTCTGTCTGTCTGTCCGTCTGTCACCAGGCTGTATCTCACGAACCGTGATAGGTAGACAGTTGAAATTTTCACAGGTGATGTATTTCTGTTGCCGCTATAACAACAAATACTAAAAAACAGATTTTTTATTTTCTTTTTTTTTCTTATACAATCTTACAAAAATCGATCTAGTCCCAAACTAAGCAAACTACTATGGGTACTAGACGACGATAAACATACTTATATAGATAAATAAATACATAAATACATAGAAAACATCCATGACTCAGGAGCACATATTTGAGCTCATCACACAAATAAATGCCCTTACCGGGATTCAAACCCGGGACCTCCGGCTACGCAGGCAGGGTCATTACGAGGGTCAAACTGAAAGTTTCGGGAATATAAAAAAATATGCAGTTACATTGGTTTAAGTATTTTTATTGTTTTTCAAAGTATTCTCTTTTATATTGTATGCACTTTTCCATGCGTTCAAACCAGTCGTTAAACATTTTAAAAGCCTCCACTGCTTCTGCCGGCCGCCGAAACACCGCGCCCACCACGCAACTTATCCTTGATTTTGGGGAATGTGAAAAAGTCGTTGGGACTTAGGTCAGGGCTGTATGGAGGATGGTCCAGTAGTTCGACTTTTTCACCTTCCAGGTACTCATTTATTTTACGAGCGGTGTGAGGGCTGGCATTGTCGTGGTGAACGATGATGCGGCGACTAGGCCTTTTTTCCTAAGTTCAGCAAAGACAATCGGCAAACAAATACTTGTATACCAATCGGCTTTGACCGTTCTACGATCTTCAAGTGGAATAGTAGCCACGTGACCCGATTTGGAGACAAACATAGCCACCATCTTCTTGGCCTTGCTGCGAGAGCGAATAACTTTTGTTGGCTTGAAGCTCGTCTTCGTTAACCCATACTCGAGATTGGTTTATAGTTTCAGGCTCATATGCGTATATCTACGACTCGTCACCTGATACGACACTAAAAACTGCATTTGAGCTTCCTCCGTTGAATTTATTCAACGTTTTCTGCTCGTCAGACCATAAGTGCGGGATCCAACGGGAAAACAACTTTCGCACGCCTAATTCTTCCTGTAAAATAATTTGTATCTGACTCATTCCAATCCGCAAAGACTCCTGAATTTCCCGATATGTCACATGCCTGTCTTCTTTTATCAGCTGACTCACAAGGTGGACATTTTCTTGCGTAACTGCCGATTTTGGTCGACCTTCACGCGCGTCGTCCGTGAGGGATACTCGGCCACGTTGAAATTCTGAATACCACCTGTATATTGTCGTCTTTGAAGGTGTTTCATTACTAAAAGCAGCAATCATCCGGTCTCCACATTGTTTTTGTGTTAATCCACTTTGAAAGTCGTAATATTTTTTACGGGACAATTCCATCTTCAGCGGCGACTCAACAACTCGAAAAAACAATTGAAACTGAACCATTGTTTTTTTAGGGTTCCGTACTCAAGGAGTAAAACGGGACACTATTACTAAGACTCCGCTGTCCGTCTGTCTGTCTGTCTGTCAGTCTGTCAGTCTGTCTGTCACCAGGCTGTGTCTCAACAACAGTGATAGTTTTCTTTTACAATCTTACACAAATTGACTTAGTCCCAAACTAAGCAAAGCTTGTATTATGGGTACTAGACGAACGATAAACATACTTATATAGATAAATAAATACTTAAATACACAGAAAACATCCATGACTCAGGACTTGGCCGGTTGTTTTTTGTCAATTCTTGACCCCCCCTCCTATCATCATCCTGTTAATTCCTAAATGGACACTACCTGCCTCATAAAATGACTACCGTCATCCAATAGACACCCCCCCCCCCCCCCAGTTTTGAAATGACGTAATTTATGGAAAGCCACTGTCTGTAATTGGATCAATGTATGTTATTAGAGGCGATTACGCATGTAAGATTGTTCAACTATATACCTGTAATTGTACATTGTATGTACTTAATCATGTTATATTCTGATCTGTGTGTTTTTAGGGTTCCGTGTCTCGAAATGGAAAAACGGAACCCTTATAGGATCACTTTGTTGTCCGTCCGTCCGTCTGTTAATACCCTTTTTCTCAGGAACGCGTGGAGGTATCAATCATTTAAAGTTTGAATTCCTGTGCATAGTGTGTGCATGCATTATTTTAGAATTAATATTTTTTATATTAATGTTGCTGTGCCCTAACAGGGTTATGCTGGAACTGTATTTATATGTAACATCTTGTAAGACCCATACTGCAACAAATAAATGAATTAAGCTGAAATTTATATCAAATACTCAGGTTTACTGTCTCTTGGAGCTGTGAAAAAATCAAACTTCTAAGCCAACACAATCAAAAGATGCAGCCGTTTATGCCGCAAATTTCCGCAAGCTTTCGAAACCCGCAAGGGAATCAAAACCTACTTCCCGTGAACTCAGAAACTTGAAATTTAGAAACTAGGTATCACTGTTCTGTCTGTAGGAAATTATTACGTTTTTGAGATATATTCCATTAAAAAGCATTCCTATAATATTCGTTCAAAATATTATTCCCGAAAAGCATTACGAATGATTATGCGAATGAAGAAGTTATTCGCGAATAAATATTGGCGAATAATTATTCGAAATATTTATTCGTCATTCGCGAATAATCCTATTTATTCTTAAATTATAATAAATTTATCCCATCTCTGGGTGGATAAGCATATCTTCTCTTTTTTTTTTGGCGTTCTGGCCAACTGTGTCGGCTCAATTTTGCCAATAAGGATATCGACTGCCGTAGGCTCAAAGGGCGTAAGGGACGAAATGCCCATGCCCATATCCCGTGAACTCTGAATCTTGAAATTTGGTACGAAGTATTTATAGCACAAATAAAGGAAAAATTGTGAAAACCGTAAATTTTTAGTTACATCACTGAACATTTGATGTCCAGTATAAACGGACACGCACTAAGTATGTAAATACATAATTAGTGAGTGTCAGTTTATAGTGGACCTGTTTCTATTGTACGGGGTGGTCCGGAACCCGGTGTGCGAGTCTGACTCGCACTTGACCGGTTTTTTTTATGCTAACCACGATCATGGCATCATCTCTTTCATTTACTTAACAGTTAAGAGTTTACTTATGTTTTCGATGATAAAAGCAAATCAATCGTTCCTTACGCCCTTTGGACCAGAGTTTTCAAAGGGCGTAAGGGACAAACTGTGATTTTTCATTAGAGCTAAAAATCCTACAATTAGGATATTCCGTTATATTTGTTTTATTTGTACACGGCGCGGTCGGTGCAAAACACGTAATTGAAATAAACTCGTTAAGACGGGTTCGCCGTGCGCTCGCCCGCTGGCGCCCCACTCTCTCCCCGCCTCGCACCCACCGCATGCATCTGTCTCCACGACAAGGTCGCGAGTATTTTCAATTAAATGTTCAATTTCTTAAGCGTGAAATTAACATGCTTAATTTTGATGAAAACATGATTATCGTACACAAAAGGCTATTAGTAAACAAAAAATTCATAGTTAATATTTATAATTACTGAGAAATACATTATTATTAAAACGTTAAAAATAAATGTTTAATTATTGTCTTAAATGTCTAAAAAGACGCAATATACCTTAAACAGATAAAAACATCATAGTTACCATTTTGGCTTGTCTAGATAATGAGATCAGAGGAAAACTGTGAAAAAAAACGTATATGCGAATTTGATATCAGTTTAATTTTGCTATTAAGTGATCGAATTTGAATGCATCTCAAAGTTATACTAACAAGGTACTTGGTTACCTTTTTTACTTTTAGGAAAAAGTTAGGTAGTGTACGTTAACTCGTGTTTTTTTTAACTACGGTTACGATCGCGGATTTTTTACTTAATATATTTCATTAATATTTGATACTGAATAGTAAAATCCGATAAAACAATAAAAACAACGAGTTTACGAATTATGTCCAGGGTAAGCTAATTTGATTGGTCTAGAAAGATAAGTCAATAGATTACAAGTAAAGTACTTTCAGTGTTTTTGAAAATTCTACCTCTAAGGGGGTAAAATAGGAGTGCAAAGTTTGTATGGGGAAAACAATATTTTTAAATAGAGACTTAAAACTTTGTAGAAAGATTAGTCGTTAGAATACAAATAAAGCACATTCAGCGTTTTAGAAAATTCTACCCCTAAGGGGGTAAAATAGGGGTGCAAAATTTGTATGTGGGAAACTTTTTTTTGAGCTAGAGACCTAAAACTTTGTACAATGATTAATTATTAGAATAAAAATAAATTATTTTCAGCGTTTTGGAATATTTTACCCCTTAGGGGGTCAAATTGGGTGCAAAGTTTGTATGGGGAACACTTTTTCTGAGCTAGACACTTGAAACTTTGTAGAAAGATTACTTTTAAAAATACAAAAAAAGAACTTTCAGCATTTTGAAAAAATTATCCCTAAGGGGGATAAAAAGGGGTTCAAAGTTTTTTTGAGGGAAAGTTTATCTTTTTGAGTTAGAGACTTGAAACTTTGTAGAAAGATTACTTATTAAAATACAAAAAAAGCACATAAAGCGTTTTTGAAAATTTCTTCACTAAGGGGGTTAAAAAGGGGAGCAAGCTTTGCATGGGCAACACTTTTTTTGAGTTAGAGACTTAAAACTTTGCAAAAAGATTACTTATTAGAATACTAAAAAAGAACTTTCAGCGTTTTAGAAAACTCCACCCCTAAGGGGGTTAAGAAGGTAATTCGTGTGTTTCCCACACAACACTGGCTGTTGTGTGGGAAACACTTTTTATTGAACTAGACTTAAAATTATTAGAAAGATTACATTACTACAATACAAAAAAAGTTCTTTCAGCGATTAGAAAAATTCAACCCCTAAGGGGGTTTAAAAGGGGGTTAAAATTTTAAATGGAGAGCAAGAAAATTTTTAAGTGTGAGTAAGAGATTTCTAACTTCGCTCTTATTCTGTACGTTAAAAGACTACAAAACTATATTCAGAGTTTTTCCAAATTCATCCCCTAAGAGTGTTAAAAAGGGGTTCAAAGTTTGTGTATTTCAAGACATTTTTAAAGTACTTATGAGATTTTTAACTTTGGTTTTAGACTGTTTGTTCACAAGCTAGAAAATGAACATCACCGTTTTTTTTAATTTATCCCTTAAAAGAGGGTTCAAAGTTTGTATTAAGAGAAATCATTTTCTAAGACGATAAAAAGTTCTACGCGGATGAAGTCGCGGGCAACAGCTAGTCTTCAATATATGCATTACTCTTTCCTGGTCTTTCGCTTGTCTTCCGAATAGGGATGTAGACTCAAAATGTATTATTACTCCAAAAGAAAGAAGGCAAGAAAATATGCCTAATGAAGAAAATCCTATTGAAATATCTCAAAAAATTACGAAGCTACAACCGTTTTAATATCGTTTGTTAGAGTGAGAAAACGATCGGGGACCATGACGTCACGATCCTCGAGCGTCATAGTAAGAGACAAGCGTTTCATATGAAGAAACGTTTTGCGGAAAGGGGACAGAACATAACGCTTAAAACTTTGGACACTTATAATACGGCTCTGTATGGCAGCTTGCACACCTTTCATATAATGGCAGTCGTAGTATTGACGTCACACACGGCTTAAACCACATTTAAGTATACAATTTCGCGATTTTCTTAAAAACGGGTGAGAAATTAAATCTAAAAACTACTTTATTACGTCCAGGTAACATAATTACCGAAATGGTTTTCGAGTTAGGCATTATTACATAATTTGAAATGGTGTCAATTGGTTTGGTATTTCGAGCGCACCCAAATATGAAAAAGATTGAAAATTAAATAATTAAGTCCAGTAGGGCTCAAGGTTAGTGGAATCCGCTGGTTTGTGTAGGTACCTACACTACATATATACATATTACATATATAATATTATCAAGCCTCCATAAGACCTACAATGTTATGTTCCCGTACGTTACAATTGCAGGCGCATAGCGAGGGCTGCATTATCTACCTACTGCATCTAACTACTGTGTCATCTGAGGCTGCATGCTGAGGTATTTAATAATTATTTTATTACCTTAACAGATAATCATTACGACTACAGGAAATATATTTTAAAACAGAAATACTGTCAGTCAACCATTTTCTTACCTCCATGTGATGAAAAAGAGGTGTTAAGGATAATTAAGTCTTTGAGGCAGACACATTCTTTTGGGCATGATGAAGTATCAACAAAGGTGCTGAAACAATGCGGTGAGCAGATGGCACCAATATTATGCCACTTAATAAACTTATCCTTTTCAGATGGATTTTTTCCAGACAAATTAAAAAAGGCTATAGTAACCTTGACCTTGACCTCTGCACACTATTTGTTTTACAAGTTTGACGGGTCGAATCGAAGAATACCGTAGCGAGATCGAAATCTATTCGAAGCGCGTTTATTCGATCTCGTATTAGTTACAGTAACGTTAGGTTACGATTGTATCTCACAATAAGGGTACTGTCCACCGACGTGGCCGTTTTTACACCGTGCGCCGCGCCGTTTCACGGCGACGACGCCGCCGTGTCGTCCCCTATCACTTTCGTTTCCATTGTACTTACTTTGGTCTCCGACTGGATCTACGATAGGAACAGGAACATATGATTTAATAAAAATAATATTTTCGAATTGTCGTTAATTTTGCCGCAAAACAATGGAATGCCGTTGGGGTGTAAATAGCCGTATCTTTGGAAGGTCTTATTTTGACATCTTTTGTGGACAATAGATGCAGATAACAAGGTCATTAGAGGAGTGTCAATATGAGATAACAACGTTTCAAATCAATCCGTTATCGTTGTATTAGAACTTGTTATTGATATGTTTTGCCTAGGCGTCTTCCTAATTTTTTTCGATACCTAATAGTTGAGGTTGAGGTCATATTGATTTACATTTCTGTAAATAAAAATGTCATATCAGAAAACCGGATCGAGACGGTGAATAGTTACGTACAGTAGGTGGTACAGTCACGATCTTTAATTTAGGACCCATTTCCATCAAATGTTGTTAGAACATTCACAATGCAATAAGGTCGAAAGTTTCAGTTCAATAATAGCGGTGAATTAAGTGTCAAGATATAAAACAATTAAATGTCTTATAGAATGGTTCCTTGAATTGATAACCTCTTTGCAAAAAGCTATCTTTACGGTTTTCTAATTACGAACATGTGTCAGTGTCAGACAAGAAAAATGAGAAAACTGACATTTTCACGAAATATAATATGCAATAACAAATATGGCCGGAGAGGACGGGGCCAAAAAGACGAGTGACAATTAGTCGGGAAAAATCGGAAACGATCGTTTGACTCGTTGCGCCCGGTTGACGTCACTGAGCGGTTGCCCCTAGACACGTGTAAACGTAAGTTGTCAATGGTAAACTTTATGACACTACATTAAAATATTAGCTCTAAATGTCGTCAGTTTGCTAAACGATATTGCACCTTAAGTGGGTCCCAAATTAAAGCTCTACCGGTTAATTTTTAACACTCTAAACTTATTAGTTCATTCCTATTCCATTTAAAAGTCTACACACAATGCTTCTTTTTAAATGGCATAGGAATGTGAAGTATTAGGTAGAATATGTTTTAGAGTGTTAAAAACTTAGTCTTATTTTTACCCGTGTCTTATATTTACCCCACCTGGCCCTACCTATATTATTTCAGTCATTTACAAATGTGACGTCATTAAATACGCTCTCGTGACGTGATTAAGGGCCCCCCCACATTACCGGCGTCGTGCGAGCGTTCTCATACAAAATTGTGCGTTGCGTCGACGCGACACACAATTTTGTATGAGAACGCTCACACGACGCCAGTGTGGGGGGGCCCTAAGACCCCTAGCGGATGACATCGCTGTTTTCTAAATGATTCCAAATATGACTTTACGAATCATACACGACGGAACGCTTGAGAGAGGGCTTGTCACTGCCAATTTCTAATGAACAAGGGTCAAATTCCGAAATGTATTTTTAGGTACGTATTGAACTGATATGTGAAACGTTCTGGTGCATACGTTCTCGTTTGCGTTAGAATATTTGAACATCTGTGTTCATATATTTTTATAAAAGATCTAGACTACGCTGATAATTTGTATTCTATTCCGCTGCTATAAGGCCACGTTTAGGCACAGACGAACAATTGCGCGACACGACACGAGCGCTTGTCAGGCGACTGTGGTTTTATGTAATCACGGTCTAACTCTAAAATTCGAGTAATCCCAGGCTACAAAACGACTGAACTAACTGGATAAACGAACTGTAGATATTGCGTTTTAGCGAGCCCGTTGTCTAGTCCGCTTGGTCGGGTTATACATTATACCTAAAGTTTTAATGCTTATAAGTATATATAAGGTTTGCGAAATATCGAGAAATCATTACAGCGGTTACGATTGACGAATGAGGAATATTTCGCCAAAGTACGTACTTACTTTTACTGTGGCATATGCCTGAGTTTGCTTATATTGAATAAACGTGAGTTGAATAGTGAGCTAGGGTTGCTACGCGCGTCTGCGTCTTTATTAAAACTACAAATAAGTTTGCAAGTACCTACGCATGACTAATCCCCGAAAGTCATATAATCCTATTATAATATTAATATTGAGCATTTGGGGCAATTAATCGTAGTCTAGGTAAGGTAGGTCTTACGAAGTTTCCTACCTAATAAATAATGTGACGTTACGATTAGAAAAACTAACAATCAATCGATGAATTTTTAGTAATTTGAATTTTGGCGTTAAATATAAGTTTAATTATACTACATTTCATCGTCAGAATGTAAAATGAAAGTTCAATATCATTAGATAGGTATGTTTAGTTCTGTAAATACGGTCTGGTTCATACCAAAACTTATAAGTACCTGCCTATTAACTTACTTAATAGGGAACAATACACAAAGATCTGCGTAGGGGGCGACACTAACACAAACCGCACACAAACCGCCATGACGTACAATGTCATATTTATTTAACCTAACCAACAATAACAAATAATTGATGGAAACGCGTTAAACAACAATAGTTTTATTATCATTCGTGTGTAAAATACCTGTACTGTGATATTAAAATGGCATCCTATAGCCATTTAAAGGTGGATGAGGGCTTTTTTTTTGCTTTACGACGTATTGCCGCTTCCCATAGTTTTCGTATCATCGTTTCGTTCGGAAATGAATGCTGCCCTTCATTCTTGCATCCAATCACGCAGCACTTTTATTTATTGAAATATTCTCTACCCTATTTGATCCAGAGCTTTGAAGGACTTGTCAAAGTTGTCAAAAAAACTGTTTACTAATTGTGATAGTGCTGCACTCTGGCGGCAGAACATTGCAGTAATGTTCCCTATTAACACCCCCTCAGCCCCCACGCAGTCGTAAAATAAGAAATAATAATTTGCAAGACCTTGACTCTTAACGGTAATATTTAAAACTAACCCTTAAATAATAATATCGCAACATTATCACCGTAATTTGATAAGGCAACTATAGGTACGTGTCTCTTTTACGCCCATTGAAGTGCGAGAGAGATAGCGGCTTCATCTAGATATCATAAATGACAATAGGAGGCGGAGTCCAAACACGACCGCCGAGTAATTGTGATGAAATGTCAATCAAACTGCGAAGGAAGGGATAATCCCTGTTACTGAAGTTCCCTTTAGTTTTGTATTATGTTTTGTATGCCGTGTATAGGTATAGGTAATACTTTGGCTTTGGCTTCAACAACAACCGCGCTAATCACTTTGTTTATATTTTATTTTATTTTTGCTTCAAATCTTATTAATCTTGATATATTGATTAAATTTCATGCAACTAAGTTTCCTGCAAAAATTGAGTGTAAAAATATATTTTGAAGTTACAAAATAAGTAATTTGAAACACCCATTCCTCCATGATCACCACCAGTATAAATTGGGTTTAAAGAATTTAATACTTTGCATTTTATCTATACTGTGTGTTTTACGAGATCCATGGCGTCACCCATAGAACAACAGAGAACAGCATTACCGACAGCGATTTCAATGGAATTATATTGAAAAAAATTATATTAAAAAAAAACAATACTCCAGTTTTGCACATTGTACCTATTAAAATAATATACCTATTGCAATTTAAGATCTAGTGAAAAGAGTAGGTATCAATAATGAGAAAATCCCAAATGTAATATACAAATAATAAAAGAGCAAAATACGATAAAGCGAGTGGCAGCCCTACCGGCATCGGCGGAGATCATCAATCATCGCGGCAAGACAATCACAACCGGTGGCACATCTGCCACGCTCGGCGCTTCCGAGCGCTCGGCGACACTGCGCCCAGGTTGATATGCTTATGGGATGTTAGTAGGGAATACGAAATAAACGTTATTCGACGCTTTTGATGGCTGAGTAAACATCTATACCTAGTACACTTTAGGGTGTAGCTGAGTAAAGGAACAAGGCTAAGCGACACTGCGGCTAGGTTGATATGCTTATGGGATGTTAGTAGGGACTACGAAGTAAAAATTATTCGACGCTTTTGATAGCTGAGTAAACATCTATACTTATCTAGTTCACTTTAGGATGTACCTAGCTGAGTAAAGGATGACTCACGCTAGAACGGACCGTGTCCCACCCGGGCCGTTTTCTAAGAAAAACCCGGCCAAGTGAGAGTTGGACTCGCGCACGAAGGATTCCGTACCATTATCTATAAAAACGGCAAAAAAAATACGTTTGTTGTATGGGAGCCCCCCTTAAAACAATATTTTATTTTGTTTTTAGTATTTGTTGTTATAGCGGCAACAGAAATACATAATCTGTGAAAATTTCAACTCTCTAGCTATCACGGTTCTTGAGTTACAGTCTGGTGACAGACAGACGGACGGACGGACAGCGAAGTCTTAGTACCTAATAGTGTCCCGTTTTACTCTTTGAGTACGGAACCCTAAAAATGACGCCGTTTTTGCGCGGCCGAGACATGTCCAAGCCCGGCCGAGTCATGGCTGGGCCGTGCCGACACCGATCCGCTCCCGAGCCAAAGCCGAGGCTCGGCCGCGCAAAAACACCGTCGTTTTTCTTAAGAAAACGGCCCGTGCGGCCCGTTCTAGCGTGAGTCATCCTTAACGGAACAAGGCAAAGCAACACTGCGGCTGCGGCTTTTGATAGCTGAGTAAACAAGTATTTACCTACTCGTATAAAGCAGGCGTCAACCAGAAGTTCCCAAAAACGCAAACAACGCTATCTATTATTTGACACATAACCTCTAACATTTACCATAATAATTTAAATTGATAGTTATTTCGTGTGTGATATTATTTAGTGATATTTTGTGACTTCGTTTTTAGGACTTATATGGGATTTTTATGCCTGCAATAAAACATTAATAAAAAATAAATAAATAAATGTGAGTGGGGCAAACCAGGCAGTTAGTTAGGAACTTAGAAAATAGAAGAGGGAAGATGATAGGGCACCTCTTACGACATGACAACTTCGTACTTAACATAATTGAAGGAAATATAGAGGGGAGGCGAGGAAGAGGAAGAACTAGAATAGACTACATGGAGCAACTCAAAAAGAGAGTTGATGTTGGGTCATATCGTGAGGTCAAAGAGATTGCGTGGGATCGGAGTAGATGGAGGGCCTACTTTGAGCTACACCGACAAGAGCCTAGCTCTTAAGTAAGAGAAGAAGAAATAAATAAATAATAATTTCTACTTATAAGATTCACATTACGTAATGTACAATTAAATGTATTAATCGTTGACAGGATCACGCTTCATATTCAAAAGTATCTGACTATAGACTACCTGTGTGTAATGTAGTAAGGTTTCTTAACATTTTTGGCACATTCTTTTGACCAAGAATACTTAAAACCTTTGTAGGTATATTTCATATTGATAAAAGCCCTTCCACAGGGCACTCACCGACAGTGCGGCTAGGCTAGTTTAATGAAATGCTGTTGGGAGGCAGAATACGAAATAAACATTATTCGACTCTTTAGATAGCTGAGTAAACAGCTATAGGTACCTAGTTCGCTTTCTTATAAGTACATACCTACCTAATACCCGTTCCGCAACAAGACTCTAAGGGACACTGCGGCCCGGTTGATAACTAAGCTACCTATCGGTATTCTTACCTATACGTAGTTACGGAATAAACACTGTTGGACGCATTAGCTTGAGAGCTGAGAAAAAGTGTACCTAAGTAGCTTAGGCAGTTTATTTAGTGTAATTATAAGTATTTTATCAATTAAACTTAATTCTTTTATTGGGCTTTGATTATATCCGCATGAGAATTCAATAGTCCAATAGTCCATCCAGGGAAATGCCAAATAGCAAGAATTTTGTGTATGTTTACTACACAAATATCAACCAAGTGATAGCAGCGGGCGTGTTCGCGTTGTCTCAAGTGTGTTTATATACAGTAGGGTCGCGCCGATCCCGCCATATCTTTTATATTTTTTCATCAATGTCACACGTGACGCCTCAATGTCATTTTCATGCGACGTCGAAAAAAAATGTTTATTAAGACGAGGAGCGCCGCGATATTACAATTTCTCTCCAGTGAAATATGCGAAGCGATTTTTTACGAGAAAATAACAAGGTGAATAACGTTGAGATTAAAAGTAGCGTGAGAGGGTTAGGCGCCTTATTAAATTTGTTTCGCAGTTCGCCGTCTTTCAGTTGCGGGTTAGCTAGCAGAGAATAGTGGAATATTCGTTATTTAGGTATGTATGAGCTATGATGGTACAAAATAACCAGGCAAACGCGAGGTGGATAAAGAGTTTCATACCATAAACGTAAAAACAAGAAATAAAGCGTTTCTTTAATGGGTTCCTAACTTACTTACCCCTTTTTAGGTATTTGTTGTTATAGCGGCCATTAGTACCTAAGTAATACTTACACAATGTGGGAAATTATTAGAAATCAAACGAACTTACCAAGTGAAGTTCGATGTTAATTGTGTGAGGGTGTTGGTCCAAGACGTCTTATCATTCTTGACTTGTAGTAGACGCATCGTGTCGCCATCATCACGTGTATACAAAGCTTAATAAAAATTTAAACGTTTCTTACGTCGTCTGGAACGCGCCCAATACCACCTGTCATTTAGTTTAAAGTTTTTATTTCACGACCTGTAAGGCTAGGGAACGAATTAGTATAATTAGGGGCATGGGCGGGAGTCTAGACGTCTTGGACCAACACCCTCACACAATTAACATCGAACTTCACTTGGTAAGTTCGTTTGATTTCTAATTGTGTTCGTGTGTTGGTCCAAGACGTCTTATCATTCTTGACTTGTAGGATGTTTAAAGAGTCGTGAAATATAACACACATTTTTATATACTTCGTATATTATTTAACATTTTAACGTTGTACAAAAATTAAAATGAATTAACATAATATGTACTCAATTTCTTCTTGTGCTTAAATTAATAATATAAATTTCTATTATTATAACATAACATGTACTCATTTCTTCTTGTACTCAATTTAATAAAATTAGTAATATAAATTTACGGTTGTAATTACTATACTATAATATAATTGTACCTCTCCAAATTTATGTGAGACTTGAATTTAGAATAGTTTCTGCAAATGTATGTTGAACAATCGGTCTGTTATAAAACTTCGCAAACACTGACGAGGTTTCACCCCAACCTGCCGTTTTTCGAATCACGTCAATGTTAAGACCCAAAGCCTTTGCCTTGGAGCAAGACGCATGGCGTGTGCTATGGGAAGTAAACTTAGTAGTGTCTATGCCACTCTTGGTCATTATATCCTTGATCCAGCGGCTAATAGTTTGTGATCCTATACTCCCGTATGGTTTTTTGAAACTTACGAATAATTGTCCTGATTTATTAGAACGCAATCTTTCAGTCATTTTAATGTAGTCAACCAATGACTGTGCAGGGCAGATTTCTGGTTTTTCGAGAAAAAAAGGAATGACTAAGGCAGGTTGAGTTGCACCTACTCTTGATGTTTTGATAAGGTCAGTGATTTTAATTATAATTTTTTCCTTTGAACAACCCTGTGTGCTGTTATTAAGGCCAGGGAGGTTACCAGTTTCTTTGATAACATTTCTAATGATATTTTATTGTTAGGGTAAAGGCCACCTAAATAAGTCAACACCGTGTTGGTATCCCAGGTAATGTCATATTTTGGGTTACTCGGCCTTAGCCGAAAGACTCCTTTAAAGAATCTTTTTATCAGTTCATTTGAACCAACATGTTGTCCAACTATTAACGAAATTGCCGAACGAAAGGAATTAAGAGACCCATATTTCGAGCCCTTATTGTGCATCATAGTTAAACATTTTAATATATCTGGGATCCCAGCACTATAACAATCTATTTTGTTGTCTGTACAGTATGACCACCATATCTTTAAACATGTGTTGTATTGTGTTATAGTGTTCTCTGCTAGAGAAGCTAGCATAATTTCGATCGACATATCAGGAACGCCACGTTTTTCTAATGCTTTCCTGACAAGGCTCCTGCAACCAGGGTAAGGCGCTCGTGAAGCGGGTGGGGCGTGCTGTTGATAGAAATTAATAATGACTTGTTAGGTTCGAAATATATTGGTTTTGAACACAATAATTTTTTGAACAAGGGGTACCAAGGTTGGGTTGGCCAGTGGGGTGCAACGACAATACCAATAGCTTTATCATTGATAATTTTTCTGAGTGTTTTTAATAGAAGTGAGAATGGTGGAAAGGCGTAAAAAAAAATATTCAGACCAGGAAGTGGTAAAAGCATCAATAGAAAAAGCATCCGGATCCCTTTTCCAGGATATGTACCTGTCACATTTTTTATTACTTCTGGAAGCGAATAGGTCTATGTCAGGTCTGCCAAATACTTTTACTATCTGTTGGAATGCATAATCAGCTAATTCAAATTCTATGTTTGTTTGAGTTTTTCTAGACTCTGCATCTGCGATACAATTTTCTTTAGACTGGATGTAGGACGCAAACACGAAAATATTCCTAGTTTCGCACCATTGCCAAATTTCTTTAGCTAGAATATTCAAATGCTGGAATTGCACTCCTCCCATGCGATTTATGTAAGATATAGCGGTTGTATTATCTATTCGCAGAAGTATCTGACATTTTTGGTGAAGAGTCTGAATAAATTTCTATTTCATAATGGTCACACCTAATATTGTTACAGGGTGCCTTTATATTTTTCAGCCACCAGTCAAAGTCTGATTTTAAGAACTTAGGCAACTTCATAATTTTGTTGTAATTGTCATTATTAAGTAGATTTAGATATTTAAGTCTTTCAAAGGCTTTTGTATAGACCCAGCCATATTTAACTGCTGGACATATTGAAGTTAGTAACCCAAGCAAGTGTGCGAATTCCCTTATTTTGCATTTATCTTTAGTATAAAAGGATAATAATTCCTGTTCAACTTTTAATCATTTTTCAGGGGGCAATTCTAGAGTCATGTCTATTGAGTTTAGCACAAATCCTAAAAATTTACATTTTTGCTTAGGAACAAGCATACTCTTATCATAATTTATGGTAAAACCAAGGTGTTTTAATAAACCACAAGCTTTAACTATACCTTTCCCTGCCTCTGAAACACTATCAAAAAAGAAAAGTATATCATCTAAGTAAATTGTACACACAATGCCCTGTTTTCGTAAGTGCTCAATAACCGGCTTCATCATTTTTGTAAAGATATAGGGTGCTGTGGATAATCCGAATGGAAGCACTTGGAAATTTTGTTCTGAAATTTAAATCTTAAATACCTTCTATATAGTTTATGAACACTTACTGAGAAATATGCCTCTTTAAGATCAATTTTTGCCATCAACGAATTAGTTGAGAGTAGTTTAGTGGCAGTCCTAATATCTTCAAGTTTAAAATGAGATGTATCTACAAACTTGTTAAGATTTTTTAAGTTTAAAATAAACCGCTTATCACCGTTTGGTTTTGGGGTCAAAAAAATGTGAGAAAGAAACTGATCCTTACATGGTTGGCATTCAATTATAGCACCAATGTCTTGTAGATGGGAAATAGAGCATTGCATGTCTTCAGCCTGCGTACCTTTCAAGTTATTTTCAGGTAATATTATTTGTTGCGGTATATGTACAAATGGTATTCTATATCCTTCAACCCAGGATAAAACAGTCTTGTCATTAGTAATGGACAACCAGTTATAATAGTAAGATGACAGTCTTTTTACCTCTAGATTTTCTTTTGCGGAGGGCAGTATCTCTTCTGGGGAGCTGGCCATCGCTGGGGTGCTGGACCTCGTTGGGGTGCTGGCCACCTCTGATATGCTGTTTGAGGTCTGTTGTTGAATTCATTGCCCGCACTCGGAGTGTATTGTGGTCGGTATCTTCGAGGCGGGCCCCGTGAGTTTAAAGTAGCTGGCTTTGTTTGCTTATTAGCTTGAGTATTATTGTATTTGATTTCTGAACCAGTTTTATTAATAGCCTTTCCAGCTTTGAGATCCTCATGCAAACTTTCACCAAAGAGATATTTTCCAACTTTTGTTTGGGTAACAATATCTTTTGTGCTCTTATTCAAGGCAAATTGTAAAAGATATCTGCGTGACATTGATTCTGTATGATACAGATCACACATCATGCCCCCAGCATCACTAAGGATTTTTGTTGCCTCCTTGCATTCTTTGGATTTTATTAGAATATCAAGGGCTTTTCCGATACAAGCTGTTGCTTGGCCTAGTGAGTTCTGTTGTTGCTCCATTGCCTTATCTCTTTTCAGAACTTGATCGGATACAGCTGCTTTAATCTCAGCATTAAGCTGAGGGGCCTCAAGAAAAAGGCAGTTTTCTGGTAGCGGGTGTAATTTATACAATTCGGTTTTTGTTTCTTTTTCTATCCCGTTACCAGTAATATGTTGCCACCTGGTGGCAATGTCTTTGTGTATGGCCTCAGCGTAGGACTTTTTATTTGGGTCCTCCCCTAATAGATTCAAAATCTCCTCATCTATTTCCTCAGATTTTTCTGCACAAAGCACTTCTGGAACCAAATCAGGCTCATATATCTCTGCACCAAGCTCTACTGGAACAGGGTCAGCCTCAGATATCTCTGGTTCTTCTATTAGAGCCTCTTGACCATTTAATGGTGCTACAATGAAAAAATAATTTTAATGCTCTTATATCATCAGGTAAGAGATAAACCACACGAATAGTACTTTTAATACCACCACATGAGTGAATCCACAGACCTTATAATATTACTAGCTGTTGCCCGCGACTTCGTCCGCGTAGAACTTATACTTAGAAAATATAATGCAAACAAACTTCTACTTACCATCTTAAGGGATGATTTCCGAGGCAAAAACTATTCTATATCCTTCGAAGGGTCTCAAATTATCTCTATACCAAATTTCATCTAGGTACATGGATTTTATCCAAACTTTCACCCCCTATTTCATACCCTTAGGGAATGATTTTCGGGATAAAAACTATCTAATGTCATTCTTCGGGACTCAAACTACCTTTATACCAAATTTCATCTAAACGGGATTCATCCAAATTTTCACCCCCATTTCACCCCCTTAGGGAGTGATTTCCGGAATTAAAACTATCCTATGTCCATTCCCAGGACTCAAGCTATCTCTTTACCAAATTGTATTAAAATGGGTTCCATCCGAATTTTTACCCCTAATTTCACCCCCTTAGGGGATGATTTCTGGGGTAAAAACTATCCCATGTCCTTTCCCAGGACTTAACCTATATCTACACCAAATTTCATCAAAATATATTACATCCAAATTCCCCCCCCTTTTTCACCCCCTTAGGGGATGATTTCCGGGATAAAACCTATTATATGTCCTTCCCCGGGACTCAAACTATTTATATACCAAATTGCATCTAAATCGGTGCAGCGGTTTAAGTAGCTCCATACAAATTTCCACCCCCAATTTCAGCCCCTCAGATATAAAAACTACCCTTTATCCTTCCCCGGGGCTCAAACTATCTGTATACCAAATTTCATCTAAATCGGTTCAGCGGTTTAGGCGTGAAGAGGTAACAGACAGACAGACACACTTTCGCATTTATAATATTAATATGGAATTATGGATTATTAGTATGGATAGTATGGGTTCTTTCCGCTTGTCTTCCAAATAGAGGTGTAGCTGTAGACTCACTTCAAAAGAAAGAAGAAACGAAAAACTCATTCAAATATCTCAAAAAATTACGAAGCTACAACCGTTTTAATGTCGCTTGTTAGAGTGAGAAAACGATCAGGGACCGTGACGTCACGATCCTCGAGCGTCGTAGTAAAAAACAATCGTTTCATTATAAAGGTGCGTTTTGCGGAAAAGAGACGCAACAAACCCCCTCTTAAAACTTTATGCTTACACTTATAACTTAGTGATTACCTATACGAGTATAGCCTCTTGCGTTGTTTTTTTCGAGATAATACAACATTATGATTATTTTGTTTAGTGTCTACATCCCTATTTTCGATAAGATAAGATAAAATAAGATTTCTTTATTGTCAGAACTGTGTACATTTAGTTGTTTTGGGTAAAATAAAGTCCAACAGCTTGCCCATTTCGGACGTACAATATTAAACTTAAAGCTAGTCAAATATACTACTTAAAACAATAACAACAATAGTATTTCCAAATAATTTTAACCATATTCACACATAAAATATTAATTTAGATCTATCCGACATCCGTATTTTCTTTTAAACCACGAACTTCGGAATTCGAAAATATTCGGGTATCTCTATCTCTATCGCACTAACAAATGACAGGAATGCAGATATACGAACTTCGAGTTTCGGTTTTTCGTGGTTTGGCTGAATACGCAAAGAGCGCGCGCGCGTGCCATTCAAAAAAACCAAGTTTATATTGTTCGAATTTGTTGTGACATTTGTACAAACTACACCTTAATTCGACATTTGCGCATATAAGTTCGCATATCAAAATCGATTAATTTTATATTTGCTTTTGGTACCTATGTGTCTCGTCAATGTATATCGTAGACGGGATTAAAATTATTAATAGGCGAAAGAAAGGCAAAGAAATTCCGCCATTTTGTCCGTAGTATTTCTTATTAGTCTGTGATTTTGACGTTTCTTTTAGCTGACAGATGTGGCGGCGATATACTTTAAGAATAATAAATGAAAAATTAAATGAAGTCGTATATTACGGAAAATAAATTAATTGTCGCATTCGGATAAAAACTATCCTAAGTTGCAGCTGGAATAATAATGTACCTATATAAAATGTTTCATATTTTTCCGTTCATGGGATGCTGAGAACATTCGAACCGCGCAAAGCTTAGTTTCAAACTGGCTGATTCTTTTTTTAATTTAGAGATTTATTATAAGTGGAGATAACGGGAATATGTCACACGAATGGGACTCGCAGTACCACCTCACGAACATAACCTCATTGCTATTTGTGATTTGGGATAAACCTCACGAATAACACTCGCAGTGTTACCACACGAGTAGATCCACAAAACGTATAATTCAACATACGATATTTAAGCTATAAGTGTAATTACTATGCTTGAAAATGATTCGAATTCGTTTTTCCGTTACCATTATTTTCATGTGTCATGAAATGAACGGAGTGTGAAAAAAAAAACCAAGGTATTTTACGTTACTGAATGAGACAAATTTGTATTTGTATACCATAAAACCTATTATATTTACCTTCAGCATTGTTTTCGGTGTCACTCTCGCTTGTTGTCGGCGTCCTGTGTCGTTTTTTCATTTTCTTGGTAAACTTTTTAAATAACGAGAATAACTCCTCATCTTCATTTTTTCTCTTCTTATGTTTTCCCATGATGACGATGATGGAAAAAACCTTGTAATTAACTTGTATTTTATGCTTCTTATTAGAAATTTAATAAATCCGTTATTTTTCGGCGCGCACGAAGAAGTCGAATGACAGGTGGTATTGGGCGCGTTCCAGACGACGTAAGAAACGTTTAAATTTTTATTAAGCTTTGTATACACGTGATGATGGCGACACGATGCGTCTACTACAAGTCAAGAATGATAAGACGTCTTGGACCAACACACGAACACAATTAAGCGGTTTAAGAGATACGAGTATCACAGTCTTGTAACAAACAGACGGACGTACGTACAAACATACCTATATCTTAACATGAGAGCAGGAACTTCAGCGCCTATCAAATATTATCAAAAATGCAAAAATATTTATAATTATAGTACCTAGTAGGTAGTAGCAGCCACCAAAGATAACATAGTGTCTTTAATACATAATTTGATCGACACGATCAAAATCGCGTGCACCTACCGCCTAGTTCGGCAATAAAGAGGATCGCGATCGTGTTTGACAAATGAGCATCATTACACGACACGACGCGATCGGGCCGCGACATGTTGTCCTTTGTTTTATTAAACCCGCCCCGGCCGAACTATTAACGGTTTCAGCATTTTTATTCAATAACTCAAGATGTACCTATTCAATAGGTACATTGTAGGGTGGTGTGTCAATTCAATAGGCATACTTTTCATTGGCTTGAGAGCAGTCAATTATGACATGTTCCTACTTATATTAAAATTTTGGAAGTTATATTGAAATGTATTATTTTTTGTAAGTATAATTAACGTATTTAATTATACGTAATGTGAGAGAGAATCTTGAAAGATTAAATCAATGTATTTAGATGTATTGTTGCTCAATCATGCAGAAATTAATTGAGTACAGATAGTTATTTATTTTAACTCATAACAGAGACTGGACAAGGTATTCAAAACATATGAGACTTTTATCCCAAAAACGCTATTCATTCACCTACATAATAATATATCTCTAAAATTGCCTAAAAATCGCAACAACCTCAAGACACGAATTCATTACAAAATCGAATCATCGGTTGTCTATTACCGAGGGTTGCCACAAAGCCGACGCGGGCGACAAAAGGAAACGCGAGCCCGGGGCGAAATCTCGCGGCACATAAATCATAGGACGCCGCGGAAGCAACCCTGACGCGCTCGTGCTCAAGGGGTTCATTTTAATGTTAGCTTTTGTAATAATCCATTATTTGGTTTTGTAATGTGATCTCTGACGTTGGCGGGTTAAGCCCGGCTTTGAGAGTAACATTGTAGGTCAAATACCCGCAGTTTGAGCTATGTCATTACGTTTTCATGTTAAACGAGACAATTCGAAAATGGGCAAAGAACTATGGTTACATTTTAGGCATCCTCTCCTTTAAAGTCGTTTAGTAGCATTTCCAATAGAGGCAAAGATCGCAAGATATTTTATCTGCTGGTTAATTAACTGAATAATGAGCATTAAATCAATATTGGGTACTGTTAACTCCCCGAAAGTGCTCCAAACCCCCCACGACCCATCTATAGATTATGCAAGTTACCTATGGCGACCGATGACAATTAGGTGATTATCTTTTTTAGGGTTCCGTACTCAAAGAGTAAAACGGGACCCTATTACTGAGACTACCCTGTCCGTCCGTCCGTCCGTCCGTCCGTCCGTCTGTCTGTCACCAGGCTGTATCTCACTGATACCGTGATAGTTCCAGCTGAAATTTTCACAGATGATGTATTTCTGTTGCCGCTATAATGACAAATACTAAAAACAAAATAAAATAAATATTTTTATTGATAATGGTACGGAACCCTTCGTGCGCGAGTCCGACTCGCACTTGGCCGGTTTTTATCACTAATCTCTATTTAAGTGCCAATTTTTTTTACCAAAAGCCGTACCCAATCCCCAAACGGTTATAAAAACACTCGTCGTGGCATCCTTTAGGTAACATTTCACGCAACATTAATAGGTACATTTGGCATCCTCGCTCTTCTTAATAACTGTTATTAATTATAATTACGCGCTTGTCATTACTTAATAAGAATAATTAAATCAAACATCCGTCTGTGCGAGCGCCCGGAATGCGAAATGGGAAATCACTGTCATTTAAATAATTAGCTATACATAGGTATGAACAGTAATAGGATATTTAGATAATGAATTAAAAGTAATGTATTCAGATTATAAGTACAAATGCTGAATTGATTTAATAGAAATAGTATTAACCCAAACTTTCGCTAGTTAAAGATTTTTGATTTCTAATGAGTTAACTGACTTTTGATGATTGTAAATTAGTTTCGACCTGACATACCTACGCCCTTACAATTATTCATGGTTGCGATTTGGTGTATATATACTGTAAGCTTGCATTGTAATATTGTGAATAAATGAAATGAAATGAAATATACTTTTTACATGTTTACCTTTGATGAATATGATTGTTTTGCATATTTAATTGTAAGGGATTTTTATTACCTACTGCATCGGAGCCCGGAACTCACTAATATCTACATAATCTAGAGACACTATGTTTTCTGGAAGCATCTGCCATCTGACCTTCCAAGTTATGGATGAGGCTGCTATCACCAGGATATCTTTTTTATATTAATTATTGGAATACATAATAGCCGTCGGGTCATATAATATGAAGAGTTTTTAGGGCTGAATATACTTCTTGTCGATTTCGGTTAATGCACCGCTGACCGTACCTATCTGTATCGTGGATCTTTGCCCAATGTCGCAAATATGTAATATTAAGTAATTGTTTATGTCGATCGTTTAATTATTATTATTGTTTCTAAATTATAAATTTGTCAATTATTAATGTCAAAATATGGGTTTTAGCCTGAAATAAATCAATTTTATTTATTTATTTATTGCTTCCATCATTGCGCCATAGTATTCGGTTATGGGCTTTCTCCAACCAGCCACTGCCAGCAATCGTCTTAAGGTCATCAGTCCAACGAGTTGCAGGACGTCCTTCCTACACTTTAGTAAAATAAAAAAATAAAACCGGCCAAGTGCGAGTCGGACTCGCGCACGAAGGGTTCCGTATCTATAAAAAACGATTGTATTCTGTGTTTTTAGTACACATCATCTGTGAAAATTTCAGATGGAACTATCACGGTATCAGTGAGATACAGCCTCGTGACAGACAGACAGACGGAGGGATGAACGGACGGACGGACAGCGGAGTCTTAGTAATATAGTCCCGTTTTACTCTTTGAGAACGGAACCCTAAAAAGACTTCAAACCTTGGAAGATGTATCACTGATTTAAATACAAATTCCGGTCAAATGATCGGGTAAATTAAGTGACAATTCTCCCTCGGATATCATTAATTAGATCCAAGCACCGGTTCAGACTGTTCAGAGTGTGCTCGGTCCACTTATTGCTAGTCGTACAGATTAATTAGATCCAAGCACCGGTTCAGACTGTTCAGAGTGTGCTCGGTCCACTTATTGCTAGTCGTACAGATTAATTAGATCCAAGCACCGGTTCAGACTGTTCAGAGTGTGGTCGGTCCACTTATTGCTAGTCGTACAGATTAATTAGATCCAAGCACCGGTTCAGACTGTTCAGAGTGTGGTCGGTCCACTTATTGCTAGTCGTACAGATTAATTAGATCCAAGCACCGGTTCAGACTGTTCAGAGTGTGGTCGGTCCACTTATTGCTAGTCGTACAGATTAATTAGATCCAAGCACCGGTTCAGACTGTTCAGAGTGTGGTCGGTCCACTTATTGCTAGTCGTACAGATTTTAATGCAGAATTTGATTTATATCTAACAGAGAATCATGCCTCTCTTGTAACAACATGATAAAATTTACAGCAGGCTGCACTACGAGATGTTTTTACCAGCTGTAGTTTGAATTCTAAAAAGGATAGGTATTTACGGTAAGATCGGAGTCGACAACTCGACAGATGTTTTGGCAACGGTTCTATTTGTTTTGCTTATAATTCCTTGAATTATAAATATAACGAATAGTAAATTAGTAATAATCCAAGGAATTATTATTTAAGCACGATGTTTGTTTTCAATATATATTTTTACTTCATCATCATCATCATATCAGCCGAAAGACGTCCACTGCTGGACATAGGCCTCCCCCAAAGAGTGCCACAATGGCCGGTATTTTTATTTAATAATACCTAATTAAATTCAATGTTTGTTCTTTTTTAGATCGGGAAATATTAAGGATGACTCACGCTAGAACGGGCCGTGTCCGGACCGGGCCGTTTTCTTAGAAAAACGACGGCGTTTTTGAGCGACCTAGCTATACCAAAGCCCGGCCGAGCCACGGCCGGGCTGTGCCGACACGGAGTCGCTTCCGAGCCTCGGCCGTGGCTCGGCCGGGCTTGGGTACGAGTAGGATGCCTTGGCCGCGCAAAAACGCCGTCGTTTTTCTTTAAAAACGCCCCGGGTCGGACACGGCCCGTTCTAGCGTGAGTCATCCTTAAGACGTACGTGGGGTAACATCGGACTATGTTGTAAATTGAGCTGTACGGAGATAATGTGTAGGTATGGTTTAATTAAAAAAAAAACGGTATTTTCCTCTTCAAGGTCCACAAACTCTGAAATTTCTCAAATAATTTGAGAACAAGCGAGAAAAGTAAAACTTTGAAATAATGATGGGGATCAGTCACAATTTGTTTGGGGATCAGTGATTAGGAGAACAATAAAATAGTATAAGATTCTTATTAAATGTATTTATTCATCACAATTAGGTATCAGAACGTACCAGCCACGACTTTCAGACCACTGTTTGTGAAAACAAAATACAAACGCGCAAGTAGATCATGAAATATGTACAAGAAGGTTGTACATGTAACTATCAAACGATAAAAGTACATAATATCTTGGACAATAATTAACATTGTCTTTAGGTAACTTTCTATTATTTTGTAACTACAACTCAAGAGTGTTTATAAATAGTTTCACTTTATCAATGTAAGTATTTATTTTAAGTAGCACAAACACTATATTTTATCAGTTGCAGCCACTCTATAATGATCCCTCGTCGATGATTAGTATCCTTGTAAACCGTCGGGCGAGGAGAGCTCTTGATAAATAGTCGAACTCTGGCGATAGGCCAACCTCGCGGAATAATCAAATTTTGTACCGAACGTTGCCTCTTGCCCCGTATCAAGCCACTACCGTGTCTTTTATGGATTTTATCCCCCTAACAAGATGTTAGAAGTTCGCGGGTGCTTGAATTAAATGCCCGTTGATAACGTCATTTACAACAGCCTCCTATTTCCTGTTAAAGATTATAAATGGCTATAAAAAAGTGTTTTACTTGTGGTCTTTGCAAGGTTGAAACGGGAGGCAAATACAATGTTTCTACCAGCGTGAATCACAATACACTTCCGGTAACTTTATACTGAGCTCAAATTAATCCGCCCGCAAAAATCTTAATTTCAATAGATGACGTGTTTATTTTCGTAGCACAAGTTCACTGAGCCCGTGTTATAGCCTAACAGTCTTTATAAATAAAGCGAGCCCATTGCCTATTCATGACCGGGCAGAATTCCCCCCTCCCCTGTCAGCCCCCGTATCAAACAAGCCCCTTCATGTCAAATACTCCGCGCCCGCGTCTGTCAAACTCTTCGCCAGCGTTTGACAGGGATCCTCCCTCGCTCGCGGGGAGGTGGGGTGCCACCTTGCATTCGTTTGTGTCATCGGAAAATAGACTTTGTTTCCGTGTAGTTTAGGGTTTGGTTTTGCTTGTGTTGTTTTATCCACCCGAGGCCGCCGCTTGCCTGTCACGAGTCTAGGTGCAGGCGCCACGGCGAATGATGGATGACGTCAGGGAAGGCCGGCAGCATCACGCGTCATTCATGTGTACACAGGCGTAAGGGATACGTTTTTCGCGTGACGATATAATATTGGTGATATGCAAATTTGCTGTCGGGTTACTGATGTCGATCGGAAACAATAGCCGATCGAATTTATTTTTGTTTTGTTTCCAAATAACAATTGACGGTAATTTCTCTGAAGCTTATTATTGCTTATATTCATGTGCTGGGATGCTGGATAGTAAACGGGCAAAGAATACCTACAACAGGGTTTGGTCAAAAAGTCAAGGACGTGTTATTGCGAAAGTAAGATTGTATTAAGAATAAGGATAACTAGTTTAATTCAAGGGGTAAGTAAATATTTAAAATATTTTTTTAGACATGACCTCAACATTTAACATCACAGGTATATTTACTTTTAATAATGTGTTGCATCTTCTAAACTTGACGAGTAAAAAATTCAGAAAATCTTATTCAATCTTGAATGGTTTTCCTGAAATCGAGTAGGTAAATAAAACAAGTTCGAAGCTTTCCCATAATCCGTCGCACGCAAACACCGCCGTACCTTGCTACTTAAAAGACGTAAGTCACAACGACAACTACCAATATGTTTACATTTTGGAACTTAACTCTGTCGCAAAGGATTCAAATTTGAATACATCATTTTGGAATTGAAATATCTTGAACTCCTATGAACTTGTGTCGATTTAGTTTAACACGGCAGAATTCGAGTCGGTCCTCAGCCCCTGTATAATGTAAACTTTATGAAAATTAAATATTTCACTCGGCACAGCGTTGCGGGATTACAACAAATTTGCATCGCTTAATAGATACGGCGCGTGAGGCTTTGTCAGACACTACAGTAAACGTAAGGTACGTACGTTTATAAAATAGTCCTTTACTGGGGATATTGGGCCTTTAGAATTAGAATGACAGCTACAGCCGTAAAATAAGGCATATAAGTAACACCCTGTCTCACACGAAGAAAAAAAGATAGACGGAGCATTACGAATAATACGAATTCTTTTTCGTTAAAATGCAATACGGATACGATCAAAAAGCAATTTATTTCACAATCTACTACTTTCTGTATTTATTATAAATTTAATTGATACAGGTACTAAGGGTGCTGTAACGTAAGTTACGTTAAGATTTTTATGCCTAACTTTTTTTGGGGTTACAGATAACTTTAAGTTGTATAATAACTTTAACAAAGCTCAAAGAAAGTGTTTGGCATTTCACATTTTTCCCTTCTTTATTTTTTCATGAATAAAACAACAGATTTCTACTTCCGCCGGGAACTTCCCCCCACCTTCGATTTATTCGAAGGATAAAGAAAACTTCCTTTAAAAATGTAGGTAAAGTTCCTTTTAATATTTTCCTTCTGTTAGCTATCGTGGTTTGCCTTTCAAATTATGTGCATTTAAAATTTTGTGCTCAGTTTGTTTTTGTGATCTTGATTATTAATTTAATGTTTGAATCTTAAGATAAGATAAGATAAGATTCATTTATTGTCTTTTTACCTTTCCAACTCTTATTTGTAACACGTCATTCTCAAATACAAACATACAATAATGGGCTTGTGACCTTAAATTTGTTTACGATGCCATTCGAACCAGTTTTTGTAGATGAACAAATGTTTGTATGGAAGCAACTACATTTAAAGGACATTAATACCCAAAAAATCGAGTTAAAGACGGACCTCGCTGACAGCAGCCGAAACGCTTCATACTGATTGGCTTTAAAGTATGACGTCACACCGTGCAATTTGTACTAACCGTTGCATGGAAAATGAAGTAAATTGCTGTTTCGGTCGCGAAATACTGCGTTTAGGTCCATAGTTGTTGTAAAAATTTGTTTCTATAAAAGCGTAACGATTCTATTGGTACCTTTAAATCTACTCTAGAACAATAAATAAAAAAACTTTTTTTTCTAAACTTTCAAGGTTCATATCTTTTTATGATTTGAATTATATTTTGTAATTTATACTTTATCACAATCATTTGATGGTTTACTATCCATTTAGCAACACGACGTTATCAATTTTAACACCACGCAACAAGCCTATTGTACCTACCAGATTTATTTTCGTGTTGTTTTCAGATTTTCTTACATGTAGGTACATATAACGTGGTGGCACCAGTAATAGAATGGAGCCAATAATGGTCACTTTTTTTCTTTAACCGTTTAAAATAAAGACTAGCAACTATTTTTTCTACTATGACAGACTGAACCATACACAGTGTCTATCCTACTTTCATCCAGCACAATATCATTGGGATAGGTCGTTTTGTTTAAAAATGAAGTGGAGTTAGTGCTTCTGTGAACAAATCATGATTAGGAATGGAACACATTCAGTGCCGCGAATCGCTACGCTCGTAGCCGATCCTGTGGTGTTCCCCGTATGTAGCGGAAAGCGCTTACGACGTAGGCACACGATAGTCGTGTTCCCGGCACTGAATGTGTTAAGGAAGTGAGTGTAGATTTTTGACAATTATTTAATTACTATGAAAGCTATTTGAAATTCAGTTTATTTTATGGATTGCTATAAATATCTTTCAAATAATGTTATAATTGAACAATTTTAGTTTAGGTAAATTTATTTGAAATAGATATTATCCATCAGTGGATCATCTTAAGTTACGTTTCTCCAATAATGGACACTTATCGTTAAAATATTTTTAACCGTACATCGTAACAAAAAGCGCGTCCATTCGTCCGAGCGCAGCTGACTGTATACGGGGCGAAAGCTATAAGATAGAGCGAGACAGGAAACATCATATTCTCTATCTCGCTCTATCTTATAGTTATATCGTATGCCCCGTATACAGTAGGTACGCCGCGCTCAGAGTCTGCACAGCTAGCACAAGACCGCGAGCTATCTCGTGGCGAGATCTATCCGTCTATTTCTAATTAGAACACTTAGAAAGAGACGGATAGACAACCTCGGCGCAAAACAGCCCGCACGCGGTCTGGTGCTAGCGTTTCAGGACGTGCATATACTTAAGCCCAACTTATTTATTGTAAGTATTTAAACGCGACATGACTCGTTATGCCGCTTTCAATTGAAATAATATATATTTCTGTCAAAAAATTCATTTTTGGTACAAGCTTTTATTACCGACTGTACTTTTATCTATACCATCATCAACTACTCATTGAGACGATTCTAACAAGCCCAAACTCAACGGGGTTACGTCGGGTAAGTACTGAATTCCCATGGGCCACCTTCTGTCTCCATCATCAGATCAGCTCGATGGTACCAAAATATTGAATTGTCTTCCAAATTATACGAGTACCCAAAATTTCAGCTCAATCGAATAACGGCAAGTGACTGAAAAATTGATTGCAAACTTTGACGGACTTACATATTGATATACTTACATACTTACTTATATATTTACATACATACGAACAGGTCAAGTTAATATAATGCTTGTAATAAAAAACATCAAAATAGATCAGTCTAAAAGTATTAAGTAGTTACTTACATTGAAAATTAATGAAAATGTAAATGAGATATAAATGTAAACACATTTCACATAATTATTTGCTTCTGTTTCTGATCCAAGTTGTGTGTTTGTTTATAAACTACTCGGTACCTTACAGAAAAATACACCGAAAATACTTTTATTTTGAATTTACAAGTTTTATTTCACGATATATTCATATCCTGTCCCATAAAATAGGTATAATATAAAAATACAAAGGACCTAGGTACTTATACCAAATCATTGCATATTTAATCCTATTGTCCATTATTGGGGTATCCATTATTGGGGTAGTTCCATTACTGGGTCTCGAGAAGTATCCATTACTGGAGATTGGGTTTCCATCACTGGAGATTTGACATATTTTTACTTATTCCAATTTTTCTATTAATCAATGTCTCTTCAATTAGTAAAAAGCTAATATTTCAATTCTTACGGATATATCTTATAGTTTTCGCTCATCTGGGGGCACGGCAGTGCCCCCGCCAAGTCGAGCAAAACAAAGAGGCACGGCCGTACCATCCTTTTCTCGACGCCATTCAGGCCATTTTCAACATCCTGTAATTTTGTGCTAGCTAAAGCTAGAACCCTGAATTTTCAGGAACATGTAGGGCAGTGATTCCCAAAGTGGTCCAGGTGGACCCCCAGGGGTCCACGGGAGACTTGCTGGGGGTCTACGTAGGCGTGAACAAAAAATGGGGGTCCATAAAATGTTAATGGGGGTCCACGAAAATTTATCTGGTTTTGATAGTAAAGAGCAAAAATGTAAGCATAGTTTTTAAAAGGGCCTACTACCTACCTACATTGTTTTTAGTACCTAACTAAGCAGATTATATTTTAATAAGGCAAGCGACTGTTACTTGTTCAAACTTGCGTATTCGATATTACGTAGGTACAATTTCGTGTACAGACTTGCAAAGCGCTATCCGCCCGACAATGCTTAGTGCTTGTTCAGACATGAATTTGATCACCACTATAAATACTTGATGCCAAAGGCAAACTCATTCATTTGTTTCCGGAATTACGAAAAGAAGGTGTGAGAAAATTTATATCAGTGTTTGCTAGTGCCGGAGAAAAGTAAGTACCTACCTTTTTTTTGTTTTATAGTACTTAAGTATTTTGTTTACGTGTACCAGTCGGTTGATCACAACTGTTTGTATTCACGGCGCAAACGGTGAGGGCAACGCACTCTAAACCGAATAGGTAGGTATCACTAACACTGCGACGGTCGGAAGAGATTAATTCCAATCTTTCCTTCATACTTAAACAGGCTTAGGACTGTCTGACACAATTTTCCGATGTAAAACATTAGTGGTAGATACGTATTTAACAAAGTAAGGGATTTCAGGCGTATTTAAAAGATTGGAATCAACCATTTGTAAATAATCCAGATTATCACTATCACTTATCACCACAGCTATCACTCATCGTCACACGCGATCGGACACTTGCCAATAACAAAGCAGCACTTGTGCATAATGTGCATTAGCCGAAAACCAAAATGTGACTGAGGTCACTGAGGCGGCATTTCACAAAGGGAAGCGCGAGCGCCTTAGAATAGGGATTACGCGCGGGGTTGAAAGGTGCCGCTCGCACGTTATTGGACGGTAGTCCACGTGGACTTATTTTTATTGGATATTGATTAGCAGGCTCGATTGCTAGGTACTATCACCTATTGACTGAAACTAAACAAGTGATTCAAATTAAAATTGTTATTTATTAAATACGTTATTTTATGAAAAAAGAGTTAAAATTTAATAAATAGGTATACCTTTCAATTTCTTATAATGGATACATTAAATGGGCTTTTGGTGTAAGACGGTTAAAAAAACACCTTGTAGATAGGTAACTTCGTAACTTACAGATATTTTAATTGTCCTCTTTTGATTTGAAGACAAAGAGCACGTTTTATTCAATTGTTTTTTCACGACAGAAGCACTGCCTTTCTAAAAAGGCCGAATAAGCAATATTGCAGAGCAATTAATTTTGTAATTTTTCTTGAAAATGACTACTAATTTTATAAAACAGTAATTTCACAATCATTTTAAATTGATTTTGAAGTCACTATTTTATCAAAACTATTTCTTTTTGGAAAGAGCAGGGCTTCAGCTTCGATGCCAGTTTGTCACGTTTTAACAATGAAGCCGCAGACAAAAAATACGCAAATACACGGAGCGCGTGAACTCATTGATTTGATGAAATGTTAGTTATCGCTTTTATGGACCATTTTGGGATTTCGACTTTTATTTTTTTCTACACAAATATGATCAGTATTTGATACTGAGTACACCAATTTTTATTTGTACTATTAAAAATTTGTGGTAAATTAGGTACTTTAAAATTGATACCGTTTTGTGAAAACGTCTGTATTTGTCTTAGCGGTTTATTAGTTGGTCCCTTTACAAGCCGTAATTCTATTACCGCGTGGTGACAAAGGCTGCGGTGTGATACCTATATTCAGAAAAAAACTTGGTTACTAAAACATTTTTTTTTACAGGTAAGGTAACTGACACGAAACATGGCTACAGCAAAGAAAAAATGTCGACAATATAGTGTCGATTATTTGAAATATGGTTTTGTTCCATCAGAGGCAGACAAACAATTGCCCATGTGCCTATTATGCAACAAAGTTTTGAGCAATGACTCTATGAAACCATCAAAGCTCGAAGATCATCTAAAAAGGTGTCATACTGATAAAATAGGTAAAGATTTGAAATATTTTCAAACATTGAAGGAAAAATATGAAAAGAGACCCACCATGCACAGTATGTTCGCTTCAACATCTCAAAGTAACGATGATGGCTTGCGGGCATCTTACAATATCTCATTACTAATAGCAAAATCTGGAAAACCGCACACTATCGGAGAACAATTAATTTTACCCGCTGTTGAAGAGGTTTTAAAAACTGTTTTGCACAAATCTCCATTTGACGTACTAAAAAGAATTCCATTAAGTAACAATACTGTTCAAAGACGCATTGATGAAATGAGCTCTGATACCGAAAGTTTTTTGTGCAATCATCTGCAAAAAACTCATTTTTCTATACAACTGGACGAGTCAACGTTACCCGGTAATGAAGCATTATTATTAGCATATGTTCGATTTATTATGGAGGAAGAAATTCACGAAGAATTGCTATTTGCCAGAACTTTGGAGACTGACACTAAAGGCGAATCAATATTTAATGTCCTGAGTAATTTTTTTACGGAAAAATCGATTCCATTTACAAACATTATTTCAGCGGCAACAGACGGAGCTCCTGCAATGGTCGGTCGATATCGTGGGTTTATAAGTCATCTCAAAAGAATTATACCAGGACTTACAGCTATTCATTGCGTAATCCACCGACAACATCTTGTGGCAAAACATTTAAGTGACAGGTTGAACCAATCTCTTCATTTTGTAATAAAAGCTGTCAACAAAATCAGAAGCAATGCATTGAATACGCGTTTATTTGCTCAATTGTGCGACGAAAATGATGAAGACTTCAAACGACTGCTCTTACATACTGAAGTACGCTGGTTGTCAAAAGGTGCATGTTTAACGAGATTTTACTCTGTTTTCGATTCCGTATTAGAGTTCCTAGAAAGTAGAGATCCAGATTTAAAAGAAAACTTGATCAAATTTAAAGCAGACATTGCGTATTTGACAGATTTGTTTAAAAAATTTAATCATATTAACTTGCAGTTACAAGGGGACAGCTTGAATTTAATTAAAACAAAGGGGATAATTTCGGCTTTTCTTGGGAAATTGAAATTTATGAAGCAAAACATTAGTCGGCGTGAATTATCTCAATTTCCAAACTTGTCGCAGGTAGAATGTATTGATGAGGATAACCATACCTACAGTCAACATTTAAGTGCCCTGCATGATGACTTTGAAACCAGGTTTGAAGATATGCTGACGATGGATATACCACCATGGATCATAAATCCATTTGATGAAACGGAAGTGGCTAATGTTGTATTACAAGAGGAGCTGCTCGAGCTAAGCACCAATGAGGAGCTGAAGGTGAAATTTAGAAAAGGCTACCAAACATTTTGGCTGCAAGCAGAAATACCCGAAAAATATCCTGGACTGTGGGAAATCGCAAGGAAATTTTTAATAGCTTTTCCCTCGTCATACCTTGTCGAAAGGAGTTTTAGTGCAGTTACAAACCTCTTAACAAAAAAAAAGGAGCAAATTAAACATCACAGAACGGGGGGATTTGCGGTTATTGCTCACAAAAATAAAGCCAAACATTGATCGTTTGCTGACACTCCATCAAATACATCCTTCCCATTAATTAAAATTATGACCTGAACCTAGGTATATTAGTATATTACCTTATTATTTTTTTCTTGTAATTATATTCTTTTAATAAATAAAGTGTTATAAAATGTACCATTTTTCGTTTTTATTTTACCTATCGGAATAAAGGGACAGAACTCAGAAGCGACACAATTTTTATTTTTTGGTGACTTTAAGAATGTGGTAGAAATGTAGCAGCAGAGGGTCCACCGAAACCAGTAAAATTTTGGAAGGGGTCCACGAGAAAAATAAGTTTGGGAACTACTGATGTAGGGCATAATATGGCTAACATATAAAATCAATAACATTCAATTTGAACTTTTAGTTTAAGAACTATTGTCCGTCAAATTTCGTTAGTTTTGTCACTGACATACTCACTTACTGATAATGATCAAGCTAATTCTAAGGTATTTCTAGCAGACCCACAAGCTCCAAATTTTAAACTTAATTAGTTTTTAGCCTAATAATTCATAAAAAACCTAAAAATATTGCAATTTCAGTTAAGTTTCAGAGATATATAAACTGCATAAGTAAGTTTGTAATCCTATAAAAGTACATACGATTACAAAGTTACTTTTGCAGTTCCTTCCTGCAATACTATACAAACGTTATTTGCGGTTGGTAAAATAACATTCCCATACAAAGTCTACAAAAAGAAATGAGATCCCATAAAAAACATTCCATGTAAAAAGTAGGCCGAGTCTCGAAACTCTTTCACAGTAAAAAGTGGTGAGATATTTTTTAGAGGCAATTCAGGCATTCTTATTAATCTTTATTTGCTTGCTAAATTTTGACGACCGCTTTAGCCTAGTTGGTAGTGACCCTGCCTACGAAGCAAGAGGTCCTGGGTTCGAATCCCGGTAAGGGCATTTATTTGTGTGATGAGCACGAATATTTGTTCCTGAGTCATGGATGTTTTCTATGTATTTAAGTATTTATTTCTCTATTTAAGTATCTATATCGTCATCTAGTACCCATAGTACAAGCTTTGCTTAATTTGGGACTAGGTTGATTTGTGTAAGATTGTTCGCAAATATTTATATTTATTTATTTATTAAAAAAAAAAAAAAAAAAAAAATTGTGACTAAAACACAGAATAAAATCGTTTTTTATTGATAATAGTTCGGAACCCTTCGTGCGCGAGTCCGACTCGCACTTGGCCTGTTTTTTTATCTTTGGCTCGTAATGTAATCTCCCTTTTTGTAATGTTTTTGTAACGAAAACTACCTACCGTGTTGCTTCATTTAAAATATTTAAATTATCCATTGACATCCTGCGATGGGAGGGTGATAGAGGCGGCGATCTGTCAAGCTCGCACCGTGGTGACAGTCAGATAATGCAATTTGAATTTAAATCCTAGGTTACCCATCCAATTTAAATTGAGTACAGTCACAGCAGAAACTGAAGAACTGTGTAAACATAGCGTTATAAGTTTTTCACTGGTTTTTCATCAAAAACTTCGAAAAAAAAAGATATTTAAACGTTAGGATGCCAGATGATCAAAAACGATAGAAATATATAAAGTTAAAAATCAAAATTACACCACTTAGAAGCCTGCCGAACGTTAAAATATTTAGAACTAAGCTCAAAAAGTTCATGCAAGAACATCAGTTTAAACAGGAGAATCTGTGTCTTGAAACTAGTTGCATTTAACACTTTCTCACCTGTTAGTTATGCTCCATATTAATTTCCATGCATTGCCATACGTTTGTAGGTCACCATAATTAAATTTATTCTAATATGTATTCTGCTATTTAGTCATAGTTAATAATTAACTACTCTTGTAAGCTTTACCACGGGTATATTTGACGTTTAGTATATTGTTTGTTTTGTTTTCTGTTCTGCTGTTACATTGTAATCCCGCTGGCGCTAGTAGTAACGATTGTGTATGGGCTGCGTTCACTGTTACTGTAAAGGCTCACACACACGTAGTGGTTTGTGGGGTGTGAACACTTCTTTCCTTTGTGTATTTTTTTTATTTTTATTAAGTGTGCATTTTAGTTATTAATATTTCATTATAAATATATATATATATAAGATATTGCATGTGTATCTATTGTTGTTGCCCACCGTGCTCTCACCGAATGGACCCTGCGGAAGACCAGCGCTGGCTGCAAAGCTAGCAATATGCTGAGCAGGGTCCATTTCGTGACAAAATATGTATTATATTATTTCTTTTGTATGTGTAAATTGTGTGTCACGAATAAATATTTGAATTTAAATTTAAAACAACAGAAGACTTTATTTGGAAAAACCTATCGAATTTTAGAATGTAGGTACCTAATTACAGTCAAGTGCAAAAATATGTAAATACCTATCGATTTAATCCTCTCATAAATGTGAAACCTTAATCCGCAGGCATAAGAGCGATGAGACATATAATCTATGAGTAAGTTGTAAGCATCCATATTTTTACAGTTGACTGTAATGTAAGTATAAGTACCTACCTAATTACATTTTTTATTTAGTAGGTAGATATAGTAGGTACGGTCAACCAATTTGATTCCTAGGCCACCGTAGAACCCTGTCATTTTAACTGCTACATAGCGACGCAATAATCCTAGTAACCCGTATTGACATATAGGCCAGTCCGTAGAGGTTGAAAGCACCCCGGGGTACGTTGCAAGTGGTGGTGTAGAAGATTTTTTTTTTTAATTTTGTTGACATCGATACAACCGATCAAATATCAAAATTGGTTACGCGAGATATCTTGGGACAACTTTTGGCAGCCACAAATCCTCAAAATTTTGGGACTTTTTTTGGTTTCTCACTCGTAGCTTCTATACGGTGCATCCTAGCGAAAAGTTTTACACTAGGAAATAAAAGAACATGAAATTATGCGTCTAATGAGTACGAATACATATTGATTCGGCTCAGCGACATAGTAGAAAACCATGGTCGAAAATTAGGCTTTCCTCAACTTTGTTAGTTATTTCAAGATAGTGGTTTTTAGGCTCCTGCGTTTCAATTTTGAATGTAACTATTTAACTCCTCAATTGTAGGAATTTACAGAATCGACAGTCATTTCAGCATTAGTACCATCATAACTGGTAATCGAAGAGCTGGCAGTTTTCTCGTGCATCGCATCAGCATTGCAGTTCAACGAAGAAATACTGCCAGCATACTCGGTACAATGCCTAGAGGGCCTTTTTTGGGTTCCGTAGCCAAAATGGCAAAAACGGAACCCTTATAGTTTCGTAATGTCTGCCCGTCTATCCATCTGTCCATATGTCACAGGCATTTTGCTCGAAAAGTATATGGTGTATTTTAATAAAATTTGGAGGTAGGTGTATTTTGTTAGCCGCTACATAGTTCTGTAATGAAATTACTAAAAAAAAACTTTTTTAGTGGTGTACCCCATACATGTAAATGCAAGTCAAAAAAAAATTGTATGTCCACGTGTGGCACATCAATCGATAGGCCTTTTAAAATAAATATAAGGTTTCTCAGCAAGTTTTTCGATTAAGTGAAAATAGTCGGAGATAATCGTCTACGCCAGCCAGTAGAGGTTCAAAGCATGGGGTACTTTGCAAAAGGTGATATAGAAAATTTTATGGTTTTTATGTAATATGGATACAACCGAGCAAATATCAAAAATGGTTACACGAAATACTTTTGGCAGCTACAAATCCTGAGAATTATGTGACTTTCGGGGCGATTATCTCCGACTATTTTCACTAAATCGAAAAACTTGCTGAGAAACCTTCTAATTATTTTAAAAGGCCTATCGATTGACACGTGGAATTACAATGGTTTTTTTTTACTTGCTGTGTCATCCCTAAAAAAAGACTTTTTTGTCATTTCGTTACAGAACTATGTAGGGGCTAACAAAATACACCTATCCTCCAAATTTCATTTAAATACAACTTACAGTTTTCAAGTAAAATGCCTGTAACATACGCACAGACGGATTGACGGGCAGACATGACCAAACTATAAGGTTTCCGTTTTTGCCATTTTGGCTACGGAACCCTAAAAAGGCCTTCTAGGCATTGTACCGAGTATGCTGGCAGTATTTCTTCTTTGAACTGCAATGCTGATGCGTTGCACGAGAAAACTGCCAGCTCTTCGATTACCAGTTATGATGATACTAATGCTGAAATGACTGTCGGTTCTGTAAATTCCTACAATTGAGGAGTTAAATAGTTAAATTCAAAATTGAAACGCAGAAGCTTAAAAACGACTATCTTGAAATAACTTACAAACTTGAGGAAAGCCTCGTTTTCGGCCATGGTTTTCTACTACATATGTCGCTGAACTGAATTAATATGTGTTGGTAACTCATTAGACGCATAATTTCATGTTCTTTAATTCCCTGATTATTACTTTTCGCTAGGATGCACCGTATAGAAGCTACGAGTGAGAAACCAAAAAAAGTCCCAGATTTGTAGCTGCCAAAAGTTGTCCCAAGATATCTCGTGTAACCATTTTTGATATTTGCTCGGTTGTATCGATGTAAACAATATAAAAAAATAAATCTTCTACACCACCTTTTACAACGGCAAGGTTCTATGATGGCCTAGGAATCAAATTGGTTGACTGTACGTAGGTATACGTACAACGTTAGGTTTACAATGAAAACAATGAATACCGCAAAAACAATACAAATCGAATATGTATTGGTTTATACTTGTATTTTTTTAAATAAATATTCATGTTCCTTATTAGCATGCGAGAACCCCCGTGGAAAGCGCGTCGCAGCCCGCAGTGCCGCGCGTGTCTCATTATTTCGCCATTTATCACATCCACGACTAAACTGCAGTAACTGATACGACTGATAAAATCCAATTTCAGTCTTAACTCATCGCACATGAGTCGGAAATTATAGCTCGACGGAAAATTGTTTTTTAGTTTTGATAATTTTGGCTCAAAAACAGCAACTCGTGTGAAGCCGGGATCAGTAGGCTTGTGTGGTTTAATAAGGGATGTAATACGTGGTAGTGGCTGAATAATATAACTACATTAAGAGAGTGTTTGCAAAACACATAGATGTTTATTTATTATTATTAAGTACAAGGATATAGTAAAGTTACCTAGGAAACAGTGTATTGACCGTGTCGAAAGTTTTAGGGGTACAAGGCTTAGAAACTAGGTAGCATAGCGACTTAGGTCCTTTAGTGACCACATAATAAATAAGTACCTACCAATATGATGTAAGACATCATCCTAGTTATCATTTGCCACCAAATACCATCATGACTCTGTAGCTGATAAAACAAAACAACTTCGACTTGTGCAAAGTGAATGCCATGAAAAATTAAAGGCATATAAATGCCTTATCTCCACTTATAATAAATCTCTAAATTAAAAAAAGAATCAGCCAGTTTGAAACTAAGCTTTGCGCGGTTCGAATGTTCTCAGCATCCCATGAACGGAAAAATATGAAACATTTTATATAGGTACATTATTATTCTAGCTGCAACTTAGGATAGTTTTTATCCGACTGCGACACTTAATTAATTTTCCGAAATATACGACTTCATTTAATTTTTCATTTATTTTTATTGAAATCAAACGATGCTCCAACTGTCAGCTATAAGAACCGTCAAATTTTCGTCAAAATGGCGGAATTGCTTTGCCTTTCACTTATTAATAATTTAAATCCCGTCTACGATAGACCTTTACGAGACAAATGCTAAAATATAAACCATAAAAAAATATTCGATTCTGATATGAGAACTTATATGCGCAAATGTCGTTTTATGTCGTAATTTCAATAAATGAAATCAACAAATTTGAACAATATAATTAACACGAATTTGTTTTTTTTGAATGACAATGGCACGCGCTCGGCGCATTCAGCCAAAGTACCTGCGGCGCTACCACGAAAACCTCAATGTTCATATATTTGCATCCCTGTCACTCGAGTATGGTTAATGCGATAGAGATAGAGATACCCGAATATTTTCGAATTCCGAAGTTCGTGGTTATAGCTCAGGAATCGAAAATATGGTAAATAATCATAATGTATTTTCTCGAAAAAGAATTTAAAATAAATATAGTCAAATGGAGAAAAAAACAAAGCAAGAGGTTATATAGGTAATGATTAAGTTATAAGAGTCCAAAGTTTTAAGAGGGGGTATGTTCTGTCCCTTTTCCGCAAAACGCACCTTCATATGAAACGATTGTTTTTTACTATGACGCTCGAGTATATTGACGTCACAGTCCCTCATCGTTTTCTCACTCTAACAAGCGACATTAAAACGGATGTAGCTTCATAATTTTTTGAGATATTTGAATGGGAGTTTCATTATCTTCTATCTATTTATACATAATAAATGCCTATGTCCTAACTGCACTCACTCACTCATCAACGCACAGCCGAAACTACTAATCTTAGAGAGTTGATTTTTGCACAGTATGTTGCTTTTATAACGTGGGCTAGGGATAAAAAGGGATTTTTGAAAATTCTACCCCTAAGGGGGTAAAATGGGGGTGCAAAGTTTGTATGGGAGAACCTTTTTTTTTGAGCTATAGACTTAAACTTTGTAGAAAAATTAGTTATTAAAATACAAATGAAACACTTTCAGCGTTTTGGAAAATTCCACCCCTACGGGGGTAAAATAGGGGTGCAAGGTTTGTATGGGGGAAACATTTTTTTTTAAATAGAGACTTAAAACTTTGTAGAAAGATCAGTCATTAGAATACAAATAAAGATCTTTCAGGGTTTTAGAAAATTCTACCCCTAAAGGGGTAAAATAGAGTGCAAAGTTTGTATGGGAAAAACTACTTTTTTTTAAATAGAGACTTAAAACTTTGTAGAGAAATTATTCATTAGAATACAAATAAAGTACCTAGATTCAGTGTTTTAAAAAAATCTACCCCTAAGGGGGTACAATAGGGGTGCAAATTTTGTATGGGGGAAACAATATTTTTTTTAAATAGAGACTTAAAACTGTGTAGAAAGATTAGTCATCAGAATACAAATTAAGTACTTTCAGCGTTTTGGAAAATTTCACCCCTAAGGGGGTAAAATAGGGTGCAAAGTTTGTATGGGAAAAACATATATTTTTTAATAGAGACTTAACATTTTGACGAAAAATTACTTATTAGAACATGAAAAATACTGCATTCGGCGTTTTACAAAAATCATTCCCTAAGGGGGTTAAAAAAGGGTGCAAGGTTTGTATGGGGAACACTTTTTCTGAGCTAGACACTTAAAACTTTGTAGAAAGATTACTTATAAAAATTCAAAAAAAAAGACTTTCAGCGTTTTGAAAAAATCTATCCCTAAGGGGGATAAAAAGGGGTGCAAAGTTTTTATCAGGGAAAGTTTATGTTTTTGAGTTAGAGACTTGAAACTTTGTAGAAAGATTACTTATTAAAATACAAAAAAAGAACACAAATCGTTTTAGAAAATTCCACCCCTAATAGGGTTAAAAAGGAGAGCAAGCTTTGCATGGGCAACACTTTTTTTTGAGTTAGACTTAAAACTTTGCAAAAAGATTACTTATTAGAATACTAAAAAAGAACTTTCAGCGTTTTAGAAAACTCCATCCCTAAGGGGATCCTTAAGATCCTTAAGAAGGGTAGCCAGTGTTGTGTGGGAAAAACTTTTTTTTTTACTAGACTTAAAACTATTCAAAATGTTACTTATTAAAATTAATAATAAAGTACTTTCAGAGTTTTAGAAAATTCCACCCCTAAGGGGGTTAAGAAAGCTTTGTATGGGCAACACTTTTTTTGAGCTAGAGACTTAAAAGTTTACGAAAAAAGTTCTTTCAGCGATTATAAAAATTCAACCTCTAAGGGGGTTTAAAAGGGGGTTCAAATTTTAAATGGCGAGCAATAAAATTTTAAAGTGTGAGTAAGAGATTTTTAACTTCGGTCTTATTCTGTACGTTAAAAGACTACAAAACTGATTTCAGAGTTTTTCCAAATTCATCCCCTAAGAGTGTTAAAATTGGTTCAAAGTTTGAGTATTTCAAGGCATTTTTAAAGTATGAGATTTTTAACTTTGGTTTTAGACTGTTTGTTCACAAACTAGAAAATGAACATCAACTTTTTTTTTAATTATCCCCTAAAAGAGGGTTCAAATTTTGTATTGAGAGAAATCATTTTCTAAGACGATAAAAAGTTCTACGCGGACGAAGTCGCGGGCAACAGCTAGTCTTAAATAATAGGCATATCTATAAATAAATAAATATTTGCGGACAATCTTACACAAATCAACTTAGTCCCAAACTAAGCAAAGCTTGTACTATGGGTACTAGACGAGGATAAACATACTTATATAGATAAATAAATACTTTAATACATAGAAAACATCCATGACTCAGGAACAAATATTCGTGCTCATCACACAAATAAATCTATGAACAAATGTCTGACTTTTTCTAACAAACATACACGCAGAATATAAAACGAGAGAAGAAAATTCCGTCTCAAGAAAAATACCACGAAAGTCTTCGCAACAACCAGCTGTTACAGATTTATGAACGGATTCAAAGGGACGATAAAAGAGTCTATAGCACGACTCCTCTTCCAAAGAAAATGAGTGTGGTCCCCCGCCCCTTCGGTCTTCAATGCCTTGCGTGCTATCCCGTCGGCCTTCTCATTGTTTTAATTTCACTCGGATCACTAATTGCCAGGGAAGGCGCATTTTAAATTTCCCCGCAAACGTTTTTACAACCACCTCATTGCATTTTAAAAGAAAGGATTATAATTTCCGTTACCCTTTTTTAGGCTTTCTTTTATTAATTCAGTTAGTTGTTTAAAGCGTTTTTTTAGGAGCGGTTTGCTGAATTAAGTGGCTTGTCTCTATTTTTGTTTAAGGACAAAATGTAAATTTAGCTTATAATATATATACAATATAAAATATTGTCCCTTGATCCAAAAATGCGAGTAAAAACATTCAACCGTAAGTAGGGTATTGGGTAAGATAAACCCCGAGTAGATGGTATTTGCCAACAGTAAATATTTACAACATAAAATATTTTAAACTTTACTAACAAACACAACTTTGAAAATGTATGGAAAATATAGTTATAACTTATTACTTGTATTTTTTATTGATTTATTGAAACTAAATTGCACAAATAAATAAAGTACAAATGGCGGACTTAATGCCACAAGGTATTCTCTACCAGTCAACCATAGGGCAAAACAGAAACTTGCTAAAGTAAGTGCAGGTAGAAAAAAACAGGAAGAGCATTATCATCTATGTAGATATTAGAGCAACTGAAATAGCTGAATAATACAATAAAATAAATATGTTGATGAGAATCAATTATCTCTATTTTTACAAAATTAAATAAATATTTACAACAAATATAAAAAAACCGGCCAAGTGCGAGTCGGACTCGCGCACGAAGGGTTCCGTACCATTATCTATAAAAAACTATTTTATTCTGTGTTTTTAGTATTTGTTGTTATAGCGGCAACAGAAATCCATTATCTGTGAAAATTTCAGCTGGAACTATCACGGTATCAGTGAGATACAGCCTGGTGACAGACAGATGGACGGACGGACGGACGGACGGACGAACGGACGGACAGCGAAGTCTTAGTAATAGGGTCCCGTTTTACTCTTTGAGTACGGAACCCTAAAAAATCGGCCAAGTGCGAGTCGGACTCGCGCACGAAGGGTTCCGTACCAATATCTATAAAAATATTTGTTTTATTCTGTTTTTTAGTATAAATTTGTTGTTATAGCGACAACAGAAATACATCATCTGGGAAAATGTCAACTGTCTATCACGGTTCATGAGATACAGCCTGGTGATAGGCGGACAGACAGACAGACAGACAGACGAACAGCGGAATCTTAGTAATAGGGTCCCATTTTACTCTTTGAGTACGGATCCCTAAAAAGAACGGACGGCAACGTAACAAATCAATGTGATTAATTAAATTTACTTCATCATATTAGCCGAAAGACGTCCACTGCTGGACATAGGCCTCCCCCAAAGAGTGCCAAAATGAATGGTCCTGCGCCACCCGCATCCAGCTTACAGTAAATAAATAAATATGTTGATAAACTAAACAAATATACCAAAAAGAATACATATAAATACATACTTAATTAATTAATACAATTTTAAAGATTTATAATTGCACAATATCCAAACCGGTCGCCGTTTCCTTAAGAAAATGTGACATCACTCCTTAAAAACGTCATACCTATTAACAATGTGCGATTTGACATTTCATAAAAAGTGGCTGATTTGACTACCTATCAGTATGTAGGTAGGGGAGACCTGTACAAAACCGTATACCGGGGTACAACCGTACGCCATGCCTATTTCAGTTATCAATTCAAATTTCCCGCTCGCGAGCCGCTCATCGGCGGCGACCAATTGGAGCTATTTGTCAACAAAAACAGTTGGCCGCTTGCGCGGGCTGGAACGAAATATTCAAAATTATTGTTTTTCGCTGTTGCTGATGTAATTTTTATGGAAATTCAAGTGTCAATTAGTAATTTGAATGTCTAATAAGGTAAGTAACTAAATGTATATGTTGAATTGATTAGCGTTGGCAGTTTTTTAAGATAAGTTTTACTCGTGTATTTCGTTTTATGTGAAGTAGTCAGTGACATGGTTGTACTTGCAGCCCTTGGGTAAGAACCGTATGGGGTAAAATCGTATCATATAAGATTTTGACCCAGAAGCAACGTTTAGAATTCTAACGTATTATTATTGTTTAGGATATTTTAGCAATGCCGCGTACTTATAAAACACACAATAAAAACAAATTCACTACCTACAAAAAAACAAACGCTGATGATGAGAATACCTGCCTCTACTGCCTGTAAGAATATGGCACAAGCCGAGTATATGAGGGCTGGGTGCAGTGCATGGGCTGCAAAAGCTGGTCGCATGAAGGCTGCGCCGGCTACAACTCAGATGAATTAAATAACTGGGGATGTGTTATGGCTTAATTATTTATGGGGCAATAACGTATACAGTATACGGTTTTATACGGGTGGCGGGGCAAAATCGGAAAAAGTGGACATTTTGATTTCTGTCTTGAATTCGGTTAAATGTTACGATTATCGTAAATACGTCTATTTCATTGTTTTATCAATTAAATTTGCTAACTAAAAAGGTGTATATCTTTTACTTATGTTTTTATATGAATATTTGACAGTCTCAGATCCTTAGCTATACGGTTTTGTACAGGTCTCCCCTACTAGTATTAATATGTATATCAAAGGGGGCGCTATACTGTCACTACATATTATAACAACTATTAAACAGTGGAAAAAAAATTGTAGTTGCATTCCACCTACAAAATCGCAATATGGCGATCCTCTTTTATTTCAGGGGGGTAAATACGTAACGTTCCGAACGCGCGTTCGTACAATTTATGTGTAATTTTTCCATAGAAAAAGTGACATTTAGATCTACCTGACGCGCGTACAATGCGTTACGCAATCGACTAGCTGGTCACAGGCTTTAAGGCGACGTAGGTTCGTGGTCTTCTCTCCCTCTCACTGAGCACAAGCGTGAGCGAGATGAAATTGCGTGTTTGGAAGCGCGGATATCATGTTTTTTAATTTTATTTCTTTGTGCGTTTTAATAAATAAAAAAGTAATAGCTGATTTCCCTCAAACATGACATTGCCGAGTTTAAGAACCAATTGTAATATGTTTAGCTGTTGTGCATAATTTGTTAGAATTTTTTTAAGTGTATTTTAGACCTATGTTCGTGATTTTTTTCTATCGAGCGAAAGTCAAAAACTCAGGATTCGAATAGCTGATTTCCCTCAAAAAAGGCCTCAAGATTGCTAATTAAATTGAAATATGCAAGTTCGTTCGTAACAACATTCACCTCTTCGAATTAAAGTGTAACTTAAATAAACGTACAATCACACATAAAGCCCTAGTCCGACCAAACTGTAGACTAAAACTTAATTACAAAAACTGTTATCATATGGCAATAACAATATATAACGCTGTACCTATTTCGTGGACATTTTTACCTGACAACAAATTTTATTCTGCACTTAATAAATTGCTGCTTTCCGAATGTTTTTATTCATTAGAAGAATACTATAGTAAATGCAAGCAATTGACATAGTTTATATTATTATTGTATTTTTTTTTTATCAAATGAAATTTACTTAATTTTAGGATATTATTATTATTATACAATTGTTAATTATACTTACTTTAGAATTATATGTATTAATTATCTCGTTAATTTGGCTCGTATGATTGTGAATGTGTATTTATGAATTTAATACCTATATTTTCATTGTTAAGTATTAGAAACCATAGTTAATGTGTGTACGCCTGAAAAGGCAGGATTTAGTGATACTATATTGTCATTTTCGACTTCACCTTCGACTATGTACCGACCTGAATTCTTCACACAATAAATGATTACTGATTAAATTTAGGGCAGCCTATTACAATCCAAACAAGAGCTACGATTTTTTTTAAATCCGTTTTTGGAGCTCACGTCGCCTTAAGTACTATTATACTTGCGCCTCATCCTCTTAGATATATAATAAGCACAATGTAGTAACACATAAGTGACACCACTCTTCACTAAAATGTGAAGGCGCTTCGTATAATTATGATAGAACTTCACTTACAGGTAAGTTCGTTTAATCATCAATTATTATAAATATAAATAAATAAATAAATATTACGGGACAATCTTACACAAATCAACCTAGGCCCACAGTAAGCTCAGTAAGGCTTGTGTTGTGGGTACTAGGCGATGATATATATAATAGATATATACATATAGATACTTATATACATATATAACATCCATAACTCAGGAACAAATATTCGTGATAAATACACAAATAAATGCCCTGACCGGGATTCGAACCCGGGACCTCCAGCTTCGTAGGCAGAGTCACTACCCACTGGGCTATTATTATTAGTATTATTACCATGGCATAACGAGTTTTTCAAGGAATTTCCACAAAAAATACATGCACTACTGGAAACAGTATCTAAATGAGTCTGGACTATTATTGGTTGAATTTACTGAAGGTTAACATCCCAACTTTATTGCTTTAAATTAAGATTTGAAGGTGAGCGTTATTAAAAAAAAGTGTTCAAAGCTATTTGTTTTTCAGAATTCGTTTTTTTTGTTTTCATAATCTTTAATACTATCGATCCTCATAAAAGAAAAAAAGTGTCCTAAATATTCCATTCCAGATCGTCACATTTTTGTATGCAGTGTTTTTTTATTTATATGGTCGTGACGCACTGGAAGAAAAAACTTTCATAGTAAAATCTGGGACACATTTTTTCTTGTATGAGGATCGGTAGTATCAACGATTCTGAGTAAGAAAAACCAAAAAATTTCGAATTCTGAAAAAAAAACTTAGTACACTTTTTTTTAAAAACGCCCAGGTATCAAGCATAGGGCCGTGTCGAGCACTGGGGCGTTTACCTGTCTGTACAATATTATTTACCCGGTATCTACCAAACGGTATCCAAGGATGGCGCGGTGAAGAGTCTGTTATCAGTGGGTTTACGAGCAATCGGCGATAGCGTGCGCTTCCTTCCGCGGGTCATGTGGGTATCCGCCACCCTTATTAACAGCTAATCAATAGGGGGAGGTCGCTCATAGGTAACTTCAGACTCTTCAGAGTAGGGATAACGTTTTGGTAAAAAGTCATACCTTTAAAAGTGTTATTGCTTTAAGTATTTTTCTTATACTTACAGTCTATAATTATGTAAAAGATCGTCTTAAAAATGCTTCAACGTCTAGAAAGTGCATTTGTTTTTATTACAAAGAATATAAAGTAAGTACTTTATATTAGATTGCTTCTGTCTTGTATGAAGTCACTATATGTATAGGTAGTGTGTTACAGCGTTGAAGGAGATATTGGCGACTCACCGTCGACTCACGGCATTTGATTAATACAAGATTATAATGATACAGCAAGTATCAAATAGTGTGGAATACAACCATTGAAACAATAATGATACACCCCACTCAAACATCAACTTTCTAGAAGTTTTTAATATACCCTCTTCAAGACTCCCTTTCATTTCCTTATAAGATACAGTTCCACGTTTCTAGCGAGCCCCGAGCTCCGTACACAAATCTTGGACCGTTATCTCTCGGTAAGGGTGCTGTTTAGTGACGTCATCATCATCTCGGCTCTCAATTGACATTGTTCGTGTGTTTGCACTGAGGTATAGTGCGCGCGCATTGGATTGGTACGTGGCTTTATTGTGTATCTTAGATTATACCTTGTAGCTGCCACATAATAGTCTCCGAGAGATTTAAGTTTTGTTATTTAATTTTAATTTTAACCTCATATGTTTTATTTATATGTAATACACCATACAAACATCCTTCCAAGGCTAGTATTTTGAATTGATTGAAAAATATTTCCATTACCCTAATTATCTAATGATTTTGAATTCAACGATTTAATCGTTGACATTGACGAGTTCGCGCATGCCTATTTGCATAATTGTAACACCGAATGAGCCATTTAAATATGTGCTCATTAGTAAAATATCACATAATTAATAAATAGGTCATAGAGTAATGCGTTTATCAATCATGAACTTGGACATAAATTTTATATTTAGCCTGACAAATGAACGCCTTAAATCTGCAATAAGAACCATGTCTGTTTCAGTATCCGACCACAGCCTGTGCAACCGAAGGCTCAAAATCACTTTAATGACAATGAAATGGGCTTTGCTCGGAGTTTCCCTGTGAGGTCAAATTAAAACGAGGAAATCCGCTGGGCAACCGGGGCAATCTTACATGGGCCAGGGAGTTGGCCGAATACATTTCAGTGAGCGGAGCAGATTGCTTGTAAAACCGACATCCGCTGTGGCACATTTCTACTAACTCGAGAAGATCAACAAGACGGCACAAGACCGTGAGGATCAAATTAACACGCAACACTGGTCGTTTTGGAGATACTTTGAAGAGGCCTATGTTCATCAATGGGTGTCACCGTGTCTGTGTCCAAGACAGCCATTCCCATTTTTTTACCTGTTGTTAATTATATTTATCGTCGCTATATTCGTTATACGATGCGTGTGATACTTACCTGTTTTGATTGGTCGGGCTGAATCGAGTTACTAATCATAACATTCATAACCGTCTGAAGATTGAGCGTGATTTCTTTAACGATGAATACATTTGATTATTAATTACGAAGTTTTTGAGGTTTCATGTCTAAAGTACCTACTTTGTTTTATATTGTTGATAGACTTTATTAGTTAGAGTTAGATACCAAAATAATCTAATTATATAAAAACAAATAAACTAAAAATCTATATCAAAATAAAAATAAAAACCGGACAAGGGCGAGTCAGACTCGCTCACAGAGGGTTCCGTACTTTCCTCCTACCTCGATGGTTGATTACGTACTTTTAATAGCGACTATATTTTTTATGATTTAATTTCAAAGATAGTTTTCCGATTTTTCCCTGTACTTGTAGCATAAGACGATATTACTTGCCAAATTTCATAGTTCTTGGTCAACGGAAAGTACACTATACATTTTGATTCCCTTGAGAGTGTCGAAAATGTTGAAATATTCGTTTTTTACGTTATCTCAGACTTTTGATTTTTCACAGCTCAATGGACTGTGTATATGGTTTTAATTTGAACTCGATACATTTAAGCGTTTCCGAGATGAAAGGTCTTGACAGACCGACAGATAGTACTTTAAATAAAGATTATATTTTTATTATTTAATAAAAAGACTAGAGTTTTCAGATTTTCCTCTGTACTTGTAGTATAAGACGATACTACTTGCCAAATTTCATAGTTATAGGTCAACGGGCAGTACCCTAGAAATTTTGATTGTCTTGAGAGTGTCGAAATATACGTTTTTTGCGGCATAAACGGCCGTTTCTTTTTTTTACGTTAACTTGGAAGTTTGATTTTTTCACAGCTTCAAGGGACTGTAGATTTGAGTATATGGTCAACTCGATAGCTCCACGCATTCCCGAGATAAAGGGCCTTGATACACGGACAGACGGACAACAAAGTGATCCGATAAGGGTTCCGTTTTTTTTCCTTTTGAGGTACAGAACCCCAAAAAGATCGAAAAATATTTTGCAGGAGCCAATTCAAGATGAGCACACTACCCCCGCATCCCTCGTGGTGCGGTGTAGCTGCACGGTCATTTATCACCGGCGCAGGGCGCGCATTCCAATTCCAACTATTGTGCACCCAGGGAAGTGCACTCTTTTTGTTCACCTTGCCTCGCTTCACCAACCAACCTGCTTTTAAATTTGCAGCAAAATGTAAATGTTAAAAGAGTGCTCCGACGTAAAATAACACGACGTAAGTTTGAAAAGTAACTACCTACTAATGTAGGTACGTAACTAATCGTATACTTAAATATTTGAGTACGCTCGTATATTTCATGACTATAAATTAAGTGATTTTTATAACTAAGTATGCTTATATGCTTGTTTTTTGTCCTACAGGTCGATCACATAATGCATTGTACTTACGTTAGGTAGATTTAAATGTCAATTTTTATATGGAAAAATGACAAATGTCCTAACGCGCGTTCAAAACGTTACGTGATTTCCCCTCTGATGACTAGTTATTGCACCAAATTCATAAATTGATGCTACTTCCTCTATCCCATTAAATATATCCTAATAATTTTTCTTACATTCTAAAGGAGTACGTACCTAATCCCATCTACCCATCAATTTTATATTTTGATTCCTACGCAGTATGTACAGTCAAGTGAAAAAACTTTAGCGATTTAATCCTCTCATAAATATGTACTGAAACTTTAATCCGCTGATATAAGAGCGATGGAAATGGGACATATTTATGAATAAGTTGTATGCACCCATATTTTTACACGTGACTGTATACTATGTGATTACTACTTTTTACTACTACATTACAACATTACACTACTGTAATATTTTATCCTTATTAGACTGACCTTTACTAGTTACATAATGAAAAATGCCATGACAAGACACACCTGCTCATATTCACTTAACATACATATTAATTAAATTGCAGTCATTTGCTGGATTGGCTAGTGTCGCATTACGCATCTTATACTAAGTCATTAGTTTATAATTTATAACGTTTATAAAATGTGGTCATTTGGTAATGAGGAACATTAAACAGGAATATTGTAGGCGATAGATTCAATTACACATTTAATTTCGAACTTACGGCTATTTTAGTTTTGAAGAACAAGTACATGTCTAAAATCGGAGTCTTTTATTTTTCTTATCTTAATAATTTCAATCGAGTACTTTAATTAATACCTATGTAGGGTAGCTAGGTAATATCACAGTTTAACACAGTATAAAGAAGTTAGTTGTTATAACTATAAAGAAGTTAGTAGTTATAACTACTAACTTCTTTATACTGTGGTAATGCAGGAGCTCTTATTGGAAATCGGAACCCAATCGGAAATCGTAACTCCGAGTGACAAAATGTTTTTAATCCAGATCAATTTCGTACGGATTATTCCACGTTAGCCAGATTGAATAATAATAGCCGTTCCCTACATTTAATCTTAAGATCGAGATATATGCTATACTATCCATATCATTCAGATAGATTTTTCTATCGTCGTATGGCAAACTCAAGGATAGATGTAAAGTAGGGAAGGCCTGCTAATAGTAAGTAGTAACCGTAAGCTTCCAATTTGATTGTTATTATACCTCTTAAACTGCAGGGTACTTAATAGTAACTTTACGAACGAACGATAGGATATACCAACTCTAATAGCTTCAAAAATGCAGGCTGCTTAGAGACTTTTCTCATTGTTCATTGTTCACCATAGTGTAGGTTAGATACCTTCAATAGTTTAATGGATGTTGTAAGTATGTCAGATGATAATCATACGAGTCATATGAACGCTGTCTGTGTGTGTACATGACCAGGAATTAACCGAATTTGCTGTGTTTACCGCTACGTTATCAATTGCAGCATAATTGATATAGTTATTTCAGAATCCGGTAATTTTCGATGTTTTACCGATGACCTTCCCGGATCAGAGCAATTTGATGCGTTTAGAAACATTATAATAAAGACATTTATACACGTAATTGTTTTAATAGCGACCTATTATCTGAATTGTCATGATATCTTCTTTTATGCCGCACGGCGCGGCGCGCTAGTTGCGCGATTATTATTCGAGATTTTTATCGCAAAAGCACTGTATCATTGTGAGATAATAATGGCGGATGACATCGTATTATTCGCGGTTATTCATTCCCACGAAGGTTCGATTCAGACAATCACAGCGGGACTTCGGATTTTCTCGAAAGGGATTCGAGCACAATTGGATTTTTGGTTAGGAAACTGGAATAATACAATCGGGTATCCTGAAATCTCTGATTTGAATCGGAGGCTTTGCCGCGAATCGAGGTCGGGTGCTGAGTCATCGCGGGCGAATGAGACGTCGGTTCGTCCCTCACGTGGAGAAATGAATAAACGGACAATTATAAGCCTGAAAGAATTTCATCTTCATTTGTTTATATATCCTATATAAACAAATGAAGGTGAAATTCTAATGTATTTACTATGTAAATGTAATGAAATGTAAGAAAATACACACGATGGAAATGAAGATGCTAAGATGGTCAGGGGGAGCAACCAGGCAATGACAAAATCAGAAACGAGTATGTTCGAGGTAGTTTCAAAGTTGCTCCAATACCAGAAAAGCTTTCTAAAAGCCGTCTTAGGTGGTATGGCCACGTCATGAGACGACCTGATGACTACGTTGTCAAAAAGGCTTTAAACATCCTGGAACGTAAAAGAGGCAGGGGCCCCCCTTCATGGTGGACCAGCATAACCCGGCTTTTGAAAAAGGAACACTTACCAGACCCGACAACCCAAGACCGAGCGACTTGGCGCCGATTAATTAGGAGAGCCGACCCCACCTAACGTGGGAACAGGCGCAGAAGAAGAAGAAGATTTGTTTATATATCCTAATATCCTTCCATCAGCGAGCGCTTTGATAAATGCCATTTTCTTTTTACCCATTCAGGAATGCACTTTTACCTTACTGTCGCAGGAAATTATATACGAGTAACTTCCAATAAGTTACTTACCTTAGCTGAGGGGTAACCAACCACGTAACGTTCCGAACGCGCGTCGGTACAATTTAACTGTAAATTGTCCATACAGAAAGTGACATTTATGTTGAGATGTACTACATCACTAGTTAGTAGTCACAGCACTAGTGTCTACTTGTCTGTGGCACATTACCCATTCCACCGTTGTCATAGCTGCTATTTTGTTGTTGTGTTATTATAAAATGTGTTCCTGATTAAAACAAGATACTTATACAAGTCTAAGCTTTCCATATACTCCCTACCAAGATATAAAATCAACATGGTAGCAGAGCGTTAATAGTTATTACAAAATATAACTATATCGGGTTGCGATCCACGAATAAAAGAAGAAAAAAGATAATGGCTACTGCGGGGTCATTTTTACCAGTGTTGACGGAAACGGGAAATTTTAGTAATTGGAAATTTAGAATTAAATTATTACTAGATGAAAAACAACTAGGACATGTGTTGCAAGAGGAACCTACGACTAACGAGCAATTACAAGCATTTGCCAAAGATGATTCGCGAGCGAAGTCGACGTTAGTACAATGTCTGAGTGATAAGTACATTGACATAATAAAAAAAGGGAAAAACTACAAAAGAAATGCTGACATCGCTAGAAGAAATATTCGAGAGGAAGACAGTATGCAACAGATTATATTTGAAAAGAAGACTAATTACGCTAAGATACGAAAACGAAAGAGATCTGCAACAATATTTCCTAAAATTCGACAGCTTATTGAGTGAGCTAGCCGCAATAAACGTGACGGTCGATCCAGAAGACCAGATCTGTTATCTGTTATCTTCATTACCCAAGATTTATGATCAAGTCATTACGTCAATAGAAACCATGGCAACCGAAAAACAATTAAACATAGAATTTGTCAAAGCAAGACTTCTAGACATGGAAACCAAAATGAAAATGGACAGTGGCGGTGATATCAACGAGAATGCCTTTCTTACATGTTACTCCTGCGGGAAATCTGGCCACAAATCATTTGAATGCAAAGGATCTGGACGAGGACAAGGACAACATCGAGGACGGTCATCAGGACGAGGACGGAGCCATCCAAGAGGGCGTGGACGTTCATTTAGAGGAAGCTCAAGCGGAAACTTCCATAGGCAACCAACTTTTCACCAGGCTTCGGCAGTCGAGGTACAAGATGAGGAAATTAGTTTCATAGCTAGTGACATTACAGCCAATCTAGGTGAGTCCTGTAGTACTATTGAACTTATTATAGACTCGGGATGTACGGAACATCTAATTAATGAAAAGTATGTAAGCTATATGACTGACATTTCATATACAAATAACAATGTTAAGATATTTGTAGCAAACGGCCAGTGCATAACAACCAATAAAAGAGGTAAACTTAAAATAAAATATCAAAACACCACTATTAATATTCATGCGTTAATTGTGAGAGATGTATCATATAATTTGCTGTCAGTTAAAAAAATTGTAGAGGCAGGTTTCAATGTAAACTTTAGTAAAGATGATGTCAAAATATTTAACAAGAATACCTCGCTTAATGGTTACATTAATGGAAAGTTGTACAAGTTAACAGCCGAATTATATAAGCATGAAATGTGTAATGTTACTGAAACAGCTGATTTATGGCACCAGAGATTAGGCCATTTAAATAGGAAAAGTCTAAAAATATTAAACTTACCTGTGTCTGATAATACTTGCAGTCCCTGTATGGAAGGTAAAGCCACCCGATGCCCATTCAAACCTGTTCCAAGACCAAGAAGTAACCTGGTAGCCGAAATGTTACACTCGGATATAGCAGGACCAATCAGACAGCCTGGACCTAACGGTGAGAAATACTTTATGACTGTAATTGACGATTTTTCACATTTTTGTGTTGTATATCCTCTGAAAAGTAAATCAGAAGCAACTGAAAAACTGATGAACTATATTTTAAGAATTGAGAATGATACGGGGAATAAAGTAAAAAGGATTCGTTGTGACCAAGGAGGAGAATACACAGCGAACAGTTTGAAATCTTTTTGCAGAAATAAGGGTATAAGCATAGAGTACACCTTACCTTACACAAGCCAACAAAATGGGGTCAATGGGGTCAGTGAACGCATGAACAGATCCCTTTGTGACAAAATAAGAACTCTCCTAGCTGAGACCAATCTGCCAAAACATCTGTGGTGCGAAGCGATACAGTGTGCAGCTTATCAGTTAAATAGATCTCCATCATGGGCGATAGATTTCAAGACACCAAGTGAAAAATTCTTCGGAAAAAATGATTTATCAAAGTTGAGAGTGTTTGGTTCAAAGGCATGGGCCACTATTATACCCAAGCCGGACAAACTAGCGAAGAGGGCCAAAGTAACGAGAATGGTCGGATACAGTACAGTTGGTTATAGATTATGGGATCCAGAAGAAAATATAGTAATAGTATCAAGAGATGTTAGATTTGATGAAAGTGATATAAAGTTCACAGAAAAAGAAGAAAATAGACAAGTCAGGTATATTCAAGATGGTGACGAAGAAACAAATGCCGAAAAAGAAGATGAATTCATAGATGCAGAAACAAACGATGATAGAACTGAAGAAAATTCAAGCAGACCAAAGAGAAATATAAAACCTCCTGCATATCTCAAAGAATATGAGACAAATGTGGACAGCGTAAATGAAACCAACATAGTAATATGCCTCAGTGCTAACACTCCAGAAACTTTTGAACAAGCTGTGAAACAACCAGAATGGAAGGAAGCTATTAACAAAGAATTAGAAGCACTTGCAAGATTAGAAACATGGGAAGAACATGAAGTACCCAATGGAAAGAAACTCATTGATACAAAATGGATTTTCAAGGAAAAAGAAGATGGGACTAAGAAAGCAAGACTAGTTGCGAGAGGCTTTCAGCAAAAGAAGGAAGATATTTTTGACAGCATTTATGCACCAGTGGCGCGACACTCTACTGTAAGAATGCTTTTATCGAAAGCAGTGCAAGATGATCTAAATATAGCTCAACTCGACATACCTACGGCATTCCTCAATGGAAAACTAAAATCAGATGTATTTATTAAAATACCCCAAGGATTAGAAATTATAAAGAAGAACACGGCTTTAAAACTAAAAAGGGCTTTATATGGATTAGTTGAATCTCCAAAGTGTTGGAACGAAACTCTGGATGAGTTTGCAAAAGCTAATGAATTCCAACGATCAGAATATGATTATTGTTTGTATTACAAAGAAGATTGCTGGATGCTTATTTATGTGGATGATATCCTAATCATTGGAAACGGGGAAAGTACCATTAAAGCACTAAAGGAGAAGTTTAACGCAAAATATATGGGAGAGATAAAAAACTTTCTAGGAATGGAAGTTCATAGAAACGCAGATACCTTAGAACTAAAACAGACCAAAATGATTGAAAAGATATTGAACAAATTTAATATGACTGAGTGCAACGGAATGAAAACACCTATGGAAAGAAATTACAACATAGAAGTAGAAAAGACTGAAGAAATTTTAGATGTACCTTATCGTGAGCTTATAGGAAGCTTAATATATCTTACCGTAACTACAAGACCAGATTTGACATTTGCAGTTTCATATCTGAGCAGATTTTTGGATAGACCAAACGAAGAGTTATGGAAAGCTGGAAAAAGAGTAGTTCGCTATCTAAAGGAAACAAAAGACAAAGGTTTAACTTTTAGAAAGACAAGAGATAATAATATATATGGCTTTTCTGACGCTGATTGGGCTGGTGATCGAAATGACAGGAAGAGTGTAAGTGGTGGCATTATCTTACAAGGGCAAAATCCCATTGCTTGGTTCTCTAAAAAGCAACAATGCGTAGCATTGAGTACTGCAGAATCAGAATATATAGCGGCTGCATCAGTAGCACAAGAACTTGTAAACTTAAAAGGTATATGTAAACATTTAGGCTATAATGTAAATGTTGTATTACTTGTTGACAACAAAAATGCTATATCAATGGCTAAAAATTTCGAAAATTCTAAACGTACAAAACACATTGATATAAGGGTTCATTTCCTTAAAGACTTGGTTGTCAATAAAGTAATTACTATAGAGCATATTTGTGGCGGTGAAAACTTAGCTGATGTTATGACTAAAAGTCTGAGCAAAGAAAAGTTCTATAATTGTATTAACAAGTTTATGTGTAAATTGTCTTATGTGTTAACGTAATTTATTTAAGTAATATTTGTCAAATGAAAACATTAAGCCATGTTATCAATGTTATCATTTAGGAGGAGTGTTGAGATGTACTACATCACTAGTTAGTAGTCACAGCACTAGTGTCTACTTGTCTGTGGCACATTACCCAATTTACCCATTCCACCGTTGTTATAGCTGCTATTTTGTTGTTGTGTTATTATAAAATGTGTTCCTGATTAAAACAAGATACTTATACAAGTCTAAGCTTTCCATATACTCCCTACCAAGATATAAAATCAACAATTTAGACCTACCCGACGTTCGTACAATGCGTTACGGGATCGACCTGCTGGCCACGCCGCATTTTACTGTTGTAATATACACCGTGATCAGGAGTAAAAAAATATGAATGACCAGCCAAAACAAAGTTCAATGGATGTCATGGTCTCATGCAATGACACCACTGTTTAGTTAATTAAATAAAATGATAATGTTTAAACCTATATTCACTGAATGAATAGTCACCCAACATTCGTTGAAGTTATACATACTTACGTGAAATTTCAGTATTCGGGCGGGAAATTCGATAAGTCTTACGTCAATAAACTCTTACATTAACTATTAATTTATTACGCTTAATTTAATAATTGGACACAAGGGGTTTTTAGGTTGGTTATTGAAACGAATTTTTCTAGGAGGTTTTAGTTTCGAACATTTAAACTACCGTTAGGGTGACAGTGATTTTGAATAAAATAATAATTCCTAATTCAGTTCTAATTCAGGAAAAATCACCGTGTATATCTACTGCTATTTTTAGTGACGCGAGTTATTCAAGGGGACGGTCGTTGCTTACACAGACGGCAGCATGAGTACAGAATATACCTACATATTTCATTCGATAGCATGTGAAGAGTTTATTCCGAGTACGTACTTACAATAGAGAAGGTAGCATTGTGTGTGTATCACAAAGGCGCTCGAGTGGGATAAGGCCTTTGTTACTGATTCCAAGCACATAACATAACATAAGCCACCAAGCTTGCCTTATCTATTAAACGAGGATAAACAAACTCTTACTCGAGCAGGTATGGAAACCGTAGAAAATATTATTTTATTTCGTACGCATTCAAGATTGTATTTGACATTCAACTCTTGTACAGTCAACGTCAAAAGTAAGTGATAGCTCAAGAAAATTAGCTGAAAATTTGGCAAAATGAATGGAAAACTTTTATCTATCAGGATATGTAGGATATGATAAGCAGCAACCGCGCAAGCGTACAGTGTAGACGTGTTTCAAAGTTTATATTATTAGGTCCTTACCTATGAAATTGGCGGTGTGTATAGAGAATTTTATGAAAACTGTGATTTTCATACATTGAATTTGGCGGATTATTCAGCAATGTCAAATTCAAAGCAAACTAAATTTTGGTAGGAATATAGAAAACTTTTAAGCTACTTTACACATATCTTCATTCCTTAAAAATAGTTCGCATCATAAAACTATACGTAATTGAAACACTTTAACCGGCAGCACATGAATAGGGCGGTATTCAAGCTTTAATTTGAAACACTAAATAAAAAATTCAAACCTATTTTTTGTATTTAAAACATAGTCTAATAATGAAATTAAAAAATAATTTGGAAGTTGCAATAGAAATGAATAAATTACGTACAAAATAATATCTGTGAAAAAACCGCCAATTTCATAGGTAAGGACCTAATAAAAATCATTGAGGTGTGACACACCAAACTCAACCTTAAAATTAATAGTAAGTGTGTTTTAATCTTGCTTAACGAGTGTTGAGTTCATACTACCTATCAGTTGTGCATCGGCATCACTACGCGCAAACAAGTTCACAGCGCCACGGATGTACAATTAATTTACAACGCTCGCCGACTGGAGGCGGCATCTCCGGTGCGCTCAGCGGCTCTCAGCCAAACTTAAGTACCCTCATTCCAGACAGTGATAAATCTCAAATTACCTTTAGAAACAAACGTAAGTTGCATACAGAAAATGATCAGATCTTTCAGGAGCTGTCAGAGTTGAAAAAACAAATGGCAGAAATGATGAGACTTATTACAACAGCCTGCAGCACACAAACGGATAGCATAAATAAACTCTGCCAGGAGGTTAGCGCCATAAAGATACAGGTAAACAGCATCAGCAGCAATATGGCTACCCTGACTAAAGAACAAGACAAGCTGCGGACGGATATGCACAGTGTAATCACGTCAACACAAGAAACAAAGGAGAGAGTAAGTCTAGTAGAAACCGATATCAACTTGCTAAAGTCATCTCTGCCAGGATGTACGAACCAATCACCAACAAACTACGAATCTTACGATCAACTGATAAACGAGTGTCATGAACGAAGCACACGCAGTAAATATATCGTTTTAGCTGGAGTAATAGAATCTACATCTGAGAACGCTGCAGAACGTTTAGAACATGATACTCAGGAAGTATTAAAAGTTACCAAAATGGTTCTTAAGGACTGCCCCGATCCTCAACAAATTTTCCGACTTGGCAAATATCAACCTAACAAAACTCGACTTACAAAAGTATGTTTTACATCTGAAAAAGTGGTGAAACAGCTGCTCCGTAACAGAAATAACGTTAAATTCAACAATACAAAGATCTCCTCTGATCAGACACCCTACCAGCAAGAGATTTTGAAAAACCTACGGCAGGAGCTACAACAGCGAACTGAAAATGGAGAGATCAACTTATACATCAAATACGAAAAAGGGATGCCCAAGATAATACAGTCACAGTCAAAAAACTCCGCAGCGACTATAACAACATCTTTACCTCGTACCATGAAGTCTATGGCGAGTCTTAATAAAAATACCTAAAGTTTTACATGCCCTATATGTAATACACCTCCATGTTCTTAATATGATATTCTAAATACCGTTTTGCATCACTTTTGAACACAGAACTACATAATATGATATACTTAAAACTGTCTAACATTACTCTTGAACACAAAACTACATAATATGAAATAGTAAATACTGTCTAACATTACTTTTGAACTTAAAACTGTCTAACATTACTCATGAACACAAAACTACATAATTAACCAATAAACTTACTTAGAGTACAAGTATTAATATAAACAATCAAATTTATAGATTTCTTACAAAAACAATAACATAAACCTACACAATATGAGCACACCTCTCTATTTACCTAATATACCGCATCCATCCAACCAAGAGCATCGCCGTATTTCTGTTCGTACATCGTAGTGTTGTTCTTAGTGCAGTTAGCAACGCGGAGATACGGTCCGAGCGCTTAGCGCAATAATTATTGTAATGGTTTTCTACCCCCATCGATTTTTAATATGTATACGTACTTATCCTATTTTTAAACACTGTATGCTTAGTTTTACTTTTAATTTGTAAAATTTCTCATGTAAGTGAATTCTTGAAATTCTTATGGGAAATAAAAAGTGTGTAAGAACGAAATAATCCGTGATAAATTTACTATTAACCTTTAATATATACAAAAGCGATATTACTTATAGTTTTAGCGCAATCCGCCACCAAATACGAACGTTTTTATTAATTTTTATATTTTTTCAGCTGTATGTTTAGTTTTCTCAAAAACCTCACACTTTATCGCCAAGATATGTATGACTGAAGTAAAAAATAGACGTTCGTATTTGGCGGCAGATTGCGCTAAAACTATAAGTGATATCGCTTTTGTATATATTAAAGGCTTATATTAAATTTATCACGGATTATTTCGTTCTTACGCACTTTTTATTTAACGTGTAAGGTTTTCTTTTAAAATGGAAAATACCGCGCTCGGGGACACTTTCAAGGGCGCGGGGGGGGTGAAGCTCATCCCGGAGGGGAGGGGAGAGTAGATAAAATTTAACTTTGCTCTATAGCCTACAAAACCTGATAGATAAAAGTTCTCCATTAATTTTGCCAAATTTTCCATACATTTGAATGTAGTTTTCTTGAACTATATGTACAGTCACAAACTGGATAATGTACCCCTGCAGGTCGATCACATAACGCATTGTACGAGGATGTGTAATGATCGGTATAACAACTTTTGATATATTTTCACTGGATATAACAACATTTAATATAATTTCATTGGATATAATCACTCAAGGGACATAATAAACTTTTGGTATAACAACAATCAGTATAATTTCACGGCGTATAATGCTCAAATAGTATAATACATTTTTGATATAACGTTTAATGGATATAATGTATGTTAGGTGTCACACTGGATAAGGAACTGAACTGGAAGAAGCATACAGATCTCACCATTACAAAGGCCCTGAGGGTATTTGGAATGTGTAGATCAGCGTATGGCAAAACATGGGGACTGAACCCCAAGGTACTGAAGTGGATCTACACCATGATGGTGAGACCCATAATACTGTACGGTAGCCTGGTATGGTGGCCAAGGACTTTAATGAGCACATGCAGAGAGGCCCTGAGAAAGGTGCAGAGAACGGCATGCATGGCTATAACAGGGGCGTTTCGTACCACGCTTACAGCGGCGCTAGAAGTCCTACTGGACCTACCGCCACTTCACATGGTGATTAAGTCAGAGGCGCGCAAATCGCTCTACAGATTAAGAACTCTTGGACTGTGGAGCGATAGCAAGCCGAAGACTAAGCACACAAACATGGAGACTGATGGTCTCTTAGACAGAATAACAAACATGGGAAGCGACAAAATGCTACCCAAGTATGTATTCCACAGGAACTACACAACAAAAGTTCCAACCAGGGCTGAGTGGGCCGAAGGTCTAGAACCACCAAAGTCTGGTATCGAAGACAGTATATGGTACACGGACGGATCAAAAATGGGATCCAGTACGGGAGCAGGCATTTATGCAAATGACTATAGTAGTAGTGTAAGCATGGGTAATTTGGCAACTGTCTTCCAAGCGGAGACATACGCCATAATTGCTTGTGTACAGGAGAATATAGACAGGCGAACCAAAGGGCGGACTATCTATATACTCAGTGACAGTCAAGCGGCCCTTAAAGCGCTTACGGCGCCGAAAGTGGACTCTAGACTAATTTATAATGGCGTCCAAGCACTAAACAGACTTGGAAGGCACAATAAGGTGCAACTAGGGGCACAAGGGCTTCATCGGCAACGAAAGAGCAGATGAGCTTGCAAGAGGGGGCTCTACAAATCACTTTGTAGGTCCAGAACCATTTGTGGGACTCTCGCAGGGGACCATAATATCGGCCTTTAAAGCCTACGCCAAAACCAAACACCAACACGAGTGGAGGAATGAGGCTGGCTTAAGGCACTCTAAGCTCTTCATAGAAGGAGTGGACTCGGGCTGGACCAGAAAACTCTGGAAATCCAGTAGGAAGCAACTCAGAATTATATCTGGGGTGTTCACTGGTCACTTCGGGGTCAAGGATCTCTTGGCCAAGATGGGACTATCTGATAGTTTAGACTGTAGAATGTGTGGCGAGGAGGATGAGACTATGGAACACTTATTGTGTGAATGTCATGCCCTTGCCAGACAAAGAATGAACTACTTTGGTAACGGTTACCCGCAACCAAAGGAATTCAAGGTGCTCCCGGCGAACTGCATCATCCGCTTTGTGGAAATGATGGAGCAAGCCTGGGAGCAGGTATAAAGGAGAGGGCAAATGCACAAAAGATCCCACTGGCTAGATAAGATAAGATAAGATGTATATTGGATATAAGTATTAGTGGTATAATGTTTGGAAAGGTATAATATATTTTTTCGGTTGCAATCGGACCATGCGTGTTTGGCAGAATCGTACAATGGCAAAAAAGTCGGTTCTGGCGCTTCGCCGGCCGCTACCGCGGCACGCTCGCTTCGCTCGCTCGGCTCGCGCGCTTAGGGTCGCGGTACACCTAACACTCCTCCTCGCTTCGCTCGTCGTCGTAACCTACACCGACCTGCCTTAGTTATGCAAAAATAAAGTCGGTGATATTCGTTGTATGCTTCAAGAAATTGGGCGGAATATACATTCTGCTACGTAAAATTCTGCGAAATTCAATTCGGCCATATTACTATTCTGCAATTCAAAATTCTGTCAAATGAGTGTTATGCGACATGATAGTTATGCTAAGTATATGATTATGCTAAAATATCATTCGGCTAAAAATGTTTCTGCGATAACTGTTATGCGGAGTGTATTTCGGACAATCGATATTATGCCAGATAAAGGGAACCCGTTTCAGTGGGGCGCGTAACGATCGATATAAAAACTTCTGATTTATTTTCACTGGATATAACGATTCCAGATTATGCCAATAGTACATTATACCAACTGAGTTTTATATCCAACAAAGTTATATCCCATGTATGTTATACGTTATGACTGTTAGCTTAATAGTTGTTATATCACAAGTTCATTATATCTGTTGATAATTATATTACATGAGAATGTATCAAATGTTGTTATATCAAAAGTGCATTATATCCCTTAATCGTTATATCCAGTGAAAATATATCAAAAGTTTTTATATCGATCGTTACGCACCCATTGTACGAACGTCGGGTAGGTCTAAATGTCACTTTTTATATGGACAATTGACAGTTAAATTGTACCGACGCGCGTTCGGAACGTTACGTGTTTACCCCCCAGGTTGGGGTGGATAGTAGTTGAAAGTATAAAAGGTACAGGTAACTTCCCTAGGATCGGGATTTAGTAATGAATGTAATTTCCCTCCGTTCGGGAATTCAGTTATCCAGCGTGCGGCTGCACAGACTGCGTAGGTACAATTAAGGGGGTGGGTTATGCAAGGGAGCCTATCATCCTAAGTCCCTACCCTATCCTTGACTTACGACCTTGATGCTGACAGGGATATCTGTTACCACGAGACCTAAGGCAACAGATGGAATCCTTCGGGGAGGAAATTGGGTTGGCGGAGGGTGAATTTCTCACAGCCGATCAAACAATGAAAAATGGAATGAATGGAATGCGCTATCCATGCAATGTAATAGGTACTATTATATCTACTGCGCAAATATAATCCTGGCAGTATACCGACGAGATCTTAGTGATATGATCGTCTTCAGTAAGCTCCCGGTAAAGTATAAGGCGGCCATCAGGTCATCACACTGCGGTGCGGATGCGCGGGACCGCGTACAAATTTCCTCGGACGGAGGTGCGGTGCAGTGCGAAGTACCGTGCGGAATTTATATACAAGTTGAGGTCCTGGCGTACAACGTTGTGAACCGTCGCTCCGCACGCCGCAATGGGGTGCAGGGGCAGTGTGATGAACGCGACTGTGAAGTCGCAACACGATAGAACTCTATTCTATCACATCAAATGTTAGCCTACTTATATCAGCAAATATGTGAGTGTTAGATATAGGTTAGCAGCACACTTGCAATATGAGAGTTTCTTTCTTTATTACGTTTAAAGAAATGCGCATCATGAACGCGTTTTCGGATGATTAATGATTTGATCTGACACTTTATTTTACAATAATTATCGATTAAATTGAGTCAGAAAAAGAGTAATGCCTAGTGATTTTGTCATCATTCGCCCGAGTAGTCCTACTTACCGTCTACATGACTGTGGTATAGGGAGCCAATCTGAAATGTACGCTTTGCATCCTGATTGAAACGAGCGAGAGAAACATATTGAAATCACATTGGACTGCAAACATACGTTTCAGATTGGCCCTCAAATCAAAAGCATGCTCAAAATCAAAATATTAATTCTTCAAACAGGCCACAAGGGCACTTTTACAATCAACATGTATATCTATTGATTCTAAATTATACATCATTCAAAAAAAACTACATTTTCAATGTTTTACATTAAACATGTAAAAAAAATAAGAGAAATTTTACAATCCATAATTCTTAGAGATATACAGCGAAGTACAAAATATAAAAATATATTTAGAATCAAGTATAAAAAAGACAGGAAAGTCAAACATGTTATAAATAATTGATTTATTAATTGGTATAATATGAATATCTTTATTAGGCATAAAATATGCTACATTCGTTGATATCATTATGTTTATACGAGCAAGACTACTTTCATCAACAGCAGTAAAATAAAATAAAAAAATAGAAAAGAAAGGTATATTTAGCGTAGGTACTCTAAAATTAAATTAGATGTCATAATAATACTATGTCGTAATCGTAACCAATAATTATTTTTTTAATACAGTTGCTCAAAACGTGGTACTTTTTGTAGCTGCAAATCGTGCGCAAAGTTGCATTTTACGCACTAGCGCTTTTTACTTTTCCACGTGTATCGAACGACGTTTTTTAATACAGTTGCGAATAAATAAGAAAAATAACAAGTAAGGAATATGAAACTTTTACATTATTAATTCTGTAACATTATTGTAATACAGTTGAAAAATAATGAAGTTGTTTAAAAAAATATTTTTTTTTTAATACTGTTCTTACTTGTTGTTTTTCTTATTTTTTCGCAGCTGTATTAAAAATTATTTTTCTCAAACAGCGGAAAGCGTCGCATTTTGTTTGAAAAACGAACACGCGATGCGCAATATGTTCATCCGACAAAATATAAAAATTAAATAATTTCGTCTATGCTCCTATGACTCCTATCCTATTAGCGATATTTATAGTAATATATACAAAACCCATTATTTCCCTTTTTAAGAATAATGCTTTTGACTAAATCAAAGTTAAGGTACCTATGAATGAATGAACGAATTTTTTTTATTTCGTGTAACCATGGACACATGTTGTTAGTAGAATTTACAAAACTAGGGGGTTAGTAGTTACAGCTAAACTTACATTTAAAACAAAACAACACTGACAGGGGAGTGTAGTCCCTCGCAGTGTGACATGTAGGGACAGTCAACCCTGTCCGCTATCATGCGCAGAATGCTGTTGGGACTGCGGCGCACCCTGCGCACCAGGGATGCTGCGCGCGTACGCATGCTTGTATAAAAACAGTCCACACGCGCCGCCGCGAACATCCCTGATGCGCTACAGAAACGACGCAGTCCCATCAACACCCGGAACGCATTATTATACTGGACCCTAAGGGCCCCATATGCCCGTTGCGTATACTGCTCCCACAGATTGCAGGTATAGAGGGAGGTGCAAAATGCCCTAAACAGTGTTTCTTTTACCTCTTTAGAGCACTTTGCAAATCTGCGGGCGATCATATTCGCCCGGACCGGCAGGGCCCTTCGTTCCCTTTCCATGTCCAGGTCGTCTTTGAGGTTGGTCGCGATCACATGGCCTAAGTACTTGAAATGGTCCACTCTATCCATAGGGGTACCATTGAGGCAAATGGTAGGAACTTCCACTGTTTTCTTGCGATCGCACTCAAATTTACCTTGGCGGAAACCGGGATTGCTGACTCGTTTCTTGCCAGGCAAACCCTTTCTTTCCGAGCTATAATGTAACTAATAATTATTATTACTCAAACGCAATGAGTTGGAGATCGGAATACTTGTCACTTCACAAAATGTGACGTATTTATGTGGCAAAACTGTCACCCCCTATCCCATTGTAATCGCGCTTTGATAATACATATATTGCACATTACTTTACTCTTAAATTAAATCACAATGTGTCTACAAAATATTCGTTATTCGTCATACATTCTTAACGTTACCAAATTTTGAGTTTATTGTTGAATCTAATAAGAATTGAATCTAAGAATTAATGATAATACATGCAACTGCTAATTGATATCAATCAATAGTTTACGAAGTGAATGTGAGTCTACGGATTCTTCGGCTTCAATTGTCTGAAAACAGAAAGACATTTTAATTATTTCCAAGTTACCTACTTTGTGAACCCCCAAATATCTGTAGGTTTGATTTAAGTACTGAGTACCGTGGCAAATTAAAGAATAGGTCTTCTCAATAGTTATGACTTGGTTGTGTTTTTATCAGTGGCAATCAATTAATTTAATTTAATTTTAAGTACAAATTCTCTGGCTCTGTGCTTTTGTGAGATGATCTGCCAAATTTTGCTATTCGCACTCATTTAACGCATTGTACGTATTAGGTACGTTAGATCTAAATGTAACTTTTTGTATGGGAAAATGACAGTTGTGTTGTCCTAACGTGCGTTTGAAAAGTTATGTGATCACCCTGCAGGTCATGGGTCTAACAATTTAAGTCTATCGGCAATATCACGAGCATTCATTAGAACTTTTTTAATAGCTCTGAACTCTGAAAACTTACATATATTCCGTGGTTAAAAAAAAAAAACTTAATTACTGACAAATAAACTTACATAAAATTCACATTAGATTCATTAAACATTTTCTTCGAGGAGTTTGTTTTGAACTTCTTAACATGACTCTTCTTGTCTTCGATATAAAATACTTTGTTTATGCCAGATTCTATAATAACCTTAGCACATTCATTGCATGGAAATAGGGTGACATAGATAGTACCATCCTTTAAATTCAGGGACCCCTTGTTGATGATGGCATTCATTTCCGCGTGCAACACTGAAACATAAATATTAATGAATGATATCTCAAATTCCAGGAATTCGATTACTTATATTGGAATCTCTCACTTGTCCTAGCGCACAACCAAACTTTTCGGAATGGGATTTATCTTGAGGTTGATCTTACTATCGAGTTAATAGTGCTTCATATCGATCACTCCGCATATCGAGCATCTACCATCCCGCTCACCGTCCTTATCCTTACAATACCCTTATTAATGTACATGTACAGTCAGCAGGAGAAGTAGCTAAGCGGGCCGGGTGTTCAAAATGACCTACACACGATCTTAATTTCTACGCTTAGCTACTTCTGCTGCTGACTGCACAGTGCCCCGTTGAACGAATGGGCGCGTCTCACTGATATCATAATTTAGGATATTTCGAATTAAACAGATATTACCTCTCTATCTTATCGCGCTATCGTGCCTGTCGCGAGCAATCGTGACCTATGTACCCATGTATGTATATACAATAATATTGATGCACTGTTAAGTAACACTCGATTACTGCGTTATCTTATACTTATATACTTCATTTCTTACTGAGACTAGGTACATGTACATCCGACACATTTTGTAATTATGTAGTCCGAAAAATGTTTCTATAGAAAGTTCAACACATGCATGCCCTCTCGCATTTGCTTATTTATAAAAATAAATAAATATTTGCGGACAATCACACACAAATCTTCCTAGTCCCAAACTAAGCAAAGCTTGCACATTCTGCCTCATAAGTTGCTGAACACCTAAGTACCTTAATGTCGTTTTAATTTCACACGTTTGACAACTTCTTATGGCAGTTTAACATGACGTTTAATACGACACGGTTCAAAGGTGTTGCCGCTTGTGAGGCTGACCGTACTATGGGTTAGTACCTCAGAGCATAGAATACTAGAGAGAGGACAAGCCGCCGGCGACCGTGTCGCAGCTGTATGCTCAATGGGCATACACTGCCATACTGTGCACGCGTGCTGATCGCAGAGAATATTACGTTTTTTCCCAAAATGCCTGATATGATGCGCGTTTATTGTCAAATAAGCGTGTAGGTATACAAGTGTGTGTGTTTTAGATGTGTGCGTGCTTTGTCTTGTCAATTACTTGGGCGTTGTGTGGGTTAATGTACTTGCGACAGGGCTCAGGTATCGGGTGCTGTTTGTGGAGTCCGGTCTGTTCATGCTTGCAAGGGCATAGTAACTACCTAAATACTAGTGTTATTATCATTATTTTGACGAGAGACATCATTCTGTTCTTGACACGTTTTATTGTTATTGACCCTGTACATCTCTGACAATATTACATTAATGATCCTTTTTTTTCTGTTTTAACGCTTAGGGACAGTATACATCTCTATAAGAACATTAGAATAATTATTAATTGTATTTGGATGCTCAGAGACATTATACATCTCTGGGGTACTAAATTATATCATAAACTTATTGTTAATTCTGATACAGACCTTATATCGAATGTATTTGATAATATTTTACAATTTTGGATTGTTCTAGTTTTCATTCAGTGACATTTAGTTTGTAACCATTTAGGTACTAATTAGTTAAAATCTGCAATTTTAAAATGATTATTGTGTAAGATTATTAATATTATATTGTAGAACACCATTTGACATGTAAAAGTGCCCTTGTGGCCTATTTGCAGAATAAATAATTGATTTTGATTTTGATTTTGATTTTGCTCACTCTATACAAATCGGCCGCCATGTCCGATCTCCTTATATTCATACATCTGTGGTTAGTACCGATGGTAAAAATGCTAACCTTAGATACTTAGATAAATAAATAATTAAATACATGGCTCAGGAACAAAATATTCGTGCTCATCACACAAATAAATGCCCCTACCGGGATTCGAACCCAGGACTTCTAGCTTCGTAGACAGGGTCACTAGTGTCACTTCCAAACCAACTAGGCTGTATAAGAAAGACGAATATAAGAAAAAAACCAGCCAAGTGCGAGTTGGACTCGCGCACGAAGGGTTCCGTACCATTATCTATAACAAAGGCAAAAAAATGAAGTTTGTTGTATGGGAGCCCCCCTTAAAAAATATTTTATTTTGTTTTTAGTATTTGTTGTTATAGCGGCAGCAGAAATACATAATCGGTGAAAATTTCAATTCTCTAGCTATCACGGTTCTTGAGATACAGCCTGGTGACAGACAGACGGACGGACGGACGGACGGACGGACGGACAGCGAAGTCTTAGTAATAGGGTCCCGTTTTACTCTTTGAGTACAGAACCCTAAAAAGTGACCTGTGATTCATACACAACATTTTGGTAATCTACTAAATGACGTTCATTTAAGTATCATACAATTTTAGAATTAAATTGCTCAAGAAATACTTTTATGCTTAAATTGTTTAATGAAGCAGTGAAAAGCGATTCCTTATTGGGATTAGACCGGTTTCCTCGCGATGTTTTTCTTCATCGAAAATACACTGTTAAATATGAAATTATATTTCGTACTGTTTTTCGAAAAAACACTTCCGACCCCCAGATTGAAAGTCGCCTTGCTGCTTGACTACAGTGGCTTTAAATGCAAGTTAAAAAAAAAGACAGTCACTTACCATACAACAGTTTCTCTTCCCTATCCCACGACAACTTTTCACATCCACGTGGATGCCTATTGTAACTGCAAAAAAAATGCATTAGATGTATATACTAAGTAGAACAAACAAAGCATATTTATTGAACGAGAGTGAAACGAATATAGTTCTCCGTTATCCCTTACGGGTCGGGTCACATTTCTCAACCGATTCTTATGAAATTTTGTGAGCAGAGCAGGCAGCGATAATCACTTACTTACTTTGTATAGCTTTTTAGGGTTCCGTAGCCAAATGGCAAAAAACGGAACCCTTATAGATTCGTCATGTCCGTCTGTCTGTCCGTCCGTATGTCACAGCCACTTTTTTCCGAAACTAAAACTTGGTAAGTAGATGTATTCTGTGAACCGCATTAAGATTTTCACACAAAAATCGAAAAAAAACATTAAGTTTTAGGGGTCCCCATAGTCAAAACTGAAATTAATTTTTTTTATGGATAGGTCTTCAAAAATGATATTGAGGTTTTTAATATATATTTTTTTCTAAACTGAATAGTTTGCGCGAGAGACACTTCCAAAGTGGTAAAATGTGTGTCCCCCCCCCCCTGTAACTTCTAAAATAAGAGAATGATAAAACTAAAAAAAATATATGATGTACATTACCATGTAAACTTCCACCGAAAATTGGTTTGAACGAGATCTAGTAAGTAGTTTTTTTTTAATACGTCATAAATCGTAAACCGCAATTTATTTTACGGAACCCTTCATGTGCGAGTTCGACTCGCACTTGGCCGCTTTTGCTAATTCAGTTCTTAGATTTTCTTTTTTAAAAAGCCGCTATATCTACTGCTCTCGAGAGCTACGAGCCACTTGTTATTTCTGTGTAACTCACCCAATTACATTTTTTTTTCTATCAGCAGAGACAACACAGGCTCCAACCTTCTTTTCGCGGTCTGGGCTGTCCCTGGAGGCCTGGACTGCTTTAGCCATGAAATATTCGTCGGTCATGCCGTTCCCATTGGTTTGAACCTCGCTAAAACATAAACATTCATTATTTGAAGTGCACGCTGTGTTACACATTCTAGGAAGAAGTTTGGGATGTAATATGGAAATAAAAAAAAACTATTGTAGGCCTAGATTGGAACCTTATTAAATAGATCACCAGGTAAAAGTAGAACTATCACTTAATAGTAATAATACTTTGGAAGTACTAAGTTACTTATGTCAAAATTTTCATGGGGTAGGTATTCAATAGTTTTGGCCGAGGCTGTACATAAATATGTTAACTTAGTGCACTGTAAAGTCTGCTGCACAAATAAATAAATACAAATAAATGCCTACCATTTCATTGTTAATTTATGTTCAAATTACAGTGTATGTTACAATAGCATATATAAAAAGTGAGTATTATAGTTAATTTGGTCATGAAAGCATAGTCGCCATAGTCGGTGTTGGTCGTCATAGCACGAGTTTTTATCAAAGCATCGTGAATAACGCCTATAACATTTCCGAGGTGGACAGTTACGATGAAATACAGATTCCGGAATAAACTTATAGGCAGATAAGTTTATTCATTCATATCTTAACTATATTAAATAACGGAAGTTTTGTTCCAGTTCAAATCTTATTATATAGTACGCCTAAGTATTTGTACATACCTCTGTAATTTCGACAGATATTTTCATAGTATATCTCTAATTAGAATTAAATAGAAGTTACCTTTCTAATTTTCTTTTCTTGCTTGTTCCGTTCATTGTTGTCATTGTTAATGCAATAGTGCAATGGACGTCTCTAGTAACACTGCAAATTGTTAAAATGTATCAAATATTTATATTTTTAATTGTGGTTCATTGGGACATATTGTACGTGTTCCAATTTGATTTAAATGTGTTACACACACTTGTTGCATCACTGCGCAAGGAGCACGTGGCCGCCAGCGCGCGAAAAACGTGATACATAGGTAACAATAAAGTTATAAAGATAAGTAAGCGTAAATGACTTCCCGGAAATCGCTACCGGTCATAGTTTACAAAGTATAGCGCCGGAGCGAAAAACTCAAAATGTACACCTCACGCAGAATGTAACAACAGGTAAAATATACAACACGCAAAATATACACAACGCATATTGTAAACAAGCGGACGTACAAAAAACAAAAAGTACATTAGTGTGTACACTGTACATTTTGCGTTTTGTATATTTTGTGGAGCGTTGTTTTCGATATCATTCTTTACCACCTTCGTAGAATAAAAAAATTACAAAATGACTCCTTGGCCAAATAACAAATCATATTAATTAAAAAAAACTACCAAATGAAGATAATCCCTTGCGTCAGGTGTAGGTACCTTGTGCAATGACTAAAAGAACTAACAATAACAATACCTCTATTAATCACCTATATTTATATGAACTGAACTGATAAGAAATGTGACATTATCCTCAAGGACAATAAAAGGACAAATAATAAAAGGTGCCGAAAGTGCCGGGGCTGCTTTCATTGTTATCATTGCATTTCCTCGAAATCCGATAGTGCAATGCAACACAGTAAATTGTTATGAAATACCTATTTTATATATTACCTTAGTTTCGGGTCATACTTACTTTGTCAGAGTGGTCAACGCTGTTTAGATGTCGACGGCTGGTATTCGGTTTCGGAAGTTTTGTTGATGGACTTCCTGCTTTCCTTCGCGGTGTCTCTCCATTTGTGGTGGTTGTACCCGTTCTGAGAATACTTGCCCACGGATGATTTGGCCAGTGATTCCAGCAGGTCGTTCCATGGGGTAGAAGAGCGCCCTCTAGATCTTTTGCATGCGAGCTGGCCCTAGTAACCCGCTCCATTGAATCCTCCTTTCTTGAGTCATGGCCAAAGAACTCCAAAGTTCGTAGTTGACTGACACACTTTACGCATTTCCATTTTCATTAATTATCTAATTATAATCCGATTTACTAGGGCAGTTTCACGTGATAATGTGGACACGCTGGACAAAAGCACCAAATTTTGTTCAGTGTGGAATTCCCTGAACCCAAATATGTTTATTAAGACACCAAGTTTGTGATTCTAAGTTATTTGCAACCCGAGATATTAATAATATAGGTACCTATAATTCAAAATGACCGCCATAAAAAATAGCCTACGGTGGAGTTGGTTCCTATCTAAAACTTAAAGCTATGTGTCTAACTATAGTACCAGAAAAAAAATTGGTGCTTTTGTCCGGCGTGTCCACATTTACGACAATTGGGTCCGCTCCGGCAGTCTGTCCCACTAATTTCATTTAAATGTGATGTGCACTTGTTCTAACACGTCAGTAAGGTGGAGTAGTGCGCACAAAAGGTCGGAAGCGCACTCTCTTCTGAAATCGCAACCGTCAATAGGTTACGGTACGCGCTTACCACCATCGTACTATTTAAAAAAAACTTTCGAAGATTCCATTTTTGGTATAAGTTTTTGTTGCGGACTGTACTTTTTCACAGTCGTCAACTAGGTCTAGGTACTCATTGAGTGGGTTCTAATGAACCCAAATACGACGTGGTAATCTTGTGTAATTGAACTAATTGATGAGTTCCCATGGCCCTCTTCCGTCTCCATAATCAGACCAGTTTCATGGTACCATAGTATTGCATTGTGATCCGACTTAAATAATTGTTCAACACTTCAACTCGATTGGACTTCAGGAAGTTGGCCAATTGTCAATTTGAGCTGCTAGAATTAACGCACACTGACTAACACTGCAAGTTATTGAATAAAACTTCAAATCGACCCCTTGGAAAAATCACAAATCACATTAATTTAAAAAGGACACAATGAAGAAAAACTGCTTCTAAAGCCACTTGTATTTTTCTAATTATTTTAGGCTAGCATAATGTTATTTATTTAAATGTAATTTTCAATGTTATTTAATATCTAGTTACTTATTGTTTTGTATTCAATATTATTTAATAATACTAGATCTCTATAATATTTTTATAATAGTGCACTGAAACGAAACTCGCTTTTCCACTTTCGTCAAATTTCTGAAGCACACAAGCACTTATGTGAATAACTCTTAGAATCGAACTGATTAGGAAATGATAACGATAACAAATGTGATATCGAAGAACAATCAAAGGGAAAATCATAAGAGAACAAATTCTTATGTAGAACTCCCGTAGACACTTCCTTTGTCACTCCCGGAATTGTTTCCGGGATCAAAAGTAATATCACTCGGAACTCAAACGTTTTAAACGCAATCTAGACTCTCTTCTCTATGGATATCGTTAGCTGTATGTATGAAATGATTACTTTGGTACCGTTTTATTATTTTGTATGTGATGAAACAACTACATTTACTTATTATCCTCTTTTGATAATATCGGGAAAGTTCAAAACAATGTTCATTACTTAATTTTGATTTGTCGCTTTGAAACCATTTTAATATATAGTAAAGAGTTAGGTTCCACGAGTCAATTGTAATTTAACATTTGTATTGATATTTTAGGTTACTAAGTTAATAAATAATTTAATAAGGAATTGTATTACGCATTCGCAAGGTGGCGTGGGGTAATGGAGTGGCGTTGCTTGGAAAGGTCTTATCTGTTGAACTAAGATTGTGTAAACATAGTTTGTTAGTAAAAAGTGAATTGAATTATACTTTTACAACATTTTTTTTATTATTGATTAAATCAGTATCTTTAAATTTACAAAGTATGCCATTCTTAGCCACTATCGGAAACCTTGGTTTTTATAATAGCTGGCGTGATCGCGCGGATCGATCCGCATTAACAAACTTTTAACATACTTAACACTAGTATTAATTATAGATATGTATAATATACATATTATGTAGGTACTTATATTATCCATCTACTAAAGTTAACAACAATGAACAATTTAGTTTACAGTTTAAATTGGGATTCACATTCCAGGTAATATTTTTTAAGTAACGATTTATATTATACTAGCTGTTGCCCGCGACTTCGTCCGCGTAGAACTTATACTTAGAAAATATAATGCAAACAAACTTCTACTTACCATCTTAAGGGATGATTTCCGAGGCAAATACTATTCTATATGCTTCGAAGGGTCTCAAATTATCTCTATACCAAATTTCATCTAGGTAGGTACATGGATTTCATCCAAACTTTCACCCCCTATTTCATACCCTTAGGGAATGATTTTGGGGATAAAAACTATCTAATATCATTCTTCGGGACTCAAACGACCTTTATACCAAATTTCATCTGAACGGGATTCATTCAAATTTTCACCCCCATTTCACCCCCTTAGGGAGTGATTTCCGGAATTAAAACTATCCTATGTCCTTTCTTAGGACTCAAGGTATCTCTATACCAAATTGTATTAAAATGGGTTCCATCCGAATTTTCACCCCTAATTTCACCCCCTTAGGGGTTGATTTCTGGGGTAAAAACTATCCCATGTCCTTTCCCAGGACTAAACCTATATCTACACCAAATTTCATCAAAATAGATTACATCCAAATTTTCACCCCCCCCCCCCTTTTCACCCCCCCCCCCCCCCCCTTTCACCCCCTTAGGGGATGATTTCCGGGATAAAACCTATTATATGTCCTTCCCCGGGACTCAAACTATTTATGTACCAAATTTCATCTAAATCGGTGCAGCGGTTTAAGTAGCTCCATACAAATTTCCACCCCCAATTTCAGCCCCTCAGATATAAAAACTACCCTTTGTCCTTCCCCGGAGCTCAAACTATCTGTATACCAAATTTCATCTAAATCGGTTCAGCGGTTTAGGCGTGAAGAGGTAACAGACAGACAGACACACTTTCGCATTTATAATATTAATATGGAAGTATGGATTATTAGTTTGGATAGTATGGGTTCTTTCCGCTTGTTTTCCAAATAGAGGTATAGCTGTAGACTCACTTCAAAAGAAAGAAGAAACGAAAAACTCATTCATATATCTCAAAAAATTACCAAGCTACAACCGTTTTAATGTCGCTTGTTAGAGTGAGAAAACGATCAGGGACCGTGACGTCACGATCCTCGAGCGTCATAGTAAAAAACAATCGTTTCATTATAAAGGTGCGTTTTGCGGAAAAGAGACGCAACAAACCCCGTCTTAAACTTTATACACTTATAACTTAGTGATTACCTATACGAGTATAGCCTCTTGCGTTGTTTTTTTTCGAGATAATACAACATTATGATTATTTTGTTTAGTGTCTACATCCCTATTTTCGATAAGATAAGATAAAATAAGATTTCTTTATTGTCAGAACTGTGTACATTTAGTTGTTTTGGGTAAAATAAAGTCCAACAGCTTGCCCATTTCGGACGTACAATATTAAACTTAAAGCTAGTCAAATATACTAAAACAATAACAACAATAGTATTTCCAAATAATTTTAACCATATTCACACATAAAATATTAATTTAGATCTATCCGACATCCGTATTTTCTTTTAAACCACGAACTTCGGAATTCGAAAATATTCGGGTATCTCTATCGCACTAACAAATGACAGGAATGCAGATATACGAACTTCGAGTTTCAGTTTTCGTGGTTTGGCTGAATACGCAAAGAGCGCGCGCGCGTGCCATTCAAAAAAACCAAGTTTATATTGTTCGAATTTGTTGTTACAATTGTAGAAATTACGCCTTAATTCGACATTTGCGCATATAAGTTCGCATATCAAAATCGATTAATTTTATATTTGCTTTTGGTACCTATGTGTCTCGTCAATGTATATCGTAGACGGGATTAAAATTATTAATAGGCGAAAGAAATGCAAAGAAATTCCGCCATTTTGTCCGTAGTATTTCCTATTAGTCTGTGATTTTGACGTTTCTTTTAGCTGACAGATGTGGCGGCGATATACTTTAAGAATAATAAATGAAGAATTAAATGAAGTCGTATATTACGGAAAATAAATTAATTGTCGCAGTCGGATAATAACTATCCTAAGTTGCAGCTGGAATAATAATGTACCTATATAAAATGTTTCATATTTTTCCGTCCATGGGATGCTGAGAACATTCGTACCACAGAAAGCTTAGTTTCAAACTGGCTGATTATTTTTTTAATTTAGAGATTTATTATAAGTGGAGATTATAAATTACCCGGGTTATCAATTATACTTATACCTAAAACTGGAATTCGAAACCAAAAAAACTACGACAATGTTGCCACTGCAATAAAATGATCTTACAATAGTAAATCCCTTTTTTCTAAAAACACACGCTGACATAATTTAGTTATTGGTAATTTAAATTCTATAATTTAAAGAAGTAATTTTATTTACTTATTTTTACATAAATACAAGACGCTTTAATAAAAACTTAACCATCCGTAATTTTTGGTTGCAAAGCTGGTATTGCGCTTGTATCACTTCAGGGTGTTAATAACATTTGGTACAACATTTTTACTACATACATGTAAGTTATTAATAACCTATTTTTGCATACATTTAGCTAATTGTAGAATAATAGTGTGTAGAATAATAGGTAAAAGGGCATGTAGCCAGGAATAATAAAACATTTAAAATGGTAGAGGTCAAAGACCTATTTCAGGAAGGCCTCCGGGAGGTGACACCGCAGAAGTGGCAGTCATGATTGTGTAAGTCATGTCATGAAAGTAGAGGACGAGATGTGCAAACTGGACGGATTAATTACTGGAGTGGTGGAAAACTTTATTATACAAGTGACCGACTCAGATTCCGAAGTTAGTGGTTCTGACATTAGTGATGGTGAAGATGAAGAAATAAAAAACAATTCATAAAAAAATGGTTTTATTTAACTTTTCCATACTATCTTAATAATATGTCGTGTGTGTTCAGTGGTAATTCAACTTGTTTAAGTTCTTTACAATAAAATTTTGTCAATGTTAGTCGAGTTGAAAATAAAGTTTGTATTTAAGTTCCTTTTTTTGAGAAAATCCTAATGAATGAATTGTGCCAGCCAATACAAAGAAGCATATAACAAAAAGGTTGGCGAAACCTGAAAACTTTATTTGACAATGACATATTTTATTATTATTTTGTTTGTGGGCCTTAATATGCCGCTTCGACCAGCAAGTGATCTATTGTGGCAGCCCTTGTTTTAGAGTTCACCGTTAAGTCCCGTTGCCTCCAGGAAATTCCAGATTCTTTGGGCGCTGATATATGTTGTACTTCTTGTGGGTGCATTATGTGCCGCCCTAGGTAGGTACTTCTTTTATGCATGAGTGGTCCGCAGGAGCAGAGAATGTGCATTGCAGTCTCCTCTGTCTCCTGGCAGAACCTGCAAGTTGTGTCCTGCTTCATACCCATTTGAAACAGGTGTTTGTTCAATTTGCAATGTCCTGTCAGGATTCTTGTCACTGCGCAGGTTTTGTGCCTTTTGAATTGTAATAACTCTTTAGACAGCTTACTATTGAACCCTTCGATCAGGGCTTTAGCTTGTTTTTGTCCTTTGGTGAACTTCCACAGCTTGATTGCCTCTGATTTTTCCGCGTTGTTTAGCAGAGAATATGCTTTCCGTTTTGTGATGCCACAGAACGGTTCCGGGCCGACTAGGGCCGTGTCTGCGCCCTGCCTTGCAAGTTCATCTGCTCTTTCGTTTCCTACAATGTCGGAGTGCCCTGGTACCCATCTAAGTATGACTTTGTTGGAGTTCGCCAGGGTGTTTAGATTATTTTTACAATTCTGGACTAGTTTAGAGTAGGACTCTAGTGATTCTAGTGCCAGCAGAGCAGCTTGGCTGTCCGAGTTGATGTAGATATGTTGGTTCCTTAGGTTTCTTTCAAGATTGATCTCCACGCATTTATTTAATGCGAAGAGTTCAGCCTGAAAGATTGAGGCCTCCTTCCCCATGCTGACGCTAGCTTTGAACTTTGGCCTCTCACCGTAGATACCACATCCAACATCATCACCTTTTTTTGATCCATCTGTATACCAAATGTGGCTTCCCTCCTTGAAGTCCATTTGGTCATTTGTCCATTTGTCTCTCGGAGGTATTTCCACTGTATACAGTCTAGTGAATTTGCATTCCACGTATGTGTCGTCAGTGGGCATGCTTAGGTTTTTGTTATCAAAAACAAGTCTGGTCGATTTTTAGGTTATCCTTAATAACAACTCCTTTTATTTCTTTTTACTGGTGGTGGTTTATTAACATTCTTATCCTAGGTAGTGTTTTTAATATCACAATTCGTTTGGCCTAGCCATACGTTAAAATGGTAAGGAATGAGAAGGAGAAGCCCCCGAATCTCGAAGGATATAGACTTAGATTCCAATTCGACGAAGGAGATGGACATCGACTCTTCTGACAGCAAAAGGCAAATACTTTCAACCAAGCGTACCCTAAATCCCTCAGAATTGTCGCCGTCCGATAAGGTTATCGAACCCAAAGAAAAAAAATTGATTCAGGAATCTGCTGCTAGTTATGCGACACTATACAAACACCCCGACTTGGACAAGGCCCGCAAGTATGGGATCGACGATCTTGGCCCATTTATTGTTCATGTCTCCCGAGATACGGAGTCTCCCAACTCGGGAACATCTCTTCAGCCAATCACCGTCAGCCATACCATGACCAAAGAAAATTTTAAGGACATAAAGAAAGATGGCATTAAGTCCCTGGGCAGAAACCGTGTCTCGGTTGAGTTTAAGTCAGCTACAGCAGCTAATAGTCTTTTAGATAACCCATGCCTTATTCGCAACAAGTTTGCTGCTTCCATCCCCTCCTACCAAGTCTCCCGTATGGGTTTGGTACGGGGTGTCCCTGTTGAATGGAATGGAAGAGTTTGTTACAGCTACAGGTCTCAAGGAAGGTAATGGTAGAATCCTCAAAGCCCGTCGTCTTCAGCGCAAGGTGTTAAGAGAAGGTGGTCCTCCATCTTGGGTCCCGACACAGTCCGTAGTAGCTACATTTGAAGGACAAATATTGCCTTCTAGGGTATATGCTTTTTATACCTCATCAATTGTGGAAGTGTATATTCTTCCTACTATCCAGTGTAGGAAATGTCTGAGGTTTGGTCACATTCAGACCCAATGCCGATCTGATGCACGCTGCTTCAAATGCGCCAACAAACATCCCGGTGAAAGCTGCAATGTAGCCCCAGAACATGTCACATGTATATACTGCTCTGGTCGCCATTTCGCTACAGACCAACGCTGCCCTGAATTCTGCAGACAAAAGTCTATTAAACAAACCATGTCTGATCACAGCATCTCTTACCAAGAGGCTGCGACTCGGCACCCTGCTGTTCGTAGACCTTATGCTGATGTGTCAAAGGTTATGTTTGCTCCCGAATCGGGGGCCTCATGGCACCCCTCCCAGTCGCCTCCTCCTCCCTCTCCACCCCAGTCTCCTGCCACCACATCATACCGTCAGACAGTGTATCGTAATCCGCGTGCTCATACTCCTCTATCTCCGAGCTACGATCGTCATGCTCATCAAAACATTGTCTCAAGTCCTAGCTCTCAGACCCCAAATGGTTATGTTTTGTCCCAACGCATAGGAAAGGAGACCCCCAATGATAATACGCTTGAACTCCTTATCATGTTATTGACCAACTTTATCGCCAAATGGAGCGATTGCTTACCGCCCGACGTTGCCTCACTTATGATGACCCTCACAGAGAGACTTTCTTTTTCCAATGGCTCCATTGGCCAAATTCGTGACGTGGAATAGTCGAAGCATTAATCCTAAAAAAACAGATTTAATTAATCTAATCAATGACCACTCTCTTTGGAAGCAACAGGCGACCCTCGCGCAGGCAGCTTTCTTGCACAAATACTTGCAATCGCAATTCAACGCGGGAACGCTGCCTGCGTGATGGGAACCCTACCAAAGGGTCCAAATTTAGATAGTAATTTATAGTTTATGGTAGGTTATTTTTATGTTAGTTTTAGTTTTAATTTTAAATCTAGTTTTAATTGTATATTCTATTGTGTTTTTGTACTTAATGTATTTATTTTTATTATTACCTATTAAATTACTCTATATCTGTGGCGGCCATCTCGGAGACATGGCTGAGGCCGGGTTCCCGTTTCAGGATCACCGGCTTCGCATGCCTCCGGGAGGACCGTGACGATAGCCGTGCAGGCTGTGCGTTATTGATTAACAGACGTTACTCATTTTCTCAAATTTCCCTTCCCCCACTCCCAGGATATTAACGCAGTTGCAGCTAATGTAATGGGAATAAACTTCATTTCTGTATATATCCCTCACCCCAACCTAAATTTAATACCTGATCTCTCTTCGATCTTGCTCTCTGTCTCTCCGCCTCTTCTTATTTTAGGTGACTTCAATTGCCACAACACCTCTTGGGGCCATGAGTATATGCGGAGTATATGCGGAAATAGAGACGGAGGGTGTTCGCGTCCCGCTGGACGTCCATGCATGTGCAGGTAAAGACGCGCGCACGAGAATTCTAGACCCTAAGTATTATTAGTATCTCCGATTTAAATTCACGGGGCGAACCCCGGTCATTTGGAAGGCGTGCGTGGGGATATAGATCCAACACGTAGAGGCCCTTTGGAGACGAAATTTAATGTCATGTAGTACACCTGCTAGAACCCATTCACGGGTACATCGGTAGATACCCGTGAACTGGTCCCAGCAGGCGTTGGAGCTATTGTAGGAAAATGGAAAAGAGAATTGGGTCTATGGTGATGACATTTGGGTGGACAATAAAATTGGGTTATTACAAAGTGGTCCGGACACCTGCCATAACAATGTTATCCACAAGGTTATCGAGGCAGGCGGTGACTAGCCGCTCATTAGATGGGCCCCTAAAAATGCCGTCGTAAAGACGGCCAGGGGCAACACCGGGTGAGCGGCTCAGGGGTGTCGAGAGGTGGTGCTGCGCTTTCTCCGAAGTTACTCGCGGCGTTATGCCCTTTAACACTTCCACCCCTGGAGCATATAGCTCTTACGACTCCTCTCTGGACGGCCAATGAAGGCAAGCCAGAGCTGAGAGTCCTGCGGTCCCCCTTAGGGTTCCACTCCGACCGACGAAGACACGCCGGAGACGGAGGCCCTGACCGACTCTCGGGAGCACTCGGGTCCGTGGGGTCGTTACTCCCCAACAGCTCGCCACAAGCTGCCCTGCGGGGTTTATTAGTATTATTATTAACTAACACTCATTTAGTCATAAGTTAATTATTTTTTAGAAATGAATAAATGAATTGAATTGAATATAATAGAATTCATTTTAGTATAAGGTCTCAATTACTCTTCAATAACTATATGTCTCGTCGTAGGGGAACAGAGTTCATTTTTAGTATGAGGCGGCAGCTATTGAAGGGTGGCCAGCTACTGGCGATTAACCCTTTACCACCGCCGTAGAATCAAAAAAGAACTTCAAATTGACTCCTTAGCAAGATCACAAATGAAATTAATTTCAAATATTACCAATTGAGGAAAACTGCTTCTAAATTCCTTAGGTCAGAGGGGTAACCACGTAACGTTTCGAAACGCGCGTTAGGTCAATTCAACTGTCATTTTTCCATATAAAAATTGACATTTAGATCTACCTAACGTACAGTCGCCATCACATACATAGGTACACTATAGGTGTTCAAAAATATCGGCACATGTACCCTAATGCCTTGAAAATAGAGGTGTGTTCCGATGTTTGTGACGTGCTTGTTTGCTCCGATGTATGTGATGGCGACTGTACGTTACAATGCGTTACGTGATCGATCGTGATAATATCTCTAATCAATTTAGCACTATGTAACAGTCGCCATCACATACATCGGAGCAAACAAGCACGTCACAAACATCGGAACACACCTCTATTTTCAAGGCATTAGGGTGCATGTGCCGATATTTTTGAACACCTATAGTGTACCTATGTATGTGATGGCGACTGTACCTGAAACCTCACCAATGACTAAAACTGGACTAGGTGTGACCTATGTTAATCACTTGTAAGTATATATATTATATGAATTGATAAGGAATGTCAAATGATACCCAAGGGCATAAAAAGGACAAATCATTAAATATAGGTGCCTAAAGTGCCGGCTGTTTTCATTGTTATCATTGCAATTGCACGTAATCCAATAATGCAACACGTAATGCAACACAGCAATTGGGTAATTTCCTCATGTTAAAATTTATAACGTAGTGTTGCTATATTGAGTCATCATCATCATCATATCAGCCGAAAGACGTCCACTGCTGGACATAGGCCTCCCCCAAAGAGTGCCAAAATGACTGGTCCTGCACCACCCGCATCCAGCGGACTCCCGCTACCTTTACCAGGTCATCAGTCTAACTTGTGGGAGGCCTACCCACACCGCGCCTTCCGGTAGGTACGTGGTCGCCACTCGAAGATAAATTGAAATTGAACCTTTCCGCTATATTGAGTAAAATTTAATAAATTGTAAATCACAAAATATAAGAACTCAAAGTTTCAAAAAAATTGGTAATTTTTACCATTTAAAGAATTGAAACTTTACACTTTAATAAAGAAAGGCGACGTGAGCCCCGAAAACAAATTTAAAAAAAATCGTAGCTCTTGTTTGGATTATAATACAGCTGCCTTAAATTTAATTAGCAATCTTAAGGCCTTTCTCGAGGGAAATCAGCTATTCGAATCCTTAGTTTTTGAATTTCGCTTGATAGAAAAAAATCACGAACATAGTTCTAAACTACACTAAAAAAAAATCTAACAAATTATGCACAACAGCTAAACATATTACAATTGGTTCTTAAAATCGGCGATGTTATGTTTGAGGGAAATCAGCTATTATTTTTTTATTTTTTAAAACGCACAAGGAAATAAAATTAAAAAACATGATATCCGCGCTTCCAAACACGCACTTCCATCTCGCTCACGCTTATGCTCAGTGAGAGGGAGAGAAGACCACGAACCTACGTCCCCTTAACGACCAAAACAGCAATTGCATGATTTGCCATATAACGGTTAAAAATTCTAAATAAACTTAGAGGAACAAAAAAAACAGGTTTACATGCTTAATTAATAACTTGGTTACCATACATATACTGTTGGTTACTTACAATTAAAATTAATCAAGATAGTTGTTTTTATTTTTTCACAAAAAACAACTCTTTAAACAAATAATGTATGTAGGTAGGTACATCATTTTTAAATAAGGAATTCGACAGAATAATAGTTATTTAAGTATGATACAAGTGCGGAAAGTAGGTAATTCCCAACGAGTGGCGAAGACCAAAAACACGACTGTCAGAGAGTGTTTTTGATCGACACGATATGGGAATTACCTATCCGCACGTGTATCATACAACATTTTACAATGCATCATGCGAGGAAATAAAAATGTTTGCATAAAAGGTGAAATTTTAATTGTCACGAAATCTCATTCCCGCATAGCGTGCGGGGATTTTGGCCTGAAATCCATTCCTTCACGGGCAGGTCCTGCCTTGCGCCGCCGTGCTGGCATCGAGCACTTTCCGTGTTTATGTTGAACCATACAAAGGGGCTCTTTCAGAGCAAGTGCATTGTAAAAATTCATTACATACAGTGTATAATCATTAAAAAAAACAATATCGGCATCAATTCAACAAGTAAATCTATTTTTTTTAATGTAAATAAATTTTAAGTACTAAAGCTGTGTATAAAATGATGTGATTTGGTTTAGCCGTAACAATAAATAAATAAAACGGTGGTAACAGTAAACAAATATCAATTTCAATTTTCGAAAACCTTGTCTAGTTTCAACTACAAGAAAAAAAACATAATAATAATAATTTCATGCAAAATTGACTGAAAAATGTAAATGACTTAATAATTAACGAACAACAAACTCGGCAGCTGCACTGTTCCTTCTGAACCTCGCAGCGCACACTGGAACTCTATCAGCGACATCAATACGAATACATATACTCGTAACTATGTACCAGTGTGTAACCGCCATACGATAAATAAATAAATAAATTAACGGCCGTACTAAAATTAGATTTTACCCGAATGTAAGATGTTTCCCGGAAGGACTCAGATGGTTTTGGGGGTGGCTTGAGCCCTCTGGATCCGCTACTGCACTTTAGCACGGATGATTTGGCCAGTGGTTTCAACAGGTCGGTTCATCGGGTAGGAGACTTTACGCATTCCCATTTTAATGAATTATATCATTATATGCCGATACGTTTGCAAGGCAGAGGCACAAACCACATGAAATCTATATAATTTACTTTCAAAACAAAGTTTTAACCGACTTCAATTCAGTACTCCGCCAAGCCACATTAACATTTCCACATTTTTTTTCCAATTTACCACATGAACTGATTTTCGAGAACAAAAGCGTTGATTTTTAGACCAATAAACCAAATCGCTATATGTGGGCCGATAATATTTGAGGACTTCCGTCGATTCCTCAAGGATCTCAGAATTACCTTTGGCACTTCATTGTTTGCTATTTCAACGGAATAATATCAGAATCTGTGACGTACTTATATAGTTTGAAGTACATCATTGAGAAGTTTCACAAGCCTTCAAGTCTTCATCATCACTTCCACTTCACCAAATTTATGATTTCCGGGTGTAAATACACGATTTATAATAGAAAATACCGAAATTACTACACGCGTGCCTAATATATTTGAGGAGTTCCCTCAATTCCACATGGTTCCCATCATCCAACTGGGGTTTTGGAAACAATGGGACCAATCTGGAAGCATATACTTTCAGTTAAAAAAAGAATTGTACGAATCGGTTCATAAATGACGGAGTTCTGAGGTAACGAACATTAAAAAAAAAAAAATATATATATATACATCTGAATTGAGAACCTCCTCCTTTTTTTGAAGTCTGTTAAAAATATGATCGGCACCGCGCTCTCCTCTGAAATCACAGCGGTCCACTGGTCACGGTATGCGCTTACCACCTGACGGGAGGTAATATGCTTGCACACCTTACACAAACAAATTAGTTACAAAAAGAAACAATATAAAAACATGTAGCTAGAGGTACAAATTACATTCATTTTAAAAGGACACAATTGAAAAAAACTGCTTCTATGAATTTTTTATACTGATATTCTACCCATCTAATGAAGTTTGTTTAGTGAACTGAAACGAAACTCACTTTCACTTTCGTTAAATAACTGAAGGGCAAGCACTATGAATCACTTCTAGATGTATAATTAATTGAACCGATAAAGATGATAAGAAATTTGATACCAAAGGACATTGAAAGGACAAATTATAGTACTTTATTTATTTATTATTAGAACGAACAATATGTATATATTGTTTATGTATGTTAATCTATTTGTCTATCAATTGTGGCCACCTGAGGTGATCCCATCACCAAGTGCGTATCTATATCTAATGATGGCATCCCAGGGAAATTGAGGGCAACCCTCAAATTTTATAGGCAGGCGTGTGGTGAACCCGGTATTTACAATTATAACTCGTGTATTTATGTTTAAATGATGAAGACAACAACAGATGACTTATGGAACTCCTTCATACAAGGAAAACCACGGTATCGGCTATATACGAGCGTAGCGCGTAGCGATTCTCGGCAGAGAATGTGTAAAAGTAAATAAGTTACTGTAAATAAAACCATTTTTGGTACAAGCTTTTATTCCCATCTGTACTTATCTGTATACCTACTACTCGTTGAGACGATTCTAACAAGCCCAAACTCAACGGGGTTACGTCTGTTGTGTCCATGGATTCCCATGGGCCACCTTATGTCGCCATCATCAGATCAGCTCGATGGTACCATAATATTGAATTGTTATCCAAACTAATACTTTTTTACCCTTTATTTAATTATGTACCTAGCTATATCACAGTATACACATTTTTTGATGCGCTTTTTGTATTTTTTATGCAGAATTGTTTTTGCTCTACAAGACGCAAACGAGGCTGGAACTCACGATTTTTGTTTTAATTTTCCAAAAAAGAGTTACCAAATTTTGGGTCAATCGTTTGAAGATATCTGCTTCAAAATTGAGTTGCACGATTCCACCCGAAAAAACATAGTTACGTACATTGCAAGTTCAATAATAGCTTGTAAAAATATTACTACTAAATCCACGGAGTAGATATATACCTACGAGTAGATTTCGTTACAAGAAGAGTAAATAACCATTTTGTTAGAAGCCGCCGCCAGTTCTCGTGTTCGTGACTGCTGTGAGCGGGGAGCGTCTCAGCGAACACAGTCTTCAAAGTAAGAACAGTATGTCAATAATATTTTATCTATATTTAATATTAAAAAGGCATACAATTTGTACGGAAGATAAGGGTAATCTCAGGAACTAATCAACAGATAATAAGTTTCTGTCAAAAATTTCATTTTTGGTACAAGCTTTTATTGCCGACTGTACTTTTCTGCATACCATCATCAACTACTCATTGAGACGATTCTAATGAGCCCAAACTCGATGGGGTTGTGTCGTTTTATTGCGGAGTTCCTATGGCCACCTTCCAGCTCCAGCATCAGATCAGCTCCATGTCATCATAATATTGTATGGTCATGCGATATACAATTATACATATGCTTGCAAAATTTCAGCTCAATTGGATAACCGTAAGTGACTGAAAAATAGATTGCAAATTTTGACGGACAACTTATATACTTACATATTTACATACTTACATACGAACAGTGCAAGTTAATATAAAGCGTAGGTTATATTTTATGCCGACCCTTTGCAAATACACGCAACACAATACATGTAACACAATGCATCTAACAATCTACGAGTATAACTGCCACACTTCACTGCTTCACTGCAAAAATAGGCCACAAGGGCACTTTTACAACAAATAGTGTTTTACAATATAATAATAATATTCTTATACAATAACATATAAAAATTGCAGATTTTAACCAATAAGTAACATGTAATCTCTTTTCGGAAATACGAGTAGGGCTGCACATGTGCACTGCACTCGTGGAGCTTCGTCAGTTTTCCCGTTAAAGGAGACTTGTTGTCCACAGTGGTCAGAACTTAGGTTGTTTATTAAATAATAGATTTATTAATTGCATCCTCATTACTGAAAACGTTATCTATAGGTACAATTGATTTAGTATATGTATTTAACTAGATACACAATCAGCCGAAAAAAATGGCAGTCCAAAAGAGCCGGCTGATGGAATTGGCCGGCTCTTTTGCGTTTAGTCTGGTTCATGCTATGCGAACTTAGAACTTAATGCAAATCAAGTTTCTTATTGAAAATTGTGTCACCTACTTGATAGGTGGCGAACTCTCTGAAGCTCTAGCGATTGCTAGGCTAGGCTGTCAAGGTATTTCAAAATTCGCCGTATTGTCATAAGACATCAGTAGCCTAGGGGTACAGACGGCGGTATTTGGAGTCGATGAGCCGGGGTTCAAACCCCGTGACCGACGCACTTTTCGTATGTTTTGTACATTCAAAGAAAAGTTTTAAGTATCGCAGAAGAGATGGCGCCTGTATACGCAAGCATTAAATGCCTTCTCAATTTGGTCGAGTTGCCTGTCTATCTCAGTATTATTATTATTCTGGTAGTGGCTTTCGAGCTGTCAAAGCCCTTATATCACTGCGACCATCGCTGATCTATTGTGATCGACACTTACTACAATTCTTGGTCAAGTCCTGCAAACTCGAAGAATTGCAGGATTTTGTTGAACTCAAGAAATTTGATCTCCTCCGGGCACATGATGTGTTTGCCCAGGAAGGAGTTACGACTGCGCATGAGGCAAGGGCAATCGGTTAGGATGTGTGTAGGCGTCTCCTCTGCTTCAAAGCAGAATCTGCACTGCCTTGTGTCACACAGTCCTATCGTTTGCATGTGCTTATTTAGGCGGCAGTGCCCAGTAAGCACCCTGACCAGCATGCGTAGACGGTTCCTACTTAGCGCCAAGGCGTCAGAAGACGCCTTTTTTGCTAAAGGCTCTAATAAGTGCCTTGGAATGTTTCAGTCCTGGGTTAGCTCTCCAGGCTTGAATGGTCTTGTAGAAACAATAGGCTTTTAGAGTGAGCTTGGTTAGACTTTTAGGGATACCACAGAACGGCTCTGGTCCGCAGTGTGTTCCCTTCGCCCCCGCTCGTGCAAGCTCATCAGCCTTTTCATTTCCCTCGATGCCTGCATGCCCTGGGACCCAACGTAAAATTACCTTGTTTTTGGTACCCAGGTCATTCAATAGTTCCCGGCAGTTCTCAACCAGCCTCGACGTTGTGACGTTAGAGGTAAGAGCCAAGAGAGCCACCTGGCTATCCGAGTGGATATAAATAGTATGATTAAGGAAGGCGCTTTGCAGATTCGTTGTCGCACATTCTAGAATGGCGTATACCTCTGCCTGGAATATAGAAGTGTGCTTACCCAGGTTCAGACTGATCGCTGCCCTGGGTGCCTCTCCATATATTCCACATCCTACCTCCGATCCGGATTTGGAGCCATCAGTCTATCTCAGTATGTATATTGTAGTCTTTGGTCTGGTTTCGACCGTGAGACTTGTTAACCAAATCAGATATGTCTAAATGTGCAGTCAAAAACTGCGTAAATACCAACAAAAACCCAAGAAAAAAAGATGGGATATATTTATTCCAGTAAGTTCTCTTGATAACGTAACAAAATTTGTGTAAACTCGTTGTAATTGAAAAGTTTTAAACATGTTTTAAATAATTAGTTTTGTTAGTTCAAATCACATCACATACGTCGCAGAACAAAAATCTAAGGAGTCGGTATTAGATACCTTTTTTTTATATGGTTTTCATATTTAAGATTTCCAAGAAATCCTCAGCGACATGCATAATGGGCTGCAGTCATAGCACGCGACAGTCGAGACGGTTTATTTAAACCAAACGACTTTAAGATAAAAGCGAAGTAAAACATCAATATGTTACACTCATCTGTGAGCTGTAAATTTGCTACACGATATAAAATAAATGTACAGATATTTAAGACTTATTCCATTAAGGACGCACCCGTTTAGCGGACATGATTGTTACACCGAAAATAAAAACAATAAAGAACTGTCTGTTCTAATCTATTCTATTCTATCCGCGCGTCGTTTGTTCGACTCATTTTCCTGCTTCGGATATACTACAAAAAATGGATTAAAGTGCCAACTAAAACTGCCACACCTGTCATGGAAAGAAATGGACTAACGAGTATTCAGGTTTGGGGCTTTGGGGTAAATCAGCTGACATACAGACAATTTTTGTGATACAAAAAAGAGCCATTCGTTCTATATATAACCTGAGAGCACGAGAATCCTTGAGAAAACTGTTTAAGGAAATTGGCATTTTAACAGTAGCGTCCTAATACACTTATAAAAATATTGCTTATGTCATTAAGAACATAGATTCAGCTTTAAAACACGAAATAAAGATAAACTAGCATCTAAAAAGGTTCGTTTTCGTAAAGTATAAGTCTTTTTCGGGTCAATGTATCCATTTTTATAATAAATTACCTAATGAAATTTGTAATCTACACTTTCCAGCTCTTAAAATTTACCTGAAAAAAACATTGATGCCAGAGGGTTGTAAGTAATAAATAGGGTTGAGAACTATCTAACTGACAGAAATGCATGGCCCAAACCAGAGCCCAAAATAGCTTAATCATTCATAACTTAACTGTCATATTGTTTGTATCACGCCTAGGGAAGTAGATGACACAGTTCCTACAAGTAAGCATTCCCAACGATTTAGTTAATAGTCGCATTATGTTTTTTTTTTCTTGTGTTCATATTCAGGTTTAGGTACTTTTTCTAACTAGGTTAAGTACTATCATTGTAATAAGCTTCTTGTTTGTTTCGGCGTTTCTTAACAGTGGTCTTCTTTGACTGAGTGCTATTGCGGCCTACCTGCAGAATAAAATCATTTATTTCAAGTCCCGCAAGGTCGCAAAGTTTTTTCATTGCTCCTTGTTTCAATAATAACATAGGTAGTAGTGAAATTTTAATATGTATTAAATATTAAAATTTCACTGGATTTTAACAATTAAAGATCAAGATTACTGAAAGCAACATGTCGACTGTGGCCGTGGCAGGCGGCGCCGCGTTCCCACGGCTCGCCTTTGAGGTCACGCCTCGGTTTGACCACCGCCGTATACAAATTTACGCATCAACAATAATGGAATTGCTAACGGTATTGTATGGACTTGAAGGCATTCCAATGATGCAGAGAGTTATATATAATTATAAGGTAAGGCATCGTCAAGGTACGAAATATTAAGATGGACAGAATAAGACTTAGTCCTACTTAATTTGTTAGGATATATTTAAACATCTAGGTACTACATGTTAAATATTTTGATGATACTTTACAGCAATATATACATGTACATTTGACGACCGGCCATCAAGTGATGGCCTGGCCTATGAAGTTGACGATCCTGGGTTCAAATCTCGGGAAGGGCAAATATTTGTGAGATGAGCATGAGTATTTGTTTCTGAGTCTTGGATGTCTTCTATATATTTACGTAAGTATTTATTATCTGGTAAGTATACCGTCGTCTTGTACCCATAACACAACACATATTATGCTTTACTATGGGGCTAGTTCGATTTGTGTAAGATTGTCCCTTAACAGCGTATTTATACGTATAAAACTTAGACCAATTTATTCCTTAAAGTTGAAATTTAAGTTCGTTGCTCCCCTTAAACCAAAATGCACTACCTACTTGGTTATGACGGGTAAAAGTCGTAGACGTGCAGATTTACCTTACCTCAGAATATTTAATTCTATTAGGCGCAGGTAGACCTCATTAGGGCAGGTTAATGCGGCGGCGGACGCGGACGAATTGCACCCATACGTCATCGCACGCGCATCTTCCCTTACCACAGTTATGTGTTGACATCGGATTTTACTATTCTTTTATCGAACAATTGAACAATGAACTCCTTCTGAACCTCGCAGCGCACACTGGAACTCTATCAGCGACATCGATACGAATACATATATGTACCAGTGTGTAACCGCCATACGATAAATAAATAAATTGAACAATTATCATACAAATAGATTTTGTGCATAGTGTCACTATATAGGTAAGTATTAATAGGACGGTCAACGACGGTTAATTTCTTGTTGTTACGTATATTTTGTTCTCTCTGTTTTATTCTGTCAATTCATTATAATTCATACAATGTTTAGAAATGAATATTCCTGGAGACATCAGAATACTCCTACATACTGAAAATGTCAGCTTACATTGTACACACCTATACACTGGCAGAGGGTACATACTTATATACTATTTAAGGGGCTCCAAGCGCTAATTGACTAGTTTTGATGAGTTTTGAGTTGATATTCCTCCGTCATAACAATAGATATATTTATGGCACAAACGTTAATCGGTTCTTCAATCCTTTATCTACACATCTTTTTGCACGACAGTTTTTTAGAAAAAAATGTATATTTTTTTTTATGATTTATTCAAATATGGTCCAAAAAAAACACTGTTTTCGATATTAGTATGTTGTTTATGCACTTTTATATATGAAATTTACATGTAACTGTTCCTTATTGACGTCTCTAACAACCCACGAGAGATTTTTATTCTTAACTCATTTTCACAAAAGTAACGTCCAAAAAACTGGTTTTTTGCCTAAAACTGCTAAAGAATCCAGTGTAGAGTTCGTATAAAATATTAAACCTATATTAACTCTAATATTATTTTAATCATATTAATAATTCATTGTTCTTAAAATACAATGAAGAAATGCGATATTTATCGCGAACATTTATTATTATAAGTTTAGTTTTTTTCATATGGTGAACGAATATAAATTTATATAAAGTTTAAGAACGCGCTGCGCTTTATTTATATTCATTCAAAAGTTAGCGCGATTGAACTTTACTAAAATGTTATTCGTATTACGTTTTCTTGGAGATAAAACATAACTTAAACTAAAAACTGTACAAAATATGAGTGAATCAAGTGACGAAGCCCATGTTTTAACTCCTCAAGAGTTGAGAAATGCCGTCAAATAAATGGCGATCGGATAAAAGAGCAACCAACATCTTGGAAGCAATACTTCTGTCTTATTTAATCGAGTTATCCCATAACAAACAACCGACAACCATGTGGAGCATATATTCAATGCTCAAAGCAGCACTGAAGACGAAACTAAAACGGTTGTCAGTCCAAGAAATTCAAAGTTTTAACGGATTCCAACATTGAGAGGTTTTTAAACGAAGCTCCCGATTGTAATTTCCTCGCTACAAAAGTAAGTATTGTGTACATAATATGTCTGCTGTAAAAGTTGTATATCAAAGTGCACATATTTAGGTACGTTACGTATGTTACGACGTAATAGGCCAGAACTTTGACTGAGTTGCTTGCGGTTTCCACCAAGGTGTAGCATTTTGGCAATATTAATCTTATTTTATATTGCATGTGCATCTGCTTTTGCCTCTTAGGAATATGGGCGCGAGATGAATGTATTGAAAATACAATTCATTAAGCTAAAATGATGGCGCGGCCATTGTGGCACTCTTTGGGGAGGCCTATGTCCAGCAGTGGACGTCTTTCGGCTGATATGATGATGATGGCGCGGCACGGAAAAAGGGCTCATTGTGCGGGCTGTCCTTAAAATTGACACAGTGGTCCCTTTTTCCGTGCAGCGCCACAAATGATTGTATTTTTAACATGTTTGTGATAATTTTATACTAAAATATTCACACATAAAATTGTTTTTTCAGGTTATCCTCATTATGGGAATTAACGGAGCATCGACTAATGAACTACTGAACATTACTCTGAATGCCATCGAAAAACACTCAGAAAACTTGATTTTAGTAAACCTACCAAACACAAAAACAAACATTGATTAAAATGATTAAATTGCTTCTATGTGGCGCTTTATTCCTTTGCGTTATACGTTCTCGCCGCTGGGGGGAAAAGTTGTATGTATCACACGAGAGCAAAGATATTTGCATCTCGTGCCTTTAAGTCCCTCACTACGCTCAACATCCTATATTTGAATCACGAGCGTAGCGAGCGTAGCGAGCTTTCGCTTGCTCGGGACTCAAGATCAACACTCGCAGCAAAAATCTACTTTGCTCTCTTGTTGAACAAATAACTATTTAACTAGTGATGTGCGAATTGCGGAAAGTTTCCAAAAAGTTGGAAAAGTTTTCGGAAATTTCTAGATAGTTTCACAAGGATTTTTATTATATATATATATATATATATATATATATATATGTATAGGAGTATAGTTTTATAAAACTATACTCCTATACATAGTGTAGTTTTATGCTTTAATAAATGCTTCTCGGGTACGGAATTCAATTCAATTCCCATACGAAATGACAGAAATGTACGAAATTTTCCTAAGTATATTAAATTGCAGAATATTTTCCCAATATAGGAAACTTTCCATCGGCACATCAGTATGTTTAACCATTGAATGTTGTGTCATATCATAGGTACCTATTGTTATTTTAATCCATTGTGTAGATAATCTTATAAGAAACCTATTAGAATCTGATGTTTTAAATACCGATAATAGTTCACTAATATTCGCCAGTTTTATTTTAAGTCTCTTCAAACGAAATAAATCCTTCGATGATGCCATATCCGCGTGGCAAAAAAAACACCTCGCTTCGTGAGAAATTTATTATCTCCTTGGTAAGTTACATTGAGGCCATAACTTATTCGGCCGTCCACATGGATCTTTTAATCTCAATGCGAACAATGTAATTACGAAACGATTTTGGAAGAGTTGACGGGATATCTATATTTTCATTCACCAGGCAATAGGCTTGTTGCGAGGTGTTAAAATTGATAACGTCGTGTTGCTAAATGGACAGTAAACCATCAAATGATTGTAATAAAGTATAAATTACAAAATATAATTCAAATCATAAAAAGATATGTAGGTACCTTGAAAGCTTAGAAAAAAAAGTTTTTTTATTTATTGTCCAAGAGTAAATTTAAAGGTACCAATGGCATCCTTACGCTTTTATAGAAACAAATTTGTACGACAACTATGGACCTAAACGCAGGATTTCACGACCGAGACAGCAATTTACTTTATTTTCCATGCAAACGGTTAGTACACATTGCACGGTGTGACGTCATACTTTAAAGCCAATCAGTATGAAGCGTTTCGGCTGCTGTCAGCGAGGTCCGTTTTTAAGGGGACGTAGGTTCGTGGTCTTCTCTCCCTCTCACTGAGCATAAGCGTGAGCGAGATGGAAGTGCGTGTTTGGAAGCGCGGATATCATGTTTTTTAATTTTATTTCTTTGCGCGTTTTAATAAATAAAAAAGTAATAGCTGATTTCCTTCAAACATGACCTTGCCAATTTTTAGAATCAATTTTTCTGTGTTTAGCTGTTGTGCATAATTTGTTACAATTTTTTTAAGTGTATTTAAGACCTATGTTCGTGATTTTTTTCTATCGAGCGAAATTCAAAAACTCAGGATTCGAATAGCTGATTTCCCTCGAGAAAGGCCTCAAGATTGCTAATTAAATTTAAGGCAGCCGTATTATAATCCAAACAAGAGCTACGATTTTTTTTAAATCCGTTTTTGGAGCTCACGTCGCCTTAACTCGATTTTTTGGGTAGTAATATCTTTTAAATGTAGTTGCTTCAATACAAACATTTGTTCATCTACAAAAACTGGTTCGAATGGCATCGTAAACAAATTTAAGGTCACAAGCCCATTGGTGGAGTTTCTGCTTATAACATTGGTTACTTTCTCTTTTTGAATATAAAACCGAAAGATCTGTTTCACAGACTTTTTCGAATATCCTCGGCATTTGTAAATAATAATTGTTTTAACTGCAAACAATTTTTTCTTTGTAAACGGGTAAATCAAGGTACCTATGTATTGCGGGTAATTCCGATTGATATACAAAAGAGAGTTTTATTCAGTTGCAGTAGTGACACAATGCACATATTCCTTTTTGTTCGTAGTTACACCTATAAAAAAAATTGCTTGATTTGGTACCTACAAATTAGAAATTATCGGAAAACCTGATTTTTGGAGTAAGCCGATTACACCGTACTAGGTAGGTACTAAACGTCAAGAGAAAGGTCAAACAAGATTAGGATTTATTCCAAGATTAGAACTTTCAATTCTGACGTTTAGCCTCAAACTAAGTCCTTATTCCTGTTTGGTCCAATCGGGCTTAAACAGGCAATCCATCTGTCACTCCGTCTGTCTGTCTGTATCTGTTTGTTACCTTTTTATACTTATACCTACCGCTGAACCTATTGAGATGAAATTTGGTATGAAGATAGTTTGAATCCCAGGGAGTCCATAGACTAGTTTTTATATAATTATGAGCATTTAAACGATTTCCGCGCGGACGAAGACACCGGCAAAAGCTACTTGGACATAAATACAAAATTGGTTACTTATAAGTAGAGATGGGTAAAATTTATTCGAATACGAATAAATAAGAATAAATAGAATTATTCGCGAATGACGAATAAATATTTCACGAATACTTTATTCGCGAATAACTTCTTCATTCGCATAATCATTCGTGATGCATTTCGGGAATAATATCTCGAACGAATATTGTAGGGATACTATTTAGCCATGTGCTCAGATTATGAGCAAAGTATATCTCAAAAACGTAATAAATTCCTGACAGAACAGTGATACCTAGGTTTAAAGTTTGTTAGAAAGAGGCTTCATCAAGGGTTCCAATTAACTTACAAAAAACGGATATTAATTGTAATTATTTCACCTGTTTTATTTTTTCTATTTTGGCTTTAACAGGAGTGACAAAAAACTTTTTTTTAATGGGTCTTCATATTTGTCACAGATATAATAAAACATGATTAAGTCCATATAATGTACATGGCTTATTAAATAAGCCACAGTCTCCTGAACGTGGTGGCCCACAGGTGCGACGGTTGCCTACTATATAAGTCCTGCAGTATTAACAATCGATGGAGCAAAGCTGTCTGAAATAAAAGCATTTTTTTTATAAGAAAATCAATAGATCTTTGGATGACCAAACTTATGTCAAACTTATGCAGAGCTTATCATATAAAAATAATTAAAGTTCCGGAAATGTTAGTAAGTAGGTATATAAAATGCGTAGCCTTCCTACATACTTGTTCTTGAGTCATGTACTTACGATACGAGTAGGTACACGCTTCAAAAACAACCTCCGACAATGACGAAACGCTGATCCAATGACCCCTAAATATTTTACCGCAGCGTATTAATCGAGTTAGTCTCGCTCTAACAAATGCGTTGCTTGACAGTTAATGTTTTTATTTTATTGTGTTTCATTTAATTCATGTTTTTGTGCGTCCGCAGGCCGGAGGTGTCAATATTTTGTCACGAATCACATTAGACGCGCGACGTGGACTAATGTCGTCATTAATTTGCTTCTAACAAAATTAACCGGTGGTTTTGACGTCCTTTAACACGCCGCTCCTTAAAAACAAAACGGCATCGAACCAATATGAACCTTACTAGTAGTTGAAGCTTATATATTACAATGTGTTTGGGTTGAAATTGGAAGGGATTTCACCGGTGAATTAAGACGTTTCCGTTTCGAAATGTTAATATATATAATAAAACACGCGTAGTAAAACAATAATGTCGATGTTAACACGTGAAGCATCTGGAATTTTACAGGAGAAACCACTTACTTAGTTACTAAGGTGGTGACTAACCTGACCGACCGACAAACGGTTTGGTAGAAATCGACTATAAGTACCTATAGCATCGATCGTGTGTGTGAAGAAATTTAAGTCGTGTAGTAGAAGTATTACGTAGGATTCCATAAATAGTTAGGCATCCAAACCTGCTAATTTTCAATAGCTACAACTTTATAAGTTTAAACTGCTAACTCTGAAGTGCTTTGACCAATGATGAATGTTTCTTTTTGTTGACGGTTTAGAATTTGAAGCCTTATAAAATAAATGAAATGTGCATGTATAGGCCGCAATGGCACTTCTACAAGTCAAATTCTACAGTGTTTCTGAAAAAGAAGACCGCTGTCAAGGAGAAAGGCCGAAACAAACTCAACAGTCAGTAATCTTGTGCCAATATTAAGCTTATTACAATGATAGTAAGTACCTACTTAATCTACTTAAAATAAGTAAACCTTAATAATTATGAGTACAAAAAAAAAATGGGCCCGATGATACATTCCAAGTTCATAATGTGACTAACTACTCGTACTTACATGAAAAAAGTAAGTCTGAAAGAAAAGGCATGCTACGGTCAAAATGGTGCCGCACAGGTACTCGAAGTTAAATAAAACTGTGTAAAAATATACTGATGGCAATCAGCATAAAAATATAATTATACTTTGAATGAAGCAACATACAGATTAAAATTCTTTGATAAGAGAATTTGATCGAATTTCGAAGTCCATTCGCACGGATCGAGCTCGCTATACAGGTCCAACATTACATGCGTGTTAGTCAAAGTCCTTATTGCAACGATGTAGGCTTTATAGTTGCGTGATTCGTGTCATAGAAAAGTTGGTGGGCCAGTATTTTAATCGCATGCCACGCCCTCTAGTCACGCAAGATCGCGTTTCTTTACGCCGAACGCACCAACAACATATATCTAACTACTATGACAAAGAAATGTACCTACTCCTTTAAAAACTACGTTCCATATTACTTTATACCTACAGTGGTATTTTCTTGTTTATAAATATAGAGATAAAGCTACCAGTAGGTACTCAGGAGCTAAATCATACAACATCACATATCATATATGAATGTCAACCACACATACAATCCTGAGCCGCCAATATGTAAGAGACCGAAACATGACCCGGTAGTATACTACGTTTAATAAGTATAAGTATGTAATCTCATTGTACAGTCAAGGAAATTGAAGTACCTCTTTTTTGCTCATGTCACTACAGTACCTCCATTTCCCTTTAGGTAAGTAGGGTACCTATATGTTGAAAACATGTTAAGTTGAAGATAAAGAATCTAGTCCTATGGAATTGCAATTCCTCAATTCTTTTAATCACTCTACGTACAAAGAAACCAACAAAAATGTTGGTTCCTACCCAAAAATATGAATCTTGTTTCCTCCAAACTCACGTCAAGCTTAAAGATTTTCTTACATCATCAACTCGGATAACAAGGATAAAGCAGCAAGACCAATCGATCACATATTCATATCATTTAGTCACCTTTTTCTCTGATATATCTATTGATGACGTGGAACAATAGCTATAAACCAATTTATCCATCGAATCATATAATCAACACGCTGTGGTCAAAGCTCGTCCCATTGGGTCACGACCGACCAATCACAGCGACCAATATCCAATATCGATCGATACCTTAGATAATCAACCTAGCATTACACCTGCTATAAATTTTATTCCGACTCGGTAAAAAAACGCTTAATTTTCTTACAGCCAATAGGAAAAAGACTATCAAAGGCGGGTAAAAAAGTAATAAATAAAAGACGCAAGCGCACGCAGCCGCTGGGGGCGGATCGAATGGCCGGCTCGGTGTCTACTCAAACCCGTTTTGTTTTAAAATTACTCCATGCCTGCACAGCTGCCCGTGAAAATATAATCGGTATTTTTAATTCGAGAATATGAATAAAAGTAACCTAAGTTAATTTACTTTGAAGACGGGTTTAGTGGTAGCTAGATTAAGTGGGTACTGTGGACAAATCTGAAATAAATATCACAACGTAAGCTCAAACGAATGTATATTGTATATACAAACCACACTCCTCCGTAGAAGTATATATGCAGGAGGATTATTTGTCTACGCAGCTGAAAGCAGCTTGTCTCCCTAACTAGATTCGTTTTTAACAAGCAATATACCTACCTATAGCCAATAATATTAACAACACACGGAAGTTAAACCATGTCATAACCATGTCACAGATAGTAAATAATATAATAAGTATCTGTTGCTTTACTTTTTACTTAAAACCAGGTTTGTATTATTTACAGGTACCTAATTGTGTCCATTTATGGTTTAAAGAATAAATAGGTGCGATGTTCACACAAAAAAGAAAATATCCTGTAAAATCTGTAGGTAATCTATATACACTGAACTATGTATTTCAAAAGCCTGAACAAATAGGTAAACCGCAGAATTTTTAGAATAAAGATCTACATTGTATTTAAAAAATATTCTCCCGACTTATTCACAGGTCGTCGTATATTATCTCAAGCTGTGTCGAACTCTTGTTTTTTCGAAGCATCTCGACGACACCCCACATAATTTACCAATTAGATCGATAACCGGTAACCACCACTAGGGCCCAGGAATCTAGCCCGCTCCAGGTAAAGACTGATGGTTGAAAATTATAGATAATTGACCGATTACCGCGCCGCCTTCGGGCGCCCGAGACTTCGTAATGTACTGATTATAAATGGGACGGGATATAATAATAGCATCGATTTCGATCCAGGATTCAGCGAGGCTTATTATATTAAGTGGTGAACGAATACGAGATTGGTGACGGCGTAATCATGGGTAATCATAGCGCGGAACAGGTACATGTAAAGTGGCGGGCTCGAGTTCCCAAGCCCGGCTATTTACTGGCCCGTAAATGGTCATGTCGTTCCTTCTATTATGTGAAATTTATTACGTGAGACTGTTGAAATGAAAGGTTTATTGTTCGGCTTTTCTAATTCAAGTACTTTATGCACTCTACTGTAATTTACACACTATTTTAAAAATAATATTACACACATTCGTTCCTGTAAGTTCTCTCTAAAACTCCTAGTTACTCGTACCTATCTAATGTATGTGTCGTTCGTATAATAGCGGTGTAATAAGAGTGGGCTAATAGAAAATACAAAAATAAATTAACGATGTACCTATTGAAATTTTAAGATGTATGAAGTTTTATATCGCAATTGTTTTCATCAAACTGTGTTTTCATCTACAAGTTACAAACTAGCTTACGATAGCTACAGCCTTTATTTTACCTGCAAACAAGAAATCTCTACGCACATAATAAAATTTCCCAAGAAACTTCTGATAAGATCCCTTAACATAGTTAAGTAGACAACCTCTCCGGGCCCGAAGGGTCATCCCTTTATTTCACAACAATCGCTCGGAAATTGATATTGATGCGGATTTCCATAAAAATAGGGTTTATTTGAATAAAGGATGACCGGCCCGTAAGGGCTGACGCGTGAGCCATACTTTATAAAATTGCTGCCCTCTGGGTGATGCATGACCCGGAGGTGTCGGATGACAGAAATGTTACTTTTACCACATGAAATGACTTTTCGTTTTTTTGGGACTTCATCATATGTCCCTATAACGCTATAGATACTACCTAGTCTACCTACATAGGTATTTTTCAGTGTGATCACTACAGATAGTTACATGAAGGCGTTGTAGTATTTCTGGAATAAAATACTTTTGGACAACACACAATTTAAAAAGTTGATTATGGTTTGTTAAATTAACGATTAAAATGCGTTCTGTTTTCTCTCAGCTTTCTAGAACCGGTCGAACAATTCTAGTTAGGAATACGTAATCAGGTCAACGTCAGCAATACGAACTCATCGCGTTGACAAATGGATCTAATGAACTCCCAAATGCACAGAAATTCACGGAAAGTAAAATATTGACGCGAGCGGAAGATATATCGTCAGATAATAGGCGTGACATTGCTGCCCGGTCTCCCCCGGGAACGAAGCCGGGACCGCCACATGGCGGGACTGACCGCGACCAAATTACTTTTACCCCATTTCACGGAACTTTGTTATGCCCATAGCCGGTGTGAGATGAACTATTGGATGTTGTCTTATTGTATTCTAGTTACACTAAGCAACAATTTTTACTACTTATCTGAATTATATATAATATATGTATGTTTATTAAATATATTTCCGGAATTATCCTATTCTATTTACCTCCTTTACCCCATTCATTACATATATTCATTTTCGTGTTACTTGCTTGTGAAAGTGAATAACATAATCAAAGACGTACGTAAAATGTGATATTATATAGAGGTAGAGGTAAGTACTTCATTCATAATATATCAAAGTCTAACGAAGTTATATAAGTATTATATGTCCATTAACAAAATTGAAGCCCATCTCACAACGGTTCTAAGGTATTATGAGAGAAGCAAAATCGATATCATTGGTAGAAAAGGATAAGCTAAGTGAATCTGCCCCCAGCGAGTTTTGGCTTGTAATTTTTTTTATTGATTTGTCTTTCTATTAGTATCAAGTATGCCAAATTTCAGCTCCCCAAACTTTATCGTTTTTTTTTTTTTTAAACCGAGCGGGTATGCAAAAAAATGTATAGGTAGTGATGTGTTCAATAAAAAAAAAAACACATTGATACCTTTACTACCTTTGATAGCTTACTTTGGTGAAAAATCTGGAGGTGTCGCTGACGTAATAATACTTAAAAATATAAAAATAAACTATTTTTTTTTCAAGTTTTTGTTTGGCAATATGTCCTAATATTTATATGATATAATTGTCTGTATTACATGCACAATATACCTGACTCGCGTCAAAATCAGCCGGCTAGAAAAAAAAAATTAATGAAATTTCAGATTTCGTTTTTTTTTTCTTAAAAAAAACTATAAAGTTTGGGGACCTGAAATTTGGCATACTCGATACTAACAGAAAACCAAATCAATAAAAAAATTACAAGCCAAAACTCGCTGGGGGCAGATTCACTTATTAGCTTATCCTGGCATGGCCTTTGGTACTTACCCTAACCTTTCTAATCGCTACAGAAATCAAACACCCCTTGCCCACATTAATATAATTCCTACCACCATCATAGGGTTTTTAACCACAAGTATTAAAAAAAAACCCTTAAACTCCAATTGGTTATTTTTCTTTTCCGACCTAATAATTTGCTTGGAAAAACAAAACCAAGACACCGGGACAAACAAAGGCGCCGCTAGGAAACGAAGCGAAACTTTCTTACTAATTAATTTAATCCCTTTGAGCCCTATCCCATTTGCCTAATTGAAGTGCGGTGTACATGTCAATTCTTTGCTCTTACTCTCACACCACCGCCAAACCATTTTAAACCTTAACTTGCAGGAGTAAAACTCATTTTACATAACATCATTTTCGATTAAGTTCGAACGACGTTAATGATATGAGGGGCATACTTTGTTCCGTTTTGCATAAGTGTTGAACAGACCTATTAAGGTTTTAACAGATTGCTTTTTGAACAAAAAAAGCCGTTTTATTAGACCTGCCTAATGCATCGTAGTAGTTTTCAACGAAACGCCCACCATTTTCCAAATAAACACATTAACAGCACCTCATATTTACCAGAGATAGACACAATGACATGTTATTCACTGAAGACAAACACAAGAAAGTGTTTTGTTTGATTCTAGTAAACAAACTTTCAGGCGTGTATTGACTGAAAAGCTAATTTGGTTGTAATGTCTTTATATTGACTCGGGAAAGTGGGCAATTTGTGCATCCACAAGTATATACCTACGCTTAGCGCCCGGCTATGATTTTGTTCTGGTATTATTGAATACAATACACATAGTGTTTCTAACTAAAAACATCTAACAAAATAGATATGCGGGACCAAATATGGAACTAGGTACCGTGAAATGGGGTGAGTAGGGATTGCGGGGGCAGTAGGGACGCGAATATTTTCAGTTGCTACTTTGATTTTCTGGCTCAGGTTGCTCTAAAAGTAATTTTATTATACTTTTAGGCATACTTTCTTATCTTGCGGCAACACGGAGTAGCCACATTATAAAAAACAACTCATAACATTAAAAAAAGTTGAGTCTCTAGTAGCGATCATGGGGAAGAGGAGCGATAAATATGAGCGGAGAGTGGGACGGAACGCATATCGAGGCAAGCTAATCCGAAATTCACAATCCCAAAATTTTTCCCCACACATTTTCCCAGCTCACCCCATCGCTATTCCCTCTAAGTAAGGGTGAGGTAGGATTTCCCACTTTTTTGTGTTATATTATGAAATTAAACGACAGATAATCATTAAAAAACAACGTGCCACATGTAAAAATATATTTTTTATCGAGGTTTGAATGTCTATTTTGACCCAACTCACCCCATTTTACGGTACGCAAACGCATTCTTGTTATATTAAGACTTTTCAACTAAAACATAAAAATTACACTTTAATTCAAATCAAATATGGCTGCCCGTGCGTCACGTTTGACACACCCTAGCTAGACTATGCGCTAACGCAAGAATTACCTAGTGCACGAACCTAGACGATTCGCATATTATTATGATTTCAATACTTAAAGCACGTTCCAAAATCGGTCCCCAAGAACTCCAAGAAGACAAGAAAAATGATTAAGAGTCTTAAAATACTTGACTTGACATAATAAGTCGGTATATAAATAACTATCTTAATTATATATTAGGTATAGTACCGGTAAAATGTGAACAACGTTAGTTTTTAATCTTACGTGTAAGTTTATGAACGAATGGTTCTTACAATTTTAATTCACCTATATCTTGTGCCATAACAAATAAATATTCCTCTTAATTTACAATATCTGAGGAAACCCCTAAAGCACCATCGCCTAGCAATTAAACAAATTGTCCTCTCTCATAATTGTTACAATAATTTACATTAGCCGGCGACACATGGCGAAAAGGTTTAATGGGCGCCTGACCGCGCCAAGATATATCAAACGTCGTTGTTTACAAGTATAACGGAGTGGCGCCGCTGGACATTGTGCTGTTCTACTTGACACTTTCTCCTTCGGTCTATTTTTTAACCCTCCTCAGTTCAGTATTTCCTCCTTGAGATTGGGTATTTCTTAGAAAATCTCGCCCATGAAACAAACTCACATTTATTTAATCTTAATTTTTTTATTTTTTTTTGCACACAATAATAACTTGTTCAGTCTAGTGGTTTCTGTAGATCTATACATAATTCACACACGCGACACGCGAGAGAGATATCTTACTAAAAGGATTTACGTCAAGTCCATGGTAGCATTTTCATTGTGTTTACCTGGCTGCACTACTTTTAGTTAGTCTTTAAACCGAGAGAGGAAACTATGTCTTCCCTTTGTCATTTTATCCCGTGACATCCATAGGTATCTAAATGCAAGCACTGTCAAGTATAGATTTGTATTTCAAGTTACAACGTTTACCGCTGTAATAATAAGGAAGTAGGTATCATATTATGATTTTACTGCTAGAACCGAATTGTTTTAGAAGCATACCAATACTCACAATCAAACTGCTTGTCTTGCAATCCTTCCATAAGAGCCCGTTCATGGGCTCACTAGCGCCACTGGTAAACAATTGATATTATTTTTTTCTACTCGTCGACTTTAATCTTTGAATTAAGATTTCGTACACGAAACTAAGATCACATACTTTTTAATCCTGGAGCTCTACCAGCTGGTGACGGAGCTCGTATGGTTTCATAAGATAACCGCCAGCAGTCATCTTATGAATCCAGGAGCTGTATAAGATAACTGTGAAGACATCACCGCGCAAAATTACTAAGCTGCTGCGCTTCATTTCAGCAGGGCGATTTTCAATAGATACCAAGTTTGTTTTATAAATTATTATTTCCGTTGACTCGTAGAAAAAGTATTGTATACAATAGTTATATAATTAGCTTTTTAAGTCTCGTACCTTAATTAGGCCACTCAGCAAGCTTCGTGGCCTAAACGTGGTACTCGACTTAAAAAGCATCCATTATATAACGATTGCATAAACTACTATAATTTAACGATAGATATTTAAATAAGTAGGCCGCTACACACTGCATTTTGTATTTTAGTACCTTGTGAATACATCGAGCTAGTTTTTATGTTGCTGGATTCGTCGAGATCTATGAACTCAAAAGAAAAACGTCCGTTTTAACCTTGGACGCATATTAGAAATAGATTGACGAAGCCAGCAACGTGAAAGTTATTATGATGTATTCACAAGGTACTTAAATACAAAATACAGTACTGTAGTTATAGCGGCCTTCTGTTTAAAATATCTATCGTTAAATTTAAATAACCTAAATTATTTACCAGTGGCGCTAGTGAGCACGTGAACGGGCTCTTAATTTATGATACTTTCAATTCGTTGGATGTCGTTATTATTTCGCGTCTATAAACCGTATTGATTGAGTGGTCTGAGCGTCACGGTAATTTGTAAATACTCTCATATGACCATTAATTACAATAAGAATCACTGAAAGGTAAAGTTTGCCACAGTATACCCAAAATTATCATTTCAGAAATATGTTTTCCCATGAACATATTAAAGGGTTTAACTGTGACGGCGCCAAATGGAACTACACAAAATACCTCAGCCTTAGTCCGGGTAGCATGCGGGCGCCCCGGGCTCGCTTCACACAGTTAATTTAAAACTCGGTATAAACAAGGGGTAGCGCTTGCGTTTTATGGCGTTTGCGAATGCAATGATGCTCTTCTGCGGCCGGGGACGTATTTTATATCGCTAATTAGGTGTTAGGAGCTCTTGGGGACGTTTTGTTGATATTGCGAGTGCCTATAAATATGCTCGGTTTAAAAGCGGTGCTAGCTGCATATTGCTGCAGATTCATGTGGTATACGACTCTGTAAGTAAGGCTTGTCAGTGCAGTAATATAAAAAAGGATCTACGGCTAGATAGACTTAGATATATCTTTATAGACTATATGGATATGGTACAGCGTAGTTGCCCGTGAAGTATCATAATTATCAGTATAAGTAGATAAGTGGATTAATTTGAAAAGCAAAGAGTAGTCGAAAATGAGCCCATTAATTACAGTATATTTAGGTACGAGATGGTTCCCTTAACAGACATTTTATACCGGCATCACATAAAACTCATCCTGAATTCGTTATTTTTAAATTATATGGCGGAAACACGAGTACGACATAAAAGTTCACCCTTTGGTACAATTGCTGCAGAATCGAGAGCAGGCGAGCCAATGAGCCGTTTCATTGCATGCAGTCGGCGCTCCTATCAATCATTGAAGGCTTTTTTGAATTTAATAAAATAAAATTTGTATTTTGTCATCGCTGCTCCCTCGTGTTTTGTGCCAGGGCCGCACTCACCCTATTTAATTATATTTTACCTTCCGCGTATCTATTTTAGATCAAACTTGGACTGATTCATAATCATAATTGAAGCAATACCTCCTATAAATTTGAGACCACCCTCAACATTTTACTTCTTTTAATTTTTTCCTAGATTTGTATTTAATGTTGTGGTTGTGTTTTTCAAATAAATCATTCATTCATTCATTCATTGAATACAAATAGGTAGGTATGACTCCCAAGATATGAGTTCAACTTTCTAAGATATGGGTTTAATAGATATGAGTTCGACTGTCGATGAGGTAATGTAGGTACCTATATTAGTTTCAGTGTCACACTTTTTCCTCTCTGGTGCACGATAATATTGATAATCTTATAAGACATACCATTGTTAATTTAGACATCAGTTCAATACAATTGGCTCTGTTATTTTCTAGACCCGAACCTTTGATTTATTTTAAATGGGGGCACTTTTAATTCCATATAGGTACTATGTAGTATTTAATGCAGTTGCGAATTACAGGGGTCCAATTTCGGTAAGCGTTTTTGAAATAAACTAAATCTTTTTGGTTAATGCACTCCCTTCTACGTAGGTAAGCCAAGCATTTGTGCGTGCGGCGCACTATCAGAGATGGTGTTAAAATTAAATGATGCAAAATGGAGCCTTGGGTAGTTTTGCTAATTATGTGGTTCTGCCTTTATTTGGCATATCAACAATCGTTAAATACTGTTTTACCCGGGTCTAACGCGATATTTATTTACCTTTATTTCTGACGTTTCGACACGGGTTGCACCGGTCATGGTCGCAGATAACTGTCGTCCCAGCAAGTTGTCAACAGAGATATGGGTTTACAATATTTCACTACCCTCCAAAAGTCGATAAAAACATGGAGGGTACACCCGAAATAAGTCCACTGCCCGTCCATTTTTAATGTTAATTGTCTAGGGCACGGCACACAACACTTACAGTATCCGCGCACAGATCCGAAGATATACGAGATTTCAGTTTCTGAATCACTGGTCCCCAAGTCGCCGATAAATTGAAACCTTCATCCCTATTGAAGTTCTTCGGGTGTTTCCTGATTTCAATTGCCTCTCGTACCATCCGCGGGTAGTAGTGGCTTTCGGTAGAGAGGATTTCGGGCTTGTGCAACTTAATCCAATGATTCGATCCACTGGTTCGTAGGTGGTCCGCTATTGCGGATTTGTTTATTGGTCGATTTTGACTGCCGCTATATGTTCCTTCACTCTTTCTTGAACGCTTCGCTTAGTCTGGCCAAGATAAACACTCCCACAACTGCATTCCACCTTGTAGACCCCGGGATTTTGGTACGGGATGACATTCTTTGGACTGCGTAACTGATTCGCTACTTTGGATAACGGCGTATAGAATTTCTTGAGTACTGTTCCAGCTTTGTCCCCTTTCACATATGGCAAAAATGCTGGTTGTCTGCTAACCTCCGGTTGCCTCTTCCCCCTCTTGGTTGTACGCTGCATTCTCCCATTATATCCGTTTTGTCTGAGTACCTCGTGCACATGGGTTAGTTCCTCATCTAGGTGCTCAGGGTCACATAAGGCGTGTGCTCTGTTAACCAGCGACGCTACCACGGACTGCAGGTGCCTCGGGTGATGATGAGAAGATGCCTGCAAGTACCTATCAGTGGGTGTGGGCTTTCTATATACAGAGTGTGCTAAGGTACCATCCGATCTGACGCTTAATTTGATATCTAGAAAAGACAGCGATCTATCACACTCCATCTCGTATGTGAACTTAATCTTAGGGTGGATGGAGTTTAGATGCTCAATGAAAAGATTCACTGTGTCACCGTTACCCTTCAAGATGCTGAAGACATCGTCCACGTACCTCTTCCATAATGTAATTTACGGAAGGTCCTGTATTTAATGCCAACTCCTCAAAATGCTCCATCCAGATGTTGGCAATTACCGGGGCAACTGGACTACCCATCGCTACTCCATCTATCTGAAGGTAAAACTGGTCATTATAGAGGAAATAGTTTCCCTCCAAACAGTGCTCCAGTAAAGTGACATAATTTCCAGCTATCCCATTTTCCTCTAATTTCATTTTGACAATGCGCAGACACTCCGCTAATGGAACATTGGTGAATAACGATTCCACGTCGAAACTCACCATAATCTCGTCCGGTTCCACTCGTACACTCCGAGCAATGTCAACGAAATGACGCGAGTCCTTCACGTAGGACGAAGTTTTTCCCACCATTGTTTGTAACATACCTGCCATATGTTTCGCTAGATCATACGATGGCGAGCCAATCTGACTCACGATCGGTCGTAAGGGTATATTGGGCTTGTGTACTTTTGGCAGCCCATATAACTTAGGTGGCTGGACAGATTTTGGTCGGTATAGGCCAGTAAATTCGTCCTCCGTAAATAGACCCTCGACCCGGATAAAACAGTATTTAAATATGTGTACAAAGCGCGAGAGTTTAAAGTGTTATATATCAACAATCGATTTAACCATACTCATGATTCTTATTTCATTAGTACTTAGCGTGCCCCGGAGCCCCGCTGGCGCTTTCCTCTACAAACGGGTTTTCTTATCTTGTCGGCTACGAGCATAGCGCTACGAAATCGTTGGCAGTGAATGTATTAAAAAATACCGATCGCAATCCCCTTAGCCTCAGTCCGGCCCTGCCCCGCGAGCTGCCGCGGCAATGCAGCGCATCTGTTGCCCGCCCCGCCCCGCCGCATCCACTGCGCACTCAACACCACCTATGTTACTAAAGGCGCGTTTTCATTGGTCGATAGAGTCCGCAAGCGGGCTGCGGGAGTTTCCAAAACGGGTGGCATAGACCCCGCATGCGGGCAATCGGTTTCACTGGTCGATAGAGCCCGCTTTTGGGGTGCGGGAGATTTCCAAAATGCATGCCATAGGGCCCGCGTGCGGGCAACCGTTTTCACGTTTTGTTAAAGGCCTCCACGCACCGGTCGCGTGCGCGGGTCGGGCGCGGGCCCGCGCAAGTTGTAAAACATTGAAACTACACTTCAAACACACATCGAACGCGGGCCCGCGGCGGGCCCGCGAGCTCGCGTTCGATGGGTGTTTGAAGTTTATTTTCAATGTTTTACAACTTGCGCGGGCCCGCGCCCGATACGCGCCCGCGACCGGTGTGTGGAGGCTTTAAGTCGGTCGATATACGACCGGTGTCCACGACACTACTACTTAGGTCGGAACATCGTAAAATAACGGGTGTCTTAATAAGAGTGCGCTATTAATTTACTCTAATAATACCTACATTAAGGGTTATTTTTAATTGAAATAGTGTTATTGAGACACCCGTTATATATAGGTATAACTCTGCTCTGTTTGGTACATATTTTGTTATGATGTTGGGGAAAATAAGTGCCTAATGAGTACACAAGGGTTGGACACCTTCGTGAACTAATATCATGTTTGAAACAAAAGCAGTGTTAGCGATGTGCTAGTGAGTGTTTTCGTATATTTGACACCTTGCATGCTTGACAGCTAGGTGTCACTTTTATGGAAACAGCTTAGCACATCTCAGGTGGATGCTCAACTCTAAGGCAACTGGCATTGTTTTTATCGAAGCTTGGTGCCTATGGCAGCTGCCAATTGCTAGTTATAGCTGCACAATGTGTAACTTAGAAACGTAATAAAGTTGGTTACATCTTCGATGAAGATCGACCGAGATGCACAAATCACTTTAGCAACTGGCTGCCACGCCCGTAGTCAAAAAGTGCTCGAAACACATCGAAATATATTTATTATTTTTTTTATATATTTTATTCAGCTTACTTAAACTAAGAAATAAAATTAGAATGCGAAAAGTACGACTCAAATGAACCCCGGTGGCATAAGTAAAATGCCTACATTGTTTGTCGCATAAATTAGTAATATTCCGAAAAGTAACAGTAATAAATATTCGCATCTTCCATTTGAGAATAAAGATACACACTTTTACGTTCAAATACATACCTACTTACGAATGGAAACAAAGAATTCGTGAATGAGACGAGGGCACACATTCGCTTCATGGGGCGCAACAGTCAGAGAAGACTTTATTCTCGACGCGAGTTCAGAGTGCCTCCGCCCCGGACAAATATACGGACTGGAGGTAAGCCACGAAGATAGCGGAATATACGCTTGAAACATATCAAGGAACCAAACCCCATTTTCAATTTAAATAGGTATGTAAATTAAATTGAAAATGGGGTTTTGTTCCTTAAAGCTACGGTAGCCCAGTGGTTCAGGCATGCGGCTGTCAAGCGGCGGTCGTGGGTTCGAATCCCGGCTCGTACCTACCAATGAGTTTTTCGGAACTTATGTACGGAATATTTACCGTTAGCTTTTCGGTGAAGGAAAACATCGTGAGGAAACCGGTCTAATCCCAATAAGGTCTAGTTTTCCCTCTGGGTTGGAAGGTCAGATGGCAGTCGCTTTCGTAAAAACTAGTGCATATGCCAAATCTTGGGATTAGGTGTCAAAGCGGACCCCGGGCTCCTTTAGGGGCACAATCGGGAATAATAACGCTAGGAGGATGATGATGATGGGGTTTGGTTCCTTGACATGTTTCAAGCGTATATTCCGCGTGTATTTGCGTTAAATACAAATAGATAGTTAAAGTAAATTTCCAACGTGTCATTCGTGCCAACCTCATTTTATACAGGTGACATCGGAAATGTTTCAGAAATTAAATTACTACAGACATGATGCAGTGCAAGACAAACTTCATAAAGATGGTACCAACGTTTCTAGTCCCAGTATTGACTATTATTTTTCCAATTATTGACAGAACAAAATAATATAACATATTTTGTTCACCCTATATTATATAATATATCCCAAGACCTTTTTCACACCCATCCATACAGCGTGTGTCTAAAGTGATAAGTGACCATGGTATAAGCATTCAGTTATTATTCTCCACTAAAATTTTAGAAAAATAAACTTATTCGATTTCACGACAACAAATTGTAGAGTCGGAAAAACTGATTTCAGTGTGAGCAACTGAGCTCCGATAGATTAATACGACCTCGACTGCCAGAAATAGCGTTAACCACCACACGCTATAATGAGTCTGTCTGAATCAACGACTGAAAGGAAGATAATCCATCCTGCCTACAAGCCGGCACCTTAAATATGGCGTCGGTAACTGTCACCTTAAAGGAAACCTCAGATACAATTAGAAGTTAAGGCGCTATAGTATCATGGTCTTCTCTCCCTCTCGCTGAGCATAAGCGTGAGCGAGATGGAAGTGCGTGTTTGGAAGCAAGGATATCATGTTTTTTATTTTATTTTTTTGTGCGTTTAAATAAATAAAAAAGTAATTACTAAGTTCCCTCAAACATGATATTGCCGATTTTTAGAACCAATGTTAATATGTTTAGCTATTGTGCATAATTTGCTACGAATGTTTTAAGTGAATTTTAATATGTTTTAGACCTATGCTCGTGATTTTTTTCTATAGAGCGAAAATTGCTTAATCGTGTTTCGAATCACTGATTTCCCTGCAGAAAAGCCTCAAGATTACTATTCGTATTTTTTTGAAACCATATTATTATAAACAGACGCATTATATTGTTTCAAAAACTATGTTCGCTTCACTTCGCTGAACCTATAGCGCCTTAACACATTGACTGCCAAGAATCGCTACGCGCTACGCTCCTAGCCGATCCCGTTTTTCTGCTAAGTAGCGGAAAGCACCTACAGCGTTAGCTAGACTAACTAGCTAGCCCGCTAGGCGGGTTCCTGGCAGTGAATGTATCAGACATTTTGAAACAATGGCCTGCGGTTTGAGAAATCCGGTCCAAAGACAGAACAAAAGAAATACACGATGCTACTTGGATGCTACTATTAATATAGCCCCAGAGCACAGAGTCGTCTCTGCTCGCGCCAGTGAACGGGAAATTCTATTACACTCTACGGGACATTATTCGCGAATTCGTGGATTTTCTGGCCACTGTCGGGAAGCGCTACTCGAAGTTATTGTGCCGTAGACTGCACCTGCCATTTTAGCTCCCGCATTACAGCTCGATGTCAGGTTAGCAGATCTTTAAAATTAAGGGGAGATTATCGAAGATAATATCATCATCATCCTCCTAGCGTTATTATTCCCGGTTGTGCCCCTAAAGGAGCCCGGGGTCCGCTTTGACACCTAATCCCAAGATTTGGCATAGGCACTAGTTTTACGAAAGCGACTGCCATCTGACCTTCCAACCCAGAGGGAAAACTAGACCTTATTGGGATTAGACCGGTTTCCTCACGATGTTTTCCTTCACCGAAAAGCTAACGGTAATTCCGTACATAAGTTCCGAAAAACTCATTGGTACGAGCCGGGATTCGAACCCACGACCGCCGCTTGACAGCCGCATGCCTGAACCACTAAGCTACCGTATCTTATTATCGAAGATAATATGATTCTGTAAATTCGTAATACCTCCCAATTACATTATAAAAGGTTTAATACTATTTATTGAAAACAAATACTAAATTACACAATGAAACACAAATCGAAAATAACTTAAAGAAGAATAAGAAAATAAAACTGAACTAAATAATAGGGAAGTAAAAATGCATAAGTAGGTATTATAAAAAGAACACCCCATCGAAGATATCCTCTTGCGGCATTGTCCCCATGACGCTGGCTCCGTTACCATCAACACATCAGGCGACCCCAGGGCTGGCGCTTACCTCTCTCTATGAATCGCCCTCGCGATACAGAGAGGTAACGAAGCCAGCGGTATGGGGACAATGCCGCAAGAGGATCTCCTCGACGGGGTGTTCTTTTCATTACAAAATAATCTTAAGGCGATATTGTAAACGCATAGCTAAGCGCCTAATAGAAAAAAAGCGGCCAAGTGTGAGTCGGACTCGCACGTGAAGGGTTCCGTGAAATAAATTGCGGTTTACGATTTATGACGAGTTAAAAAAAAAACTACTTACTAGATCTCGTTCAAACCAATTTTCGGTGGAAGTTTGCATGGTAATGTACATCACATTTTTTTTTTGTATTATCATTCTCTTATTTTAGAAGTTACAGGGGAGGGGGGGGGGGAAGTGTCTCTCGCGCAAATTTATTCAGTTTAGAAAAAAATGATATTAGAAACCTCAATATCATTTTTGAAGGCCTATCCATAGATACCCCACACGTATGGGTTTGATGTATTTTTTTTTTTGAGTTTCAGCTCTGAGTATAATAACCTAAAACTTAATGTTTTTTTTCGATTTTTGTGTGAAAATCTTAATGTGGTTCACAGAATGCATCTACTTACCAAGTTTCAACAGTATAGCTCTTATAGTTTCGGAAAAAAGTGGCTGTGACATACGGACGGACAGACAGACAGACAGACATGACGAATCTATAAGGGTTCCGTTTTTTGCCATTTGGCTACGGAACCCTAAAAATGAATCTGTACGGTCAAGTGTAAAAATATGGGTGCATACATCTTACTCATAAATATGTCCCATCGCTCTTATGTAAGCGGATTAAGGTTTCGGTACATATTTATGAGAGAATTCCATCGATGTATATTTTTGGACTTGACTGTACGTTTATTAAAAGTCAAAGGTTCAAGAGATCTGCAGATTACATTTAATTTTGTATTTTTTTCAGATGTCCCAGATTTTTTTACGACATTAATATAAGCACCAACGGTTGGCTGTCAATGCGCTGGTGTTCCCGTTCGTGTATTTTCTGATAATATCCTCAAGCAACATAATATTTGCTTAATATCTTTTGGTTGCCTTACAAGTCGTGCAACCATTATCAAAACAATTTAGCGATCGAGACACAGGTTCAATTTATTCAGGAAAAATTGCCACTCTTTAGCATAAAATCATAATTCGAAACCGTGGCAGTAAAAATATTTGAATATAATATGCGTCCTTTCTTACTGTAAGCGTGAAACATGAAGTTTTTCACCACTAGGATTGATTTTTATGTTTTATCTACAGCTACACTATAGATAAATTAATTCATCCTTGCACTTTTCCTAATTATACCCTGAAGAAGCCTGGGGTCTGCTGTTACCTTATCCCAATCTGACCTTCCAACCCAGAGGGAAAACTAGATTTTCTTGGGATTAGACCGGTGTCCTCACGATGTCCTGTAGTCATGTACCATAAATAAGTAAAACAACAAAAAGCCAATATAATGATTAAGTTTCTAAATAATTGTACATAAATGTGATGTGTATTGCATTTTTCAACATTTAATTAGCTATCAAAGGTATATCATCTGTCATAAGTAATATCTGGAACAAGCTGCTCGGAAGTGGAATAAGTTCTCGAAACATTCTTTTCACTTTTTATGAATCGACTTAAAAAATTATGTCGGATAGTCGAAGTCGTGACGCAAAGAAGAGTCACGTCTTATACGCGACGACAAATTCCAGTGTGGTCTGCCCTTTACTTCAGTCCAGTGTAGTCGGCCCTTTATTTCAGATGCAGCGACGGTCAAATCAAGTTTTAAAATGTTTTAATTAAACGGTTACTTTCTTTACGATAAATTACGCCTTCGAGGCAGTGTCGATTATTTATATTTCTTTACATATAGGTACGAGCATATAAAGCCGCGCTTGGAGCTTGTAATTTAAATATTGTTATGCCCTGCCACGCTCAGCCGGCTCGTATTATTGCAAACTGTATTACAAAGTACAAAAAAGGGTTATTTTCTCAAATTGTGAAGCGCGCGTCGGTCGAACGCTGGGCCGAAATAATGATTGATGGTGGTAAATAAGCGGTTGCCGCGGGTATAAAAAGCGGAGACCTTGCAGGCCGGTGCACTGACCCTGGTGCGGCGATGCACCCGTGCAAGTAGGGTTGCCATATGGAAGAATTAAATGTCCTGACAAAAATCCGGACATCACCCTAAAGATCCTGACATTTCTTGTAACAGAGATTTGGCGTAGCTTGAACGACGCACCGGCGGCGCGCTGCGCTCTGCGGTGTACTGTATAGTGGATATACCTTTCTCTTTCCCTCAGCCCGACCCCGTAGCCCCCTCCCTGCGCACGCGTGACCCGCGCCCGCGCGCGAAGCGCGAATCACATAGTAGCTGCTCGCGTAGTTTAGTCGCCTCGTATGTTTCGCGTTGATTCATTCCTAAAAATCCGGACACTTGCCAAGTCCGGCTGCAATCCGGACAAAGGGTCAAAAATCCTGACATGTCCGGACAAATCCGGACGTATGGCAACCGTACGTGCAAGTAATAAGTAAGGACATACAGTACCCGCTACATACACCTTGTTGGAAATCAAAAAAGTGCAAAGCTATAGTTGGCTAGGTCTCACCAGTAAAAATGGGGTGGCAAGGAAGACAACTCCACTCTTTCCTCGTTTTTTGGATGGTACGAGTACATAATTTGATTACGAAGCCTATCTTGAAAAAACAATTAGCATCAAATGGAAATAGAAATAACATAAAACATCGATTGGAAATAGATTTCGTACTAGGCTTATTAAATGTATTCACAAATAGCTTTTTATTCGGTTATTTCCCTCTATCCTGTAAAGATTTGAAGTAACAGATGCATTATATTTTGAAGGATGAACTCACCTAAATCTTAATTATTTGAATCCTCACCATTGCGTTGACCAGTGAGAATGTGCAAAATAATCTTTAATTATTTCTGGGTTCGATTAATCAATGAAAGTAATTAATTCGTAGGGCGATACTGCGTCAGGCAGGTAGCGGCGGCGGCGCGGCGCCGACAGGTGGGCGCAAATCGACAGGAAACGCAGGCTAATTACAGCACCGACAGGAAGAACGGGAAAGCGCAGGACAGGTCACCTGCCTGCGTCTTACAGTTACAGTTTTTTGAGTATCAGATACTTTCTTTGCTTCGTGATGTAAATTGATACATCACGAAGCAGGAATGACAGACCTAATAAATTGTATAGTTTTATATTTAACTAGCTGTTGCCCGCGACTTCGTCCGCGTAGAACTTTTTATCGTCTTAGAAAATGATTTCTCTCAATACAAAATTTGAACCCTCTTTTAAGGGATAATTAAAAAAAAAGTTGATGTTCATTTTCTAGTTTGTGAACAAACAGTCTAAAACCAAAGTTAAAAATCTCATACTTTAAAAATGCCTTGAAATACTCAAACTTTGAACCAATTTTAACACTCTTAGGGGATGAATTTGGAAAAACTCTGAAATCAGTTTTGTAGTCTTTTAACGTACAGAATAAGACCGAAGTTAAAAATCTCTTACTCACACTTTAAAATTTAATTGCTCGCCATTTAAAATATGAACCCCCTTTTAAACCCCCTTAGAGGTTGAATTTTTCTAATCGCTGAAAGAACTTTTTTCGTAAAGTTTTAAGTGTCTAGCTCAGAAAAAGTGTTCCCCATACAAACCTTGCATCCTTTTTTAACCCCCTTAGGGAATGATTTTTGTAAAACGCCGAATGTAGTATTTTTCATGTTCTACTAATATACGAAATCGTACTTCATAAGTAATTTTTCGTCAAAATTTTAAGTCTCTATTAAAAAAAAATATGTTTTTCCCATACAAACTTTGCACCCTATTTTACCCCCTTAGGGGTGAAATTTTCCAAAACGCTGAAAGTACTTTCTTTGTATTTAAATAATCTTTCTACAAAGTTTTAGGACTCTAGCTAAAAAAAATAGTTTCCCACATACAAACTTTGCACCCCTATTTTAGCCCCCTATTTTTAGGGGTAGAATTTTTTAAAACGCTGAAAGTACTTAATTTGTATTCTGATGACTAATCTTTCAACAAAGTTTTAAGTCTCTATTTAAAAAAAATATTGTTTCCCCCATACAAAATTTGCACCCCTATTTTACCCCCTTAGGGGTAGATTTTTTTAAAACACTGAATCTAGGTACTTTATTTGTATTCTAATGAATAATTTCTCTACAAAGTTTTAAGTCTCTATTTAAAAAAAAGTAGTTTTTCCCATACAAACTTTGCACTCTATTTTACCCCTTTAGGGGTAGGATTTTCTAAAACCCTGAAAGTTCTTTATTTGTATTCTAATGACTGATCTTTCTACAAAGTTTTAAGTCTCTATTTAAAAAAAAAATGTTTCCCCCATACAAACCTTGCACCCCTATTTTACCCCCGTAGGGGTGGAATTTTCCAAAACGCTGAAAGTGTTTCATTTGTATTCTAATAACTAATTTTTCTACAAAGTTTAAGTCTATAGCTCAAAAAAAAAAGGTTCTCCCATACAAACTTTGCACCCCCATTTTCAAAAATCCCTTTTTATCCCTAGCCCACGTTATAAAAGCAACATACTGTGCAAAAATCAACTCTCTAAGATTAGTAGTTTCGGCTGTGCGTTGATGAGTGAGTGAGTGAGTGATTGAGTGAATAAGTCAGTCAGGACATAGGCATTTATTATGTATAAATAGATAGAAGATAATGAAACTCCCATTCAAATATCTCAAAAAATTATGAAGCTACATCCGTTTTAATGTCGCTTGTTAGAGTGAGAAAACGATGAGGGACTGTGACGTCAATATACTCGAGCGTCATAGTAAAAAACAATCGTTTCATATGAAGGTGCGTTTTGCGGAAAAGGGACAGAACATACCCCCTCTTAAAACTTTGGACTCTTATAACTTAATCATTACCTATATAACCTCTTGCTTTGTTTTTTTCTCCATTTGACTATATTTATTTTAAATTCTTTTTCGAGAAAATACATTATGATTATTTACCATATTTTCGATTCCTGAGCTATAACCACGAACTTCGGAATTCGAAAATATTCGGGTATCTCTATCTCTATCGCACTAACCATACTCGAGTGACAGGGATGCAAATATATGAACATTGAGTATCGGTTTTCGTGGTAGCGCCGCAGGTACTTTGGCTGAATGCGCCGAGCGCGTGCCATTGTCATTCAAAAAAAACAAATTCGTGTTAATTATATTGTTCAAATTTGTTGATTTCATTTATTGAAATTACGACATAAAACGACATTTGCGCATATAAGTTCTCATATCAGAATAGAATATTTTTTTATGGTTTATATTTTAGCATTTGTCTCGTAAAGGTCTATCGTAGACGGGATTTAAATTATTAATAAGTGAAAGGCAAAGCAATTCCGCCATTTTGACGAAAATTTGACGGTTCTTATAGCTGACAGTTGGAGCAGCGTTTGATTTCAATAAAAATAAATGAAAAATTAAATGAAGTCGTATATTTCGGAAAATTAATTAACTGTCGCAGTCGGATAAAAACTATCCTAAGTTGCAGCTAGAATAATAATGTACCTATATAAAATGTTTCATATTTTTCCGTTCATGGGATGCTGAGAACATTCGAACCGCGCAAAGTTTAGTTTCAAACTGGCTGATTCTTTTTTTAATTTAGAGATTTATTATAAGTGGAGATTATCCATAATATACATAACAAAGTACCTACCTATTTAGTTTCTACTACTTTTTCTACGTTTCAACAGATTAGTAAATCGGAGGTCAAGACCTTTGGTAAATTTACATACATACATACATACAATCACGCCTTTATCCCTAAAAGGGGTAGGCAGAGCACATGAAACTTGTGTTCCAGTGCCACTTTTAGCATAAATGTGGGTATAAAAGATCGACAAAATGTGATGTTGCAGTGATAGGTTGCTAGTCCATCGCCCACAACACACTTCAACCCTTGGTAAATTTGTATATATTAATTACATAATAAACTTAACCACACATATAAGTTACTAAAAAAAACACATTTATAACCTATTTCAATATGAGTGCGGCGCGTTTCACTCATCGACTACATAATTATACGCTCACGAAGAGCTTGAATTAAACAAGACGATTCACTCCTAAAATTTGGTTCCAGTAGATGGCAACCGAATACGATGAACTGAAATGTATGAAGTGCATTTAAGGATCGCCGGGATGGTCGACTCTCCATGCAAAGTAGTTTGGTTATCATTTTAAAACGACATGCTGGAACAACATGAAACTCTGTATGCACAATTGCACATTTGTATTGTGTTAATGATTTTTGAAGAACACCAAAACAATAAATTACAATGTTATACACAAAAAAAAAACAGTTATAAATAGCATTATAATGCGATATACCTATCCGTCGGACGCCAAAAAAACAAGGCTATATTACATTGCACATTGGGATCTGCCATATCTAGTTTCTGTTGCTAGAAATTAAAATAGAAAAGATAAAGTGTGAGAACGTTATTCATACAAAGTGTCTAAACACTTTATATTTTTCTATTATTATTTATAGCGACAGAAACCTGTAGTTTCCAATTGAGATATGGCGGTTCATATTGTGTATAAAAAGTTTAATGTTATTCCAGTAGGTATGCCGTTTTATAATGAGAAGCAAACACCGTGCTGGGGACTCTTGAGTATTTTAAGGCGACGTGAGCTCTGAAAACGGATTTTTAAAAAATCGTATCTCTTGTTTGGATTATAATACGGCTGCCCTAAATTTAATTAGCAATTTTGAGGCCTTTCTCGAGGGACAACAGCTATTCGAATTCTGAGTTTTTGACTTTCGCTCGATAGAAAAAAATCACGAACATAGGTCTAAAACAAACATAATAAAATTGGTTCTAAAAATCGGCAATATCATGTTTGAGGGAATTCAGCTATTACTTTTTATTTAATTAAGCGCACAAAACATTAAAATTAAAAAACAGGATATCCGCGCTTGCGAACACGCACTTCCATCTCGCTCACGCTTATCCTCAGTGAGAGGGAGAGAAGACCACGAGCCTACGTCGCCTTAAGGTGAACGTCCCAGTGCTCGACACTGCCCGATTACTATCGGTCCTAGCGATGTGAAGCATTGGAACGTTTACCATATCATTCGAGAACATTTTTTCACTAGGTACTCTTAGTAACATACGTACGGTTAGTTAACATATCTAACTCACTTCTAAATTTTAGGAGAATTGCATTTTAGATTTTTGAACGAATAATATTTAATAGGTACCTCAAGAAGTAATTTAATGACATTGACCACATAAGGTTTCGTGCGAGTCGAAGGCCTAATTAGAAAAGGGCTGCGATTGAAGATTCAAAAATGTGACGTCCACGGTATGACATAGATACGAGTATATCCTTCTACCGTGTCTGTATATTTATTAAAACAGAGGTGATATCCGGGGGAGTCCTCCTGTCGATGGAATCGCGGCAGCAAGATTACGAGCCGTCACCGTAATTTATGACAGTTTAACAGTTGACAGTCAGCGGACGCGAGCATCTGACACTAATGAGGCGCAACCCTTTGGACACATGTCGCTCTCCAAATTATACCTCGCACTTGCGGTCACCGGAGGTGCGGAGAAGGGTGCATCTTTCAATAGGTGAATTGGAATTTTTGAAAACGGCTTTTCTGTTACAGTACCGTCAGAAAAACAAATATTTAATATCTTCATATCATCATGATTATCAACAATTAAGAGCTTGGCTCTTGTCGGTGGAGTAGCCGTTCTCTCGGTCCTCGGCAAATTTTTAAGGTCCCGGGGAGACGGCATTTGCTTTTACTTTTAGTTGCTGTACTTGTAGCTTATCCTGGGTCGACTTCTACCCATTGATGTTGTGATCTTACCTTCTAGAATATTTCTAAAGAAAATGGCGTGTCGTAACAAGTTTTTTTTTCTGTTCCACTATATTGTCATATAAATAAATATTTAAATATTTATCAGAAAAAGTGTAGGATGAACTTTTTTTCAGAATTCGATTTTATTGGATTCTTCTTACTCAGAATCGTTGACACCATCGATCCTTATACAAGAAAAAAATTTACCCGGATTTTACTATGTAATTTTTTTCTTCAATTCAATTCATGTATTCGACGATTCAGTGACGTTTCTTTTTCTAATTTGAATGAATGAGTGAATGATCAATAAACTTGTACATATTATTGCGACTTACGATACGATTATGTAGTAGTATCGTTATTATAACTAAGTGTAAACAGTGCTGAAGTAAGTTCTATTTATGAATAAAAAAGTTATTTATCTATCCAAATATCATAAACCCTCCATGATGCGTTCAAGAACCGCACATTATGACCACCATAAAAATAGACTGTTTTGTTAGAACAAATTTCTTATCTGTGTAAATGTTATTATTGCTAAATAATAACATCGATTTCGATAATATTATTTCATTCAAATTTCGAACGTCTCAAAAACAAAGAAATTTGATTTAATCTCTATTCTAATATCAGTCGAATGACGTTTAGTTCGAAATGAATTGTCAATTTGCATACAAATTTGACAAATGTCGCAGGTAAGTAAGATATCGAACGATATGACAGTTGGATCCGACTCTAGTTTGTCTCCGAATTAAAAAAGAACTAATATGACGCCGCGATGCCGGTCATAATATGCGGCTCCTGAATGCATCATGGAGGCTTATGACATGTGGATAGATAAAGTAGTGTATGTAACTATACATAATTAGGCATTAAGATACTCGTGTGATGTTATTCTGAAACTCGCCTTCGGCTCGTTTCATAAACCCACACTCATATTTAATGCCCTTCATTATGTACAGTCACATAAACTACTATTATGCTAATTTAAAAAAGAGACTGGAAATAAATTGCTTTATTATTTTCTCGTAATTTAATATCTAAACAGCGGTAATTGCAATTCACACCAGCTAAGCGTCGGTTACAATAGTAATTACAATTACTTACGGCATATTACCCTTTAATTAAGTTGCCGCGATGGGCATTAATCACGGCACGGGCTACGATTACATCGGTTTCATTACTATAAATGCTTAAAACTTATTAAATAAGATGCTATAGGTTCCGTAGGAAAAGAAAAGGCCACAGATAGGTACTTTATGTGCCAGTGTTCACACATTTTCAATGGGCAGTACATCATTTCTATGAAATGAATGAATATTTGGAGACATGCGAAATGACAGAACATAAATGAATATACGAGTTCTAAGTAGGGTATCTACGTCAACGTGAAATGTAAGTTAACAGTTTTGCGCCTTATTCCCCTTATCTATTAACTATATATTTCTCGTCCAATACCTAGGTATAAGTCCTATAACACAAGCCTTTTTGAGCTTATGGGAATAGTTCGATTTGTGTAAGATTGCCCCCTAATATTTATGAATTATTGATTCCATTGTGAAAAAAAATTCTGCTGTTGACTACAAATGGCATGTAATGGCGGTTTGCAAACAGCGCGGTAGCCGAGCGGGTAGAGTATTGGTGCGTGACTTTCAGGTGGAGGTCGTGGGTTCGAACCCTTGCTCATACTATACGATTTTTTTATTAAGCTGTGTTTTTATGAAAAAAGAACATGTCCTAGTCTAGAAATACAGTTGGGAATGCTGGGATACGATGCTTTACTCAGGATTGTCCGCCTTACGAGTATCAGTCAAGGAAATTAAATATCAAGTACATTTTTCGCTCTTCTTACGATAACAATAAAACCTACTTACCTAATTCAGTGTTTATGTGCCGTGCCTACAGCTTTCCTATAGTTTGCTATTTATCACAAGCTTTTTGGCGAAGGATGCACATGGAAATTTGCATACCTACATGCAAAGAATATCAAAGGTCGGCCCCAATCGTGAGAAATCTAGACTATTCCATGTCGTTCCTGTGGTAATTAGACCTGAGAACTCATCGCAACAGCGCGAACTCCAATCAGTGTATAAACATCCAACGTCATAGAGGTATTCAGTTCGGTAAGAGAAAGACAGTCGTAAAACCTGTATGTTCAGTCCTTTTTATGTTAGACCATTGGAAGAAATTTTGCGATGTGTGTAAAAATTTTCAATAAGTTACTGGACACTATTCAAAATGAATTAGACTTATGCAACTTCAAAACAAATCTTAGGACATTCCTATCAGGTTAATGTTATTACTCCATGAATTATTATTTTTTCGACATCCTAATGTAAATTGTATTTAAATTGTAGGTAATAGTAAGTAGTGCAATATTATGTTATGAATTTATTGTAATGTACCTAAGTAATTAAAGCGGACATACCCACATAATTATTAGAATGCAGTGATTTTTTTTAATTTTTTTTTTTCATTTTCTTCGATTTAATTTATTTAAAAACAGTATTTTTTTTGACATTCTATTCCATTGCTATTGTTTCATTTATGGTAGTAAATTTGTTTAATGCTACACGCATTTGATTTCAGTTTCAGTGTCAGTGTCGTTGATTTATTCATACATATGTATCTTTATCAATTTAAACTGCTAATTAAATTCCATGTAATATTTCAAGTTACTTTAAATATGTTTAGGGTTTAAGTATAATTTTGCTGTGCCCTAGCAGGGTTCATGTTCTGAACAATAATGTTAAAATTAAGACCCCCTGTACAACATGATACGCAATAAATGAATTATGAAATAAAACCTAACTACTTAGACCTATAGACGACTCAGGATAAAAGTTCCTGGCGGTGACTTATTAGGAGTGCTGACCCCAAGTAGATGGGATAAAGGCTAGGCAGAGGATGAAGAAGAACAAAATAAAGCTAATCTAATGTTATATGAGAGAATATTGCGTAATTAATAGTGCAGAAATAGCAAGCCTAAAAACTTGATATGTTTTCATATCGTGTGACCATTTGTTTACATAAAAAGTCACTTAGGTAGTCAGTAAAATAATGGTCAGAACGGGTCCGGAATACCGCGGCTGATGAGCGGATCTCCGCAGAATACTTAAATAAGTTTTTAGCCTTATTTAATTATTCCATTTAAGTCTGCTCCTGAATATTCAACGGGGGATTATTAACATTTTATTTTATACAAGTGACCGCGGTATCTAGGTTGGAAGACTGCTTGATAACTGCAGTTACTTTCGTATGTATGGACATCGTGACACTAGGCGGTACATGACAAGTGTACGGCCTCTCACGATTGTCGTAAAAGGCGGTTAAGAGGCTGACAAGACCTAATTTATTGAAATTTATATTATTTAAGCAGTTTTTTAAGAAAAACTATTGTTTCTAGAACATCAAAAACAATATAAGTTAATATTCACCATATTTCCAAGACGGACTCGAAACATAATTGGACGAAATCGGCTCGATAGAAAATAATTGCAAAAATTGGTCTTAAAATCATCTCAAACGGTTCTAAGTCCTTATTTTTTTGATAAAAACATGAAGTCCACATATTCATACCTAAAACGCTAACGAGCCATATTTCACAAATAATCAACACTTTATTTTAATATTTATTAATTATTTTCTTCTAAAACCTGGCCGCCCAAAGTAACACTCGCTCTCGTTTACTCCGATACAAATAGACAGTGTGCGCGTTTTTGGTGTTGACAGCGCCTATTAAAGGGGGTCATGGGGGTCGCTTGTGGTTTCATGGTGTAGGCCACAGCACTCGAGTTAATGGCTCTAAAGAAGAAGGCTATAAGTATAGACCCCGGAGGAGCTAGAAATTGCGAAAGAGCTAGAAAAATAAACGCACTGAAAACCTCCTCGTACAGGTTTTCAGTGCGTTTATTTTGCAATGGGATCACGGAGTCCGCCGCATGAAAGCGGACCCCTGGCTCCTTTAGTTTAGGGCACAACCAGGAATAACGCTAGGAGGATGATGGAGTCCGCAGCATGCTTTCATGCTGCGGACTCCAGAGACCTTCTTCTTCTTCAGAGACCAGATGGCAGAAATACCACTTGACCTTAAAATATCGCTACATTTTGGTTCAAATCAGTTTTGAAATAGGTAAGTTTATTTAGCTAACTGTTTAGAAGTAAGTAGGTACCTACCTGTGTAAGCGTTGTAGAAAATTATTTGGTCAGAAATAAATATGTACCTAGTTCTCACGTCGGACCTACGTAGACCTACAGAGTCTACACTGAACGTACGCAATAAGTGCAATAACACATACTATTTGAATTACTAAAAATATTTTTTCACCGAACAAAACGGAATACTGATGATTCCAAGTTTAGACATTATAAAAATAAATAAATTAGGTACCTACCTACTTACAAGTACCTAGGTACTGCGGTGGCACAACGACCCAAAGTGGATCTTGCCGGAATAAGCACCTACCTATTGACAAAATAATAATAAAACAATACATATTTAGAACACGTGTATTTTACATCGAAATCTTACAATACCCAATAATTGTTAGTGGATTCTATATATTGCCTACCCCCGTCCAAAGTAACATCATTTCTACAACGCAAAATCTTGAATTGATATGTTGACAAATCAAGGTCAACAAACCTTCCGCATCTGAGCTTAATACGACATCCAAAAGGGATGTATCCACCAGCACAGCGGCTGAGCCGTACAATGGCCGAGAAAAAGTCCTAAATCGGCGTAGGGTGTAATTAAGGCGGCCACCCACCGCATCGACCTCGAGGCCTTGACCGACAGCCCTAATGAGTTCACAAACGGGCCTCTTGGCCTAACCGGTGACACTGGAACTGCACCTTAACGACCCACAATTGACTTCCAGACGAGACAGCTCTATAAAACAAACTGAAAACTCCTTTGTGTCGCTGAAAATAAATCTCGATAGAAAATGGAATATTTGGCGACGTCTGGAGTTGTGAAAAGTTTCTACCTAAAGCAGACGCCATATTGTTGCATTGCATTTCTCATGCAATGCCCCGAAAATCAAACAACAAAAGGAAAATACCGACAAGCCGGTTACTAAAGTTTTTTACTTCATTTCAGCGACTGGCACGGCGCGCTGCGGCGGGACGCGGTGCGGCGTATGTAGCTACAACTCTAAACTTAAAGCCTGCGTACGTAAAAGGCTTAAGTTTCACAAAACAGGTTTTCTTTAAAGACATTCTGTTTTTCAATGTGTAAGCTCGAACACGAGAGCTCCGCCTACACTTGATTTAAAATTAGAACTCTTGCGTGACAAACGCCGGTAACTTCAAATTATTATGCTCAAAAGTTAAACTTTATTCACGAGCGATAGAGCACATTATTCCGCGGTAGTTTATCTGCCGTAAGGTGGGTTGCTCCGTAAATGCTATTGGACGAACCGTGCAACGTGAAACAAACAAGAAACACAGGAGTGAAAGAGACGGCGCCACAATAAGCACAGTTGTACATGTTTGTACTCATGCCAGAGTTACTAAAAATTACAAATGTTTCCTTCAAGACCTAAGTAGACAAAATTTTAAACAAAATCTTTGTTATAAAGAAACTTCAATTATATTGCATCAATTCGGAGTTCAAAAACTAAAACTCTAAAACGTGAACGACAAAGATGAAACATCCACGAATGCCTAAGTGCGAAGAGTAGAGACGATATAGTAAGCGATCGTTCCGCTTGGCTTCCCAAACGTAACGTCCGTGGGGCGGGTCTCTGTTACTGATCTTAACTCGGCATCACAGAGATGGCTTTCAGTTTTTCGTTTTCGTTAGTTGTATCGTTTCGTTTGCGGGCCCGGGCGGCGGTGGGCATGGCGGCCCAAAAGCGGTGACGATTCGTTTAGTAGACAGTTGACAGTCGCCACGCCACACTGACATTCCGATACCACTGATAACAATTTTCTATAGATGAATATTTTTTGCTGACACTCCCGTATGGTGGCGTTTGGATACACAACGTTGAACGTAGTGGATTTGTTACAAGGAAGTGTTTATAGTGAAGTGTTGTGATAGTTAAAATGACTTCGAAGAAGTTGTGTTGACTGTACGTCAGTGTGAAACTGAAGTTGAATTGTAAAGTAAGTTGATTTCCATTGTTTATTTACAGAAGATGGCATTTTTTGAATGTGTAACAGTATTTTCCAACTAGTTTGTTTATGAATACAAGGCTGTGATTTGACTTATTTGGGTAGAGTTGTGTTTGAAATGTAGAGCAAAAATGTCTGCTGAAACATGTCTCCATTGTGAAAGGTACTTTTCATGCTTTCGGGATTGAATAACATTTTAGCATATTAAAAAAAGTTCGGTTCAATTATTATGAAAGAAATAACTTTTATACCTATTACCTACTATTTCAGTAGGTACTAACTAATAATTAATGAGAGTAGGTAGGTATATCATGTTTATAATTTTATAACCAGAACAAATAAAATTCAATTTTATTTTATCGCGTTATTTACGAGAATTATAAAAAAGTATGAATAAATTATAATTTTATGAGTATTGTACTTACCCTTCTTTGACTAGAAGAGGTACCTACTCGAGACAATTTTTTGGACATATAATATATTATGTAATGAAAAACCGTTTTCTACTGAATCATTATTAGCACATCTTTATTTTGGTAACCCTTTTTCTACTTAATAATTATTAACACATCCTTGTTTTGGTAACTCTTTTTCTTCTTAATCATTATTAACACATCCTTGTTTTGGTAACCTTTTTTCTACTTAATCATTATTAACACATCCTTGTTTTGGTAACTCTTTTTCTACTTGATCATTATTAACACATCCTTGTTTTCGTAACTTTTTTCTACTTACCTACCTAGATATCACTCATTATAATATGATCACTCACTCCTCACCAAATTGAAACAGATACAAACACCGTTATTGGGCGACGAATGGTTTTTTAATTCCTATACATATAAAATATATTAAAAAACCATTCGTCGCCCAATAAACCCACATAGATAGGTATACAACGTGCTCCTGAAGAACCCGCATATAACTATACCAGCGTACCTATACCGGACCATATTTGAAGTTAAAAATGTCGTATAATGTTTGCTAGATTCAGCTTGGTATTGGATATATTTGCGTTTTAGGTTTAATACATTTTACTGAAATCTTCAGTTATTTATTATGTGTGAAAACATAAAGAAAGTAAAAATCATATTTCGACCTGGGTTCACGTAACATTTTTTTCATCGCACTTGCTCATAAATGGTGTTATTCCATGCCTGTATACAGAAGGACAATGGCCTAAATTGTTCCCGCGGGAAATAATAATCACAAGGGAGTAATGAGCTTGTGTGTGATCTGATTGGTTAAGCAAATCCGGACGGCCGCGTACGACAATAATTCTGGCTCTGTGATTGGTTGGAAAATAAAATCGAGCAGGCCATGCCCTGCAAGAACCACATGCTCCTTGCTCTGTGATTGGTTGAAATATTGAAGCTACGCACTGATCTGCAAGTGAAGTTGTCAATTTCGTCAACAATTGATTGGTGCGCTTATATAAAACATAGATTTTTCTGTCTTTTGTAGTTTTTTATTTCCTCGCAAATGTGATGAAAAACATTGTGTATACTTACGGCGCGGCGTCGGGCTTCTGATAGACTCTCGTTTGCAATATTACTCATACGCCCCTTGTTAAACAATGTGCTATTGCTTCTTACGACCTCAGGAATACGCTGTTAAAATTATTCAGTTTTCTCATGGAACACATTGTATACAGGGTGTTGCCTGTAATAGGAGCAAAAAATTAAACCGTTGATTATTAAGCTTGTGAAAAAATATTTTTTTATTTTTTTCATCAAAATTTGTTTACTTGTATTATTTTACTCTTCTGGAGTGCTATCAGTAACTTTTTATTTTAAGAAAACTAAAAAAATTAAATAATAATTAAAAAGTCACAAAAATATCTTTAGAAAACAAAAATGCAAAAACTATTCTGACTCAATACATGATGTTACCACTAAATCTGCATTGACTGCTATGCTATTATGTCGTGGTGCCAAGATACATTAGTTGGAGGTCATAACTTTAGATCAAAATTTCTCCGAATCAATTTTTTTTTTAAATGAATGGGACACACAAGGGGTTATTGCAAATGCTCTAAGGAAGCGTCCTTTTGAATATTTGCTCCTATTACAGGCCACACCCTGTATATCTAGTTGTAATAGTATTTTGATGATCAATCCCTAAATCTATATAAAAAGACAAGTTCGAATAGGTGATTGATATCAGATATAACCTACACACATATAGGTACATCGATAGCTATTTATCCTATATGTACATTGCATTATATGTTCGTTGGTTGGCATGTCCTTTTTAATAAAAACATATTTGCCATTGGGACATTTAACTCTACATAAATAATATTAGCTGTAGTAACATTCCAAATACTTTTAAAATGTGTTACTTACTTTACGAACTATATTATTTGTAATAATTTCAAGATAACTACATAGTTTATAATTAACTAGCCAATCATTGGCCGCTGTCTCATATGACATGTAACTAAAATTATAATTAAAATTCATGAAGTCACACACTCAACGTCAAAGTTATTTATTCTTCAATTTAGGTATATTACATGCACATATTAATGTCGATAAAGGTAGTTTACCTACCACCGGGTCGGAAAGAAAACCTCTACCTCGAGAAGAACTGGCGTCAAAAACTATACGATATAGCATAAATATGGTAAATAGTTAAATACTCCTAGACGAGTGTAGATTCCAATGCTGATTGACGACTTAAGGTATCTACTTATTTTTTATATCTATCTCTTTTATAATTCTAGGGTATGTTATACTACATTTTTTTTTTTTTTTTAGTTCCAAATAATTCATACTTATCGCAGAGTTTCATAATTAGGTGCTAAAGCCATTAGTGGCTTATTTACAGCTATAGTACGGTCTAAGTAGGTATGTTAGTTTACATCAATATATGTACTTACATTCCGTTTACTGTATCACTGATGAACAATAACTTGGTTGGTTACAAGGCGTAATCATAGTTGTTGCTTGACATATAATACTTGTTTACATCTTTAGCTGATATAGGGTTGGATAGGTATAAATCTTGTATGTGTTTTGGGAGACTATTTATTATTTTTGGGAGCATGTAATGATTGGTTCTCATGCCGTAAACGTTTTTCATTGCTGGTAATAAAAATCTGTATGCATTAGATAAACTCCTTAGCCTATTGTAACGGTGGTATTCATTCAAGTTGGTAATGTATTTATATTCTTCCTTGAGTATGGAAAGTTTGACCATGTTTTGCACGGGAAATACCTTACAATATTGGAAAAGTTTTCATTTATATATCACAAGACACGAAACCGTTTTATAACACAGTAATTAGTTTAAATTAATAGTTATCCTTAATTCTACCCTAAGCTGTGAACCCGAGGACTTTTGTTAATGCCACGAAGTGGATTTTGTTAGCTGTTACAACAAAGCATTATGAGCACAAAACAGCGTCAAAAACATAGAAAACTTAAGCATCACATTCTTGTTTAAAATCGAACACCATCTTGCTTTGACCGCCTCTACATACAAGCAACATATATACACACTAGCATCAGACTTCAACATACAAGTAGGTAGGTACCAGACAAGCTCAGTCTAGTCCGAATTCAAATATCTAGAGAGCAGCGCGGGCCCGCCTCCGTCGCTGGGCGTCATTTGGACACGCCCACCGACGGCCGTGTGGCACAGCCTAGTGTGAATATACCGCCGACAATTGGTAACCCATGTGTTTAGAATTGTACACAATTCGGGCTACGGCATGGGAAATTTTAGAGAACAAATTCAGCTCCGGTTTGACTTGGTATTTCAGGCTTGCTGCGGTTAACTCTGGTGTCTAAAATGTTTTGCAATCCACACAGGACGTCGCTACGACGCTAATCCATTTATGTTTTATAGTATTTTAAAGTTCAGTGCCCACTTGAATATAAAAATATGGGTGCATATAACTTAGGCACTCATAACTATGTCACATCGCTCTGATGTCAGCGGATAAAGGTTTCGGTAATATTTATGAGAGGATTACGAGATAGATACATATTTTTGTATTGGACCCTCCAGTATTTTAGAGCAATGCCTAGCTGAGCAACTTTTGAAATCTCAAATTTTTGACGCAATGTTTTTGTCGCGCTGTTGGGGTCGGCGGGAGCTGTCTATGCGATAAGGACAACTGCAGCTCGAACTAAAATTCCCACGCAATAAACTCAAAAATCGAGGACAGTTTCCTCCTCCAAAACGCACCCAATCATCATAAAATTTTGGAAACTGCAAGAGGAAGAAATAATCTGCGCCGCTATGTTTTTTTTTTTGATATGTGTTGTTATATTTGTATACTGCGCCTTTTTAGCAGCCATTTCAATTACTTAAGCCGTTATTTTTGAGGCGCTGTAAGTTTAATTAAAATAAAAAAATCCAAAAAAGCGAAACATAGCGGCATAGATATTGATGATATTGAGCTTATTTGAAAAAATCATTCCTCTAGGTTCAAAAACCAGGGAGGAAACAGTCGAGAGCGTTTGTATGGGAAAATCGCAGATAGGCATTCCTCTACAGTAAGCTCGGCCGAATTTTACCTTCCCATACAAAAGGAGTTTCGTTCTCATTTCAAAACTACGAGTTGAATTGTAACAAAACTTTGCATATACAATGACATGAGGTATATCTAGGTCTGTAATTAGTTTATATGGCTCCAGTTTATAAAACAAACGAAATACAGCAAAAACAAATTTTGTATGAAAAACTTTAACATGCTGTATTTTTTTACTATGGTATCTGAAACTACATAAACTAATTAGTAATTACAGATCTGGATGGTACTTAACTTATTCTTAGTACAAAGTTTCAGAGCAAACTAGCAAGTTGTTTTAAAATGAGAACGTAACTACGTTTGTATGGAGAATTGAGCTTAACGCGGATTTTAAAGAAAGCCTTACACTGCACTGTTTTTATTAAGGGGCTCCACGCGCTTTTTGACTAGTTTTGATGAGTGTTGAGTTTATATTCCTCCGTCATAACAATAGATATATTTATGGCACAAACATTAATCGGTTATTCAATCCTTTATCTACATTTGCACGAGAGTTTAGTATTGTAAAAAAAAATGTATATTTAATTTTTTATGACTTATTCAAACATAGTCCAAAAAAGCTCTGTTCTAGATATTAGTTTGTTTTTTATGCCCTTTTATATATGAAATTTACATGTAACTGTTCCTTTTTGACGTCTCTAACAACCCACGAGAGATTTTTATTTTTTACTAATTTTCACAAAAGTTACGTCCAAAAAACAGGTTTTTTGGCCTAAAACTGCCAAAGTTTGGTATCATGTACTGTGAATTTTGAAGTAAATATGGGATGCTATTTCGGTAAAGCTTGTTGTTGTTAATACAATAAACCATAAATAACCCTCTCTCCTTCGGCAGTCGGGTAAAAATACGAGAAAACGGGCAGTAACAGATCGAAGATCATTGGAAGCTGTGAGAGTGGTGCTTATGGAAATTTTCTACAATTTCACGTAAGTCGTTATGATCCAGTCAAATTGTGTTTTTACTGGGAAAAAGTTTTGGAGTAGTTCTGATTTCTTCCATTCTACCTATATGTATCCTGGGGTGCTGAATCAAAATCTAAGGTTTGCTAACGAAACGCTCGAACGAAAAGGTCGAAATTATACAAAAAAGTTACGACTAACAAAATAAAACTTAAAATATTGTTACTTATAATTATATATTATACTAGCTGTTGCCCGCGACTTCGTCCGCGTAGAACTTTTTATCGTCTTAGAAAATGATTTCTCTCAATACAAAATTTGAACCCTCTTTTAGGGGATAATTAAAAAAAAAGTTGTCTAAAACCAAAGTTAAAAATCTCATACTTTAAAAATGCCTTGAAATACTCAAACTTTGAACCAATTTTAACATTCTTAGGGGATGAATTTGGAAAAACTCTGAAATCAGTTTTGTAGTCTTTTAACGTACAGAATAAGACCGAAGTTAAAAATCTCTTAGGTACTCACACTTTAAAATTTTATTGCTCGCCATTTAAAATTTGGACCCCCTTTTAAACCCCCTTAGAGGTTGAATTTTTCTAATCGCTGAAAGAACTTTTTTCGTAAACTTTTAAGTCTCTAGCTCAAAAAAAGTGTTGCCCATACAAAGCTTTCTTAACCCCCTTAGGGGTGGAATTTTCTAAAACTCTGAAAGTACTTATTAATTTTAATAAGTAACATTTTGAATAGTTTTAAGTCAAGTAAAAAAAAAAGTTTTTCCCACACAACACTGGCTACCCTTCTTAAGGATCTTAAGGATCCCCTTAGGGATGGAGTTTTCTAAAACGCTGAAAGTTCTTTTTTAGTATTCTAATAAGTAATCTTTTTGCAAAGTTTTAAGTCTAACTCAAAAAAAAGTGTTGCCCATGCAAAGCTTGCTCTCCTTTTTAACCCTATTAGAGGTGGAATTTTCTTAAACGATTTGTGTTCTTTTTTTGTATTTTAATAAGTAATCTTTCAACAAAGTTTCAAGTCTCTAACTCAAAAACATAAACTTTCCCTGATAAAAACTTTGCACCCCTTTTTATCCCCCTTAGGGATAGATTTTTTCAAAACGCTGAAAGTCTTTTTTTTTGTATTTTTATAAGTAATCTTTCTACAAAGTTTTAAGTGTCTAGCTCAGAAAAAGTGTTCCCCATACAAACCTTGCACCCTTTTTTAACCCCCTTAGCGAATGATTTTTGTAAAACGCCGAATGTAGTATTTTTCATGTTCTAATAAGTAATTTTTCGTCAAAATTTTAAGTCTCTATTAAAAAAAATATGTTTTTCCCATACAAACTTTGCACCCTATTTTACCCCCTTAGGGGTGAAATTTTCCAAAACGCTGAAAGTACTTTCTTTGTATTTAAATAATCTTTCTACAAAGTTTTAGGACTCTAGCTAAAAAAAATAGTTTCCCACATACAAACTTTGCACCCCTATTTTAGCCCCCTATTTTTAGGGGTAGAATTTTCTAAAACTCTGTAAGTACTTAATTTGTATTCTGAGGACTAATCTTTCTACAAAGTTTTAAGTCTCTATTTAAAAAAAATATTGTTTCCCCCATACAAAATTTGCACCCCTATTTTACCCCCCTAGGGGTAGATTTTTTTAAAACACTGAATCTAGGTACTTTATTTGTATTCTAATGAATAATTTCTCTACAAAGTTTTAAGTCTCTATTTAAAAAAATGTAGTTTTTCCCATACAAACTTTGCACTCTATTTTACCCCTTTAGGGGTAGAATTTTCTAAAACCCTGAAAGTTCTTTATTTGTATTCTAATGACTGATCTTTCTACAAAGTTTTAAGTCTCTATTAAAAAAAAAAATGTTTCCCCCATACAAACCTTGCACCCCTATTTTACCCCCGTAGGGGTGGAATTTTCCAAAACGCTGAAAGTGTTTCATTTGTATTCTAATAACTAATTTTTCTACAAAGTTTAAGTCTATAGCTCAAAAAAAAAAGGTTCTCCCATACAAACTTTGCACCCCCATTTTACCCCCTTAGGGGTAGAATTTTCAAAAATCCCTTTTTATCCCTAGCCCACGTTATAAAAGCAACATACTGTGCAAAAATCAACTCTCTAAGATTAGTAGTTTCGGCTGTGCGTTGATGAGTGAGTGAGTGAGTGATTGAGTGAATAAGTCAGTCAGGACATAGGCATTTATTATGTATAAATAGATAGAAGATAATGAAACTCCCATTCAAATATCTCAAAAAATTATGAAGCTACATCCGTTTTAATGTCGCTTGTTAGAGTGAGAAAACGATGAGGGACTGTGATGTCAATATACTCGAGCGTCATAGTAAAAAACAATCGTTTCATATGAAGGTGCGTTTTGCGGAAAAGGGACAGAACATACCCCCTCTTAAAACTTTGGACTCTTATAACTTAATCATTACCTATATAACCTCTTGCTTTGTTTTTTTCTCCATTTGACTATATTTATTTTAAATTCTTTTTCGAGAAAATACATTATGATTATTTACCATATTTTCGATTCCTGAGACCACGAACTTTGGAATTCGAAAATATTCGGGTATCTCTATCTCTATCGCACTAACCATACTCGAGTGACAGGGATGCAAATATATGAACATTGAGTATCGGTTTTCGTGGTAGCGCCGCAGGTACTTTGGCTGAATGCGCCGAGCGCGTGCCATTGTCATTCAAAAAAAACAAATTCGTGTTAATTATATTGTTCAAATTTGTTGATTTCATTTATTGAAATTACGACATAAAACGACATTTGCGCATATAAGTTCTCATATCAGAATCGAATATTTTTTTATGGTTTATATTTTAGCATTTGTCTCGTAAAGGTCTATCGTAGACGGGATTTAAATTATTAATAAGTGAAAGGCAAAGCAATTCCGCCATTTTGACGAAAATTTGACGGTTCTTATAGCTGACAGTTGGAGCAGCGTTTGATTTCAATAAAAATAAATGAAAAATTAAATGAAGTCGTATATTTCGGAAAATTAATTAACTGTCGCAGTCGGATAAAAACTATCCTAAGTTGCAGCTAGAATAATAATGTACCTATATAAAATGTTTCATATTTTTCCGTTCATGGGATGCTGAGAACATTCGAACCGCGCAAAGCTTAGTTTCAAACTGGCTGATTCTTTTTTTAATTTAGAGATTTATTATAAGTGGAGATTATATATAAAATTCTTCTGTACGTGTTTTTGTTACCCTACTGCTCCTAAACGGCTGGACCGATTTGGATGAAATTTTGTGTGTGTATTTCAATGGGTTCCTGTATGGTTTGAAAGCACAACTGGACCCGGTAGGTGGCGCTGCAGTCGTTATGTCACTGAGCTCTTCCTAAACGGCAGGGACGATTTTAATGATATATTTTGTAACCTTCAAAATTGCGTCACGAAATTTTGGTAGCAAATCTCAGATTTGGATGCCGCACCCCAAAATAGGTATGGAATGAAAGAAATCAAAACTACCCCAAAACTTTCCCACTAGGGACATTTTTGAGTACAATTAACTGCATCATTAGTAAATCGGTCAAAAGTTATTCCTTCTATACTCTAGGCAAAATACGGTTTTGAAAAATATTAATTTATAATTGCGTTTTGTTTTGTTTATATCATCACATCATCAACGTCATTCGAAGATGATTTGTTCAAGAATCCAACAAACTTTCCATCCGGAAGTAGGGTCGTTTCGCCGGTAACGCGACCACCTTCAGTTGGCGACCACTTGACGGACTAGGCTGCTTCAATTAAAGATATTAACATTTCTACAAACCCAACAGAAAACTAATTAGTTATTAACTATTCTTGAATAGTGTCAGAATAAGAATAAATACACTTTAAAACCCAAAGCTTAATCCAAAGCAAGAAAAAATAACCTCAATTCATACATTTCACACATTGCTTCCGAAAAGTGTTGACATGCAGTGAATCTGTAAAAAAAATAACGCGACAGTTGGCGCGAAAACTTTAGTTACGTCACTTAATTTTATTTTTATGCTGAAATTAGTTAGTTGATTGCTTAAATGATTTAGCTATTGTAATAATTTCGTTGAAATTCGGCATATTATAAAAATAAATTTAAATAAAATGGGGTGGTCGCGTACCCAAAAAAATTATTACCAAAGAAGTCGGATAGCGACCACATCGTTTTTCTTTTTCTTTCCTTATGGATTCTTGCGGCACCCGCGATATTTAGCTTGGCAAGCCAATTGTGTCGGTAGGTATTTAAGCCGCGCCAATCCATGCTATGTCTATAGTAGGTATATGTAATATAATAATAATATATAATTATAAAATGAATAATTCATATGATTATATGATATGGTTATATTACAAATGCGAAAGTGTGTCTTGTCTGTTACCTCTTCACGCTTAAACCGATGGACCGATTTTGATGAAATTTGGTATGGAGATAGTTTGAGTCCCGGGAAAAGACGTAGGATAGTTTTTATCCCCGAAATAATCCCCTAAAAGGCTGAAATAGGGGTTGAAATTTTGTATGGAGCTACGATATAAACGAGACACACGGACGGAGTCGTGGGCAGAAGCTAGTGTAGGTAAGTAGAATTGAATCTAAAAGTTACATAAAAGCTTGTAAAATGGTGGCATTTAGATACCTACTATGAACGACATGTGTGACTGTAATAGCAATATATATAATAGCACTATGGTGTTAGCGAGATGTCGCGCCGTTTTCGATTCTATTTTGCATTGACAAGAAATGTAAAGTAGATTTAGAAGAGTAACAATTTGTAGTAGTATAAGGGCAGTCAGGTCAGGTAGGTCCAACTTTGAGAAAGAGGTCAATCGTCGAATCCGACTCGGCTGGGCAGCGTTCGGGAAGCTACGCTATGGCACATCTTTTCGTCTAATATTCCGCAGTGTCTGAAGACGAGAGTCTTTGACCAGTGCGTGTTGCCAGTGATCACGTGTGGCACCGAAACGTGGTCGCTTCAGAAATCATAAGAAGCATCATAAGAAGGCTCAAAGTCACCCAAAGGGCAATGGAGAGAGGGCTATGCTCGGAGTTTCTCTGCGTGATCGCATCAGAAATGAGGCTATCCGCAGCATAGCCAAGGTAATCGATATAGCCCTAAGCCGCTAAAGTTAAGTGGCAGTGGGCGGGGCACATTGCACGTAGAACCGATGGCCGTTGAGGCGGAAAGGTTCTCGAGTGGCGACCACGTACCGGAAGGCGCGGCGTGGGTAGGCCCCCCACAAGTTGACTGATGGCCTGGTAACGATCGCAGGAATCCGATGGATGCGGGTGGCGCAGAACCGGTCATTATGGCACTCTTTGGGGGAGGCCTTTGTCCAGCAATGGACGTCTTTCGACTGATATGATGATGATGATGATGCATCGTTTTATTAACTACTTAAACACTATTTGCATGAGTGGTCGCCAACTAGCTAACAGGTGGTCGCAAACCGACTAAAGCGGTCGCTATCCAGCGAATTCGCTATTTTGAAACCTTTTCCATATTTTTTCCTAATCTATGGATGAAAGTGCTATATTTTATTGTAGGTTTCAAAACTTGACTATACTCAGAACCTATACGAATACCATCTATTATGTGTATACATTGAATAGGTATACATTTACTAATCTAAAGTGAGCAACTCGGCTAAGTGGTCGCTAACCGGCGAAACGACCCTAATTATGTAGGTTTAAATAAAGCTTGAATAATTTTTTTTTAATTATTTATCTTGAATATTATAGAGCAAATGTAAATGAACCAAAATAAAGATACATAAAACCATTTATTAATATTTTTCTGACTTTTCAGAAGCTTGTTAAGTTATAATTTTTTTGATGTCTGAAATTTTGTTGGATTTTGTCGCTAGGTAACTATTTAATTGATAATATATCCATTACATAAAAATCAGCTATTACAAATTATTTCCAAATTTGTAATTTTTTTATAAAAGTTGTCAGTTCATTGCCTGGACAGTGGAATAAAGAACCTAAAATACAAACATAACCCCTTTTTTGTGAACTGTCGTATAAAAAGTAGGTAAAGAGAAAATAGAGTATTAAGATTAATGTCACATTAGAGGTTAACAGCTGGATGAAATGTGATATAGGTAGGTACTATGTTTTGAGTTTAGGCAGTAGATACTGAGGATTTTTTAAACTTTATTGTTTGTAGTTTCTTTTCTTAAATCTCCTAAATACCAATTTACTAAATAGTAGGTAATATCCACAATTACTTTCACATCTATCAGGTCATCAGTCCACCTTGTGGGGGGCCTAACCACGCCGCGCTTTCCGGTACGTGGTCGCCACTCGAGAACCTTTCCGCCCCAACGGCCATCAGTTCTACGAGCAATGTGCCCGTCCCCGTCCACTGCCACTTAAGTTTAGCGATTTGGAGGGCTATATCGGTTACCTTGGTTATGCTGTGGAGAGCCTCATTTCTGATATCACGCAGAGAAACTCCCAACATAGCCCTCTCCATTGCCCTTTGAGTCGTATAAAGTCATCATATCATAACTTACCTAGTTTACAACGCTTCCATACCCATAATGCTTCAGACCCCTATATTCAACGCATAATCAAACACAAAAATATGTACGACGGTTTGTTTTTAAATTCCTTTTTCACGGTTCACGGAATTTAAAAACAGGTCATCAGGTTACTAGTTGGTATGTTCGATTGCGAGGACCCAAAACAGAAGCAGGTTTAACTACTGAACACCTAACCAGTGAACACATATATCTCTTTAATACCACGTACACAGTAGGGGCTAACTCGCACAAAACACAAACTACGCTCATACATTATGTAACGTGTGGCCTAAACACAGCACACGCCCGGCATTCAGGCACAGTAGAGATATACTCGTATGTAGCTAAAAGCAGTAAAACAAATCCGTACAAACCTCCGATGTGACGCACTCACACATATACTTAGGTACGCATCGATACAATTAACTTAAGTGCAAGTCGGGGTAGCTGGCGGTACATTCAATCCGCGTGCCAAGCATGTGTGCATAGACCTCATTGTACCTAAGTAAATTATGCGCAGGTGACAATTACGTAACGCATTGTAAGTACGTGCGTCAGGTAGATCTAAATGTCACTTTTTGTACGGAAAAATTACATTTGAATTGTCTTAAAAGTTACGTTCGAAAGGTTACGTGTATACCCTGGCCCTCTTACGTAGCATGGTTTTATCATTTATCGATGTTTATAAGACATCCGTCACTCTCACACTCGCATACTTGGCAGAACGTGACGGATGTCTTATCGACATCGACAAGTGATAAAATGGCAACCATGCTACGCCCGCTGAGGTCGAAAAAGGTACGAATTGAATATAGTTGAGATACTGCTATAGTTAATATATTTACTGTGATTCAGGGCCCACGCGTACCACGAGCGGTACATTACATAAGGCGGTCAGCTGAATGTGGAAGTTCGTGTCTCGGTTCGTGTTTATACATGAGTTACTTGGTATGTATTATGAGACGCGTTTGGTTAGAAAAGCGCCGCGCCGTGTATAATCTGGTTACTTAGGTATATCAGCTGTTGACAGCCATACTGCCAAAACATAGAATACAATGCTAAATGACAAGTGCTGCTACAGCCGTTACTGCTGGCGAATGTCTTAACAGCGTCTTAAATAAGTAATTAATTACGTAATATAATGGCATATACATAGATATGAAATTTAAAGATTCTTCTCCATATGTATTCTGCTGTGAGACACCTTGTGCAAGACAGCTATTGTATTGCTGTCACCCGTTTAATTTGGGGGCACGGCAGCGCCCCCGCCAAGTCGAGCAAAACAAAGAGGCACGGCCGTACCATCCTTTTCTCGAAGCCATTCAGGCCAATTTCAACATCCTGTAATTGTGTGCTGGCTAAAGCCAGAACCCTGAATGGTCAGTAACGTATAGGGCATTATATGGCTTACATAGATATAGGTATTCTCAATAACATGCAATTTGAACTTTTAGTTTAAGAACTATTGCCCGTCAAAGTTCCTTAGTTTTGTCACTGACATACTCACTGACTCACTTATAATGATCATCGTAATTCTAAGGTAGTACTTCTAGCAGACCCACAAGCTCCATATTTTGAACATAATTAGTTTTTAGCCTGTATCTCTTCATAAAAACCCTAAAAATATTGCAATTTCAGTCACGATTCAGAAATATACAAACTGCATACCTGTTTATAATTCTATACAAATACATGCGATTACAAAGTTACTATTGTAGTTTCTTCCTGTATAACAATATAAACGTTATTTGCGGTTGGTAAAATAACATTTCCACACAAATTTGATAACACAATAACCAACAAAAAGAAATGAGATCCCAAAAAACCTTCCATGTAAAAAATAGGCCAACTCGAAACTCTTCCACAGTAAAAAGTGGTGAGATATTTCGTCTTTATTTGCTTGCTAAATAAAAATTTGTGACTTAGGTATGCAAAACTTAGTAAATGCAGTAAATTTGTGTGAATCCCAAGTTGCAGAATTTTATTTAGCAAGCAAATAAAGATTAATAGGATGCCTGACTTGGCTCTACGAAATATCTCACCGCTTTTTACTGTGGAAGAGTTTCGAGACTTGGCCTATTTTTACATGGAATGTTTTTTATGGGATAAGTATTGACACGTTCAGACTTACCTACTTCAAGGCAACCTTTGAACACTAAGGTAAGTGCACGTAACTTTGCAACAAGTATTATTTGAAGTATTGGAATCCGCGACCATTGCATTCCGAATAGTGTTATTCTTTCCAACTGTGAGCTTGCATGGGTCCCACTCGTAGAGATTATTTTTTCAATCACTTGACTCTTCTAAAAACAGTAATAACCCTTGGTTAGGTTTTCCTAATGATTTCGCGTTTCATACTTTACTTTTTACATAATTGTGTAATTATTGTAAAGACCTAGCCTAACAAAGAAAATTAATAGGTATACTTAAAGATAATTATAATTTCAACACTGATGTTTCTGGTTGGTAAAATGTACAGTCCGGTGCACATATTGAGTGCCAATTAATGAATGTTTTACTCTGTGACTGATCGTTTAGACTCCTTAGACTTTCTGCTAAACCTTGATTTTTCTGTGTATCAAGTTTGAGACAAAAACGAGTTTACACAATCGTTAGGACTACTATTTAGATGTCTATATTAAACATTGCACAACATAATTTGTGTAGTTGTAATAGCCTTTATTTAACAATCTTACAAAACATGAAATACGTATATGAATTTAGTGATCTGGTGTACAGTAAATTTATATAATTCGTGTACTTCACCTTTAATTAGATTCTGAATACGGCATAAGAAAATTGCCATTATAGTGTATTGCTGCCGATGTTTCAGCTCCTTATCACGCATAATCGGAAGTGTAAGACCAAGGTGCATTATCAATACCCTCGCTAAGGGAGTCACATGAATGTTCCCGTGTCAAACACTGGAATAGTTCTCAAACGCACGGCTGCACCCCTTTGGTGATCCATCACGCTTCAATCTGAAGCGCGACACAACTTCTTACGCGTAATTACTGCCATTCAGATACAGTCTGATACAAATTCAGAGTACATATTGTCTCTTAAGATCGAGTAGAAAAAGGATTATTTAACTAATTTTAATAAACATGTTAGTAATTCTAGGGTAAGAAGGGAAGGACTTTGTATTTTTTAAACATTCGTGTTGACCGACTTTTAGTTTTATTCGAGGAAGTAAAAATTTGGATTTAACTTGAGAATTAAAATAATATTTTTCAAACTTTTTTCTTCAAAGTCATGATCTTGATTCAGATTATAATAAAATTCAGACGTGTTGCCATTGAGTGGACATGTTTAATAGAAGGCGTCCCCGTATTTATTCCTAGTGTTTGTTTCAAACAAATTAATATCAACTCATTGACAATTCTTTATTAATCCAGCTTGAGAAAAAAACTTAAAGTTAATCAAATAATTGTCCTGAATAATCCCAACGCACTTTTACCGCTGTAGTTCGTGCACCATTACCGGCTAAGTAAATTCACAACGTCATCTAATATTTTGTTATTAAAATTCTTTTAAATGTTTATTATGTTCTCCCGCTCCCCAAGTTCCTCCTCCTCACCAGCCAGCCTCACTGAACTCTCCCAAGTGACCGGATCCGCTTTCCGTGTGTCATGCATAATATATTCCGAATAGTCCTTTTCAGTATCATATAATGCCATCACTGCGCCATCACTAAACTAAAAGCCACGTGATGATGATGAGATGATGACGATCGTGGGGAATTTAAACGTTTTAGAGACCTATGTAGATTGTTCAGGTTGACCAATTTCACCAACAGTGCCACCACCATAATTTAGTCATTTTATACCTCTACTATGAGGTTTGTTAATGTATAGATAGTACTTACCTACTGTTGCTCTGCGAAAAATGGCGAACAAAAAAGGGCCTTTTAATTTACGCATAATGTTTTAATATTAAATAATATAATTTCGCTGAAACAAACGCACTGTATATCATGCTATCCCTCCAAATCATCCTCACCTAAATGAATTAAATCCAAGCAACACTTTCGCCGCCTCCGCGCGATCCATCACAAATCCTGATGTTCCCCCGTCATTTACAAGCACATTATGACGAATGTCCATTATTACCACACCACCATAAGTATACTCAATAGTAATGAAAGGAAAAAAAAAGACAACTTTGACTAAAATGTAATGAATGTTTTGTATCAAAATTCGCTGTGAATGAATGCGCAGTCTAATTTATCTCCTAGAAATTAATTCAGTTGTTTATTTACATAGAACCCATCTAGGCAAAACCTTGGAGAGGTTAGTGTACCGATGGCACACTTAACTACTGATCTAATTTATTGATACATTAAAAGTAAGTATTTTAAGTAGGTGGATACAACTTCATTTACAGAATATAGGTTAGAAAAAAAAAGTGCATCGTCACGAACCAATTTTCTTATTTTGTAACCTAAGTAAGTATTTTAGTTAATTTTAATGTTTGTTACCTCAAAACTCTGTCATGTCATGTATGAACTGAATTGTTAAATTTTTATTTCATTTTAAAGTAAGCGCTTCCAGATTGGTCCCACGGTTACCACAATTCAGTTCTGATCATGGAATCCATATTGAATTGAGGGAACTCGTGAAATACAGTGTGTGGCTTCCATAAGAACATACATTTTAACCCTTTAACGGGCAAGACTAAAATTTATCCATAATTCAAGTCTCTTGATATTGCATAAAACTAAAAATTCTGCACCATAAAAAATGCAAAAAGATGACCTTAACAGGTGGTAATTTTTGCCTTACAATTTTTAAGTTGCCCTATAAAGGGCTGAAAGTATAAGCCCTAATGAATGTAAATTGGTATCTCTAGTAAAAAAAAAGTTTTTACATACATATTTATTCGGCGTGCGATGTATGTGCGATAGGTAACAAAACTAACAAAAGTAACTTACGAATTGCCTCTCAGAAACCGCACATTTTATGATGAAAACCACAGATGTCTTATGGAACTCCTCTATGATGTAGGTTCTTTACAGGTTCTAATAGGGTTTCATTGACGTAGCAACTAATGGAGGACCAAAGGTAATTCTGGGATCCTTTACGAATCGTCGGAACTCCTCTTATACTTATGGGGTACAGTAGTTCATGTGGGGAAGTGCCAAGGATATGTGGAAATGATCATCTATGTGGCTTGGCAACGTGCTAAATTTAAGGTGTTTTGGTATGAATTATTTCGTGAGAACTTTTTTCTATATATTATTTAATTTCCAACATTCGATCGGTCGAAAACATCCCAAACATCCCAAAGATCTGAACATCAGATCCCTAAGCTACCAAAGCCAGTGCCTTTAATCTTTAATTTACACAAATTAAGCAAACAAAAATGTGTAAATGTGTCAAAAACTAGATATGTCTCTCTCCAAATCACTGAAACGTATTAAATGAATTAAATCTCTTTGGCGAACTCCCGCGCGATCCATCACGCATCCCGCGCCGTTGTAACACTACGCAGACATTTACGAGCACATTATGACGAATACCTTCCGCAACACACCACTTTGTCAGTAGTGCGTGATATTGGCCCGTAAGGTTTATTTATTGCTTCAGTTATTCCTTTTACTATGGATGCAAGATAACTGTTTTCAAATATTCTTGTTTAAGGGATCATTCTAATACAATGCAACTACGCGATTATCGCAAGTTCGTTTTATTTCGTTCGTTCGCTTACTTACGCGACGATTAAGTCGATTGTCAATTAGGAATGGATGAAAATTTTAGAAATGCCTGATTATTTTGCCGTGCCCGTATGCTTGATATAAAAAGACTAAGGAAAAAAACGCAAGATAGCTTACATACCTATATATATGTAAAAAAAATTATAGTTTTATTAAGTAACCTGTAAATATATTCCTATATTGTAGCGTAACCTAATAATTGTGGATACTTTAAACGGGTTTAACCTTTTGTGCTGTGAAGGAAAAACTGTTTGATATGTATGTATGACACAAACAACAAACATGACAGTTTGATAGGTGCTATGCGTGATGCGACGCACAATCAGTTTTTTTTTTTTTAATTAGGTACTCAAAAAGTACTACATAAATAAAAAATCATTGTCGTCCCAACAACCATAGCTAAGGATCATTTTGACAGACAAGACACACAGAAGTGCCACAGCCACAGACAGACATACAGATTTAATTACAACACCCCTCTGTTTCGTCGGGTATTAAACAAGAAACAAAATATTCGTTTGATAAATTGATCGTTAAATTTCTAGTACCTATTCAAAGTCAAAGTCAAAATATTCTTTATTCAGGTAGGCCTTGTACAAGCACTTTCGATTTCGTCAATTTTTTTAAACATAATCTTAAGCATTTTTTTTAGAGATATTGATTGTACTGCGTCAAATATTTTCAATTGATATGCACAGTGTAGGTGCCAAAATAAATAATAATAATTTCACAATAAGATCGTCACAATGTAAAAAAGAAATTATATAAAATACTAGTCTAGAATGTTTCTAGGTAAAAAAAACGAACGTCAAAACGAAATACAACCAAATTAATACTTAAATTAAAAACTCAAATGTCTCACTCAAATAATCAATTCCAAATAAATAATTAAAAATCTGTTACAATTAATCCCACGCTGTTTTATTATTCATGTAGTCTTGTGTGCCATAATAAGCTTTCGAAATAAGTTTACGCTTCACATGGTTCTTGAATTTATTAATAGACATTTCAGTAACGTTTCCTGGAAGTTTGTTATAGAACCTTACATGAATTATATTACAATTACCCATGAATGATTTCTTTATTTTTTGGAGCCTAGTGGTGGGCATAAATTTGATTGATAAATTTTAGGAAAAACTGTGATGTACATAATATTAATATATTATGTACATCACAGTTTTTCCTAAAATTTACAATGTTTTTATGTACATACACAATATTGTCATAGATGTATTGACAATGTAATTTCATTATATTAATTTCTTTAAACCTATCTCTAAGTGAGTATCTATGGTTCAACTTATATATCGCCCGAATAGCCCTCTTCTGCAGAACAAAAATCGTATGAATCTCCGAAGCACTGCCCCACAATAAAATACCATATGACATAATGCTATGGAAGTAGCTAAAATATACTAATCGAGCTGTATTCACGTCTGTTAACTGACGGATCTTGCTCACTGCAAATGCTGCAGAACTCAGTATATTCGTGAGATTAGCAATTCCTCACCTTTCACAATGACACTTGCTTGCTCGTGCTTCACGTGATTCGTAACAAACTTAATACATTTAGTCTTTTTCTCATTTAACAAAAAATCTTAACGTTATTGTCCTTGGTTAAACCAATTTACGACTTTAAAAATAGCATTGTTTACATCATTACAAGCTTGTTGCTGTCGTATGAGTTTGAAAATAAGTGAGGTGTCATCTGCAAACAATACTATATCATTAATAATAAATAATAATAAATAAATATTATGGGACAATTTTTACACAAATCGAACTAGCTCCATAGTAAGCTCAATAAGGCTTGTGTTATCCATTAAATATATTGTCGTCTAGTAAGACGACGATATATTTAATGGATATAAATACTTAAATACATAGAACACATCCAAGACTCAGAAACAAATATTCGTGCTCGTTACACAAATATTTGTCCTTACCGGGATTCGAACCCAGGACCTTCAGCTTCGTAGGCAGGGTCACTACCCATTAGGCTAACCGGTCGTCATTGTGGGTCTTTACGAGGTATGGCAAGTCATTTATGTAGATAAGGAACAGGAAAGGTCCCAATATTGATCCCTGCGGTACACCCATCGAGACCAATGACCCAGGTGATCGCTATCCCTTCACTTCTACCCTTTGTATTCTACCATGTAAATAAGACTTAAGTAAATTCAGTGCTGATCCTCTGACTCCATAGTATTCAAGTTTCCTGATAAATGTTTCATGACAAACGCAGTCGAAGGCCTTGGATAAATCACAGAAGATACCTGAAACATCCCGTGATTCCTCCTAGACATCGAAAATGTGTTTAACTAGCTCAACACCAGCGTCTGTTGTTATCATCATAGCATGTCCTATTGAACATAAATCGAGTATCATCCGAGAACTGGGCCATGCGAAACAATGAAATCACTTTATTACGCTCAAGGTTATTTCCCAGCTAGAATTATAAATATCCATTCATCGACGATATTCAATAGAAACCATGCAAGCTTTTATCAACTTATTTTTTTCATTAAGGGTTTTTAACATCATTCTAATAAAACAATATGGTAGAGTAGAGAAGAATTTTTTTGCATGACGAGGTATGATTATTTAAGAAATTCAGGAGACTATCATTATAATTATATATATATATAGCCTATAGCAGAGCCTTGCGGTACTCCAGTACCCTTCGCGTGGGATTGAAGTGAGTTGCGTTTACGCAGACGCTAGCGTCTAACGTCAAAGATTTAGTATGAAAAGTCTATACACCGCCCCTGGCGGTCACTCATAGAACTAAAAATCCAAACCGTAGCGTGAGTCACTTATACATTACTTTACCCGCGATCGATTTCACGATCGTTCGTATAGTTTAATCGATCTTCCAATATTCAATTCCAATATTTTTAATTTAAACGTTTGTCGGTTATGTATGACATTACAGAATACGCGCATCGCGACGTTGACAGTGTCGAAGCAATATGGCGGCACGTGTGCCATTTATTTGCATATTTAAATACAAAATACGCGAAAATCCGAATTCTGCGAATACTCGTATATGCTGTTCTTTAATTTGAGATAAATTTTGATCGGATCTACGGTAACTCTTTACGGAATAATACGATATCACGCGCCATTTTGCAAGTGAAATAGTAAACTACAGTCGCTACGGTATTCTTCGATTCGAAATATCCACATTACCGATTGGAAGTACGAATCGAACGTTAAATTAGGCATCGAAAACTAAACGCTAGCGTCTAACGTTTTGCAGTTGGTTTCGTAGTACAACGGCAGTGTGAGTTACAAGTTTGACGGGTCGAATCGAATAATACCGTAGCGAGATCAAAATCTATTCGAAGCGCGTTTATTCGCTCTGTAGGTCGATCACGTAACGCATTGTACGAACGTCGGGTAGGTCTAAATGTCATTTTTTATATGGAAAATTGACAGTTAAATTGTACCGACGCGTGTTCGGAACGTTACGTAATTACCCCTCAGATTCTGTGTTGATGATCCTGGGGAAGTTGTAGTCTAGTAAGGCTTTTACGTGGCTGCTGAACAAAAACCCGGGCGTCTATGATTTGCATAAACCCCGGAACAGCCCGTAACTGTTTTGACGGAAGACCCTGGTTTCAAACCCAATCAAACACATTGTCTTGAAACTGACCGCTAATGTCTTGTCTCAATGTCTTGGCCCTCAATCGCTGAAGCCGATGTGTAAGGTCAATTGAGTCAGTAATTTATTCGCATTCTTCTAGATGTCTTAAGAGTTTTGTATTTATCCCTCATCACCGGAGAAAATTTTACATCTATTCGCTCCGGCTCCGGCACTATTACTATAGTGATAGGGGTTTTTGGGCACTGGCTGCAATGTGGCAGTGTTCCGCATTGACGCAACCGGTCTGGTGTGGTATGATGCACTGGCTGGTTTCGACTAAGAATCTACTAGAACTGTTTTATGAAATTCTAATTGAGCAGCAAATCAAGCGCCGCAAGCGTATTCGCCTCGAGGAACAGACTCACGCACTGGCAAAACACACGCGCTACTCCCGATGACTCTGTCCGTCCTGCTGAAGCGCTTCCCGCTGGACACAAACAGCCGTGACCTATCTGGAGATCCTTAAACAGACTACGCTCCCAGGTCGGCCGCAGTAAGGAAAACTTATTAAAATGGGGATCCTGAGTGGCTCAGACGCCCGGTGTATGTGCGGGACGACCCCTAAAACTATGGCACATATGCTGTCTTGTCCGGCGTGTGCGTACACATGCTCCGCACAAGACCTCCAGGACGCGACAGATAGTGCTTAAGCAATCGCCAGGCCCGCACAATCTAATCTAAACCAAGGAAATAGGAAACCATCGACACGAGAAAAAGAAGAGGCGCATTAGCTATCCGCAGGAAAATTTAACAAAAACACAACTTTCGTGAAGGTACTGAAATATATAGTGAAGTATCTAAGCTTAGATTTTCCAAAACAACATATTCCTACAAGAAAAGTGGTTTGGAAAAGACAAATCTCGTCATCGCAGAACATTCTCGCAAAATCAATCAACAGAGTCAGATGTAGTTTGAACAAGAACGTAATGTAAGTAATTTATAAGATTAGAAAGAAGGATAAAACACGGGCCACGGCAGATGATTTCCTCGCCTGATTTATATCTATTTCAGTCGTTGAATTACCTCATCAGACAATTGAGGCGTTTTGTTTCATTTTAACTCATTCGCACGCGAGGCTTTTAGTCTGAGACAAGCATCCTACATGTCTCGGCCGATTAACATCAACTCTGTTATTGTTTGCACCGAAGTATGTCTTGCTTTGAGTGCACAGACGGTATAAACAAATGGAAGTACTGTCTGAGGTGACCTTTTATTATGTCTTTCTCGTTTTACGGACCATTATTACCTTAAAAACCCATGACGTAAATAGTAATGTATGTTCTCGACTTAAACATGCGTATAATATTTTTGATGAGTAAAGCCCGGTTTTATAAAGATGCGTTAAACCTTTTAGATCAAAGTACGTGTTTTGACATTACTTACCGACATTAGGAAAGCTTTTAGAAATTTGACGCCTGAAAGTGTGAATGCTCAGGATCTATGAAACATACATTAAACCCTTGTTGGAGTATGCCTTTCAAGCCTGGAGTCCCTATTTTGTTAAGGACATTGAGATGCTGGCGAAGGTTCAGCGTAGTTTCACCAAACTGCCAAAGAAACTCAAGAATTTGCCATATGAAGACAGACTGCAAGCTCCCCAACCCTAAAGGAGCGCAGGGCACGTGGTGACTTGATTGAGACATACAAGATAATAACCGGGCACTACAATCTCAAAGATTTTCATAATGATAATATATAAATTTCAATAACACCCGACTCAGTAGAGGTCATCACCTAAAGCTGGTCGCTCGCAGGTCACACAACAAGACATATAGACATTTCTTGAGCAACAGGGTGGTGATAGCTTGGAACGAACTGCCAGGCGATGTGGTCTCAGCTCTCAATGTCAACAAATTAGATTCAAGAACAAATTAGACAAGCACATTTGTATAAAAAAGAAAATAAAAGCTCAACAATTAAGTATATACTCAAAGTTAATTGGATATATAGGCATCATCAGTTGTTTTAACTGCCTGCTTTATAAATAAATAAAAATAAATAAATAAGGTCTAACAGGTTTTTATAAAACCGGGGGTAAATTGAACACTTTTACTTAAAGGTAAGGTTTTTTTTAAGGTAAGCGTTGACTGTCGCTAACTTCCAGTGGCGGCGCGTGAAAATTTTTCGATGGGCAACCCAGAACAAAGAAAGTTATGAAAGAGTTTAGAGTATATAACTAATGTTTTAGGCACGCCGGTGGGAATCGGCTTGTATGGGCGCTCCGCCACTGCTAACTACATTAAATCACAAGACAAAGTCAAGGTATTAGTTATTAGTAAGTTTCTATCTAACCTGTTAAAATTTCTTTGATTGGCAGGATTCAGCCTTAGAATTCAACTGTTTCTCTATCTACTTAAGGTACTTAAGGTCAGAAAAAATTAAGAAACGGATGAATGGCAATTTTTGCTCCCTGTAATGGTGGGTACACATAAGCAAATGAACGACCAACGAACGCGAAGCATTTAGTGACATCTAAGTATTTGTTAGAGTGAGATACAGTCAGCATCAAAAGTAGCTATATACGCAATCGAAGACGTCAAAAGTTCTTATTCCCTTTTAATAAAGACTTTTGACGTCTTCGTTTGCGTAGCTACTTTTGATGCTGACTGTACATAGCCGTTCGTTGGCTTGGTGTGTGCGTATGTATCCACCATGTAATATCCAAATGTAGGTTTATTTTAACCGACTCCTAAGTTCCTAACATCTCATGGATGTTACGAGCTTACGACTTTTCCTCGCATGCAGACTTTAATGACACTATTTGCGTAGGCTATCTAGTGGTAAAGAATCATTCACTTGAAGTTATCTGATCTCGGATGTTTAAAGAGGCATAAATTAGACGTTATGATTTATTTATACAGTTAAACTAGTGGCTCAGCAGTGAGCTGTCGAAATCGCGAGTCTGGTTTCCGATTTTTTTTTGTTTCGAAAAAGTGGCCTGCAATTGCAATTAATTAAAGTGTTTTTGTAATTAATTAAAGAACCAGCTCACAATATTTCACGAGAATCGGTTGAGAAATGCGATCTGTAGAGAAGAACAGCCAGACTGCGTGAAAGCTGGACAGACACCGTACGAGTACCTACATAGTTACGAACGATTTTCGCCCCAAGCTGAAGTATTAAGAACTTCGTTCGCTTCGCTCGCTCGTTCGATTAAAATTGATAACGTAGTGTTGTTAAATGCAATAAAGTATAAATTATAAAATATAATTAAAATCACTTAATTTATTTATTTATTTATAAAAACAAGAAAACAACATCATAAATAAAAATAAACTAACAAGCAAATAATTAAAAACTAAATTAACTTAACTTGCCCAGTCAAAGGAAGAAAACCCCGTCCAGCAGTTCCGTCTGCGGCATGGAGCCCATAACGCTGGCGGCGTTACCTCTCTGTATTGCTAATGAAATACGTTGCGAGAGGTAAGCGCCAGCCCTATGGTCCCCTGAAGCGTCGACGAGTCGTTTAGTCATTGCCCTCATAAATGATTTCATGTCAGCTGACCAGGGACCCAATGTTTCTACTGCAAGCGCCGCAAACTCGTATTTGCGGCGCTTCAACACCTGGGCCTGGTCAGCTGCAGCGCCGGGTTGAGTGCGAGTCCCCTGGATGTGGGACTGAGCAAACGTATCCATGCACGTTGCGTCCCACACCAAGGCTCTGCCCAACCTCCACGGCACCAATGTGGCACCATCAGGTCGCTTGCCATCGTCTCTTGCCAAACCTGTGGGTTCGAGAATAGCAGGCACAGACACGGTGGCAAGCGAACGACGGACTAAATCGTTTATAGTGCCGTGGCGGTATAAGCGGCCGGTGCTTTTTATACATGAAAGGCCATGCCTACCCGACTCATCGACGCTTTTGCCACAGACGCATGTATGTGAAACACATATTCTGGCCCCAAGCCTCAAGCAACAAGCAATTCTTAATGTGCTTTGGTCCAGAACGGTGCCTATCTGTCGTGAAGGAAGCGCGTAGAGCCAGTGTCCCGACTCGGGGGCGGAAACCGCCAGGAGGCGGCCGCGTTCAAAATCGTCCGGGCTACTTTCTACGAGGGATGCTTGCACCTTATTAAGACGAGGGGTGTCCCAAACCCGCTGAAAATGTCTGACCGCCGGGATGTCCGTTCCAGGGCACGAGTCACACCATGCATCCCTGGCCTCCTTCAAACTCGCTATCTCATCGTTGACTATCTGGGGAAGGTTAAGAATGATACCGACGAGAGACAGCGAGCCATAAGCAGAGGACAGGAATGCAGGGCTACACTGGCCGAGTCTCGAACGCCCAGCCCCCCAAGCCTTATTGGGAGAACCGCTTGAGTCCAAGATCTCGTGCTGGAGTCTAAATTAATGTTGAGAATTTTGGAAAGTGTTGTCTGAAGGGACAAATCAATGGATGACGAAATGGTAGGGAATTTCCAAATGGGACAACTGCGCAACAAATACATAAATTTCGGGGTGAATAAGCAAAAACGAATAATGAACAGGCCCATATGAGGATTGATGTGAAAAAGTAGGTCGGATGTATTTTTGAACAATTATTATTATTATTATTATTATTTATTTATTAATCACACACAAGTTTACAGTTTATAACCAAAACACTTATGAGGTAGGTACACATTCATAGGAGGTAGCATCACTATAAAAAATACAACAATTTAGGTAGGAACAATTCAAAAAGAAGCAATCATAAAAATAAACTAAATATACCTAAATTACCTAATCAATCAAAGATTGAGCTGAGCAAGCATTGTACAGACTCGTGAAACTAGGAAAGTATGGCTAAAACTTTTCTACAAAATACGCCAATACTGTCGGCAAATATATCAATGTCGTCGGTTTCCCGGTTTCAAGTGGAAGGCGATCGGGGATGAAAATTTCGCACTTTGTGAAGTTCAAAGAAAGGCCAATTTCCGAAAATTTATCAATGATTGTCTGTAAGTCCTGCAGAACAATTGAAGCATCTCCACCCAAAGAACCATTGTCCAAGTACCATACATTGAATTTAGAATTTAGCGATGAGATGATGGGGTGAATTACTAAACTAAAAATGGCGGGTCCAAGCGGATCTCCTTGTTGACATCCCACACATGAAGGTATAGTTTGATCCTGATAAATTAAATTTGATGGTGCTCCGTAGCATTGCCACAAGTAGTTGTATAACTCTGGGAGCACTTTCTTGGCTTCAGCTAACACAGCGCCGCGGTCTACCGAATTGAATGCATTTTTAGCATCTAATTTGACAAATACCTCATAGCCCGGATGACTTAAAAAGGTACGTGCAGCATGCACCGCCGCCTCGCAACCGCCCTTAATGCCGAATCCCAGCTGCCGGGGCTTGAAAACTTTTGTCAGCCTCTCGCTAAATTTTCGGCAGCAGATCTTTGAAGCCAGGCGCCTGAAAGTAAAGCCAACGGCAATCGGCCGAATACCACCATCCTTCTTTGCTAAAGCAATCAAATTGGCGCCGTATAAGACTGGAACTATCTCGGCATTCACTTGTCCTGACAGCATCAAATCTATCAGTGCCGTGAGTTGATTTAGCAAAGAAGCTCTCGTGTCACCCAATGAAAGAGTGGTCAGGTCCTTGAGATGTTGAGGTGAGAGACTATCAAGCCCACCGGCGGACCCGTTAGGGAAGGATGAACTTGCCAATTGGACGGCATCTTCGGAAACTCATTAAAATCATAAAAAGATATGGACAACGAAAGAAAAGTTAAAAGTTTAGAAACAATATGCAAGTTTTAGGGTTCCGTACTCAAGAGTAAAACGGGACCCTATTACTAAGACTCCGCTGTCCGTCTGTCTGTCTGCCTGTCTGTCTGTCTGTCGTCACCAGGCTGTATCTCATGAACCATGACAGAAATCACACTTGAAATTTTCACAGGTGATGTATTTCTGTTGGCGCTATAACAACAAATACTAAAAAAACAGAATCAAATAAATATTTATAGATAATGGTACGGAAGGGTACCCTTCGTGCGCGAGTCCGACTCGCACTTGGCCGGTTTTTTTATTGTCCAGCGGGGCTAGCACAACTGACACAACAAGCGCGCGAGTCGAGAGAATACACCCGCCTCTTTCTAATTTGCACAATACGAGTGAGACAGGAGTCGCTGAGTCGCGCGCGACACGACTTTGCAGCAAGTTGTGCTAGACGTACAGGAGTAAATTTAAAGCTACCAATAACTCCTCACGCTTTTATAGAAACAAAATTGTATGACAACTATGGACCTAAATGCAGTATTTCGCGAGCGAAACAGCAATTTACTTGATTTTCCATACAACGATCGCGTCGGTGCCTGGGCTGTTATTCGGGACGTGCTAATGCGCCTCACCCCACCTGTCACGCCTAACGAAACTAGACCACTACCTACGCTTAGTTACTACGAATAGCCGCGTCTAGATATAGTTGTGAGTTAACGGTGAGGTGAACAGAATAGCGGGGCTGTAAAATTCCCAAGGCAAAACCACGTCGGCTGAGGCCAATCACTGTGGTTACTAAATTAGCGCTTTCCTGTTCGACAGGCTCGTTAAACTGCAGATCCTGGTTGTTAAAAAATATATAAGTCGAGTTCCTCACTCTCTTGACAAAATCCTAAACCTGGGTTTAGTATTGTCCCCCCGGTTCAACATTTCAGGGTGTGGTCGCTTCCGCAAAAACGAATGCCTACGCCAATTTTGTACCCCGTAAGTACCGTAAGGATGTAACCAGGATAACGTTGATGGGGAAAAGAGTAGAGAGAATGTAACGAATGTTCCTGTTGAATGTAATGAATCCTTAACTTACTTCTCTAACAGTTTTAATACTCCAAATATAACGATTACAGCAGACATTTTAAAATAATTCGCCCATAGATTCAAACTCAAAGATATTTATTTTGCTCGGAATGCAACACATAGTTGTTAAAAATAAAATATAATAGTCCAGTGCATTCAGCCTGCATGCAGGCGTGCAAAACATTTTCGAGGAGCGTTAAACTCAATAACAATAATAATTATAATACAAGTCACACACCATTGCGGTCAGCAAACCTGCTCACAGTACATACTATAAAGCCGTATATATATAGAGCAATGGGCGGCCTCCGGACGCACGCCATTCGATTCCCCGAAGAGGAAATCGTTACGGCCGGCAAATTGGACCCTAACCACTAGTTAGAGGCCCGGACACGCAGCCAGGGGTTATTTACTTCCCGTGTACTTATTGTAAATAAAGCAGGATTTCTTACCAATGGAATCAAGTTCAACAATGAGATAAATTAACGGTGTTGAAGTTCTCCTGTCGGAAAAGCAAGCACGCTTATTAATTGAAGAAATTAAAAGTACTTAAAAAACATTTCTGTTTTAATTTAAAAAATACATATTATTATTCCTTATTTATTTCAGGCAGGGAGGTCGTTGTTGTTCTACGTCCGTAAGAATAACCCTAGAAACCCTACACGTGACCTCCGGGTGGTGCTAGAAGAACAACAAACTCGGCAGCTGCACTGTTCCTTCTGAACCTCGCAGCGCACACTGGAACTCTATCAGTGACATGCATCGATACGAATACATGTAATGAATGTACCAGTGTGGAACCGCCATACGATAAATAAATAAATATTTCAGGCCAGAAGCCTATAAAGTTGTTGTTGTACGGTACAATTATCATTAATCTATGTTAGTAGGAATTATTACATTAGAATTGGTAAATACAATAAATTAGATTAAATAACAGAGAAGTAAAATAAATTGTATCTATCCAAATATCATAAACCCTCCATGATGCGTTCAAGAACCGCACATTATGACCACCATAAAAACAGACTTTTTTGTTAGAACAAATTTCTTATCTGTGAAAATGTTATTATTGCTAAATAATAACATCGATTTCGATGATATTATTTCATTCAAATTTCGAACATCTCTTAAAACAAAGAAATTTGATTTGACCTCTATTCTAATATCATTCGAGATGACGTTTAGTTCGAAATGAATTGTCTATTTGCATACAAATTTGACAAATGTCGCACGTCAAGTAAGATATCGAACGATATGATAGTTGGAGCCCGACTCTAGTTTGTCTCTGAATTTAAAAAAAACTATGACAGCTGCCAGAAAACAACGCCGCAATGCCGGTCATTATATGCGGCTCCTGAATGCATCATAGAGGCTTATGATATGTGGATAGATAAAGAGTTTATGTAACTGTACATAATTAGGCATTATGTACAGTCACATAAACTACTATTTAGGCGCCCAGTTTTGTTTTATTAGATGTCTGGAAGGGACCGCCGCTCGATAGACTAAAGACTGTTTCTGTTGACTATTGATATTCTGCATATTTTTTAATTTTGTGGCGCCCAAATTTGCTTATTTCTCTACTGTCACTGGAACTGATTAGCAGAATCATGAAAATCTGATGATAGACTAAATTTTCTACAGCAATTTAAGTATGTCTATTAAATTGATTCCAAACCTTTAAAAGATTATAAAGAAAACAATGGTTCTTAAATCACGTGCAATACCCAACTGTGAATAGGTGAAACTGAGGCGACAAGAAATAAGAAAGAAATGTTAAAATTAGGTACATTCGTCCACGTTCAGTCTCGCTAAAATGGTTTTTGGTACTAGAGGATCTTAAAGAGAGGGGAGGAGAGTTTAAAGTGTTATACTAGCTAGAGGATCTGTTCAGCAAATGGTGACCTGCCAAATTTTAATATTAAATATAAAAAATATCAAATCATACGTATTACTGAAGGCACAGGTATGACTAGTGTCGTAATGTCATGGAGCTGGCACACAATTAGCGATATCATGCGCTGTCATGTTATTAAGCTTTGAATAGAATAGAAATTGAGTTTGGATGTTGATGAGTTGTATAAGTGTGTACAGTCGCCATCACATACATCGGAGCAAACAAGCACGTCACAAACATCGGAACACACCTCTATGTTCAAGACATTAGGGTGCATGTGCCGATATTTTTGAATACCTATAGTGTACCTATGTATGTGATGGCGACTGTACTACACTAAAGCATACATACGTATGTATAAAACTAACGTACTTGGTCAGAATTATAGTTATCTATAGATACAATTCTATCTCAGCATTCAAGAAGTTAAACGGTCTTGAGTTTGTTTTTTTTTTCAGAAAAATATTTTTAAAAACAAAGCATCTTTATCACGTAGGCATACACCCCGTTAGGGCGCGGACGTGTGGCGTCGCTTTTATGGTCCGCAACTGGTGGACACCCTACCCGGCCTAGATGTAAACTCGAAAACGTCCGCGATTCCCCGCGCAACGGCTCCCAGACCGAATGTCAATTAAAATTCAAACCGCGTTCGAAATACGATTTTTTCCACTGGAATTTGCGGCGCGCCCGAGAGAAATGGCGGGAACGCACCTTTTTGTTTTATTTTATTTTGAAAATGGAACGGCTGGCGGTAAACCTATTTTAATGCGTATGGGTTGCTCTGTGTTTTGAATTAAAATTTCCCGTCTGCGCCCCGCATGAGAACGAGCTATGAAACGTAATTTCCTTTTGTGTTATGCGAATCTGGCTGCCTTCTGCTCTGCTGCATGTTTTATGTGATAAAAAGTCTGCTATTTATGAACAGTAACAGTTACCGATACGTTTTACCAGGAAAATTCGTCACTTCTGCAATCCTGCCAGCTGCTGCTTGGGTAAAATATTCCCCGCGAAGGAATTCCTGCCTTGCCTCAAACATTTCTATTTGCATAGCTAGGCTGTCTTAAATTTGGAGATCCCTCTTGTCTCGCGACGGGGTGCAGCTTTTACGCCGCGTTTCACTTTTCCTGAATTCCCTCGGGGGGCCCTTAAAAACGCATAAAAAACGAGAGCAGAGCCTACTTATGAATTTGTTTATGGCGCCATTTTAGAGACGTGTAGTGTAAAATCTGGTAGATTATGAAACGGTCGTAGACCAAATTTTATGTGAATCTGAACAAGTGAATTAAATAAAACTTTAACTTGTCATCATAAGTATCATAACCGGTCACCTATTTAGTAAATAAAGACTAACGATACAATAAAATAAAAAAAAAACACTGACATAGCTACTCCCTTACAATCTTCATGTATAAGCCCTTCTTGGTGTGCATGTGCAGATGTCGTTTATATAATTTGCAAATGCCACTGGTGAGAACGAAATCTGTAACGGCTGTAACATTTACACGAAGGCCACACACATGCGCCAAATGTCCATGCCTAACACGATTTGTATAAACTCACGCATTGACCCATCATGCGGTTACGAGTTCATAACAATTTTAATAACTTTATTGTTGTCTCGTTGCTATACGTTCATAATGTTCATTGTAACAATAAACAATTTCGGGCACTCATTACGCGCGAGTTCATCACGACGTCAAACGCTCAAATTATTCGACACAGAGCACGTAATGACGATCGTCCGCGAATAATTGCGAAATAACCGCGAACAGCCTCCTGGCCACGTTTAATTTCACAATTTGCGTCTATTAGACAAAGCCTCATGCCGTACTTAACAACATTACTTATTCAGGGCTCGCTCCATAAAAAGTAATCCAAACAACTCCTGATGACTATCTTAATTAATTATCTCCTTTTTTTTGTCTACGCCAGACGAAATAATTTAATTGACAATTGCAATAAAAGATGTAGACTTGAGGCAAAAAACATGATTAAATATGAAGACACTTGACATTCTAATGCAGCGCTCTTAAATCTCTAACTGGCATTGTCTTTTACAGATACAATGACGCTGCTGTTGAAACTAAGCACAATAGCTTCACGAAGCAGTTATACCAGTCCCAATGCGTAAGCGAAAATGTTAACGCATGAGGCGAAACGGAAGGCAAAGTCGTCTCGTGAATGATCGCGCATTGGCTGTTACACGTCACCGGCACCGGCAGCGATGCAAGAGATATGCAACACCGCGCTGCCGCTGGACAGTAACCCGCTCGTGCGCAAGATAAAATGCGAAGAGTTCCCCGCCATCAGAGGGAAGCAGCCTGTAAGAGGCATGGGGGTACGCGATGAGATGGAGGAGGAGTTTGCGGTGAAGAGCAGGAGTACACCGCCCATGGGGCCCGCGCCCGACCGCATGGAGCACGGCGGCAACGGCTTCTGGCTGGCCGCTGTCACCGCCGCCGGGGCGCCCCACCCCATGCTCGAGACCTGCACGGAGACCGGCTTCATCAACAGCCAACCGTCCATGGCCGAGTTCATGACGGCCCTGCCGCAGCTCGGCGGTGGCGAGCTTAGCCCGCAGCACACCCCGCCCGGCTACGCGCCCGACCTGCCCTCCCCGGGCGGCGGCCTCAACGTCCCCGAATACCCTTGGATGAAGGAGAAAAAAACCACTAGAAAAAACAGCCAACAAGGTTAGTAACATTTGCATTGTTTTAGCGTGTTTATATAGAAGGATTATTGTATCGCTCCGCACCATCGCGGCGCAGCGGTCACTTAACGACGAAATGGCTCCTCCATCACGAAACGACGTTTCGTTTCGTAAGCGCCTAACTGCCGCGTGAATAACTACTTCGGAATTATTATTGTGCCTTTCAACGGCAGCAACAAATGGCCATTCAACCATTGTGTTCTGGTTCACGGTCCCAGAGTTTCTTTAATGAACATCAAATTAGTCTGAAATATATTGAATGGTGAGGCTCACGACGTTTTGTGTGGGTAACTGTTGTCGGTGGGAGTGGTGTCCCGGCGGAGGCATTATCCGAGCCACCGACCCGCCGCCGACTCCTCTAACGGAACGGAACTCGACATGCACTATAACCACAAATTATAAGTGAGAAATTTTTAGATCATAATTTACATGCTGACAACTCATATAACATGCTATCTTGCTATGTAGGATTTATGTCGCTTCGCTAATGATGTCTTAAAAAACTGAAAGACATGAGTCATCTGAATTTCCTCAGGCGAACTAGTAGTAATCTGTTTTGACAACTCGCCTTATATAATGGGCTCCATCAATTTAGGCTAGACCGTAGCGTACCGTTACCTCGTGGCACGGATTTTGGCTATATCTAAAAGTACAGAGTTTTGACAAAGAACAGTTGCTTTCGTTTTTATGGGGTATTTTAGCACAATTAGTGTAACAATAGCCCAAAGCAAAGACGGAATGACCCCAAATTTGTCGTCGGGACAAACGGCGGGTCAGAACAAAGCGGGATGGGATGATCCATCATCATGCGTCGGGCGCGCCTGGGAACGGGCCTCACCTGAGGCCGATACATCATGCTCTACATGCGGCAAATTGCAGCTCCTGTGTCAATCGGGGCTCGGGGACATTTAATATTGGGGTCATGTCAGTTATGTCAGTACATCAAATCTGAGAAAATTGACTTCGAGTCTTGAGTTTTGAGGTGTTCATTGTTTTAAGCTGGCCCTTTGCACTTTCAACATGTATCCTGGAACAACTAAGCGCATAGATAGCTGTTGAAGATTATATTTCTCTAAACCTACCCCAAATATTTGCATCGTAAAAAGCATAGGTGTTCACGTTTAGTTAACGATGCAAGATGCAACGTAAGAAAGTCATATCGGCAATTTTGGACGCCTACAACTTGGAATCTATTTAAATCCCATTTTACATTTCACTTAAAAAAAGTGAAAACACAGATAATAGCGTAACCTAGTATATGTAGTTACACAAAAAGGCATTTGATATACAGGGTTAAATAACACTAACGTCCTTTCGGTGCCGGTAAGTTGATGTTAAACGCGATTAACGCTGAGAGCAGCTACGCTATTCACAACTGGTTTCACCTCACGTCATCGCTCACCTCTAGTATAGGCGTGATGCCAGGACTCGGGTTAACACAACGTGATTGGGAGGTCTGACTTACACTGGTTCGGCTGAGCTTCGGTGAGCGGGATGGTGAATGTGTGCCCAGGAGCGGTGCCCCCTGCTGGTCGCAGTGGGGGGCCTCGCAGAACACGGTGTTAACATGCCGTCCGGCCGGAGCTGAACTCTGATGTGCTGAAGGCTATTATAAGATTACTTTTTATTCTTACACGTGTTGGGTCAATGAAACGGCGCAACTCACAACTAAGGAAGTTTCTATGGGTATTTAAGAATTAAACAATTTTAGAAGATAATTTCGATTCTACTTACGATTTTTCTTTTTCATAAACAAAATAGAGGGAAAGGCGGGGCGTAGTCCAAAATATGTATTCTTAACATTACAGTAGCATTTATAAATTCACTACTTCAGCTAAAGTCAAGAAACATGTTAAAAAAAACGTAGAATTTCCCGTTAATGTATCTTCAGATCTGAACTGAACCTTAAATAATGCGTAGGCTGAAACGATGCCCTGTTGCTAAAGTTTGTTGGTTAGTGAAAAGATAACAGAATTCGTTAGATAGGTCTCTCTTATCAGTATAAATTAGTTTTTAAAATCAATATGCATTTCACGGACTCCCTTACCTTAAATGTTTATAAGCAAACTTTATACTCAGATAGTGGGGCCGTGAACTGGGGGTAATCAGTCACTGTCGGCGCTATCGAGCGATGCACGCGGGCGGGCCAAGGAGCGCGCGGAAGCGGGCGCGATTAGCGGAATCAATTCCGATCCGATCGTCTATCGGTATTAGTTTCAACCGAAAAATCATATTTTTGTATTCTACCGAGTCATCTAATATTTCAGCGTCAATTCCAAAATACATTTTTTTACAGCTACAATCAGGTAAAGTTCACGTATTCGTAGAGAGTATAAGTGCATGCTGGACGATATTATACTATAGAAAATTGGCAATGTTGCAACATAACATTATTTTTTAATACAGTTGCTCAAAAGTGGTACTTTTTGTAGCTGCAAATCGTGCGCAAAGTTGTATTTTGCGCACTAGTGCTTTTTACTTTTCCACGTGTATCGAACGACGTTCTTTAATACAGTTGCGAAAAAATAAGAAAAACAACGAGTAAGGAATTTGAAACTTTTATATTATTAATTCTGTAACATCATTGTAATACTTACAATTAAAAATAATGAAGTTGTTCAAAAAAAAAAAATTTTTAAATACTGTTCTTACTTGTTGTTTTTCTTATTTTTTCGCAACTGTATTAAAATCCGTCGTTCGATACACGTGCGGAAATGTCATTCTTCACTCGTCCCGAGTCTTACCACTCGCCTACGGCTCGTGGCAAGATATCTAGGCACTCGTGAGGCAATGACATACTTTCCGCACTAGCATCGAAATGTACTATTGTCCAATTGGTATGCACATAGAAAGATCGCGTGGAGTGTAAAGTTTGACACGTTGAGCTTATTCGTTTTGAGTATTGCCGAAAATCATACTTCTATCGCGACCTATCTATTGAGTGAGAGGATATATACTTACGTATATTATATATCCTCTCACTCAATAAATAGGTCGCAATCGCAACTCAAAATAGCTGGGTGGATTTATTTGCCAAGTGTTATCTTATCATATAGGCTAATGTCATTAACTCACTAACACCGGAGTTTTTCTTGTATTAGCCCGGTGTATTAATTGACGGTAAGGGCACAGTCTACGAAAGTAATACGTGGAAACCGCTACGGGTAAGACCACATCCTCTATGCAGCTCGGAGCTTTGTGCCCCGCTCTAAACTTAGATATTGGATTTACCAAGTTTTGACTGATTCCGTTAAGTGACAGCTCCTCGTCTATTCCACCCGTTTCCGCGCTGGATATCCGGTGGCACTTTCGCGTCTACGTTCTCTTTGGTATTTTAAAACTCACAGATTTCTTCCTTCTTAACATAAACATGCAGAACCAACTATACAGAAAATGACATGCAGATTTTTTTATACGGTCAGCCTCACATGGGGCTTAACACATTTGTACCGTGTCACATTAAACGTCATGTTAAACTGCCATATGAAGTTGTCAAACGAGTGAAAACGACAAGGTACTTAGGTGTTCAGCGACTTATGAGGCCGACTGTACCACGTCGGTGGCAAACAACCTTACGATCCACCTGGTGGTAAACGGTTAACGTAGCCTACGGACGCTTGCATGTGCGTTGCCGACCCTGAACTTGCGGTGATTGAATTTTAGACAATTATACACACATGCTAAGTTATTACAGTTAGTCTTGTGCCACCAAATACGTATACCAGAATTAGATGTACATACATAAACAGTTACTTGTAGTGGGACTGATCCAGAGAGCAATGACACCACGCAACTCCCCGAATTGCTTCTAATGAGAACAAGAATGACACATCTGTATTTTTTTAAATAAGTTAGATTCTGAGAATTAAATTCCCTTCCAAACTCCGAATCAAAACAACGAATAAGTTCCATGAAAACCGCGTTTCCTGTTAAAGTTTCCCATCGCCTCGGCATTTTTTCCCTCACCTATTCGACTGCAGCTAAAACAAATCGTCGTGGACCACGCCTCCGCCCATCTTGCGTCGGAATTAAAACGCCCTGCCACGATCGATCATTCCGATTCTTTAATACAATTCCGTGTACCTACTTCTGCACTGTCTCAATTTGTTCGGCATGTTTGATGTCTGATGCAAGATGTTACGTCAAATGATACGTCGCATTGATACAGCTGTCGGGTATTAAATGAAAGCAAAGAAATCTGAATTATTCCTCCGAGGTTAGAAAGGGGGCTAAGTATGAAGATTACTCATTATATACCTACTTAGTTTATCGTGAATTGTTGTTTAATATAACGAGGTAGGTACACTAAATATCCTAGATCACTGGACGACACAATAATTGGATAAATTGCTAAAGTACTCGTACCAGTATAGCTGGTATCGGGAGCAAAGTATTTTACTCCGAAAAAATATTTTTTTGTACTCGACGATTAAAATATGTGTATTAAGATTTCATAGAGAATACTGCAACGTCACTCTTTTCATAGTTGTAGTCCATGTTACTGTCGAAACAATCGAAATAACTACTTTTCGATACGCTCCAGACAACTAAAATAAATTCGACCAATCACGTGGCTGCTTTACTGAACTGTAATGAATTGGACCAATAGAATCGCTTTGATGTCGTGCGCTCGTTGATGTCTTTTAAGATATCAACAAGCGTACGAGCGATGAGCTGCACTTCGTTTCAACAGTATCGAGTTTGTTTAATTAGTTCAGTTGACTCGTAGAAAATTAATTTTAATCAACTCGTACAAAAAGTATTGTTAACAATAGTGTTATAATCAAGCTTTTTAATCTCGTACCTTACTTAGGCCACTCAGCAAGCTTCGTGGCCTAAACACCGTACTCGACTAAAAAGCTCTCTATTATAACACGATTGTGAAAAATACTATTATTTAACTAACTATAAAACTAGCTACTGGTACGATCGTCAAGTACAACTTTTAATGATCTCTTACTAAACTGTTGCAATTCAACAACCTGAGTAATTTATTTATCTTATTATGCAAACAGATGTTTCACCAACTTCTACCAACGTGTTTTAATTTAAATAGCAGATTGTTATAAAATAAAACAAAGACAACGTTAGTGGTCTACGAGCACCTGCTGTACAATTTTACATTCACTGTTGAGTAACAATATGTACATAACATACCAAGATCAGAGAAAATCCACCTGTGAATATAAAAATGTGATCTGCAACTTTCTTGATCACTATGCGTACCTACTGTGTATACAATTTTACAAGTTCATACAGAATTTGCTGCCTGCATATTTTACGCTTTTCTAATAATTTAGGCCAAACCGAAGCGTTAGGACAAAGCAACTGTCATTTTCCCCTGCAAATTTTCGAATGGCTGTCATTTTTTGCAGGCGAAAATTAATAATAACGCGCGTTTGAACGGTTTGGCAATTACCCAGCCGATTAAATACAACTCTGAATCGATTCTAGTTAAATAATTATGAAAATGTCTTTACCAAGCGATGGAACAAAATGTCAAGTTAAATCCTATACTATTAAACGAGCAATATTTGTTTATATATATATATGTAATCACGTTCTCGGAAACGGCTCTAACGATTTTGATGACATTTGGAATATAGAGGATTACGGGGGTCGACTCTGCCAGATGGCGAAATAAATGGAATAAAATGGTAAGTAAAAAAAACAATGTATTCAATTGTATACCTGAATGTCCAGACAGTTTGGGTTCTTGGTTTCTTGTCACTATGCTATGTAGGAAAAGTATACACTAGTCAATTTGTGCTTTAGGAGATTTGAGTGTTCGACCCATTATGTAGTAGTCACTTTAAGCTCTAGGCAAAAATCAAATGTAGTCAAATTGTGTTCTAGACAGTCCAAGACCAACCCGATTTATGATATTTGGATAAATAAAATACTATAAATGAAGCACTCGTTGTTTTTTTTGTATGATTTATCTTGAAATGAGCAAATATTATAAATAAAATAATATTTTTTCCGACTTTTCGGGAGCTAAATAAGTTTTATGATGTCAATATTTTGTTGGATTCTGTCTCTAGGTAATTACTAAAATGATGATATAGGACAGAAAACAACTGACATGACACAAAAAAAACTGTTATTATAAATTATTTCCAAATTTGTAATTTTTTCCTTTCTACCTAGTTGTCAATGAAATGCCAGGAACTATAATCCTAGTTTGGAAGCCTATAAAAGATAGTAAATAAATAGTGCGATACATAAACACGTCGCTTGGGATCGCGTGCGTCCCCAATTAGGCTCCGTATGTAACTAAACAACTGAAATATTCACTGTAATACGAGCCCATTTATACGTAATGATGATGACATGGGAACTCTGTCATTTGGTGTCTTCGCATTGGCACATGGCGTTATTTATGTAAACGCTCAATTGGTAATAGCGCTGTTAATATAATAATTTGACAGACAAGTTTAGAAGCGCGACTAGACGAAACGTTATTTCAAGTTCGTAGGATTATTTAACATTAACATATACAGGTAGGTACTCTTTACTTTTGAATACAGAACTCACTCTATTGTTCTGTTTTAAGGAGAGTGGCCATTCGTAATAGTGTTAGTCACATATTGTATAATTAAACGGTATGCTATACATATATATAGCACTGATATATTTATTTATGTCAATACACTGTTTAAATAAACCGCTGAAAAAATACAATAATTTTCGTAAAACCCAAAACGTAAGTGAGGATACTGTTTTTTTTTTTTTTAATAATTGTCGCAGCTGTAACGTCTGCAACTTTTTTCTGGTGCTAAGGAATGTTATTCCATCACCAAAAAAATGTATTTAATCGTATGGCGTATTCTATATTGCAGGCTTTATTATTTTATTATAAATCAACATCCAGGTCGCACAGCCAGTCGATCGATGTCAGGTTAGTGTAGAGGTCCTCCGGGTCGCCTTTATAGCGTCGCTTTGGGCTGCGCTCCACGATGTGCTGAGTGGTTTGGTCTTCAAGGCCGCAGTCACACATCGGACTTTTGCTCCATCCCCATTTGTGCAACATGTAATTGCACCTGCCGTGACCCGTACGGATTCTGTTGAGGCGGCACCAGTATTTCCTCTGAAACGAGAAGCCCTTCGGCTTCTGAGTTGGGTTTCCGATACGTGGGCAACGCTGATCGCCAGTCGCTTCCACCCACTCTTTCTTCCACGCTTGTTCTAGCTGAAACCCGTCAGCTCTCAGCTTCCTTGCAGCATCGCTCGTAGGGCGGCGCGATTTGAGTCGTTGCGGTGGTGGATCCGTGAATTCGCGGTGGCATGGCAGGTCTGGACAAGCTGTTATTTTTCCGGCTTCCCTCAAGAGCGCATGTTTCCTACGTAAGTGGGGCGGCGATATGTGGCTAAGCACTGGCAGCCAGTGGGTCGGCGTGGATTTTATTGTGCCGGACATACACCTCATCGCGTCGTTCAGTCTCGTGTCGACTTTTTGCACGTGCGCGCTTTCGCACCAAACAGGCGCGCAGTATTCTGCTGCAGAGTACACGAGACCGAGCGCCGAGGAACGAAGTACGTCGGCAGACGCACCCCATGACATGCCTCTGAGTTTGTGCAAGATGTTGTTGCGTGTGCCCAGTTTGAGGGACGTTTTGGTGATGTGCTCCTTATAAGTCAGGGACCGGTCCAAAGTAACCCCAAGATATTTAGGGTGGGGATTATATTTGAGGTTTGATCCTTGAAATTCAACAGCAGGTTGGTATGTGGCTTGACTGTTATGGAGGTGGAAACATGCAACCTCTGTTTTATTGGCACTAGGTATGAGCCTCCAAGATGAAAAGAAACTCGACATGATTTGAAGGTCCGATGTCAGGACTTCCTCCGCATCCACAAATCCCCGACAACGGGCGACCAGCGCGATGTCGTCAGCGTATATAAACTTTCTAGCTGAAGTTTCGGGCAGGTCATGGATATACAGGTTGAAGAGGAGAGGTGCGAGAACTGATCCCTGTGTTGAGTTTCCTTCGCTTGCTTTTGGCTTCTCCCAAACAAACCTCGAAGTGCCTCTCACTCAGCATATTTGCTACAAGACCTGCTATCTCCTTGCTGGGTACTACTGACAAGAGTTTGAAGATGAGTCCATGTCTCCATACTGTGTCATAGGCGGCTGTGAGGTCAATAAATACCGCAGTGGATTTAAGTTTTTTCTGGAACCCATCTTCTATGTGAGTGGTAAGAGCTAACACCTGGCCCCGTAGCATGGATGGCCTTATCACGCGATAAGTGATAGGATAGAGCTGCCGTCCCTGGCTGACACCGTTCGATAGAATGAGACGACGCGCTTATCCTATCACTTATCGCGTGATAACGCCATCCATGCTACGGGGCCTGGTCGGCACAGCTACGCCCTTGTCGAAATCCTGCCTGTTCTTGAGGAGTCACAGCATCGATGAATTATTCGTGTGTGCAGTAGTCGTTCCAGCAACTTGTATGCGCAACTCACCAAAAAAATAATCAGGCACTTCTAAAATTTTCATCCATTTCCCATTACCTAATGTGTAGTACGATTGTGAAATATGGTATCGATCCAAATTTGCTGGCGCCAAGCAGGTGATTCCACCGGAATTAACAACCTCAAAGTATTTACACTTACACTTTCATTCCAAAAGTAAGTCATAAATCGTCCAAATTCGCAATGGTTGCAGAACCGTGGTTACGTAATAACGCAGGTAGTTTGATCCTTGTCGGTCATTGTGGAAGTGACCGCGAATAATAAATCTCCCGGCCGGCTTCCTTTGATTTATGTGAAAAATGACCGTAAATTTGAGGTTAAGAACAAACTCGATAGTCCCCGGGTTCCTATTAAGGTGAATTAAAACGGGAACAACAATTACTGGTTACGCAACACAGCTAATCACCTCGCCGAAATTGTGTGGGTTCAACGATTCCTTTTCGGAAATACTGCAAGATTAATTTAAGTACAAGATAAATACCTAGTAGAGACTTAGATACAATTGGCGCAAGAACATGAAATTAAACTGGGTTTAATTTTAGGTGGAGTAATAAAATGCACAAATAATTAAGAAAAGCGTCGCATCCCATGTTATGTCTCAACAGTATTAGCTCTCTTCGTAACATTAAGGGTTTAAAAACTTTAAAACCAAAACAAAAAAAGGAAAACGATCGTAAACCAATCAGACACCAATGATAAAATCGCCCATAAATCTTTCAAAGCGCTCTAAATATCTCCAGTAGCTAATAGTTAGTCATAAACAATTATTTCGCGGTATAATAACAGTATTCATTGGCTGTCAATACATCGGTTTTGATTTACGCGCGGCCCTAACACTTTCACCTCTACATCATTCCGGGCGATAAATCAATGGCGCCGACTGCCCTTTTGTGCCCTTTTATCGCTGCTCCCGGGTAATATACGTGGGACAGATCGCGGTGCATTAGGTCACTCTGGGACAGATTTGCACGTTTTGATTACAGAAATTATGTGGGTTATCATCGTTTTTTATTCGTAAAATTTCAGCGAGTTTTGAATTTATGGTGTTTTGTTAACATGAGCTCAGCAATGGAACTTTTGCACATTTTGGGAGTTTTGCTCATTTGAGTGACCTCATAAATTGGGCATTTATTATTGGGTAAGTAATACGAGATATAAGAACACATCATATAACATTCATAATACATACGCTCACATTGTATAAGCTTGTTGAGTATAACATTCACTGGATATAATGAACGAAATATATAATTTCAAAATATCTACTTTTGTAAAGTATAACGTTATTAAGATATAATACCAATTGATATAACGATTAAAGTGTATAATGTTCATAACTCCTAAGATTGAAAACATATATTATACAATTAATCTAACATCAAAAAGCATAATGCTCGTATAGTATAAACGCATACAATTACTCTTGAAATCGCTTGAAAAGCTGAATATACTGAATGTGAATTTCTTAGAGCGATTTTGTGTTTGAAGAAAAGTAAACATTAAAGATGAAGAAGTTGGTTAAAATTAAATATTTTTTTATGTGTTATGTGGTCTTCCTAATTTAAAATCAACCTTACCTAACTTATTAAGGAAGGGCTGTAGAATATCTGGCATGGCCAAAATGCACTATTTTTTTTGAGAGCAGAGGAGGGTGTCTATAGTGTATTTTTGAAATCCAAAATCTGCGGAAATCCGTGGTTTTTAAGAAAAAAAAAATATTTTTTTTTCATATGAAATTAACATTTTCATGGCCAAAATGCACCATTTTTTTTGAGAGCAGAGGAGGGTGTCTATAGTGTATTTTTGAAATCCAAAATCTGCGGAAATCCATGGTTTTAGAGAAAAAAATTTTTTTTTTTCATATGAAATTGACATTTTCATCAATATTATGCCCTGTTTTCGTATAAAGTCGGTTCTGGCGCTTCGCCGGCCGCTACCGCGGCACGCTCGCTTCGCTCGCTCGGCTCGCGCGCTGTAGGGTCGCGGTACACCTAACACTCCTCCTCGCTTCGCTCGTCGTCGTACCTAAACCGACCTGCCTTAGAGTAGAATATGCAAATGATTAACAAAAGGATTGGATAAGTACGCTATTAGGAACATATCAATGACAACACGTGCAAATAAACAGAAAAATATGCGTCATGGCGGTCATAAAATCGGGACTTTGTATGAAATTTTTTATATTTTTTTTCTCGCAAACCAAGCGTTTCCGCAACTTGAAATGTGGCGAGGAGTCGTCTTATGGTGAGTACAATCTATAAAAAAAATATGAACCCTGTACTCCATGCCAGATATTCTACAGTTGAGCCCTTATTAATCCTGAACATTTAGTTAAAGTAAATTGTCTCCTTGTAACCTAACCTAATAGAACTTATTTTTTTTTTAAAACGCTTGGCAATTATTTTTAACTAACCTAAACCTAACCGCCAGCGTTTCGACGTCACCCCGCTTCGCGGGGTGCCTATTTCCGCTCGAAGGGACACAAGATAACCATAACCTAAACCTACCAAAAATACAATTGTTGATTTGTTTTTTACTACGCCCCCCGCCGAGCCCCCCTTTTTCTAGCTGCCTTAACCTTATTCCGCGGGCTCTGATTTATATCTCATGTCTCTTATATCTTATAATGCTTATACTAAAAGATATTATGTATTATGATCGTTATACGTTTTGCATGTTATACCAACTGAAATTAGTAAATTTGAGTGTTATGTAAAAAAACGTTATATAAAATGAATATTATGGCAACTGACCGTTATTCCTTATAATTTTATTGATTTTGTTATTATAGCTAACGTTCATTATATCTTGTCAACGTTATTATGTTGTTATATTTCGTGAGACGCACCCTTTATTATTAGTCTAAATGAGCTTTCTTAGAATTGCTATTACTATCGATGGAATGATCGCCATTGAATTAATTTATCAATGCGCCTTACTCACACGCTAAATAACAAACCAGATGAGATTTCCAAGGTATTTTTTATTTTATTTACGTTGCACCTGGCATAATATACTTACCACCAGAGAAATAGGGAATGACTAGGTCACATTACAGGTACATATTATAAGAAACAGGTAGCTAAGCCTGCTCTCCGTCTCCTTTGTTAGTCCAGTCAAACGGCAGCCGCCAACTAACAAACAAACAAACACAGCGTAATCCGCTGTCTAAGCCGTCATAAAGAAATCAATAAATCACTTTCGCTAAGGGCGGCCGCGCACTGGGCGCCGGCTTTTGTCCTCCCATTGTCGGCGTACATTTTTACGGCAATTAACGACACTTACCTGCCACGGTCTGTGGTAATCCTATTAGAGTGAGATGGCGCTAGCGGTGTGGGCGGTCGTCGGACAGAGATGATGCTCAACTTTTTCAATCGGTGCTTTCAATGGAAGGTGTGATCTTGACGGTAGACCGGTTCATCAATTGGACTTGTAATCGGAATACGTACCAATAGTGATTTTCGCTTTCTCAGCATGATAAGCTCCTGCAGCGGCGCAGTCAACCAAACCTTAATGTCACAGTGTATTTTCTACAATTATTCAAATGATCCTTAATGGATTACCACATACATGTAACAAACAACCCTAAACACTAATAGAATTATCAAGTATTCAAAATGCGATTGTTCATTTGACGCTAGATCGTTGGCGTTTCTCCCCTCGATCTCGAGTGAGTTGTTTGGTGGCTGTAAACTGATTTATCATATCAGCAAGAGTTTGCCAAACAAGCATCATCTTACACGCATAAACCCCATATCGCCGCCGCAACCATTGTCACATAAGCACAATACATTTTGAACAATATGTGCTTAAACTTTGAGTGCGTATTTGCGTACCGCAGATTAGGTAGCGTCACTGTTGTGCCGTCAGCTTTAACGACGCATGTGATATTTTAAGATTTGGGATTTTGTGCTTAGGTGGTGAGGCTTTAGGTTGTATTTGGCATGGTAAGTTTGGAGGTTGGGTCGTTTGTCGCGGGGTAGCCGGAGACATGCACAAGCTTGTCTGAGACGAGGGTGGCTGTGTATCATGTTGTCCGGTTTCCGGACACAAGTTGCCCGCCCGTAATTAACCAACTTACTCTACGTAAATGTTTGTTGATAAAACTTAAACTATCCCTTGCGACTACGTATGCAAAATGTCAGGCTACTTCAACTATACGTATACACGTGTAAGTTCGCTATTAGGTACTAAATGTAATGATATTTAAATTCTTAGTCTAAATAAATCGAACAACCAGAATGTTTAGACTTAGGTTGCGTTCGAAATATCAGCGACATCAATACGAATACATGTATGTACCAGTGTGTAACCGCCATACGATAAATAAATAAATTAGTTTGTGTATCTCCGACTCTCCGAGTGTTTTTGTGCTGCAAAATTTTCAGCATCGTTGATTAGACAATATTATCCTTCCTACATACAGACAAGTGCAAATATATGTTTCGATTTAATCCTCTCATAAATATGTACCGAAATATTAATCCGCTGACATAAGAGCGATGGGACATATTTTTACACTTGACTGTACCATGGTAGTCATCATCATCATCATATCAGCCGAAAGACGTCCACTGCTGAACATAGGCTTCCCCCAAAGAGTGCCACAATGGCCAGTCCTGCGCCACCCGCATACAGCGGACTCCCGCGACCTTTACCAGCCTTTACCATGGTAGTGTATGAGAACAAAACATCTATTAACACTAGCGCCATAAAACATTCACGCAATCACACATGCCCAAACCTCAACACCGCATATTAACACTCACGCGATAAATCACACCGTCTTGGCCGTTTAATCATCTTGTGTTATTAATAACTTGGCTTTGAAATTAAACAATAAATTCGGAGCTAATCGCGCGTCGCGCTAACCGCTGACTCAACGTTTATAGAGACAAATTGTTGCACCAGTTACTGTGAGACGTATTAATCTTGAGACATGGCCCTACTAGCAGGGGAACTTAAAACATGATGCTGGGACTAAAACAAGGGAAGCCGTTTAAGCGATGTTTAAACTTGATAGTGTCGCTTTTGCATATGCAACAAGATTGCATTTAAAACTTACATAGTTATCATTTATAGAAAAAAAATGTTGATTGATGAGGTTGAAACATGAATATTATTTAATCCATTTTATATGTATTTATATACAAAATATCAGTGCTAAGCCAGTTGTGGTTATGGTGAAGATCATTCTCATAAACGAAAAAAGCAACAACTAATCGGTTGTCATACTAAGCATTTTTGAGTCAGCATTTACAATGACAAATCGTTGCATTACCTCGGCCACTACACTTAATCCTGAGACGTCGCCCGTAGCGCTACGCCGTAGGCCCCCTCGCGCTGTTGCTACGAAAAAGCAGAGTAACTGATGCGAGGCAGTGATCGATTTTCAAATGGTTTACCTTAAAAGCATTTATTTGTTGTGGATGCGTTTCAGGAAAAACAAGAGAACATATTTAACTTTTTTTTTCAAACTAGAACAAAGAATAAGGTTAACCTCTTCCAATGATTTAATAATTCAGTGCTATCGTGTGCCTACGTCGTAGGCGCTTTTCGCTACATACGAGGAACACCAGGGGATCGGCTACGAGCGTAGCGCGTAGCGATTCGCGGCGCTGAATGTGTTAATGGAAATCCTGTTCGTCATCCTCATTGCTTTGGAGTAAGAATTAAAATTGACAACTAGCACTAGGACATTTACACATAAAATTTATAGGATGAGGTAAACCACACACAAACCACTTCACGAATAAAACTATTTTAATTTGATTTGTACCCTTGTTCAGTAAATACTTCCGTTTCATTATAAAAAATCATAAACTAACGCTGAATAAAGACCATATTTAATTCACCGAAAACTGTAACGAATAACTAAATGTGTACAAGCGTTTTATTTATGCTAATGCCCTTACTGACTGACGCAGACACGAATGTCATTTGTTATGATGTGTGTCGTTACATTAACGCTACTGATAATTGTAAAGGTCGTATGTGTAGCGAAAAGTAACGTAGATACGATTTATTTATCAAGGACGTATGTGTAGTTGAAGCTCAAACGTAGATACGACATTTTTTATTCCACGATCTAATGAAAAAGGCGTATGAGGTTTAATCTCTGACAGACATATGACGTTTGAAGTTGCAGTATTTTAAATCTTTGTCGTGATAATTCTTTATTGCGCCTATTTGTAAACTATGTGTGAGCAGTGGTAGTTTTAGATAGGATCGCTGTTTATTGCGATGTTGGACACGCCACTGAAGGGTTTGACTTTTAATTTATTTTTAGCAATTGTGATATCAAAATTATAAATTTTCGAATTTATAACACGATTTTTCTTAATGAGGATGTCAGTTAGTTGTGATCTTTAATTGTACTGTTGATCTGGCTGCAGAAGATCTTAGAGCCTCATTTACTCTCCTTGTGGTCTCCTGTGATGGCATCGTCGGAATGGAATATGAATCCTTTATAAAGAAAACATCTCTAAAGCTATGTGAAAAATGGTCCAAACCATACTCACAAATAATAAGCTGGATCAAAGTAAAAATACAAATATCTATCATCAGAGCGGTCTCTATGAGAATTAGAGGAACGAGAAGAAGAATAGGAAGATTTGGATGCGAAGACGGCTGCGGAATACCCACCATAGAACACTAGATTCCTCTTCTTTTTTATGATATTGTATGAGTTAATATTGTATTATTTAACGCAGTAAAAATAGATGATAAATAATTTTGAGCATTTAATAATAATTAAAAAAAGTTGTTGCTCAGAGCCACTTCAACGGCTATGTAAAATGAACATTATCTTTTGCATACATTATATAATGATATTTTATAAAATAATTATCTACGAAATAGCTTCTTCCATTCCACTGTTGGCTACAAGCTGCCCGCCTATTAAATGGAACCAAGACAGAGCCACGTGATACAGCCTGTCTATCCCAAAAATCCATTCTGTATGCTTTCGAAAGAATAGTCATTTCTGCGATAACCTCTTTATTAAATTAGTACAGACAACTGCTACAAGTCACACATGCTCAAACAAATATATTATACCGTCAACATTGGCATAACATAACATGTCCATTTACGAATCGACTCCAAACACCTTAAAAGACAAATCGATGGCAGACAAAACGCCTTATCCCCCTCGTGACGTGACGTACGCGACTATTAGTGCATCCGTCATTAGTCCCCGTCGCCGCAACGCCGACGCTGCATAAACGCCCGTTTGCCGAATTACAATTATTGTACGATATTTTTGGAACACACTTTATACTCTACAGCTACTATACAGCTATTCGGTCAATTTGGTTTGAACTAAATATTTCGAGGCAAGTTTTAATGGAGCTTTAAGTCGAAGTTACGATTCTGTTTTCTTTTGTCGTGGGACGGTAAAATTATTTGTTAACATTTATGACATTTGTGTTTGACATCATGCAAGTTGACGTTGCGTTAGACGTTGGTTCCAAAAATTGCCAAAGCCGTGTTTTTAATTTCTTCTCTGGGACAATCAAGTTTAACAAAATTCCTTTGTAAACATATCGTTTACATCAGTTGCTGGCCATTTTGGCAGTCGATAGCAAAATATTGCATTAATATTTTCAAAACTAGCGTACGAAAGTTTTCACAACCTTGATGAGTAGGGGGTCAGCGTCTTTTGTTATCATCATACAAAAAAGGCAGGCTTAGCCAGTCAGCCATGCACCTAAATATGTTTCCCATGGCTGTTTTCTTCATGACGATGTCGAGGTACAATTAACAGGGGCAATAACGTGACAGCGTCCGCAGGGCTCCAACGTCTGAAGGGCTGACGGCGTTAATTTGCTAACGCCCTAATGAAAGCCGCGACTTACCGCTGACGGCCCCGATCCCCGCCTAGATAAACGCTCTCAAGAATCTCACAGGAAATTGGCGTTTTCAGAACTCCCAACTTGTTCGTAAACTTGTGTGATAACATCGATAAGCCGTAGTTAATCGTTGCTGGACGAAGTGAGAAGTTAACGTATTCACAGGGTTTTGATGCGTTGCCATAAAGACCATTGGCATCAAACTTAAACAACTACAGGCATTTTACGAGCTCAATCAGGGATGAGACAAAAAATAATAATAGCTACGGCTCAATTGGGTTAATCTACTAAAATAAATATAAGGGTGTAATCGTTAAGTGTAGCCAGGCGGATTACTCCGTAAATATAACAGATATCAGAAAACTTTAAACTGATATCGAAAGTACGTTACCCAATGAGTAAAATTACATTAATATTTTTTTTTATTAAAGTAGTACCTAATATTAAAAATATTAAGTTTAAACGCTCTATGTCTGTCAATAGTCTAAAATATGATATCGATAATCAATTTTTGATTAATTTAATTATTCAGATTGCCACCGGCATACCACCCGTGGGTACAAATAAACTAGTTCAAAACAATCACAGTAAAACAATGACTGACTATGAGTAATGCCGTTTAATTTAAAATACGTGACGTCTGCTTCAAATGAAGCCGCCCTCGTAATATCGAGAGTGCCATCGATTCCCATCACGCGTTGGAACTAATTTGATTTTAGCATATTAAGGGGAACATCTAGATATCACTTCTCATCGTAGAACAACGTCGGATGTGTACATACGCGCGGTAGTCACATGTGACTTTATGTTGCTAAAAGTAGGACATAAGACGCTAGCGCCCTCAGGTAATAACGCAAATGATGTAAGGTGCGCCGTAATATCCATCACGCGCGGTATTTGCTTATCTATGCAAACACGGAAGTGTAAAAATCGTCGTGAAAGGAACTGAGGGCTTGGCGTTGCGCTGCTTGTTCGAATTAATTTTAGAATCGGTTGAGTAAAGGAAAACGTTAACTCTTCAATACACTATTAATAGAACACACATGCAGAAAGAAGCAAGACAGTTATTGTTTTAGTTGTAGGTATGTTATTATACTCGTAAGTACAATACAGGTGATGATTAATAACCTGAGATACAGGACGGCTGAATTCAAAGCCGCCCCTCGAGTTGAAATGTCAATGCTTTTTAGACGTTACGCAGTTAACTTTTAATATTTATTTAAAATAAACTCCGTTTTGGAATAACTCAAGACAGCAGAGATTTTGAATATTTAAGGTTAGTGTTGCAAGTTGTTTTATTAGTTGAATTTATCAACGAATAAAAAAAGTTGCGTCCTCGGAGCACAACACCGTGAAACAAAATTCTAATATATTTTTATCTGATTCCGTTACGCAACAGCCTGATTGCGATTGCAGCGAACCCATTTAACTTTATGAATGTCCCCGCTCAAAAATACCTCTCGAATATTCCGCTGCTTCGATTTTATTGTCTTCGGCATTCCTTTTTACGATACATTTACTTCATTTATCAAATTCGTTTAATCTAGGGATTAAACGGTATCTTCGGCAAGTATCGAACCGAAGTATTTTCGAATATTCGGTAATATATGCAAGAGTAGTTCGTAAAGGTGGGATCACAATCAAACGGTAGGAAGTACGGTACGGAAATAAAATGTAAGCTCGGAGGGTAGATAAGTGGCTCGTGGAAATGTGCCGGCCCCGAACATTTCCGAACTCTGCCGAGCACCGCTGAGCAGCGACCTCTCAATCGGATGCTAGCTACATAAATAAGACAGGATGAAGGTGCCTTATCTCAAGTTGTCACCTCACTTCGTACCTTTGATTCTGTGGTAGTTGAAAAGTGTGAGTGCCTGGAGACTATATTTTTATCGTGGGCGTAATGTGCTTTTTCCTGTCTATTCTAGATCCAAAAACAGTATATTTCCATCTCCTTCACACGTTTTCTGTCTCATTTTCATGGACTGTCATAAAAATATGTTAGGAGATACATTTTTTTTGTAATGTAAAAAGATAATAGATGAGAAAGAGATAATACTTATATGTTCTTTCGTTCAACAAACTCGTGAGTAACGTGGATGTCAAAAGGAAGCGCATTCTGACCTATATTTTAATTTACCGGCTCTTAAGTGTCCATTAGGTGAAACAACAATAGAGTCAATCCAAGATTAGTCCATACAATTTTGACGTTCTACTTTCGATTAGGTCACTGGAACTTTTGATCAAATATGGCCTTAGGCGTAAATATGCTGATGATAACTCAAGTCGAATCTGGCATGCCAAATGTAACTAGCTGTCCGCGCTGCTCCACCCACGTATTGCAAAGAACGCAGGCAATTATTATTAATTATTAATATTCAGAGTCCATATTATACACAGATGAAAGATTTTTTAAAGTCAGATTAGGTGTAATGACCTCTACATCCATATGTATGTTATATGGTTAATATATGGTTGTATCTTGTTTTTCCGACAAATGTTTCATCGAATGTACTATGTTTCGCAGGATTTTCATTTTATCGAAAACCATTTATTTCAAAATCAGTAATCTTTTCAGGATTGTTACAAAACAAACCTAACCTAACCGAGTTCTACACCTTTTAGGTGTACCTAAAAAGTTAACGGTTTCTGAGTAACAAAAATTCGATGAAATGAAAATCTCCAAGATACTTAAATATCCGATATTTCTCATTCCAACTTATTTCCAGTTTCGTTTATTTAGGCAATTCATCGAAATCGCCGGTTTCCTCCAGTGGTTTGTTTATTGAACCGCGAAGCATTTGTAATCGTTTAATACCCTCAATTCTTTATCAGCCGCGGGGGAATCTGTATCCAAGCCACCCCCGGCCTAATGTATTACTTGACGAAAGCTATCTGATTATCACCGATACAATTTCATTACATTATCACAATATCCATAAACACTTGATACTATATTTCAGAATGTGGTCTCATCTACTGGTCGTGTCCGAGGATAAAAGTTATTTATTAGGTCAAACGCTTGAAGGAAATGAAACGAAACGCAAACGATACAAACTAAGGCAGGCACAATAACGACATCATTTGCTTATCAGTTGACCATTACCGAAAATCGAACGTCACATTTCCCAGAGTCCGAAACCGTCCTAACTGTCTCGAATGACATAAAAATACCTTATCAAAGACCTTCCATTGAAAAGTGCCATCGATTCCAATATTTACTTTAAAGAAGACATAAATTCTGGCCATTTAGAAAAATAAAAACATTTCGGCTCTTATCGAATTCGATTTTTAAATAACGGTGCGCCGTTGGTAGCTTACTCGAGGACAAGGTTTTTGTCCCCGGTTCCCCTTTTTTCCTGGGGAGGAATTTCTTTTCGGCAATTTAGAGGCAAGCAGATAATAAAAGGGCTCTAACTGCTTCGATCGCACCCTAATGAAAAGTTGAAAACTCCTCATTTCTCTATCAATAGGTTACGTTTCATTTCCGGTAACACTAGGCTTTTTACGGTGGCTTGCTGGTTTACCAAAATATTATTTCTTAACCGTCGCAAAGGGCTTAATGCTTCACAAGTATGTATGGGTTCTTTACACTTTTGTAATTATGTTTATTTATTCTGGCATGCTTTGTGTGGCTAAACATTTTCAAATTTTGACATTTGAGGTGTCTGATTTTATTTTATTGCGAGAGTCACATTGGTGCATCTGGATACTTATTTCCGAAAAAATCCAAATTGACATAGTGCCAACAAAAGCCTGCTTTGAACGTCGGTTTCATGCAGTTGACGCATACGTAAGTAACTACAGAATAAGTAACTACTGATCATGGGAATGTTATTATACCCCCATATTATTTTCATAAAATGAGTTTCGGGGTACATACATAGCTTTTGAACATAGAAAAGTTGAGTCATATTTGGTACGAGTTTAGACGATCTCCGAGTAAATTATCAAAATTCTTGGAAACGTCAAAATAATGCCTACATAAGTATTTTATGTTTCATTGCTCGTTCTTTTGCCAATATCGCATATGATTTTCGTACGTTTCAATCTGTACTGTCAGTTCCTGATCCAGGCAGCTCTTGACCCACTTCAGCTGCACTGGGAGCAAATCGAAAATCGATGCGGTGTGCCAACGACCTCGACTCCCGCGCTCTTGAGCATTTGCATGACGCCAGATTACCAGAACCCACCGCCGATTTAAAACACGTGATAAGTTTCCGTTTGCGATGCGATGCTCGTTTTAGTTAAACCGTAACATGATGCTTGAAATCATGAATGTACTTATATGAAAACAACCGTTGTATTGATTGCCTCAGTTAGTTTTGATCAAAATTTTGGTGTAAATATTAGTCAGATCTGTATTAACAGTTGTAATACAAATACGAGTGTTGATGTGTACACCTCCGTTGTAGCATTTCCCTCACTACCTACTCATATTCAGACGTAGAACTCCCGAAATAAAAGAGTAAAGTAAGAAAAGTTAGTTGTATTAATGGTTCCACGCGCTATAGTATGACTGTGTAGTAGTGATACGCACGAACACGCGTTTTTGTGCCGGTTATTCCCCTCGCCACGTGGTGGTCACTAATTACTCAGCTGGGACCCCACCAAATGTGAGTTTTCCACTTAAAACAAATATTTTATTACGTGGCGTGCACCTACTTCTTGCTCATAGGGAACATTTTTTTATTGCATTTGTGGTGGTGTTGTATAAAAGTTACGTTGCATATTTAGCTCGGCCCGACATCCACGTTGCCTAATCTAAAGGCGCAGTGTTGCTTAGTCTACCTATAATTAGTAGGCATTACATAGTTTTTTTCTGACAAAAAACGAATGTCACTTTATATCTTCTAAAAACTAATCATAATCACACGTCAGTCCATGTAAACATCGTATTTATTTTCTGCAACTTACATAGCATTGCATCGCAGTAATAAACAATAGTTAAATGGAAATGTACAATCAATCTTATAACATGTGTCATATGTATACATATAAGGTACTAACACATGATTAAGAAAGAATATGGCATTAACTTTTTAAAGTAAGACGAATAACATAAAATACAAGAAGGCCCAAGTTTGCGGGGTATACATGTCCCACTCATCACAGTCGTGCTCCGCAGCCGGCACGTCCCAGCGAACGAGAAAATTAACGCGCCCCGCCATATTGAGATTGTTTAAACTTCGGAATTATGTACAAGCAACCGCCACGCCACATGTCCTTTCTCGGAACCCGGGAACTTCGCCACGCGTATTCGAATTTCTGTATGGAGTAGAAATACGGCTTTATAGGAGTAAAATCATACTTTCTCCTCGGCGGCGGCGCGGGGTTCTGCTACTAATGACCGCGCGGGGAGAGGGCGCTCTACCTACACCTACCTACATGCCATGACAACCACACTTTATATTGCGTTTAGCTGCCTACCCACACTTACACACACAGCTCCAACTCGGTTTGAGTTTTTTTATTCTTTATTTAACGTGCGCGTACCTATATTTTTCGACCAGTATTGCAGAATTTGCGGTTTTACCTCGAAATACTTGGCTAGATGTGTTTTGCGAAATTCACAGGAACGCAAAGTCATATGCGGTACAATCTAAATTCTTATGCGAACCGCACACTGCTTTCCACATAAGTAAAGTATGCAACACTTGCGCGATATTATCTTGATGTAATTTTAGGGTGAAACCATTGAGTATTTGGTTACGCTGGTTGCTGCTACCTACATGTCAGAACATTGTTTTCAAGTTTAAATAAATTCGAATTGTTTAAATTACTACACTAAGTAAATATAGTACGGTAAATGGTAAATTAGTATTATATAATAATATTAATAATAGAAAATCATGTGAGATTTTAAACATAGGTACTTATGTAGAAGTAGCAATTGAATCCCACATGATATGACTATACAATACAGTCGTACATACTGCAAACGTTACCAAATTAATCTCACATGTGTCTGTCAACAGTAGCAAAACCATTTTGTTTTGTACAACTACATTGAACAATGTCAAAGTCTGTGCCATTTTTGGTGCAGACTTGCCCCGAGGCGTTCCGCAAGTCACTGCCCTCCATGCATGTGTTAACGCGGGTTCCGCCAAAAGCCAAAACTGCTGAATCACGAGCCTGGACAGCGCCTGGTTAACATGTGTGTTGAACTCTCGTCTGTCAACTTCGAGCTGAAATTGAGACGAGAACTGTCATGTGATGTGGGAGACGTGTTATTTAGCTGTGGGGTGTATTTAGAGTTTTTATATCTAACTGTGAGCTGTCTCGTTGTCACGATCACGCGAGCATCATTATTAGAAATCCATCTCTTAAATTACTCTATCGTTCGGTTTAAAAAGGAATGATCATACTTGCGCGTAGACAACACACATCTGATCTGTTCTACATAATATGAATAGTGTGTAGTTAAAGATTACCGGTTCTTAGTGATATGTGGGGATTAAAATCATTTCACTTTCCATTATGTTCATATGGTGGCACCCAGGCTACACTATCACGTTTGTCACACAGGTCTGTGGCTAAATCAGCGTAAGTATAATTATGGAGGAATGTGTATTGTGTACCTACCCTATAGATGTATTAGGATAAAAGTACCTAAAATAATAATTATTATGCTTCATTTGTGCATAGGACACTGACTACAATCCAAGTAGTTTTCCTTTACAAAGCACAAGAAACTATCTGTTGAAATGTGTGATAGCCGTGAGGTTTCCGTTCGCACGGCCAGTTATTGCGGAACCCGCGGCCCGTACTTACGCGCTTGATGACTCGTCGCGGACACGACTTTGTACAGTTTGTACAAACCCCGCGGATACTCGACGAATCAAACGGTTGCACGGGAATCATGACACGATGCGACGCAGTAATCGCCTATTCTGTGTGCATGTAGGTACCGCTTATGATACCTACGGTAACATAATCAGTAGAACGAATCAACGAAGTAAGTATCTGTTATATAGTGTTACATTCATTGTTTGATAAATTATTCACTGAAAAACTGTTTTTTTTTAAGTAAACTAGGTTTTTGAACCAAAGACCCCGGGAGGAATACGGGTGAACATGAGTTCTTTAAACTATTTAGAATATAAAACTAATTTAGGGCTGTATTATTAAGTAATTACTATGAAATGTAGACTATGTGGCCTAACAAAGATAAGAAGTAGGTGTATGGACAGTAGCCAGAAAATTTTGGACCGCGAAAATTATGTGTTGTTATTTTATTAAACCTGTTAAATATTTTCTTGATGAACTTATTGAATGATTGAATTGAGGATTCTCTTCAAGTATGCTTTTATTTTATGTCGTATGGATCTATATTTCATATTGTTACAAACGGTTTCGTGGTCTATTCTACAACGAATCAGGCCTCCAACATCTATATTTTAATGACGCTTGAGGCCTTGTCAATAGACAATTAGATAGACTTATTTATTGACAAGACGACGATTTGATTGAAATTGCTTACAATCGTCGTTGAAACAAATGAGTATTATCGCTGACAGCGTGAAATTTTCCGCTGCACCTAGCCTCGCCGGTGGAAGATCTCCATTAAGCTATAGAAACCAACTTTTTCAACTCATTCTCACGTACAATAGGAAGATAATTATTTAATTGACAAGTGCTACATTCACATATATACCTTAATGGCGCCACTAAGCGCCGGTATGCCAACTTTTGCTTCAAAACTATCCCACACGATCGGCCAGGCGCGATTTAGAAAGTTTTAAGCGTCTATTTACTAAACCCGAATAGAGGTTTTGACTTGACAGGCAGGGTTACATCTATATTTACACCACCAAGTGTGGTTTTGATTTGAGCTAGCCTGCGCCGGGCAATAAAGGCAAATATAATATCAATTGGTTTTTTCTACGAACCGCATCGCATGACATCCATGAACACAGTGAGTAATAAAATATATATTGTTTAATTAAACAATTCCTGTAATTAAAAACAAGGTGCACTACAACAACGTTGAAAAGGCCCGACCTACTTAATAGTTCCCATCGCTTAAACGTAAATATTAATCGCCAGCCATTTATAAACGAGTATCGAAAGAGGTCTAGGTTGTATTAAAATGAATTTCATGTGTGCTCTACGGAGAAAACAGGCGTAAGTGAACAGACAGAAGGATTTATATGCCACCTTTTAATCCGTGGCTTCGGATTATGTTCTGACGACGCTTGCGCAAGCAGGGATCATACAGAGTCCGCCTCTTTGCCACGCCAGTTCCAAAACGGCTTATGTGCCTTCACATTGTGAGTTTACTTAGGACTATTTGGCCCCGAGACTGCCCACGTCCGCGGGCGGGCAAGCTCGGGCAATCATTTTGATTTTATTGGTGCAGAGCGGCGCACACGCATCTTACGAGCTGCGTGTGGACGCCTTAATCGCTTCAAGTTCATTGACATTCAGGCGTTTTATAGTTAAAACAACATGTCGGCATCTTCATAATGAACATGAAATAATATATTGTCAAATAATATTTCAAAGACGATGAAAGTTTTCTCCCATCTCATGGAAACCTTGTATTTATTTTAAATAAATCCGGAAGCATAATGCGGCGCACGCTACGCATTGCCATTGTCCAAAACATACGTAGCGTAGCGTGTGCCGCGGTGGTAAATTTAAATAACGTACGTGGCTTAGCCATGCACCGCAGTCGGCTCCCGAATCTAGAATTCGTAGTACCTACAAGCACTTGTAAACGTATATTTCGCCTACCAAACATTTTCAGCATAGGTACCAACCCATATAATAATAGCGTAACTGGTTGTGACTTAAAATGATTTGCGAATAAATTTCCATACGACAAATTTCGAACGCAACAAAATTACCTACTCGTAAACACATCAAGGATATCGAGCGCATCAGACACATTCATGTAGAGCACATCTTTCAAACATTCAACATAGATATCCAAATTGTTATTGGAATAACGCATCATCCATCAGCCGATGCCGTCACTGGGGTGCGCGGCGAGCTCGCGCTAGACAGGGATGGGGTGAGAGTATCCGCTGTTGTTAGAATGGGACAGGGTTTAAATTTTAAGAATTTGCATAATCTGCTTGGGTACTTTATCATAGAACCACGTGGCAGTGACTGGTGCAGTGGATTACGTACGCCGGATTAAATCGGCGGAGGCCGTGCGAGTCACGCGTAGTGTCGCAACCGTGCGTTCCCGGTCTCAGAGTTCCGAGATTTATTGGAGACTTGTGTTTAATGCATTAGTAATGAGTGTAAATGACATTAGGCGCGTACCTTGATTTGATAGTAGCATCTTGCAATTTCGTTGTGTCAATACAAAACAATGTAGCTGTGCTTGCTTCACTAAGGACTAGGTACTTATTAGGTATACCATAGTATACCCATAGGTTAGGAACATAATTCTCTTAATTGTTTGGTGTCGTACATCGTAATGATCACGGCAATCGTTGTGTAATTTATACTTACTCGTATAAAAGTAATCCGACGAACTTAAAAAAAGAAGAGCGCTTGATTCAAAACCCATCCAGTGTTGAATCAACCTAAGAACACAATTGAAGATCTAACGTTTTTTATGACATGATAAATATCACAACCGCGAGGCTCGGTCCAAAAAACGCTTAACTTGTCCCGCTACAAAAGGAAAAAGCCAGCGTCTTCCGTTCGGACGGAGCCAAAGAAAAAATCTTCGCGAGGGATCCGGGCCTTCCATTTATCATATTCCATATTCATTTATTCGTCAAGTTCTGGATTCATTTATTCGTCATGTCTTGATTTCGTCTCATTTATTATTAAAAATGAACTGTCCGGAGCAGCGGCATGGGCCGCAGCCACTGTTTCAGGCTCACGATAATGTCACGCTGCGTTTGCTAGCCGTGCCAAGTTTTTGCTACTAACTTTTGGGGCTACAAGGAAAATGTCTGCTTTTATTGAACTAATTATCGAAAAGCCAAGTTAGGTACATTCTAGACATTGCCTAGGATTAACTAAGTAACTGTAATGTAATGGCTCACCGACCCAAAGCGAGTCTTAGCCTCAGAAAGACACGAGTAGTCGTCATTAAATCCATTGACTGGGATTTAATCAATTAATTTGACTGTGACAACCGCACACCGGACCGACTTTTTAACCGACTTCAAAAAAAAGGAGGAGGTTCTCAAATCGGATGCATTTTTTTTTTTATGTTTGTTACCTCAGAATTCCGTCATTTATGAGCCGATTCGTACAATTCTTTTTTTAATTGAAAGTATATGCTTCCAGATTGGTCCCATTGTTTTCAAAACCCCAGTTGGATGATGGGAACCATGAGGAATTGAGGGAACTCCTCAAATATATATATTAGGCACGCGTGTAGTAATTTCGGTATTTTATATTATAACTCGTGTATTTAAACCCGAAAATCATAAATTTGGTGATGGTGGAAGTGATGATGAAGACCACAGATGGCTTGTGGAACTTCTCAATGATGTACTTCAAACTATAAAAGTACGTCACAGATTCTGATATGATTTCGTTGAAATAGCAAACAATGAAGTGCCAAGGGTAATTCTGAGATCCTTGAGAAATCGACGGAAGTCCTCAAATATTATCGGCTCACATACAGTGATTTGGTTTTTTTCTCTAATAATCAACGCATTTGCTCACGGAAATCAGTTCATGTGGTAAATTGCAAAAGAAATGTGGCAATGTTCATGTGGCTTGGCGGAGTACTGAATTGAAGTCGGTTAAAACTTTGTTTTTAAAGTAAATTATATGATTCAATAATTATATCAACACGGTTGTTTCTTATAGTATAGGTACCTACCTAGTGTGGGCAGGTCGTTAGATTTCTAAGTATACATAACACTTTTTTAAATCTCCCACTGACGTGTCAAAACTACCTACACTTGATGAATTTCCTAGAATTAAATTTAAAACCATTAAGAGTAGGTAAGGTTAGTTAGCATAGCAACAGGCGTGTGAATGAAATACCGCGCAGCGATACCGCGGCCCCATCCATCATGCGAGGAGTCCGGTCAGCAGCCCTGCTAGCACCCCTGACCTTATGATCGCCATCGCTTTACCAACTGTCGGCATTGTGTTACTACTTACACGCGGTGTACTGGATCACTGGACACGAAAACGGAAACATTCATACGCAAATAAAATAGCTGTAATATTTTTTCTTCCCGAAAGCTAGGCTCTTCTTTGATACGTGATTGATAACTTTAGCAACGTTTTCAATTGGGTATAACTATCTATTAATTTTGCCAAAGTACTCAGCCATCAGTTTAAGGTCAATTTCGCTGTTAAAATGATGGATTATAGTATTGATTGATCAATATTTACTCGAATTAAGTAAATCGAAGTGTAATTATGTATTCCAAATGCTCTAGATTACAATCCACACACGCAGAAACAAAAAAATTATAAGCTGACAGTGTTAGAAACTGTCGTTATAATCGAACATCGTCACCTGACCGCTCACAGTGACCCCCCGGTCAGAGATTATCGCTCATCTGCCGCGGGTGATAGATGACGCGCGTGACGCCGCCGTGACGCGACGTGACTGACGTGACGCGTCGGACGTGACGCCGGGACGCACTCTATTAACAGGTTTACGCAGCAGGACACCGCTTCTGTTCTATGGTTTGACTAATGTTCAACCTTTAATATTTATACGGATTATATTTCGTTGACGAACCATTTACATTTGGTTATGTTGGCCTATATTCGACAGCTAGAACAAGTCTTGCTTAGGTTGGGGATAGATTTGAGTCAAATTATAGGTTTTATAACAAAAAAATATTTATTTATTCTACTCCAATACTGTTGGCAATTCGTATTGTTATTGTTTTATTCGTATTTTTGACAATTAAAGTTTATCGATACCTTGGGTAGGTATCGATAAACTTACAACCTTACAATCTTACAACCCTAACATGCCAAAAAGCTACTTCAACATTACAAACGTGTCAATTTGTTTTGAATTATGAATAATATAGGTACAAACTTACATACTTGTATTTTCTCTGCATGTCTCACGTATTTGTTAGATTGTTAGTAGTAGTTGGCAATTCTTATTGTTATTGTTTTATTCGTATTTTTGACAATTAAAGTTTATCGATACCTACCCAATCTTACAACCCTAACATGCCAAAAAGCTACTTCAACATTACAAACGTGTCAATTTGTTTTCAATTATGAATAATATAGGTACAAACTTACATACTTGTATTTTCTCTGCATGTCTCACGTATTTGTTAGATTGTTAGTACCTACCAACCTGTAACGCAAATCTCTACACATTGTCCAAGGCCACCATTAAAATCCCAAACTTCAGAAATAAGACGCACGAACTCGGATATATGTTATCCATTTGTAAGCAATCTCGACAATAAAACGTTGTCAGTCTTTGTGTTGGCTGTCGACGGGACGAAAAGCGCCATTTCGCGGCCGTAACAAATGAGCGCGCATTACGAGTCCCTCCGCCACTACATACATCATGCGGCCCGCCGGCTGACAATATTATATCATTTTTAATATAAGACTTTGCTTATATTGCCCTGAAAAAAGCAATTCATATGATCAATATAAATTAGGATAGGTACCACGTATACGAGACAAATTGATCTTACTTTCAATCGATTTAATTACATGCGTAGGTAATCCATGGTAATTTATGTAAGTCATAGTTTGAGATTCAAGGTGAATGTCTCGATTGCGTCACAGTACCATGCTACAGCGACGCCAGAGCTCGCAACAGACCACAGGGTCCACAAGCCTGCACAGCAAAAGAACGCATGTGTCTTGGCGTCTTGGAACACTTACGTCTTTAGGGCCGGCAAGGCGGCGTTGCAGTGATGTGCAGGACCCGCCCCGGGCGCCGAACGCGACAGGAACAAATGACCCCAACGCATCATAATAAATAAAACAATTTGTACTTAATTAGATTTCGTGAATTTAATTTTCATGCCAGTAATTGGTCGGTGGCCACAAAGACCAGTCTCTATCGGTGATGGATGATCGACGCAGCCCGTACTATTTACCTACGCCCGACCGGTGTAATTAGAGGTTTCGGAAGTTTACTTTCATTATTGCTTATGATCCTATTACTGTTTCTAATATAGATTTCATTTCGGGTTTTTTAGTCTAGAGCGAGCGTGAGACCGACGAAAATAATAGAAAATAAATGTATTTTGTACTATAATTATTGTTTACAATAATTATAGTATAAAACATGTCTCGAAGAAAAAACGCATAACTATCGTAAGGTACCTACATCCCTTACAATTTTGACAAATGCATATTTCAGCTGTCGGAAAGTCTCTATAAAAACAAATGGAACAGAATACCTACGCAAAGAAAACGAGGAAAACAAAAGACAAATCGGAAAGCGTTTTCCTTTATATGGGACGTAGCTTCGGAGGCAAGCGTAAAGTTTAAAAAATAAACGTCGAAAAAATCTTGAAAAGTCACGGACGCTTAACTTTCTTCCCCTGTTTTATTTTTCGTTCCCTCTGCATTCAGCTGTTCCTTTTCGCTCTCGCATTGTTATATAAATGTTCCCATCTCCCTCTCTTATACTGATAAGTTCCTTTTAAAACTGCAGGAAAATCGAAGTCGTACACTGGGTAAATTAAAATCTGGCACAACCCAAGCATAAGTCATAAAAAGAAAATATGGCCGTCGTTTATCAAAAGTCTCCTGTAATTGTTTCTTATTTTCTATTCGCTGCTACAGACGTGTTTACGTAAAGGCAAATGCATATTTTGGTTTAATTTGATTGCAAGTAGTGAGAGAGCGAGGTCTAAATTAAATTATGATGATCTAGAGCTATAATGTAGTCCATAGTCGACCATAGTAGATACATAATACATAAATTCAATACAAAGTGTATCTACCCGTTATTTTTGCTCTTGAGTGTATATGCGTTCCCCAGTAACACGTGTTTTGATTTTTCGTATAAATCATTGTTCGAAACAAGATTTGCCCCGAACATACTAATGTATATTCCACAGTCGCGGAATGAAAAGGTACCTAATGTCACCTTAATTGAACTTTGAACCAATTGAATAACTGGAAGTGGCAAAAATTTTCATACTTCGATTATACTGACTTAAATAATATTATGATACCTATATCTCCATTTATATCTTTAGTATTTATGCACGGAAAACATACAATATGAATCAACGAAACTTTTAGATGGTAGCGTCGCCCACGTTCACTGTTCAGCATTTTATTTGCAAACAGAGAAATCTACGCAACGCGCTGGGGTCAAATGTGCATGATCACTGCGTATGGTAAGCAGGCGAAGCAAGAACTGTCTATAAATTGCTTTTTTTCGACGAAATAGTCAGTGTTAGGTACTTAAAAAACCGAGTTGTGGCTATCTTATGTACGTAAGTAGGTACATATGAAGGCGCGTAAAAACGGTCCACATGCCATATAAAATGTATGACCGCTAGAGCTCTTTTTACTGTTTTTACAGCAAATCACCTAAAATCGCTCTTTGACTAGGTGGTAACAACTATGCACGGGGCATATTCAGCGGTTTAAGGCGTTTTTTTCGTCACTTTTATCTCAGCAAATATATACTGATTTTAGAACCGAGCGTTTCAAACCAGCGGGGATCAAACCGCGGGGGAGGGGGGTAAACACCTACACCTACACATCAATATGTGATGGAATAAAGGCCGCATAAATATCTGACACGCTATAACGGCTCTAGGAATATGGTCGTCATCAGATATTTTTTACCGCCACCGCAGGCCGCGCCAGTGTGATTCAGGCTTTACAGTAATTGCAAGCGTTCATAGACTACTCTTACGGTTTTACGGCATCAGGAGGACTATACGCTTGTATACCACCGACGTGGTAAACAAAGTCCAACTACAAAAAACCCTATCTCCCCGGAATGTGGAACTGTAAGCCACATTAGCCGTACATGCTGACAGTACCCGATGCAAATGTAACGGGCCTTGGCCCGCGCTACCGCGATACATTCACTACCTATTGCAGAGTATTGTACAAGATAGCGTAGTAGAAAAACGTGGATTCGGGGCTTCTACTTAACTATTGGCTTAAAATATTGGGTATATAGGTATATCGAGATGGACAAAGATTTAAGGCAGCAAGCAAGTTCACGTACAAAATCATAATTTCAGGGTATCTTTCTTAATACGTTCGTCGAAGGACGCAATGCATTGTGAAATAGACCTTGCAACAAAGAGGCTGACCAAGTTACGTTTGAGTAAGAGCTCGTACAACTGGGTTTTTGCAAAAAACCTTATGTACCTACGATATATCATTTGATATTTAACATCATGAGGAAACCGGTCTAACCCCAACAAGGTTTAGTTCTGTCAACCTCTGGGTTGGAAAGACAGATAGGAATCGCTTTCGTAAAAGTAGGGCCTACGCCACATCTTGGGGTTAGGTGCCAAAGCGGAACCCGGCCTCTTTTAGGCTACAACCGGGAAAAGCGCTAGGAGAATGAGACCCCCAACCCCATCAACTAAACTACTTACGTATCCGTAGATTCGTGTTATTAGACGTCGGTCGGTATCATTGGAACTATGTTTTGTCGGGCCGCCATTAGTAAGCAAGGAGATGGTGAAAGTCCACGGCACGATGCAGTTACACGTGTAAAAACTAAAATACAGCTGTAATGGAAATTCATACACGACAAACATACATTCTAGGACACCACCAAATACAGTTAGATGCTTTATACCTGCTTACGAATTAATCTTGTATCTCGAATAACCAGCCGACCGCAAACTAAATAATTATGTCCGTAATGAATCTATATTGTGATTATTGTTTCCGAGATTTCTAATTAATATTAATACCTTCATATATAAACTGAAGATTTGATGTCTCCTGAATGTTCAACCCCAGTTTATTTTTTTACCTTTTTTTTATTCAAAATATAAACTTATTCTACTACATTTACCTATTCTATAATTCTTACTGAAGCCTCAATTAGGCTTATTGGTAAGAAACAGTTTGCGACTTTAGTTTATTAATATCTAATATTAGTTTGCTATCTATCACAGTTCTATAAGTACCAATATTATTTCTCAGTGCTGGTGTTATGACAGTCTATATAATGTTTTTTTTTAGTTAAAATTATGGATAGGTACCTGTAGGTACCTACAGGTACTGCATTAAATAATCTAACGGCCTTATAACTATCTGCCACAGAAAAGACAAATTAGAACCTAAATATGAGTATTGTCGACCTATTTGCCACTTCCTCCTTTGTAACCTATATTACGATGTATTCTTTCAAATTACGATTGAACCCTGAACCTGAACATACGCAACTTTATACAGTTTCGTTCACAGTATTGTCATATACTAACTTTATACCGAATAAACAGTAGCTAACCGGCCAGCTCGCAGGTTTAAACCGCTCAGCGGCAAAAACTGAAACAAAAGGCGTCGAGCTTGCCTGATATTGATACGAGTGACTTGCACTTACCGCCCTTCTGCCGCTCTGGTTGAAAAGGTCGCATGTGTACCGAACTGCAAGTCGACTTGCGTGGTTCTGAGCCGGCAGCTCTCAACGTCATGGACTACCGAACCCCTAAACTCTTGCCGAGCAAAACATTGTCGCTAACTTTGTATTTAAATAGTTGTGTTGTAGATTATGATGTACATGTTACATGACAAGCTTGTTTATAAATTAAATAATAACATGGAGGAATATTATATCTCGCTTCTACTTGATGCTTATGACTTTGATTATCCGCAGTAGGCCGTACTTAAAGTCAGTGATCTTTTGAAATACCCTTCGGGTTTGTGTAAATTCGTACTTACTGTGCTCGTACCTACTGACTGCTCTTTTCCCATGGTGATTATGGAGAACATATTGTTAGCCTCGAGAAAATACTACAATAATTCATGGAGCGTGCTTATTTTCTTTCTATTTCCTGTGATTGACTTTACATATAATATAACATCAACTGCAAAGAAGTTGGTAAAAATATAGACATCAGTAAAAAAATAACATAGTAAGTAAGTAAGCGTTGGTAAGCAATATAAATATAGTAAATTCACTACATAACAAATCTAAGCCATAAAAAAACGTTATAAACGTTAAAAATCTACCATACCTACGCTAGATAAAAGCGCATAAAATAAATTCCCCCTGCTTTATTACTAAAATTTAACTCCTTCACTGACTCTAAATCTTAGCTGGCGACAGTTAAGAGGGCATTCACGGAAACTTGCGAACCCGCAAAACCGGGACTAAATTTACCGCAGCCGCCCATAAACAAGTAGCCGCGGCGCGACAGGAATATTCAAGAGGAAAGTTCGGCCAGTCCACTCAATGGACAACACTTGCGCGAAACGGCCCGAGTTGGCCGGACGCTGCCATCGGCACATGCACCCTTAATGAAGCAGGGTTTGAGAACTTATTGTCATCTAAACACGCTTTGATGGCCACTTAAACGACGGTCCTCTTAATAGTTTGTAAGTTGGTGCTCCTCAGAAACTGTAAGGATGCTTGGAATAGCTATTCGGCGATTGATATCACCCTAAACTTGGCAGCGTATCTTTAAATGCACACATTCTAGTGACCAATCCTTTGTTTTCTAGAACTTTTATTGCGCTGCATTGGTGTTAGATAAAAAAATACGCAAGCGAGATCTCCATATAAATAAATATTGTATTAAACATTAAATTTTAATCTATAGGTAGTTTCTTTATCTTAACTTAACTTAGGACCATGTAAGCGACTCACGCAGATAGTTCCCAACTCAGCTCGGGGTAAGTTGAAACAAATTTCGGAAAAGTTCCGCGCGATACGATATCGTGCGAACTCCGAAAACAGCCCACGCCCTTTATGAATCCTATTATTTGCTGCAATAAAAACTTTCTTTGCGACACATCGAGGACGCTGGCGACCTCTAAAAATATAATACTCAGGTACAAACATCTTATAAAAAAATTCGTTGTCTATAAAGTCGGTTTACGGACGATAATTTTACGTCATAACGTCATAAAGCCGAACACTCGGCTCAGGCGGAACGGGACAATGAGTCGTACTTTTTCGTGCGTGCTGCCGATGTTCATCGATTTATAAGACGTTATCATTATCACGTTAAAAGTTAAAAATTAGTAGTGATCAACACACATGATTCGAATAGCTAAGGGCTGGGCACACATTTGTGTGATGAGCACGGATATTGGATTCTGAGTTATGGAGGTTTTTACGTTAGTTATTTAAGTATTTACATCTATTAGATATATCGTCCGTCGTCTAGTACTCATAACGAAAGCCTTATTGAGCTAGTTCGATATGTGTAAGATTGTCCCTTAAATATTTATTTAAGAGCGTCGTTTCTCACAATACAATATTACTTGCTACATACATTTCAAACAAATGAAACACGATCTTAAAAATATGAAATATAAAATGGACAGCATCAACCAAAATTCTGTAAATAAAAGCTAGAGTACCATGGTGCGCCCGCGTCTGTCCGCACTTCGGACGTCGGATGCGACGGTTTTAGCTCGCACCGCGCTGATAGTAGATACACATGTCACGTCACAATGTGACGACAAAAATGGATACTATTGTGACATGTTGTTTCAAGCGAAAAACATGCGCGACACGTGAAAATTCGATGTCGAGCTAAAGTCGATATAGAATGACAGGAGGGTCAACAACAGTGTACCTACGCGTAGTTGGGTGGAGATACCTGACAGATTTTTAAAGTGCAATCCTGACCATATTTGAAAATTAACACAGCTTTTAGCCTAGTTTTTAGAGATAATATTGACTTATATGTAGAGAACCAGGGATTGTGATGTGAAAAGAAGAATTTAATAGAGCCCCTAGAGAAAAAACGCCTTTTCACTCTGAGTTACGTACGGGTGCGAAACGTGGAAGGTTACAAAGGTTAATTCCAATTAGCTTCAAGTCTTCGTAAAGCCGACCAAGGTGGATCGGTTGGAGTGGCGTGTTGGCGAGACCCGAATGAGAACCTTCGAGAACGTTGCCACGAGATTCCGATCGACCAGCAGATCAAGCGCCGCAAGTGGAACTGGATTGGACAGACACTCCGGAGGGGCCCCGACCATATACCTAAACAGGCCTTGGATTGGAATCCCCAAGGAAAGCGAAAGCGTGACCATCCCAAACAAACCTGGCGGCGTACTGTGGTAGACGAGGCAAAGAAGTTCGGTAAGTCTTGGAGCGAAATGAAGCGAGAAGCTCAAGACCGATTTGCATGGAGAGTCACCGTGCACGCCCTCTGCCCCATCTAGGGGACATAGGATCTTAAGTCACTCTGAGTTAGACACTGTACCTAAAAAAACTGCATTTTAGAAGGCCGTTGCAAACAAACTAAGTAATTTAAACACTAGCCGAACCTGAAATGTCAAACTCTATTAGATCCTGGTAACGTAAAAATATGTATACTAAGTAAATACGAAAACATTCAGCACGGATTATATTAACAGATCGAGAGAGTCATGTAGGACATGCCCCCACGCTCGTACCAGCTCGTCAATCGACGGCCCGTCCAATTTAGAACACAGAAAATACGTTTCTCTTAATAAACAGCGTTGGATATTGCTCATTCAGTTTTTGTAGCAAGTGTCACGACAAATACACAACAATTAATTAACAATTGTTAAAATAGTTGCCGGTAATAGCGACAAGCAAATTGCAACAATTTTTTTGCGAGAAAGTATGTTATAGGTACTAATAGGTACACATATCACATATACAGGGTGACTGGTAATTCGACCTATTCCTTGAAAGGGGTTATACTAGAGCTAATTTGCAACAATTTATGTCCAGTCAACCAGGGGTCAAAACACGATTTTTTTTAATTTTTCGAGTTTTTAGTTTGTTTGAAAAAAAATCGCCTTGCAGCCTTAAAGTGCTGATTGTGACAAAAATGTTTTTTTACCATCCAAATGGAAGTAGGTACTTTTGTCAGAATCACCAGCTTAAGGCTGCAAGGAGATTTTTTTTCATACAAACTAAAAACTCGAATATCTTGGAAACCAGCGAGTTGGTTGACTGGACATAAATTATTGCAAATTAGCTCTAGTATAACCCCTTTCAAGGAATAGGTCGAATTACCAGTCACCCTGTAGGTAGGTACTACCAGACCAGAGGGCTGGCAGCTATTTTGGCCAAAGGATTATTAGCCTAACAATCCAAAGAGGTAACGCTGCCAGCCTTCTAGGCACCATAGCCAACGACGGCGACCTGGGGGGCATTTACTTTTTATAGGTTTAGTTTAGTTTTATTTTTTTATAAATATTATTATATACCGTTTCGTAATTAAATTGTAATTGAAGAAATATAATATTAAACGGAACTACCAGTTATTAATATTTATAATTATTTTTAGTAATAATTGTTAATGTCATACATTTATCAAGCAATAATATTAAATGTACACCAGTTATTGATTTATGTTAAGAGAGAATTATTAAAATACTTATTTAAAATGTAAAGAAATTGTAATACGTGTGATCTAGCAAAGATGCATTTTTATATGTATTAAATAACCTAGGTAGATACATAACCTGTGGTGTACTTGTGCACTTAGGACTTTGTAGGCCTTGCTAATTAGTAAACAATAACCGCTTGATGCGCTTTTATAGGCTCTAGCAAAAATATAATTTCTTCGTTCTCTCTAATCATTTAACTTAGCCATATTATGACCTACGATAATTACTCACCAGCGCAAAAACCGGGCTACTTAACCAGTTACTAACTATTATTAATATCAAGACAAATGAAGTGAAAATAGATGAAACGTTGCATACCGACTCTTGTATAGACTTCCGTTCCGTTGTTCGCAGACAGTAGTCGGATTGTTTCTTTTAATCCCGGCCCGCTAATGACGCAGGCGCATAACGGCGCGCGCTCATTCATCAGAACTGTCAGCGACATCTATTGACAGATTGACTGAGGAACGCCGTTTACGGAACGTAGACGTTTCACTCGAGATCACTCTATAAATAGAATTAATGGGAATATCTTTGAACATTTTGTGTTAAACACAAGTTTGGCGTTAAGCTATTAACTATTATACGGTTACCTAGGTCCTACTGCGGGTCTGTTAAATACATAAGTACCTACAGTATATTTATTTTTATTACAGTCAATAGACATCAACGCAGTTACGCAATGCAAAGAGTCAAACTTAATAAAATTGTCTGTCAGCAATTACCATAATAATAAGTAAAAAATTCACATCAAATGAAGTAGGTACCTAATACAATTCTAGCTTATTTACTTTTCTTTATCAAGCCGATACTGGAATCTAACTAATGATTGCCTTGCATGTCATCGATAAGAAATAATAAGCACGCTAAGAAAACTCCAAGAATAAATAACTTTACTAACCAGACGTGGCTAGGAAGAAAAAATATTCGTCTTTATGCGGTCTGCGGCCAGCGACCAACTACAATAGTTGGTGATAAGAATGTTAAAGAAAAATAAACCATTAAAATATCATCAGTCATCGCACGACCCCCGCAGTGGGCAGGTCAGCGGCCAAGAAAAAACCTTACAATTCGGAGCCGAATTCAAATGAAGAATGATTCATTTATGAAAATGAAATGACAGATTGAATGAATGTGGAAGACGGTACAAAGTAGACGGCTACCGGCCACCGCTTTGTGCCACGTGCTCCCATGGCCCCGGGGTCGGCACAGAAAATATGCATTGCCGGACATACGAACGATTGTCGGTGTGATGTACCTACACGGAGAATCAAGGTGCTAGAGTTCAATCAAAGTCACATTTAGAGTCTTGTAGTACAGTCGCCATCACATACATCGGAGCAAACAAGCAGCTCACAAACATCGGAACACACCTCTATTTTCAAGGCATTAGGGTACTTGTGCCGATATTTTTGAATACCTGTAGTGTACCTATGTAAGTATGTGATGGCGACTTTACTGAAACCGATGCGCCTAGAGCGAGTTTAGCCTTAACACAAAACAAAATGTAAAAGATTATATACTACTCAAAAGAAAATAGGGGCCACTAAGTATTTTGATTGCTACGTGAAAAATATAGTAAACAGTAATGTCTATTTATTAAAATAACATGTAACAAGGCTTTTGTTTTAACTTATGCTAATAACCATTTAATTGTGTAGTCAATTGTTTCACTTATTTCAATTAACATGAAATTAGTCCATTGTCAACAGCAAAAACTAAACAGAAACTCTTTGCAAAACAAAACAAAAACTGACACAAGCTGTTTTTTTTAATGGTTTAGTAACGGGTGTGTCCTCCTCTCCTGTTTTCACACTCCTGGAGCCTTGAATGCATACTCTCGATTAAGTTTCTGATGTTTTCATCAGGTATCTCTTCCCACGCACGTTTCAGAGCATCCATAAGCGTTTGCTGGTTGTGAACCTCTTGCTCATGCTCCCTAACCCTTCGTTTTAATTGGTCCCACATATGCTCTATTGGATTTAAATCCGGACTATACGCTGGCCATTGTAGGACACGAATATCGGAGTCATCCAGTACAGTCTGAGTGGCCCGAGCTGTGTGTGGGCGGGCATTGTCATGCATTAACCAGAACCCTGGCCCCACTCTCTGAGAGAATGGAATCACATGAGGCCCGATGACTTCATCGATGTACCGTTGTGCAGTTACTGTGCCTTGATTTAAGAAAACCAGCTCAGTTTTGCCTTGTAAGCTAATCCCAGCCCAAACCATCACACTAGGACCTCCAAACCGGTCAATTTCCTTGATGCAGACATCGGAAAATCTCTCACCCTGTCGTCTCCATACTCTAATCCGCCGATCATCACTACAAAGCTTCACTTTACACTCATCTGTGAAGAGCACCATACCCCATTTGTTCATGCTCCAATTTGAATGTTCGCGGCAAAAACTTAAACGATTTCCACGTTGAACCCTAGATAAAGGAATTCGTACTACTCGGCGTCTGGACCTTTGCTGGTCTTCATGCAGTCGATTACGTATCGTTTGGTCACTAACACGAGTCCCCGTTGTCAACCGTAGGCGATTTTGTAACTTACGTGCCGTCACAGAGCGCTCTCGACGGGCACTCAATCGGATGTAGCGATCCTCTTGTGCCGTAGTCGCTCGCACCCTGCCCGATCCAGGCCTTCTTGCAACACTGCCAGTCTCTTGGAACCGATCCCACACATTTTGGATGGCTCGGCGAGAGAAACCCAACGAAAAAGCTACAGACCGCTGTGAATGACCTTCAGCAATCAATGTAACGGCTCTGGTGGCAGTAATGGTATCCATATGCCTTCGTTGACGTGGCATTATTAACAAAAGATGTTAAAAGAAGCAAAAGATGGACAGAAATAGTTTTTTAACAGAATAAAATTGTGATTCCATCTGAAAGGAATTTGACCTGAAACTCGTTTTTTTTATTTGCTTCAATTTCTGGCCAGCTGTAAGACTTAAACACCAGCATTAAAGAGGTTGGATACTGAAGGAGGCCGGACATCATTAAGTAGTCACTTATTAATTAGTTTACATCTAAAAATTTACTCAAAAACAGAAATATGTAAGTGGCCCTTATTTTCTTTTGAGTAGTATATATTGACACAAAATTAAATGAACAAAATATTTTCTACAATTAACTATAACTACGAATTATGTAACTACAACCCGTGCGAATTAACTGTGCACCTCGCGCTGTGACGTTTGTACGCAGCGGATTGCACAGTTGATTCGCGCGGGATGTATGTATTAAATATAGCGGATTTACGTTTTGTCTGAGAGCTGAACTTAGCGGATAAACAAAGGTACAATTAAAAGAAATTAAAACAGACATAAATCTTAACAAATCTTTCTTAGCTCATAATGCGCGGTAAAATACTTCAGACTTTGGAATATCGTGACCTTATCTCGTAAAAATGGCAGTTACACCCTTCCTTTCCAGCCCAAAGTTCGTAAACACTAAAAGAGGAGCAATGAAATTAAAAATATGTCTTAAGGGCAATTAGGTTTAACTTTTACAGCAGTGCCCTATCGCCCCTCGCTCTTTTCAATTGTGGGGAAAGCGGCCGGCTTTTGGTTGAAGTAAATTATATTAACTAGAGTTCTGACTTTTGAGTTCACTTACCCCGCTGAGTAATGCGGCAGAGCAAATTGCAACTTAACTGAACTGAATGTAGAATACTTTAGCGAAGTTAATGCCCGCTATGGTTTTATTCTCTTAATTTCCGCAAACTTGAAAGTTATAGAAAAAAACACCATATGGATAATGGAATTTAAAAAAAGCTTTGTTTACTTTTAAATAAATAAATAAATAAAATAAAATAAAAAAGCCTTTTATTTGGCGACCGCTTTAGCCTAGTTGGTAGTGACCCTGCCTACGAAGCAAGAGGTCCTGGGTTCGAATCCCGGTAAGGGCATTTATTTGTGTGATGAGTACGAATATATGTTCCTGAGTCATGGATGTTTTCTATGTATTTAAGTATTTATTTCTCTATATAAGTATATATATCGTCATCTAGTACCCATAGTACAAGCTTTGCTTAGTTTGGGACTAGGTTGATTTGTGTAAGATTGTCCGCAAATATTTATTATTATGTATCTCCAATTTAAATTCACGGGACAAAGCCCGGTCATTTGGAAGGCGTGCGTGGGGAAATAGATCCAACACGTAGAGGTCCTTTGGAGACCAAGTTTAATGTGATGTAGTACACCTGCTAGAACCCATTCACGGGTACATCGGTAGATACCCGTGAACCGGTTCCAACAGGCGTTGGGGCTATTGTGGGTGAAATGGATAGAGAACTGGGTCTATGGTCATGAGATTTGGGTGGGCAATAAAATTGGGCTATTGCGTAGAGGTCACCTGCGATAACATTGTAATTTACAAGGTTATCGAGGCAGGCGGTGACTAGCCACTCACTTATAAGATGGGCCCCTGAAAGTGCCGTAGAAAAGACGGCCAGGAGCAACACCGGCGTGAGCGGCTCAGGGGTGTCGAGAGGTGGTGCTGCGCTTTCTCCGAAGTTACTCGCGGCGTTATGCCCTTTAACACTTCCACCCCTGGAGCATATAGCTCTGACGACTCCTCTCTGGACGGCCAATGAAGGCAAGCCAGAGCTGAAAGTTCTGCGGGCCTCCTTGGGGTTCCACTCCGACCGACGAAGACACGTCAGAGACGGAGGCCCTGACCGACTCTCGGGAGCATTCGGGTCCGTGGGGTCGTTACTCCCCAAACAGCTCGCCACAAGCTGCCCTGCGGGCTTATTATTATTATGTATCTCCTGTTTAAATTCATGGGACAAAGCCCGGTCCTTTGGGAGGCTTGCGTGGGGATATAGATCCAACACGTAGAGGCCCTTTGGAGACGAAGTTTAATGTGATGTTATACACCTGCTAGAACCCATTCACGGGTACATCGATAGATACCCGTGAACCGGTTCCAAGAGGCGTTGGGGCTATTGTGGGTTATATATGGATAGGGAACGGGTTCTATGGTGATGAGATTTGGGTGGATTATGAAACTGGGCTATTGCAAAAAGGTCCGGACACCTGCCATAACATTGTTGTACACAAAGTTATCGAGGCAGGCGGTGACTAGCCGCTCATTAGATGGGCCCCTGAAAGCGTCGTCGTACAGACGGCCATGAGCAAGACCGGGTGAGCGGCTCAGGGGTGTCGAGAGGTGGTGCTGCGCTTTCTCCGAAGTTACTCGGGGCGTTATGCCCTTTAACACTTCCACCCCTGGAGCATATAGCTCTGACGACTCCTCTCTGGACAGCCAATGAAGGCAAGCCAGAGCTGAGAGTCCTGCGGGCCCCCTTGGGCTTCCACTCCGACCGACGAAGACACGCCGGAGACGGAGGCACTGACCGACTCTCGGGAGCACTCGGGTCCGTATTAGGGTCATTACTCCCCAACAGCTCGCCACAAGCTGCCCTGCGGGCTTATTATTATAATTATTTGTATGTCTGTGCCATATCACGGGACCACGGGGTCCCGGACTTTTGGAAGGCATGCGTGGGGCCAAAGCCAACAGCGCAGAGGCCCTTTAAGACAAAAATAATCTAAAGCGAGGGATGCACATGGCGGCTACCATCTCCGAGCGCACAACATGATACAACCGGTGATGATCCCCGCCAGGTGCAAAGATTATTGCAGTGCAGCACTGTGACTGCGATGGAAATTAAGGTCATGGGCTACTGAGTTGAGTGTTGGATGGACTGGATAATGGGTTATGGAAGGAGACTAGCGGACACCTGCCGTGACAATCAGTCTCAAAATTGTATAAAGGCAGGCGGTGACTCGCCAACTCGATAAGTGGGCCCCACAAAACAGTCGCACGCATAGTGCGACAATGGGGCAACACGTCTGAGCGGCTGTGAGGTTGTCGAGAGGTGAGTCTGCGGTGCGCCAGATCCCGGTGTTCCGTTCAAGGGCCGCCGGCGTTATGACATTTTACACTTCCAACCTGGAGCATAGGTTCCGCTCTTGCGACTCCACTCTGGCCGGCCGGTTAAGGCAAGCGCAGAGGCGAGGGCCAGATCACTCGGGCCCTCTGGAGATTAGGGGTCCGCGGTGTCGCCTCTCACCGTCAGCTCGCCACAAGCTGCCCCCGCGGGTTTATTATTATTATTTCTTGCCAGAACTTGTACAATGTCAATAATAATATTTAATGTCAGATGTGTTTGTTAATGTCATTGTTATTCATTATTAAACTATTTATTGTTATTATTATTTTTATGTCGCAAGAACCCCTTCTCGGGTGAAGGCCTCCTCCAGAGTAAGTTCTGTCTTGTGCTTTTTCCGTCCAATTTGTGCTTGAAATTTTTCTTATTTCGTCTGACCATCGCATATAGGGTCTTCCTCTCTTACGTTTGCCTGATGGTCCGGCCCAACTTGTCACATTTTTGGTCCACCTTTTATCTTGCATCCTGGCGACGTGTCTTGCCCATTTCCATTTCAGTTTCATCGCATATGTGACTGCATCTATCACGTTTGTTTTGTTTCTGATTATGCTATGGCGAACTTTTTGAATTTTTTTAATATTTTTTTCAACACACCTGCTCGTAAAGTAGGTCTTATTACAGCGTATTTACACTGATAATGCAGAATATTACCCATGCCGTGCCTTTTACATTACATTATCGCACTAGTGCCTTTTCATTACATATCTTTTTAAATATTAGCAAAATAATGCAGAATATTACCCATGCCGTGACTTTTACATTACATTATCGCACTAGTGCCTTTTCATTACATATCTTTTAACATTTTCATTTTTTATTTTTTTTATTTTTTTCCTCGCAAATGTGTTGAAAAACGTCGTATGAAACACGTGAGCATTGGTCATTACACTTCTCGTCTCCATTAAGCCTTCGCCTTCGGCTCAGGCTTAAAAACCGACTCGAGTGTAATGACCAACATAGCACACTTGTATCATAATGTACTATTATGCTGCGACATGTCTTTTTATTCCTCATTTTTAGTGTAAATTTCCAAGTTTGAGCTGCATATGTTAGTGATGGAAGCCGGCACGAGTCCATGATTTGTTTTTTGAACTCAATAGGTAATGTGCTCTTTGTTTACTTTTACACACTAATAATTTCTTAATATTTCTTAAAAAGAGAACAATTGGGAACACTTAGAAAATATATAGAAACCTACACCAGCACCTTAACATCTTCATCATGATGGTTAGGTAATAATCGTAGCTACCTCACCCTTAACTTCTTCTGTTTAAGAAACATAATCATTTACGAAAACAAAATGCCACAATAAACAAAACAAGAGGCCGCAGTGCTCAACAGTACTGGCACTAGGTAAAATAAAAATTCTTAAGCTCGCTACTTGGAGCATTGACGAAGTGTTTAACAATAAATTTCCATTTAAAAAGCCACAAGCAGAGGGGAGGCCGGGGCGAGGGGGACGCAGCTTCCGCCGCTTTTTTCCTTCATTTCCTCTCGGCCGCTGGGGCCGCCCCATGCTCTAATAGTAGAATTAAAACGTTACTTTGTTTTTTTAACGTGCAAAGTAAGGTTAGTTAATGATTTTATGATCATAGACTAGAACGAAGTTACTACGGCAGCTAATTGTAAATTCACTCATTTATCTATACTATTAACCAGCATGCAATGCGTCACAACCAGCATGGAAACTGGTTAAAATATACTTATTCGGAACTTAACTAATTTATTTATCGTATGGCTTGTTTTTATATCTCTACTTCAAAGATTTACGGTTTTCAAGTACGCTACCGCGTCTTTGGTTAAAGTTTTAAAATCCTCCACTTGCCCATGGTATTTGGTTAGAGGGCAGTCAAATACCGTGTGGTGAACAGTCTGCTCGGGAGCTCCACACCGGCACACTGCTGATTCGCACCAGTTCCATTTGTGCCATAAGTAAGCACAGTTCCCAACTCCTGTCCTTATCCGATTCAGCATGCACCAAACGCGTCGGGGCTCTTCAAATCCAGTAGGTCGTGCCTTGGGATTAGGCTTGAAGATATCATCAGGAAGAGATCTTGACTCCCATTCAGATGCCCAGGATTCCTGTAGGTTGGAAGTTGGTTCAGGATCATGGAATCTCAGCGCTGGAGGGTGGCGTGACTTTAGTCTTGTCTTTTTAAAGTCGGCTAGGTCTTCATGGACGGGTAGTGTTGGAGATGCCCGAATTTTTTGTATTTCGAGTCCAAGGCATCTTTCTCTTCGCATATGAAGAACTAATAAAACGTAGAATCCAAAACATACGAAAAAGTTTTGCCACTGGTGATAGTATGCCTGCTGAGGGGTAATCACGTAACGTTCCGAACGCGCGTCGGTACAATTTAACTGTCAATTTTCCATATAAGAAAAAGTTTTGCCACTGGTGATAGTATGCCTGCTGAGGGGTAATCACGTAACGTTCCGAACGCGCGTCGGTACAATTTAACTGTCAATTTTCCATATAAAAAGTGACATTTAGACCTACGATAGGTCTAAATGTCACCTACCTGACGCGCGTACAATGCGTAACGTGATCGACCTGCAGGTCGATCACGTAACGCATTGTTCGTACGTTAGGGAGATCTAAATGTCATTTTTTAAATGGAAAAATGACAGTTGGATTTCAGCAGTTCTTAAAATAAGAGCGGATTTGAATGCACCTAATTATAAAAATTACAAATAACATCTTCCAACATGTTTTTGGGTAAAAAAAAACACCGTGATAATTTTTTCATGTCTGCAGGTCAGTGAATACGTACAGTCGACGCCAAAAATATGTTTACAGTTTTCGCCTTATTACAATGGAATAAGGTGCGGTGCATAAGTGTAAACATATTTTCACCTCACTAGCTCGGAAAGCCCATTTTTACTCTTTAAGAACAGATAGCAAAACTGCATTTTATCCACAAGAGTGCAAAGAATATTTGAAATCCGAACGTGTTATTAGTTACTTTCTTAAACATAATAACATGTAAAGGCCAGTCCAGACAGGACATTTTTCGCCCATCAGATTTATTTTATTTGGGTAGGTACCTTTTTTTGAATGTTTTATTCTTTTTTTAAATGTTTTTAATTCTTTTTTTCTTTTTTAAATGTTTTTTTGTTTTATAAATCTTATTTCTTTTTCTCCTTTTTAAAAATGTTGTTTCTCTTTTTAAATGTTTTGTTTCTTTTTGAATGTTTTTCTGTATTTTTTTTCTCTTTTTAATGTTTTTTGGTCTTTTTATACGTTTTTTTCCTTTTTTTTAAATTATTTTCTTCTTTTTTTAATGTTTTTTGAAATTCTATTTATTTTTTTGATGTTTTCGTCTACATTTTAATGTTTTTTTTATATTTTATTGATTTAAATGTGTTTATTCAAGGTTTTTTTTATTTTTTCCACTTTTAAAAAAAAAAAAAATTTTTAATGTTTTTTTCTTTTTGATAAGTTTTTTTTCTTTTTTTATCTTTTTTTACGTTTTTTCTCATATTTTAATGTTTTTTGTAACTTTTTTTCTTTTATTATGTTTTTGTCTCTATTTTATTGCTTTGTTTTTCTTTTTTCAATGATTTTTGCTTTTTTCTCCTTTTTATAGATGTATTGTTTTTTTTCTTTTTTTATGTTTTTTTGGTCTTTTTTCTCTTTTTTATACGTTTTTTCCTTTTTTTTAATGTTTATTTTTTATTATTTCAAGGTTTTTTGAAATTCTCTTATATTTTTTTGATGTTTTTGCCATATTTTAATGTTTTTTTTATTGATTTATATGTGTTTTTCAAGGTTTTTTTCTTTTTCCATTATTTAAAAAAACAAAACCACTCTTTTTACATGTTTTTTTTGTCTTTTTTTGTCTTTTTTTTGTCTTCTTTTACGTTTTTTCTCCTAATATAATGTTTTTTGTAACTTTTTTCTTTTTACATGTTTTTTTTTGTTTTTTGTCTTTTTTTGTCTTTTTTTACGTTTTTTTTCTTAATGCTATGTTTTTTGTTACTTTTTTCTTTTTTATATGTTTTTGTCTCTTATTTATTGCTTCGTTTTTCTTTTATCAGTCTTTTTTAATGTTTTTTGAAATTATTTTTGCCTTTTTTAAAAGTTTTTCTTTATTTTAATGTTATTTTTTTTGTTTCTAAATGTTTTTTCTCTTTTCCTCTTTATTAATTTTTTTTTTTAATTTTGTAATATTTTGTTTATTTTTTCATGTTTTTAATTTTTTTTTCTCATTTTTAATGTTTTTTTCCTCCTTTTTAATATATTTTTTTTAATTTTTTCGTTACTTTACGTTTTTGTTTTTTTTTGTTTTTTTTCCTCGCTTTAGTGAGGTGAAAAAATTTGTGTTACACACGGGTGCAAGTTATTTTGACGTCTCGTGTGTTGCAACACTCGCTACGCTCAGGATTCTATTTTTGAACCACTCGCTTCGCTCAGGATTCTATTTTTGAACCACTCGCTTCGCTCGTGGTTCAACCATAGAATCCATTCGCTAGCTCGTGGTTCAACCCTAGAATCCATTCGCTAGCTCGTGTTTCAATTCCACACTCGCGGTTAAAATACAACTTTGCACCCTTGTATAACAAATAACTATTTTGGCGTCGACTGTACCTACCTATTATTTGAGGGTCGGTCATATTTCCGAATTTTATTGAAACTACAAAGTTTTATAATGCCCCCATTACAAACCTCTCATAATCTGTTCAGGCTTTACACAAATATCTTCTATATTTTAAATGTAACCCACAATCTCCTGTGTTTTAAATGGAGAAACATAGTGAACGTCGCATAAAATATCGGCGGGATAATAATTAAAAGAAGCGATAATGTCCTGCGGTGAAAAACGACCGCGCCATCCTTTTATTTGATAAATAAAATTTATTTCACCGCCGCTTCTTCAGGGGTTCTGCGGTAAAACCGATCCTCAAGATCGGTTTTACCATTCGTTTAAATTCGTTTTATTGGCTACAAGTAAAAATTTTATGTTAGCACGGAAGCAAGGCTTAGCGAACAAGGGTTATGTTAAGGTATGTTCATAAAAACATTTGTGTCCCCAAAGAAGCAAGTGTGTGTGCAAAGAAAAGGTAAACTTGACATAGAAATTGTTAGGTACTGTACTTAAACATTATCAATGTTTCATTGCTTTTGAATACAGATACAATTTATTTCTAAAAAAAACATATAGGTAAGTAGAAAAATTACCTAAACAAAACATGCAATGCAACCCATGACCAATACGTACATGCTATAGTACATTATGATACAAGTGTGCTAAGTTGGCCATTACATTCGAGTCGGTTTTTAAGCCTGAGCCGAAGGCGAAGGCTTAATGGAGACGAGAAGTGTAATGACCAATGCTCACGTGTTTCATACGACGTTTTTCAACACATTTGCGAGGAAAAAAAAAAAAAAAAATGAAAATGTTAAAAGATATGTAATGAAAAGGCACTAGTGCGATAATGTAATGTAAAAGTCACGGCATGGGTAATATTCTGCATTATTTTGCTAATATTTAAAAAGATATGTAATGAAAAGGCACTAGTGCGATAATGTAATGTAAAAGGCACGGCATGGGTAATATTCTGCATTATCAGTGTAAATACGCTGTAATAAGACCTACTTTACGAGCAGGTGTGTTGAAAAAAATATTACAATCCTTTTCGTTCGGGAGTCGTGATTCGTGTGAAAAAAAAAACAAAATCGTTAATGCTGAAAACTTGACACCTATTTTCAAAATACGTATTTAACACAACTGACTTACAATATTATTTCTTAATAGTCAGTTTCAACTTCAATCTTGCATAGCTGCATTTCGCAACAACTTTGGCTAGCTCGCATCATCCTTGACCATTGTTCCAAAATTAAATTTAAGTCATCTGCAAGAAAGTCGCATTCGCAAGGACGTGTCTAAAGGAGGTATGAAGTTGTGAAAGTCAATCGCCGTCGCTAGGGGCACGATGTCTTTCCCCCGCACTTTACTGCGCTCTAAATATTCTCCGGGCGACAATTGCGATTATGAAAAGTGCACCGTTATTTACGTCCCGCGGCCGTTTATTTTTTGTCCCCTTTCAAGGGCAATTAAATACCGCCAGTCTTAAAGCGCTTTGCATATTCCGTGGCGCCTTTATTGCCGTGCTAATAAATAGTAAAGGTCGCTGTTTTTAAATGCAAGGAAACCAGCATAAAATGCAGCGTAACCCTTCGAAGATATATGTCCTGACATTAATTTAAGTGTAAGCTAAGAGTTTTTTTTTATAAAATAGCCTTCAAACCCTTTGCATATCCCGCTTGGCATCTAGTCCATCTAGACAAGTTGCAGAAGACTTTTTTGACGCTGATGCCAATACCTATAGGTACTTTTATATAATATAGAATAATAAATATCTTTCGATATAATTTTCATCGCAAAGTTTCACGAACACGAATGCCTGTAACACGATTAGGAAAATAAACTTTTAATACAGGATTAATGAAATTTTCTCGTCGACGGAATCGAACCGGGGTCTCGAGAGACGGGCTGTCAAACTCGTCCAAACTCGCGCCGCCTGCCTGTCCGGGGACAACTTTTAATAACCTTCTGTATCAAGCAAATGGATTTGGGCCCAACTCTAACCGAACGTTCGATACCTTTCAAATAATCAGTGACTGCTGCCATCTATTGGGAAACTGAAAAGATCAAAGAACCTTAAGTTTTGATTACTAGGTCGAATGTAAGTAATAATGAGACGTACACCTCTACAAGATGAGCCATCACGGCCGCGGGACTACTAGCTCTCATACTATTATACTATTCTGTGCTCTCAGTTAGTTATGCGGTGGAATGAGATATACTTAGTAAATAAAATAGGTAGGTAGCCTTTAGAGTAAAAATATAACCACGCAATGAAACAGAAACTTGCTTGAATTAATTTTTAAATTAGATTGTACTCCTATCTCCCCTATATCTGAGTCGACGGATACGAGGTTTAGCCCTTCGAGATACATACATACATCGTTTAAAGTGCGTTGAAGCTCGAAAAGTTATATCGCAAACATAGCGACATCTGTAGCTGTAGTTGCATGATTTCACCTAATATGTATAACCTCACCTCCCCTTGGTTAAACATAGTGAGCGGCATGCAAGGCTACACGGCGGCATACCCACCACTTAACTTTAATTCCGAATTAATGCAGAATACAAGCGTTTTATGCAAAATATAACTGCAAAATAATGAAGGTGGCGCAGAGCCGCGATTACTGGATTTATTGCTAACTTTCTACGCTTATTATAATAGAACATTTTACAATTATGTTCAATTTACCTACACGAGCGATGGATTTAAGTTCAATTTGTCGGAAGGAGATTGAGAAACGCGATTTGAGAAGTACGTTGGAACTTACTGCATAATTACGCAAAACAGAGCTTTACTGAAGTCATTTTAATCGTTCATTTTGTGATATATATAACTTGTCGAGCTTCTCATATATATATATAGCCCAATATCAAAATGACATAACTAACTACAATCTTGATACTATAAGTATATTTTATAGGTAGGAATTTTAAGCGTTGGTGTTGAACCAGAGTAAAGGACAAACAATTAAATAACTACCTATACTTATTGTATCAAAAATATTTCGATCCACAAATAAATATCAATCACAGCTTCCACATTTTGAAAGTAAAAATTACAGGTGCTTTTTTGTTAAGGCCAAACTAATTATGATAGACTGGCGACAAGAGATATTCTTGATAATATAGGAAAACCCAGCGCATCTACCGAGCGATCGCATCAGGATTCAGGACAGTACTAGAATTCACAATGCTTACCGACCAATCGTCTCAGCTCTAGCTGCTTAGCTGAACCACTAATGTATGTCAGATTTCCGGTTAGGCGTATAGATATTACCGTATAGGTCAAGATATACTAGGGATGAGTGGTGTAGGAAGTCAAGAGAGGTTGTGAATTGTATAGCAGATGCGTCGCGGGCCGATAGGGGCTCTGCGAAATTGAACCGCCTTACATCTGTCTCTCGTAAGCCTCTTATAATTGATGCCACTGCCACGTCAAACCCGCGATACAGCTAATCGGACACAGTGATCGATTGTCGGATGAGTCGCTGTTGTGACAGTTGCGCTGATTTCCCAAAATCTGCTGAAAGTGTTCCTGCGCCATAGCATCTCTCAGATTTTCTCGTTGTTTGCCTCAGGATCGCGTGATACGAGTACATAGTTAACAATATTTCAAACTGTAGTAAAAATCATGCCAGCGGGTTCACTTTGTATTAAATTCCCGTAGGAATTGACCCGTTTTCAATGCTATTGCATGTACCTATCTGTGCACGTAGTTTCATTACTTCATTGGAATGCTTTCAGATTTTCGCATACCAACGACGACGTGCACAACGTGTGATTTCAACCGTATTTATATGACTTTCTAGCTCTTTTCACGTGTAATCGTTGTGCCTGTAAATTATACGACTTCAAAATATTCCGCCCGAAACAACGACTAATTGACGTGAATATTTCGCATGTGATCTAATCAAATAAACGAATGCAGTTTTCCGCTTGAAGTCTCCTGTATTAGGTAGGTACCTACTGAGAGTACTTTCACCTGAGCAAGTTGCGATGATAAGCACTTTAAATCCGAGTAATCATTTTATATCGCCCGTGGAGCCGTAACGACATTGTTCACGACATGAAATTGAGGAAAAATTTACTTTTCGCCCGTAGAAATATTGAATTTTTACATTTATGCCTTTCACACCTCATAACGTAATATTTCTCAGCGGAATCTCCCTCCCTTCGGTAACTTTTCCGTTGCAGCAACATTCAAAATAAATGTTTGGTGCTTTGTCAGGGCGGGCCGTGTGTGTCGGCTATACACGCGCTGAAGGTTGTGTTATTGTTTGTTATGCCGTATGTTACAAGTGTTCATGTACTGCATATATAACAATATTTTTATTGATTGACACTGGGTATAATTACGAAACCTTTCCGCGCGAGTTATATGGTTCCATTCCAGCTGACGTAATAAGATAAGATTTAAATCGTATTTACTGGTGTTTTAGCGATCGATAACCACCACTACTAGATTAGAAATGCATTCCAATACGGAGTTACCACTCCATAGCTCAAGGTACACATACGTATAGGTACAATGACTGTCTTCTTCCAATACGTGGTCCGATACAAATGTGGCTACGACATTTAGAGCGAGGGGCGTCGATCGCTCTAATGGGCCGACCGCCAACTGCCCAACACTAATTAATCCTTTACCGACTCTTGATTAATTATTTCAACTTGCCTCCAGCTCTTCTCCACGCATTGCGAGTAGTTTACACTTAATTGTAGCAATAGGTCTCTTCGTTGTTGGGCTGCATACATTTGTCTTGGAGGGGTATCTTTTGTTTATATGTTGCTTTATTGATTTCGGCACTTGTTAACATTGGACGTTGACTGTAAAAATTACTTATGTAAATTTATAGTATAAATATTAATGATCACTCCCTTTACGTCAATTTTTATTGCCTTCATTACAGTGGTGTAATGAAGGCAATAAATCCTCGAAATTATGGTCTACTCGAAATTATTGGACTAATAAGGTAATTAATTGATAATTGACGCCAGAATAGGCTTGAAAAAATATACAACACATTAAAAAAAATTGGTAATGCCTTAACGCTGTCAGTTACGCTGTTAGGTAAGTACCTAATATTAATAATCCAAATTAGTAACACAACACAACTTATTGATTTCAAAAAATCCTACAGAATTTTGTAATTGGTAAATCGGTTTTTAATGATATCATAAGTACCTACGTAACTAACTGGTGGGTGACTGACATATTAAAAAAACCTCGACTTTATACTTTTTGTTGGACACGACACAAACAATAAGCCTGGACTTGAGCTACACGGCTTCGAATTCGAACCCATAACCCATAAGTCCCATAACATGAAAGCCGCAAAAAGTGAAACGGCAAATTTTAATCGCGCCACAATCATTTCAATAACATTCCATTTCAGTCCGCAACCGGACAGCGGCGACTCTTGACTTAAGTGATGTAGTGACCCTTAATCCGCTGTAAATCTTGCCCGAGGGTTAAACAAGCCTGTAACACGTCATTTATTACCTGGCCCACTAGAGGTTCGCCCTAATTTTACTTACGCACGTTAAACAGTTTCCTTTATTAAATGTATGTGTACCTACCTACCTAACTGAAATGTTGCAGGTTAGAAGTTTCTGACACTTCCGGGGAAAATGTCTTTACAGCATACCTATTTACAATTTATACTTACCTACCTATAAACTAATCGATTTATTCATTCACATTGCCGGAAGTTAATTTTCGCACACGCTAAAAGCGTAATATTGAAATTGAGTGAAAATCTTATTTGGTAAGGTCGCGGCCTACGTAGTGTTCTCGCGTAACCAAAATGTGAAATGTATGGCTGTCACAGAACGTTTGACCAGTGTAGTATGTTCATAAGTTAGTACAAATTAATACCGTAAAACTACACAACTATAGTCCAGGTCACCCAACAATATGGTCCAAATCAATTCTCATATTACTTGCTCAAGTGGGTGAAGTGGGACTATTTTCATGGATGAACTTAAAGACAGGCAATATAATAACACAAATTTAAATAAAAACGTTTGGATCATAGTTGGGGTACCTAGTGGACTATAGTTGTGTAGTTTTACGGTACTTAGTTATGTTGTACTTTGCTATGCATGCTAAATGGATAATGCTAAATAACAGGGTAAAGCAGGCACCAGTCGGTCTTTTCATCTCTCATGATATAAATCTCAACAGCGGGTTGAAAGTGATGCATGTCACCCCTTGGACTGAAAAGTATTAAAAAAAAAATAAGCATCCGCAGAAACCTGTACAGCCACAGCTTCATAAATTTATATTGACATTTGAAACTTGTTGATAATTATCATGCGTTATTTCTGTCATTCATGATAATTAATTAATTATCTCATGACTCTATAATTGCAATTTCAAGTCTTTGGAATACATTTTTAAGCGTTCCTACTTCAATGTAACTGCGTTATAGTCAATAAAAAAATTAACAATGGCAGACTTATACAGCCACACTTTCATCAATTTACACACAAGCGCTTTTAAAATGGGTTACATAGGATCTGACTGATTTAGGAAATGTTTAAGCAGTATTGGCTTTAAAAGTAGAGTGTTTAACTCGGGGAAAGCCACCCATGCATTTTAGCCTCGAACTATTAGCGCTCTCACTTTGTTGAGGCGCCAAAATATCTCGTCGGAAATGGGTGGCTTTCAACTTTCAACCCTCGGTTAACAATATAGGTACTATTACGACTCCACTTTTTGGAAAATTTTTAGAGCGCGACACTAAGAAACGAGAATGAATATAGAAATGAACCGATTTTCTGAAGAAAATAAAAAATTACAAGCACTCGTTAGTAACGGTTTACGGCATGTCAAATAACGAATTCAGATTCAGATGCCATAACAGTGCGTGAACAACTCCTTCAAATAGCACAATGTCGTATAACAATGGCGTCTATAGTCGCATATAACGTTGTTATCGCGTTCTCGTATTCAAACCGAAGTTTCCCGGCGGTCAGTGGCGCGGAAGTGGATCGCGATAATGGGAACATTATACGAGCCTCTCGGAGTCGATTATGCGGGCCCATTACAACGACAAAAACTTACCAACTTGCATCTTTTGCACATCCGTCCCCATCACTCGCGCGTGATCTCGCACGAAAGTATTCGTCTTATGATATACTAGCGACCCGCCCCGGCTTCGCACGGGTTTATACATCCATGTATTACCTATACATTATAAACCTTCCTCTTGAATCTATAAAAAACTGCATCAAAATCCGTTGCGTAGTTTTAAAGATCTAAGCATACATAGGGACAGACAGACAGCGGAAAGCGACTTTGTTTTATACTATGTAGTGATATACCTACAGCTATTTATGTTACGAGTACGAAGGCACATGTTGTGTTTCGAAATTAATACAAAATGCGAAAATTATCATCGGCGTAGCTGATGTTATTGGCAGAAGTGCCATCAATGTAACATCCCACATGGTCGCTGCTGAAGCCCACTATCAGCTCGTTCACATATAAATTGAACAATTTGGGAGACGTTAACCCACCCTGCCTTACACCACACTCGAGTCTGTATTCACTCGAAAGCGAATCGGCCCAGTTCACCTGATTCGACTGATTGGAATACCAATAATTGAGTATTCCAATACACTCTCTGGGCATGCCTGTTTTCCCTAGTTTCTGCCATAGCAAGTCGTAGTTTACACGATCAAAGGCCTTTGATAGGTCGAGGAAACAGTCATACACAGGAGTGCTCCTAGCCGTGTAGTACTCGACGGTATGCTTCAGACTTAATATTGCGCTCTCTGTGGACAGCCCAGCCCTAAAGCTGAACTGAGCGTCATGGATATTGAGATGTTTCTCAAGAAGTGAGTCTAGCATCCTGTCGAGCACTTTCGCGGCAGTCGTTGCTAGCGAGATAGGCCGATAGTTCGCCTTATGCGAAAGGTCACCCGTCCTGTTATTCACGATTGGAACCACGATAGTCATTTATTTTTTTACACCTACCTCTTCGAAAAAAAATATTATAAGCGATCGAAATTTCTTATGCCTACATAATTATAACAATATCCGAGAGCATTTTCAAACACTCGGAAAACACTCAGCAGCAAAAGTTACTCGGACATCTTGAACTAGGCAACGCATCGAATAAACATTTGTGTAACCAACTGTGCCCTCCCGCCGACCACTGACCAGAGGCTATCGAGTTTCGGCTCCAGTTAACTTATAATTTAGTAATGTTGTTCTAATTTATGCAGTCCCCATCCACTCGAGTCAGCACTTGAGCGCTGCGGCGCCGCGACACCGTCCGGCTACAATCGGAGAAAAACGACACTAATCATTTTTCTATACTGAAGTTTCTTCGAATATTAAAGAAAAAATACTAGAATTATTGACCATTGTACACACTCTTTAGGTCCTTTTGGGCACTACCTACCAAAAAAGCTATGTCAGAACTTTATAACAATGGAAATAGGTACGTAAAGGTAGGTTAGGTTAGGATAATCATTGCTCCACGGGTCTGAAGCGCCTCGAAATTGTCCCGGGGCGCTCTCCCTGGCCAGGCCTGTAAAGCGGGCTAGTCGCGAGGGTCAAAGTTGCATGCGTAAGCGAACCTTTGACCCTCCTTGTAAGCGAAAATGGCTGGACAATCGTTGGGGGTTTAGTGGGTAGTCTGGACCTTCTGTCCTGGAGTCCCACACACCTGTCCGGTCCCCCTCCGACTGGGCGGACGGTGCATCAATGCATTCCCCCAACGTAAAAAAAAAAAAAAAAAAAAAAAAAAAAAAAAAAAAAAAAAAAAAAAAAGGATAATCATTGCGACATTTGCGACTACCTACTTATTAGAATTTAAGCCCCAGGCCCAATTGTTCAAGCATAGTAGGTAGGTACTATTGTAGCAAATGTAGAATATTTAAATAGGCAATGATCTAATATAAAATATACGTAAGTAGATATGTTAATAAGCGGTCCAAAAGTGGCACACTAAAACTTGGTCAAGTCGCACAGCTAGCCATAGTTTTGCGTCGTCAATGGAGACGAATGCAGAATTTGGTGGCCATTTTTAAACACGGAATTTCGTATAGACAACATATCTACATTTTTTATATTACATCATTGGGTGTAGGTAGGTATATCGCATGAAAACATAGGTAAGAAGAATGGAACGAAATTACGAGTTAACTACTTAAATGAATAGAGGGACAGGTAATGCATAATAAGAATTATATTAGATTTTCATCACCATTTCTATATGCTGGTGCATTCATGTGGAACGGAAGGGCAGTGCTGAGTTTGACTGACAGCTCCCTCGTCCAATGGCGGCCCGGCGACCTGACGCTCCGTGTCAATCATGCGCACCGAACCCACCACACTCCACCAACAACCAATACAACACAAAATGACCCTTAACACCCCGTTATTAAATGCCATATCGACCGCACAACGACGCGACAACTCCTGGCTGCTCGTCACGCAAACGCGATCGCCCCATTATTCGCCGCCCTTTTGTAATTTGAATTTCGAATTCCAATTCGTATTTTGTGGTAAAATAAAAAACGTTTCGACACAATGGCGTCAAGGGCGGTGCTCTAACATGCGATCAAGTTATTACATTAAAGGAAAGCGCGCCCGTGTACCTCGCCATCTATTATTGAAAGCTTCCAGGAATTATTTATAACGAACTACTGGGAAACTATTCTAATATTGGATAGGTAGTAAGGTAGGTGCTGTACTACCAACCTATTCAGTCCTATTCCGCAAAATAAAGCTCGATTCAAACATACTGCTTGCAAACTCCCTAGGAAGAGTATATATTATTTGGAACAAAAGGGAATGTCCAGCCAGACTTTCATTATACACTTATATAAATCAAGAAAACATATTCTCAAGCAACGCTTTCCAAAGGTTTCAAAATAACATTCGACATCTGAATAATGTGTTTCGTCATTTTTGTTACAGAAAATGGTCTACCACGAAGACTGCGAACCGCCTACACCAACACGCAACTCCTCGAATTGGAAAAGGAATTCCATTTCAACAAGTATTTGTGTCGGCCGAGAAGAATCGAGATCGCGGCCTCCTTAGACCTTACCGAAAGACAGGTAGGTTGTAGGTTACGACTAGGTTTTATTTAATGCAGCTACCTACTTATTCTACCGTAATAAAACCATAGTATAAAGAGGGCAAAGTATGTTATCTTCATACAAACGCACCGCGCGCGGCTTGTATGTGTGCGCTATACTATCTATAAGTACGTGGCCGCACGCACATTCAAACAAAATCTCGACCCGTTTCTCAGTTCGAAACGGGTCGACATTTTATTTGAGTGTGCGTGCGGCGACGTATAGATAGCATAGCGCACACATACAAGCCGCGCGCGGTGCGTTTGTATGAAGATAACATACTTCAAAATCGTAATATATACGGGATGTAAGGCAGATCGTCTGCCAAAAGACTAGGGTGGGTAGGTAGGGGTCACTTGCAAGTCTTGGACGTCACGTTATGGACAAATTAACACTCGTCCTGCCCACGGTGTTTTTTTATATATGTATTTTATTTTATCTCGGCATTTGCCAAATATTTACAATTGTGGTTAACTATCTTTTTTTTTGTGACAGCAAATGTTTTTGTACATTTTGTACCATGCAGTTACGCCTGCTAACGATATTTATAAACTTCAAATTAAAGGAAAAATTGAAAAATTTAGGCTCCGAGCCGGATTCGAACCGGCGACCACAGAGACAGATTATTCCGATAGCTCAGTTGGTTAGTAGCGACGGGTCATGTATGCCTGTGGTCGCCGGTTCGAATCCGGCTCGGAGCCTAAATTTTTAAATTTTTCCTTTAATTTGAAGTTTATAAATATCGTTAGCAGGCGTAACTGCATTATACAAAATGAATTTAGTATGGGGCGGCGCATCGTTACTGACGATTTCTCAATATAATTTGAGACGTTGGTGCCGTTAAAGAAGCATATGTCTTCTAGGTAGATGTCGCCACACGCCTCCCTAAGGCGTTGTAAGAAGGAACTGATTGAAAGATTTAGGGGCTGAGACAGATTGTTCCGATAGCTCAGCTGGTTAGTAGCGACGGGCCATGTATGCCTGTGGTCGCCGGTTCGAATCCGGCTCGGAGCCTAAATTTTTCAATTTTTCCTTTAATTTGAAGTTTATAAATGTTTTTGTACTTTTGAAATCTCTAATGTATGCATATCCTGTTGAAATCGTATGTTCATATTGAAGAAAAATAAAAAATAGGTATGAGCCGACAAAGTCAGAAGGACAGAAAATAAAAATCATCAAGCTCAACTTTGCGGCACAATTAACAAAAAAGTTGAATCACCTCAGATCTTCCAATGTCACAAAAAATTCTCCAGTTCATGACTATTCTAACGGTGTACCACATGTCTAGAATCACTTACAACTTTCCGGCTAAAAATGGTTCCTGTCTAAAATGGTGACGTAAATCACCTAGTACTTTTTTGAAACTATTTAAAAATAAGAATTGAAAAAATAAATAAATTTCTAACTAAATGCACTAAATAAATCAAATTTATTCGACTAATGATAAAGAAAGCATTAAAAAGTGTTCTAACAAAAAAACTAAAATTTGTAATTTATTTTTATAATCCCTAGGGGTGGTATTGGTATACCACTCGTCAAATGTCTGTCCAAGATCTTTGATCAAATGTATTTGCGTGTCACACAAAGATCTTAAACGAGTGGAATACCACCCTTATAAATCCAATATGCAAGTTACGACCAAACATAACTACCAAAAATACCACCCTAAGGGATTATAAAAATAAATGACCTAAAATATTTTTTGAATTTTTTTGATTACTTTTTTATGCTTTCTTTATCATTAGTCAAATAAATTTGATGTATTTAGTGCATTTAGTCTTAATTTATAAATTTTTTCATTTCTTATTTTTAAGTATGTAGTTTCAAAAAAGTACTAAGTAGGTGATTAACGTCACCGTTTTAGGCAGGAACCATTTTATGCCACAAAGTTGTAAGTGATTCTAGACATGTGGTACATTGTTAGAATAGTCATGAACTGGAGCAATTTTTAATACATTGGAAGATCTGAGATGTTTCAACTTTTTTTTTTTATTGTGCCGTAAAGTTGAGCTTGATGATTTTTATTTTTTGTCCTTCAGACTTTGTCGGCTCATTGCTTTTATTTTATTTCCCTTCAATATGAACATAAGATTTCAATAGGATATGCATGTACATTGATTTAAAATGTATGTACAAAAACTTTTGTGTTGTCACAAAAAAAAAATAGGTAACCACAATTGTAATTTTTTGGCAAATGCCGAGATAAAATAAAATAAATAAATAAAAAAAACACCGTGGGCAGGACGAGTGTTAATTTACCTACCCTACCTGGGTAGGTTGGGTGGGTACCCTAGTCTTTTGGCAGACGATCTGCCATACACTCTTTATAATCATTTGAACGGGTAAAATAATTCTTCTTCGCAATTAAAACGCAGGAAGCGTCCAATTAGGTAACTAAGTTTCGAAATTTGACTTCGTATTTATCGTTTCAGGTAAAGGTTTGGTTCCAAAACCGGCGCATGAAACACAAGAGACAAACGATAACCAAAAGCGAAGATGGCGACGACAAAGACTCGACCACATCCGAAGGTGGAAAGAGCTCAAAAATGGGGCTGGATAAATTCCTTGACGACGACGGACCTCTGTCGGGAAAAAAGAGCTGCCAGGGTTGCGAACTGCCGCCCGGTGCACTCTGCTCGCCTGCAGAAGACTTACCGGAGCTGGCGTCTCGCACACGCAACAACAACACGCCTAGCGCCACGAATAACAACAGTTTTGCGAGTGATGGTGCTTCCAGTGTCGCCTCGTCGTCCTCGCTCGACAAGCTAGCAGAGGACGACTCACGGGACGCTCATCCCCAGGGTGCCTCAGTCGCACCTCCCCGAAGCCTAGCCAAGAGAATCAAACAAGAATCTAGGAAGCGCTCCCCGTCGCTTGACACCACAGCGTGCAAGATATCTCCATCATCTTCAAAGGACGGTCTTGGCTCCATCGGTTTACCGGACGGTGCCAAATTCTCGTCAGTCAGCCTCACGCCTACCTCGACCCCAGGCACACCGTCTAGCATGCACCAGAGTCCTCTCGGTCACTACCCGAGACCGTCACCCCCAAACGCGCCTCCTGGCCCGCCTCATCCTCAAGCTGTTCCCAACGCCATGCCATCGTACGTCATAAGAGGCAATGCTCCCCCAGGACAATTTGTACCTCATCCAGACTTCCGTATGGATTCAAAACAATTTGTTGGAAAAATAGGACAGTATCCTCAGAATAATAGAAACTATGAAAATTATGGATCAGCGGTGCATGCCGAACAGCACGCGTACGCACGAAGCCAGCAACACGCTAGACAAGAGAGTTCATCATCAGGTAGACCTATTAACGGCATCGCGTCGCGGCAAGCGTACCCTCACGAAATGTATCAAAACTATGGATACCCAGCGGCATACGGAAAAGACCAGGCAGGATACGGACATCCAGGATACGACCAGGCTCAAGGCTATTCGGCAGAAGCCATGGCTTACGCTAACAGCCATTACGGGTACCATTACCACGAGGGTTCACAGCACGACCATGCGCACGGTTATTACGGGAGCGAGGCACAAAAGAATTCGCATGGAAACGAATACGCGAAAGGCGGATATTACGATGCAAGTGGTGTGTATACCGGGCAGCAGCCAGGAGCGGGCGCGGCGGCGACAGCTCAGTACGCTGCCGGCGGAGCAGGCGGCGCGGCGGGGGGAGAGGGCTACACAGCGGAGTGCGGTGACGGCTACGGCTCCTTCCAACAGTTCTACGAGGCGACACACGCAGCGCCCGCCGGCGCCGGCGACAACTCCAACTCCTCCTCTGACTTCCACTTCCTCAGCAACCTCGCCAACGACTTCGCCCCGGAGTACTACACTATATGAGACAAGGACTTCGCCGAGCAGGCGAGTGATCTGTTCGTGTAACTACACGTAGTGCCCTATGGGCTCAGCGATGGGCGTCAATCGTTTCCTCTCTTTCATACCTGTCCATATTGATGAGCTAGAGGTAATTACAGTAATCGCCTCAGCTCTCGCTGCGTGACCTATACCGAGCGGCAGTTATTATAATGTACAATAAAAGGCTTATAATTAAGGGTTACGGTGTCTACATACCTACATAGACCTGACGAGTGTAGTATCGCCTAAGGCAGTGGTTATATTTAAGTTATAAGTTAACGTTAATGTAAAGTGTACATACCTAGTGAACTATTTAGTTTAGGAGTTTCAATACCTTGTAATACATATTTTTAATTGCTAATATTGTGTAATTTAGGTGCTGATATCAGTCGATATTAAAAATAATATTGGTAGATAATTGATCACTGCATACAAAACCTACTGACTTTAAATATTAAGCTGCAGCTAACTTTGTACGCTAAAGCGCGCTTCACACTTGCGTGAATCTCGGGAAAACTTGTCGAAATAAAATGACGTGAGGATTTTATCTCCTGACGACCTGTCACCACAAATGTGCAGCGCGCACAATTAATAATATTTATAATTATATATCTACATTATTAAATTATTTGTGATGTATAAATGCGCTAGGACTTACGTTTACGAGGAATACCTACTTACATTGAAATGGGCCAGATCATTTTCCCAAGCCTACTACTGTAAACCTTGTATTGTTCATAATTGAAACTGATATCAATGTACATTTCTTATTACGAAGTAATTAAAGTCTATCTTGTATCCAACACAACACGTGTTCATGGTAAGAAACGATTAAATTAAAATTTGTTTTTACATCACTTTTAATAGAAAATTGTTTACAATTCTAAGGAATAGTCGTTGCCTTATTTAGGTAATATTGTTTTGTGGATATAAGACATTGTAGATACGTATTTAAGATAGTTTACAGTAAGTCATTATATTGTAGATATCAGCGCTATCATTTTGGCCTATTAAAAAAATAAATCATTTGGTGTCACAACGTTTATCGTCTCCCTTATTTATTTTGACACTACATCCTGTGTTGGAACTGTGGTTGGAACAAAACGGAAAGTAGGAACCTACAGTAAGCAGCAGCACGGCTAGCACATGACGCCCCCGAGATCTCTCGATTTTTCTCGCTCAATACCTCTCTTTCTAAGTTTTCTAATAAGAGAGAGACGGATAGTGCGAGAAAAATCGAGAGAGCTCGCGCGCCGTGTTGTGATAGCCGTGCAGGAGTATCTACACTGACAAAGTGCTCAAAATGATCGGTACAACACAGTTAAAGACACTACTAACACTACTTTGTTCAGTTGGTAGAGTGAACTGAATAACTCCTCAAAGTAGTAACTGGGTAGAACTGCAATTGGATTTAATATTTTTTAAGAATTGCTTCTTGCTAATGCAATATTTACTAATAAGTATTAGCATTATGTTGGTCAGTCTACATTACTTTTATTCTGAGTGACTAATCAAGGATTCAGCAAGGAGACATTTACCACCAGAATAACACTAAGATACCCAATCCCGTCATCACCATAGTAACAAGCCCCAAAAAAAGTTCACAAATCAATAACTGTTTAGGGTTTGCAAATAAATATAGGATTAAAGATACATCACTGTTTTATTAATTAGTCAAAGAAACTAAACAAAAAGGAGAGACAATTTCATACCTTCAAATAAGTTCCATACATTTCATAATGTAAGGTCTAAAAACACTAGATTAATTTTTTTTAACCCTGCATACATATAAACTTCAAAACTGTACTCTGCTGTTCACACAATAGACCCTACAAGTAATTTGAAATTAGTTATATAAAGCATCCGTTACAAACACATTTTAAGCAAAGCAACATACATGAAAATTAATAAATAATTACAATGAACACAAAATTGTTCACTCTCAGACTAACCCTTCAAATGCATTTTAACTCTGTCAAGTCGAGGGGAATATGGGCAAAGTATTACTGAAATAGAGGTTAGATCATATTTATCAAGGCAGTAATATAAAATTAGAGATCTACTGTACAAATGCTCAACAGAATATGATTTATTGCTGAAAACCCTTAGCAAATCAAGTATTACATTGCCTTGCTTATTGTGACATTTAATCATGAAAATTTTACTCTGGCGTTAACACAATGTGAATTTGAATATGTGATCAAGCAAGCTTAGTCAGTGGCTTGATCTGATGTTATGAAGTGGACGGCTTCTGACCCTGCGCCTGTGCCTGCATCTTCATTTCCATCATCATGCAGATTGCTTCCCGAACCTTTGACTTTTCAATGCCCATGATTTGGATTTTCTCCATTTGTTCCGTTACAAACTGGGTTTTTCTTTTGAAATAATCTTTAGCACCCTCTATGTCCTGTAAATTTATTAAAATAAATGCTATGATCATTTGAAACAATATTTGTGAACTAGGGTGACCAGAAAAATATAAGCAGTACATATAGCAGCAAAAAGGTTCAATTATTGATATAAAAACAGGACAAGTTCGAGTCGGACTCGCCCACAGAGAGTTCCATACAAAATTACAAATATATTGTTTTCAGATTTTTCCTTGTACTTGTAGTACTTGCTAAATTTCAACGGAAAGTACCCTATACATTTTGATTCCCTTGAGTGTCGTAATATACGTTTCTTGCGGCATAAACTGCCATATCGTTTTTTACGTTAACTTTAGAAGTTTGATTTTTTCACAGCTTCAAGAATACTCAGGAGTATATGGTTTTAATTTCAACGCAATACCTCCACGCGATCCCGAGATAAAGGGTCTTGACAGACAGACAGCAAAGTGATCCTATTAGGGTTCAGTTTTTCCTTTTGAGGTCCGGAACCCTAAAAAGCACATGAAAGAACAGTTTTAAAATAAAATAATAATCTCACCTTTTGAGCATAATATCCTGTGCCTATATCTATTACTACATGATCAGTATCTGCTATAGAGCCCGGAACATACATGGACCCTGTCAGAGGTACCAGAATACTCTTGCCTTTGCTGTTCGGGGTAATTTTGTCCACACTCTCGCCAGACTCAACGAATTTGCCCTGCGCCATCTTTAAAGTTTGAAGAGAGTCTTGGAAGACATTTAGCTCCTGAAATACCAAAATAAGATGACTCATTAGAGTACCACAAAACACATTACATCAATTTTGATGATGTACACTATTTAAATTATAAATGGCAAAGATGTAAATGAAAGTATTAGGAATAAATATTAACTCACTTGGTCTAGTTGCTGCTTTAGTTGAGCCAACTGGTGAAGATTTAACTTAGACAAGTCGATCTGGTGCATACCCGGCGCTGGAGCCGTGGACACCGACGCCATTGTAAGATAAATATAATAGAACAATACGATTATATGGGATAATTATTGTTTTAATATGCTATTCGAGCATATTTAATATTAACCTCACACAAAAGAAAAGCCGTGTGAGCGTCGAAGTCAATCGAATGACAGTGACATAAGTCAACTAGTTTTTTTTTTTTTAATGGCATCGCGCTCTTGGCGCATTCAGCCAAAAAACGGGGAAACGGGTATAATTCAGGAAAATATGGATCGGAAATTTTGATAGAAAGGAAAGATCAGGAAAGGGTTATTATAATATATATTATAGTTTAATATTATCTACTAGTAAAATGACATTTGAGTCGTTAACTGTTTCAGACACAAAAATAAACGTTGGAATATAATAATAGTTGTGATTAGCGTATCAATCAAAGTGAAGTTAGCTTGGCTTGGCTATTTAACTTGACAATATAATGCACTCTTTGCTTTGCTTTTGACAGAACAGAAGTCTTGTCTTGACTTGACAGTCTTGCTTGTGGGTTGGTGTTCTGTTTAGTATAGTATTGTTATTCTTAAATTAATTTCGAAAAATCTAGAAGTTATTTCATGAATGGAATTAATATAGTATACTACTGGAAGTGCAGAAGACAGCAGTTTATATTTATCGATCTGTGCTAATTATTAATTATCCGGTCCCATAGAAGTAACCTAAATTTGAAATGTCTGTTGCAACTGTTGATTCCGTCGAAAACTTCCAAAATTTGATAAGGTTAGTCAGTTTTATTATGGAATAAAAATACACATGTTTTTTTTTTGTTGTATATTAACGAATTCCTTTTCACCATAATGTTTCATGCAATGTTAGGTTATTTTCTAGTTTCTAAAAAGGTAAAATGTATATTATAATGATGTGCTCAATGGCGTAGGAAACCTCTTGTGGGTCGAATGACGTTTTTACATTATCGCAAATGTCAATTATGTAAATTTGTAAACATGTAATACTATGAACAGAAAAAATATTTAACTACGCATCTCTGCTGATTTGAATATTATGTGCCGTAAAAATCACATTCATCTAATGTCCTATGATTGTCTCTGATGCCATGTGTTGAATGAAATGTATTTGATTATCAAAATAGTAATCTCTATGGTGATTTTCTTAGATCTCCAACATTAACAGTTGCCCACTTCTCAGCGGAATGGGCAGACCAATGCAGCCAAGTCACAGATGTGCTCAAAGAACTTTCAAAGCTTCCTGAAATCCAAGCTAGTGGGGCTAAATTCTGCATCTGCGATGCTGAGAATCTGTCTGAAATCTCATTGAACTATAAGGTAACTTTCCTTCTCAAGATTTGTGGAATCATGAATGGAGCAAGTTTTTTCTCAATCTTCTTGTTGTCATGGTGATAAACCATTTTGTTGTTGATATTATTAATACTCTTTTCTAGGTTGATTCAGTACCTACCGTAGTTTTATTTAAAAATGGTTCACAAGTGGACAGAGTGGATGGTGCAGATGCTGCACAAATTACATCCAAGGTGAAGGCGCACAGCATTGGGAAGGCTGCCCAAGCTATTGCTACACCACAACAACCATTGGAGGAGCGACTCAAGGCTCTTATCAACAATCACAACATAATGGTATTCATGAAGGGTAACAGAGAAACACCGAGGTGTGGCTTCAGCAGGACTTTGATACAGATTCTCAATGGATCTGGGTATGTATATACTTCTTGATAACATCTACCCAGAAGGGTTGCTTTTCTCTGGTAATTTTTTTTATGTTGCGTCAAATAATTCCGTTTTAAACTGACCTACATAGATATACAAGTTGATAAAACTGCAATCAAGACAAATTAAATAGGGATAGGCTGATAAAGTTTGGTAACTGATAATCATTAATTCATAATCCAACAATGTACAGTCAGGGGTAATACATACAAATAAAAAAATAAAAAAAAAGCCTATTCCTTTCTGGTAGTACATAACAATTTAGGTATAAAAATTAAAATTTAAACTTAAAAAAACTACTCTTAATTAACATGATTACAATTATTACATTAACTACTCTTAATTAACATGATTACAATTATTACATTAACGCACCAGAACCCCTTTATGAGGTAAAGGCCTCTTCCAGAGACTGCCAATTTTTCCTGGGCCCTCCAGGTCAAGTCAGGCCCTGCTACTGCCACAATGTCGTCTGTCCATCGGGACAATGGCCATCCTTTCTTCCTTTTAACTGCTGCTGGACCTCTCCATGTCGTTGTTCGGAGTGTCCACCTCTCATCTTGGAGTCTGGCAACATGCCCGGCCCATTTCCATTTAAGTTTCTTTGCATGTTTAAGAGCGTCAATGACGTTTGTTCTGTCCCTGATAAGAGAGTGGTTAATTTTGTGAATTTTTCTTAGTCCTAGTAAACTCCGTTCCATCCCTCTTTGGCATGTAACCACCATCTTTTTCGCCTTGGATGTGAACTTTACTTACATACAAATATAACAACATAAATATTTGTACCAGGGACTGCATAACCGAAAAATACCGGTATTCTATTTTAACGGTATGACGTCATATCGGTTGTCAAATAGCAGTTTCGGTACCTTTATTTTTTCCGGTACCGTAACCGCTATTTAAAGGTCTATATATCGACTTTGGCCTGGAGTTGTTGCCAAACCACCGGCAAAGGCTCTGCTGCTTTGTCTTTTTATCTTTAAATGTTTAGTAGCCAATAGGTGCGTCCACACCAAACGCACGCTCACCCGAGCGCGGCTCGCCCTAGCGTGCGCGCTAAGTGTGGACGGCGATTGGCGCGCCTGAGCCGCTCGCCCGAGCGTCCGCACGCTCGGGCGAGCGGCTCACCCGAGCCGAGCCGGTGTGGACGGTTGTTTTGTGTGGCCGCATGCTCACCCGAGCGTTGTCGGTTTTTTGGGCGAAATCAAAGGGGCTGCGGCGCCATGCTACTGGCAATGTACTTATTTATTTATTTATCGTTTTCAAATGATAACGTGAAAATTACTTTCGCGGTGTGCGTCCACACTGAACGCACGCTCGCCTGAGCGGCTCGGGTGAGCGTGCGGAGGGCTCGGGCGAGCCGCTCGGCTGAGCGTGCGTTTGGTGTGGACGCCCCTATTGCTACCTCTGTAGAGTGCCAGCTCGCTTACTTTTCTCGATAACCTTTATAATACCGGTATTATAAAGGTTACGGTATCGTTTACAACTGGTACCTTTAACCGTTATTTCAAAACGGTTACGGTACCGTTATGTTCGCGCGGCGCGCATAACCTTTACGACATAACGGTACCGTAATGGAATACAGGTATAACCGTAACCGAAATCAGTCCCTGATCTGTACAAGATAGTGTTGTGGATAACGCTCATTTTGAGGCTTAAAGACTCCCGAGGCTTAAAGACTCAAGTGACGAAGAGTCAATATTTTGCATTCATATGCGTAAAATAAACCAACACTGTTCTTAAACATCATCGAGTCTTTAAGCCTCGGGAGTCTTAAAGGTTCGAGTCTATAAGCCACGAAATGAGCGTTATCCACAACACTAGTACAAGACTCTATTGTCAATGTCATAAAGGTGTGTACAGATATTTATGTACATATATTATTACCCCTGACTGTACCTACAATTGATTAAATCTTGAAGGTTTTCAAAGAGATTTTGACAGACATAGATTCTTCCTTGACCCCTTCTTTATTCAAAATAATATTATATTAACATGATTTTTATTTCAGGGTTCAGTATGGCACCTTTGATATATTAACCGATGAGGCAGTTCGTCAAGGCCTGAAAGAATACTCTGACTGGCCAACATACCCCCAGCTGTATGTCAAAGGAGAACTTATTGGAGGGTTAGATATCATTAAAGAACTACAAGCTAGCGGAGAGCTAGATGCAACACTGAAAGCTTAAGTTATGGTTGTTCGGTACATGGTTGAATTTTATTTATTGCAATAAAGTGTTTCATAAATAACATTATTATTATTATTACACATAAATGAAAATTATAAGTAATGTCACATGTTAATGTTAAAAGGAATTTCGCTTGAAGTATGTAATTAATTATTACCTACAAAATATCATCTTCATATCAGCCAAAAGACGTTCACTGCTGGGAATAGGGCTCCCCCAAAGAGTGCCACGATGACCGGTCCTGCGCTACCCGCATCCAGCTGACTCCGCGACCTTTACTAGGTCATCAGGGGGGCTAGCACACTAGGCTTTATGTCGCGTTTTACGTGACGTTTCAGTACATTTTCGCCGACATAAAACCTAGTGTGCTAGCTAGGCTGTCTGAGACAAAATATATGGCAACAATTTTACCTATGAAATAGGCTGTCAGTTATAAGTACAGTCAAACGTCGTAGGTAACTGTAGAACGTAGTGGTTATATTATCTTTGGGTAGCTGAACCACATCGCGTTGCCCAGTGTAGTGCAACTAGAAACAAAAATATGAATGACGTCCAACTGCTCAAATTAAGATCAAATCTGACAAGTGACAAGTTTTCTATCTGTGCTATTGCTATGGCGGACTCATGCTATCTCCTACTTCCGTTCTTTCTCTGTCTGTCATTTTGTCATGGTGACTTTGGCCGGTTACCATGGATATTATAACTTCACGAGAAAACATGAGTGTGTCAAACAAACAATGCTTTTGACGAAATAAAATTAATAATTATCTTAAAATAAAACACGTAAGTATTAATAACGAAATATCAAGCGCCAATATTGATTTACTTATGATAAACAACGGTTGGTACTTGGATAAAACCTACAAGCGTGAGGTTTCTTAGTTCGAGAAGAATTCATTGCGACCCGCAAAGATATGTGTACAGATTGGTGATTTTTTGTAAATATACTGTGATTTGGAAATAAGTGTGAAATAAACTGTATGAAATATTTGTTCTCCTTTTATTATTTCATACCTAAATCGGATTAGTTTTAGATTTTGTAAAGCAATTTTCTGTTCATGCAGTGGGCCCAACGACGTCCCTAATCATAATTTGTCGATATCGGTAACGTTGGGTTCTAATATTATCGATAACGTAAAGTACCACAACCTTACTATCGTCCTCGTTCGTTAGGTTGGTAAGTCTACTTCCGTACTAGCGTATATTTTTATTGGTATTGTGGTATTTCATACTAGCTAAAGTTCGAATGAGTTGTCATGTCAAAATCAAATGACAATGTCACTGTTATCCAAAACCTTGTTAGAAGTCCCGTCTCTTATTTATATTCTCTTTGTTGTCCGTCGTGGCCAGGCCGCGCCAGTCTGGGAGAGGCCTTATAAATATGGGTCACAAAAATAATCTATAGGTTCCATCAAAGAGAATATAACCACTACGTTCTAAAAATGAGTGTCCGCTGCGCCAAAAAACGAACAAAACATGTTGGCACGAACGGCGATTCTCGAACTTCGTATATCTCCGCCTCTGTCACTCGAGTGCCATAAACCATCCACAACACTAGTACAAGACTCTATTGTCAATGTCATAAAGGTGTGTACAGATATTTATGTACATATATTATTACCCCTGACTGTACCTACAATTGATTAAATCTTGAAGGTTTTCAAAGAGATTTTGACAGACATAGATTCTTCCTTGACCCCTTCTTTATTCAAAATAATATTATATTAACATGATTTTTATTTCAGGGTTCAGTATGGCACCTTTGATATATTAACCGATGAGGCAGTTCGTCAAGGCCTGAAAGAATACTCTGACTGGCCAACATACCCCCAGCTGTATGTCAAAGGAGAACTTATTGGAGGGTTAGATATCATTAAAGAACTACAAGCTAGCGGAGAGCTAGATGCAACACTGAAAGCTTAAGTTATGGTTGTTCGGTACATGGTTGAATTTTATTTATTGCAATAAAGTGTTTCATAAATAACATTATTATTATTATTACACATAAATGAAAATTATAAGTAATGTCACATGTTAATGTTAAAAGGAATTTCGCTTGAAGTATGTAATTAATTATTACCTACAAAATATCATCTTCATATCAGCCAAAAGACGTTCACTGCTGGGAATAGGGCTCCCCCAAAGAGTGCCACGATGACCGGTCCTGCGCTACCCGCATCCAGCTGACTCCGCGACCTTTACTAGGTCATCAGGGGGGCTAGCACACTAGGCTTTATGTCGCGTTTTACGTGACGTTTCAGTACATTTTCGCCGACATAAAACCTAGTGTGCTAGCTAGGCTGTCTGAGACAAAATATATGGCAACAATTTTACCTATGAAATAGGCTGTCAGTTATAAGTACAGTCAAACGTCGTAGGTAACTGTAGAACGTAGTGGTTATATTATCTTTGGGTAGCTGAACCACATCGCGTTGCCCAGTGTAGTGCAACTAGAAACAAAAATATGAATGACGTCCAACTGCTCAAATTAAGATCAAATCTGACAAGTGACAAGTTTTCTATCTGTGCTATTGCTATGGCGGACTCATGCTATCTCCTACTTCCGTTCTTTCTCTGTCTGTCATTTTGTCATGGTGACTTTGGCCGGTTACCATGGATATTATAACTTCACGAGAAAACATGAGTGTGTCAAACAAACAATGCTTTTGACGAAATAAAATTAATAATTATCTTAAAATAAAACACGTAAGTATTAATAACGAAATATCAAGCGCCAATATTGATTTACTTATGATAAACAACGGTTGGTACTTGGATAAAACCTACAAGCGTGAGGTTTCTTAGTTCGAGAAGAATTCATTGCGACCCGCAAAGATATGTGTACAGATTGGTGATTTTTTGTAAATATACTGTGATTTGGAAATAAGTGTGAAATAAACTGTATGAAATATTTGTTCTCCTTTTATTATTTCATACCTAAATCGGATTAGTTTTAGATTTTGTAAAGCAATTTTCTGTTCATGCAGTGGGCCCAACGACGTCCCTAATCATAATTTGTCGATATCGGTAACGTTGGGTTCTAATATTATCGATAACGTAAAGTACCACAACCTTACTATCGTCCTCGTTCGTTAGGTTGGTAAGTCTACTTCCGTACTAGCGTATATTTTTATTGGTATTGTGGTATTTCATACTAGCTAAAGTTCGAATGAGTTGTCATGTCAAAATCAAATGACAATGTCACTGTTATCCAAAACCTTGTTAGAAGTCCCGTCTCTTATTTATATTCTCTTTGTTGTCCGTCGTGGCCAGGCCGCGCCAGTCTGGGAGAGGCCTTATAAATATGGGTCACAAAAATAATCTATAGGTTCCATCAAAGAGAATATAACCACTACGTTCTAAAAATGAGTGTCCGCTGCGCCAAAAAACGAACAAAACATGTTGGCACGAACGGCGATTCTCGAACTTCGTATATCTCCGCCTCTGTCACTCGAGTGCCATAAACCATAAGTGCGATAGAGGCGGAGATATACGAAGTTCGTGGTTATAGCTTAGGTTTTACCACACTACGGAAAAAAAAACTAGGTTTTGGATGACTTTGTTATTTGATTTTGACATGACAACTCATTAATACTTTCTACAGCTAATTTGATACAGCCACCTGTATTATTTACACACTGGACAGGCTGTTCCATACAAATGACAGCTAATTTTGTGTCCCAATTTGAAGCGCCACTGCGAGTGTCCCGAGAGCTAATTTTGACGTTTATTGCAAATGGCCACCGCAGGAGATTGCAACAGCGTTGAGACTTTTAAGTATTTTAATTTTATTTCGTGGGATTTCATACCATAATCTGAAAGACGAGCTAAATAAACATGAGGAAATGTGTGTTTAGTAAAACTCGCAACAGAAAAGGGAGTAAAACGTCATTTCACAGGTACGTGTGTTAAATTGTTGTATTTATTCAAAATTGACCTGAAATTGTGTCTAAAGCATTGATTACTATCTGAAATTTGTATGTAATGATATCTTATCTATATAATGATGGTTTAACGATGTATTTCGAGCGGATTGATGTAAAAAAATGTTTTGTTTAAAATTCACTAGTGATTGACAAATTCTTATCGATAAAATGTCGATATTCAATAGCAAAAGTTGATTTAGCTCAGGTTGATTCAGAAATTGTTCTACGCCCATCTTTCGGCATTGTGGTATTATTATCTACTCTTAAAACTAGACTGCTTCTGTCAATAAACATGGGTAGTATTAAAAAATAAAACATGGGTTAGCCCTATATAGGTACTATGCGAGGTCAATTTAATCGATGACTGAAATTTGAGTCTTTTAATACGTATGTAGAATAATAGTCGTAGTTTTAGTAATAATTTTTTTGTTGTGTGTTATTATCATTACACAATATATAGATCTAGTAATTAATTATTTTTGCAGATTTCCCTCCGAGTTGACGCTTAGAAACATGTGGTTACAAAATATGAATGTACAAAATATGAATGCCTTGAACTGGACCCCAAAGGAAACAGATTATCTTTGTTCCAAACATTTTGACACCAAGTGTTTCGTCACACATAACACCCGAACAGCTCTGAAATCGGGTTCTGTTCCTACGCTGTTTGAAGTCTGTTCGTTCAAAAGTTGGAATCCGCACATTGTACACATCAACAGCCGTATCAGAAAATTAATCTGGATTTTTAAAACTCTCAGACACATTGCCAGCAAACCATTGTACAAGACTCTTGCGCAATCAGTGATGACATATTGCATTGTGGTTTGGGGTGGTGCCACAAAAACATCTTTTTTACAAGTAGAGAGAGGGCAAAGATGTCTTCTCAAGGTAATGTACAAACTGCCCTTCAGACACCCAACGACTGAATTGTACAGAGAAAGTAATGTTCTTACCATGCGAAAATTATATATATTACTTACCATCCTAAAATTACACAAAACGCTTCATTTTAACCCATCGATATTAAAACGCAGGCTCCAACACATAGTAGCCCCTAAATGCTATACTAAGTCGGTCTTTGCAGATAGACAGTTTAAAGACTTTAAAGCAATATCATCGCATTTATATAATAAAATAAATAAAATACTTAACATTTACCCAATACATCAAGTGAATTGTAACAAAAAGATTACAGAGTGGCTACTTACGCTTACATATGATAACACCGAATCACTCCTTAAATATACATAGATTCTATAAGTTACAGACAATCCCTCTCATAAACACACACACACACACACACACACACACACACACACACACACACCACACACACACACATACACACACACACACACACACACACACACTTTTTTTGTAGTATTTTTTTCACTAATGCAATGTAATTAAATTCTTAAACTAAATTTAATTCTGATAACAACTATGTTATCAGTATAACTAGAAATGTAAAATTAATGTAAGATTTGTGTATTCAAATTATGCATAACTCCGGATGGGAGGGGCGGCTTCTCCTAACACAAGTATTGTCATACTTACCTGGAGGGGTCAGCCACGTACAATTGTAAAAACCAAATTTTTGATACCAAATAAATATTTTTGATTTTTTTTTTTTGATTTTGAAAACTGGCCGAAAACGTAAACAAACCTTATATTTCATGTTTTCAAACAAACAACGCTATATTTTTGATACACTATGAATTAATTTCACTAAAAATATTACAATGTATATTGGCTGTGATGTGAATATATATTTTTTTAAATTAAAATGTGAGAAGTATTTCTATTTTTTACTTTGTATAAGCTACCGCTGTACTTGTCGCATTACGCGATTTTCTTATCGTTGAATGGGTAAAAGCGTGTTTCTATAGGTATTATAAATTCCTACCACATTTTATAACCTATCTAAACTTAAATTGTTTTTCGGAGAGTATTCAAATTCGAGATTTTTCGAGAAAACTGTAACGTACCTACCCGACACAAATTTGTAACAAAATAGTTTTTTTCTCTAGCAATGTTTTTGAGTTATGAATTTATCATAGTGTTCCCTAAGATGTCTGCAAGATAAGCTTAATGTAAATGTACACTTTAATAAGATTCTTAATATCATCGATATATTATCATTACCACAGTTGACTTCGAACATCACTAATTTTAGTTCCATGGACACTCGTATCTGCCTACAGTGCCAAAATGGCGACACTCAAATAGGCACAAAAATATTGTGACAGCAGCCAGTCCAGTGTGTAAATAATACAGGTCAGTGGATACAGCTAATTTGAAATACCACAATAGAAATAAAAATAAACGCCTAATGCGGAAGTAGACTTACCAACCTAACGAACGAGGACGATAGTAGGGTTGTAGTACTTAACGATATCGAAAATATTAGAACCCAACGTTATCGATATCGTTAAATTATAATTAGGGACGTCGTTGGGTCCACTGCTTGAACAGAAAATTGCTTTACAAAATCTGACACTTATCCGATTAATGAAATAATAAAAGGAGAACACATATTTCATACAGTTTATTTCAAAATCATAGTAGGTAGGTATATTTACAAAAAATCACCCATCTGTACACATCTTTTTCCTTAGAATGGGGTCGCAATTAATTATTCTCGTACTAAGAAACCTCCCGCTTGTAGGTTTAATCCAAGTACATACTAACCGTTGTTTTTCATAAGTAAATCAATATTGGCGCTTGATATTTATACGTGATAACCGGCCAAAGTCACCATGACAAAATGACAGAAAGAGAAAGTACGGAAGTATTAGATAGCATGAGTCCGCCATAGCAAAAGCACAGATAGAAAACTTGTCACTTGTCAGATTTGGTGCTGGCAAATGGACGTCATTCATCTTTTTGTTCCATGGACAAAGGATACTCTGGACAGGCTATGGTATAATAATAATACCACGAGCGAGCGCGACAGACCAAACGCAATAAGTGTGACTGAAAGAGATATATCATTCGTTGTCCTTGTCATAGTTCCACTTTTTTTTGTTGGGCACAACTGATTAAGTATGAAGTTGTGCCCAACAAACCATTACCCGTCCAAATTAAGTAGGTGGTTTATTGTAAGCCATCAGCCATTTTAGGACCAGTTTTTAATTTAGCTGCATAGGAGCCTTTCCGTCCCTTGTTGTGGCGTGTTTTGTTCCTAGTTGCGCGACAAGGCAGCCTATTGTGTAGAGCAGCTTTAACAGGCTACACGACATGCGAAACTTTCGTAAAATAGTCCTTCTGCTTTGAGCATCAGTATCCTCACATCCAGTGTTTATATGATTAACTCAAACAGCATATTCTGTTTAGTGTTGGTTATATTGGTAGCTCCGAGTGTCAATGTGACAATGACATGACAAGTGAAAGATATTATTTATCTCGCTCCTCGCTCGTCTTCCGTCTTCCTTCTTCGTCTTAACACGGTTTAATTTAAGGACCTTATTTCCTTAAATCAGCGATAAAATAATAAGTTTGGAAAACATCGGTGTTGTGTTGTGGAAGTAGAATTAAATAAAGTGTAAATGGACTAGTGAATGTTGTGATTTATAATGCAAAATTGTACAGTAGTAACTTCAATCAGTTGATATTGAAGTTTTCAAATACATATTTATTACACACACTATTTATATTACAGCAATTGAGTAAGCAACGTTTATAGATCTATTTTTTGTGCCTTTTCTACTAACTATCAGTACTATCACTGTTTCTTACTCCATGGACGAATTTCGAACTCCCTTCCATCCTAGTAAGTAAACCTACTTTTTCCGGTCTATTTATTCATTACAAATGTATTATGCCCTTCAAAGAATTGCTGTTTATTACTACCTGTCTACATAATTACAGAAATCATGAGTAAAACACGCACTGCGGGCGATGGCATGGAATCAGATGAAATTGCCACAGAGGCTGCACGAAAAATTTGTTTGAAACCCTCCATGCGAACTGGAAGCAAAGAAACCCTTCTTCCAGGGAGACTAATCCAAGTTTATCCTACGACTTTTGTTAGAGCAGAGAAGAAAAGTCCACAACTTAACACCAAAAGCCCGAAATTTGTACCATATGAGCCTTACCCAGCGGCTGTGAAGCCAATAGTGCCTCAAACTGCATCTAAATCAAGAAAATCTAAGAATAACATGGATATCACTGTACTTATATCCCAGATGTCTCAAATGGATACAAAACTGAATGAGTTTAAGCCGAGGCCAAAGTTAACATCATCTGGGGATGCTGCTGCTGCAGATTCTGACAAGCATAATCCAGAGAAAGCTGAAATGCAAGCAGCTATTGACAAGTTGTCAGAGGAGAATGAATCTTTAAAGGAGCAACTGAAACAGCAAGTTCAGGTATATACCTAATTAGCTAGAGATAGTATTTTAAAATTATATTACAATACGAATTCATGCATATAAAGTGGAGCTCATCTACAAAAAATAAGGCAAAAAAAAAAAAACTACAAATTTGCCCAGCAATCTTTAAAATGGACTGGCTATTCATTGTTGTAAAGTCGGAAACCCTTTACGGTGCATGAGTTTTTAAAACATGTTTGACTGCTATGCTCGAATGCCACATCGCCTGCATCTGTATGTTGGATGGCCTGCTGCAGAATTCGGCCTGTACACACCTTAAAGCAAATATTTTTCATTTTGTTTTTTTTATTCAGGTAAACAAAGAATTGAAAACCATGCTTGTGGCATCCATGGGTGAAGACTTGGAGATACAAGTCCAATCTCTCAATGAAGACAAGAAGCATTTAGCGGATGCTTTGTTAAACTCTGCTCAGCACTTGTCAACTCATCAAGTGAGTATTTTCCGAGTATACAACCTTCTCAGTGTGTTATGGTAAGTTATGATATAATAATATTATTTTTGTCTACAGGAGCAAACAGAATGGTTAGCAGGCCAATGTGAAGTGTGGAGAAGCAAATTCCTGGCCAGCAGGTATGTCACAAAACATAATGTATACTTGAGATTATTTGCGTTGGCCGAATTGCTTCAAAGTAGTCCATTCAAAATGCGACTCTACCGTCCAACAGCAGCGCCCATACAAGCTGATTCCCATCGGCTTGCCTAACATTTATTTTTAGTTATATGCTCTAAACTAAACCCTTTCATAATGTTTTATTGCTCTGGGTTCCAGGTTACATTAGTTACATTCCAATTCCAATGTCAGTATTATAAAAAAATGGTTACATTGAAATAAGCTCAACCATAAGTACCTAATGTATATATGCTTGCAAGTGCTTTCACTAAATTTTACATGTATACTTCTTTCAGTTTGATGGTGGAAGAACTAGCAAATTGGAAAAAAGTTCTAAACGAAAAAACAATCAATTTACAGCAAGCTATAAAGCAATTACTGGATGAGAGATGCAGGGCAAGGGACATGATGATGTGCACCTACAAGAATCTCTACAGCCTCCATGAGAGATGGCTGGAGAACATTGCTATATCTGAATATGTGGGCAACAATAAAAAGTACAACCAGCCAATTGGGAATCTGAACTTAAACACTACAATACCCCACTCTTCCAATATAATTGATTTAGCGCTGATCAATTTGAAGTTATCGGAAAATGTTAGCAGTTCCAATGAGAAGCCTGATATTAGTCATCTCAATACCCTGCCTGCGGACACAGATGGCGAGAGACATGCTGAGAATGTGAGTTGTTAATAACAGCTATGTTTATAAACAGTTCACAGGAGTCCAAATAAACACATATACATCCTTAATGTTATGATAACATTGAGTGACAGTCATGTCTTACTTACCTAGTCTCAAAATATTCATTCAATATATAGAACTATACTATTTACCTAGTATGTTATGTTTTCATCAAGGATAAATATTGTAATAGTGTGGTCAACTGATGGCTGAAAAAGATGTAAGAGCGCCCGCACATTACAGCCACTAGTGGACGACGCGGCTACTGGTAGCGTGCGCGAGCCACTCCCGCAGCTTGTGGACGCGGCCACTAAAAGATGTAAGAGCGCCCGCACATTACAGCCACTAGTGGACGACGCGGCTACTGGTAGCGTGCGCGAGCCACTCCCGCAGCTTGTGGACGCGGCCACTAAAAGATGTAAGAGCGCCCGCACATTACAGCCACTAGTGGACGACGCGGCTACTGGTAGCGTGCGCGAGCCACTCCCGCAGCTTGTGGACGCGGCCACTAAAAGATGTAAGAGCGCCCGCACATTACAGCCACTAGTGGACGACGCGGCTACTGGTAGCGTGCGCGAGCCACTCCCGCAGCTTGTGGACGCGGCCACTAAAAGATGTAAGAGCGCCCGCACATTACAGCCACTAGTGGACGACGCGGCTACTGGTAGCGTGCGCGAGCCACTCCCGCAGCTTGTGAACGCGACCACTAAAAGATGTAAGAGCGCCCGCACATTACAGCCACTAGTGGACGACGCGGCTGCTGGTAGCGTGCGCGAGCCACTCCCGCAGCTTGTGAACGCGACCACTAAAAGATGTAAGAGCGCCCGCACATTACAGCCACTAGTGGACGACGCGGCTACTGGTAGCGTGCGCGAGCCACTCCCGCAGCTTGTGGACGCGGCCACTAAAAGATGTAAGAGCGCCCGCACATTACAGCCACTAGTGGACGACGCGGCTACTGGTAGCGTGCGCGAGCCACTCCCGCAGCTTGTGGACGCGGCCACTAAAAGATGTAAGAGCGCCCGCACATTACAGCCACTAGTGGACGACGCGGCTACTGGTAGCGTGCGCGAGCCACTCCCGCAGCTTGTGGACGCGGCCACTAAAAGATGTAAGAGCGCCCGCACTTTACAGCCACTAGTGGACGACGCGGCTACTGGTAGCGTGCGCGAGCCACTCCCGCAGCTTGTGGACGCGGCCACTAAAATATGTAAGAGCGCCCGCACTTTACAGCCACTAGTGGACGACGCGGCTACTGGTAGCGTGCGCGAGCCACTCCCGCAGCTTGTGGACGCGGCCACTAAAAGATGTAAGAGCGCCCGCACTTTACAGCCACTAGTGGACGACGCGGCTACTGGTAGCGTGCGCGAGCCACTCCCGCAGCTTGTGGACGCGGCCACTAAAAGATGTAAGAGCGCCCGCACATTACAGCCACTAGTGGACGACGCGGCTACTGGTAGCGTGCGCGAGCCACTCCCGCAGCTTGTGGACGCGGCCACTAAAAGATGTAAGAGCGCCCGCACATTACAGCCACTAGTGGACGACGCGGCTACTGGTAGCGAGCGCGAGCCACTCCCGCAACTTGTAATTCGGACGAGGCCACTAAACGCTCGGTGTGCGCTGATGCTATACAAACAAAATGTATGAAAGAAATCGTGGCGGCCACTATTGGCCCAATGTGCGGCCGCCGAATTGGTAAAATGTTGTTAATGCAATTAGGTATTTGACAACCAACAGTGAAAATAAATTGTTTTTTCATTAGCACCAGATAAACATTACAAAAGCGGCCAAGTGCGAGTCGGACTCGCACATGAAGGGTTCCGTTAAATAAATTGCGGTTTACGATTATGACGTATTAAAAAAAAATTACTTACTAGATCTCGTTCAAACCAATTTTCGGTGGAAGTTTGCATGGTAATGTACATCATATATTTTTTTTAGTTTTATCATTCTCTTATTTTAGAAGTTACAGGGGGGGGCACACATTTTTGGAAGTGTCTCTCGCGCAAACTATTCAGTTTAGAAAAAAATAATGTTAGAAACCTCAATGTCATTTTTAAGACCTATCCATAGATACCTCACACGTATGTATGGGTTTGATGAAAAAAAAGTTTTTGAGTTTCAGTTTTTTTTTATTTTTGTGTGAAGATCTTAATGCGGTTTACAGAATACATCTACTTACCAAGTTTCAACAGTATAGCTCTTATAGTTTCGGGAAAAAAGTGGCTGTGACATATGGAAGGACAGACAGACAGACAGACAGACATGACGACTCTATAAGGGTTCTGTTTTTTGCCATTTGGCTACGGAACCCTAAAAATACTTGGAAAGTATCATCATTCATTTACGTTTGCTATTTTAAGATTTTTTAATTCATAAAAACTAACAATAAGGACGTTGTTTGATTGTGACGTGACAACATAGTAATCCCTACACATTCCATACTAACGGAGCGTTTTTGACATTTCATAAAAAGAAGCTGAAATGACTTGTGTCAAATACCGAATTAAAGCTACATTTTTGTTGCAGATCATGGCAATGCCTCTAGATGTGAAGAAGGTGAACGAGGAGCCCGTGAACGCTCTGGTGCACGCCGCGTACAACAGCAGCGGGAGCGCCCCGCGCCCCATAGCCTCATGCGTACACTGCTATGGCAAGGTGCAGTTGCTGTAAGATGGGTAGCAAAACAGATAACACATTGCTGTAGAGGCTGGGCACAATGGCGGAGCGCCCATACGAGCCGATTCCCACCGGCTTGCCTAAAATTTATTTTTATATACTACTAGCCCCGATGCAGAAGAGTTCGTCCAGGGGGCCCATTTTTGAATCTCACTGGTGATATCAAAGTCACCGGTGACTAAAATTATCACCGATGACTTTTATGTCACCATTTACCAAAAACCGTATTTTTGAAAGTCACACGCTGTTTACCAACATGCAGAAATTTTACAATGTCAGTCAGAGACAATCTTCCCGTTACGTTCCTTTTTACGCAGATGTTATAGTGTTGTCCTTGATACCGGTTTTTATTTTCTCATACTATAACTTAAAATAAATTTATCAATTGGTCAAACGTAAAACGTAGCGTATCTGCCAGTGTCATGTAAACGAAAATTAAAGTTTTGAAAAATTCACTAGAAAACGACGAGCAAAGAGAATAATTATAAAAGATTTTATAATTTATAAGAAAAGGTATGTACATTTGTTAGTGGCATATGTTTTACAAGTATATTTAACTTAATAATTGTATTAACTAATAACTTCAATTAGAGCCCGCACCAACGGCTTCGTAAGCCGATAATATTTATTAAATTTCGCATTAGACATTAGACATCGCGAATGCTTGCTCGTGATGAATTCTTTCTGCGACGCCTACCGCAGCTGGATTATGTTGACGGTGAGGAACGTCGTCGTCTTCGTCGCTGTCCGTGTCCGTCATCGTCATTCAATAAATCGTCGCACAAATATCAATCCAGCCCCGCTGCTAATTCTTCCGAAAAACATACTTTGGCACTTTTGGTAGATGTCACATACGTCAACTGTCAAAAACAATCGCATGGTGATTTCAATTACGAGTGGGTAGGGGCACTCGTAAATCGATATCATAGGTATGACAAATGTAAGTCACCGATGAGTTTCAAAAATACGAACTTTCGGAAATCACTCGCATCCGTGAGAATAAGTCATTTGGTGAGATTCAAAAATCGGCCCCCAGTAGTTAATAACATTTATTTTGATATTTATTACATGCTTAGATCAAATGACTAAGTAATAGGAACAATATTAGTGATGTTTAATAAAAGGTTTTTATTGTAGAAAAAAAGGGCACTTAAAAACTATTGTCCAATTTAAATTGTGGTCTCCAACTGCAGTTCTTGAATCATGGGCTCGAAGCAGAACCGTCAGCATATAGCTTTGCCGTGTCGCTTTTCCTAGTAATGGCCCTTTTTTCGCCTGTTGAATTCGTTACCGAAATAGTTTGAAAAAAAAACCGCAAAATTTCTCGTGGTATCCTTATATTTAAATTGTGTTAATATGGAATATTTTCATAAATAATGGAACTATTATACAACTAGTATTAAACGGTGTTGAACTTTTATCGAAAACATTATTTTGTTACAAATGGGAGAACCAAAAGTGCTCTGACTAGACGAAAACATATGCATCGGGGCTAGTATATACTCTAAACTCGTTCATAACTTATTTTGCTCCGGGTTGCCAATCGAAAACTTTCACGTGCCGCCACTGCTACCGCAAGTGCCTGACGAATGCGAGTTAAACATCATTTTTTGATGTGATAACGTCTTATAAATCGATGAACACCAGCAGCACGCACGAAAAAGTATGACTCAGTGTTCCGTTCCGCCTGAGCCGAGCGTTCGGCTTTATGACGTTATCACGTAAAATGATCGTCTGTAAACTGACTTTACAGACAACCAATTTTTTTTGAGTCAATTAAGAGCTATACTTACCAGTAATGTAAGCGATAACTTACAAAAATACGAGAGAATTGAAGCACAAATCTGCGCATGATTACAGCGCGCGTCAAACTAAAATAATTTATGTGTGCGTGACAGCAGAAGGAAGCGATAGTGTTATTTCATAATACATATTAATAATGTACCTGTTATCTACTATGGGGTTTTATATTTTAAATAGCCAATAATATAATATGCTTGAGATTTGGAGAAGAATTTCGTAACTTGGAAATTAGGAAAATTTTACACTGGTGAAAGAATGTAGGTACAGCTTATTTTTTACACATTAACTTGAGGGATTTACGGAACGAATTTGAGTTTTAATTTTTTTGTCAATATACGATGTGATCCTACACTCTATCAAATAGGTTGTAAAGCAACGTTAAAAATCGATTAATAGCAATACCAATTAATATAATACCATGATTATTAGACGATTTAGTACCTATGTGAGTTAATATTAATGGCTTGTTATAGTTATTGTATAAGTAATTAAAATTGGCTTATTGCCCTAACATGGGTGAATGCCAAGTGGTGCTTTTATTTCGTTATGAATATCATTCCAAATGTATAACAATCTTGTTTAAATAAAAAACAACTTAAAAAACAATTTTATTTCAAATTCCTTACAAAAATAACCTTCTAGGTTCATTTCTATAATATCACATTTTATTATTTCATAATTCTACATATCTGTAGGGAGTATTAATTAAAATCTAATTTTGAAGTTTGATAATTTGGCTTCTCGGCGTATTAGCAATTTGTGTATAGTTGTAAGCCAAGTAGTCTTTGACAGGGATATATTTAGCGCCTCCAAAGTAGTCCACCATTGCTATTTGTGCAATCTTCAGTTTTGCAACAAACCAGTCGTGATCTGTAACACATGGCTTATATAACTAAAATATATATAACTGTACAGTCATCGGCATCAGTATAATTATGATGAATCAAAGGCCACAAAGGTATCTGACACGCTCTTACGGCTCTAGGAATATAGTTGTCATCAGATATTTTTGCGGCTTTTGTTCCATCATATGCCGGTGACTGTACCTACACTATTTGATACTTTTACGCGAGGTCTTATCAGGTTAATATAATAAGTATAAATTGCGTAAGTATACTTATATATTTTTTTCACCAAAATTATTTGGGTTTGGGACCATAGATTGCTCAGACAGAACAAGAACATCCTGTATATAGAAAAAAAACTTCAAGTGAGGTCCCTCTTGAATGTAGTTGTGACCTGTGTCCCGTTTCACGAAGCTACAACTGCTACAAGTTACAAGAACAAAATAAATATTCGAACAGTCCACAATAGGGAACATTACGCAAAACTCTTCGTAGGTGGCGACACTAGCAGCGTTGACATTGTATCTCGTTCGCACTTGCGGTATTGTCTATGCAAGCATCCTTGTCACTCATTTGACAATCAATTTTGCATGTGTGTGTGAATCCCTATATTTCTATACTGGTTTACTATTAGTGTTAGTGCTGCCTCTGGCGGCAGAACATTGCAGTAATGTTCCCTATTACATGCAAGAACAGAATAAATATTCGAACAGTCCACAATTACATGCAAGAACAAAATAAATATTCGAACAGTCCACAATTACATGCAAGACCCGGCCTTACGTATGTTTTTACCTATATAGGTAAAAACATACGTAAGGCCGGGTCTTGCATGATTAGATTAGATTATTTATTTCAGGATAAAAAATTACATTACAAATTTGCACACATGTCAAAAAAACATTTTTTTTTATCACGATCGTAGGCGGATATTGCTTTACATTACCTTTTCTTCCGTAATCCTTCGTGTTGCCTACATTTGGGAAAAGCTGTACAGAGCTGATTCCTTTTAAAGTTGACAAACAGGTTCATTCACCAATAATTGGTGTTCAGTCAATCTACTTTTGAAGGTGACTTGTATATTGAGGTTCTAACATAATTTGATCACCTAATCATCATCATCATATCAGCCGAAAGACGTCCACTGCTGGACATAGGCCTCCCCCAAAGAGTGCCAAAATGACCGGACCTGCGCCACCCGCATAAGACTAATATTTAACAGAATGGTAGTAAGGTCCATTTTTTCTTTAGATTAGGCACCTGGGTACCTACCTACTTATTATTTATACTAGGTATGCATAAAAAGTGGTACAATTATTGATAAATCAACTTCTTGTAAAATTTAAGTACCCTAACTGTCTTGTATTCTAGTTTTGTTTGTTTATTTGTAAGTGTTCCGTGACTCAGAAAGAAAAAGGAATCTTTATTATCCATCTGTGCCTCGAGAACGCGTGGAGGCATCAATCAAGTTGAAAATATCAAACTAACTTTTTACCGCGACTTCGTTCGTGTGGAACTCTTTTATATTGTACATCCATGCAAACTTTTGTCCTCAATTTCACCCCCCTTAGGGGATGATTTCCGGGATACCTAATATGCTATCCTTGTCCTTCCCCGAAATCCAAACGACCTCCATACCTTTCGTTTAAATTTGTTAAGTGGTCTCATTCAGCTTGAAAATGGCAACAGACCAACAGAGTTACTTTGGCATTTATAATATTAATTAGGGTTTCGTTTTTACCTCTTTAACAAACCCTACAGGTTATAGGTTGTACGCGAGCTGGGTTTCCGCAACTCGACGTCATAAATGCGCCTATTTTGCGTAGGGGTTTTGGCACTACTGTTATTCGTGCCAACCCAGTTCCACCAGGAAGCCTAGCAGACCCTTTATGTTGCCGACGGCCTCCGGTAGTGACCCCGGTGTTCCGAGGTGCTTTGCCCTGTATTCCGCCACTCCAGGACATGTCAGGATGACGTAACAAACCCTAAAACTGCATTAAAATTGGTCCAGTAGTTTTCGTGTCTAGGGGACAGACACAGGGCTGCGCTTTGTATATTAGATTTATAGATTATTGATATACAACTAAGTACAATAGCAATTATTGTTATACATACCGGCCGGAAAGTTAGCCATAGCTGGATGCCGCTCGAACAGTCCACCCTTTGCGAATGTGTACTCAGGCGTGCCTTCCTTGACCTGCAGATAATATTACGATTAGACAGAACCTTTTGTTGGGAAATACCTATTAGCTTTCGATGTTTATGAAGCCTTGTTAGTTGTTATCTATAACATACCACGGTTAGGATTCCAAGAATAAACTTTTATTGTTAATAGATAAGACATGTCACATGTGTACAGTACATGTATATTATAGTCACATACACACTTTTTAGTGAGAATTTCTAACTATTTATGGCATGCTTTACCCTTTTAGCATGGGCTCGAAGACTCCTAGATAATTCTTAATTAACTGTCTCATAGGGCAGGCTGTACACTATTGACACAATAATTTTTCCTCATTAAAATAACGAAACATTATTTTTCAATAAGTGCAGGTATAGTAGTAGTCAGTGATAATGATAATAGGCCATAATTATGTACAAAAGGCCATAATTATGGCATAATGTAAATAGTTTGTTAACACATGTAAATGATAACAATAGCTTGAAATCCATTGTAAGTTGAAAAAAAATTTAGGCCATACCTGGCCATAAAGTAGCAATTACCGCACACTACGCGTGCGGAAAATCCCACTTCCTGGCCAGGGAGTGACGTAAAACTTTGTACTCACCACAGGCGGTAATAAAGAAAGCCCCAGATCGCATATTTATCGCCCTTGCCTTCGGCTCGGGCGTCAACTAACTGCGATCTGAGACATTCTTTGTTTTACCACCCTAGGTAAGTAGTGTACTATTTTGGCCAATGTTATATTTTTTTATACCTTCTTCATGATTCCTGTGAGCATCAGCCTCGTGCACCGAGGGTCTTCAGGGTCCCATTGCTGGCTCTCACAGTACCTTGTTTCCTCTAGGCTTACAAGCACTGTTGCACGGTTGTTTTTCTGTGATAGAGATAATGCCATATGTTAATGGTAAGATAATTTAAAATTACAGTATGATTTAATTTTTGACACAGAAAAATACAAATCATTCTCAATATGACTCGCAACTTGACAAAATGACTCAACTGGAATTATAATTAAATCATTAAAAACCAAGCAAAAAAACAAACAGTTTACCGATAAATCCTTAGCTGTAAAATCTAAAGGTGACATGTAGAAGTAAGGTATGCCAGTTGAATTTGCAATGTAGCCATCAGCAATGGATTTCACATTCGTGAATGGGAACCCCTCAATGGCAGGCAATACTGAGACAGTAGCTATAGAGGCCCAATCTGAAAAGGAATTGTTTTGCATAAATTAGAAGCTCATTTTCATACTTAATGTGATGAGGATTTGGCAGTATATAAGTTCATATTTTTTTTTTAACTGATGATTAAATTAAAACGAAGTTTGTTTGTGCATCACCCTCTCTATTGCTAGAGTTAGCAAGTGCAACAGAGAGGGAGATACATGAACGATTCGTTTCCTGGTAGGGCCTCTGAAAAGCATAGAAAAATAATCTGAACTCAGATCTAGTAAAGATAAACACTTTGTTGGTAATTTAAAAATTTCCTTGCTGGCTACAGTTTTAGCAGCATAATAATATTTTTTTCTCAAACATGCAATGAAATGTTGTCATTATGTGGGTTATTATCAGGCTTTGAAGTATCACGTTTCAGGCGGATCAACTCGAGAGAACTGTAAAGGAATTTCATACGAAATTGAAGGCCTAGGCCGGGAAGTATTTTTTATTATTGAAAATCAATTAAGTAGTAACGTAGCATGTATGCAGTAATGTACTATTAATGTCTTTATAGAGGAAATAAAGTATAGTAAATAATACCTGCATTATGCAATGTATATCTGGCCATAGCAATGAGTTCGGTATGCGGAGGAGGATCAGAGCCATATCTATACGGCCTGCGAGTAGGAATCTCATTCGCAGTCTCTCTTGCAGTCCACTTGCCGTCTGCGTACAAATTCAGCAGACACAGCGTCACGTACAGAAACAACTCGAACTTCATTTTATTGCGAACTGGAAGATAGAGGTTGAAACGTATATTGCTTGAAATTAATGATCTAAGTACAACGAACAAAACATCGCACTATAAAATAATTAAATGCGTAAGTTAAAGTAAAAGGAATGCGTAAATAGTTTCACGTTACTTTTCAAGAATTAATTTAGGGGCAAGCAAACTTAATTTATGCCAACGGCAAAGTTAAAATAATGAATTAACCGGCTTGCTCGGCACGTGTGTTGTTAATTAAGTAAACCGAAACACTGGTCCGTACAAATGTGCGAAGTCATAACGACTTCAACTTGCGCTCGCGCTATATTTTTAACTCTACTGAAATGCGTAACGTAAACGTAACATTGGATAGGGTTCGACATTGACAGTTGAAAGTGTCATCAATGTCATCATTTGACAAACGTCAAATCGGTCGCGTTCACTGACGAGGAAAGATTTTTTGAAGTGGATACTTCTTTGCTCGCGCTCTTGTATAGGGGTACAGTTCAAAATGTATCACCTGACTTCCGGAATAACTTTTTGTAGAGAAGCCTAATCTGATTTCAAATAATTGTTTATCTATCCAAATATCATAAACCCTCCATGATGCGTTCAAGAAACGCACATTATGACCACCATAAAAACAGACTGTTTTGTTAGAACAAATTTCTTATCTGTGAAAATGTTATTATTGCTAAATAATAACATCGATTTCGATAATATTATTTCATTTAAATTTCGAACGTCTATTAAAGTATATTACACAAATTTACAAATATTATTGATTCAATTATAAACTAACATGTGTTTTGGTACTCGCTAAATTACTTACAACCACTACGTAAAACTTTTTTCAACACACCTGCTCGTAAAGTAGGTCTTATTACAGCGTATTTACACTGATAATGCAGAATATTACCCATGCCGTGCCTTTTACATTACATTATCGCACTAGTGCCTTTTCATTACATATCTTTTTAAATATTAGCAAAATAATGCAGAATATTACCCATGCCGTGACTTTTACATTACATTATCGCACTAGTGCCTTTTCATTACATATCTTTTAACATTTTAATTTTTTTTTTCCTCGCAAATGTGTTGAAAAACGTCGTATGAAACACGTGAGCATTGGTCATTACACTTCTCGTCTCCATTAAGCCTTCGCCTTCGGCTCAGGCTTAAAAACCGACTCGAGTGTAATGACCAACTTAGCACACTTGTATCATAATGTACTATTGTGGGGTGGGAGTAACGTAAATAAAAACAAAAAACTATTATAACACAACTTAATACAGGAGAACAACTGTTTAGTAAACTGTGCAGTGCTTATCATTACTCTTTAATTAGGTAGTATTATAATAGGCTTCTAACCATAGACTACTATTGAACGAATGAAATGAATGTAATAATTTTGCTACGTATATTTTACGCTATGGCATAAATATATGTTGCATGATTACCATGTGATACTTCTTTGCTCGCGCTCTTGTATAGGGGTACAGTTCAAAATGTATCACCTGACTTCCGGAATAACTTTTTGTAGAGAAGCCTAATCTGATTTCAAATAATTGTTTATCTATCCAAATATCATAAACCCTCCATGATGCGTTCAAGAAACGCACATTATGACCACCATAAAAACAGACTGTTTTGTTAGAACAAATTTCTTATCTGTGAAAATGTTATTATTGCTAAATAATAACATCGATTTCGATAATATTATTTCATTTAAATTTCGAACGTCTCTGAAAAACAAAGAAATTTGATTTGACCTCTATTCTAATATCAGTCGAGATGACGTTTAGTTCGAAATGAATTGTCAAGTTGCATACAAATTTGACAAATGTCGCACGTAAGTAAGATATCGAACGATATGATAGTTAGAGCTGACTCTAGTTTGTCTCAGAATTAAACAAAAAACGATGACAGCTGCCAGAAAACAACGCCGCCATGCCGGTCTTAATATGCGGCTCCTGAATGCATCATGGAGGCTTATGATTATGTGGATAGATAAAGCAGTGTATGTAACTGTACATAATTAGGCATTAAAACACTCGTGTGATGTTATTATGAAACTCGCCTTCGGCTCGTTTCATAAACCCACACTCGTGTTTAATGCCCTTCATTATATACAGTCACATAAACTACTATTGTTACATGTTTTAATCTTTCTTTATTTGCCATTAGTTGTTAATCACAAAATGTTATTTAGTTTTTCTACTCCTGTACCGTTATCTGTCTTTTATATAGGCTGTAGCTCAAATACAATAACACCACTAATAAGTCGTCGAAAAACTCTATGCTCTATGGCCCAAAAACGCACTGTTTAGCGTACTTTTTTGGTTCATACATTTTTCATAAAAGCACTGTTTAACTTTTTATTAAATCGGCCGCTATATTGCAGTGGTGCACTTCATAAACAAATATTTCGAAATAAAAGTATTTAAGTATTTACGATTTAACATTTGTAGAGTCTGACCAGTGAGTCGTGACAGTGAAAAATGGCGGCAAATTAAAAAAAAACGTAAGCTGGTATCACGAAATGTATGGAGCCGTCATAAGTACTTATAACCTTTGAGTAGATAAATATAGTTTAATTAGTCTGAGCTCTCGGGCTCTGAAGGCTATCGTGCGACCGCCGCTTGCCTGGGTCCCGCCGAGTGTTGAGGTTCAATCTTAGTGTGTTCAGACTTCACACACCAGTGTTCGCGCGCCGCACAGACGTCGATTTGACCGATTTAGGTGTCGAAAACTATTTTATAATTAAAAATGGTTCAAAATAGGACAGTCTGAGCTTATAACTGACAGTTTATTTCATAGGTGACATTGTTGCCATATAAATAATTTGATAAAAATGCTACTGTCACGACTCGCTGCCCGGCTAGCACACTAGCAAAATGACGACTTTTATGCACATGTTTTATGTCCACAACCGACGTATAAAATTTTACCGTCATGAGCTAACATGCTATACCATCATTTACGTAAAATGTGACCATTTATATGTCTTGCACATAAAACTATTTGCTTTACGTCAAATGCTAACATGCTCTTGATTTTGGCACATAAAACTTGACGATATGAGCCGTTGACGGACGAAATTTTATGTAGGTCACTCGAGACCCCGGATAAATGTTAACACTATGAAAACAATATAATTTTCGCAGGATTTCTCCGATTTCTGTCACAACACATACGGTTTCAGTCTCAAAACTCCTATCGTCTCCTGAAACAATGATCTAGCATTTTTAATTTTAGCTAGATCATGATTACTAACTATAAATTAGTATGAATAACGCAATGATTATGATTTTTTGCTTGTGTTGTAATAAAGTATATTACACAAATTTACAAATATTATTGATTCAATTATAAACTAACATGTGTTTTGGTACTCGCTAAATTACTTACAACCACTACGTAAAACTTTTTGTGGGGTGGGAGTAACGTAAATAAAAACAAAAAACTATTATAACACAACTTAATACAGGAGAACAACTGTTTAGTAAACTGTGCAGTGCTTATCATTACTCTTTAATTAGGTAGTATTATAATAGGCTTCTAACCATAGACTACTATTGAACGAATGAAATGAATGTAATAATTTTGCTACGTATATTTTACGCTATGGCATAAATATATGTTGCGTGATTACCATGTTAGCTAAGTAACGTAAAAATGGTCACGATCGTAAAGTTATACGTCCGAACGTAAATATATGTCCGATTAGTGTGCTAGCTGGGCTGGTCAGACTCTATATTATAAATTATATACTACAATAAAATAAATCATCATCTATTGTGTGTTAAATTACATATTTTATAAATTCTTGGTATTATTTATAAAAATAAACAGTTGAATTCGGCCCGGGTCCAGATTTGGTTTGGTGCGGATGGCAAGTGCAAACAAATTAAAAACAAAACAAACCATAAGCAAGAGCTGTCACATTTCCGATTTCCCACCAAAATACAGTTCAAAATGAAAAGACGAAAGATGATAAACTAATAGTCCTAAACGATTAAGATTTTATTCGCGTTTGTGAAGACAAAAATGTACGTTTTAAAATGGTCGAAGAAATTAATAACTGCACTCCTGAAGAAATTGCGTGAGTAGCAAAAGTACGAATAGAAAACTTGCTGCCTGAAAAGTTTAACCAACTATTCTGTAGTCAGCTATTTATTTAAAATTTGCCGTAGAAAAAGTATTGTATGCAACGGTGTATAACTGGTCTAAAAAAGCCCGTGGCGTCTTTAATTGCGATGCTTGCCAAGGCTCGCATCGCAACCCACGCCACTCGCGTTTTAAGACCCTTCTTATACAACAGTTGCATAAAATACTATAACGGTTGTATCTCCGACACAACCCGCTTCTTTTTTTTTGGATATTCGGATAAATACAATATTTTTGGAGTGAAAACACTAGAGATGCAGGCATGATTTGTTAACAGAAAACATATATCTTATGATAGAAAAATATGCTTATCATTACATATTTATTTAAATGACCAAAGAAACTAAATTAACTTATATACCTACATAGTTTATTTTATTTTCATTCCGTTTCTAACAAGCTGAGTCTATTGGCTGAAAGCTGAAAGGCCCGCATACCGCATAGTTGCGGGATATCCGGGAACGTTGTCACCGTTACATTTGAATCCTGATTTTCCTGAAATCCTGAAATTCAAATCGTAAGCACCGTTTTCAAAGTGTCACCTGTCTTTTAAATACTCAATATCGGACAGTAATCAATATATAAACTAATATACATAAACATAACGTAGATAATCTACACTGAAAATTTTAACTTCCAGTGAAATTATATTTGACGTTATTTGAATCAACCGGCCTTAAATCCTATTTTGCTTCAGTAGCCTACGTGATATATTGCATGGACTCTACAAACACACTTAGCATTTATCAGGGTTAGCGTGACGCACTAAACGAAAAAACCCTACAGGAAACCCGTTGCTACAAGGAAAACGTTAAAAATTAGTATGTTAATGATTTTGAATTTTCTTAAATATTGCACAGCACAGCACTACCAAAAATAATAGATAATTGTCACATTTTATAATAAAACTCGTATAAATTTCTTAAATAGTATACTCTAGTTCTAAGCTAGGTACCTTTGATTCCCTCCTGATGTGAACCGTTGAAGGCCTACGAACAAATTGGCAATATGCGGGCACGAGCCTCCACATTGTAACCAACTAAATATATCTTATATTACGATGATAAAGTCATCACGTACGGACGATAATAAAACAATCAATTGACCCAGACCACCATGATACGCTATCTTGTAATTTTGTTTAAATAATGATGCTTTTATTAGGTACTGCCTCAATCAAAACAAAATATTTGATTACTTGTAATCTAATGATGTAATCAAATGCCTACTGAAGTATTTTATACAGGTATGGAATATCACTTGCACTAATAACATCCGGTTCGAAGGACCATATGTGTTGCCTCATGATGTTGATGAATCTGGTGCGTATTAACTAGGGTAGTTTCGAAGATTACCCCCTATATCTATACATATAAATGCCTATGTCCTGACTGACTCATTCACTCACTCATCAACGCACAGCCGAAACTACTGAGGCTAGAGAGTTGAAATTTACACTAGAACTACCTTTTACAACGTAGGCAACGGATAAGAAGGAATTTGAGGAAATTCCACCCTTAAAGGGGTTAACAAGGGGTGCAAATTTTGTATGGGGGAAACTTTATTTTTTTAGCAAGAGACTTAAAAACTTTATAAAACGGATACTTATTAAGTTATTAGAATACAAATAAAGTACTATCAGCGTTTTGCAAAATTCCACTCCTAAGGGGGTTAAAAAGGGTTGCAAACTATTTTTTGAGCTAGAAGCTTAAAAGTTTGTAGAAATATTACTTATTGAAATGCAAAAAAAGTACTTTCAGCGTTTTACAAAATTTCACCCCGAATGTAAAAATTAAATGTAAAAAGAGGTGCAACATTTGTATGGAGGAAACATTTTTTTTAGCTTTATACTTTTTACTTTACTTTTGTAAAATGCTTACTTATTAGAATAAAAATAAAGTACTTTCAGCGTTCTGGAAATACCCACCCTTAAGGGGGTTAAAAAGGGTTGCATAGTTTGTACGAGGGAAACTCCTTTTTGAGATAGAAGCTTAAAAGTTTGTAGAAAGATAACTTATTTAAAATACAAATAAAGTGCTTTCAGCGTTTTGGAAAATTCCACCCCTTAGCGAGAGACTTAAATCTTTGTTGAAAGATTACTTATTAAAATAATAATAATATGTTTTCAGCGTTTTAGAAAATTCCACCCGTTAGGAGTTTATATTAAGGAGGTGCAACGTTTGTATGGAGGAAATATTTTTTTTTAGCGAGAGACTTGAATCTTTGTTGAAAGATTACTTATCACAATACAAATAAAGTACTTTCAGCGTTTTGGAAATTTCCACCCCTAAGAGGGATAAAAAGGTGTGAAAATTTGTATGGAGGAAACTTTTTTTTTTGAGCTAGAGACTTGAAATTGTGTAGAAAGCCTTCAGTGGGTTGGAAAATTCCACCCCGAAGGGGGGCAAATGAGGATGTTTGTATGGGGGAAACTTTTTTTAGGTAGAAATTTAAATACTTAAATACAAAAAAGTTCAAAGTTTGTACAGAGAGCAAGAAAATTTTAAAGTATGAGATTTGTAACTTCGATCTTAGCCTGTTTGTTAAAAGAATACAAAACTCATTTCAGCGTTTTTTGAAATTCATCCCCTAACGGGGATTAACTATAAGGGTGTTCAAAGTTTGTATGGAGAGCAAGTCAATTTTAAAGTAAGGAATTTGTAACTTCGGTTTTAGACTGTTTGCTAAAACACTGCAAAACTTATTTCAGCGTTTTTTTTTTAATTCATCGCCTAACGGAGATTAACTATAAGGGGCTTCGAAGTTTGTATAGATAGCAAGACATTTTTAAAGTAAGAAATTTGTAACTACGGTTTCAGACTGTTTACTAAAAGACTACAAAACCAATTTCAATGTTTTTTAAAATTCATTCCCTAAACAAACATTTAGACGATAACATGTTCTACGCGGACGAAGTCGCGGGCAGCTAGTATATAAATAAATAAATAAATAATAATAAGCTAATGTTTGTGAAATGTATGTTTGTACGTATGTAGTAATCTCCGAAACTACATTTCATCCGGGATCGACCTATTAGGCTATTCTTCTCTTCCGTTCTTTGTAATACACGGAGTCGCGTGAGTAGCTAGTATACAATTAATTACAAATCATGTCAGAAGACACAAAGTCCGTCATTGTCTCAATAGGTACCTACTTGATTTGGGAGTGGCTATCTCGTCACTGACCTCGTGCCCATGATACTTATATCTAGAGGTCAAAGCATTCATTAAAAAAGATAAATGCAAAAACATACGCTAAGTATATCATTGTTATGAAGATTCTTCTGGGCCTTCATTTTCGTTCGATGTATTTTCACTTTAGTAGGAAACCGCTTGTTCGTAAAATAGTTTTTGTACTGGACGATTAAAATATGTGTATTAAGATTTCATAGAGAATACTGCAACGTCACTCTTTTCATAGTTGTAGTCCATGTTACTGTCGAAACAATCGAAATAACTACTTTTCGATACGCTCCAGACAACTAAAATAAATTCGACCAATCACGTGGCTGCTTTACTGAACTGTAATGAATTGGACCAATAGAATCGCTTTGATGTCGTACGCTCGTTGATGTCTTTTAAGATATCAACAAGCCTACGAGCGATGAGCTGCACTTCGTTTCAACAGTATCGAGTTTGTTTAATTAGTTCAGTTGACTCGTAGAAAATTAATTTTAATGAACTCGTACAAAAAGTATTGTTCACAATAGTGTTATAATCAAGCTTTTTAATCTCGTACCTTACTTAGGCCACTCAGCAAGCTTCGTGGCCTAAACACGGTACTCGACTAAAAAGCTCTCTATTATAACACGATTGTGAAAAATACTATTACCTACCCGTAGTAAAATTAGAATTTCACTTCACTTCACTCATATCATATTGCAGAACTAGGTACCTTCACCCTACACCGGTTGGAATCATATCAATCCAATTAGAATTTCACTTCACTCATATATATCATATTGCAGAACTAGGTACCTTCACCCTACACAGGTTGGAATCATAACAAATCAATACTAATAGTATACCTACTTACAGCAACATTTCACCAACCTTGACAATAGGGATGATGACTCAGATTTTTTACGATGCCATTCGAACCAGTTTTTGGAGAGGAACAAAAAATTTGTACGCTTTGATAGCGTAATTGGGTCATTATCAGATTTAGGTTCGCGTCTCTTCGGTGGACATTGCCAAAGTTAAGGGCTATAAAGCCAAATTTTTGGTTGTACTCTGAATCCGCATAAACGGCGATGCCCCTTCTTTAATTCTATGTGATAATAGTAGTTTATGCTACTGATACATAATGTGAGGCCTTAAAATACGAGTGTGGTTTTATGAAACGAGCGTCAGCGAAGTGTTTTAAGGCCTAATTATGTACAGTTGCATTTCACTACTTTATCTAAACACATATCATAAGTACTCTAAGATGGGTTCAGAAGCCGTAGGAAAATGACCTGCATTGCTACGAGTGCTAGCTGTAAATTATCTTTAAAAAAAAAAAGTGAAAAAAAATTGAAAAACAGTAAAAAATTTTTTTTTAACTTTGAAAAAAAAGTAAAGAAAAGTTAGAAAAAGTAAAAAAAAGGTAAAAAAGGAATAAAAGTGACAAAAAGTAAAAAAAATGTGCAAAAAATTTAAAAAATAAAATGTTAAAAAAAGTTAAAAAGCGGAAAAAAAGTTCGAAAAGTAAAAAAAAAAGTTTAAAAAGTTAAAAAAGTAATAAAGAAAAAAATGTTAAAAAAGTAAAGTGAAAATACAGAATAAATTGACGTTTCGTATCGATAACTGTTTTAATATCTATAGATACTAGACTAGAGACCCACTTGAGTTTTGACAGCTGTTCCAAATTTAAACTCATAACGATACCGATAATCTGTACTGTAATAACATTACAGTACAGATTTTACCTACTACCACAGACAAGAAAGTTGTCATAGTAAAATTGGTTGTAATAATGCTGGTCATTACCGACGGTTTCTGAACGCATTTTAGAGCACTAATGATATGTGCGTATATAAAGACATATTATTGTAAACGTAAGCCTTTAACTATTGACCACCGGAAAGATGATTTTTGTTTTTGAGACTGACAATGACCCAATTATAATTGCGCCAGTGAGGAACCAGCGTGCCAGTGGGACGACAAAACGCAACACATTTAGGTGTTTTAGGCATCCAATTAACCTTTGGATATACGTATCGATCGAGAAAAAACACATATGAGAGATGAAAAGTCTTTATTAATTAATTGGTTACACGATATTTGTTAGGTGCAGGTTAGCGTTGCTGCGTGCTCTTAGCGATTTGCTCCTTGAGCATGAGAATGCTGGCGCGCTGCTCCGGCGGCAGCAGCGCGATCTGCTCGTCCGACAACTGGAGCACCTGCATTATCAGCGCGGCCTGCGAGGGGAAAATATAATAGGTCATTAAATTGGTATTTGTGTCTTAACGGACCAAAATGATGTATTTAAGGCGAGGGCGGTACATTGAATCCAGAGTGAAGCGAAGAATTCAAGCGTTAACGCCCATGACGTAAATAATTTTGCTCCTGAGTGACACGTACAACTTAGCACACCGACTACGAGGAAAACAAAATATGTTCGTTTTTAATCGGTTACGATGAAATTACAATCGATTATTTTAGATCTGTGGTAAATTGGCACATTGCGTAGGTAAATGCTACTACATGCATGAATAAATTTAAGAAGCTACTTGCTTGAACAGAAAAGTAGCATTTTGAATATTTTGATATCTCTCGTCGTGTAGCAAAACTTACTTTTCCGAATGATAGGTGTGAAAAATACATATACCCATACTATAAAAAATGTAACCCTAGATGAAATAAGTTTCTGTCAAAAATTTCATTATGGGTACAAGCTTTTATTGCCGACTGTACTCTTCTGTATACCGTCATCAACTCATTGAGACGATTCTAACGAACCCAAACTCGACGGAGTTGCAACATTCCACCCGAACAAACATAACATAAGTTAGGTACATGATACATATATTGCAAATTAATAAAAAGCTTGTAAAATAAATACAAATGGCCGTATTCATAAACGTTCAATATTTTAGCTAAAATGTCGTTAAAATTCGTCTTTATCTATATCATAAAAATTACAATTTACAAATGACATATTTATTACAAATGTGTCAATTTGACTATGGAATATTCTTTTCAACACATTTGCTCGTAACGTGCCTCTTATTGTGCCGCTTTTGGGCTCATAATCCTGGGTATTAAACACGCGTGTTTAATAACATTACGACACTCGTGTAGTTATGTTTATATGCCGATTAAGACACGTTAGCACCTTGCAGCAAGGTGTATGTATGGACTCGGCGCATTCTTAAATTGACCGGGTTATACAGGTTTGTTTTTAATTCTCGGCAAATGGATTCTTACTCGACTAAACAAATTGAATCCTTCTTGTGGATTAATAGATTATTTCTTGTTGGTTATGATATAGAAACGTTTCATTTAGTAAAACTATTTACTTTTGATAACATTTTACATGAATTTATATTGAATAAGAAAATATTCATTTTATTTTGTATTGGCTGTTTAGAGATTTCATCTAAGCCTCGCTGCGGGCGCACTGCGCGAACTTCACGAAAAAAAATAGTTGCGCGCCATTATAGGTAATTTCACAAATATTTGTAAACATTGATGATGCGTGTTTGGTTATTGTTAAAAATGTTGACTCGTAGTGAATAGAAAAGTGATAAATAGATTTGACGCCACTGTACATTCTTGGAGATGTACAAATATGTGAGTAAAAACCTGTTGTCATCAATAACTAAAGGAAACAACTTAGGAGCCTGTAACATGTTCATTTTATGAAATAGTAGATTATACACCAAGGGGATAAAGCACTGTTTTATGTCACGGGAGCGAATTGAATCCCGAACGTAACGAAGGACTCATAATTTAACTCCTGAGCGTAGCGAGGGAGTTATAAGTTAATTCCTGAGCGAAGCGAGGGAATTAAGACTGAGTCCTGAGTGCAGTGAGGGGTTCAACCGCCCAAGACTAAAACAGTCTTATCCCCGAGGTGTATACTCTACTTTTCACACCTTATGCGAGACAAAAAAACAGGCTCAGTAGATAAATAATGTTTATTTAGCAAATTAAAAGTACATAGTAACATTAGACACATAGTAGCTTTCCATTTGTCAAAATCGTTGTAGGCTTTTAGGTATTTTTCCTTTGACTTCTCTGGCAGCAGATTGTTGACAATGCCTATGGCATCTAATTTGATAAACTCAGGAGTCAAAACACTTTCATCACTCGACATTTTCAATATTATTTTTGAAATTAAATCTTCTATAGGCACCTACAAGAACTCGATTTGTTCGTCACGCGTGAACAAATGAAGGCGCGCGGCGTTCCAAATTCGAAAGCACAAGCCGTGGTCCTAGATTCGAAATTCGAATTTCGAGCACCGCGCTCCTCCGGACCGGGGTTCACACGGAGGCAAACTTCATTTATTTTGTCAAATCAAGTAGGCCATGGCCTAGGACAAATTGTGTTTAGCAAAATTAAACTTTATGCATATAGTAATAAGAATTATGAAAAGTGAAATCATATTATTAACCAGCGGGTTACAATGAAATTCAGTACAACATTATAACCCGGCTAATACCAAGGGATTTAATGTCTTGCTTTCGGTAGGGTTTACATGACCTATAATTCGGCATTGTCGAGCATGTGGTTTGAAAAGGATTTTTTCTCCAACTTACTCGGAAATGTTTCCATTAATGGAGTAAAAACACACCTCGAAGTTTATCGTTATATGCATTGATGAGATAATAAATTAAAAAAAATGGAAATACTTCCCGGACATGCCCGGGAAGTAAATATTATTGTGCAGGTTACTTACTTTTAATTTCATGCAAGACTACAAATTCACCATACAGCCAATTGTCCAATAGTCACGTACAAAAACCGACATAGATAGAATAATAATTGTGTCCAAATCATAAGACAGTTTTTTTAGACTTAATTATTTTCTCGGACTGATAAATATTTTGTAACAAATGTATAGTTTTTTTAAATGTCTAATGCGTTTAGGGATTGTCGATTTAACTAAATGTAATAATGCCTATATTTATATTTACTAATACTATAAGTTTTCTTTTATTTATTTTCATTGCTATGTTTTATGTGGAATCAAATATACAATTCGGACCCAATACTTTAAACTTTAATATCCTTAAAAAAAAATTAGGCGGGAAACTGGAATTCATTTTGTCAAAGATTTTCTGCCGTGTTATTTTTACGAAAATAAAATGAGTTCTACAAATAGTGACGAAGATATCCCAATGGGTACACCACCAGAATTAGCAGCAGAGGCAAAGTTGGCGAGAGCTAACTTGCTTCCGCCTAAATCCGAAGAAAAATATTTAAGAACGTTCGCAAATTTCAATTCCTGGCGAAAGAAGAAAAATACCAGTTCGTTGTCGGAAAATGTTATTTTGGCGTATTTTAACGAACTTGCAAAAGATAAAAAACCTTCTACTCTGTGGGCAATGTACTCAATGCTGAAAAGTACTATACAACTAAAATATAATATAAACATTAAGAACTACGCGAACTTATTGTCATTTTTGAAACGGAAATCATCCGGTTTCAAAAGCAAGAAATCGAAGATTCTTACCAATGAGGATATCACAATATTCTTAAATGAAGCTCCAGATGAGATTTTCCTAGCAATAAAGGTAAACATAATATTGTATAACTGACTTAATAAATATAACCTTTTAAGATTTTGTTTTATTTCCTCGCATATTTGGAGAAAAGCAGTATACAGGCCTCGGCAGGAATGTCATTTCGTGGATTCGTATCTATTGAAGGACTCGGCTATGCCTCGTCCTTCAAAACCATACTCATCCACGAAATGACTTTTCCCGGCCTCTGCAGTAATATACTATTTCCTCGCAAATGTGTTGAAAAACGTCGTATGACACGCGTGAGCTTTGATAATTACATCCTCGGCTGTATTATCACGCTCACCTGCGGTTCGCGTGACAATTCCGCCTCTGATGTAATGATCAACATACCTCACTTGTATCATAATGTACTATTATGTGCTGCGATATTTAGCCTACAATTAAACAGTTTTTTGTTGAATTGTTAACTCTTAAAGACAAGGGCCCATGCCCTTATTTCACCAACTTGACAATTGTCACCTGACACTGACAATTCGCCATACATTGCTTGTTCTAGAAGTTAAGGTAGTCACTAGGTAACTTGTGGAACCGGCAATTTACGAAGAATTGTCGTTGTCAGGTGACGATTGTCAAGTTGGTGAATGGGCGCTCGCCACAGCATGTGCTCTTTCGTTGATATTGTGTTCGGGTTAGTGTTGTGGATAACACTCATTTCGAGGCTTATAGACTCGAGCCTTAAAGACTCCCGAGGCTTAAAGACTCGATGCTGTTTAAGAAACGTGTTGGTTTATTTTACGTATATGAATGCATAATATTGACTTTTCATCACTTGAGTCTTTAAGCCTCGGGAGTCTTTAGGGTTCGAGTCTTTAAGCCTCAAAATGAGCGTTATCCACAACACTAGTTCGGGTGTATCGACAAGTGGCAAGAGGAACAAGCCTGCCTTGGCTGCAATACAACATTGATGCGTCAATATTGCACAAGCATCGATAGTCGTTAAATCGGAACCTTATTAACATGCAAATAAAGTTGATATTAGAATGTACCTTCTCTTGGTCCGAAGCACCAGAGGGAATACCCTGAATGGTTCTAGCCTGTGCGACGCTCGGCATTCCTGGCGGCATTTCTGTAAGAGAAAAAGAATGATCAAAGATAAAATACATACAAGAACTTCAGTGGGGCTGTCCATATATTACGTAATTTTAAAATAGGGGGGGGTCCTGACCATTGGACAACAGTCCATTCAAGAGATTTACAGAATTGATAAAGGGGTGGGGGGAGGGAGTCACAAATCGACAAAAAACGATGACAAGCCCATTGCGGGTGAAGCATTTTTAATCCCTCCAGACTCTGCCAGAGAATTCTGTATTAGAATGACATTTCGTTATTCTAGAATCTTTCTCATCACTTTAGATTCAATACGACGCTCTCAGCGTTCGAAAATATGTGGGGTCACGGGCAAAGTGGTCAAAAATCTTTGGGAATGTACTCGACTGCAGTTACTACCTATACAGCGTGTATTTTTAATATTACCTCAAATTGTAACCAAAGGTAGGTGTTAGGGCTATGGACCGATATTGCAAGATTTTTTTATTTCATTACTAACTTTTTTTTTTCCTTATATACTAATTCAGCACGCAATGTATCACAACATTGTCTTACTGATGTGACGTCATGTGTCAAATGAGTGTAAGCATTACATTGCGGCTCGATAAATTTTCAAAAATTAATTACGCTTTGGTAGTTAAGACTAAATTACAATTTTTTTACAATATCGCTTCATAGTACATTTGAGTTAATATTAAACATACAGGCTGTATAGTGCATACTGACTGCATAGTACAGTAGAGCTGCACCTGCAACAAAGAGTGGATTTTTTGGTAGTCCTCCCGTTTACTTTTAAAATGGACAATTTTACTCACGCTGTGGTATCTTGGGCTGGGTGCGAGGGTCGGAGTTCCTCACGCGCGGGTCCGAGTTGAAGCCGGCCAGCCGCGGGTCTCGAGGGTACGCACTGACACATACAATAGTTAGGTTATAGACATATACATCAACACAGACAGTCTGATGCGAACAATATTTTGTGCTGTGATTTTAGCCATCGCTAACACGTTTGCTGGCGAGCGGTTAAGGGGGCGTCCATTAATTACGTGAGACGTTCAAGGGAGGGGTTCGAGCCGAATTTTATGTAATCTTACTTTGGGGAGAGGAGGGTTTTGGCAATCACGATATTTTTTTTCCGCAAGAAACAGTGTAAAATTGCGAGAAAATAATATTAAATTAAGTAAAAGGGTCAGTTTTTTTTTATACGTTTCACTTAATTAATGGATGCCCCCTAACGGGGCGCGTCGCTGATGTGCGAATGTATGCGTTATGTCGTTACATTAGGGCACGCCGGCATCTCGTGAGTGTGTGGGGAATCCTATCTTATAGCTGAACTAAATGCTGCCCGGCTCCATAGTTTTTGCGGTACCTAGATTGTTGAGCATTAATAACGTTTTTAATCCAGCCAACACAACATGCCGAGCAACACCAGTAGCTCTAGTATAAGCTTTATCGATACATATACGTTTTCGAACGCGTTTGCGTTTAGTTTCAATTTGTATGGCAACGCGTAGTTCCTAATAGTTACCACCAGAGGCGCTGTTCGCGTTACCATACAAATTGAAACTAAACGCAAACGCGTTCGAAAACGTATTGTATTGATAAAACTTATACTAGAGCTACAGATAGTATTGAACTAGACTAAATGTTTCAGCAGTCAAAAACACGGCACGGAATATTGATCGACTTTATTATATTTGTCTACGTAAGTTATAATAACTGAAACGATATTATAGATAAATTAACGAGAGCATGGAATTGCATATGTATTGTATGTTTACAGGAATTCTATATTTGAATTTTCTATTTTCTCATACTACCACTACTAATGCAATTCCATATTCTCGATAATTCATCGTGTCTATATCCGATAAAAAGAGTGATAAACCATATAATATGCATTGGTGAAAGTAAATGAGACGCCACTAAAAATCAGAAAATAACGAAAAAAATAAAAAGCTATTAATATTTTAAATCAACAAACGAATAAGGAGAATCAATAAAAATTCAAACTTTATGACCAACTTACATTTCTTGTGTTTCCACAAGGGTAGCACAACTTGGGACAGAAATATCAATTGTAACGTTTTATTGTTCAGATACCATTTACTATTGGACATTCCATTTACCATCGGTTGTTTCACAATATGTTTCAGAGGCGACTGCAAACATATGTGCACGACTGCACGTTATACAATATATTAACTTATATAGTTTGCACATTGTTAGCATCTTGTTAAAAATATTAATATAAAAGTGACTGGTTACTTAATTGGCAGGAAAGTGAGCAATATTAAACATATAGTGCTATTCACGCCTATTGCGTGGAAATTGCAAATAATTATAGGCATATAAATCTAAATGAGGTAAAATTGTAATTAAATATCAGAATACTACGTCGGAGCGTATCAAATTCATAGAAATTCTGTACAGTAGGTATACAGCTAGCACACAGTCTTGAAGCCTCAATTCAGACCATCTTTCGGCATACTTCCGTGCAGTGGCGTGAAATTTTTTCTTTTCTGGTCTTATATTAGTCGCCATCTTCCTATAGGGGCCTCTCGAAATGTGACTCACCGCGACTTATGGTCTACTAGCTTCTGCCCGCGACGCCCGTCCGCGTGGAACTCGTTTATATCGTAGCTCCATACAAATCCATTTCACCCCCTTAGGGGCTGTCCACATATTACATCATTTCAAAATAGGGGGGGGGGGTCTGACCATTGGACGACGGTAGTAAAAAAACGATGACGAATATATGGACAAGGGAGTGATTTCCAGGATAAAAACTATCCTATGTCGAAGGACGGGACTCAAACTACCTCTATACCAAATATCGTCTAAATAGGTTGAGCGGTTTAAGCGTGAAGACATACACTTTCGCATTTATAATATTAGTATGGATGCACGGCTACCACAAATGTAACACGACTACTGAAAGTCGCACGAGTAGGAGTAGTTTCTGCCTCTCTAACACCCGAATAGAATTTTTTTTTTTTTTTTTTAATAGTTTTAAGTGTCCCACTGCTGGGCAAAAGCCTCCTTCTGTTCCTTCCACGTATCCCTATCCTGGGCAGTCTCCCACCAGTCTTGGTCAAAGACGTCAAGCTCGTCTCGCCATCTCCGACGAGGTCTACCGCGACGCCGTGTTCGGTTGTGTGGGACCCACTTGGTGGTGATTTTAGCCCACAAGTCTACCGGCATGCGGCAGATGTGCCCGGCCCAGTCCCACTTAAGTTTGGCGGCTGCGTGAGCTACGTCAGCTACTTGCGTTTTGGAACGGAGTATTGTATTTCTAATGCGATCTGTTAGTTTCACGCCCAAAATACTGCGTTCCATGGCTCTCTGACAAACCTTGAGGGCAGATTTCTGAACTTTTGTCAAAGACCAAGTTTGTGCACCGTAGGTAAGGATTGGAAGAATGCACATGTCCATGAGTTTCCGTTTTAGGGATGTAGGAAGGTTTCCCTTCATATACTCCTTCATGGACCAATAGCTCCTCCAGGCGTTTTCGGTGCGTCTAGCAACTTCTTTGTCTTGTCGAGCCTGGAAGGAGAGTATTTGGCCCAGGTATAAGTACTCATGGACATATTCCATTCCTCCGCCATCCACTTCTATGCCCCTTTGGACATGGTTAGTCATGAGCTTGGTCTTTGACATATTCATCATTAATCCGAGCTCAAGGCTTGCTCTGCTAAGGTTTTGTAGCATGACACTGAGCTCCGTAGCTGACGATGAGAAAAGAACGATGTCGTCGGCGAAACGTAGATTTGTCAATCGCATTCCACCGACTTCGATGCCCTTGTTTCTCCACCCGGCCGCCAGCCTTCTGAACACTTCTGAACAGTTCAAGGGTACTGGTAAATAACTTGGGTGATAGCGGATCACCTTGCTTGACACCCTTCTTTATATGGAACGACGGTCCGGGAGACTGTAACTTTATACAAGCGGTGCTTGAGGCGTATATATTGTGTATGAGGTGAATATAGGTGGGTTCTATGCCCTGATCTTGTAGTGCGTTAAATATTGATGAGTGGGTAATACTGTCAAAAGCTTTGCTGTAATCTACGAAGGCTAAATAAAGGGGGATGTTATATTCGTTGTATTTTTCAAGAATTTGATTCAAAGTTTGTAAGTGATCTGTAGTAGAAAGCCCAGGTCGGAACCCTGCCTGTTCAGGAGGTTGGTTACTGACCAATTGAATAGGATTGGGGACTCTAATTTTTTTATTACTCCAAAAGAAAGAAGGCAATCAATATGCTTGGAAACGATAATCCTATTCAAATATCTCAAAAAATTACGAAGATAGTACAACCGTTTTAATATTGCTTGATAGAGAGAGAAAACGCTGGTGACATCACCGTCACGGATCTCGAGCGTCATAGTAAAACACAATCGTTCCATGTGAAGATGCGTATTGCGGAAAAGGGACAGAGTATACCCCCTCTTAAAACTTTGGACACATAACTTTGTGATTATTTATTATCTTGTGTAACTTTTTCAAACACGTTTAAAGTACATACTTGTCCTGCATGGGCGGCGGCACGGGGTGCGGCATGGGCGGCAGGCTGCGCATGTCCTGGTCGAGCAGCGTGGGCGCGGAGGCGCGCGCGCCGCGCAGGTCGATGTCCGCCATCGCCGGCGCGGGACGCGCTGTCAAACGAACACGTTTAAAGTACATACTTGTCCTGCATGGGCACGTTTAAAGCCGGCTCCACACAATACATGGACGTATAATACTCAGGACAAGCTATGGTAATAATAATACCACGGGCGAACGAGATGGTAGCATACAATTCTCCGAGTTCTTAATTTAGCTGCATAGGAGCCTTTCCGTCCCTCGTTGTGGCATCACGTATAGTCTGTCTAGAGTATTATATTATAGGTCCATGATACAATAGAATAGAATAATTTATAGACATTTTATTTTATAGACATATGACTTTATGCTAAATATTAAGAGACCGTTAAGACCACGTTACCCGAAATCGACCTATTTTACATTCAATAATAAACAATGAAATACTGAATTTTTTGATGGGATATTGAGATATGTTTAATAGCCGCCCTTGATACTTTTACGAACAAAAACACAATATTTTAAACTTTGCTCGATCATATCATGCCACGAAAAATGGGAAATGCTGATCTTATTTCGAGTTGTACATAAAGTAGGCGCAAAATTGACTCAAGTGAACAATTACAAAATATAGGCAATGATGTAAAATAGATCTTTTTACGAACACTTTCTTTAAAAATGGCTTTATATTTATTTATACACAATTTAGCTGGAAAACTGACCTGCGCGTCTCATTTTCGTAGGCAGATGGCCATGTGGCCTCGAGCTGGACGGACGTCTGTAGCGATTTTTGTCATTTTGACAACTGTATAATTCGCAAGTTTAATACCAGCAACCAGATAATAATATTTTGTTAGGGAAAAAATAAAGAATGTGATGTGGTTGGATAAGCACTGAAACTAGATTTTATGGTATTTTTACAATACGCACTAATATAAAAGTTCAATAAACACACCATTCGAACACGATTTTTCATATTTTTCTTCTTCGATCCCTTTATTAATGTAAAAAGTTCGAATTCGTTTCTTTAGAACGTGTAAAATTTATATATTACACAGGCCACATTGTCTTATATGGCGTATAGGTGTATGTGTGTGTATTTATGATAGATTTATAGTAACATCTGACATCAATCTGACATACTTATTAGGTAGGTCTGACATTTGACATTTACACTGTTTCTATTGATTTTGCAAAGCTAATATTCTAAATAAACAATATAAAGTACAAGGAGCACCGTATCATGTACCTACCTACGAAATATGAAGATTGTACCATTTATGATGTTGTAATCGTGGTCCTACCATAATGTTTACGCCATCCATTAAAACGCAGTGCTGCAGTGCCAACAGATGGAATCCTAATCATTAATAGAAAAACATACTTAGTTACAATATTTATAGGATCAAGCCGGGATCGTCTACAATTGAACGTTGCGCTGATCTCCCGGTAATACTTCTGCTGCTGTAGAAACTATCGATGACATAAATACATTAATAATGCAGCCGTCATGATGCTTCAAGATACTAAGCTAGCTACCAGCACAAATCAACTTCTTCATGTTTTTGAAACTGAAAGTCAAATGAAGAAGAACCACCTACAGTATGGCATAAACATGTGTATAATTTGTTACCTACGAGTATCATATCTGTCATAAGTCATTAACTTAAAAATAAAGCTATTTTATTTGCGAATTAGATTGGTCATTATATGATTTAATCTACTTACATAAAGATGATTAGATGTATTAAATGAAAATAAAACAACGTAGTAACTTCGTATTATTTTCGTATATAATAAAACAAGGCATGTAATGGTTTCATTTTCTTTACTCTGAGGTTATGGAATTCTCAAGGACATTATAATTATAACATATGTTGGTTATACTATAGGTAAGTACTTTGGGTGGACTATATCTAATACATATGTATACTGTAATACTGTATCTATCTTATAACTTCGTATCACTGTTTGAATTTTCACAGCTTCAGGGGATTGCAGACTTGTATTTGATTTTTAGGGTTTCGTAGTCAACAAGGAACGCTTATAGTTTCGCCATGTCCGTTTGTCCATCTGACCGTCTATGCGGTTTAGCTCAGTGACCCTTACTACTAGAAAGCTGTAATTTGGAATGGGTATAAAATCAATCACGCCACCAAAACGGTAGCATAAAATCTTGAAAAGTATATATTTAAGGCGACGTGAGCTCCAAAACGGATTTAAAAAAAATCGTAGCTCTTGTTTGGATTATAATACGGCTGCCCTAAATTTAATTGGCAATTTTGAGGCCTTTCTCGAGGGAAATCAGCTATTTGAATCCTGAGTTTTTGAATTTCGCTCGATAGAAAAAAATCACGAACATAGGTCTAAAATACACTTAAAAAAATCATAACAAATTATGCACAACAGCTAAACATATTAAAATTGGTTCTAAAAATCGGCAATGTTATGTTTGAGGGAAATCAGCTATTACTTTTTTATTTCTTAAAACGCACAAAAAAATAAAATTAAAAAACATGATATCTGCGCTTCCAAACACGCACTTCCATCTCGCTCACGCTTATGCTCAGTGAGAGGGAGAGAAGACCACGAACCTACGTCCCTAGGTACCTTATACGGAAAGTGGGGATGTATTTTTTTTCTCTCTAAACTCATGTTTCTCAGGGCATCTTTGGATAGCTTGTTCAAATATATTATGGGTTTCTGAAAACCACTTTCCAATCAGCCGTTTGCGTGATATTGGGCTTTTTAAAGCCCTAATTTTGTTCTACAGTCAATGTAGATAGCATGTGACTAGATTCATAAAATACCATGGGTCAGTTTTATTTATGCCCACACGCGGTGATGATGATGATGTGATGTAGCAATTATTTTATAAGACCGCGGATAGTCGGGTTGTAAAAGACGCACACTTCTTCAAGGTTCATTCTAAACTATGTCCTTAGAATACTATGTCCTATTGTTTATTTTAAAGTCATAACTTCATAAGTGGAACTTTTGTTCGCGGCATGCGAATCTCCTCGCTACGTAATTTTTGAAATCACTTTCATTATTCATGGATTCTCTTAAAACGTATACTGGATGGAAGATCGATATTTTTTGTAGAAGTTGGTAAAATCATAGCAAATTGTAATTTATGTTCTTCTGATTATTTTCATGCGATTTTGCACCTTAGTGAAAGCCGCATAGAGTTGTCAATCTAACGTGGGTACTAGGTAGCATTGACTTTTCAATTGTATGTCACCCACCGAAATATATCTAATAGACCGTCAGCCCACTCCCAATACGCCTACGTCTCATGACAACACAATAAAATGCCATGCACCTTTGACACCATCTGCCAAGTACTTCCAAGTGTTGTGGATAGCGCTCATTTTGAGGCTTAAAGACTCGAGCCCTAAAGACTCCCGAGGCTTAAAGACTCAAGTGACGAAAAGTCAATATTTTGCATTCATATGCGTAAATTAAACCAACACGGTTCTTAAACAGCATCGAGTCTTTAAGCCTCGGGAGTCTTTAAGGCTCGAGTCTATAAGCCTCGAAATGAGCGTTATCCACAACACTAACTTCCAGCCATTTCAGGACTGACAGACTAAGTTTTACTCTCCCTACGATTAAAGTTCTAAATGATGCCACTTGTCTCGTACTGTTGTCACATGACGTAAATATACCTACCCTTATAATTTTGACCGAAAGTGAAGGATATTTCAAACTTTCGGCCAATTTTAGCTGCGATAATCTTCTGATTCTGGCTCAGCACAACTTTCTTGACCTGTTGCGATGCATTTGATGGTGTTGTCATGAGACATAGGCGTATTTGGAGTGGGTTTACGGTCTATAAGAAGCATACTTAGAGTAAAATACGAAAATATAAATAAGTCACTGTCATTTTCCAGCAAGATCTTTAGACAGTTTTGAGAATTTTAGTTTATCTGAGGAGGTTGGTGACTGGTTCAAATTCTTTGTCACTAAAAATAAATTAAATCTTAGGTCAGTGACCTGTCACAGTAAAGTGAGATAGTGTGCGTGAAATGTAGTGGTGTGCGTTACTGGGGAGAATTACGATAACGTTGCGCCGCCAGCGGATTTTTTGTGTCGCGTATGTAGTTTCAAGTCGAATTAGAAACCCTTAACGTGCTCAATCGCTAGTGAGCCCGTTAATAGGCTGCCACTGGTAAATAATTGTGAATATTTAAATTTTACGATAGATATTTAACTGTATTTTTTATGTATCTTTTGAATACATCATAATAGTTTTTTACGTTGCTGGATTAGTCGATCTATGTATGAATTCAAAGAAAAAACGGCCGTTTTAACTTTGGACGCATAGATTGCCAAATCCAGCAACGTAAAAACTATTATGACGTATTCAAAAGATACTTAAATACAGTGGGTAGTGGCCTCCTTTTTGAAATATCTATCGTTAAATTTAAATAATCACAATTATTTACCAGTGGCGCTAGTGAGCAAATAACCCTTCAAGGCCAACAAAGATTGAGGGCCCTCATGGCCCACCAATCCCACCATACAGGACGGAACTATGCAAAGGGAGAAATACCTACTTTCATTTAATTCCATCACATGACTGCGTCCTTTCCTGCAGCCAATTGTGTAGGGGAGCCTTTATACTATAGTAATCCTTCGGAGTATAGGCATTTGCACTAACAGGCGACGCAAGGTCACATACATTGGCGCAACATTTTGAAATCTGCTGATTGATGAGACGAATTTATGTTCTTAGACAACATTAGTATATAGCTGCGCGCAAGTCAATACAAAGTGAGTACGAGACACCTTTGTTGGACTTGACTCTGATGTCTGATGACACATTGCCTCGCGCGCAGCGAGTGTTTGAAAATACTACAGTAGACACGGCGATTTGTATGAAACCCAAGCATTCGATACTGATATTCTCTGATATGATGTCTGATGATTCAGTATATTTCCCATACTTCTACATTTATAATTATGTAAACCAACAAGTAACGTATCACTAAATTAAGGGAATGTGGATTCCAATTGTAGGTAGATGATACTCACGGACGTATTGGTTAGACGGCGGCGGTACCGGGTTAGCCAGCAGTGGCTGAGGTTGCGGATCTGGTAAAAGAATACACAATAAGTAACTGGTAGCTAGTCGTAACTATTACTCCTAGCACTAACACAAGCATAATACATACAAAATTTGTTGCAAAATTCTTACCATCCGAAAGTGGTCTGAAACAGACAGTCTCTTTTCCTACCAAACCGGTCGCGGTTGCGGCGCGAACGCGGGTCGAGTGCGAGTTGTAAAGCATTTTTCACCTCACTAGCTCGGAAAGGCCTTTTTGTATGTTTGTTAACTATTGAAAAAATCGCTTTTTATCCACATGTGAACCGTAGAACGTTAAAAGTACTATGACGTAGAACGTTAAATGTTTATTTTTGTTTTTTGTAGGTATATTTTATGACAAATTTTTGTTTAACTTTTATTATTAACTTTTTTTTTTTTTTACTTTTTTTTTACGTTTTTTTTTAAAACTTTTTTAAAACTTTTTTTAAACTTTATTTTACTTTTTTTTATTTATTTTTTTTACTTTTTTTTTATCCTTTTTCTTATTTTCCTTGCTGTAGTGAGGTGAAAAGATTTGTGTTATACACGGGTGAAAAGTTATTTTACGTCTCGTGTGTTGTAACACTCGCTACGCTGAGGATTCTAATTTTGAACCACGCGCTTCGCTCGTAGTCAATCATAGAATCCTTTCGCTAGCTCGTGTTTCAAATGAACACTCGCAGGTAAAATACAACTTTCCCCCCTTGTATAACAATTAACTATTACAACTACACTTCAATCGTACATCGAACGCTGTTAGAGTGTGCAATCAAAGCAGCACCAGACTTAGCCAGTAAACGGATGTGTGTATTCGTCGGCAAAATGAACATCAATGAAAAAGTGATTGAATGGGGAATGGGTGAAAATTTTGGAAGTGCCTGATTAATTTTTTGGTGATAACTGGTGTAACCTTCATTAGCACCAGAAAAAAGTTGCAGACTTTTCAGCTGCGTCAATTATTTTTGAAAAATATAAATAGTTTCCTTACTTACGTTTTGGGTTTAGGACGGCGAATGAGACAATTTCCTTGATCCGTCTCATATTACAAAAAAATATTTTAAATATCTGACCCTGGCAATGACAAATATAGCTGCTGCAGCTGTCAATATCATTGCCAGTGTCAGTTTACCACGGATTTTTAAGATATTGTTTTGTATTATGAGACGGATCAAGCAAAGTGTCTTATTCGCCGTCCTAAACCCAAAACGTAAGTGAGGAAAATGTTATTTTTTTTTAAAGAATAATAGGCGCAGCTGATAAGTCTGCAACTTTTTTCTGGTGCTAAGGAAGGTTATTACAATCACCAAAAAAAATTATCAGGCACTTCTAAAATTTTCATCCATTCCCAATTGGTTAGAAAACACAAATGTTTGTATACTTGAGATTATATGAGTTGGCAGAATTGCATCAAAGTGGTCCATTCAAAAAGCAACTCTACCCTCCAAGGCAGAAGTTTCCAACCCCTTGAACGCGCGACCAACGAGTGAGTGTCCATGCAGCGCGGTAGCAAAGCGCGCCTGCGTTGCTACCGCGCTGGACTGGCCACGTTCAATGTGTGGATGCCTTTACATTGCCTGTAAGTTGATTCTGTTAAAAACAAAGAACTTTTTTTATGTAATCGTATATATTTACTTGGAGGTGCCATAGTTGGCATGTATGGGTTGGGCAGAGGTACTTTGTCGCCGGGGTGCATAACTGGAGGCACCGGATTGCTGGGATGAAGCATACTCTGAAACATTAGGATTTGAAGTAAGCGTCATGCCAATTTTCCATCACTTCTAAATACAACACATTTCAATGCATGCACATGATGCATTTGTAAAATCTTGTATTTTGGGCAAGGATTTAATAGTATTTTTCACAATCGTGTTATAATAGAGAGCTTTTTAGTCGAGTACCGTGTTTAGGCCACGAAGCTTGCTGAGTGGCCTAAGTAAGGTACGAGATTAAAAAGCTTGATTATAACACTATTGTGAACAATACTTTTTGTACGAGTTAATTAAAATTAATTTTCTACGAGTCAACTGAACTAATTAAACAAACTCGATACTGTTGAAACGAAGTGCAGCTCATCGCTCGTACGCTTGTTGATATCTTAAAAGACATCAACGAGCGTACGACATCAAAGCGATTATATTGGTCCAATTCAATACAGTTCAGTAAAGCAGCCACGTGATTGGTCGAATTTATTTTAGTTGTCTGGAGCGTATCGAAAAGTAGTTATTTCGATTGTTTCGACAGTAACATGGACTACAACTATGAAAAGAGTGACGTTGCAGTATTCTCTATGAAATCTTAATACACATATTTTAATCGTCGAGTACAAAAATATATATATAAAATGGTGAACATGGAATTAATAAAAAAAATTGCAGGATTACACGCCCGAATTTCATTGCCGCACGGCCGTGCAAGCATATACGACGTGTTTATGTTGACCTATAATACTAGTAAAGACTCACTTTCTGAGCAAGTGCATTGTAATCGTTATTTACAATGCACTTGCTCTGAAAGTGCGCCTTTATATGGTTCAACATAAACACGGGAAGTCCGCTCTGTGCCCACACGGGCCAGCGGGTCGGGGTCCCCCCGTGCGGGAATGGATTTCGGGTCAATATTTTACACGTTCGAGAATGAGATTTCATGAAAGTTAAAATTTCACTTTTTATTTATATATTTTTTATTTCCTCGCATGATGCATTGTAAAATGTTGTATGATACACGTGCGGATAGGTAATTCCCATATCGTGTCGATCAAAAACACTCTCTGACGGTCGTGTTTTTGGTCATCGCCACTCGTTGGAAATTACCTACTTTCCGCACTTGTATTATAAATAACTATTTCATCACACTTGCTCGTAAAAGGTTTATTATAGGCAAGTTTATAAAGCAGCTATACCCGATTTACCTCCCGCGGGAGTTATCGATTTATAACTCCCGAGGGAGTTATGAGCTGCTGTGTAATCTGATTGGTTAAAAACAAATCAAACAAATTGGTTGGCAAATCTAGTTGGCCGCGCGTCACAAGAATTCTTCTCTGTGATTGGTTGAAAAAAATCTAGCAGGCCATGCGGCGCCACGCCCCCTCGCCCTCCTCAAATTTGTAAATGTAGTTGTCAATTTCGTAAATTTTTGAGTGGTGCGGTTATATGAAACTTAGATTTTTCTGTCTTTTGTAGTTATTTATTTCCTCGCAAATGTGATGAAAAACATTGTGTGTATCACGGGCAGTAAGGAGATTATTGCACAATGTACTATTCTCTCACACTTTGAAACACAAGGATTAGTCGAGGGGCATTAATTTTAAATTGGTTTTTCTCTAGCTGTTTTTAAGTGGTTAATTAAACTTGATACTTACAACAGCTGTCGCCGGGTCAACAATCCTCATAATGACCTGTGCTTGCAACAATGCATATGCCAGCTGCGGGTTTTGCAGTAGCATATTTCTTGCCTCTGTTGGGTTGTTCTGAAAAACATTTTAAAAATAATTTACTTTCAAAACAAAGTTTTAACCGACTTCAATTCAGTACTCCGCCAAGCCACATGAACATTTCCACATTTTTTTTCCAATTTACCACATGAACTGATTTTCGAGAACAAAAGCGTTGATTTTTAGACCAATAAACCAAATCGCTGTATGTGGGCCGATAATATTTGAGGACTTCCGTCGATTCCTCAAGGATCTCAGAATTACCTTTGGCATTTCATTGTTTGCTATTTCAACGGAATAATATCAGAATCTGTGACGTACTTATATAGTTTGAAGTACATCATTGAGACATCACACAAGCCACAAGCCATCTGTGGTCTTCATCATCACTTCCACTTAACCAAATTTATGATTTCCGGGTGTAAATACACGAGTTATAATAGAAAATACCGAAATAACGACACGCGTGCCTAATTAATATATTTGAGGAGTTCCCTCAATTCCTCATGGTTCCCACCATCCAACTGGGGTTTTGGAAACAATGGGACCAATCTGGAAGCATATACTTTCAGTTAAAAAAAAGAGTTCTGAGGTAACAAACATAAAAAAAAAAAAATACATCCGAATTGAGAACCTCCTCCTTTTTTTGAAGTCGGTTAACAGCTTTATGCCATGTTTACATAAGTATTTAAGATAAGATGTACAAAATATTTTCTAGTACATGTTGTGCTCATAAAGACTTGTAATACTCGTACCTACTGTCACTGCTAATCATGAGAACATCACAAGATATGTTAATAAACATGTACAACATGTTTTATGAAATGAAATAGGGGTGTAGACTCAAAATGTATTATTACTCCAAAAAAAAGAAGGCAAGAAAATATGCCTAGTGACGAAAATCCCATTTAGGTATCTCAAAAAATTACGAAGCTACAACCGTTTTAATATTGCTTGTTAGAGAGAGACAACACTCGTGGATCGTGACGTCACGATCCCCGAGCGTCATACATAGTAAATGACAATTGCATTTTGCGAAAAAGGGACAGAATATACCCCCTCTTAAAAATGTGTGATGATTTAATCCCCTGCTTTACTTTTGTCCTCCATTTGACAATATTTTTAATCTTTTTTCGAGAATATTCATCATTATTGGTTATTTTATTTGGTGTCTGCTACACCCCTATTTTTTTTTATACAACGGCGGTGGCAAACAAGTTTACGGCCTGCCTGATGTTAAGCAGTTACCGTAGCCTATGGACACTTGTGACTCCAGAAGAATCACAAGCGCGTTGCCGACCCTTTATTCACTTGAGGATTCGCTGTGTTGGCAGATAAGAGGCATGCAGGTCCCTCACTCCCAACACAGCGCATCCTAGGGAGCTCTGACGACCTTACTCACCACCAGGAACACAACACCACATGCTTCACAGCATGCAATAATATAGCAACACTACAAAGCAGTGGTATTATGGCTGCGGTCTTCTGTAAGGTGGAGGTACTTCCCCAGTTGGGCTGCTCCACATACGAGCGAGATGACATTCCGCTGTGCCCTATCTCCCTATTGGTTTGATTGCACTTGTGTGGGAAGATGAACATACACACTGAACACGCCTACACTTACACCCACAGAGACGATGTTTATACCTGCAGACCTACTCAAGTTTTTTTTAATACCACATTGGTAGCAAACAAAAGTTTATGGCCTGCGTGACCGCTTAACGCGATGGTAAGTGACCAGCATAGACTATAGACGCCTGCAACTCCAAGGGTGTCACCGTGTTGACCCATTAAGAATTTATACACTCCTTTCTTGAAGAACCCCATATATTATATACAGGGTGTTCAGAATAACGATGTAGGAACTTAAGGTGGTTCGATTGCCATACAAAGCGTTAGTTGACATTCGCAGGCTAACGGCGTGATATTTTAAGAAACTTATGTAACAAACTTTCATCAATTGGCTTCCCATTTGCGCCAAATTCCCCCTTTCCTAGAATAAACTTGTATAAACTAGATTAATTTGAGAAAAATAGTTTTCCCAAAATATCACGTGACAAACCAATTTCTCAAATTAATCTAGTTTATACAAGTTTATTCTAGGAAAGGGGAAATTTGGCGCAAATGGGAAGCCAATTTATGAAAGTTTGTTACATAAGTTTCTTAAAATATCACGCCGTTAGCCTACGAATGTCAAATAACGTTTTGTATGGCAATCGAACCACCTTAAGGAGGTGATACACTGGACTATTAGGAAGAGTTTGAATTGAACCTTATATGTATTAGTCCAATCTGTTAAAGTTTTTTTTTAATTCGTGTTTCGACTAAGACAAACTCTAACAAAGGTAAGGTATAATGTTCAAACTCTTCCTAATAGTCCAATGTATCACCTCCTTAAATTCCTATATCGTTATTCCGAACAAGCTTATAGTCCTCCTCATCGATTTACTAGTCACTTCTAAGGCGAGTGCGAAGCAGCAACAACAGCCTTCTGAAGGAGCTGGCAGAGCGTCTCAACTGTCCGCTTACCATGTACTGGTCGCAGGTGGTTATTGGGAAGGCCAAATAAATAATAAATTTAGTTAAATAACGTAACATAGTTATAAATTAGTTAGTGTTATTTTATATTTTTTGTTCTTACTAACTAACTAACTCTCTATGGATCATATCTGGTCTGAAATAAACAATTTTTATTTTTTATTTTATTTATTACGGAGTTTTTCTTTGTCGGCTCTAATGTGGCTTGCAAGCAGAAATTTAGTCTTAAATTCCCTTTAGCACAAGGCATCTACATGGCAGTAAAGACGCCTTGCTGAATGATGTCTATGGGTTTGGAAGGAAAAGTGGATAAAGATGGAGGAGGCTTGTACCCTTGGGGACCACTATGTGGAAATAAAGCTATAATAATAAAAATAATAAACCCGCGGGGGCAGCTTGTGGCGAGCTGACGGTGTTTTAATATTATTTTTTTTTGTATTTATTTATTTCACCATAAAGTAATATGTGCATTACATGGTATGTCAATAACAATTTGTAAAAATAAAAGAAATAAATTACAATAAAATGAAAATGATACTTATAGCTAATAACATAGTTCAAAATGTTTGTAAGCTAATATTGCTTGTTAAATATTCTGATACGGAGTAAAAGGCATGTTTCCTGTTGTAGTTTGATATTTTCTTCTTAAAACTTGAATTGGCAATGATGTTATTTCAAAAGGTAATTTGTTGTACATTTTTATCTTTAGAAAAGCACCCTGTTTTTGACATTTTGTAAGCCGCAACTGTGGTAGTACCAATTTGTGTTTAAATTAAATTAAATAGCAATTTATTTCAGACATTCATCCATAGGTATTACACATAGGTGGGTATATACATAAAAGCAAAAATAATAACAAAGTAGATTTTGAATTTTAAAATAATAAACATAACTAAAAGAATTAACTAAACTACTTATAACTAGGACCGTGAAGGGCCAACCACCTCTTCATCACGGGTGTGTTCCACCTGTCAGCAAACACGTTCAGGATGCTGTTTGTGGTCGTGCGCAGGCGGGTAAGCACGGAGGATTTAGATCGCGTATTATTATAGTTATGTATATCAGACAATTTAGGGAGGCAATCCGTTTGTCTGTGTATTTCTAAAAGGGAGTTGTAAATAAATAGTGAAATGACCGTCATTATGCCCAGCCAGCCTCTCGAAGTGTGGTTTGGTTGTGTCTCTTCGGTTGACTCCGCACATGATCCTGATGGAATGCTTCTGAAGCACTAGTATTTTTTGAATCTCTGATGCGTTCCCCCAGACAGTTATAGCGTAATTTAGTAATGATTGTATGTATTGTGAGTGGCGACATCGCGGACCCCTAATCTCCAGAGGGCCCATTTGATCTGGTCCTCGCCTCTGTGCTTGCCTTAACCAGCCGGCCAAAGTGGAGTCGCAAGAGCGGAACCTATGCTCCAGGTTGAAAGTGTAAAATGTCATAACACCGGCGGCCCTTGAACGGAACACCGGGATCTGGCGCACCGCAGACTCACCTCTCGACAACCTCACAGCCGCTCAGACGTGTTGCTCCATTGTCGCACTGTGCGTGCGACTGTTTTGTGGGGCCCACTTAGCGAGTTGGCGAGTCACCGCCTGCCTTCATACAATTTTGAGACTGATTGTCACGGCAGGTGTCCGCTAGTCTCCTTCCATAACCCATTATCCGGCCAACTCTGTGATCCCGTCGCGCCGGTACAAGTACATGCCGGCGGCCGCCAATTTGGCGGCCCATTAGTAGCTGCCACGCGTTGGGACGGGACGCTCGCACGGTTGCAGCGCGTTGCATGCGATAGAGAGGGATGGCCACATTTAGGCACGTTTGGCGTACCTAAACAGGGTATTTGTTAACAGAGAACCTTCTGTACTACTATTACTTATTCTGTGACTCAACTCAATAGCCCATGACCTTACTTTCCATCGCAGTCACAGTGCTGCACTGCAATACTCTTTGCACCTGGCAGAGATCATCACCGGTTGTATCGTGTTGTGCGCTCGGAGATGGTATCCGCCATGTGCATCCCTCGCTTTAGATTATTTTTGTCTTAAAGGTCCTCTGCGCTGTTGGCTTCGGCCCCACGCATGCCTTCCAAAAGTCCGGGACCCCATGGTCCCGTGATATGGCACAGACATAAAAATAATAATAATGGGTTTGGAAGAACCCCACACTGTAGTCCCAAAAAATATTTTCAAATTGCTTTTGTAATACAAAACATTTGGAAGTGTTAGATAAAAAGCTCACCTGCACACAAAGTTTCATCTGTTTCATCAGTTCAAACATCTGCTCAGGGGGCAGAGTAGCGACAGCTTTGCTAATGGCTTCTGGAGCTTTTTCCGGCTCCACTGCCTCTCCATAAGGGTTTTCTACCTAAATGGAATAGAGCACATTTCAATAGTTTAAGATTGCTAAATATCAAAAGAATATTACATGCTTAGTATATAGATTATACGGATGATTCAGGAGATGAGCAGGATCAACACTACAGATTTAGTAGATTATAAACTACTCAATTGTACCAGCATTGGTAAGATTAACATTCATTGTGGTGATGATGATTTTGAGAATAAAACTTTTACATAACAAAATTAAAATAATAATAACGGCGTTTAACATAGTTACAATGGTGAACGATCCATTAACATTTACTGTATGTGTAGGGTTGGTCCTGCTCACGTCTCCTGAATCACCCTGTACTATAGTATTTTAAGTTTGAATTGCATAGTTTTATATATGTATATCTAGTTTTATATCTAGCTAGATATAAAGATAAAAGATGGACCCTCCAAACAACGAAATGGCGAGGTCCAGCTGGAAAAAGCAATGTAGGTAGAAAAAGATGGGTTGACAACATCATAAAAACGGCAGGAAAAAACTGGACTGAAACAGCAACAGACAAGGAAAAGTGGAAAAAGATGGAGGAGGCTTTTACCCTTGGGGACCACTAATGTGGAAATAAAGCTATAATATATGTATATATATATATATATATATATAATATGCCTTTTGTTTTTTGTAATGCTTTGTTTGTCACAAATAAATTATTTGATTTTCATGATAATTATGTTGGGGTAGTATGTAATAGATAAATGACTTTTTCTTGTTGTCTTTCTGTTCCATGATCCATTCTGATGGTGGCTTCCGGGCTGTCAGAGCCCTTGTATCACTGCGACCATTGCTGATCTATGACCCATACAAAAACAGGTTAATTTTTTAGAAAAGTATTAGAACCATAAATACAAGATTTTATAGAGTAAACCCCAAGACAGCTCCATGGCAATGATCTACAAGAAAAAGATATGCATCAAAATATTAGGAAGATAGTCAAAAAATAGAAAGGCATACCTGAGGACCTTGCATGAGAGCCTGCATTTCCATCCTTGATTTCTCAGTACAAGCATTATCAACTCTCAAAGAACGGCCACCTATTTCATAGCCGTTAAGATTCCTCATTGCACTGAGCGAAGTCTCCTGATCCTTGTACTCACAAAACCCATAGCCCTTCGGCTTGCCTGACTCTCTATCAAATACCAGCTTAAACGACAATACTGGGCCAACCTCGCTGAATATGTCTTTCAGTTTTTCTTCTGTGGCTTCATATGGTATGTTACCAACTGAAAAATAGAAAGCATATTTGTTTATTGTTTAATTTCATTTATTTAAGTTTTATTGCACAGTAAAAAGTTACAAATACCAAAGGCAAACACAATGCCATAAGACATTCTCTACCAGCCAATATTTAAAAGGCCAAACAGAAAAAAATTATAAGTATATAAGTTTTAAATCTCTTATGTACCAAAAACAGATCTCATGGATTTATCCATGATACTCTGTTCTTCCTTTTCCTTGCTCTTGTCCATTTTCGCTGCTTTTCGACTAGACTGAAGTGTAAAAAAAGGACGGCGTCCTTTCTGTATTTGATATAACCTGAAATGTACAACAGAATGAGACGGTGATGATAGCAAACACGCAATTATTTCATAGGATTAAAATATTCAAAAACAATTACCGGTTTTACTAACTTGCAATTTGCTTTTGCACTCTGAAGAGATACGATACGATATCAAATCAAATCTTTAATCAAACAACTCTCTCCTCTTCTCTTGTTCTTGTCATTCTTGACAATGACATTTGACATTATTAAAAAGAGCTGTTCAACACCGCATTTAAAACGACGTTTACGGTTATGTTTCAACAATATTTCCGTAGGAATAAAGTGGCAAATATACTAGATTCAAATTTCTCAAAAAAACATGCACTTTCTAGGAGTGCATCACACAATAGTATTTTATGCAACTGTTGTATAAGAAGGGTCTTAAAAGGCTCGCATCGCAATAAAAGACGCCACGAGCGTTTTTAGACCAGTTATACACCGTTGCATACAATACTTTTTCTACGACAAATTTTAAATAAATAGCAGACTACAGAATAGTTTAACTTTTCAGGCAGCAAGTTTTCAATTCGTAAAAAAAAAATATATATATTTAAAATTTGAATCTATTTATTTCAGATAAAGTACTTAACTAAATTACATTTTTTTGCAAATCTCTATGCGAGATTATGTGCGCGGTCACTCGACTCACTTCATAATTGTTATCTTAACTATTATACTTTATAACTTCTATTACAATTTATACACATTGTTATTATGAGTAGTTTTTAATTTCGGTAGTGTGTAAGTATATTCTCCAGCATATTTGCCCTTTGTAAAATATTCTTTTAGAATTTTCTTAATTTGTGGATGTTTTTTTGTTTCCAGTAATTTTACGAGCTCTTTAGGTAGTTTATTTAATATATCTGGAAGAATACACCGACAAGTTCTTTTACCATATACGTTGTTTGACTTAGGTATGGGGTACAAAGGTAAATACTGTAGATGGCGTAGCTTTTTATGTCTCTCTGTTTTTGTTAGGCACGGTATTTTGTCAAATTGCTCTTTTATTATAATTGCGCTAACTTTGTCAAATATATTCATAACTTTGCTGTCGCGACATCTGGCAGTTGATATCGCGAAGACTTTAACTCGTGGTCGGAACGTGTAGTGACGCCTTAAGATTATTTGCACTGGCAAGGTTATGATATAGTTGTGACTGTGGGTAGACTAAAGTGGGAGTTTTGGAGCATTTAATCGTTTGTTCCGTGGAAAAAGCCTCATTTTATCATGGAGCGGCAGCGAAGGTCGAAGAAGTCTACGGAGTTCTCGCCAAGGAGCCGGGGGCTACGCAGGTGGTCTCTGAAAGCTAAGTGTCTTAGTTTCTTAGTACTTTATTTGTTCTATGAAGATTTATTTGCTCTGATATAATTGTGTGCTATAATCTACATATTCTAAAGGTTTTATACTAGAACTATTTCCTGAATCCTGTGTTACTTAATGACAATTAACCATCGCGATAACATGCTACAGTAGCCTGAGAACATAGTTACTTCTGATAGATAATATGCCCTAGTCATGATGACAGTATATAGGGGAGGTACCTCCATAGTTTCTCGGTCGAAGGGCGAGAACTAGATACAGTAATATAGTGTACACACCTTATGTGGCTAACCCTAGTGAAGGAACGACTATTCGTATATTTAGGAGAAGACGTGGTACAACTCCAGTTGTTCAGTAGGTAGAACTTATATGTGCTAAGTTTCTAAGGCCTACGTGACAGGTGTGTCATGGTTATCTTTATAACCACAGATGGTAGACGCGAGCGTCACCGTGCGAGTGCCGCGAGCGTCATCGTCTAGAAAAGCGAAGCAGATATCCGTGGACTGCAGAGATGATTCAAGGTAGGATTCAGATTATCCTTCCTATGTCCACATATAAACCCTTTCGCGGCGCCCTCTAATATTGCGCAGTCTAACTGTATTTGTACCGGTTACATTCCTATATAAAGAGAGGGCGTTCGCGACATGGTGAATGGTGCTGGGATATTTGAATCCGTGCCTATATCGGTTATATTGAGCTGGTAGGCAGTCGGAGTAGCCAGTTTGTTTCAGGCAGTTTTATCTTAACCCTTGGTTTGGCGATTTAGTGGCGTGGTGGAGTATGGTGTAGCATACTTCAATTATTTCTCGATGCACATACAATTCCTTGATTGATTGAAACAAGCTAACAGCGGTATGATTTATTTGTCCCATTTTTACATTTGTTTGAGAATAATGTAAATTTTAGCTAAATTATACGTGGTATAGAATGTATTACATACAATACCAGTTGAATAATGATACAATAAATTAGAGCTTCTATGGAACACTAATGGTGATGTCAATTCAGCCGAGGGCCCCGGCTAGTTGCTTCTCGATCAGTGCTTCAATGTTGTAATGAAGGTTCCTTTTAAAGTTCTTCCATGTTTTTGAATAAAATTAATGTTGGTACGTTGCTATTTTGAACATTTTGAGAACATGTACAGTTTATAGAAGCTAAGAAACAGTTACCGTATAAAAATATAAGATGGAAAAGCAACGGATTAACTGTTTCCATCATAAATTTTTCAGTCTAATTTGATGTAAAAGTGAAAGATCGAAAAAACTGTTCTATTTATATTATGTCGGATACCATATTTTAATGAGTATCAAGGATTTGTGCTTGCATTGCATTCAGATAGTGATGGAAGTACTTCTAATTATATTATAAAAAAAAGAGGGTAGTTGAGAAGAGTCGTGGCGATGAGACGAAATATTTCTACAAAGTGAGTCGAGTTAAGTGTTGAAAAGGATTTAGAAGTTCGTGATTTGGAAAGGGCCGTTAATTTGTGAGATATGCAGCGAATTACCTTTAGATAGTTAACAGTAAGAAAGTTGGCTTAAATAAGTACGAGGATCTCCGGGTTAGATTCAGTTTGAGAGGATTATCTTGAAGTTTAGAATCGATTGTTTCCTTCAACAATGTTTGTAACAGCAGTGGTACGAGATATGACCGCAAAGGTACCTACATACTGTTTTTGTGAAATGCATGAACGTTTCTTTCCGGGATGTGATTCCTACAGGACCTGCGAGGGTGACCGGTGGCACTGCGTCGTGGCGCGTTGCAGCTTGATTTCTATACGAGGTGAAGTTCGTTAGTTTTTTGCTGCCGACGCATATGAGTGTCGTCATGGTTGTTCCTGAATTGTTTTGCATTTCGGCTTGATGCTGATGCTTTGATCTGACTTGTGAGCTCCAATTATTGTTGGCCGTGGTGATGTTAAGGTGCAGCAGTGTTTATTGTCCCCGAGCGATTGCAAACGTGCATGGGTGAATCGATTTTAGGGTGTTTGAGTGTAGGGAGAGGTGCTATTTGTGAGTACGTAATTTTGGCTAATACACGAAAATGGCTCTTTGGTTGTAGATCGACAGGTTGACTTCCAGTGGTTATGGTGTTGGAGGAGAAATTGTTACCTGTTTATCGTGTCTGGGTGGTTCCTAGTGCCGTCGAATTTTGTTTGTTGTGGGTGCTTGTTGCAACTGTGTAGCCGTGTAAAATATTAAAGGCGTGAGGTTGGACGCAGCATTTGTTTACAGACAGAAAGGCGTGACCCTCTCTCCTTCGGCGGTCGGGTAGAAGCAGCAAAGCGCAGGGGAAGTGGATTTAACTAGGTCGCGCAACTTCGGTTTCATACGTACATTGTTATTGTTCCAGGAGTGATTGACTTGCTGCCTATTGCGTAATTATGTTGTAATGTCGTTTCAGTTGTGTACGAGTCCTTGCAGTTTGCGTTTATGGCAAGTATCCATAACATATTTACATTCAACGTTAATATTTTCAGTTACTCAGTACATTGTATATTCGTGTTGAGCATTTCAGTGCAATAAAGAGATTTCAACGAACTTACGGAGTCATATTTTTGAGAAGGTTAAAGGTAAATTACATTAAACGTAACATGTTATGGAACGAATTCATTTACCAGTATTTTTCCTTGGACTATATTAACTTGGTAATGAGTATGAGATCTCGTAGGATTAACCAGTATTCTATTCTAATAATCATGCGTACGAACGACTATACCTAGTATATAGTAGGAGTATTTATGTATGTATGTTGGGTATAAGTAAAAGCAAAAGAACTTGCCAGACTTTTGAGTCAGAGTGGTCAGTCATATTTTGTGGTAAAGCAATAGCTTTTGTGAAAATCATATCAGTCGATATTTTATTTCATGCGCAATTATAGCGGGATTCTCATGGATCATTTACAATTATGGATTTCGTTTCCAATGTCGGCCTAGTATTTTTTATACATCATCATCAGATCATCATCAAATAGCAATAGAAAGTAAAAATACGTGTGAAAATTGAAAGAATCACTATAGTTATGCATATAGGGTACGTTTAATCATGGAAATAATCAGACGGAGAGCGGATGAGTATGGATTTAAAACGGAAAAATCATTTTTGTCTTTACAATTAAATTCAATGCGACTTTGACTTATTGCTTTCATCTTATTTTAGAGTCATATTATTTAAATACCTATTAATGTGATAATTGACTATTGCTATTTATAGTGCCGAATTATGTGGATTAAAATATTAAAGTAAGTAAACTTGGTTAAAGGAAGAACTTAGAATCAATGTACCTAGTGCACAGACTAGCATAGTAGTAATGATTACATAGATTAATTAGGAATAGATATATATTATTCCGGTACCCAATAGTACATACATTTTGACGCAGATTAATAACGGTCGTACATATAAAGCTTGAACAAGCTATGATGCATAGTATGCCTATCTAGTATTAATTATTTTTCAGTGCGTATACGTTCGAGATATTTATCCAGTTTCATGTTTTACTTCAGAAGCATAGGTACATGCGAGTAACGGTATTGTTAAGGGAAGGTTTCATACAACTTCGAAATATAAGACCGCGTTTTATGAGTATGTGTCCAGCCTATATTCAGATCATAGAAATGTTTCGGTCTACAAATTCCATTGCAGGATGGGCGTGTTGTTGGAACTACTTGGAACAGTGTACGTACCTATCACTCGTGCCTTCGTGAACGATTCTAGTAATGATTTACGTTCTAATCGAGCAGTTTATTTCACGCCGTTGGATTCCACTCTTGTTGTTAAAGTTTCTATTACTTAGTGCCGTCTCTTTGGTTCGTCGTGTGCGTACATATAAGAAGAAGAAGAAAATAATTTATTTCAGTGTAAGTGTATAAGGAGATGAAATGCCGAAAAATAAATTTCATGATACCTATTGTATATAATAATTCTGATAGTGAGCAACCGAAGACGGCTCAAAAATTTGTTTCAGATTTCTGAGAACGACTGCTGCCTTCTGAGTGAAAATAATATGATTTTCCAACATGACGTGATAGTTTCTTCTAAGTAGGTACTTAATAATAATCGGGTTAAAAGTTTTCTGATACACTAGCGAAACAGTTTTCAATGTAGTGATTTATAGACGAATGAGATAATGATTGGGTAGTATAATATGTCTACGTACGAGATCAATCAAATGTTTTTCTTTTTAACAGAGTTCTTCGTCTATAATCTCATTTCTCGTTGCAGCGTGATTGTAGTGGTGTTGATACAACTGTTGATTAATTGTTTATGGCATAGTTACGTACTATGGTACTCGATTATTTTCATAGACAGATGGGAATACGTAGGGTATGTAGTTACTAACCTACATGTAATATATAGGCAGGTGAATAATGGTGTAAAAGTTACTGAGTTATTCATTGAACATACTTCAATATGTAGGCGTTAAAATTAATTAATAGTATTTGGTTACGTTTGTCAGTCTAGGACGTACCTAACCAACTCATGATGTAGTCACGTGAAGTTAATGTGGTTTTCACATATGTGTACCTAGTTATATCATCGGGATAGACTTGAGCATTTCAAGTATGAACTGGTAGGTATTGTGTGCATAACCGTGTGTAGTTGTGTGAAGTTTTGTGAGTCTTAAGCTCAATACCTACTCGACTAGTTATTTCAAATAATAAGCCTTACCACTGTTATTGTAATAGTTATGTACTATACCGGATACGACTGGGAGGACATCATCATCATGTACTGTATTGATCGTAATATCTACGCGAACTGTAGGTACAGTAAAATGTTATTAAATGTTTTCATCTTCTTGCTTAATGGAATAAATAATCTAAATACATCAAGTATAGTAATTGTTTGAAGAATAAAGGAAAGCTAGTATGTCGTTAGCTATGTTTGATCACAACCAGTTGAAGTACCTAGATGAGTAATTGATATTCTATATAAATAGTTCAGCACTGAAAATGAAAGGATTCATCATCATCATATCAGCCGAGGGGCGTACACTGCTGAACATGAGCACTCCCCCGGGGAGTGCCGGGGTGGCTGGTCCTGCGCCACCCGCATCCAACGAAAAGGAATAAAAAGAAATGTGGGAAAGGATGAAATGTTCGAATCAATTTATATGTTACACGCGAAATGGAAATAATTCTATAACCCCTGAATATTAGACAAGACATAGGTAGTATATATCAATAGAGATTTGTATATACATTCAAGTACTTAGGTACTACGAGTTCGTTTAACTTGTCAATGACGTTTAATGCATAATATCACAGATTATCTTAAATCGTGCTCATCATCATCATACCGGCCGAAAAGTATCTAAAGTATGGACATGGATGACTAAAAGGTTTCAATTTTACATATAGGTAATGACTTGAGTAATACTTGTATATGTAGACGGTATACCATCACGTACATAAATTTTCCTATTTTGGTTGATATTGAGTATTTTTTCTTGTTGAAGTTTACTATAAAGTCAAAAGAATTGAGCCAGCATTGATAAAGTAAAGAGTTTAAATATGTCAAGTATTGGTCGGGCAGACTTAATAAATACGACTATTTGAATGAATTGACAGTTATTAATTATTTGCAAGATTTAGAATTTTCTCTGAGAGACATTGTATTGAAATTTGAAACGTCTGGTAACTAACAATACAAAGAAAGATACAGTTACCTTATTGAGAAAGATATTTTGGTCGCTGAAATAAGTAGTAGACCTACATGGTATCTAGTATGTCGAAATCTTGATTTGACACTTGGTTGTTTAGCCAGTAGCTATGGTGAAGCTATTAGTGTAGTTCTGTAATGATTTATGTAAGTCTTATCCAATACTTAGGTATTATAGTTCGAATGATGTTCAGACATAGGAACTTAGTCGAAAGTCAGCTCTTGCAGTAGAATTCTGCACTCACGATGAGAAATGGTTTAATACCTAGATAGTGGTTTCTAAATAGAAGATCATAACACTATTTATCCTTGTAGGAGGCCCGATTATCATTCAACCGATTTAGGTCGCTGATTCGGTGCTCGGGAGTATCATTGCTTGTTCGTTTCAGATATACATTCGAAGTCAATACTCATGGATTCTAATTTAGAACGTTAGAGAAACATAGCCGATTTAGTTAATCATTTGGCATTAAGAGTATAGGAGATATTTATTGAATCTACATCCAAGTTGCACTACTAATGATCAACATCTGGTGACATGCTGTTTTATGAGATATGTATTGAATTATTGATAATGTGGTACCGGGTATTAGTAGCGAGAAGGAGAAGTCAGTGACTTGTTCAAAAACTAACGAGTAATTAGAAGGTGGTTTTGAATTCGAATAAAAGTTGACGTATCAGTATATCGTAACGTACCAGTAAGAGTTGAAGTGTTGGTATGTCGGGGTATGTGGAAGTTAAGGTTGTTTAACATTTGCAAAAGCTTCGAAAGAATCGGATAGTCGTCCTCAGCGTTCGAATAACCTCTGATCTAATCTAAAGAGAGATACGTGGGAATATACTGGTCGTCAGTTGTACTAGACGGAGTGATGGAAGGAGATTATTGTTTCAGGGTAGACAAGACAACTTCCGTCGTTAAAGAATAAGCGATGCTGAAGGTACATCGTTTACTAGTTTCTTGAAATTGTTACAGGTCGTGTCTTATATTACACGATTTTTTCAGGGCATGTAACTCAACTGATCAAGGTATCTAAGTCTTTGGTAACGATAGATAGAAACTGAAGGATGGAGGTTCGATAGATACCTACCGCTCAAATTTGTTGATGTCTATAAGTTTGACAGGAATGAGATCGATAGCTGGTATAACCATCCTAACCTGTTTTAGTTATCGTCGGAAAAGGCAGTTTTTCTTTTGGTTGGGGAGGGTCTATCGAATATGTTGAGCCTATCATTTCATTACCAGAGATCGGAGAGTGAGTGATAAGATTGTGGAAGTAAACTACATAGCATTGATTTCGGGAATACTAGAAAGGCACAGAATAGCTTTGGTTCCCTTTATTCTAATAAATTAATTTCTTTTGGTCTGTTTGTTCGGAGGTACTGAATTTGAACACCTTAATTATAATGTATGTACATGACTTAACAGCGAATGAAATAAAATGAATGAGATTTGATTTGTTGATTTGGACTTCGGGAATTGAGAATAGTAATTGATGTTGCGAAGGGATATAATTTGAGATGAAGCTTCGTAATGATATAGATGACGTCATTGACAATGACTGTGACAATGAGTTAAGAGAGAATATGCCATGATGGCCTGCAATTATACAGAAACATCGAAAGCTAAGTATATTTATAGATCTTAGTAAAGCTCACAATGGGTTTATGGATTTCTCTAGACAATTAATGTATATATATAGGGATTGCCACGTGATATACGTGATGAGATCCATGTTGTGAATGTAAAATCTGAGCTCATCTTAGGTAAGGCGGAAATGGTACATCTTATCGAGGTGCTGCGGCTTCGGCTGCGGTGATCTCACGTTCTGTTGCGAGACCCTGCTCGCTTATCGAAGTGCGGATGACTGCAGACATCCGTGACTTCTGTATCTTTTCGGGACCCTGCCCGCATAGTGATGTTTACCTGTGTCGGGCTTAGGCTGTCAAGGTACATCTTATCGAGGTGCGGTGGCTTCGGCTGCCGTGATCTCACGTTCAGTTGCGAGACCCTGCTCGCGTATCGAAGTGCGGCTGGCTTCGGCCTCCGTGTACTTCACCATCTTTTCGGGACCCTGCCCGCATAGTATAAGCTTATCGAGGTGCAGCGGCGTTGGCCGCTGTGATCTCCCGTTCAGTTGCGAGACCCTGCTCGCTTATCGAAGTGCGGCTGGCTTCGGCCTCCGTGTACTTCACCATCTTTTCGGGACCCTGCCCGCATAGTATAAGCTTATCGAGGTGCAGCGGCGTTGGCCGCTGTGATCTCCCGTTCAGTTGCGAGACCCTGCTCGCTTATCGAAGTGCGGCTGGCTTCGGCCTCCGTGTACTTCACCATCTTTTCGGGACCCTGCCCGCATAGCGATGTTTACTTGTGTCTACCTTAGGTGGGATGAGGCCGGGTATGTCTGGGCTTATCTTGGATAAGGCTGACAAGGTACATCTTGTCGAGGTGCGGCGGCTTCGGCTGCCGTGATCTCCCGTTCAGTTGCGAGACCCTGCTCGCTTATCGAAGTGCGGCTGGTTTCGACCTCCGTGTACTTCACCATCTTTTCGGGACCCTGCCCGCATAGTAAAGCTTACCGAGGTGCTGCAGCTTTGGCTGTGGTGATCTCACGTTCTGTTGCGAGACCCTGCTCGCTTATCGAAGTGCGGTTGGTTTCGGCCTCCGTGTACTTCACCATCTTTTCGGGACCCTGCCCGCATAGTGCAGCTTAGCGAAGTGCGGATGGCTTTTGGCCTCCGGGTACTTCACCTCTCTCTTTTCGGGACTCTGCCCGCATAGGATTAGCTCATCGAAGTGCGGACGGCCTTTGGCCTCCGGGTACTTCACCTCTTTTCGGGACCCTGCCCGCATAGGACAAACTAACCGAAGTGCGGATGGCCGTTGGCCTCCGGGTACTTCACCTCTCTCTTTTCGGGACTCTGCCCGCATAGGAATAGGGCTTAGCGAAGTGCGGATGGCGTTTGGCCTCCGGGTACTTCACCTTCTTTTCGGGACCCTGCCCGCATAGTGCAGCTTAGCGAAGTGCGGATGGCTTTTGGCCTCCGGGTACTTCACCTCTCTCTTTTCGGGACTCTGCCCGCATAGTGATGTTTACCTTTGTCCGGCCGAGTAAGATGATGCTCCTCTCGATAGTAGAGAAATAATGAGATTGTTTGGAGAGTACTATACTTATGAAGATTGCTAGCACATACCTAGGTGATGCTCCTCTCGATAGTAGAGAAATAATGAGATTGTTTGGAGAGTACTATACTTATGAAGATTGCTAGCACAGACCTAGGTGATGCTCCTCTCGATAGTAGAGAAATAATGAGATTGTCGGGAGAGTACCATGCTTATAGAGCTTTCTAGCACAGACCTAGGTGATGCTCCTCTCGATAGTAGAGAACTCTTGATAGTAAAGAACTCTCGATAGTAGAGAACTCTTGATAGTAAAGAACTCTCGATAGTAGAGAACTCTTGATAGTAGAGAAAGTAAGTAGATGGAAGATTTGATTGTCGGGGAAATATTTACTTAACTAAATAACATGTAAACAGGATTTATGAATAAATTGAATGAATATATGAATATGAATGCCATACTTGTAGAGCTTGTTACGAAAATGGCGCAGTCGGTAAGGTGATTAAAACATGAACAAACAAAATTTAAGACAATTGAATATATTTGGATATAGATATAATAAGATAAGAAAAAATAAGAATATAATTGGAGTTAAAGAATAATGGAGTCCGTGCTTACACCTCCGTTGTGAAAATGTGACGAATATGACGTTGGGTGATTTGTGTGAATCCTGAGAGAAGTGGAAAAGGGGGTTCAGAATATATTCCAAGGCCTGTGAACTGAATAAGAAATCCGAAGAGATACAGATGAATATATTTACATGTCGTGGGAGAACAGTGCCGTGAGATTGTCAAACAAAGTCCTACTAAGTGCTTGACGTTGGATCTCTGTGTTTAATTGATGCGCTCCTCGTGCTTTTGAGAAGCTTTCTTGTACAGACCTAAGAGAGGCTCAGTTTCAGTACCTACCGTAATAAGCGAGACCCACGCTAATAAGCTAGTATCGGAATAAGTTTATTTGCCACATAAGCTAATAGCGTGCAAGTTTGAAGTTTTTTATCCGTAACTTAGTAAATGAATTGAAAGAAAACCTTGTAGTGAGTGGGAAAAATAAGGTCAAGGAATGGGAAATGAGTGTTCTAGATCTAAGTACAACTGTGCCAACTTGGGAAGTTGTTTGCCTAGTCTTATCTCTAATGGTCGTCAGGAGGGTCTTAAAGGATGACGTCCTGTGACGTAGCTTCTTTTGGCTTTCCAGTGTTGCGGCCAACCACTTCGAGATGACTTCACTTCTTTTGGAGTGGGGAGTGTCGCGACATCTGGCAGTTGATATCGCGAAGACTTTAACTCGTGGTCGGAACGTGTAGTGACGCCTTAAGATTATTTGCACTGGCAAGGTTATGATATAGTTGTGACTGTGGGTAGACTAAAGTGGGAGTTTTGGAGCATTTAATCGTTTGTTCCGTGGAAAAAGCCTCATTTTATCATGGAGCGGCAGCGAAGGTCGAAGAAGTCTACGGAGTTCTCGCCAAGGAGCCGGGGGCTACGCAGGTGGTCTCTGAAAGCTAAGTGTCTTAGTTTCTTAGTACTTTATTTGTTCTATGAAGATTTATTTGCTCTGATATAATTGTGTGCTATAATCTACATATTCTAAAGGTTTTATACTAGAACTATTTCCTGAATCCTGTGTTACTTAATGACAATTAACCATCGCGATAACATGCTACAGTAGCCTGAGAACATAGTTACTTCTGATAGATAATATGCCCTAGTCATGATGACAGTATATAGGGGAGGTACCTCCATAGTTTCTCGGTCGAAGGGCGAGAACTAGATACAGTAATATAGTGTACACACCTTATGTGGCTAACCCTAGTGAAGGAACGACTATTCGTATATTTAGGAGAAGACGTGGTACAACTCCAGTTGTTCAGTAGGTAGAACTTATATGTGCTAAGTTTCTAAGGCCTACGTGACAGGTGTGTCATGGTTATCTTTATAACCACAGATGGTAGACGCGAGCGTCACCGTGCGAGTGCCGCGAGCGTCATCGTCTAGAAAAGCGAAGCAGATATCCGTGGACTGCAGAGATGATTCAAGGTAGGATTCAGATTATCCTTCCTATGTCCACATATAAACCCTTTCGCGGCGCCCTCTAATATTGCGCAGTCTAACTGTATTTGTACCGGTTACATTCCTATATAAAGAGAGGGCGTTCGCGACATTTGCAGTACTTAAACAATTGGTTATAGTTATCTTTAAATTTACATTTGATCTTATATGGCACTATGACCTTAAGGAGTCTTAGTTGTGTGTCGTATATCTTTTGTAGGAACGTCTTATAAGTTCTCCCATAACTTGATAAACCATAGTTAATTACTGAGTCTGCTAGCGCCAGGTACAGTAGTCTAATAGTTTTGTAGGGCAGCTTGTGTTTTAAAATACTTAGTTTAGCTAGGATTGATCTCAGTTTTTTGCAAACGACGTCTACATGTGAACCCCAGTTGAATTTATGGTGGATTGTAAGTCCTAGGTAGGTATATTCGGTGACAACTTCAAGCTGCTGGCAGGCACAATTTACATAATTATTGTGCATACAATGGTGCTCATGGGCCACAATGCTTGGCTTATGGTTTGTTCTCAAATATGGTGAATGAATGTGCATAATTTTAGTTTTTTTATAATTAATTGACAAGCCGATATCGTGTGCCCATTTACACATTGTATTGAATTCACTTTACTACTCACGTACTTTTGCTACTCACGCAATTTCTTCAGGAGTGCAGTTATTTATTTCTTCGACCATTTTAAACGGAACGTACACTTTTGTCTTCACAAACACGAATCAAATCTTAATAGTTTAGGACTAATAGTTTATCATCTTTCGTCTTTTCATTTCGAACTGTATTTTGGTGGGAAATCGGAAATGTGACAGCTCTTGCTTATGGTTTGTTTTTTTTTTAATTTGTTTGCACTTGCTATCCGAAGTCCGAACCAAACCGAATCCGGACCTGGACCGAATTCGAACTGTTTATTTTTATAAATAATACCAAGAATTTATAAAACATGTAATTTAACACACAATAGATGATGATTTATTATTATTAATTTATAGCGACATGCCTGCTCGGCTCATATCGCGGGGCTTAAGAGGGCGCTCGTTTTTTGGTCAGGAATAAGCGAGAATGACGGATTTTTGACGTTGTAATTCTAAGAAACGGAGAGCTTTTTCTAGATTTTGATTAATTATTTGCATAGGTAAACTCCTCATATTGGTCCTAGCCGCCTCCAATTTACGAAGAACTGAATACTTTAACCGAAAATACCCGATTACCGACAGTAGTTTTCTGAAGAGAGCGCAGAGTCATAAGTTTGAGCCCCTAATACTCCATGATGTTATATGAGAACCTACTTGTTTTTTTCTATTTTCACTAGCGTAATATGTTGCCATTGCGCCTAGCCGCCTCGAATTTTCCTTATTCTGCACGTATATATATGTAAACTGTTCTCAATTACACCATATTTGTCAACAAAATGGTACTGAAAACTCAAGGATTTTCTCATTATTGTTGAATTATTTTTGTATTGAATCTTACACAACATTAAAGTTCATGCTTGTACCAACAAGATCCAGTCCAAAAAATATAACTTTTGTCAAAATTTATATTTATAAATAATTATTCAAAACTAGTATAAATTTACCGTCGCGCGGGAATATATCTCAGTACCGGCTGAATAGCCCTCCGAGACAGACGTGTAGTGTGTTTATTTGTGGCTATTCACAAAGCTAACCGGCCACTCTTCAGATAAAATAATATTATTTTGATCTCCGACTAGGCATAGTTGTTACCAACCTCGGGGTCAAACTATACTGGGGATACATTCGTGAGGCTAATCGAGACAAGTTATGAATTGCATAGCTGCCATATATGACGTAGTGTAGCGAAAAGGCTCAAACCCACCGGATACGTAACATTTAAAATTGAACCTTCTACCTAAAACAAAAGTCATACATTTCAATGGTGATGTCTTGTGGGTTGGATCCTTTTGTCTAAACTACGCGTTCTATAGTCAATTATTATTGTACGAGTGATCGTGATACTTGATAGATTTAATTTATTTACTAGTTAGTCCAGTCATCGGAATTCTCGTAACATTTTTGAGCTGTCATGGGGACTTCTCGTTTATCGACTTCTGATACAAATATTTTGTCGATACATTATAGAGCACAACACAACATATCAAAGAAGATTAAAAGTAGAGGTAAACAACAGGCGGTCTTATCGCTAAAGACCGATCTCTTTTAGATAACTTTTGACTTTCTGAAAATGTTAAATAGAGATTTGCAATGAAATCAATGAAAAATTAATAGTTAACAATTTTACATTTAATCAGTTCAGTTCAGTAAAATTCTTCTTTGTTACCAGGTACACGTTTTTAGGTTTCCGTACTCAAAGAGTAAAACGGCACCCTATTACTAAGACTTCGCTGTCCGTCCGACCGTCCGTCTGTCTGTCACCAGGCTGTATCTCAAGAACCGTGACAGCTAGAGAGTTGAAATTTTCACAGATTATGTATTTCTGTTGCCGCTATAACAACAAATACTGAAAACAAAATATTTTTTTTTAAGGGGAGCTCCCATACAACAAACGTGATTTTTTTGCCGTTTTTATAGATAATGGTTCGGAACCCTTCGTGCGCGAGTCCAACTCGCACTTGGCCGGTTTTTTTCTTACGATGTGAATCACTTGATACATGTTTTTTGATATTATGTTTTTTGAACTGTTTCAAATTAACATAACAAACAGAACAGTGTATCACGGAATCTTGTTCTTTATAAACCAGTTCCGGGTACGTTTCTAACCATTTACCAATAGTAGATTTACGAGGCATTCTCAATTTGAACGAGTGATTGACATAATAATAATAATAATCAGTCAACGTAAGGCAGCTTGTGGCGGGCTGTTAGGGAGTAGCGACCCTACGTACCTGAGTGCCCCTGGGGGTGTCCTGTGGTCAGGCTGAGCTGATCGGGTGGTTGGTTGGACAGGCCCCCCACCTCTGGCTTGCCTTAACTGGCTGTCCAGAGTAAAGTCGCAAGAGCTGTTGCTCGAGGGTAGATGTGGACACCTAAGTGGCGAGTTGGCTATATGTTTAAAGTCCAGTGCCACCTCTCTACCCCCCCAGCCTCTCTGACTGGTGTTGCCCTTAGGCAATTTTTTAATGTCGCTAATAATAGGGGCCCATCTAGCAGTTGGCGAGTCACCGTCTGCCAGAGATAAAAAATGAGACAGTTTATTAGGCAGGCGTCCGATGTTTCACCCAATAGCCCAGCCACTAGTCCATCATTTTCACCCAATAACCCGTTTTCTTTAGATTCCATCAACCAGCAATAGTCCCTATACACCCCAGCGGGTGCTGTCTCTGTGTGCGTCCCATGACACGGGCAGGGACAGCATCCGCTCGGTGTACTCCTTGCATTTCATTAAATTGTCAAAAGGGCCTCTACGTGTTGGCTCAGTTGGTACTTTGTAGGTACCTAGCCCCACGCACGCCTCCCAAAGGTCCGGGACATCATTGTCCCGTGAGCGGGAAAGACATACATAATAAATAATAAATCATTTATTCACAGGCGAAACATAACCCAAAATACAAATACAAGTTTGACAAGATACTTATTTAAAATTAAAATGTTAAACTAAAACATCAAAAAAATGATCCCCTTGTTCTTCGTACATTACTGAGTTACATTACTAGTAATGTACAAAGAAAAAATAGTCTTCGTTCAAAACTGGGTAATGTAGGAAGAAACTTTCGTTCTTTGCACATTACTAGTTCCGTTGGTATGTTGCCTCCAGGCCCTAAGCTAAGTCTAAGAATTTCTTAGATACCAACCGCTGCAATGATGATTGTACGGCATAGCTATTTAATTAATATCAAATGCTGCTCTGTAAACTCTTGATTTATTTATTTAAACTTTATTGCACTATACAACGGAAAGTAAAAATGGCGGACTTAATGCCATGAGGCATTCTCTACCAGTCAGGCATTTTAATTTGATTGAATTGATTGTGCCCCTTCGGCCGTTTTCTAAACCGTTAAAGAGCCATTTATTTTCTTCCACCATTGCTCTCTTCAACGGATTTGCGTTTTCCATATTGGTTGACCAAGGTTAGAGAAATTTCTTAGATACCAGATTTATAATTCCACGCACAATTGTTAGCTATCTGACGCCTAAGTGAAGTTCTTAAATGTTTCATCATGCACAGATAGCCAATATCGGAAAATAGGGCTCTCCAGGTCGTTGTAGATGACCTTGAGGATCTCGTCCTGAGAGCGCCCCAGCCTGTCCCAGAAAGCGGCAACTCTCGCCCTCATTACGGCGAAGAAATCTGGCACCCGCGCCTCAGCGAACATGCTGGACGCGCTGCAGTAGCGCGGCAGCCGCATGAGCGTGCGAAATGCATCATTATATTGCACCCTCATGGTGCTGTACGACTTTCGCATAAATTTAGACCACAGTTGGCAAGTGTAGAAACACTGACAAAATGCATTGAACAATGTCACTTTGACTTCGTTGCTACACTTACCAAATCTGCGTGCCAGCATGTTGCAGCGGACTGATAAGGCCCTCCTCTCCCGGTCAATATCCTTATCGTCTTTCAAATCCTCGTTTAATTCAATTCAATTCAATAGTTTTATTTCAGACCATGTGATAGTGCATATACTGTTAGTAACAAAATAAACTTAAAACTATGTTAGCAATTATTATTATACATTTTTAAAAAAGCGGCCAAGTGCGAGTCGGGCTCGCACATGAAGGGTTCCGTGAAATAAATTGCGGTTTACGATTTATGACGTATTAAAAAAAACTACGTATTAGATCTCGTTCAAACCAATTTTCTGTGGAAGTTTACATGGTAATGTACTCAGAGCATAGAATACTATATAATATATTCATACATCTGTGGTAATGTACATCATATATATATTTTTTTAGTTTTATCATTCTCTTATTTTAGAAGTTACAGGACACACATTTTACCACTTTGGAAGTGTCTTTCGCGCAAACTATTCAGTTTAGAAAAAAAATATTTTAGAAACCTCAATATCATTTTTGAAGACCTATCCATAGATACCCCACACGTATGGGTTTGATAAAAAAATTTTTTTTCAGTTTCAGTTCTGAGTATGGGGACCCCTAAAACTTAATGTTTTTTTTTCGATTTTTGTGTGAAAATCTTAATGCGGTTCACAGAATACATCTGGGTCATTGTCAGTCACAAAAAAAAAATCATCTTTCCGGTGGTCAAAAGTTACGGGCTTACGCTCACATATAATATGTTTTTCTCACATAGGATTATAGAAGGGGCAACGCCGTTTATGCGGATTCAGAGATCAACCAAAAATTAGGCTTTATAGCCCTTAACTTTGGCAATGTCCACCGAAGAGACGCGAACCTAAATCTGACAATGACCCATCTACTTACCAAGTTTCAACAGTATAGCTCTTATAGTTTCGGAAAAAAAGTGGCTGTGACATACGGACGGACAGACAGACAGACAGACGGACGGACATGACGAATCTATAAGGGTTCCGTTTTTTGCCATTTGGCAACGGAACCCTAAAAAGAACTGCAGTACTAATTGACATAAGTCAAAGTTGAACAGTTTAGGAGACGTCAGGCCCCCCTGCCGTACTCCACATTCCAACCTGTAATCTGTGGACAAAGTCCTGGCCCATCTCACCTGGTTTAATTGGTTTTGGTACCAGTACCTCAACAAACCTGTACAATCACCCGGAATATCTGCTTCCTCCAGTTTTGCCCAGAGAATATTGTAGTCCACTCTGTCGACGGCCTTGGAGAGGTCCAGGAAGCAGGCATAAATCGGTGTTTTTCTAGCCGTGTAGTACCCGACAGTACTACACGGCTAGAAAGTAGTAGTGCCAGACAGCAAATTATTATTCTTATTACTGACAACTTTAAAACTTGTTAGTTTATTTTATACAAAAATAAGTTGCTGTCAAAATGTTCATTTTTGGTACAAGCTTTTATTGCCGACTGTACTTTTCTGCATACCTGCGTATTTTCAACAACTAATTGAGACGATTATAACGAGCCCAAACTCGATAGGGTTGTGTCGTTTTATTGCGGAGTTCCTATGGCCAACTTCCTGCTCCAGCATTAGATCAGCTATAAATCATCATTATATTGCATTGTCATGCGATATACACATGCATGCAAAATTTCAGCTCAATTGGATAACGGGAAGTGACTGAAAAATGAATTACAAATTTTGACGGACAACTTACATACTTACATATTTACATACATACGAACAGTGCAAGTTAATATAAAGCTAGTAAAAAAGAATGAATATACTTTGTCATAGTATTTTAATATAAATAGAAAACATGTGCACAAAAATCAAATACTTACTTTGTTCAAGTTAGAGCATCATGTTAGCGAAGTAATGTTTATCACTTTTTAGTGCAAGTATCAATATCGGTCACGGAGCGAATTCCAACGGTGCGCTATACAGCTATTTGCATCGGCAAGCTCCGCGGTTAGTTCTATCCCGATCGCACTTACGTATAGCTAGAAAGGGACGGCACCCGCGGCTGGTGCGATCTAGCTGTGCATGTGGGGGTTAGGTACGTTTGTGTGGGTGGTAGTAGTATTTACACACACAAAAGCACTACGCCTGTCAAAATACCGAATTCTGAGCGAGCGCTTTTTTGAAGAGCACTCTTAAGTGCCCACACATGGGACGACACGGCAAGGCGCGGATCCCCTAGCCCTTAGTAGCGGCAGTCGCTACGCGAGTGTCACAGTGTACGCACATAACCTGTTAACCTGTTTTCATAATATATTGTATAACTAAACCGTAAAGAACAACCTTTTACTTACACCCCAGTAGCGAACTCTAAAGTGGTGACCCCGATAAGAATTACTTATATATTACGGTTTAGTTTCGGACAATAAATAATTTAGTGAAATTCAGTGAGTTAAAAAATGACCGGTGAAACGAAAACGGCGCCGGGCGGTAGCGATCAAGACGCAACATTAAATTACAGAGAAATAGTGCACATACCGGAGGCGCCCGAGGTCATGGCGGTCGCGGTCTCCAGCAGGATCCCGGAGTTTTGGGTAGACCAGCCACGAGTATGGTTTATCCGGGCCGAAGCAGTGCTGACCCAACAGCGAATGGGTGATGATGCAAAATTTGACATGGTGGTATCGAAGCTGCCAAAGGAGGTGATTTTGAGGCTAACCGAGTTCCTCACCAGCCCGCCGACAACCAATAAGTACAGCACATTAAAAACCAAACTTCTATCGATGCTTGAAGATTCGAGGACTCGCCAGATAGAGAAAGTCCTAGGGGAGATGGACTTGGGCGACACGAAGCCATCACAGCTGCTGTACCGTATGAGGAACACAGCGAAGGACAGTTTTCCAGATGGGACGCTGCGCATTATGTGGCAGAATCATCTGCCGACGACAGTGCGCGCAGTATTGGTCGCGTCGAGGGAAACCGACCTGGATACTCTGGCTAGCATAGCGGATGACGTAGCAGAGGCCACAAGGAGCAACCACGTTTCTGAAGTTGTGGCACAGCAATCGAGGCGCACGGATGTATTGGCGCCATCTACCTCCCGGAGTGGCGAAACAGCAGTTATCTTGGCTGAGATTGCCAAGTTGAGCGTCCGGATGATGGACTTGGAGCGGTCAAGGCCCAGGCAGCAAAATTTCGGCCGAAATTATCGAGGAGGCCGGTCAGCATCCAGAGGTAGGAGTACTTCACCATCGCGCCGCAGTGGCTCCAACCAAGAAAACAAAGACTGGTTATGTTTTTACCATTATAGGTTCGGTCCGAAAGCGAATAAGTGCGTGCAACCGTGTGCTTGGGACAATAAGTCGGAAAACTAAAGGAGGTGGCACAGGACTCGGCGGAAATCTGTGCCATCACTTCTGGCCGTCGGTAACGGGTGACAGACTTAAATAGTGGACTACGTTTCTTGGTGGACACAGGTGCAAATATTTCAGTGATACCAGCAACCAGGAAACAGTGTACGGGTGAGTGCTCAGAACTTAAACTTTTCGCGGCAAACGGCACGGAAATTAAAACATTTGGTGTGAAATCGATGCTCTTAGATTTAAAGTTACGTAGGCCATTTCGATGGGAATTTGTCATTGCGAATGTTAAGCAGCCAATACTGGGAGCAGATTTTTTAATTTTTCATAAGTTATTGGTTGATTTAAGTGCCCAGAAATTAGTCGATCAGGTGACAGAGCTCAAGCTGAAAGCACAAATCGTGAGTAGTGATCAGCCTACCATTAGCACTATCGATGATAACCATCCGTATCATCAATTGTTATCCCAATTTCCGAGCATTACGAAGCCCGCAACGTTCAGGGAGGCTCAAGTACATAATATTGTGCATCATATTGAGAAGACGGGGCCACCTGTTTACGCTAAGGCAAGGCCATTGCCACCCGATAGATATAAAAAAGTTAGGGAGGAATTTCGCCTTATGCAAGAGCTTGGCATATGCCGGCCGTCTAAAAGTGCATGGGCCAGTCCGTTACACGTTGTAAAAAAGAAAGATAGTGAAATTCGTCCTTGCGGGGATTATCGGGCATTGAATGCAATTACTAAGCCGGATAGGTACCCAATACCGCGATTGCATGACTTCACATATTTATTGGCAGGAAAAAAGTTTTTTTCGAAATTGAATATTAATAGAGCATATCACTGCATTCCTGTGGCCAAAGAGGATATTGAAAAAATAGCCATTATAACACCGATAGGTCTATTTGAGTTCCCCAGAATGAGTTTTGGACTCTGTAATGCTGCCCAGACCTTCCAGCGTTTCATGAATAATTCAGTTCTGGAAGGCCTGGATTTTTTGTTCAATTACCTTGATGATGTACTTATTGCGAGCGACGATGAGGCGCAGCATAAGGAGCATCTAAGGCAAGTTTTCGAACGTTTTGACAGATTTGGCATAACAATTAATTGGGCAAAATGTAGTTTGGGACAACCGAGGTTAGAATTTCTAGGTCACGAAGTTAGTACCGCAGGCATTCGGCCTTTGGATGAAAAAGTTAAGGCTATTGTTGACTACCCTAAACCCGAAACAGTGGAGAAATTGCGTAGGTTTCTGGGCATGTTGAATTTCTATCGTTCACACATACCGGGAGCGGCAGAGAATCAAGCGGAATTAGATCGATATTTAGTTAATGCGAAGAAAAAGGATAAAACACCAATTATGTGGACAAGTGAGGCCGATGTAGCCTTTGAGCAGTGTAAAGTGGGCCTAAAAAAAGCCGTTACACTGGCTCATCCTCGTCTAGATGTGCAGGTAGCCCTCATGACGGACGCTTCGAGCAGTTCGGTCGGAGGAGTTTTGCAACAGTTAGTTAATGGTGTTTGGGAACCTTTAGGTTTTTATTCGAAAAAATTAAATAATGCACAAAAAAGTTATTCCGCTTATGATAGGGAACTTCTAGCCGTGTATATGACTACAAAGTTTTTCCGTTAGTCGTTCGAAGGACGACCTTTGATAGTGTGTACTGACCATAAGCCCTTATGTCATGCATTCCATAAAATAAATAGTAACAATAATGAAACGCCACGGCGTACGAGACAACTGTTATTCATCAGCGAGTTTACTACGGACATAAGGCACATAAGTGGAAAAGAAAATATTGTAGCCGACACCTTATCCCGCATAGAGACAATTTTTTGTCCCACGGTACTTGACTACTTGGAACTTGCCGCTGCGCAAGCGAAAGACGAGTACCTGGGACGGATGACGCAGTCGGGTCAAGTCAAAAGTAATAATTACATCGTGTTAAAAGAAATTGCAATACCAACGTGTAGTAGTTCCGTGTATTGCGAAATTTCATCAAATGAGGCAAGACCGTACATACCCGAGATGCTTAGACGTTTAGTATTTGATAGCGTGCATAATTTGAGTCATCCCGGTATACGTACTTCACGCAAAATGATTTGTAAAAAATTATTTTGGCCTAGCATGAACAAAGATGTAGGACATTGGGCAAAGTCATGTATACAATGTCAGAGGTCAAAGGTGAACCGACATACAATTTCGAAGCTACAGGCTTTCGAGGACGCTGGTCGGATGGAGCACAAACACGTAGATTTAGTCGGACCACTTCCGACATCTCCACGTGGAAATCGCTACCTACTCACTATTATAGATAGGTTTACTAGCTGGCCTGAGGCTTTTCCAATAGAAGAAATGACAGCCGAGGTTGTTGCCAAGACTATATACGACGGATGGATCACGCGTTATGGTTGCCCGATCAGACTCACGAGCGATCAGCGTCGTCAATTTGAAAGTAGCCTTTTTAGGGAATTAATGGTATTACTAGGCATTAATAAATTCAGGACTACAGCGTACCATCCTCAGAGCAATGCTAAAGTTGAGCGTTTTCATCGCTCGTAAAGGCAGCCCTTATGGCTAGAATCTGTGACAGCTCATGGGAAGACGAACTATCGACCGTTATGCTAGGATTGCGCGCCGCTAGTCGAAATGACAACGGTGTAAGCGCCGCTGAGATGACGTTCGGTCACACATTACGATTACCTGCTGATTTTTTCACTACTTCTCAAAATGTAGAGCCAGGTGACCCATTTAGCTTAGTAAATAGTATTCGTAATAAGATAAATAAGCTTAAACCGGTAGCAAAAAGTGCTCGTGACACGCGTACGATATTTGTACACAAGGATCTGCGTACGTGTGAGTTTGTTTTCATTAGAGATGATTCTGTACGCAAGTCATTACAGCCACCGTATAATGGACCTTTTAAAGTAATAGAAAGAGGAGAGCAAGTATTTCTTATTCAATTCCCGAACAAACGAGCTCGCATTTCAATTGATAGGTTGAAGCCAGCTTATGTGTGGAACAACGAGAGTGATACAAGTTCGAGTCCTATAGTACGAGACTCCACTATTAGCGCGCCAAGCGCAAGCGAAACTATCGCACAGTCAAGCACCACTAGGAGTGGCAGAGTAGTTAAGAAACCAGTCAGGTTCGCGGACGGTTTTTAATAAGGCGAATATTTACAGCTCGTATTAGGTATATATTTTTTTTTACATGGCACTATAGGTCTAAACTTTATTTTCCCTTCCATTACGGTTGGGCAATGATGTTTATGTTATAGCGTAGCATGACGAAAGCGGATCTTAGTACTGGCTGGTTAGCATTTACCTACTCATTTGTGTTTATTATAAGACTAGATTATACAACAATGTTTTTATGTTGACGTCTATTGTGTTTTAATGTGAATAACTTTTGTAGTACGAAACCATTTACATGGAATTAGTTTGTTTTACTTGTTTAAGTTACTTAGTTGAGTTACCTTGATTACAAGAGTATTATTATTGTACTTTAGTCATTTTATAAGAATTTAAATATAATACATTGTGTAATGTTTTCATTTAGCGGTGTTAAACGTTGGTACATCTTGATTTTTACATATTACATTAAAAGAAACCGACATTTGTTATTATTTCACGGAAGTTATAACAGCAACAAAATCAGAGAACTTCAAGAACGGTTAGTAACGGGGCACATGCAAATCTGGCGTCTACTCATTTTTTGTCATTAGAATTCCAAGGCGCCAGACTGCAACTTGACGATTGTAATTTTATGACCGTGCCAAAAAAATCTAAAGTGTTTTGACAGCATTAACAATGTCAGGGTTTATTGTTGAGACGTGCACTGGCCCTAAGTATTAGGAGCACCTACATAACCTTACAGTTAAGGCATCACAATTTAGTAACTAATATTTTTGAATTGAAACTTCCTGTATCACTCAGACATATAAAGCTATATGCGACCTTATTTGACATCCGATGTAATTAATAAACAATACTACTTATTATGTACATACCTGACTTGTAAAACATTGACTTTTATGAATAAATATCTTGTATCTTGTATTGCCCACTCGAAACGCTGTTATCCAAGCTCGTTTACGAGAACTGTGAAAATATTTAATGCTTGTTTCTCACAACCACTTGAAATAATATGGCGTTCTAACCATTAAAAAAAGACCTTTGTTTATATTGAACTTTGTCGATACTGTGGGTCATTAATTATCATGAGCCAATGCTCTTGAGTTAATTTTTAACTGTAGCTTTAGCTAATATTATTTTTGTCAAGTGTTTCCTATCAGTATGAACTGAGAACATTGAGATAAAATTAAGTTACAGAAATATTTGTTTAAGTTAAGCGTTTGACAAATCGTTATTTAAGATATCCGAGATGGTAGAATTTAAGAGCACTCGGACTGCTGATTTTTAGAACTATTTACAAATGTGGTTAGCGATCCCGCAAGAGAGATCATTGTAATAGTTTTATGATTTTATTTTTGTTTTAAAGGGGGAAATTGTATAGCGACATGCCTGCTCGGCTCATATCGCGGGGCTTAAGTGCCCACACATGGGACGACACGGCAAGGCGCGGATCCCCTAGCCCTTAGTAGCGGCAGTCGCTACGCGAGTGTCACAGTGTACGCACATAACCTGTTAACCTGTTTTCATAATATATTGTATAACTAAACCGTAAATAACAACCTTTTACTTACACCCCAGTAGCGAACTCTAAAATTAAATTAAATTAAAATTAAAATCCATTTATTTCAAGCTACATATAGGCTCATAACATAACACATTATTGTAGTAAATAATTTATAATATACAAATGTTAAATCGTAAATAAATACTTTTATTTCGAAATATTTGTTTATGAAGTTGGCACCACTGCAATATAGCGGCCGATTTAAAAAAAAGTTAAACAGTGCTTTTATGAAAAATGTATGAACCAAAAAAGTACGCTAAACAGTGCGTTTTTGGGCCATAGAGCATAGAGTTTTGCGACGACTTATTAGTGGTGTCATTGTATTTGAGCTACAGCCTATATAAATGACAGATAACGGTACAGGAGTAGAAAATAATTATTTACGATACAAGTGCAGAAAATAGGAAATTCGCAACGAGTGGTGATAAATTAAAACACGACCGAAGGGAATGTTTTAAATCGACACGAGTTGCGAATTACCTATTCGCACGTGTATCGTACAACGTTTTAAAGTACATATGGCTCTTTAAAGTTTCGACATATGCACGGAAAGTGTGTACTGTAATAGTACATTGTGATACAAGTGAGGTATGTTGATTATTACATCAGAAGCGAAATTGTCATGCGAACCGCATAGTGAGCGTGATAAGGGAGCCGAGGATGTAATTATCAAAGCTCACGCGTGTCATATGACGTTTTTCAACACATTTGCGAGGAAAAAATTCTTTTCATAAAATGAAAATGTTACAGGCTCCAAAATTGTTTCCTTTAGTTATTGATGACAACAGGTTTTTACTCACATATTTGTACATCTCCAAGAATGTACAGTGGCGTCAATTATATTTATCACTTTTCTATTCACGACGAGTCAGCATTTTTAATAATGACCAAACACGCATCATCAATGTTTACTAATATTTGTGAAATTACCTATAATGGCGCGCAACTATTTTTTTCGTGAAGTTCGCGCAGTGCGCCTGCAGCGAGGCTTATGGTCGCACCACACTTGGCGGTGTTTGCCCAAACATTCGTGTTGCATATTTTTCCTTCCTACGGCAAATGAAAGAGAGGCAACGACGCAACGCGAATACGAACCCTCAAGTGTGGTGCAACCATTAGATGAAATCTCTAAACAACCAATACAAAATAAAATAAATATTTTCTTATTCAATATAAATTCATGTAAAATCTTATCAAAAGTAAATAGTTTTACTAAATGAAACGTTTCTATATCATATCCAAGAAGAAATAATCAATTAATTCACAAGAATGATTTAATTTGTTTAGTCGAGTAAGAATCCATTTGCCGAGAACTAAAAACAAACCTGTATAACTCGGTCAATTTAAGAATGCGCCGAGTCCATACATATACCTTGCTGCAAGGTGCCAACGTGTCTTAATCGGGATATAAACATAACACACGAGTGTCGTAATGTTATAAAACACGCGTGTTTAATACCCAGGATTATGAGCCTCAAAGCGGGACAATAAGAGGCACGTTACGAGCAAATGTGTTGAAAAGTTGTTATATACTAAAATAGAGAACAATCTCTGGGCCTAAAAACGGTATGCGCCATCTAATATCGCTAGTTGAAATACTCCACTTGAATGTTAAAACATACAAAAAGTGCGTCGGTCGCAGGGTTTGAACCGGGGCTCATCGACTCCAAATACCGCCGTCTATACCCCAAACCCCAAGGCTACTGATGTCCTAATTTAGTAAGGTTAATTTACCATCGTCTCTTTTGGGTATACGCTAGGACGTCATCTATTATATGCTATCCTCTATCTACGTTACGTTTGGGACAGTTTATAACAACATTTTTGTGCGGGATTGTGTATCTTGTATATATTAAATCAATGTAGATGGATATTAAATAGGGAACATAACTGCAATGTTCTGCCGCCAGAAGCAGCACTACCACTAATAGTAAAACAGTATAGGAATATAGGGATTCACACACACATGTACAATTGATTGTCAAATGAGTGACAAGTATGCTTGCATAGACAATACCGCAAGTGGGAACGAGATACAATGTCAACGCTGCTAGTGTCGCCACCTACGAAGAGTTTTGCGTAATGTTCCCTATTATTCTAGTGTGGAAGAGAGAGTTGGTGGTTGCTTTTAACTTTAACGCACTCGTAACTCTCGCAAGCGTGTAAATGGCATCCAAGCGTTTGTGAAGGCTTGGACCTTGTGGACGCTTGCAAAGCCACCGCAAGTGTGTACATGCAGCAGCGCTACCACGAACTTCGAATCTCGAACTTCAAATATCTCTGTCTCTGTCGCTCGTGTACCATAAACCATAAGTGCGATAGAGACGGAGATATACGAAGTTCGTAATTCGAAGTTTGTGGTTACAGCAGCATTAGAGGCGAGCTCTTCGAGTCACCGTCGAAAACGCTGAAATAATAGGCAAGCTTAAATGTGATTGCTTCAATTCAAAACACAGCAAAAATATATGACTCCAAAACTGCAATTGTGATTAAAAAAGACAAGTTTTCACCAATTTATTTGCGCCTGCCGTTTCCTTGTCATGCGATATATATTTTATGTCTATTTCAACTGAAGTAAAGATAAGCTAATCATGTGAGTTAATCAATCCAAAAATATTGAAGATCGAGATACAACTTACCGTTACTAAAAGGGATAATCTGCGTAGCAGGCGTAAATACCTTCACAAAATATTGATTGTTGCCTATCAAATGAGATGACAAATGATGTCAAGTGTGTTTTAATTTACCAATAAAAGCTTTTCTAACCAACCTAAACGGTGATAAAAACAAACGGAATGAATCTGGACAACTCGTCGAGAGAAAATTCAGAAGCATTAGATTCCATCGGTACAGTGAGCCCTCGCGAGAAGTGTCACAGCATGAGGGAGAAAAAATTATCAACGGCGTCGCTGACGAACGCCGAGGGGGCGCGGCCGAAGGTAGTGACGGTGAAGCATCCCGAGTCCAACAAGCCCAAGCCCACCGCTAAGAAGAACAAGCCCATCCAAGCCGACCTCGACGTCATCAAAGAGTTCGTGCGATGCCGAGAAGAAGGCGTGCGAAGACTCGATCTCAGTAAGTCGTCTATCACGTCTCTTCCTCCAAACGTCCGCGACCTGACTCACCTCGTCGAATTCTATTTATACGGAAATAAGCTGGTTGCTTTACCAGCAGAGTTTGGGTGCTTAACCAACCTACAAACATTAGCATTGAACGAGAATTCACTGACCAGCCTCCCAGACTCGCTTGCTAATTTACGATGTTTGAAGGTTTTAGATCTCCGTCATAATAAGCTTAGTGACATACCTGAAGTTGTGTATAAACTTACTTCACTTACAACATTGTTCCTGAGATTCAATAGAATCAGGGTGGTGTGTGATGGCATAGCCAACCTGACTAATCTTACCATGTTAAGCTTAAGAGAAAATAAAATCAAAGAACTGAGTTCTGGAGTTGGGAAACTTGTTAACCTTGTAACCTTTGATGTGTCCCATAATCACCTAGAGCACCTGCCTCAGGAAATTGGAAACTGTGTAAACTTGTCTACTCTAGATTTGCAGCACAATGATCTCCTAGATATACCAGAAACTATTGGGAATCTTCAAGCCCTGACACGCTTGGGCTTGCGCTACAATAGATTGACTGCTATACCATCCAGTTTAAGCAATTGCAAACATATGGATGAGTTTAATGTTGAAGGTAACTCCATCTCCCAGCTCCCTGATGGTCTCCTGTCCTGCCTCAATGAGCTCACTAGCATTACCTTGTCCCGTAACTCTTTCCCCAGTTACCCGTCTGGAGGGCCCGCTCAGTTCACCAATACATTCTCTATTAACTTAGAACACAATCAAATTGATAAAATTCCGTATGGTATATTCTCTAGGGCCAAGAATTTAACTAAACTTAATATGAAGGAAAATTTATTGACTTCATTGCCACTGGATATTGGCACATGGGCCAACATGGTGGAGCTAAACCTGGGCACCAATCAGTTAACAAAGTTACCTGATGACATACAATGTCTACAGAATTTGGAGGTGCTCATACTCTCTAATAATTTGTTAAAGAGAGTTCCACCCAGCATTGGAAGTCTCAGAAAATTGCGGGTTTTAGACTTGGAAGAAAACAAGCTTGAAGTGTTGCCAAATGAAATAGGATTTCTTCAAGATTTGCAAAAATTAATAGTACAATCTAATCAGTTGACAACCTTGCCTCGCTCCCTTGGTCATCTGACCAACCTGACATCACTGAGTGTTGGAGAGAATAACTTGCAGTATTTACCTGAGGAAATTGGCACTCTGGAGAACTTGGAGTCTCTGTACTTAAATGACAATCCCAATTTATGCAATCTGCCGTTTGAACTGGCTTTATGTGTTAGTCTACAAATCATGAGTATTGAGAATTGCCCACTGACTGCCTTGCCCCCCGAGGTAGTGTCTTCGGGCCCATCTCTCGTAATCCAGTATTTGAAATCCCAGGGTCCATATAGGGCTATGTGATATGAGGATGAGCGTCTGCCAGCTAGTGAGGGCACTTAAGCTTCACTTGTTCTTGAGGGGTAAACTTCCAGGCTTAACATAAAATGTATACTCAAAATCCTTTCAATGGTTTGAAGGATAATTCTACTCACAATGTTATTGTTTTATTGCAATAAAACATTTTCATTGTGAGTAGAATTATTCTTTAGGAATTTTCTATAAACAATAGGTAGAAGAAAATAAAATTTTATATAAATTTAGTTATTTTCATGAATTAAATAACTCCAATATGAACTATGTATAACTAAATTGTTTGGAGCTTCCTTGATAATAAAAAAATAGTTATGTTAAGCATTAGATCTTCCCAAGTTATTTATTCAATTATTTTATTAAGCGTATTAAAGATACAGATATACATCATATACATTTTAAAATGAGATTATTATGTAAGATTTTGTAATAGTTTGTAAATGCTGTATTTATGTATTTTACAATTATTTGCACAATATTGATTTGATAATTGTTTAAAATCAATTCAGAACAAACCAGAAAGCAAATATTAAAATAACAAATGTTAACTTTTACAAAGCTTTAGTATTTTTATCCATGTATACATTATACTTAAATTTGGTTTTTACAATAGCCCGTGGAAGTGTATTAATAATGTTATATGAGTAATGCATAATTTCTGAAGTTCTCATGTTCTTCCCTTAGTAAATAAATACCTATGTTATAAATAATATAACCAGCTGGATCTCAACACATTGTCAGATGTGTAGCAGTAAGAGTTTGTCAAATTAATTTTCTAGTAGGAGTACATAATAAGTGTCATAGTAGGACTTGCTCATGATTGTATAGCTATTTTTGATGTTAATCTGGTAATACTGCTTGTATTTAAAACTTTTGTTTAGTTTAAAAGCCCTTAATATGGTCAGAGATTCGTTTTAAAGATACATAATGTCCAAGAAAGATTTGATCATCCAAAATACTGCTCTTTATTTAGATGGTGTATTATAAGTATAAATGAGATTGCAGCACCATCACCATACAAAATATACATATACTGAAACTGCTATTTTGGAGGATCAGTATTTTCTTACCACTGTTCTTTGCAGTCATGCAGCGTGTTTCGGCGCGTGTGGATACGTGTAGGAAGCACGGCTTCTAATCAAGTCAAGGTCACTCCATACTATATTTTCTGTGACTTCACTTGGCCGTCCGACAAAATCGACCCGTGGAGCGTCTCCTTATGACCGTTTATATCTGGAGACGAGCTTACAGTTGTTTTAAAGATTATTTCAATGTTAATTACATAAGGTAGTTGAGGTATTTATATTTATTTATGTCACAATCATATTTGTTGTGAAATATGTTTAATTATTATAAATGTTGATAGGTGTGTTATCCTATTTTATTGCATTTATTTTCGTATTTACTATTACAAATACTACTTTTATTGTAGGTGTTATTATATAAGCGATGAGACATTTTGTTAATGGTAAATATTGTAATTTGTATTAATTTATGTAACTACTGGACGGGATTGGGTTATGTCCCAATCTAAATTCACATTAATGAATGCTTTATTTGCTATTATTTACCAGCTCTCTTTAAAAAGTGAATGCGCACATGTTGAGGTAAGACTTGTAAATGATAGTTTGTGCATTTGGTCACATCTTGCTTTAATTTCAATATTTTACTATTTTAGATATTAATTAGTATAATTATACTAGTCATTGAGTTTTTGTGGTATTCAGAAAGATATGAAATTATTTAACTTCTGAAATCTATTTTCTCTTAATTAATGTTGTGTAAGGGGGCGACGGGAGGGGTTACGATGATGGCGTTAAACACGCCCATGTGTAGCGTAGACACTGATATGAAAGCTCTTGCTAGGCTCACTTGAACATTTACGTTTTAGTATTTAATTACTTTCGAAAAGCAAGAGCTTTTCTCACCAAAAATTTCATCAGAAAGGCAACGGCAAAGCTTGTATGCTGTACTTAGAAAATAATAACAATATATACTAGTGGGAAAACGTACTGTTCAATCCCGCAATTGCCCGTTTAAAGCGCGCTTAGCGTCTTATATATAAAGGGACCGAGCGGTAGTCAAGAAAGCCTCAGATCACATAGTTTTCGTCCTTGCCGTTGTCTCTGACAAATCTCTGCGAACGTAGACATTCTTTGTTTTACCGCTCTTGTGTATTGTACCATTATTAAAGCACTGTGTTGCCGGTTTTTTCATTCACTCATGTATAAGTAGGTACAATTATCATCAAATGATTTTGGTCCGATGCCTAATTAATCAAATTTGTGCAAAACCGACATACAGACTTCCCGTAGCAAAATGTAATTAGTAAATATGCATTACAAAAGTGTTACGCAGCGTTAACAAGACTTTATGATGTAAATGTCTTTGCTTTAATCCAAAAAAATTACAAGTGCCCTGTTACAAAGGTTTGAAGAGAAGGTATTCAAATAAAACTTGTTCTAATAATGTTGATCCGTGTGTAGGTAACAATGTTTTGAATTTATGTAAACATGATAACTATATATGAAATAAAATAAATATGATTATATGTTGGTTCTTTCTTTTACGCCTTGGTGTCATGTACTGTCAGCATCATAATAGTAAGTATAGCAACCAACTAGTCAAATATACCTATATATCGCTACTCATCTAGACACGCGGCAGCGTGTCAAGCCAAGTTCATCTTTATTACTGAAGAAGTGAGGATGTACCATATATTTGGCTACTGCTAACTATATAAATAAATAAATAAAATAAATAAATATTACGGGACAATCTTACACAAATCAACCTAGGCCCACGGTAAGCTCAGTAAGGCTTGTGTTGTGGGTACTAGGCGATGATATATATAATAGATACATACATATAGATACTTATATACATAACATCCATAACTCAGGAACAAATATTCGTGATAAATACACAAATAAATGCCCTGACCGGGATTCGAACCCGGGACCTCCAGCTTCGTAGGCAGAGTCACTACCCACTGGGCTACGGAGGCCGTATGGTAGCAAGGTAGGTTAGGGTGGAGCGAAATTGTTAGTTTTTGGAATTTTGTTACGGAACTGTAATGTAGGTAAGCGCGAAATACGAGTTTTGATACTTTTGATCATGTGTAGTCTCATATTGTTGGCCATAATTTTGCTATAGGTAATCAATATCGTTCTTAGTCCACGACATCTGTGACAAATGCTTTAATTAAACACCAAATTGGGTACATTTAACAGTTTAAAACACGTTTTAGAGATACCTCTTTTACGTGATCAAATGAGCCATAAAAAAGTTATTCTGATAATAAATCGAAACCAAAATCAAGCATCCTAGGTACAGTCGCCATCACATACATCGGGACAATATACCTAGGTGTTCAAAAATATCGGCACATGAAAATAGAGGTGTGTTCCGATGTTTGTGACGTGCTTGTTTGCTCCGATGTTCCAAACAAATCCCCCATTGTCTGGATTATTAGTTCTATTTAACATGACAAAATTGCATCAAAAAGTCCATTCCAACAGCAACTCTACTGTTCAAAATAAAAGATTCAAATTCCAATAACAGTTTTATAAGAAAGTCGGTGAGCTTAAATATTCTTAACTACATATACCTACAGTCGCCATCACATACATAGGTACACTTTAGGTGTTCAAAAATATCGGCACATGCACCCTAATGCCTTCAAAATAGAGGTGTGTTCCGATGTTTGTGACGTGCTTGTTTACACCGATCTATGTGATGGCGACTGTACCTAAGGCTGCTGAAAGCAGAGTGCCTACTGCTTTATCGTAAAAACACCCCCGACACAATAAACATAGCTAATAGAATCTCGAGCCGCACTCAAATCGGTTTAGCCGTTTTGGTGCTACTTACGATGCCACATGTCGTTTTCCTATTCGTAATCTTCACAGCAGCGATACACCACAGCTATTTAAAAAAATAAAAATATTTGGGCATAGGTAATCTAATCTTACACAAATTGACCCTAGGCCAAAACTATATAATATAGCAAAGCAATGGGTACTAAGCGACGATATATATACTTATATAATTAAATAAATACTTATATACATAGAAAACAATCATTATTCGTGCTCATCACACGAATAAATGCCCTTACCGGGATTTGAACCCAGGACCTCCGGCTTCGCAGGGTCACTACCAACTAGGCGAACGCCGTCGTCTTTTACCCCCACATTCATAAAACTTAACAGACCTCTGTTGAATTTCAAATTGAAGGAAAAATGGAAAAATTTAGGTTCCTAGACCTCTGTTAGCTAAAATGTGTTTTGTCTCTAGCTGTCTCACAAACATAAATGTCATAGTAAGGGATAAAGACAAACGAATTTTAACGGCATTTTAGTTAAAATAGGTTTAATGGACTGAAAGGGCATAAATCACTTATCGTACAAAAGGCGCGGACTTAATGCGATACGCATATCTTGTAAACATTAGTTATTCTTCAGTCCTTGTTTTTATATTCGTAATTCAATACAGCAGTTTAACAGTCATTCTTTATCCTTCCGTTCTGATTGTTACGGTTCCGTACCTAAAAGGAACTCTTATAGGATAACTTTGCTGTCTGTCCATCTGTCCCCTTTTTCTCAAGAACGCGTTGAGGTATAGCTTCCTGAAACCCAGAGTAACGCTTTTGTGTTATGTATGGCATTAGGAACTTTTTGACATTCAGTAAAAGTTTAAAGCCAATTTTAAAATTTGTGCAAAATTTTGTACGCGGGGTCTTGGAAGGATAGAGTTGAAATTAAATCCACGTACTGGAACTGTGAAAAAAAATCAATTTTCGAAGTGAACGCAATCAAGACATGGTGGTTTATGCCGCATAATTCATACATTCGTAAGGGAAACAAAAACCTAAATGGGTGCCCATTGACGTAGAATCATGCAATTTGGCAGGAAGCAAGGCATTACAAATTGAAATATAACCAGAGATGGGCATTATTCGAATAATTCTGTATTCGAATAAATATTGGTGAACAATTATTCGAAATATTTATTCGTCATTCGCGAATAATTATATTTATTCTTATTCGTATTCGATTAAATTTTGCTTATCTCTGAATATAACCAGCGTAACCCAGACCGCGGGCGGTACATACTTCGTGACAGGATCCTGTCCGAAGATGATGATCCGAGCTCATGTTACACTATAGTCCCCCGCGGCTATGAAGTCAATCCTGAGACATGCCTCTAGGGTTGAATATGTATTTTTTTCCTATGTCTTCCTATGTGACATTGTCATTATTCAGAAACTTCAGTTGCGCAATGTGTCAGGATTTACTTCATAGCCGCTACAAATCACAAATTAGGAATTTTCTAGCCAACCCATTGGCGAAAATTTTTTTAATGTAAATAATTCGACATAAAATACATGTCATCCATTAAACAGACGCATGAAGGTCGCGTCTCTATTCGTATCTCCGAGTAGTACTTATCAGTAGGTAACGTTTGTAACAAAATAAGGAAACGACAATAATAAATTCAATAATTTATTAAGTGCTGTTTTACACATGATTTAGTATTAAATTGCGCATTTTGTTCTTACATAAATAATTGAATAGGTACCTATTTATATACACAATCGTTACTTCCAAAGCGTTTCCTGTAAACCAAAGCGGCCTAGTATAAAGTATAAAACGATTTTCGAAATGACGAAACAAATGCTGTACGTCTCAATACATTGTAAATGCGTTGTTATTCTTAATGTAAGTTTTCTCATGCATACAAAAATATTTTGTCTTAATGAATGACTAACGATAAATACCATCACATAAAAATAGTTTAAAGAGAATGCACCATACGCCGAACAGGCTATTGAAAATGGTATCAATGAATATTGTAATTGAATTAAGCTTTTATTTAATTTAAATACTCTTTAGACCAATCCTCCGAGTTCCGTTTCAGATTATTGGAATTTCTACTTTATTTCAATTCAATTATACGTAGAATCATAAAATTACAGCATTAACGCAGGCCCCTGTATTATCGGCTGTTCGCATTTTAACCCCCGACGCTAAAAGAGGGGTGTTATAAGCTTGACGTATCTGTCTGTCTGTCTGTGGCACCGTAGCTCCTAAACGAATGGACCGATTCGAATGTGGGTTGTTTTGACCCCAAAGCTGTTGTGATCGAGATGGTTCTTAGCTACGTTTCAACAAAATCGGTCCAGCCGTTTTTGAGATATTGAACTTTGAAATGAAAATTTCGGGGGTTATTCAACTTTTCTAAGTTGTAGTTATTCAAACACAAATATCACCTGCACCGATAGCACGATCGCGATTACGTCGGATATAATATAAAACATTTGCCTCTCTAGCATTCACATTACGAGGGGCGTTCAATAAGTTCTCGTTATAAATAGGCACTAAAAACAGAAGTTATTTTGTATTGTATCATTTTTAGGGTTCCTGTAGTGTATCTGTGCTTATCTAGTGCGCATACGTCACGATGACAGCAGTCGTTGTCCGACCGTTGCCGGGAGTGGTGGTGCCGCTGGCTAGCCAAGCTATACAGATATACCTTTAGAATCAGCAAATAAGTGAATACTACAGTTCCGGACCAATAAGGTAAAAACGGAACCCTTATGGTGCGACTTCGTCCGTCTGTCTGTCACAAAATTAAATATCTCAGGAACTACTAATGCTATCAATTTGAAATTTTGAATAGTTGTAAACAAAGCTAATCCACGAATATGGAAAATTAAAAATTTAAAGAAATATTTTTAATTTCTACAAAAACGGACGGATAAGAGGGGGGGCAACATTTTTAAGTCTAGTTAGTAAGCCAAGTGGGGTATCATATGAAAGGGCTTAAATTGAACATTCTAAAACAGTTTTTATTTTTTTCCATAGTGGTAAAATTTTGATTTACAAAGGAAAATATAGAAAAAAATACCATTCCCCCCCTTATCTCCGAAGTTTACCAAGCGAAAAATTTGAAAATAATATATATTATTATTATTAACGTAAATATTACCGGAAAAGTATAACGAGACCTCTATCTAGCGTATTTTTTTTACCTATTCTTCAAAAATCATTTAATATTTAAGTTAGTAATTTAATACTTATCCTTCTAATTTGTATGGAAGTATTCTAAAAGTACCTTCTAGCAAATAAAAAAGAGTTATCGAAATTGGTTCACTTGAAAAATAATTATCTCTGAAAAACCAACATAGATTTTTTCTTAATAAAGCGTCGTGAAAGTTTGTACGGAACCCTCGGTGCGCGAGACAGACTCGCACTTGACCGGTTTTTCAAATTATTAAATACACTCTTTCTTGTTTTACGTGCATATATAATGTTTTTAAAATATTTTGATTTTGCTTCATAAAAAAGACCTTTCTTCGATGAAATGAGGCTTATTTTTTTCCTTCAAAACAATTGCACAGATTTATTGAGGAGTTTTCAATATCAAAGAATAGTAAAAGAGTTGGTCTAGATGACAGGGTAAACTATTGTATAGAATTTACGTCTCATAGCACCCCTGTACGTCTAGCACAACTTGCTGCTAAGTCGTGTCGCGCGCGACTCAGCGACTCCTATCTCACTCGTATTGTGCAAATTAGAAAGAGGCGGGTGTGTTCTCTCGACTCGCAGCGCGCTTGTTGTGTCAGTTGTGCTAGCCCCGCTGGTAATCTGCAATCTTTGACAAACAGAACCTCATAAAATTGGCATTTGATTTTCTTTATTTTTGTCTTAGACCACCCACCTCCTAATTGCTATATGATTATCTTATATCACTCTCCCTTAGTATTTACTTATATATATTTTTTTCATCTATGTTCACCCAATTACTAGAAAAAAAAATTGATGACCAATAAAAATCACCTTGAATTTTGTTACGTGAGCTATGCTTTAAAAAGGTGATTAATGAGTTTATTTATTTTAATTTCGAGGTATCTAAATATAAAGGGTCTAGCAGACTAAGCTAACAAGATTGGCCCCCGCAAGGGATTTGGTTGTAATTTGAGGTGCAGTAGTGGCAGGAAAATAAATAAAATATACAAGTGCAACACGAATAATAATAACAAAAATAATAATAATAAAAAAAACAATAGTATCAGTTAACTGTTACATCACAAAGTCAAGTACATACAAAATAAACAAGTCAAAATTATTCTGATGTCAGTGATTTATCAAAAGAAGATAGCATTTAGAAGTGAGTCAGTGAGTATGTCAGTAACAAAACTAAGGATTTTTGACGGGCAATAGTTCCTAAACTAAAAGTTCAAATTGAATGTTATTGAGAATATATGTAAGCCATATTATGCCCTATATGTTACTGGAAATTCAGGGTTCTGGCTTTAGCCAGCACGAAATGACAGGATGTTGAAAATGGCCTGAATGGCTTCGAGAAAAGGATAGTAAGGCCGTGCCTCCTTGTTTTGCTCGACGTTTGACATTAATCAATATGATAGCATTGATATGATATGATATAGTAAACATACGTTCGTAAATGTTTTTTTTGTGACATGACGCACCATGATTTTTCAAAATGTTTTTAAATTTATAGGTAGTTGACAATTGTGGCTCATTAAGTAATTTTTTTGATAGTTGTGTCTCCGCGTGAAATGGCAAAAAAATTAAGCGAAAAAAAACACCATTTTTTTTTTCATCCAAGTTCAAGGATATGAATGCCTATAAAAATATGCATTATGAACCCCATTTTATGCTCCTTAATTCTGAATCTATTTGGTTACTCTCGCTTGCTTGGTTTAGCTAAAATAACAGTTTAAAAATTTCCTTGATTTTTTGACATTTTCGTGAATAAGTCTGAAACAAAAGAAGATCGAAGGCTGATATTACGCATACAGTGTTCTTAGGTCCTGCCAGTACTGCACCTCAAATTACAACCAAATCCCTTGCGGGGGCCAATCTTGTCAGCTTAGCCTGCGCCTTTCTTACTTTAAAATCAATATTCTGGATACCTCACCAGATTTTACTAAAACCGACCCTAAAATTCCAAAAAAAAATCTCCCATTTTACTGACGTCAGAATATGTGCTATACCATCAGCTTTGTTTAACTATTAAAGAAAAAGTAAAGAATAATATCTCTTTTTTTACTTATTTGGTAAATTTCTCACTTTAAAATGAATATTCTGGATTACCACACCAGAATTTTACTAAAATCACCCCTAAAATTCCAAAAAAAACCCTCCCATTGTACTGACTGAATATACCAATCTTTGTTTAATTAAAGAAAAACAAATGAATAATATATTTTTTTTACTTATTTGGTGTAATTAATAGTGGCACAGTATGAAAAATAATCAGAAATTATTGTTTTGAGACGTAATCATGCCGATACTGAGAACTTATTGAACGCCCTACGTAAAAACGCCAACACAGTTAACTGACCACCCTCCCGTATTTTTATATTGAACCTTATTACAATGCAAATAAAGTGCACGGATAGTCAGTTTACTGTGTAAGTGAAAGACGACTTTTTATGTCCGACATAAACGCAATCACGCTAGCTTATCTGTAGGTAAGTGAGTTTCAAGAGAAGGATTCGTATAATAAATAAATTAGAAACTATCGGAAAAGCTTGAAACAGTCAACAGGCACTTTTACTGGGGCCGCAGAAGATAATATGGTTTAGGATGTTTAGGCAAAGCTCGTTCACGAAAGCTCGCGCGAGTTCTCGGAGCGAATAACAATCTAGAGTTAAGTGTAGATTTATGATTTTTTGGAGTGACGGAATTCTGAGGTAACAAACATTAAGGATAAAAATTAATGATGATGAAGAAATGCCTGTGAAACAAAGATTTAACATTCGCTAGACGCAGTTTTGCGTTTTACAAGAAACAAATAAATAATTCTAACGGATGGATGGATATCTATTGATAATCATGTTACAGTAGTAGTGTCTAAAGTTAAACTAACTGAACATGAATCAAATTTATTTTAAACACGGTTCCGTACATTTTTAGTAGTTTAAGTTTTTAATCTAACATTGGTATATGGTAGTGGTCGAGGTCCAACTCTAGCGCGTCTCTAATTTTTTTGGACATGGTTTCACACATCAAATATCTCGATTCTCTTCAAACAACCAAACAGTTAAACATGTAGCTGCAATGTATACTGTCTATAGTAAAAATAAAATACGTATCAAAAGACAATAAAGGTTACTTCAAGCATACGCATTCCTCATACAAACTGTTAGCTACTGCTAGAGATTAATTTATAAAGCATATAATACGTTCCTAAATAACCACAACAAATATATTTATTCAAACTCATATATAAATGCTTAATCATACAAATTATTTATGCAACTAAATTATTTAACATAATTTTGAGTATGTCAATATACCTAGCTTCTAAGGTCAGTCCTTGCTCGCAAGTCGCATAAGAATATAACATCTCAAAGCTTCCTATCGAGGTTTTTTTTGCATGTACAAAAATAATAGTATTCATTTTATTCTTAACAGTAACAATTTGTTTCTAACCATTGGAGATTCTTTACAATAATATCTACACATATCTACTGACACTTACATCTACTCATAAATCTTTGGCATAACCATTTGCTTGCATCCGCAGCAATAAATAAATTGTTGTGATGATCCGAATATCACATGTATACAATTGTAAAATGAATGTAGTCTATGGCACATACATAGAATAAGTTTGTGGAACTAATATTACAACACATTGGAATTGCTAATGGAAGTGTTATATAATCGTAATAAGAAATGGAAGTACATTCAAACGCACTAGTCTTATTTATTTAGTACACAAACTTCTAACCTGGGATTACATTGTCCAAGCCGGGATTTTTCTCGTAAATATAGCCACCCCCGACAACGTACTGGCACAAATCATAATACTATATCAGATAATCCACCTTCGGGCGAGTACGACCGAGCTATGATAATAATAGTAGCAATTAATTTACGCGAACATGATGGATGCGGGACATCACAGCACCCATTTTTAGCGTGGTTTTTACAAGAATTTGACAGAAATCTTGGATATAAGTTTGTTTACGGCCAAGTCGAGTAGGAATGAATGTGCAACTGCATAACGGATTGTAGTGAGCAAGTTATTGGTGTAGAAACAGATTATTACTGTCATTTGAGATTCAACTGTGTTGGTGTCATGTTGTCATCCTGTATTGCCGTCATGGAGTATATTTACATGATAAGACACTTCCGCTGATGCCTCTTCTGGGGCTCTGGCCGTAGCACGGCGCGCACAGCTTCGTCGAATACCTGAAACGGCACAAAAATGGTAAATGAATACATTACGGGGTAGGTAAAGGGCCGGCCCGAAGGTAGAGCGTTCGCTTTAGGCGCCAGATGTCAAGGCCAAGGGGCGCCAAAATTACAAAGGCAGAAAAAATCTTGTCATGTGAAGTGCATGTACCAAACGGCGCTCAAAGAAAAAGGGGGGGGGGGGGTACTAATAAACCTAGTACTGCAGAACCGCTTCTGTCATAAATATTAGACGACAACATACATACTTATATAGAACACATCAAAGACTTCGCAACAAATAGTTCTTTCATTGTGTGCGTAGCATTATATATGTTTGCTCTTAACGAATCATGAACCCAGGACCGCCAGTTTCGTTCGTGGGTATCAGTCACTACCAACTAAGGTCAACAACATCGGCTAAGTAAAAAGGTTAAATGTTAGTGTTTTATAATGTCGTCATCACATAAAAACGGACCACTGCGCGTATACATTCTTGGTGTCGAAAAATAAGCTTGACCTGTTTTTAAACGAGTCATTATGGCCTAAGGGCGTCATATTTCGCGAATTTGTGCATTATAAGCACAAATATATGAGAAGCTCGAGTACCTCGGATCCAAACGGCAATATCAAACTAATTAATGGATAATAGTTTCATATACAAACTAGTCAGCTTTAATTGTAAGAGTGTAAAACGCTCAATCGATAGCATACGAGAATTGTGTCAATCGTCAGACATCGTCGGTTTACAAGAGACCTGGTTGGCTCCCTGGGATATCCCATTCCTCGCCAGTATCGATGATTCTTTCGGATATACGGGTACATCAGCAGTAGATGCGGCGGCCGGCATGCTACAGGGACGTCCGTATGGAGGTGTTGCACTATTATGGAACAAAACAGTGTTTCAAAATGTGTCCGTTGTACACTGTGGTAACCCGCGAGTGTGTGGTGTTAGTATAACCATCGGTCAAAGGTCGGTATTGGTATTGAACGTCTATATGCCTACGGACAAGCAGGAAAACTTGACAGACTTTACGGATTGTCTCGCAGCGGTAAGTGCGATAGTTGAAAATAACACCTCGGAGTTTGTTTACATACTTGGAGACTATAACGCGCACCCCGGTGAACTGTTTTATAATGAACTCGTTTGTTTTTGTAATGATCAGGAATGGACTTGCGCGGATGTTGACAAATTAGGCCTACAGTCAGGAACTTATACATTTATAAGTGACGCGCACGGGTCCAAAAGGTGGTTGGACCATTGTGTGGTCACAAAGCCAGCTCAGTGCTCCATTGTTAAAATTTACATTAAACTTGATGTTATGTGGTCTGACCATTTCCCCTTAATAATTGAATGCGATTTTAATTTAGTCAAACCTAAGCAGTTGTGTTATAATACTCAAGTAATTAATAAAGCCGTATGGGGTGAAAGAAAGCCGGAGCAAATAAAATTATTTACCTCTGAATGTAATAAAAGATTAAAACTAGTAGATTTTCCTGAGGTGTTTCGTGAATGCTGTGGCCACATGTGTGGTGATCCTAGTCATAAAATTATAATAGATACATTGTATAGGGATATTATAAATGCATGGAATGAAGCTGCTATTGTTATGATAATGATCCCAAATCGTTCAAAAAACGAAAACCCGTGATAGGGTGGAATAAGCATGTAAGCAAGGCTCACCGAGAGGCTCGTTTTAAGTTTATGCTATGGCAGTGGCACTCTGAACCAAGGTTGGGCCATATTTATAACGAAATGTGTGAAAGTCGTAAGATTTTTAGATCTCGTTTGAAATGGTGTAAGAAACATGAAGAGCAGATTAAAATGGACATCATTGCGGGACACCATTCCAAGCGAGACTTTTGTAAATTTTGGAAGTCGACCAACCGACTGAAAGGTAAGCCGGGCCTGCCTGTGAGTGTCGATGGTGTGGGTGGGAATGAGTCTATAGCCGAATTATTCAGAGACCATTTTACAGTTAAATCACCGTTGGGACCACCGCGGGCGGCTGGCATGCCCAGCGCGGGGTCACGTGGGCAAGAGACGATGACTCAGTTCACAGCGAAAGACGTTAAAACCGCATTAAGTGCCATTTCACGAGGCAAGTCTCCTGGCCATGATGGCCTCAGTGTGGAGCATCTTCATCATGCCGGTCCACATCTGGCTAGAGTACTGGCGATGTTATACACGTTTTGTATAAACCACACTTACTTGCCTGCCGACATGATGAGGACCGTGGTGGTTCCAATAGTGAAAAACAAAAGTCGCTAAAGTGCTTGATGGTCTGCTGAACTTCCAAATAGATAAATATCTAACAGTGCATGATAATCAGTTTGGTTATAAACCAGGGCTATCCACTGAGAGTGCCATTTTGGCATTGAAGCAGACCGTCAGGTACTACACTGACAGGCGAACAGCTATATACTCATGATTCCTAGATCTATCCAAGGCATTTGACCTGGTTCACTATGACATCTTGTGGCAGAAGCTGGATGATCTGAAGATGCCAGCTGATATGAGTGGCATATTTAAGTACTTGTACCATAATCAGGTCAATATCGTGAGATGGTCGGGTGCATGCTCGCAACCATATGGGCTCGAGTGTGGCGTGAGGCAGGGGGGGTTGACGTCACCCAAGCTATTCAACCTCTATGTGAATGCGCTTATAGAGGAGCTCAGCAACACCCGTGTCGGTTGTCACATAGACGAAGTGTGCGTTAAAAACTTAAGCTACGCTGACGACATGGTGTTGCTGAGTGCCTCTGCGTGTGGACTTGCCAAGCTTATTTCCATCTGCGAGCGGTATGCTGCGAGCCATGGTCTAATTTACAATGTGAACAAGAGCGAATGCGTTGTCTTTGGGGTCAAGGGCAAATGCACACCAATGTTTCCACCTGTTAAATTAAATAGTCAACCACTGCGTATAGTTGAGCAGTTTAAATATTTGGGGCATTTGGTGACCACAGACCTTAAAGATGACGCAGATATTGAGCGCGAGCGCAGTCCGTTCGAGCGAATATGATAGCCCGTAGGTTTGCTAACTGCTCAAAAGAAGTAAAACTTTCTCTTTTTAAAGCTTACTGTACTACCTTCTATACAGGCAGCCTGTGGGCAGATTATACATATAAACGGTATAGCGCTCTGCGCGTGCAGTTTAATAATGCGTTCAGGGTGCTGATGGGGCTGCCCAGATTCTGTAGCGCATCAGGGATGTTTGCAGAAGCGCGGGTAGACTGCTTCTACGCCACTATGCGCAAGCGAGCTACATCCCTGGTGCGCAGAGTGCGGGCTAGCTCCAACAGCATTCTGAGCATGATAGCGGACAGGATCGATGGCCTGTACATGAACAACTGCTGCATGATACATGCACGCAGAAATAAATAATAATGATAATAATGATGTTAATAATATAATGTACTAACACTAGTTTAATAAGTAATACAATTGTTACTAACACCATGATCCCATGTTGGTCGTAAATAAAGTATTTATTATTATGTATGTCTTTCCCGCTCACGGGACAATGATGTCCCGGACCTTTGGGAGGCGTGCGTGGGGCTAGGTACCTACAAAGTACCAACTGAGCCAACACGTAGAGGCCCTTTTGACAATTTAATGAAATGCAAGGAGTACACCGAGCGGATGCTGTCCCTGCCCGTGTCATGGGACGCACACAGAGACAGCACCCGCTGGGGTGTATAGGGACTATTGCTGTTGATGGAATCTAAAGAAAATTTGGTTATTGGGTGAAAATGATGGACTAGTGGCTGGGCTATTGGGTGAAACATCGGACGCCTGCCTAATAAACTGTCTCATTTTTTATCTCTGGCAGACGGTGACTCGCCAACTGCTAGATGGGCCCCTATTAATAGCGACATTAAAAAATGGCCTAAGGGCAACACCAGTCAGAGAGGCTGGGGGGGTAGAGAGGTGGCACTGGACTTTAAACATATAGCCAACTCGCCACTTAGGTGTCCACATCTACCCTCGAGCAACAGCTCTTGCGACTCCACTCTGGACAGCCAGTTAAGGCAAGCCAGAGGTGGGGGGCCTGTCCAACCAACCACCCGATCGGCTCAGCCTGACCACAGGACACCCCCAGGAGCACTCAGGTACGTAGGGTCGCTACTCCCTAACAGCCCGCCACAAGCTGCCTTACGTTGTTATTATTATTATTATAAAAAATGATAACGCTTAAAGTCTCGAATAGTCAACATTCAGTTGTGGTTTGATCTTATCATCATTGTCAGCCCGTAATCGCCCACTGCTGAGCATAGGCCTCTCTTCGAGTACGCCACCCGTCCCTATCCTGAGCTAATCTTATCCAGAAGTGACCCGCAATCTTCCTAATATCGTCCACCCATCGAGCTGGTGGACGGCCGACGCTCCTTTTACCTAGAAGTGGCCACCAATCTGACACCTTTTTGGTCCACCTACCATCATTCTGCCTGGCAAGGTGTCCTGCCCAGCTCCACTTGAGTTTGGTAATGGTATCTCCAAAATATTGATCTTATACCCACAGCAAAATATGCCACTCTTGAACTCCGGACCCCGCCATGTTCATGACATGACAGTATATGCCTACCGCATCAAACATTACTTAGGATAGATAAAGAACTTAAATTGTGTTCTTATATTACAAATGTCAGTCTCACAAATAGGCATTCAATATTTACTAACATCAGTAAAATTATGACCACTAAGATAACTTTAGAGGTCACTTAAGCCAATTTTAAGTTTTCTCCAATGACACATGAGACTTTAAGGTAACAGAGTAAATAAAGCCCTATTTGTACCATACAATAGGATGATATAAAACGTTTGTAAACTAAGATGATCAAGAGACACGCAAATAACTCTTGATAATGATAATGAGTGTAATGGCCAGTGCAAATTCGATAACCGCCCGTTAAACACTCTAAATGCAGCTCTCGGTATTAATATTAACAATTGGAATGGCGTGTTCTAGCGATTCTACGTCGAAATTGTATAAAGCGCCTTCTTTGTTCCTGAATCACGGGGGCGTACAACCAAGAAATAGGAGATCACTTAAGGAATGTGTCCCAGTATGTGGACTTTGATCGCGTGGAAGCAGTGATAGTGGTGACGGCGCATAGGGAGGAAGAGGTGGCGACGATATCGTCGGGCGAGAGGCACGGTATGGTGTACGACTACAACAACTTCCCAGCTGTGAGCTACACTTGGAAACACGAGGCGCCCGGGGCGCCAGATCTGGCGCGTAGCGTTCACGCAACGTTAACGCGCGCCGGCGTGCAGGCCAGCCTGGACCCAGTACGCGGCTGGGACCACGGAGTATTCATCCCCATGATGCTCGCAGACCCCGCCGCGCGGATCCCTATCCTCCAAGTCTCTATATTGAACACCCAGAACGCCACGCAGCACTTCGAGCTAGGAAGAGCGTTACGTCAATTCCGTGAGCGAGGCGTCGCGATAATCGGGTCTGGGATGTCCTATCACAACATAGCGGAGTTTATGAAAGCCGCGATTGAAAATAACGGGGTTGTAGTGAATAAGGAATTCGATGATTATTTGACGGAGGTATGTACGGGTAATGATTTGAAGAGGATCTTGTCGTGGGAAGAGGAAAAAGGGGCGAAGGACGCACACCCTGAAGGGGAGGCGGATCACCTCATGCCGTTGATAGTGAATATGGGGGCGGCGGGCCCGGCGAGAGGGAGGAAAGTGTTTGATTCCGTTTTCAAAAAAAAGTTTAGACTTAGCGGATTTGTTTGGGATTAAAGATGATAGTAGTTTGTTTTGTTTTGTATGAATCTTCTAAGTATTCATACACCTGGTTTAAGGAAACTTAATCAAAAAACTTTGTGTTGAACATTAAAACTGTATGAACAATGTATAATTTGTATTAGTAACAAACCCATTCTATGTCAAATTTCACTCATTATTTTTACCCGACTGCCGAAGGAGAGGAGGGTTATGTTTTTCGAGCGTATGTATGTAAGTGTCTTATTCTTTGACACGCCCTGCAGCCTAAACCGTTCAATGGATTTCGACATATGAGGTATCATTTAATTCGTCTCAGTTGTAGGCTATAAAATTGTCCAAAACTTCCACGAGAATCGAAAATACGCGTGAAAAAATGACCTAAAATAAAACTAATTAATTAAGAAAAACAAAAAACCCCGATGCGTTAAAAAGTCTACTCAAAAGATAGAAAGAAGCTGTAAGATGTAAAGAATCAATTAAACCAAAAAACTGGACTAAAAATGCAGTCGGAGGCGTAATATCGCGACAAGTTAAACGTATCGTTAATTTTATGCCTCCGACAGTATTTTCTAATCCAGTTTTTTGGTCAAATTGATTATTTACATCTTGTTTCTATATTTTGAGTTTACTTTTTTTTACTAAACGTGACTTAAGGCGACGTGAGCTCCAAAAACGAATTTTTAGAAAATCGTAGCTCTTGTTTGGATTATAATACGGCTGCCTTAAATTTAATTAGCAATCTTGAGGCCTTTTTCGAGGGAAATCAGCTATTCGAATCCTGCGTTTTTGACTTTCGCTCGATAGAAAAATATCACGAACATAGGTCTAAAATACACTTAAAAAAATCGTAACAAATTATGCACAACAGCTAAACATATTAAAATTGGTTCTAAAAATCGGCAATGTCATGTTTTAGGGAAATCAGCTATTACTTTTTTATTTATTAAAACGCACAAAAATTTAAAATTAAAAAACATGATATCCGCGCTTCCAAACACGCACTTCCATCTCGCTCACGCTTATGCTCAGTGAGAGGGAGAGAAGACCACGAACCTACGTCCCCTTAATCACGTTATATTATATTTATTTACTTCTATGTTTCGGACGTGTTACTTGTACGCAAAAACGATGGTTTGGAACTTAGTTATTTCATAAATTTATTGTTTTATTCAATAAGCAATAAGGAGATACACTACTAGATAACGGCGTAGCAGGGTAACCAAAGGCCCAGGTGTAAAAAATAACTGGGGCCTAAAAGGTACGACATTTTTTTGTTACCTAGTTCAACTTGAGGTTTGCTGGTGAAGGCCCGTGTGCCCCCTGAGCCCAGGGGTACCGTCTAGCCCTGTGGTAGCTGTGCTACTGCTACTAGAACGTAACACATAACATGCGGTATCTAAAAAAAAAATAAACCAACCTGTTTGAGTCCGCGCTGCGTTAGCGCCGAACACTCCATGTACTTGACGGCCCTAATTTTGTTGGCGAGCTTCTGTCCCTGCTCACGCTTGAGTGGCGACATGCCCTGCTCCGACAGCAGACTCAGTGTCTCGCGGTCGTCTCGCAAATCGATCTTTGTCCCTGGAACATACATGAGGCTTATTAGCGACACTACGGCTACGGAGTGGCGTGGGCCTGGGGGACGGTAAAGCGGCATCTTCTTTGCGTGATCGCATCAGGAATGAGGCTATCCGCAGCAGAACCAATGTAACCGATATAGCCCTCCGAATCGCTAAACTTAAGTGGCAGTGGGCGGGGCACATTGCACGTAGAACCGATGGTCGTTGGGGCGGAAGGGTTTTCGAGTGGTGACCACGTACCGGAAGGCACGGCGTGGTTAGCCCCCCCCCCCCCCCCCCCCCCTACAAGGTGGACTGATGACCTGGTAAAGGACGCGGGAGGCCGCTGGATGCGGGTGGCGCATGACCGGCCACTTTAGCACTCTTTGGGAGTGGCCTATGTCCAGCAGTGGACGTCTTTCGGCTGATATGATGATGATGAAAGCGGTATCTTAACTAGCGTTGCTTAAGACATTTCCATTTCTACACTTGCGCTAGTTGCGCTCCTTTTAAAACCAGTTCTATGAGGCGCATGGGCGGCACGCGGACTAATGTACCGCCAAAACCTTATGGAATTTAAACCTACGGATGGGACCTACTTAAAACAGTTACATAAACACGCTCCAAGGTCAAATTACTTATCAATTATATATTACAGTGGATACTATTTATATTATCCACTGTAATATATAATTGATAATGAATTAACTACCACTGAACGTTTTTGGTTCGCACCGTACATGCACAGAAAATAATTTTTCTCCTCACTGCCTCGGAAAGCCGTCTTTTATCCTTTAAAACCAGTGAGCAAAATCGCATTTTATCCATTAGTGGGGAAAGTAATTTGACCTTGGAGCGTGTTTATGTAACTGTTTTAAGTAGGTAGGTACCTTAAAATTCCATAAGAAACATTTGTATTTTTTTATAATAAGAATTGAGGATGATGATTTGATGGATGATGATGCATGATGGATGACGGATGACGGATGACGGATGAAGGATGATGGATGACGGGTGACTGATGACGGGTGACGGATGACTGATGATGGATGACGGTGATGCTGATGGTGATGATGATGATGATGGAATGAGTACAAACAAAGACTTTATTTTTTATGAGTTGTTGTTTTGCATGTTGCACTTTCCTCGCTACAGTGCACAGTGAGGTGAAAATTGTTGTGATGTACACACGGCACAGTGGTCCCGCGCTCTAAGAGCGGCGGCCATATAGTCTAAGCATTTTACGGTTTAGCAAAACATTAATTTATAATAGCCAGGTTTTTTTTTTCTCCGTCATAAATACATATTCTCAGATACTTTATTAACGAATCCAACAAACTTTCGACCCGGAAGTAGGTAAGGCTTAAGGTGGTTCGATTGCCATACAAAACGTTATTTGACATTCGCAGGCTAACGGCGTGATATTTTAAGAAACTTATGTAACAAACTGTCATAATTTGGCTTCCCATTTGCGCCAAATTCCCCCTTTCCTAGAATAAACTTGTATAAACTAGATTAATTTGAGAAATTGGGTTGGGACGTGATATTTTGGGAAAACAATTTTTCTCAAATAAACCTATTTTATACTAGTTTATTCTAGGAAAGGGGGAATTTGGCGCAAATGGGAAGCCAATTGATGAAAGTTTGTAACATAAGTTTCTTGAAATATCACGCCGTTAGCCTGCGAATGTCAAATAACGCTTTGTATAGCAATCGAACCACCTTAAGTTAGTTTATTGTATCGACGCGTGTCTGTGGGAGTGCGTTGCATCGGACGTTTGTACGGATTTTTTTTACTGCACGGCTATCACAAGACGGCCGCGACATACTCTCGAGCTCTCTCGCATGCACTATCCGTCTCTTTCTAAGTGGTCTAATAAGAGATAGACGGATAGTGCGAGAGAGCTCGAGAGTATGTCGCGGCCGTCTTGTGATAGACGTGCTGCTTGTAGCAATATATCTACAGTGTCAGCGGCGAGGGCTGGGGGTTGCCAACCATCCTGCCTCAGGCCCCGCCTCGTCCCGTCCCGTTTCTGGCACCCTAACCCTACTTTTAATCGTATGGCATACATTATTTGGCCTTTGAGTTTGTCACTTTTTAGTACCACCCAGGGGACACGTGAAGGGTTGTGGTAGGTAGCTCCTGCGGACGCAAGTGACAGTTGTCCCGTAGTGTAGTGAGTGGGCAACTCGACTGTTAGAGGTTCTTTTAACCGCCCGAAGGCCTCTAACTCGGCTTAACGACTACTGTCATAGACAGCATCCGGGATCAACTGCTTAGCGTGCCTTCCAAAGCACGGAAGCGCTCATTTATAGTAACCACTCAAACAGGCGGTCACCCATCCAAGGACTGACCGCTGCCATCTTTGCTTTACCTGCGTTATCGTTTCCGATTCGGAGGGGGGGGGGGGGGGACAAGCCCCTAGGGCGTAGAGGATGCGTCCCACAAAGTATGCGTGTGGGACGCCGATTGTCCCATTTTTAGGTCTAATCAGAATTATAAGAGCTGGAACTATTGAACTGATTTTGATGAGTAAGCCACAGAGAAGGACCTTATAGGATAATTATTCTCTGGAAAATCATACGCTAAGAACGTTGAATGAATCGTGTAATTTTAACGCGGGAATAACTAATGTACAGTGACGGAATTAAAAGGTTCACTTTTGGACCTTAACAGCATTGAAATGAAATCGAAAAGTGGCTAACCTTTTCATTCCTCGACTATACAGTACTTGTCAATTTCCTATACGTTAACAATGTTGAATTGTTGACATCTGGGTAAGTTACGCCGGGTGCGTAAGTCCCGCAGTTCAATGCACTGCAAATCTTTTTTTTTTTTTTTATTGGAATCAAAAAAAATACAATTTTAGTAACTTAACCTAAAGATTCGCCAAACTGCAAAGCAGTTTGTTGGCGATTCGCTCACTTAAATAAAAAGATAATAATCTGCGCACACAAGTTGCAAACCCTAGGCATGGCATCAAACATTTCTTTAGGCCTTACTTTTACTTCTTGAGCTGTAAGGTAACTATCAATGTTTTAACCTCCTTCACTGCCAACAATTTCGTAGCAGCGCTACGCTCGTATCGCCTAGGAAAGTGAAGGTTAAGGTGCATATAATTGTTCACTTCTCATGCTTGCAAAGTTCGCCTTTGTGCTGGATGTATGCTGCACAAAATGCCATGTTTATGCTCTAGTGCACAAAGTAAAATTGTTTTAAAGACTAAGATAATCGGGCCTAACAACCACACGCACAACAAAACTTCGTAGAACAAACTTGTTATTTTATTTGATATGCATTAATAAATTTCACACCCGTGTTTTATAGTATTTTATGCAACTGTTGTATAAGAAGGGTCTTAAAAGGCGAGTGGCGTGGGTTGCGAAACGAGCCTTGGCGAGCATCGCAATTAAAGACGCCACGAGCGTTTTTAGACCAGTTATACACCGTTGCATACAATACTTTTTCTACGACAAATTTTAAATAAATAGCAGACTACAGAATAGTTAAACTTTTCAGGCAGCAAGATTTCTATTCGTACTTTTGCTACTCACGCAATTTCTTCAGGAGTGCAGTTATTAATTTCTTCGACCATTTTAAAAGGAACGTACACTTTTGTCTTCACAAACACGAATAAAATCTTTATAGTTTATCATCTTTCGTCTTTTCATTTTGAACTGTATTTTGGTGGGAAATCGGAAATGTGACAGCTCTTGCTTATGGTTTGTTTTGTTTTTAATTTGTTTGCACTTGCCATCCGAACCAAACCGAATCCGGACTGTTTATTTTCATAAATAATACCAACAATTTATAAAACATGTAATTTAACACACAATAGATGATTTATTTATTATAGTAAATAATTTATAATATACAAATGTTAAATCGTAAATAAATACTTTTATTTCGAAATATTTGTTCATGAAGTTGGCACCACTGCAATATAGCGGCCGATTTAAAAAAAAGTTAAACAGTGCTTTTATGAAAAATGTATGAACCAAAAAAGTACGCTAAACAGTGCGTTTTTGGGCCATAGAGCATAGAGTTTTTCGACGACTTATTAGTGGTGGCATTGTATTTGAGCTACAGCCTATATAAATGACAGATAACGGTACAGGAGTAGAAAATAGTATTTTATGCAACTGTTCTATAAGAAGGGTCTTAAAACGCGAGTGGCGTGGGTTGCGATGCGAGCCTTGGCGAGCATCGCAATTAAAGACGCCACGAGTGTTTTTAGACCAGTTATACACAGTTGCATACAATACTTTTTCTACGACAAATTTAAAATAAATAGCAGACTACAGAATAGTTAAACTTTTCAGGCGGCAAGTTTTCTATTCGTACTTTTGCTACCTACTCGCGCAATTACTTCAGTAGGTGGAGTTATTAATTTCTTCGACCATTTTAAAAGGAACGTACACTTTTGTCTTCACAAACACGAATAAAATCTTAATAGTTTAGGACTAATAGTTTATCATCTTTCGTCCTTTCATTTTGAACTGTATTTTGGTGGGAAATTGGAAATGTGACACCTCTTGCTTATGGTTTGTTTTGTTTTTAATTTGTTTGCACTTGCCATCCGAACCAAACAGAAACCGGACCCCGACCGAATTCGAACTGTTTATTTTCATAAATAATACCAATAATTTATAAAACATGTAATTTAACACACAATAGATGATGATTTATTATTATTGTAGTAAATAATTTATAATATACAAATGTTTAATCGTAAATAAATACTTTTATTTCGAAATATTTGTTTATGAAGATGGCACCACTGCAATATAGCGGCTGATTTAAAAAAAGTTAAACAGTGCTTTTATGAAAAATGTATGAACCAAAAAAGTACGCTAAACAGTTCGTTTTTGGGCCATAGAGCATAGAGTTTTTCGACGACTTATTAGTGGTGTCATTGTATTTGAGCTACAGCCTATATAAATGACAGATAACGGTTCAGGAGTAGAAAAAATTACTTACTTTATACTGCCAAGTCATTAAATGGTACGATACGTTTTTTAATAGTAATTGACTTCTATTTCATCTGGTTTTATTAATTTAGTAAATTAAAACACGGATGTGAAATTAATTAATGCATATCAAAAAAAAACCAGTTTGTTCTACGAAGTTTTGTTGTGCGTGTGGTTGTTAGGCTCACGTGTCGAAAAGTAAACATAAAATCTTTATAAAGGAAAGTGGCGAAATTAACTATATATTATTTTATGAAATTTTGCAAATATTTGTTATTTTCTCGCAATCGAAATGAAAAGCATTGTAAACGCGGGCATAAATGAGCCATTTTATCCCTCGACTTAACTATCCACCCTCACCGGTGGCTCGGGTGGATATAAACGTCTTGGGTAAATGGCTCGTTTAATGCACTTGTTGTACAATCTACCATTTCTTCGCCGCATCCTCATGACTGCGGCTCATAACTACACGAGGTCGTTGCTTTGCGCACTAGTGCTCTCCAGGCCAATCGGTTTTCTGCCATCCGCGGATAGACGTCTGCAAGTTTATTTTGCAGATTTCCTTTACTGCGTCGGTCCAACGGGTTGGTGGTCCGACAGGTGCATATTTCGTATGTTTCAGCTCAATCGGTTCAAGATATCAGCTTCAAAATTAAGTTGCAAGATTCCACCCGAACGTAGTTACATATGTAACTACGTTCGGGTGGAATCTTGCAACTTCTGCAAGTTAAAAAAAAGCTTGTCAAAAAAATTTGTTGTCTATAAAGTCGATTTATGGACGATAATTTTACGTGATAACGTCATAAAGCCGAACGCTCGGCTCAGGCGGAACGGGACAATGAGTCATACTTTTTCGTGCGTGCTGCCGGTGTTCATCGATTTATAAGACGTTATCACGTCGATAAGCATTGCTGTACTCACCAACCAAAATAATAGGTGCATCGGGACAGTGGTGTTTGATTTCTGGGTACCATTTTGATGTGACATTTTCGTATGAGGATGGGCTGTAAAGCAATCATGTATAAGACTATTGAACTCATACCTAACAATGAGTCATCGCAGTTATGAGATCAATCTAATTAGTAAACAATTGCTGTTGCACAAATGACAATGCTAATTCCTAATGAATAAATTGAGGAAGTAAACAATTTAATACAAATACCATAGTTTCTTCATGTGACTAAATATGCGCATCCAAGAAATTATATTATTGGGCGTGAGTGTATGACGGTTCATGGTAGAAGGAACCTTCAAATTTATGTACCTCAGTTTTGGTTAGGTACTGTTCTTTTTAATTAATTTTAATTGCACGAGCAAGCGAAGCGAACGGATAGCTCGGATAAATACCGAAAATTGAACACTGATTGAGGAGAGCACTAATACACTTAGGAGCAATAGTGTCCTAATGTTAGTATCTCACTTATTATGTGAATACATAGATGCGAGTTAAGTTTTACTGTAATGCTTATTGTGGAACTGTATTCGATTTAATTTGCTTCCAAACAGCCTGACAAGTAATCTCCATATAATAAAAAGTATCTTAGATATTTTGAAAGGAAAACAGATACATTTCAAACTTTTTGTTTTTCACTCAAATTGAAAAATCTTTGTGACACAGACAATTTGAATACTTCATAAAATCGGGAATTTCATCCTCTTTCAAATGGGTGGCCATTAGTTTTAATCATAAGAATAGTTTCGAAGTTATTACAAAATTAGAGTTAGGTAAAAATATGAACAGATTAAAAGAAACGAAGACACTAGCCGTTGGTACAGTCGCCATCAGATACATCGGAGCAAACAAGCACGTCACAAACATCGGAACACACCTCTATTTTCAAGGCATTAGGGTGCATGTGCCGATATTTTGGGATCCCCTTCATTGGCATATTTTTTTTTTACTAATATAGTTTCGCATAATTGATTTGGCATAATTTATATTGGCATAATAATACTGTCGCATAATAATACTTTGGCCTACTACTTTTTTGGCATACTACGCTAATAGCATAATTTCAGTTGACTTGACATCTGTATTGGCCGAATACACATTACGCATACTATTGTTTGGGCTAAAAATTATTTGGTATATCTCTCATTATCTCATTAATCTCATTATTTCAGTTTTATAAATGAATTAAACTCAGTTTAGTTATTGTCATATTATTAGTTTTTCCGCTATTTTATAAAAAAAAATAACCTCGAAGACTCCCTTTTCTCTGAGATCAATCAATGCCAAGATAGAGGTGTATAGTAGCGTAAGCACAAGGGAACAGGGGCTTAGTGGCAAAACCGACTCGGATCGCAGATAGGTTAGAAGACGGAAGCGGGAGCCTTGCTCCCGCTTCCGTCTTCGAGGTTATTTTTTTATAAAAGAGCGGAAAAACCTTTTATTAAAACCTACTACTAATGACAATTAGGCAATTTACTACTATGAAAACCATTAGCTAAAATCTAAATTTTAGGGATTTGAACGGGTACGTAGCATTTTATTACTATATGAGCCATTTGTACCTAAATAACTTTGTTTTGTTATGCATTTTGATATGATGCCAATTGATTATTATGCCTATTTGTGCTTATGCTATTTGACATTAGTCTTCATGAAGATTATGCTTTCAGTATTTATGCTTTTTAATGTTATGCGTAATGAGAATTATGCACATCACTATTTCGGCGAAAAGCAATTATGCGTAACAATAATAGTACAAATGACTTTATGCCTTCCAATAGAGAACCGATATTTTTGAACACCTATAGTGTACCTATGTATGTGATGGCGACTGTACATTATTTCATCGAAATTTAATTCTGCGATAACATCAAAACTATTCTTATGATTACCACCACCACTACCACCCATTTGAAAGAGGATGCAATTCCCGATTTTATGAAGTATTCAAATTGTCTGTGTCACAAAGATTTTTCAAATAGAGTGAAAAACAAAAAGTTTGAAATTTATCTGTTCTTCTTTCAAAATATCTAAGAAACTTTTTATTATATGGAGATTACTTGTCAGGCTGTTTGGAAGCAAATTAAATCGAATACAGTTCCACAATAAGCATTACAGTAAAACTTAACTCGCATCTATGTATTCACAACATTGGGACACTATTGCTCCTAAGTGTATATCCAAATGTATTCCTCTACAGGTCGGATTTCTCAACCGATTCTCATTAAATTTTGTGAGGAGGTTCGATTGATATATATAATTCAACTGTTGATTCAGTTTAAAAAAAAACACAGACTTGCGAGTTCTACAGCTCACGGAGCCACTAGTAAATGATTAATAAATGGACTATAAATGAATACACAATAAAATGATTTATAGCGCGACCCGCGTGTGTGGCTGCTCAAGTATAGTTATATTATAACTTATAATTCTTATTGATATCCATTTAAGGCGAGGCAGGTTCATGGTCTTCTCTCCCCCTCACTGAGCATAAGCGACATAGAAGTGCGTGTTCGGAAGTGTGTAACATCACTTTTTAGTATATATTAATAGATTTTTGGAATACTAGATAATTTATTAAAAATCTGTCCCGTAATTACACTAGAATAATAAAAAAGCTATCCTTTTTATATAAAAAAAACACATAGATTGTCATTGAAAATTACAAGATCTCGAACATTTCAGTTTATTGTTATGGCATTATTTATGATTTTTTTAAAGAGTTACCAAGCCATTTTTTATTAATATTATGTTCGGTTATTATAACACTTCTTTGTTTCTTTTTCAGTCTACAGTAATTTTTCCTTAGTAGAATTCTTCATTATTTCTTCACACTGGAAGCTCAAAAATCAATCTTTTCGTCAGATCGTGAACCGGCCGCGCCTTAAATACTTGCTTGACTTCTTTATTTTGCTGTGCCCTTGGAGTGAATACCTTTTAATAATTAGTAATTTTTGTAATATGATATAAACAAATTAAAATATAAAAAACATGATATGCTTTGTGAGCACTTGTCTGTCTGGTAAAGCTATACTGTATGGAGAGCAAGGGCAATTGGTTTTGATATCCTAAGTCAGGACTAGTCTGAACAAACTAAAAAAACCAGCCAAGTGCGAGTCTGACTCGCGCATGAAGGGTTCCGTACCATTATCTATAAAAACGGCAAAAAAAAGTTTGTTGTATGGGAGTCCCCTTAAATATTTATTTTATTCTGTTTTTTAGTATTTGTTGTTATAGCGGCAACAGAAATACATCATCTGTGAAAATTTCAACTGTCTAACTATCATGGTTCATGAGTTACAGCCTGGTGACAGACGTACAGGCAGACAGACAGACAGACGTACAGCGGAGTCTTAGTAATAGATTTTTACCCTTTGAGTACGGAACCCTAAAAAGAAGACATATTTTGAATATATAAGTGTCTTCAAAGTTTAGTACACATACACACCTTGTAACACTAAAGCATATGAGAAAGACATCAGTCTGTGGGTAGCTTAAAGGCCTAAGTCTGTCGTAATCTTCTTGACCCGCTGTGTCCCACAGGCCTAGAGACACTGCCACTCCATCCACCACCATTGGCGCTGAGTAGTTGTCAAATCTGTGGAAACATACAAAATTCTTTATTTGCTACATTATGTAATCTAAAAACTTGAAAACCTGATATATCTAGGTTATTCAAGCATTCCAAATGCCATCAGTCCCCTGGTCGCTTAATTGTCAATGTACTGGCAAACTCGCATGGCATGTTTAACAACTCCAGAACTACTACAAATTTACTGAGAAAGGGGATGCAAATCTGCAAGAACTTTGACAATAATGCGAGCAGGGGACTGGTTGGAACAGTAGAATCACCCATCTTAATGATTTATGATCAAGGAAATGTATGTCAACACACTGATAATCGTTTAACACAAATAAGGGAAACCATTAGCATTTCCTTGTTAAGCCAAGCCTACCTTAAATGACCATAGTAGTACAGAAAGATAATGAAGTGCCATTATTATATCAACTTTGCTTTTAGTTGCTTGCTACTCAAATAATTAATATCTATGAGAAATGCGAATTTAGAGTTCAGAGTAATCCTCATAGATTTCGAGTATAAGATATGAGATATTGAGAAGAACATTGAATAAGAAATCTCCTGCATACATGGAGGTTAAACTGATAAATAAGAACAATTCATGGGAAGTAGCTAGTTCCAAATAGAATGTGAATTTAATGAAACTGATTATAGCATATTGTGAGGTTTAATTCGCTGTAATCATTCAAAGGTGAGAACGACTTTCAAAATTAATGAACAAACTGTTACCAAATTGAGAAGGTCTGTGCTATCCTAGGTTCTTTTAAATGTGTTTTACTCTGGAACAAAGTCACATACTCACTGGATACTAAGAGACAGATACGAATAGTTGATTAACTATGAATGTGTAGTTTGTAAACATTGGACATAGCTGTGATGTATAAAATGGTTGTAACATCAAACAGGATTCCTGAGCACACATGCTACTTTTACATCATAAATACTATTGTTTTAGTCATGTTTCAAATGTCCTACATATACAGACTTTCAGTAGAGTAATAAAAATCGACTGCCTGTGCACAACAGATGTCCAATATTTACTTTTCGTAAAATTCTGATTTGATTGAGTTTGCTACTTACACTGTGGGTACATATTCCCCCGGAAAACTGTCTGTGGTGTACGATATAAGCATGCAAGTTTTTCCGACGGTGCCGTCCCCAACCACCACGCACTTGATGGGTCTCCCTGAAGACATCTACCGAGAACACATACATAAATCGTACCAGATCCAAACTATGAGTCATTTCAATAAGAAACTATAATATAATTATAAATTACCTTCTCGTAAAGTTTCTTATAAATTATCAGAAAAGGAAAACACTAAGGAACACACCGAACTTTATACAAAATCTATAAATAGGGATAAACTTCACTTTTCAGTAAGGAAAGGAAACGCATTCACAGCAATGATGGATTACTGGATGGACATCATGATTTCTGTAATCTGTGGATTAATGACATGACTGTAGATTAAACAACATTTATATTTGTCTATGGTTATGGGTCCCGACATGAATGTAACTGGATGAAAATACGTACAGCCAACTGTAGAACCTTAACACTTTTGTTGATTGATTATCTTAGGCGGCCGCATACATGGTGATTAAATACTGATGGTGATGACCCATCATAGCTGTCTCTTTCTATTGCATATTATAGAAAGAGACAGCTATGGTGGATCATCAGTATTTAATCACTGTGTATTAGCCGCCTTAAACTATGTATTAAGCACCACCTATTTAAGCACGTAATATTTAAGGGGCAAAACGCGCTTTTTGACTAGTTTTTATGAGTTTTGAGTTGATATTCCTCCGTCACAACAATATATATATTTATGGCACAAACGTTAATCGGTTCTGCAATCCTTTATCTACACTTTGTTTGTTTTGCACAAGAGTTTTTTGGAAAAAATGTTTATTTATTTATCTATGATTTATTTAAACATGGTCCAAAAAAGCTCTGTTTTCGATATTAGTAGGTTGTTTACTCACTTTTATATTTGAAAATTACATGTAACTGTTCCTTATTGACGTCACTAACAACCCACAAGAGATTTTAATTTTTTTCTCATTTTCACAAAAGTTAAGTCCCAAAAACTGGTTTTTTGGCCTGAAACTGCTAAAGTTTGGTGCCATATATCTCGAAAACAGTGAACTTTGAAGTAAATATGGGATATTATTTCGGTTAACCTCGTTGTGGCTAATACGGTAAGCCATAAAAAACATGAAAAAACGGACAGTAACAGATCGAAGGTCATTGGGAGCTGTGAGCCCCTTAATAGGGAACATTACGCAAAACTCTTCGTAGGTGGCGACACTAGCAGCGTTGACATTGTATCTCGTTCCCACTTGCGGTATTGTCTATGCAAGCATCCTTGTCACTCATTTGACAATCAATTGTGCATGTGTGTGTGAATCCCTATATTCCTATACTGGTTTACTATTAGTGGTAGTGCTGCCTCTGGCGGCAGAACATTGCAGTAATGTTCCCTATTAGACAATTAGATTCTATCAGCAGCGCTACCACGAACTTCGAATCTCGAACTTCATATATCTCCGTCTCTATCGCACTTATGGTTTATGGTACTAGAGCGACCGAAACGGAGATATACGAAGTTCGAGATTCGAAGTTCGTGGTAGCGCCGCAGTTACTTTTAATGCGGATATGTAAAGGCCAAAATAGACGGTCGCCAACACGCCCCTACGAACAAGCGACCTTGGTCCGCACCGACCGTGCAGACAGTTGTTGGGAACAAAATATCATACTACAGCGGTCGGTGCCGACCAAGGTCGCTCGGTCGGACAGGCGTGTTGGCAACCGTCTATAGAAAATACATCCATCCATACTTCCATACTTACTTATATATATGAATATTATAAATGCGAAATTTATATATTAATATTTATATATTAATTATATTCATTAATATTAATTATAAAATTTGGTATAGAGATAGTATGAGTCTCGGAAAAGGACATAGGGTAGTTTTTATCCCGAAAATCAACCCCTGAGGAGATGAAATTGGGGATGGAAATTTGTATGGACCTACTTAAACCGCTGCGCCGATTTGGATGAAATTTGGTATGTACATATTCTGAATCCCGGAGAAGGACATAGGATAGGTTTGATCCCGGAAATCATCCCCTAAGTGGGTGAAATGGGGGGGGGGGGGGGGGGGTTGAAATTTAGGATGTAACCCATTTTGATGAAATTTGGTTGAGAGATAGTTTGTGTTCTACGAAAGGACACAGGATAGTTTTTATCCCAGAAATCATCCCTAAAGGGGGTGAAATGGGGGTGAAAATTTGGATTGAACTCATTTACGGTAAAGCGATAGTTTGAGTCCCGGAAAAGGACATAGGTTAGTGTTATCCCGAAAATCATCCCTAAGGGGGTGAATTTGGGGGTGAAACTTTGGATGTAACCCATTTAGATGAAATTTGTTAAAGATATAGTTTGAGCCGCGGAGAAGGACAACGGATGGCTTTTATCCCTAAAACAATCCCCTAAGGGGATGAAATTGGGGGTGAAAAATTGGATGGAACCCATTTAGATGAAATTTGGTAAAGAGATAGTTTGAGTGCTACGAAAGGACACAGGATAGTTTTTATCCCAGAATTCATCCCCAAAGGGGGTGAAATGGGGGTGAAAATTTGGATTGAACCCATTTACGGTATAGCGATAGTTGGAGTCCCAGGGAAGGACATAGGTTAGTGTTATCCCGAAAATCATCCCCTAAGGGGTTGAAATTGGGGGTGAAAATTTGGATGAAACCCATTTTGATGAAATTCGATTGAGAGATAGTTTAAGTCCTGGGAAAGGACATATGATAGTTTTTATCCCAGAAATCATCCCCTAAGGAGGTGAAATTAGGGGTAAAAATTTGGATGAAACCCATTTAGATGAAATTTAGTATAGAGATAGTTTGAGCCGCGGACAAGGACAACGGATGGCTTTTATCCCTAAAATAATCCCCTAAGGGGATGAAATAGGGGGTGAAAAATTGGATGGAACCCATTTAGATGAAATTCTGTATAGAGATAGTTTGAGTCTTACGAAAGGACACAGGATAGTTTCTATCCCAGAAATCATTGAAATGGGGGTGAAAATTTGGATTGAACCCATTTACGGTAAAGCGATAGTTGGAGTCCCGGTGAAGGACATAGGTTAGTGTAATCCCGAAAATTATCCTCTAAGGGGTGAAATTAGGGGTAAAAATTTGGATGAAACCCATTTAGATGAAATTTGGTATAGAGATAGTTTGAGCCGCGGAGAAGGACAACGGATGGCTTTTATCCCTAAAATAATCCCCTAGGGGGATGAGATAGGGGGTGAAAAATTGTATGGAACCCATTTAGATGAGATTAGGTATATATACAGTTTGAGTGCTACGAAAGGACACAGGATAGTTTGTATCCCAGAATTCATCCCCAAAGGGGGTGAAATGGGAAAGGACATAGGATAGTTTTTATCCCAGAAATCATCCCCTATGGGGGTGAAATTAGGGGTGAAAATTTTGATGCAACCCATTTAGATGAAATTTGGTATAGCGATAGTTTAAGCCGCGGACAAGGACAACCGATGGCTTTTATCCCTAAAATAGTCCCCTAAGGGGATGAATTAGGGGGTGAAAAATTGGATGGAACCCATTTAGATGAAATTCTGTATAGAGATAGTTTGAGTCTTACGAAAGGTCACAGGACAGTTTTTATCCCAGAAATCATTGAAATGGGGGTGAAAATTTGGATTGAACCCATTTACGGTAAAGCGATAGTTGGAGTCCCGGTGAAAGACTTCGGTTAGTGTTATCCCGAAAATCATCCCCTAAGGGGTGAAATTGGGGGTGAAAATTTGGATGTAACCCATTTAGATGAAATTTGGTAAAGAGATAGTTTGAGCCGCGGAGAAGGACAACGGATGGCTTTTATCCATAAAATAATACCCTAAGGGGATGAAATAGGGGGTTAAAAATTGGATGGAACCCATTTAGATGCATTTTGGTATAGAGATAATTTGAGCCCCAGAGAAGGACAACGGATAGCTTTTATCCCGAAAATAATCCCCTATTTCTTCGGGGGTGAAAATTTGGATGGAACCCATTTTGATGAAATCTGGTACAGAGATAATTTGAGTCCCGGGGAAGGACAAAGAATAGTAATCCCAGAAACGAAATTTGGCGTAGTGATAATTTGAGACCCTTGGAAGGATAAGTATAGAATAGTTTTTATCTCGGAAATCATCCCTTAAGATGGTAGAAGTGTGTTTGCAATATTTTTTCTAAAGCGATTACAAGTTCTACGCGGACGAAGTCGCGGGCAACAGCTAGTAATATTATAAATCTATTCTAATTTCTAATTCCTTGAACTAGAGAGAGCCCAAAGAGCACTGCTCAAAGTCATGCACCTCAAACCGTATAGATTCCCTACAAGTAAACTATATACTACTGCTGATGTATGTCTGTCAGGAAACTATACATATTAAATACTATCCTAAAAACACACAAAACATCCGTGTATACACCAGCACCTGCATCTACTCGTCGAAGGAAACAGACTAAAATAATTAATACTCCGATGTTGAAAACTGCTTACGCCAGGAGACAGCAAAGATCACGATCGGCAAAACTTTATAATGCTATAAATAAAGTCATAAATATTTACCCTAATACACTCTACGAATGCAAAACTAAATTAACTGAATGGTTAAAAACAAAAAACTACCATGATATTGAAAATCTACTATTTCAGAACACTTAATCCACAACTCACATACTATTTCTTATTTACATTCACTCACACACTCTCTATACACAAATATACACACACAAATATACACACACACACACACGCACATACTCTCTCTATCACACACACACACACACACCCACACACACACACACGCACACGCACACACACACACTTACACACACACACACACACTTACACACACGTACACACACACACACACACACACACACACACACACACACACACACACACACACACATACATAAGGCCCGCGTTACGCGGGACTATCCTCTCCTATTATTTATTAAGTAAAGTAAAGTAAATATAAAGATTTTAGATTTTAGGTTAAGCTAAGTAAGTTTGTATAATATGTGTACACCTAAAATTAAATTATTAAGATTAACATGTGGAAGAGCGGGGTCTCTTAAAACAAGCATATTTTAATGCTTAAAAAGAGGCACCAACTCCAGACTATGTAAATATTTTAAGATACTGAATAAATGCTTTTTTTTTTTTTAATGCGAAAGTGTGTCTGTCTGTTACCTCTTCACGCCTAAACCGCTAAACCAATTTAGATGAAATTTGGCATAGAGATAATATGAGTCCCGGGAAAGGACATAGGGTACTTTTTATCTCGGAAATCAACCCCTGAGGGGATGAAATTGGGGGTGGAAATTTGTATGGACCTACTTAAACCGCTGCGCCGATTTGGATGAAATTTGGTATGTACATATTCTGAATCCCGGAGAAGGACATAGGGTAGGTTTGATCCCGGAAATCATCCCCTAAGGGGGTGAAGTTAGGGGTGAAAATTCGGATGGAATCCATTTGAATACAATTTAGTATACCTAGAGATAGTTTGAGTCCTAGGTTAGCCATAGTTTTTATTCCGGTAATGATACCCAAAGAGGGTGAAATGGGGGTAAACATTTGGATGTAACCCATTTAGATGAAATTTGGTATAGAGATAGTTTGAGCCGCAGAGAAGGACAACGGATAGCTTTTATCCCGAAAATAATCCCATATTTAATCAGGGGTGAAGATTTGGATGGAACCCATTTTGATGAAATCTGGCACTGTGATAGTTTGAGGCCCGGGGAAGGACAGAGAATGGTTTTAATCCCAGAAATCAGCCTTTAAGGGGGGAAAATTGAGGGTGAACATTTGTATGGAGCTACTAGAACCGCTGCACCAATGTAGATGAAATTTGGTATAGAGACAGTTTGATTCCTGGGGATAGGTCCCGGGAAAGGACATTAGATAGATGGGGATATTCATTATTTATTCATCGTCAATTGCCTACGTTTAGTAACACAACCTACAGGTTAGACGTGACTTAAACATCACTTTAGTTAACCTTAATTGGCCATTTTTTTTGAAATTCCCCAGATTTTATCCCGGAAATCATCCCCTAGGGGTGAAATAGGGAATGAAAATTTGAACGGAACCCATTTAGATGAAATTCTATAAAGAGATACCCGAAAATCATCTTTTAAGGGGGTGAAACAGGGGTGATTATTTCGATGAAACCCATTTAGATTAAATTTGGTTTAGAAATAGTTTGAGTTCCGGGAAAGGACATGCGATAGTTTTTGTCCCGGCAATCATTTCCTACGGGGGTGAAATGGGGGGTGAACATTTGTATGGAGCTGCTATACAACCGCTGCACCCGTTTAGATAAAATATGATAAAGAAATAGTTTGAGTCACGGGGAAGGATATAGTATAGTTTTTATCCCGGAAATCAATCCCTACAGGGGAAATGGAGGGTGAAAGTGTGTATCGAGCTACGATATAAACGAGTTCTACGTGGACGGAGTCGCGGGCAGAAGCTAAACTGGAAACTGTAACTTCGGTCAAAAACTAAGTAGAAAACACATTTACACCGTTTTTTAAAAATGCATTCCTTAAGGAGATCAAAAGGGGTTGGAAGTATGAATACGGAACAAGTAATTTATGAAGTAAGGGAAATATTTGGTCATATACTATTATTTGGTAAGCCATTAATCAAAACACATAATCCAACTGATAGCAGAAAAGGAGGTTAAATTAAGTTAGAGCGACCCTTACAGAACCGAACAGCCATCAGAAATAGAAAAGAAGGTTGAGTTAGAACTTCGATGCTCACAGAACCGAAAAGAAGGTAATGTTAAGACTGCGGATATTTTTTTTGGCTAATCAAAATGATTTATTCTCTAACACCGTTAAATAGGGACTGGGGATAGAGATGGAAAGTTCTGCGTTTTTTTTTACTTTTTTCCCGTTTGGCCTGCAGTGCGGCCAGTAACGGATACGTTACGGTACTTCCTCTCTGAGGGCCTTAAGGGCCTCTCAGAGGGAGAAGAAGGAAGGAAAGGGAGCACAAGTCAAGAAAAAGAGTAAAGAGTCAGAAAAGAGTAGAGTAGAAGTCAGAAAAGAGTAGAGTAGAAGCGTTTTTTGGTATAAGCTCATTTTGCTCTCAAACGTAAGTAGACATCAAAAAACTAAATTATCCTTATACATTATACATGATTTATACATTACCTTAAAAACAGCAATTTAAGCAGAAACGTCTGTTGATGATACTTAAAATATTTATATTTGTAAAAAACGGACAGTTCAATTTAGATTTAATAGGTAGCAATTTAAACTAACAAACTCATCGCACTGTTTAACGAATTTTAATGAAATTTGGCGTAGATATAATTTGAGACCCTTGGAAGGATAGTAATAAATAACTGCCTATGTTGGCGAACTGGTTATTGCTTTATTATTCTATGTGTCCCTATACACAACTTCGAAATACTTCGAATAACAATATTAGGTAATCTGTGCTTATTATCTGTCAATCTTTGGAGTGTAGTTGTGTAGTGTACATAAAAATTTACGGATTAATTAATAACTGTTGTTCAGCCGGTTCCGCCCATCAAGTCAAATGTAACTTAATTCTGAAATCGTAAGTATATGAATAAACGAACATGTTCCTTTCTCATGTGTCTTAGTCTTATATTGCACAAAGAATTTGCTGTTTTCAGATGAGTGAGTCATGTGTAGAAACTCCTGAAGCGCCGGCTTGGTTATCGAAGCTTGAGAGCCAACGTGAGAAGCTAAGCAAAGCCCGCCTTGGCCACGACAGCGGCGCCGGTGCTCCTTGTAATTCTTGTGGTAAGCTCGTGAGACAACAACATTGTAGCATTATATTTTAATTTTATTTTATTTTATGTATATAATTGAAGTATCGAACGACTGTATTAGTGCCATACGAATAAATAAATAATTTTTTGTATGTATGCAGAATTTCATCTCAAATTGAGCAAACAACGTGTTAATTTAATTACTCTTACGTATTTCTGTGTACAGACTAAGGGCTCATGCTTACACTCTTGCTGCGTATTTGGTTTCTGTTTTTATTTATTGAAGAGTTGATGCTTGTACAGGACCATCATGCCCTGGGTTGGACCTGCACTTCTGGCGCAAGGTGTGCCGTTCGTGCCACTGCAGCAAGGATGTGCACGATGTTCAGGATGATGACCTCTCTGGCTGGGCACAGTTTGAGCTCCTTGGGACTGCAAAGCCCAAAAAAGCTTCAAGTGAGTACTGATAATATTGTATCATTCTACCCGTCTATATTCTCCTCTGCATTTTCTTATGTGTGTCTAGGCAAAAGAAAGACAGTTAGCCACCTTTTTGCTTTAAGTAACTTGTATCATTATGAGACATCATAAATAATGTAGCATTTCTAGTGCAGCATTGTTGTGTTAACGGAGTTGGAGTCTGATCATATCTATAGCAAGTTTATTTCAGTTCAGAACGGACCAGTGGCACCAGTCTGGGTAATCTGGTAAGGTTGAAAGGGTAATTGCAAGATATTGCCTTATAGGTGATAAATGCTGATATGTTAAAGGTGTTAGTGTATTTCTGTTTTAGTAAATATTCCTCACTTTCAATTTACTTATCGTTATTGATTATCATTATGTTATTTCCAGTGCCCCTGATAAAGATTCGTGGAGTGACAGATAAGCCTGTGAAACTTGACTGGGTGCCACCGAATGCATCTACAGAGTTGGTATGTGCCATTTTAATCTCATAAATATATATAAATAAATAAAATAAAATATTAAGTGACAATCTTACACAAATCTAACTAGTCCCATAGTAAGCTCAATGAGGCTTGTGTTATGGGTACTAGAAGACGATATATTGAATATATATTATATACTTAAATACATAGAAAACATCCAAGAGTCAGAAACAAATATTCATCACATAAATATTTGCTCTTACCAAACACAGGACCTCCAGCTTTATAGGCAGCTTCACTACCCACTAGGCTAACCGGTCGTCGTACTATATGACGATATATTTAGTAGATATAAATACTTAAATACATATAAAATATCCAAGACTCGGAAACAAATATTCATGCTATCATACAAATATTTGCCGTCACCGGGTCTCGAACCCAGGACCTCCAGCATCATAGGCAGCGTCACTACCCACTAGGGTGTAACCGGTCGTCAAAGATATATATATACTACCAAATATGTAAGTGTGAGTGGGACAAATGCATTGTGTCCGACAGAAACACAATCAACTAGGCAGATTTCTTCCTTGTAGCAGGATTTTTAGTATACTCTCCTAAAGAAAGGACAAATGATAGGTCTCTCTCAGCAAGTGTTATTATATGAGAATCATAGTCTGATGAGAGTTGGATGGAAGTTTTGTTTGTGCAACTAAGACGTCATAATATTATAGGACAGAGTGTTTGCATTCATATGGGTAAAAATGCTGGGCCGGTTTTAAATTGGTTTACGACTCATTCATACCATTACATACTCATTCATTATAGATGCCTATCTCAAGATATCTATTGTTTATATTGATAACAATATCCATATCAGTAATGTTGTTCAGTAGATTTTTACCAAATTTGACTCTGATATTGGTTTATGTTTAGCTTTCTTATCAGTGGAAAGGAATTATGTCTGAGAATACCTTAGTATTCAATTGAATGTAGATGATCTTTTACAAACAAAAACAGGCTTGTCACACATTGAAAATGATTCCGAGATTATAATTGATTAATGAAGTGGTTGTCATAACATGCATGTTGCCTGCACATTGTTTCTGTACTTATGCCATAGAGGAAAGAATATAAAAAGTGTTTCCTATCTTAATGATCTTGAGACCCCTCTAATACTCACAGGTGGCTCAGAATCTACATAAATACTCTGAAACCCAAATGGGGGTAAGCACAGACCGGAACCGGTTTCCCTTATTGGGGTTTTCCATAGGGTTATTTTAGAAGTTGTTTTTAAAACCCTATCCATAATGGTAACCTTACTGATAGGGTAACCCTATTGTTATGATAAGCATATCGGATGTAGTAACCATAAGGTAACCCTAACAAAACCCTATTTCAATAGGTTTTTGTTAGGTTACCCTATCATAAGGTTACCAAATCGATCGGCTTATGCCTGAAAAGGAATTTTTCGGCCCTTGGGGGTAAGCATAATAAATAAATATACTGATCTGACACGCAGAAAGACGGACCCACAGCGGAGGCTTGGTAACGGATTCCGTATGGTATCCTTTGGAAACTCGACCCTAAAAAATATCTAGTTTAATTCCCTGACCCCAAATATGTATATTTAGACACCAAGTTTGTGATTCTAAGTGATTTAGAACCCGAGATATTAATAATATACCTATAATTCAAAATGACCCCCATAAAAAAAGATTGCTGGAGGAGTTGGTTCCTATCAAAAACTTAAAGCTACTTACCTAACTAGTACCTGAAAAAATTTGGTGCTTTTGTGCAGCGTGTCCACATTATCACCTGAAACTGCCCTACTACAAGGTCGCTCGGTCGGAGGGGCGTGTTGGCGACCATCTAGCCAGGGCTTTAGTCACTTTATTTGCAGCTAAATTATGTCCTAAAAAATGGTTCTAACATTGTTTTAACTCTCATAACTCATTTTAAGCAACAAGCTGCCCGCGCGGATCCGCCCGCGTATTATACAGAACCCAGGTGGACCCGCGGGATAATATATGTCCATTTTATATAGGTACCCATGTTTTTTTTACAAGCTTTTATTTAACTTGCAATGTACAGTCAGGGGTAATAATATACATACATAAATAAAAACATAAATATCTGTACAGGCCCCGTAGCATGGATGGCCTATCACGCGAAAAGTGTCAAGATCACTGCGTCGTCTCGTTCTATCGAACGCTGTCAGCCAGGGACCGATGCTCTATCATGTCACTTGTCGCGTGATAAGGTCATCCATGCTACGGGGCCAGGACTCTATTGTCAATATCATAAAGGCGTGTACAGATATGTATGTCCTTATTTATGATTGTATATTATTACGTAACTGAAGTATACTCACATTTAGGGTTTAGAGCACATGGGCTAGCTGAAACAGGTGACAGACTGACTTTTCAATCCACCTTCCATATCCTTGACATATGCCACAAAACTACCCACTTTGTCCATCATGTTCATACACAACATACCTCCACCACTAAGATAAATCTATATACACTTTATTTCATTATACACTAGCACTAATCCTATTATGATATAGTTTTATTTAAATAGTAGATTGTACAACAAGTGCATAAAACGCACCATTTTACTCGAGACGTTTATCCATCCGAGCGAGCTTGCGAGCGAGGATAGATATAAAGTCGAGTGTAAAATGGGTTTTATGGACGAGTTGTACACTCTACTTTTCACTTCGATTGCGAGGAAATGAAACAGCAACACGTAAATGAGACGAAATACAAATTATAAGTTTATTTCATGAAGTTTTATTGTGTACTTTGGCTGTTGGTATCTTTGCCTTGGTCTTAGAATACGAACGAAACGAAATAAAATAAAGAGGTTGTTGTATGAAGTTAAAGATGTTCGTGTGGCTGTTGCAGCGATTGCCTTGGTCTTCGACGAAGATTTTACTTTATGCTCTAGAGCATAAAAAGCGACTTTATGTCGCCTACGCACGACATAAAGACGAACTTTTAGAGCATGAGAAGTGAAATAGTTTTTTAATCACTTTCACATTGCACCTCTTCGTCTTCACTACTATTTTGGCCTAACGCTATTCTTTTATGCTCTGTAGCTCTAGTCTCTAGTATAAGTTTTATCGATACATATACGTTTTCGAACGCGTTTGCGTTTAGTTTCAATTTGTATGGCACCGCGTAGTTCCTAATAGTTACCACCAGAGGCGCTGTTCGCGTTGCCATACAAATTTAAACTAAACGCAAACGCGTTCGAAAATGTATTGTATCGATAAATAAATAAATAAATATTTGCGGACAATCTTACACAAATCAACCTAGTCCCAAACTAAGCAAAGCTTGTACTAAGGGTACTAGACGACGATATACATACTTATATAGAGAAATAAATACTTAAATAGATAGAAAACATCCATGACTCAGGAACAAATATTCGTGCTCATCACACAAATAAATGCCCTTACCGGGATTCGAACCCAGGACCTCTTAATAAATAAAACTTATACTAGAGCCTCTGGTGATTTCTGAGGTGATACCGATCTCTGGCGTTTGGTGCTGCTGACTGGAATAGGGCTTTGACTTCTAGCAAGCACAATATCTTGTGGTCCTGACACCCCTATGATCTCTGCCCATTGATTAGGCGGTGGTATGGTTACTGCATTATCATTATCATCACTGTCATCCTGCTCATTTGTCGTGTTCTCCTTAGGCTTTTGTTGCTCCTCTTCTCCACAATTGAGCATCTGATTTATATGTCTCATTAACCGTCTATCGCCCCATCGGACTAGATATCTACAAACCCCAATCCGTTTCTCTACCTTGCCTTTGATCCAACGCGGACCCCCTCCATAGTTTTTTACATAAACCGATTGCCTTTCTCTAAATGATCTTAATTTTGTCGCTATATTCCGTTCTATTGGTTGATCGTGCGAGTTACCTTCATAGGATAATGGATTCAATCCATCAAATTTCGTCCTAAAACGTCTGTTGTTTAATAGTTCCACTGGCGTTTTCTCATTTATGCTATTAGGAGTCGTTCGTAACCCATACAAAATCAATGGTATCCTTATATGCCATGGTTCTGTTGAATGTTTCTTCAATTTTGATTTGACGGTCTGCACTGTTCTTTCAGCTTGTCCATTGGTCGCTGGATGATAAGGTGCTCCTACAACCTGTCTTACTCTATTCGCAGCTAAATAGTTTCTAAACTCCTCCGAAACGAAACTTCGTCCATTATCGCTTACCAAAGTATCGGGTAGCCCTTGTTCAGCAAACACATCTCTTAACACCCGTATAAGGGTTGCGCTACTTAGGTCTGGCACAATTTTCACTTCTGGCCATTTAGAATAAGCATCGATCAATATCAGGAAAGTTTTCCCTTGGAACGGTCCCGCATAATCTATGTGAAGCCTTGACCACGCTTTTTCTGGCCTTAACCACTGATGGGTGACCTGAGGCGGCATGTTCCTATTTTCCGCACAAATCTTGCAATTTTTTATTACTCCTTCTATCTGCTTATCAATTGAAGGCCACCAGAAATAGCTCCTAGCCATTGCCTTGGATATCACAATCCCGTCATGATTCTGGTGGAGTTCTTCAAGCACATAGGATCTTATCTTTTCTGGCAGCACCACCCTATTGCCCCATAATACACAGTCTTTGAAATTGGATAATTCGTCTCTTTTTTGCCAGAAAGTCTTGTATTCCTCTTCTACTCTGTTTGGCCATCCATTCCGTATCCAATATGATAATTTACATAAGACTTTATCCTTCCGCGTAAGTTTCGCTACTTCTGAGGCTGTAAACTCTAATTCTCTTGGAGTCTCCTCAATGAATAAGACTCCCGAAAATTCCTCTTCTACCTTTTTATCCTGTGTTGGCCACCTACTCAGGGCATCCGCATTACCTATGTTCTTGCCTTCTACGTATTTTAATTCATAGTCGTACGAATTTAATAGCAATGCCCATCTTAGCATCCTTGGTGATATAATGTTGGGTATCGGTTTTCTTGGGTCTAAAATACCCAAAAGTGGCTTGTGGTCTGTCTTAATCGTCACCTTCCTACCACAAATAAACTGGTGAAATTTTTTGAGACCGAATATGATTGCTTTCTTTGTCAATTTGTCCATAATTACGCTCATGAGAGTTCAAGGTACGGGAAGCAAACATGATGGGTCGAATACTACCATCTTCCATTTCTTGCTCTAGTACTGTTCCTAGTCCGTACTGTGAGGCGTCACATGACAAGATAAGTTTCTTTTTTACATCATAATGTACCAGTGTATCGTCGCTCGAAATCATTTTCCTTAGAGTTTCAAATGATGTCTGCTGATCCTTTGCCCACTGCCATTTTCTTTCTTTATCCAATAATCTATACAACGGCTCAGCTATTGTCGCCTTGTCCGGCAGAAACCTGTCATAAAAGTTTAATAATCCTAGAAAAGCCTGTAATTCCTTTACATTGCGCGGTGCCGGAGTTTTCTCTATTTCTTGGATTTTCTCTTTACATGGATGAATACCGAATTCATCAATGATGTAACCCAGGAATTTAACACATTTTTCAGAAAAATGGCATTTTTTCTTATTTAACCGCAGACCCGCTTCTTTCAGTTTCTTTACCTCTGCATCCGGCATTGGATGACTCGGGGCTGATATCACTATCATGTTAGAATCGATTCCTGCAGCTTCATGTGCAAGTGCTATCTCGCATGCTCGTTCAAATGTCAGTGAACCATTTTGAAGTAATTTCTTTTGTGCCTCTTTATCTCTAATCCCACATACTAACCTGTCCCGGAGAGTACGGTTCAAGTCAGAGAAGTTGCAATCAGTACTTAATCTCCGCAGTTGAGCAATATAGTCCCTTATCTTTTCCCCCTCTTCCTGATGCCTAGAATGAAACTTGTACGATTGCACAATTTCATTTGGCGTCGGGTGGAAATGTTTGTCTAATAAAACTTTGATATTTTCAAAACTAACCGTACTTATTTTGGCTGGAGCTACTAAGGATACAATCAAGTCAAATAAGTCAGGATCACAAACAGCCAATAAATTTGCCTTCTTCTTTGCATCTTCTTTTATTTCGCTGGCTTCCAGGCACAAAGAAAACCTTTCTATATAATTTTTCCAACAGCCATTTGCTATCTCAAACTTACCAAATTTTATCCCAATTTTTTGGTAAAAACTATTTGGCCACTTTTCAAACTCACTATTCACACTAATTCACACGTTTGTCCACAATTTCACTCGTCGCCACTGAAGTATACTCACATTTAGGGTCTAGAGCACATGGGCTAGCTGAAACAGGTGACAAACTGACTTTTCAATCCACCTTCCATATCCTTGACACATGCCACAAAACTACCCACTTTGTCCATCATGTTCATACACAACAGTAACTATGTAACTATGTTTGTTCGGGTGGAATCATGCAACTCAATTTTGATGCAGATAACTTCAACCAATTGAGGGGAAATTTTGGGGTTAAGTATAGTTTGGATGATCAATATTATGGTACCATCGAGCTGATCTGATGATGGAGAATGGAGACAGAAGGTGGCCATGGGAATTCAGGATTTAATAGACGTAACTCCGTTGGGTTTGGGCTTGTTAGAATTGTCTCAACGAGTAGTTGATGACGACGGTATGCAGAATAGTACAGTTGGCAATAAAAGCTTCTACCAAAAATGAAGTTTTTGACAGATACTTATTTTTTATCGGATGAGAAGTTCTAGTGATTTCCCCCTACATTCAAACTTACTTATCTACAGTCTCACAGGCTTATCCTGTGTATAATATTAGTACAGTAAGCGTCATATAAGTTTGCGTCTCTGATGTTAGCTACTAGTAGAGTCGCAGAGGTGTCAGAGGGAATCGACGGGTGTACGGTACGGAAGGCGCCTTGTGGCTAACTTCACAGACTCAAACTTATTACGTGCGTATTGTATAGAAATGGTAAATAATGAATTGTATTGTGTGCAGGTGTCGGAGTACATGTCGTGCCTGGGCTCGCTGGCGCCGGTGTCGGGGTCGGCGGCGGCGCGGCGCCGGCGCGCGCAGCTCCGCACGCAGCTGCCGCCGCACGACGTGGCGCCCGCCATCCGCAACCACGCCACCGACCAGGAGAAGTCGGAGCACACGGTCAGTATTGTGTGTGCAGGTGTCAGTACATGTCGTGCCTGGGCTCGCTGGCGCCGGTGTCGGGGTCGGCGGCGGCGCGGCGCCGGCGCGCGCAGCTCCGCACGCAGCTGCCGCCGCACGACGTGGCGCCCGCCATCCGCAACCACGCCACCGACCAGGAGAAGTCGGAGCACACGGTCAGTATTGTGTGTGCAGGTGTCAGTACATGTCGTGCCTGGGCTCGCTGGCGCCGGTGTCGGGGTCGGCGGCGGCGCGGCGCCGGCGCGCGCAGCTCCGCACGCAGCTGCCGCCGCACGACGTGGCGCCCGCCATCCGCAACCACGCCACCGACCAGGAGAAGTCGGAGCACACGGTCAGTATTGTGTGTGCAGGTGTCAGTACATGTCGTGCCTGGGCTCGCTGGCGCCGGTGTCGGGGTCGGCGGCGGCGCGGCGCCGGCGCGCGCAGCTCCGCACGCAGCTGCCGCCGCACGACGTGGCGCCCGCCATCCGCAACCACGCCACCGACCAGGAGAAGTCGGAGCACACGGTCAGTATTGTGTGTGCAGGTGTCAGTACATGTCGTGCCTGGGCTCGCTGGCGCCGGTGTCGGGGTCGGCGGCGGCGCGGCGCCGGCGCGCGCAGCTCCGCACGCAGCTGCCGCCGCACGACGTGGCGCCCGCCATCCGCAACCACGCCACCGACCAGGAGAAGTCGGAGCACACGGTCAGTATTGTGTGTGCAGGTGTCAGTACATGTCGTGCCTGGGCTCGCTGGCGCCGGTGTCGGGGTCGGCGGCGGCGCGGCGCCGGCGCGCGCAGCTCCGCACGCAGCTGCCGCCGCACGACGTGGCGCCCGCCATCCGCAACCACGCCACCGACCAGGAGAAGTCGGAGCACACGGTCAGTATTGTGTGTGCAGGTGTCAGTACATGTCGTGCCTGGGCTCGCTGGCGCCGGTGTCGGGGTCGGCGGCGGCGCGGCGCCGGCGCGCGCAGCTCCGCACGCAGCTGCCGCCGCACGACGTGGCGCCCGCCATCCGCAACCACGCCACCGACCAGGAGAAGTCGGAGCACACGGTCAGTATTGTGTGTGCAGGTGTCAGTACATGTCGTGCCTGGGCTCGCTGGCGCCGGTGTCGGGGTCGGCGGCGGCGCGGCGCCGGCGCGCGCAGCTCCGCACGCAGCTGCCGCCGCACGACGTGGCGCCCGCCATCCGCAACCACGCCACCGACCAGGAGAAGTCGGAGCACACGGTCAGTATTGTGTGTGCAGGTGTCAGTACATGTCGTGCCTGGGCTCGCTGGCGCCGGTGTCGGGGTCGGCGGCGGCGCGGCGCCGGCGCGCGCAGCTCCGCACGCAGCTGCCGCCGCACGACGTGGCGCCCGCCATCCGCAACCACGCCACCGACCAGGAGAAGTCGGAGCACACGGTCAGTATTGTGTGTGCAGGTGTCAGTACATGTCGTGCCTGGGCTCGCTGGCGCCGGTGTCGGGGTCGGCGGCGGCGCGGCGCCGGCGCGCGCAGCTCCGCACGCAGCTGCCGCCGCACGACGTGGCGCCCGCCATCCGCAACCACGCCACCGACCAGGAGAAGTCGGAGCACACGGTCAGTATTGTGTGTGCAGGTGTCAGTACATGTCGTGTGTCATGTGGTCAGTAACCTTTGTACGCGTTGATAGAGGCAAGCAGGTTATGTACCAGACCCATCGTGAGTCGCAGGGTCCGTGCGTTAATGTACGGCCCAATATATTTCTGTCTTTTTTTACCCATGCATAAAGAGAGAAAATGGTACATGGACGCGGATTATGTACATTAGCCGAACCCTTCAAGATTACTTACAAGTGTCGTCATCATCGTTAGCCTTTAACAGGTTAGTTTTGTGACTTAATAAGAACTACTTAAGTTACTATGTAACCAAAAGGCCTAAATCCTGCCTAGTCGATGTGCAACCAAGACATTCTGCTCATCAGGTTATTGTTAAAAGGAGTCATAGAGAGTTGGGTGATCTTTCATCACATCCAGGCTAGCTGTACCAACAGACCTACAGAGGATGCCTATATGCTGAATATGTCCTAACATTTGGACTAATATAACATATATTGTTTTCAGGAATACATTACGCGGATCAAAGAAAATGTCGTCGGTATGGGTAACGTGGTTAGAGTGGGGCCTCTTCAGAGTGGAGAAATTTACTCAGTTGAGAACAGCAAGTCCCATTCTGCCACGAAGTCCTACGCCCTGCCTTTGAAGATATCCAATGTTTCCAGAGGTGTGAAATACAATATTGTTCCCAAGAATGCTTCAGACAAAAAACTGGTTCTCGACTCGCAAGGCAATGTTGTTAGCAGCGCTGCTAACTTGCCAGACTACAAAAATAGCCCGATACTCAGTCACGTCGTCAAAGACAAGCTCCAAGCGATGCATATTGAATCTGATAGAATTAAGAGTGCCATTGAACATGGCCCTGTCTATGACAAACTACTCAAGAGTCTGAACGACTTAAACATTCCAGTCACAAATGATGTTTACTTGCAGCCTATTAAACTCTTCCGTGAAGAGTACAACAAAAATCCTCAGTTTAAGGAGGAGACAAATGAGTTTGCAAAGGCTCTCGGTGCTCATGCCATGCCTGACCTCTGGCCGATCAGCAATAACAATGTTCTTGGCACCGCAAAGATGCTGGACAGCAGACTCCAAAAGGGCACAATATTCGCTCCTAATGGCGAGATTTGGAGCTGGAAGCATGAACCTACCACTCCTGAGCACAGCGGCACAATTTGCTCAACTAAGATCAATCCCCAGTATTCTACAACTACAAAGCCCCCGAATCAGGTAGAGCCTCAACAAACTGCCCCCTTGAGGGATTATCATAGGAGCCAGTCGGAGGAAGATTTTCCGCCGCCACCTTTGCCCAACTACAGCACGTATCCGGGCGGCGGGCCACCAACAGCTGCCCCAAGCTCGGACTGGAATAATTCTACTGGCAGTGTCACTCCTGAGAACATGAACTATCAAGTCTCACCACAGGATAGCCTATATGGTGAACAGTTAGATCCAATCATAGACCAGCTTTCTGACATGACTTTGAGCCCAGCCGAGATGGAATTCAACAGGAAACTCTATAACGAAGGAGTGCCGTGCCAACGTTGCAAGAAGTCTATGTTCGCTGGCGAGGTTGCAGTTAAAGCTGAAAGAGCTGGACAAGAAGCTATTTGGCATCCACAATGCTTCACTTGCAGTAAATGCGGCGAGCTGCTGGCCGATCTTGTGTACTTCTTCTACAAAGACGAAATATATTGCGCTAGGGACTTGGCTAACGTGCTGGAGATTCCTCGCTGCGCGGGCTGTGACGAGCTGATATTCACGCGGCCCTACACCGCGGCGGAGGGCCGCGCGTTCCACGTGCAGCATTTCTGTTGCTACCATTGCGATGCTCCGCTCGGCGGGATGAAATATGTGCCAGATGACAAGACTGGTTTGCCCATATGTCTGTCTTGCTATGATCAGTTCTATGCAGAACGCTGCCGCGCGTGTGGAGGCGTCATCGGGCCCGAGCAGCAGGGCGTGTCGTGGAGCAACATGCACTGGCACGCCGACTGCTTCATATGCTCGGGAAGGATGTGTGGGAAGAGCCTGCTGAGCGGGCGGTTCGTCGTCAAACAGGAAATGCCGTTCTGCAGTGTGCCTTGTGTTCAGAGTAGGGTTAAATAGATTTCTACATCGGATATTTTATGAGCTAATACTGTTTTAGTATTTTTAACATGACATTTTAAATAAGGTTGTACTCAAAAGTATTTGATATTATTTATGTATGATGTAATAACATGTGGGCCAACTATATGATATTCGTTAGAGTATTATATATTTTTTATGAAAGATTTATGCTATGAAGTATTATGAAACATTATTATTATCATTACTTGATGATTACATACAAGTGTATTTTGCTATGGGGTTATTATATGTTAGTTAAGTAAGTGAAATATAGTAAATGTTTTTATATGAAACATGTTGCATAATAACAGTAATATATTTTTGTACTACATTTTTAGGTATATTTGAAGAGACTATAAGGTCATTAGACAAAGTATTCTGACGCCATGGCAATTAGTATGTGATAGATAGTGATATAATGAAGAAAAGCTTCAAATCATTCCTTTGAAAGTGCCATTATGAGGTATTTATGAATGTTTTGGGTAGTACAATAAAATATATATATATACACATTTTGTATTTTACTATCAACCTTTCTTCTTCCACACAAAAAAAATTGTTACTGTCGCCACTGGAGACTAAAGGGTGGGGACTGATGGGGAAGTAGAGTAGCATAGTCATGAATATCCATACCTGAACCACAATTCGAGACTGCAATGATTATTTGTATATAAGTAATTAGCAAACCATTTTTATACCTACTACTTGCTGCTACTAAGTTGCGCTGGAATTTGACATACTTTATACTTACGCAAGTTGAGTGACATTGCAATACTATGGTACACACAAGCTGATCTGATGATGGAGATGGAAGGAGGCCATTAGAGAACTGTTTTATTACTCATGATAAACCAGTCATATTAGGGCTCGACATTAGTATAATCAACTAGGATCGTTTTTTTGCCATGCAAAAGGTATGACTCATCTAGGAAGAACGATTTTTCTGCTTGATTAAGTGCTACCAAGGTTTGATCCCAAAATTCTTAACAATCATACAGAAGGTTAAGGCTGGGTGTTTAAAGTTTAATGTAAGTAAGTAAGTAATTTATTTTGTGAAACATAGGTATGTATACATTGTAGATCTTAAATTAGGTTGAGAGTCCTCTATGTTCTACCTTGCGGCGTACAAAAAAATAAAACAGGAGAACAATTACAATAATAAATGGCACATGTGTTCTTATATTAAATACCTATATATGTCAAACGGATTTAAACATATAAATTAGCAGCGTAACTGCTTTATACAAAATCAATAGTAAGTAGATGTCATACAGAATTAAGAACAAAAAAAAATAAAAATAAGGAATGTCACAATTAAAGATTTAGAAAATAAAAAATTCAATATATAATAATAATTACAGTTCACAATGTCAAGAGAATTCTATTTTAAACATGACAATAAATTGAAATTATATAAACATGCAATTAGACTTGGTCATTAAAGAATTCATCTAGCGTGTAATAAGCTCTTTCGACCAGTTTGTTTTTCAGGTCCTTCTTAAATATGTGAAGATCTTGACATTTAAGAGCATCTGGTAAAAAGTTATAAAATTTAGTTGCCATTCCCAATATACTTTTTCTTAGTAATGCAGTTTTGCCAGGGGCCACATTTATTTTATATCTATGTCGAATCGATCTTCCGCTTGGCTTGCGCAGGAGCTTTCTATTGGAAATAGAACCGGATTTGATTTAACAAAGACTGACACTTCAAAGATGTACAGGCTTGTTAAAGTCAGTATGCCTAGTGTTTTAAAATGGGGTTTACATGATTCAATTTGTTTAATATTGCACATTGCCCTTATACACTTTTTCTGCGCTATAAAAATTCTTTGAATTGAATTTTGTACTGAATTACCCCAAAATATTATGCCGTATCGTAAAATTGACTCCACATATCCGTAATAAGCTAGTAACGCTGTTTTTTGATTAGATATTGTTGAAACTTTTCGTAAGGCAAATACAAAGTTATTTACCCTAGTGGATAAAGAGTCAATATGTGGTTTCCAGCTTATGTTTTTATCAATATCAATACCTAAGAATTTCGCTACATCAGTCTGTTCTATACGTTGATCCTTACATTGTATGTCAAGATTTATAGAGCGTGATTTAGATTGATGAAATTGCATTATCTTTGTCTTGTCAATATTAATATTTAATTTATTTAGGTCCAGCCAGTCAATTATAGTCGTGTACATTTGTAAAACCATTCTATTAACGTTTTCGACGCCAACAACGTATATATTCACACTGCATGTTCAACGCCAAAGACTGATATATTTGTCAAGGGGCCCAGCGCGATAGCAACCTTCATGCATTAACATAAGGTTTAACTCTGCACTAAAACTTATTGAATCGGCACGTGGTTTATAACTTTTCTCTTTGACAAAGTGTTGAAAAGGTTAACCTAGGGCTTCCGATCGTGTCAGGTACCCGTGTCCGTGTTACACGAACGCGGTTTTAAGCGCCCGGTCCGTACCCGTCCTGAGCACACCTGCAGATGTCTGGTTCAGGTAGTACGGACGCTTAGCACCTTGGGGTTAGGAACACGGGTATTCGGACGCGAGTGTAACACGGATAGCAGGAGCCCTACTATTAACCACTCATATGCTTAGGTTTGGATACATGCCAAAGATTGAAACCAGGAACCTATTGTTTTACATCTTAGTCATAATTATTCTGATCATATTTTTGATAATTCACCTTTACAACAGATTTTATGCAAAAAACTTCACAGAACATGCCAGGCTTGTGTTTTTCTTAGTATAAACCCACTATTCAATAATAAATCTGAACATAATGCAATAGTGGATGAGATTAAATTACTCTTGGTTTAGGGTACTCAATTAAAACTTCAGAACATAGTTGTTAATACTAAGCATATATTTCGATATAAAATACAATTTGCAGTGTGACACCGTAATATTAGACAAGAGTAAAGTAGCAGTATTATTGGTTAATTGTTTCAAGCTTTTACTTTCAATTTCCCCATATCGTTTCTCAGTTTATTGACATTCTCCTGCAGAGCTTCCTGTTTGTTCTCGAGCGCTGAAATGTGTCCGTCCGTTCTTTTGATCTCCTTTGTGATAAACTCCATTCGCTTTGCGACATTCTGTTTCGCTTCTTCCAAATCTTGCTTCACCAACACTGGCCCGATTAACTTATAGACTTCAGCATCTTTCTTAAGCAAGATAAGTTCTTCCTTGACTGCCTTATTTTCATTTAACTGGCTATCTAATTGTTGTTTCTGGGCAACCGCCTTATGATATTCTTTTTGGACGCTGGTGATCATCTCCACCTCCCTCTGAAGTTTCTTTTGGATTTCTTCAGTCATTTTAGGGCAAAATGTATTTGTAGTAGTTAATACTTGTAAATTAACTTTTAAACTATATTTTACAGGCGATTTCTTTCTGTAGTTTCTGTACTCGAGCTTTTGAGGTTAAAGCAAGCGAAAGCGACTGAACGAGAATGACATGACTGGACTGACAGTAAACTGACAGCTGACAGTTACAATGTCAACGCTGCTAGTGTCGCCACCTACCTTATTTATTTATTATTTATTTTTAATAAGTACAGTGTTTTACATACTTAAAATTAAACATTGCCCACAAAACTGTATATAAATTAAGTCAGGTCGGCCGCTTAAAGCCTGAATCACAGGTTTCAGGCTTCAATTTAATTGAGCTGCGTCAAGGTCACGCCGGTCCACATAAAAACACGAATGTCTCTCGTAAATAGTAGTTTATGCAATCGGTATGCTTTTTAAGTCGAGTACCACGTTTAGGCCACGAAGCTTGATGAAGCACGAGACTTAAAAAGATAATTATATAACTATTGTATACAATACTTTTTCTACGAGTCAACAGAAATAATAATTTATTAAACAAATATGGTATCTATTGAAAATCACCCTGCTGAAATGAAGCGCAGCAGCCTAGTATCTTTGCGCGTTGATGTCTTCACAGATATCTTATAGGTACAGCTCCTGGATTCATTAGATGACTGCTGGCGGTTATCTTATGAAACCACGAGCTCCGTGACGAGCTCGTGGAGCTCCAGGATCAAAAAGTATGTGATCTTAGTTTCGTGTACGAAATCTTAATTCAAAGATTAAAGTCGACGAGTAGAAAAAGTTGCTTTTTAAAAAATGGTACAGTACCTACGCGGCGCAAAAGTTTGCGTGTCTGAAGTTAGCCTCGAGTCGTCTCCCGTCCGACCCCTCTGACACCTTTTGCGGCGCTACTAGCTACCTTAGTAGCAAAGATTATACAGGCCTCTTAAAAACATGATTATAAGAATGTGTGTTCAGGCTAAAAATGCAATATTTGGCACACAATTCAAATCTAGACGGGAACTCTTTTCGCACTGGCCGCGCGACATGAGCGCATACGTTATTTGGCATTCTGAGAACGGGCGGCGGACATAAACCTGTCAATTAACTTGTGTGAAAAAGATTCATTAAGTATTTATTTATCATTATTTATTCACATTTTACCGATACATCTCTGTTATAATCTAATCATCAATCATGTGACATAAAATCGACGGACCCTACGTATCGAGGCAGCACCGGCTCGGGTCGGCCTCAGCTCAGCAGCGTAGCGCTGCTCTACGGCGCGGCGGGCAGAATCAAGGTACCTACCTACTCTTATAGGGTGTCCAGTAATTAATGGTCAACCTTCTAACCACGAATTGGGCACCTTAGACTGGTGCAGAAAATCAACTTTGAGGTTTAGTTGTACTATTACTTATTCTGTGGTTTCGTAAAGTAAAAGAGCCGTGGTTTTCGAGACAATCGACCTTTTCGAAGAGCGAATGTTATATTAGTTATATACCAAAACAAGGTGTTCAAAAGTGAACATTAATAGCAACATCTTTATTTGTAAAGATGTAAATGGCATGTGTTATACCATTTTAGAATCAGTATTAGATAAACCATTTTTCAGGAAGTTGGCCACTCTGGTACATACATTTTTTTTTCACCACAAGCAATCATAAGCACAGAATAAGTAATAGTACAAGTACCGAAATTGCACTCCCTAGCAAAAACGGCGTTTAGGCATAAGAAACGTGCCTACTTTCTGCATCTCTGTCTATCGTATAACTTGTATTCATTCACCCACGGCACGTGTAGCGCTAGGGCTGTCACGCCAAGAAAACAGCAATGAGGACAAAAAATGTTGTAGCTCACCAGATGTCGCTTTAGTAAAGTGAACCGATAAATTAAGTAAATGCTACCTACTTCACATGTTTTTTAATGTCATTATTAGTAACACCACAAATAAAATTGATCTCGTGAACGGAAAGCCATTTTAACTCTTGAAATTTTAATTCGTAAGTTAATTCACAAGAGGTTTATTAACGTGTGGTTTGTACCTACACATTACAGACCCCATAGTAGGTAGATAGGTACATATAACTACGAGCGATTTTCGACGACGTAAGCATTTTTCCCTGTCACACTTGCCTGCTGGCAATAAAGTGATGATTGATGAAACCCAGCACCTACTTACCTATACATGTATGTATTGTTGTATTTTGTTATAAGCACGTTCTCATTTAATTAAAATAGGACAACCATTAAGTACTATGACTAAGTAAAATAAATTTTCAAACCCGTGCTTCATTTTGAAGAAAATTACTGTAGGTATCCCGTTAAAAGTAATAAGTAAGTACCTAACCAGGCGGCTCGTATCGTAACATGTATTTACGTATTGTTGTTGTACTTACATTGTAGGTATCTTACGACTTCATAATGTTAAGTAGCTGTGGCCGTTTTTCGTTTTCATCGTGGCCATCGAAATTCATACTCCGTAAAAACCTCGTAAAACTAACAGCAAAATAGTAAGTAAATACGCGCGGTTCGTCGCGTTCAAGTCGGCGGCGGCAGCGGATCACGGTACGACGCACACGTGCTCGCTCTCGCGGCGCTGGCCCTCGACTGACTGGCGGCCTGAGGCCTCGCGACTCTCGCGAGCGCTAGGTATCTTATCTATCCCGCACTGCCGTTATCGGGGAACGTCATGGGATCGCAAGCATTCTATCACGACGTCCCCCCGGCTGCTGCCCCGGCCACACCGGGGGCACCCTCGCGCCGGAGGAGGGAAGGATCGGCGACGCTTCGACCCTTCCTCCAGACGTGTAGGGCCTTGTGTGGTGGGTCCCTGTCCCACCGGCCTTACTGAGGGAGTTGGCGGTTGATGAATTGTAACCGCCTCCTGACGAGGTGAGGCGGGTGGGGCGTCTGCGCCGGAACAGGGGCGCGTCGGCTCGTTCTTCACGCTCCCGCTCCGCTTTCTCCATTTGCGACATTACCTCCTCGCAGAATGTCGCTGCCGCCACCCACGATCTCTCGCTGCCCAACATACGTTGTGTAGCGAGAGATCTTCCGTTTTTAACGCCAACCTTTGGCGTTCTACGGCACAGCCTGTACACTCCGCCAGAGTATGCTGGGCCGTGTCATCGTCTTCACCACAGTGGTGGCAGACTGGCGAGGCCTCCCTCCCTATGCGGTGCAGGTAATGACCGAAGCACCCATGTCCGGTCATTATCTGCGCCAGCCTATATGTGAGATTGCCCTTACGGCGGTCCAGCCAACCCTCCAATGACGGGAGGAGCGCCCCTATGGTTCGAGTGCCATAGGGGGACTCCTCCAGAGCCTCCTTCCATCTGTCCCTCTCCATTTCCACTGCCCTTCTCCGACTCGCGGCCACCTCTTGTGGGGCTGGGAACTCTCCGCATGTCCTGGTCACCTCTCTCTCCCTGTGTCGCTCGGCCAGCAGCCTAGCGTCCAATTCCCACGGCAGGCTGCCGGCAAGAGCGCAGGCAGCCGCAAACGCAACCGTTCGGTAGCAGCGGGCCATCCTCTGCGCTATCACCCTCTTGGGCCTTCATAGGAGGGCCTTGGTTTTCACTTTCAATTTGTCGGCCCATATCGGCGCCCCGTACAGTGCCATACTTCGTACCACGTTTGCGAAGAGGCGGAGCGCTAGGTATCTAACGCGACGCGCTCCACCCACTGCAAGCCCTCTGTTATTAGTATGGATATTATTATTATAATTATAATATTAGTACTCTTTGTACCTTTGTACCGTAGGTATGATTTGTATGTGTGTGGAATGATGTGTAACCAGAACATTTTCTAGCTAATCTAACTAAGTATGTGAATAAAACACAATTATGAAGATGTGAATACTTATTTTTCTAGAGCAGGGGTGGGTGGCCTTTGGGGTTGGCGAGCAGGGCAACAGCCCGGGGCCCCGCTCTATCAGGGGCCTCTCTCGTGGCGGCCTCACGAACTTGCGGAAAAATATCTAGTAGAACAATATCCTATCCTATACTATTAAACGAGCAATCAAGTTTGTATTCTTGAAAACGGCTCCACCGAATGTCGTCGAAATTCGCAGGGTTTACGGGGGTGGAAAATCGTTTTCTTCATTTTTACCCGAGCACACTTAGGTACCTAAGTTCTAATAGTGCAATGACAAGGACCTCGCAAATAAATATCTGCCCTTAGACCTGAGAATCGCAATTCGCTCCTGTTCAAGAGGATTGTGAAGCTTGCCATTTATATCTAAAGTGTATATTATCTCCACTTATAATAAATCTCTAAATTAAAAAAAGAATCAGCCAGTTTGAAACTAAGCTTTGTGTGGTACGAATGTTCTCAGCATCCCATGAACGGAAAAATATGAAACATTTTATATAGGTACATTATTATTCTAGCTGCAACTTAGGATAGTTTTTATCCGACTGCGACAAAATATAAACTTGGTTTTTTTGAATGGCACGCGCGCGCGCTCTTTGCGTATTCAGCCAAACCACGAAAACCGAAACCGAAGTTCGTATATCTGCATTCCTGTCATTTGTTAGTGCGATAGAGATAGAGATACCCGAATATTTTCGAATTCCGAAGTTCGTGGTTTAAAAGAAAATACGGATGTCGGATAGATCTAAATTAATATTTTATGTGTAAATATAGTTAAAATTATTCGGAAATACTATTGTTGTTATTGTTTTAGTATATTTGACTAGCTTTAAGTTTAATATTGTACGTCCGAAATGGGCAAGCTGTTGGACTTTATTTTACCCAAAACAACTAAATGTACACAGTTCTGATAATAAAGAAATCTTATTTTATCTTATCTTATCGAAAATAGGGATGTAGACCTAAACAAAATACCTAATCATAATGTTGTATTATCTCGAAAAAAAACAACGCAAGAGGCTATATAGGTAATCACTAAGTTATAAGTGTCTAAAGTTTTAAGAGGGGGTTTGTTGCGTCTCTTCTCCGCAAAACGCACCTTTCTAATGAAACGATTGTTTTTACTATGACGCTCGAGGACCGTGACGTCACGGTCCCTGATCGTTTTCTCACTCTGACAAGCGACATTAAAACGGTTGTAGCTTCGTAATTTTTTGAGATATTTGAATGAGTTTTTCGTTTCTTCTTTCTTTTGAAGTGAGTCTACAGCTACACCTCTATTTGGAAGACAAGCGGAAAGAATCCATACTATCCATACTAATAACCCATACTTCCATACTAATATTATAAATGCGAAAGTGTGTCTGTCTGTCTGTCTGTTACCTCTTCACGCCTAAACCGCTGAACCGATTTAGATGAAATTTGGTATACAGATAGTTTGAGCCCCGGGGAAGGACAAAGGGTAGTTTTTATATCTGAGGGGCTGAAATTGGGGGTGGAAATCTGTATGGAGCTACTTAAACCGCTGCACCGATTTAGATGAAATTTAGTATATAAATAGTTTGAGTCCCGGGGAAGGACATATAATAGGTTTTATCGCGGAAATCACCCCCTAAAGGGGTGAAAAGGGGGGGTGAAAATTTGGATGTAACCTATTTTGATTTAATTTGGTGTAGATATAGGCTAAGTCCTGGGAAAGGACATGGGATAGTTTTTACCCCAGAAATCATCCCCTAAGGGGGTGAAATTAGGGGTGAAAATTCGGATGGAACCCATTTTAATAAAATTTGGTATAGAGATAGCTTGATTCCTGGGAAAGGACATAGGATAGTTTTAATTCCGGAAATCACTCCCTAAGGGGGTGAAATGGGGGGTAAAAATTTGGATGAATCCCGTTTAGATGAAATTTGGTATAAAGGTCGTTTGAGTCCCGACGAATGATATTATGTAGATAGTTTTTATCCCGAAGATCATTCCCTAAGGTTATGAAATAGGGGGTGAAAGTTTGGATAAAATCCATGTACCTAGATGAAATTTGGTATAGAGATAATTTGAGACCCTTCGAAGGATATAGAATATTTTTTGCCTCGGAAATCATCCCTTAAGATGGTGGAAGTTTGTTTGCATTATATTTTCTAAGTAAAAGTTCTACGCGGACGAAGTCGCGGGCAACAGCTAGTATGTACTATGTTACTATGCGTATTTTAAGGCTACATCCGCACTGACAGTCGGCTTGCTTAGCGCCTAGGAGTGTGGCGATCCATTTCCGAAAATCGATTTTTTCTGAAAGCAATCTTTCCATTCGCAAATTTTCCGATTTTTAATTTTCTGTTCAGTATTTTCCCCGGAGGGTATATTTCTGAACATCGTTTTTACAAAAAGTTATATTACCATTCTCAAATATTTTTAGTCGCTTAATTTACGCATTCGCGTACATGATCACTAGGAAATATTACTACGGACAACGGATTACCTACCTATTGTACTCTAAGGCTGTTAACTTTTTCGTATAAAGTCGGTTCTGGCGCTTCGCCGACCGCTACCGTGGCACGCTCGCTTCGCTCGCTCGGCTCGCGCGCTGTAGGGGCGCGGTTCTTCCTAACACTCCTCCTCGCTTCGCTCGTCGTCGTACCTACACCGACCTGCCTTAGAGTAGAATAGGTATAGGTAATCAGATGTCCAGTTGCTACCTAATCTATTCCTTGAAGATAACTAATTACCTGACTTAAATATCTCCAAGGAACAAGGAAAAAACAAATATTTGGGAAAAAACCATCAGGAAAAGATAAGATTGGATTGTTTAGCGAAAGGTAAAATATCTACTCAAAAAAACTACCTCTGGGGAAAATACCGAACAGAAAATTAAAAATCGGAAAATTTGCGAATGGAAAGATTGCTTGCAGAAAAAATCGATTTTCGGAAATGGATCGCCACACTCGCGCCTAGTGCATGTGGCTTCGCCTCGCGCCTCGTGACAAAAAACAAACTCGTTTGTTTACTTTGATACACACGCTACGCGACGCGACTAGCTAGGCGCCAAGTGTCGCGAAGCCACTTCTGGTCAAAAGTGAACATTAATAGCAAGCACTCCCATGGCCGCGAATAAGAACCTATAGCACTCTCAAGCTAAGACACCTGTATTAGCATATATGCAACTATAAACATACCCTTACAACTTGCGGAATCCTTTATATATCTGACATAGGGGCTGCCGCCTCGTGCGTGACAGCTCCCTATGACGTGTGGGGACTTTCGTCCCCGAGAATGTCCTCCAACCTCCCCTTATAGACATCCCTTACCACCATTGATACTGTCCCAATTCACACGCTATTGTTCCAGTTACCCGGGTGCACCCTTGACTGATGATGATATGGCCTGAAGCCGAGACTACCGAACTACCCTGTTGTTACACTTGTAACTAATCCTCTAACACTAAAGAACTCCACAACTAAGAACTGTGTTGTGTGTCCTACAGGTCACGTACATGCGCGACCTGTAGGAACACTTTATTCATCTACATGATATACCAATACGCCTCCCAAAGAGAATGAGACCTGTGGACGCACATAAATACATCGCATCATAAACAATCATTGACCAATCTGTGTAAGCACATGAACACACGTGTAAATGATACCAACTCGTTACAATATCATAGGATGCATCGAAAGTGATTATGGAAAGAGCTCACCCTGGTTTTCCTCCAAATCAACCACTACAAAACCGCACTTAACTGTTCGTTCCCAATATAGCCGTTATTAACTCTGACAACCCGCCTACCCGTCAACATTGTTATTAAAATGATTCCTTGTACCTAATGTGTTGCTACATAAGATAAATCGGCTGTTTGAGACATAATTATAAAATACTATCGTAAATTATGACCATTCACGACACCAAGCGCGCAGTGCGCCCGTCGCAAAAATTCTATAATGTTAGTTTTACTACCTACTAAGCTACTCGCTAGGTGACTCGCTAGGCTCTAGGCGCTAAGCAAGCCGCCTGTCTGAGCGGAAGTAACCTCAGTGCGTATGCACCCTTTGGACGCCAAAAACACCTACCTAAAGCTGTTGCGTTTAGTTGTGCCCACGGCGCCAAGAACGACTAGATACAGGTGTTATGGCGTAATCGCGTAATACGCTTTCAGAGTCAACTAGATACATGATTTGCGTCACTGCACAGCTTCGGTGTTTTTTGAGCTGCGGTGTGTGAATGTTACCTCCGCAGGAAAAAACTTCCTCTGTTTTCTGTAGGTACCTAATATAGCGAGATTAGTGAGATTCATTTTTCAAGAACGGATCTTATCTTAAGACCCATCGGTCCAACAAAGCCCATTGTATTGTTTAATCTCGTGCCACAAACGCTTCGAAATGAAAAGTCCATGTTTAATAAATACTACACTCGAATAGTGACTCTATTGGTTCAAATGAAAACGAAAGGTATATCGGTATTAACAACTTTTTATTTGTGGTTGTCATTGTAGCAGTGCCCCCTGTGCAGTGTCCCCTGCAGGGGACCTACACGTCGATTTCGTCAGATGTTGTCAATACAACACACGCGAGGATAGAGGTAGAGATAGATACAAATCATGCCAACAGATGCAAGAATCGGATGTGTATTCTCAGTAACCTAAAGGTATTTATAAAAATATCGCATCGCTCTCGGTAACAATAAGATGAGATAACGAGGTTAAACTTTCTACACATTAACTACATTATTTCTAATAAATAATAACACACAAAAATAAAAATAAACCTATATCAATTTTTATTTAGTCTTTATATTTTTACGACCTAATGCTAATGACTACAAATAATAAAAAGTTAACTTATAAATAGGTAATATGTCTACAATCTGCCTACATTTATAAATTTTCACCATATTCTAAGGTCCACATGTAACCCGCCTTTGGGTCTCCACTCTTTTCAGCTTGTTTTTGAGTAGCTTCAGACTTTTTAAGAATGTGCTGGATTGTCTTACTTAACTTTGGATTTGACGGCCTGAATACCTCGTTTCTGAGTTCTTCCGATCTTTTTTCAAATGAGCCTCGTTTTCCAAACCTTTCCCGTACAAATTTCTCGTATAAGTCCACGTGTTCATCGTCGTCATTGTTGTCGCTATGCTTCGGCTTCTTTCTATAGTCTTGTTTTCTCTCACGAGGATCCTCATATCTATAATAACCTCTGTCATCATCATATTGTGGAATTGTAATTTCTTTCATGGGAGATTCGTTGCTATGTTCATCACTGTAGTGATAAAATTTGTCTTTGTTTTTTGCTTTTTTCTTATTTTCATTTCTCGAATGAGGGCTTTCATAGTTGTATGATAAAACGTCTTCGGGGAGTTCTATATCTGGTAATTTTATACTCACGTCATCAAACTTAAAATTAAGTTTTTCGTCATAACGCTTGTCTTTCGGTAACAAAGTATCTAGTGTTCCGTCTTTTTCATTTTCAGTGTTATCTGTTGGTGCGTCGCTTTGTTTTTGTTGATCTTCATTTTTCTCGTCATGATTGTAATTCAAGGGAATGCGCTCAAATTGTTGCTTAACGTTGCCATTTAGTTGTTCATCATTTTGAACACGTTGTTTTTCATTGTTCTCTCCGCTATCATTTTCCTTTGTGCCTAAAAGAGTCTCAAGGCTTGTGTGGTCCGAGTTTAATTCAGCTTTATGCGGTAGCTGTACTGTGTCTATGGTTTCGTCACTATATTCGTTACTGTTACTTTCTTTATTTATTTCTACTACTGGTTTGATTTCTCCGTTATTTACTTTCTCGATGTATTCTGAGTGTGGTTTTGGTTTTTCTTTCGTTGTTTCTTCTTCTGAATTATTATCACCTTTACCATGTGTGTCATTGTCTAATTCAACTTCATCGTCCTTATTGACTTGTTCGTAACTAAAGTCATCTAAATCGACATCTTGAATACCTTTTGGGACAGGTTTGTCTAGCTGACCAAAAGTAAATTGTTTAAGTTTATCTCTTGGTTTTTCATTTTCCTCAATGGATTCATCACTAATATCTTCTGAAGGATATTTTGTTCTTTCATCTTCATTCCGACTATCTTTAGCGTTCTTTTCTGGATGTGTAGACTCACGATCATCTGAATGCTCTCCAAATTCGTCACTATCATTATTTCTACCAGTAACCAGATTATCATTTGAATCATCGCTCTTTTCTTCAGCACTTTCTTCACTTTCTTGCTTTTCCTTACTATCAGCATTATTTAAAGGCGATTTCAAGTCATCGTTTTGAAAGCTTTCATTGCTATTCGAAAGTAAACGTTTATTTGAATCATGTGTTCTTTCTCCGCTTTCGTCGTTACCTATTTCGACAGACTCATCACTGGCATCATTTACATTGGGTTTCCTCGTTTCTTCTGAGTTGTCATCTCTTTCTCGGCTCTCATCGCTGTCTTCTCTTGGCGGCGCTTGTTTATTGGATAATTGGCTATTATCCTTCCAGATTTTCTTGCTATTGTCATCTGGGTTACTTGCGGGCTCATGTAACGTCTCAATATTAAAATCTGCTCGATCAGCATTTTGTATTTGGTTCTGAGTGCGTTGAAGTAGTACGGGCAAAAGTATTTCTCCTTCTCTGGGACCGTGTCTCGTTTCGTAGTTAACTATTTCTGGGCCGCTATTACTCTTCATATTATCTAATTGAAGGTTTAAAGACCGTTTTCTTCTTTTAAAGCTATTCCGTATGTGGCCACTAGTTTTTGCTGGAACGCCGTCATTTTTACCACTTACATATTGCATCACTGCATCTTTATCCTTGATTTTATTTATCTCAGTTGTAAATTCAGTACAGTTTTTTGCTATTTGACTATTATTGTTTTTGCATTCATCAGTTATCTTGCTCACGATACTGTTGCTCAAGGTTGAATTAGGAGTTAGTGGAGCGACTTTCTCGTCATGCTTAGGGATGGGTAGTTCTAGAACAGTGTTGTCAGATGTAGGTGCGATCGTGTTGTTTTCGTTTGACGTTTTATTATTTTCTGGAGCTATTATCGCGTCAGTTACATCCTGTGAATATGAAATTATCTATTAGTATTATTGAGCAGACATTATTTAATTACAGAACTATTAATTTCATGTAAAAACTTACCTGGTAGGATGTATATATGAAGGATAGTAAAACAACATAGAAACGTTTATATATCTTTATATTGCAATTTTATGTACACAACTCTACATTTTTATCGCATGCTTCGTTTACACAAATTAATCTACTACTACGACTAATAAATAAGAAATAACAAACTGGGTGAAAAACTAAATACAGGCTGAAAGTGCTGGTGCGTGGTTTAATTTGATACGTGGTCTGACTTAATTGTGATATCTAAAATACATCGTTGGACCCAACAAAACATATTCCTTGTGTGTGCGACGAGTATCCAAGAATTCTACTATTATCTACTTACTTATTACTACTTAGTAATTAAATACAGGTATTATATTTAAGAGTGATACATATTATTGCGTATGATAGATAGTAGACGAATCACAGAAAATATATGACTTAGCTAAACAATCACCGGTGGATGAATTAATAGATATTGTATTGTATGTGACACCGTACATATATGTATGTATTGTATATTTCGTATGCGACAATACTAGGAATGTAGGTTTTAAATCTTATTAAATTATTGGAAAACAAACATCATCATAATTAGGTATGATTTACGAAACTATTCATAAATTATTGTTTTTATATTGATATGTATAGGTACATTACATTATCTGACCACGACTGTCGTGGTCAGATAATTAAGAACACGATTTTTTCCCATACAGTTGCATACAAATATGAATTTACAAATTTGATGATAGTTTATAATGTGTTTGATTAAAATTGTTTCTGATTATAAGGATGTAACCGTGTTTAAACAGTACTTAATATAGTGCAGAAAATTCAGTAAAATATAGACTTTAAAAAGTACAGGCGTTCAAATCAACACTTTATAAGTTCATACATTGTTCCTAATATGAACTCGTAAAAACTGTCCATTTGACCATCCGTATTTTTTTAAGCACAACTGTTACAGAAGCTTTATGTAAAAGAAAATTAAATCTTAGTTATACCTACTAACACGGATATAGTTGAAATTATTTAAACTGAGCTGGCCCCGTAGCATAGATATCACACGATAAGTGACATGATAGAGCATCCGTCCCTGGCTGACACCGTTCGATAGAACGAGACGACACTGTTATCTTGTCACTTATCGCGTGATAAGGCCATCCATGCTACGGGGCCTGATCTACTTATCTTCAAAACAATACCATTCAAGTGAAACGATACGATTGTGTGGTCGGACGCGTGCCTTTTTTTGCAAGAAAAAGGTTAGCGCCATGTTTATTGAATAAAGAACTCTATCGTCTTATTCAATAGATTCAAAATATTCAATGAACATTTTATGTGGCGCTAATTTTTTCTTGCAGAAAAGGCACGCGTCCGATCACACAATCGTATTGTTTTACTTGAATGGTATTGTTTTGAAGATAAGTAGATCAGCTTAGTTTAAGTAATTTCAACTATACCTCCATATACTCAAATTGGCCAAACATATCATCATTAATCATCATTAAATTTGAAAAGTCATATTTGTATTGTATGCATTTGTATGGGGACAAAATTCTTGTTCTTAATTATCTAGCCACGGCTGTAGGTACATATTATATTTCAATACTATAAAATCTAATAAAGATATCTGAAATATAAATAACAATACAATATAATAAACTTATTGTGACAACTGCTAAAATATATCTCATCTATAAAAATATGGCATTCAAGCGTTTGGCTTTACGCCCCTTAATTAATTTTGTACACGTTAACTATTCTACGTATAAATAAGTCGTTTCAATGTGATCATGCGCAAGCTTGTAAAACTACTGAACATTGTGGTGAGAAAGGAAGTTGTGAAACCTCTAACTAATGCTTAACGTCGATGATGGCTAGATTCAACGTTATATTTTTAATTTGACCTATTGTAAGGAAGGTACGAGTATACCTATAATGTTCTTTAAACTAGAGGGCAGGCTAGCAGGAGGTTGCTTTTCGATATCAATATTAATATCTAGTAATGTTCAGACAAGTCTGACCACCAAACGTGTCGTTATGATAGACGTTGAAAACGTATAGGTACCTAGAGCTACTTATCCTTTTCTTTTTGCTAGCATTAAATCTACTAGCAAAGGAAATAGATAGGATTAACCCCTAAGCTATTTTCTAGCGATAGTGACACTTATGGTTGACCAGGTCAAACTGCAAAACTTTGACTGGTTTAATATGAATTCTAATAAAACTTATAAGCATAAAAAGCAACTCAATATTGACTTGCTAGAGTAGAACTTCAGGTGAAAATGGTGATATCTACCTACTTATTATATGTAAATATGTCTACTTTATAACAGACTGGTTACGTGATGACTATTTCAACCAGGTCGTTCAATTCATCCCAGCAACTTTTCAATACATTAAATAAAATTAACTAAATGTTGGGGCCGCATCCAGTAACCATGAGTTTCAACCTCGTAACAATAGTAAGTAGTTCATGTTGCATGGATGAATTAAAGGACCATTATATTGTAAGTAATACTTGGTGCTTGAGACTACTTCTTGCCAAAGAACGGATTGTGTGAGAAGCTACTCACAAACTGCTTAGCAGCACCATGGAAGGGAGCGGGCTCCGCCCATTTTGTGAAGTCCATAGAAGGCATAATGCCACTGCGGCACGGCACACGGGGATTCCTGTTAACAAAAATACATTATTTGGATGCAACTAGGCAGACTGACGGTAGAATAGTCTGAGCATTTGAGGACACTAATAACGAATAACTTCATGACACATTGCATCATTTGCATCAGCGCACTGCTGTAACTCGGCGGGAAAATGTATTTGAGAAAGATTATTATTACTAAGTTGCCGATACATTGCAACCTCTTCATCACTCCTGAAGACCCCATCCTTCGGTTCTCTGTTACATTAGTTTGGGACACATTTTGTGCGTATTATCAATAACCAATGGTCATATAAAATAATTCATCTGTGAATGTTTAGAGGCAGCAATTTTTTTTACCTATATCTTAAGCCGAAAAGAGGTTTTCTCAAACATGCAATGAAATATCGTCATTACGTGGGTTATATCAGGCTTCAGAGTATCACGTTTCGGGCGGATCAACTCGAGAGAACTGTAAAGGAATTTCATACAAAATTGAAGTCCTAGGCAGGGAAGTATATTTTTTTAAATTTTCATTCCACTATTTGTGGCACGGCATCACGGCATTCACCCATGAAAATAAGTTTGATTTGAGGAGTTTTTATTTATTTATTTCATTGCATGTTTGAGAAAAGCACTATACATGCCTGGCCGTGAAAAGGGCTTGCCGGCTTCGTATCACTATCACTACGCCTACGGTCGGTCGTCTATACCTACTCAACCGGCAAGCCCTTCTTTCCCGGCGTCGGCAGTAATGTACTATTACTTACAGTTCATGGTCCGGCAAGACCATAGGGTAGAGCTGAACTGTGTCAATAATATCTGTATTGTCGCAAATGACACGGGCAAGACGTGACTTTTTTATTTCCGTGAGCTGTTCCGGCGTGAACGATGATGGTTGGTTTGGTAATTCAAACCTGTGAAAAATATAAGATTAGGTTGATACATAATACATATAATAATATAGTATAATTATGAGTGTAGCGTTTTTGAAATGATTGCATAACGTCGCCGCTCAAACTGGTAAACTTACCAAAATCTGTCTCCTCTTCTTGAGTATGAGAACTGGGTAGCAATAACACAGGCAAAAGTGGGCCCCAACATTGAACCTGGCAATGGTCTCTCTGACACTCCTCCTGACCACAGGTCTATGTCGATGGGGTGCTCGAAGATAGTTCCGTATTTGCCTACAGTCGCATTGGGCATTGACCCGTGGAGATCTTCGAAGCTATCGGCTCCACCCAGACCGCAGAACTTTCTGAATTCCATGTATCCAGGAATACCGAACTCACGACCTCTTTGCATGTTGAATGATACCAAGTCCATTCCGAAGCGAGCGCCAACCTTTTTGAAGAGATGGTTGGTGACCTCTTGCGTGATAGAGTCATCCATAGCTTGTGCTACTTGGTTCATGAGTCCCATGACATACTCATCAAGGACACCGGCTCTGTATAAATCGTATGGTCTTCGGATCAGATCGGACAGTCTCTTGGAAGCTGGAAGGAATTAAGAATAAATTAATTTTGCATAGTAATTATACAAACAAGTTGGTTGCAGGTATAATCATCTCTGAGTCACAGTAATTGACGGCATAGTTACCAATAAACTTGTGAGCCTTTGACCATCTCTCTACAGCCGTGGGCAATAGTGAATGTCCGAAACGATACGCTGCTGATGCGAAGGAGTCGATGACGTCAGGGTTCACCGTTTTGTCATATCCATCCCAGAAACCCTGAAAACATACTTCGATCAGACACAAAAAAAGGATTTGGAAATCAGAAAAATACCTAACTAGAATGATCTAGGAGCATAGATAGATCAAAATAAAATACAAATAATGTGACGTGATTTGACCAACGCATAAAACTTTTTTTACTTGTTTCTCCAGAACCAATCCAAATTTGTCCATGACGTCCTTTCCGAGGAGGATAGGCAAGAACTCGTTGTAAGTGATGTGTTGTATCTCGGCGATGTTGATTCGTCGGGCCTCCTGGAAGAGGGTTTCGTCATCCCAGTGGGGGTTCACTTCAGCCAAACCCTTGGCCACCCGGTTGTGCTCTCGAGCCATAAGAGTATGCATCACAGTAAGCACCAGTTGTTCGTTGACTCGGATTTCACCTAACGAAAAAATGTAATTAGTATTCAAAGTTTCTAGTATGTTTAGCTTTTAAAAAACAATGCCGATTTCCGATGAAGCCAGTCGCTACAAGTGACTTACCGGCCTCGAAGCAGTACATGTTCTTGTTGGGCCTCGTGCAGCCCTCGTCGGGGATGTCCAGCTTGAGAGGCAGCAGGTCCTTCAGGCCGTACTCCGTGAATACGGGGTTCATGCGCAACAGACCGCCGTAACCCGTACGCAGTTTCCTGTAATTCGTCAATTATTTCGATTGTTTACAACAATAGCGGATAAATAGGGTAGTGAAGTACTTAACCTGTTGTTAATGATTTTTGAAGTTGATTAACAATATTGGACACCAAATAGTTGGTGTCCAATATTGTTATTCAACTTCAAAAATCATTAACAACATGTTCAATTCTTCCATAGGGAAGAATTAGGAAAAAAGAGCCAACTTTAAAGTTAAAAGGGAAAAACCAACTATAATCTAACATATGCCAAATTTATGGCCATATATGGGACTTGTCGCTTCGCGCAACGCCACGTTTGTTTATTTTATATGAGTCCTAAAGTCACAGAGAATAATAGCAAATGCTGTTTACGTACCTGGAGAATTTATCAGTGACACCATAGACAGTGTTGCCGTCAATAGACCCAGTCAGAGTGTTGAAAGGCACACGAGAACCTATAAAAAAGAAAAACCTTTTTTTAATAATAGGTACATACATGCTGGTTTGGCGCAGTCAATAAAAGCACAAGCACAGTAAAATGTCATGGGCCATTTTAGTATTCTATGATTCTATCGCAGTAGGTAACTATCGTATTGCAATATCACGACAGCAGAGCTGGACCACGGAATAAGTAATGCTGGACTCTGTATTTTACATTTACATTTCATCCTACCTACGTAAAACTGACGAGATTCTAAATCATCTCAAATGTCTAACGGTTTTAATAAGTTTGACCATGGCTCTGACATTTGCACCAAATAACTAGTAGATACCTACCTGTAATTACGTACGAGTTTACTCAATACATCGACTTGTACAAAGATTGTGTGTAAATAAATTAATCTGACTCATTCAAATTAATATTAGCCCAGATTGGTCTAGTTACTTTGCATATCTTAACAACCTCCTGTATTTTACGAGGCTGTCGTGTTACTTAAATACCTATTAGCTAAATTAAGCATCCTGTTCCATACGTGCAGTCTAAAGTCATAATTGCGTTGCACACATCTAGTAAATCGATCTAGTAAGTTTACCAATATTAAACCTAAGAATAGATCGCTATCGAATAGGTACCACTATGAGCTACAAATTATAATTTAATGCTTTATGTACCTATTTAAGTGGCATGAAAACGTATGGCCGTTTATTTTAAGTACCTGCTACTTTATCTTGAACAGCGACAGTCATTTGTTACTATAAAATCACACGAAATGTTATTAGTCAGTGTAGGTTAGAACACCGGTAGGGTTACCGTACCTATACTATCTATCAGTTTCAATATAATATCTTAATATCTCATGCACGACTCGGGTGCGTTATGGGTGTTCAAAGAAAGTTGATTAATTGATCTAAGGCACATTGTAGATAGCCCAGGGCCAATAATGGTCAGATATATTTTTATACAAGACAGTAGTGAGATAAGGTGCTATAATTTAACTTAATATAAGAAGTGAAATAAAGTGAGAGGCATCAATCAAAAAGGTATCTACTTACTTACGAATGTGTACCCTAACTCTGACACAACGCGTTGTTATACAAAACGACGGGATTAATCTGGTTGAATTTATTTTCACAAACGCATCTTCATTATAAAATACACCTATAGGTATACCTATCTACGTGCAATACAATGTAACGATCAAAATACAAGATAATCATTGGGTCGTCATTTAAGAAGCTAGTTTCACGTATCAATAGTTTGCTTCGGTATCAAATGTCGCAAATAACCGCGAATTGACCGAGTTGGGTTGCTCAATCCGCAACACAAATTGAGTTTTCTCAAACTTGCAATGAAATGTTGACATGACTTACTTCAAATTAGGTCCGGAAATACTACGTTATTTTTTATAAATTTGAAGGTCTGTCCGGTGCGACTAGTGAAGATGATATGTAAAGGAATTTCATACAACCTTACACACCTAGGCCTACAAAGCAACCGTTTTTTGTTTATAAACGTCAAATTGTGACAACGTCTTGGCATTCAATCACCAAAAAAAAGAAAAAGATTAGTTTTCTGATTGCTAAGTGTAACATCTAATTTCATCCTAATGGTTTTTAATTTTTGTAGAAAATTATCCCTCTGCCTTAGGTATTCTGTGTTAAATATAGAACAGAACATATGGGTTTCTATTGTGTTTTGACATACTGATGCGAAGAGAAACGGGTATTTTGGGATTACGGGTGTCACGAGAGACGGATCTTTTGGCATACGGATGCAATGAGAACCGGGTGTTTTGACATACTGATGCGAAGAGAAACGAGTCTTTTGGGAATACGGGTGTCATGAGAGACGGATCTTTTGGCACACGGATGCAATGAGAACCGGGTGTTTTGACATACTGATGCGAAGAGAAACGAGTCTTTTGGGAATAAGGTAAGTGTAATAAGATTGGGAATAAGGGAAATATTCCGTGAGTGAACATAATCCCGTGAATTCGTTTTTAAAACCATAGAATAAAATAGTTATAAATGATTTTAAGCAATTTTACCCACATGTGTAAACTATATTATTTAAAGATTTGAATAAATAGATTGATAAAATATTTATTTTGTTTTTTACGGTTTTACACGCAATTTTAACGGAATTATGTTCACTTACGGAATTTGGTACACTTACCTTACGGGTGTCATGAGAGATGGATCTTTTGGCACACGGATGCTATGAGAACCGGGTGTTTTGACATAATGATGCGATGAGAAACGGGTCTTTTGGCCTACGTTTATTTAGAGAAACTGATATTTTGGAACGGGTGTTTTGGGAAACGGACAGAACGGCTTCAATAAGGTTAAAAAAAAGTTAGGCGCGTAAATTGAAAAAAGTTTTTTTTCTTGTTCGCCGGATTTGTCAATAGTTCGTAATTATTTTCGTAATGAGTTCGGACGAAAATGATATGGAATTGAACTGTATGCCTCCGGAATTGCGAGCAGAAGTAGCCATGAATAATTTACTACCCCCGAAATCAAAAGTTAGGTAGGTACATGACGGCGTATAAAAATTTCATAAAAATTATAAGTGTTTTCTTTGTTGTAGTGCCTCGTCTATATAGTTAGATATAAGTTCATGTAACTATAAACTAATACTTAATTTAGGAAATAAGCGGAATATTTGTTAGTAACAAATGTGGGACACAATTATAGGTTATGTTATGATGTGACAAGCACTGACAGCTATCAGAAACGTATTAGGTATTTAGTTGTACGAATAAAACAAATTGACTAATTTTTATTTCATTGCAAGTTTGAGAAAAGCACTACAAATCTCGGCCAGAAACGGGGTTGCCGGCCGCGTATCCCTATCCTATCCCGCGTATCTATATCTATATCTACTTGGCCTGCAACCCTTCGTTTCCCGGCCTCTATAGTAATGTACTATTACTTCAGTTTTTACTTTTTAGAGACGATCGTCATTTTTGTGAATTGTGATTAACAATGCGTCGTCTCATCACTCTTCAAAATTATGATATCTTCGAATGATAGTACGAGTAGGTACCTACGAATTGAATTTATGTAGTATCGAGTTCGTAAATCTGAACATGTTCACAGAGATTTCTATAGAATTTTTATTAGATATAGACATGTAGACAAAATCATAAAGCCCTTGATATGTTAATTATACCTACATCAGATCAGTACCGGAGGCAAGTAATTAAGATATTCAGCGTAGGATGATGAATGTTGACACTACGATCATGAAGTTGAAAACATAACTGACCTTTGCCGACCGGTCGAGTGAGTCTCCTAAGTAGTCTGATGAAATAATTTTACTATTGCAATGTTACGACATTTGTAATTGATGGCGGTAATTGGCCTTAAACATAAGTACAATCGTTTATATGGTTCAAGATTTTTGGTTGTAGTACTTATCTAACGCATCCGGCGCGAACGACTTCCAACTGTAATTATTTTTGAGCAAAGTATCAATTTTTAGTTACAAAATTGACATACGGAACTGGTATTATATAGTTTATCGTTTTATTGATTACGCCACTAATATTTTGTTTGGTAGGTAATTAATTTTAGGCCATGAATATAAATATGTATTCAATAAATGTCATGCCTATTGCGCTATATGTCTAAGATTTCAAGGTTAAACCTAGGAATGCGAGTTACACTGGGATCTCTTAGACAGCCTAGTTACCTACGTAGATACGTTCTCTAGGAAACCAGATCCTCCTTACCCAGACGGCAGCCAGGTCTCGGCGAAGGGAAGGCCCTCACGAAGTCGATGCACTTGACACCGAACAGCCGGTAGAAGTAGTCGTCGTCAGGGATGCGGATCTCGTTGCAGTACGGGTGTTTCTGGTGCGGCGCGCGCTTGCAGCACTCCTCAGGGTCGTTGCGGTTGATGGGGTCTGAGATTTGGCACAGTATTGATATAAGTATTGTAAAATGGCGATTTTGTGGTACCTCCTAAACTGAATTTGAGGTCAACGCGCAGTCTTGTATCTTCAATCACCTACAGCGTAGTTGATAATATTCGCCAGTAGGTAGGTACATTACTGTAACAGGCACTCGGATGTCGATTACTTATAGAAGTAACCAATCGATACTCAAATCAATAAGATCGTTCGGTGAGATTTCTTATTCATTTCATAAGTTGAATGTGGGTGGATGCATTAGCATAATAATGTCAATAATAAGTTAATATGATAAATTAGGTAGGTAGATTTTACGGCGTACTGGTCGCGAGAATTCTTGTTCCAAGACAGCCACAGGCGATTACCGTGAGTGGTCGCTTGGTAGTGGAAGCTCTCGTTGGGATATGCGAGACAACACGGGACGGGCGACGAGCGGGCGTTCATTCCATACATTGAATTCGATCAAATGTCAGTCAGTAATGTCAGTATGAATTGACATCTCATCGCCCACTGCCTGGGCCTACTGACCGCGGCCTGAGTAATACGGGAAAACTTTTACCCGAGGGTGACACTTACCTAGTGGAGTGCCGGTGAGTGTGAAGTCGTGGTCCATGAACTGGCCCCAGGCGATGACCATGACGGTGCCTGCGTGGTCGTGGAAGCCGTCGTCGGGGTGCATGGTGCGCGAGACCACGCGAGACAGTGGGAGGTCGCGCCCAGTGTGAGAGATTCGGGGAGAGTTGATTCCGTCCGCGAACAGCGGGCCAATTAGTCTAGAAAAGAAAATAATGCTGTTTTAATAAAATAAATAAATTCATCCAAAAAAGTCTAGTAGACTCTAGTCTGATGGATTTCTGGAAACTGCTCAAAGATAAATTTAAAACAGAGATTACGAAGTTTAAGAGTCCGTTCACGTGCTCACTAGCGCCGGCATTTACAAGTGAAGAATATTCCTAAATAAGTACAAACAATATAATACCATTGCTACATCACATGTGCATAATTCGTTACTTTACTGACATGCCTTTGGGTTTTTGACACTCAGGGGCTAGCCGGCTGATTTTCAATTTAACCCACAACTTGCTGCTATGTCACCCCGCGCGTGACTCAGCGACTCTTGCCTTTTTCGCACTCTGTACATTAGAAAGAGGAAGAAAAATCTTTTCGTCTCGCGTCGCGTAACTTCGTGTAAAGCCCCGATCCCACTCACCTCTGGAAAGGAGCGTTGGTGGAGCCCCACGTAGGGTGGTCCAGGTTGTTGCAGAGTCCATCCAGACGGCGGTACTTGCCGGCGCGGCACTCCACGTGGGAGAACACTGGCGGGCACACCTCCCGGATCAGCGTTCGCGATGTGTCGATGAGAGGCAGCCCCTTTTCTATCTCTTCGTACGTCAAACCGTATCTAGAAAATTGAAGTTGAGTCAGAGACTACTTAATCGATTAGACAAAAGAAGAGTTTACTCCAAGATTAGTCCACACAATTTTGTATCAACTTCATAAATAATTTACTTTAAAAACAAAGTTTTAACCGACTTCAATTCAGTACTCCGCCAAGCCACATGAACATTTCCACATTTATTTTCAAATTTACCACATGAGCTGATTTCCGAGAGCAAATACGTTGATTATTAGAGAAAATAACCAAATCGCTGTATGTGGGCCGATAATATTTGAGTACTTTCGACAATTCCTCAAGGATCTCAGAATCACGGCTTTGGCACTTCTTTGTTTGCTATTTCAACGGAATGATATCAAAATCGGTGACGTACTTTTATAGTTCATACATCATTGAGAAGTTCTGTGGTCTTCATCATCACTTCCACTTCACCAAATTTATGATTTCCGGATGTAAATACACGAGTTATAATAGAAAATACCGAAATGACTACACACGTGCCTAATATATCTATAGTCTTTGTTTTTAAAGTAAATTATAACATTTAATATTAGATTACTCCTTTTACCAGTTTGGCAAAGCGGGTATAAAAGAAACCATAATCATACCAAGATTAATAAGTTCATATCGATTTAATTTGACAGATACGTACGCACTACCTAGTAGCGTCAATATAAATTAGATACATTAAACATTCGTACACATATGTAGCGCACTGACATAATTAAAATATTTTACATAGTTGCATTGCTGATAGGTATATCATATTAAATCTTAGAGCATTAAACCATTGGTTTAATGCTCTAAGTATTCAATAGCTATTTCAAATGCCAAGGTTTGCCGTTTACTTGAATTCTCGGGAATTATTTATAAGAAACGACGTAGTTAATTGCAAATTAATTATAAATATAACATTGGGAGTTCTGCGTGAAAGTGTTTAAAAGGAATGCAATTTTTAATTAAGTTTGTGTTAATTTTATGTTTAACGGATCCTGAAGATTACCGCTTCCTTTAATTAGCCTGTCTTTAAATTGCCTGTTACTTTCAGCATTGCATGAGGTCGTTTAGCTGTGTTCTAATCATCAGATTAGAACACAGCTAAACGACCTCACTACCAACTACTACTCGACTATCAAGTCTTGAGTTCTAATTAATTAATAAAGACATGTACCTACATCAGCAGCAGAAGTAGCTACGCGTATGATGAGATCAAGGGAATAAGGGCTTGCTTAGATCATTTAGTGCTCTTCGCCCGCCTGGCTACTTTTCCTTCTGACTGTAAGGTTCTGCTTACACGAAAAGTACCCATTGCGGATGATTAATAATAAGAAAAGTAAATCAAATGATTACGTAACTACTCGGGACTGATATAAATAAACACCATAATAGGTCACATATTGTTCGGGACGCTAATCTCAAACTATCGTGATTACCTACAGGTACCTAAACATACTCACCCATTTGCCCCATTTGATTTTGAAGTTCACATTACAGTTATGTATATCTTTATGGTAATAAGTTTCAATCCACGACTTCCAATAGTAATTAATTTATCGATGCGTATTAATATCGAGGCCAAAGACAAATATTTGGTACGCAGTTCAAGGTTCCGCATATAAATTACCATGTCATGAAGCACCAGTGGTGATAAAATTAATAACATTAATTGCAGTATGTTCTAAGTACGAGTGGCAAACATTGGTTTAAATATGTCTTGCATTGTTTACTATAAGTAAAAGTATTACTACTTAGAAGTATTTATACATAATTACTTAGGCACTTTGCAATTATTTCATCTCATGTCGCCTAAGGATAAACTTAGTGATTATGATTCCCCCCAGACGTACCTATATCCGTCGACGGCGATATCCTAACAAGTTAATCTAGGATCGAGAAACTTTACGTGCATGTGCACGAGTATTATTATTATTATTAAGCCTTTATATTCCATGTTACATTTGTAGTTGAAGTTATATTTATTTTAATAGTTTTATATCTGCTGAATATGGATCCCTCTTTAGGTGAAGGCCTCCTCCAAACTCTTCCACTCCTCTCTTTGTCTTCCTATCTCTGTCCAATGTTTGCCAGCTGTCTGGATGATATCATCAACCCATCGCTTGTAAGGTATGCCAACATTTCGTTTACCGGATGGCCCTTGCCACGTGGTGGTTTCTTGAGTCCATCTGTCATTCGTGTGATGTGGCCGGCCCACTGCCACTTTTGTTTGAGGGCATAAGAAAGTGAGAGCGTCAGTAATTTTCGTTTTTTCCCTGATTTTTGTATGCCTTATTTTATTTATTTTCCGCAGTCTCATAATGCTTCTCTCCATAGCTCTTTGTGTGCACTTTATTTTTTCTCTTACTTTGTTTGTGTAGACCCATGTTTGTGAGCCGTAACTTAAGCATGGTAGAAGACAGGTGACACACACCACTTTTTTTAATGAAAGGTTGTAGTCTCCCTTAACAATATCTTTCATGGACCAGTACTTTTTTTTTTCCGTATGTACTCACACATTTTATTACTTATAGGATTATAAACAAATATTTACAACAAATATAAATATAAAAAAAAGAATGGATGGTTGTATGTAGAGAGTAGAGAGGGGTTAGGGAGGGGTTAGGGGTCGATGTTGGGTAGAGCTGCCCCGTCGTTGAGGCCGAAAAAATGCTTTACTGATCTGAATTTGTGCCGGGTCCCGCGAATGCACATGCTTGTGGCTCGGATTATTGATATTATAATCTTTGACCTTAACCAGCCCATTATTATAGATAGGGGTCGGTTCCAGCGGTCGGCAATAGCTTCACCAAGATGTTTTATAAAGGTGTACTTTTTCCAAGTTATATTTGATCGCCTTGTGACGTCTTCTTCATTGTTAGTTTTTGAGAATGATACCTGTTTCCCTAGGTATATATAGTTATCCACATAGTCTATTGTTGTGCCATTAACGTTTATGGGTTTTTTACCTAGTCAAAGTCACATCAGGAGATTTAAGATTAATTTGAATGACTACGTCTTTGGAAATTAAAAGTAGAACAATCCGACCATACAGAAGCCGTGTGACAGCTTTATCAACAATAGATTTCATGTTTGACGTGCCCTAGAAACGTCAATCAGACGGACGCAAATTCGTATTACTCGTAGTAGTGACCTTCGAGATGATACGCAACGCTAATTGTAGATGTAGCTAAGTACAAATAATACGAATTAGTTGCTCAGCAGGTACTATCACCGTATTTAGTGGTACCAACTGACTAGTGACCTTGTCTGAGGCAATGCATGCTCTAATTATTACCACATTTCATATTTGTGAATAAAGGAGACAGAATAAGAAAAAAATATGATGCCGTTTCAAACTAGTTAGTTAGTGTGGGTGTTCCTGGGGTGCTTCTGACTTTAGCTAACTCTATATCATTAAAATTGGCTGTTGCATCGAAGATTATCAATTTTTCAATAGGTACTTTATTACTTTCTTTTTCAGTGAAGACAGTGTTAATGGCCCTTTGAGATAAATGTTGCTTCAGAAAGAATCATATGTTACCATAAAGTAACCAGAAGAGAGCTTAGATCATCGATACAAACATCACGGCATAAACTAGGATTTCCGGTGATTAAGGAACCAGTAAATTCAAACCTAGGGTTAGCCGCATTCCTCATTTTTGAGGTTAGGCAATGTACCTCATACCTTTAGAGGTCGTGACACGTTTGCCCTTCGGAAGAGTACATTCGAATGCCATTACATGAAATCTAGATTACGGTTCTTTATGTGCAAGGCTTATAGAGCTATGACTATGACCATCAATCCCGACATTCCCGACACGTCATTACATTATGTAATGTAACGCTCGTCCTTAATAATGATTTGGTCAATCGCCAATAGCAATATAACTGCTTAGGCGGTGTTAACATTAAAGAGCTTTTTGAATTTTAGCCTACTAAGGACATTCAGTGCCACTGATCGTCGGAAAATGATGTCGGCAACATTGCGTTTGTTAACTTTGAGACTGACATTATTATTATTATTTGGTCGTGATCTATTGTGGCAGCCCTTTCTTTAGAGTTCACCGTTAAGGCCCTTTGCCTCCAGGAAATTCCAGATTCTTTGGGCGGTGATATGTTGTAGGTAGGTAGGTTAGGTTAGGTAGACTGATAACCCCATTTTTAAAATCTTAAATGTTTAGTTTAATTCGGCTAGCTGGCTGTGATGAATCTATCTATGTTCATAATGCATTTGGTATTATAAAAGGGTAATTACAGCGTCATTAGGTACACGTCTGCAGCCTAGCTTCCGGCTGACTCAGCAGTGGCGATCGTGATGACATTTACGAGCTCTCCGCTCACTGCAAAGGCCAATTTGCAAACACGTTACAATGACACTTAGATCAAGAATCTACACCTACAGCGCGACATTTACAGCCTCAATATGTCTGGACAATAGTACATTATTCAGACGAAGTGGGATTTTTGGTATAAATTCAACTAGAGCAGAGGATTGGGGTAGGTTCATTAGTGTTATCCCTGCAACTGCAACTTTATTCCATGGCTGATAAAGGTGTCATAGCCATAAGTCAGTATTCGGCTACAGAGACGGTTGTTGATTTAGCGACGCATCGGTTGCATTTTAGCAACAGATTGGATTAACTGCAAGTTACGTAACTATAATGTCACTAGGTATGCCTTTTCATACAAATTAATGTCCTAATAATATTGTTCCAGCTATGAGACGAAAGATGTCGGCCTGAATAGACACTATATAGTCTATTGGCAAACTAATTCCGCCTCACGTCTTGCGGCTTTATCATTCAAAGTATTCGCGAGCGTTCATTTTAATGTATGACTTGACATGTGGTCAGGTCCGGGTCAAATTCGATCAGCGTTGGTGCTTTCTGCTCGCTCCATTAATGTTTTCTGTTGTCATTCATTTGTCAGTCATAACCGACAATTCAAATTAAGTACTTGTAAACAATAGCGATAGGAATCGATACATGTCTCAAAATCAAGGATTTTACTACACAACGACCTCAAGGGCAAGGATGGATATTTGGATACTTTCGATCGATCTCTTGAAGTTTTGCTCTATTCATTTAAATTTGAAACTTGAAAATCTGTTAATTACCATGGTTAAGGTATGGCGTAACGTACTACTGTTTCTCCACGTTTATTTCAAAGTGTGTTGGAAATAAATTCATGAACTCAAGTTGTAAAGATTCCATTTCCAAGGTACCAGCCTCAATCCTTGATATTAATAAAAAAACAGTAGTATTTGTGCAACTAATTTTCAATAGCATTTTTGCAGTCACATGTGTTTAACTTCGTGATGAGTATCGGCCATGAATAGCCGGGAATAAAGAGGTGCGGAATAGAAGAGTTGGCCTCGTCAGCCGGTTTTATTGATCTTTTCAAATTGTACCACATGAGAATAAAGAGAGCAATCATTTATGTAAGGTCATTTGCAGTTCCGTAATCGCTGGACATGTCCGTCTTAGTCAAGAAGTAAGCGAAGTCTTTACTTTAAGTCTACATAAAAACAGCAATCCATTGAAGCTGAATAGAATATTTTTGCTAATACTTATATACTGAGATTTTGCTAACTGCGTTTAATATTTATGAGTAGATAGTTCTTTAACTTTTTTCTTGATGTATTATTATTTATTAGATTTACCTATAGCTATTGATAATATATATATCAACGATTGTGTTAATTACAAAATTCAATGGAAATTCTCTATGGGTTGGGTTACTAAAACATGAATGACGCGGTATTACAGACTTAATGTTTGCGAGTTGTTTACACCGGTTCAGTAAGGTATCCAAGCACTTACGTGTTTAAGATGAGCATATCAAAATAGTCCAAATCACATGACTCGCGAGTTAGGTAAGTCACGATATTACGTAAAGGCAACTATGACCTGCATCTTAGTATTAACTAATACGGACGAACACCGCAAGATTATTGCAATACTGTAATTATAGGCGAAAAGCTTGGTGTGTGGGTATACGCTTTGGTAGGTTGCGGCTTCTGCGTTTAGATGAGAGAAAACGGATAAAAAAAGATTAAGGCCTAACCTGACCAAAACCGAATTAAGGACTTTAACCCGACATTACACGACAATGGACTTGTGACCTAATATTTATTTACGATGCCATTCCAAACAGTTTTAGAGAGGTACAAATGTTTGTATTGGAGCAACTACAATTAAAGAACATAAATACCCAAAAAATTAAGTCAAAGACAGACCTTGCTGGCGGCAGCCGAAACGATTCATACTAATTGACATAAAAGAATGACGCCACAGTTTGCTATTTGTACTAATCGTAGTATGGAAAATCGAGTAAATTGCTGTTTCGGTCGCGAAATACTGCGTTTAGGTCCATAATTGTCCTACAATTTTGTTTCTATAAAAGCGTAAGGATTCTATTAGTAGCTTTAAATTTACTATCGGATAATGAAAAAAATGCATATTTTTCTAAACTTTCAAGGCCCATAACTTTTTATGATTTTTATTATATTTTGTAATTTATACTTTATTACAATAATTTGATGTAAGTACTAATAACTATCCATTTAGCAACACTATGCTTTCAATTTTAACATGTCGCAAATACCCTATTATTAGTATTATTACAAGCTTTATATTAACTTGCACTGTTCGTATGTATGTAAATTAAATATGTAAGTACACAAGTAGTAGGTACCTATGTAAGTTGTCCGTCAAAATTTGTAATCCATTTTTCAGTCACTTCCCGTTATCCAATTGAGCTGAAATTTTGCATGCATATGTATATCGCATAACAATGCAACATTATGATGACTTGGAGCTGATCTGATGTTGGAGCAGGAAGTTAGCCATAGGAACTCCGCAATAAAACGACACAACCCCATCGTGTTTGGACTTGTTAGAATCGTCTCAATGATGTTGATGATGGTATGCAGAAAAGTACAGTCGGCAATAAAAGCTTGTACCAAAACTGACATTTTTGACAGAAACTTATTGTACTAATGTTGGAATAAACTTTATTCTTGTTTCATCAAATGAACACTGAGAGAGTGATGTTCAAACGAAATTCAGTGGACACACTCAGACAGAACTTAAGTATAGGTACTTATTTTTAGAACTTTATGTCGTCATATAAAATTAGCCATAAGGTAGTTCATGTTTCATGGCTAACAAACTCTGCTAAGCAGTAGCAATAAAATGCTACATTCTATAACAGTTAAACTTTAATCAATACCCATTACGCCAATTTTAGCTTTACGAGAACACATGCCCAAAACAAGCTTTCAAAAAATGTTTTCAGTTAGATAATCTTCAGTCTGTACGTGTACTGTGACTGCGCCACATTATGTAGTGCATCTAATCTAAGAATCTAGACTGTGTAGGTATGAAATAATGAGAAAGTAAAAGGCACAACTTACGTTCGCGCCAGACTGATGGAAATGTCAAGAATAAGTTCGCCCACACTCGCGTAGTCCTCCGGCTTCCAGTCACCTTTAGGCTGCGACACCACTGGAGACAAAAGAGTAAATATACTAAAACCATTATAATTGATCTCTTTTCTGACAAAAGAGATCAATTATAATGGTGTGCTAATACTTAAAGAAACGTGCCGAAAAATACGTAAAGTTTGTAATCGGTTGAGTATTGTTCTTCTTAGCGTTCGGAGTATCTTATCCCAAATAGACTCCTGTCTGGAGGTATAATTTCAGAAAGTGTAGGTATGTATGATAAAAAAAACTGTATCAACAGGCTGGTGAAATTCAATCTAATGTAAATGTTATAAAATAATTTTAGTAGATTTTCCGCCTGTATTGAATTGGAATAGATTTTGTATTTCACCCACGCGTTCGTTCTGTTCTGGCACTTTAAGCATGGCGCGCATATACCAATAATTGGAACCATTAAAACCATTTTATTGGAATTTACGGTGCAATAACATCTAAAGGCCTATAGATACCGATTTACTGAGACAGCAGTGACGGCCGACGTACCGTTTTCATAAATGGTTTGTCATTAATATGATATGATCATCATTATCATCATCATATCAGCCGAAAGACGTCCACTGCTGGACATAGGCCTCCCGCAAAGAGTTCCAAAGTGACCGGTCCTGCGCCACCCGCATCCAGCGGACTCCCGCGACCTTTACCAGGTCATCAGTCCACCTTGTGGGAGGCCAACCAACGCCGCGCCTTCCGATACGTGGTCGCCACTCGAGAACCTTTCCGCCCCAACGGCCATCAGTTCTACGTGCAATGCCCACTGCCACTTAAGTTTATGATATGATATGATACTTAACAATATTCTACTGAGACGTTTGGGATGTTGATTATGCACAAGTTGATTTGATGCATATTACTTACATATTCTTTTCCGAGCATCTACGTAGGCTTGGTTGACAGCTTCGTATGTGATGCATGTGTGTTGGCCCTCGTAGCCGCTGTAACAAAATATCATTTTAATAAACGAATTCCAAGTTGGGACTCCGGGGGTCTATTCAACTAAATTTATTGAATTGGAATCCGGCTTTGTATTTGTCGTGCAAGTTTATTCGGAAACCGGGGATTCCGTCAACTTTGATTCAACCGAGGCTTTACGCGCTCGGAAACGAGAGCGTGCGTGCGACAAGTAGGTACACAAATGTTTACAATTCAGTATGTTCAGCCGAAGAGATTAAGAGATATACCTACGTGATAAAGTTACTTAAGTGTGAGTATAGACATTTATGCTCAGCACATGTGAATAGAGCGGTCGGCGGTTTAGCTTTCTTACCACAACAATGAGCTTCCACATTGTACGGCGCCTATGCAGTAACATCTTAAAGCCATAAAAACAAAATTCTAATTTACTATATAACCTGTGCAGCAAAACTAGTATAAAATAAAACTTGCAAATACACCACGATTGTAATTTATTTCACTTCTCAAACACTTTCGAAATTAATTAAATTCATAATCACAGATCATTAGAAATAAAACGTAAACAACCTAAATGGGTACTCTGACTAGAAAGATTTATCACTTAGTATTTTCCACGGGATAAACATAGGATTTCCCCCCCAAATAGTGGCCTATAATAAAACCCTTAAGACGCCAAACAGACCAAGGAAAACATTTACAGCGTCGTACGGCTAGATGTGACGTAACAAATTAAGTGTTGGAAAAGAACAGTATCCTAAATGCAATGTTAGGTAAGGGGTATCAAGCCGCCAATACGCTTGGTCGTAGACCGCGAGCACGGAACACCACGTAAATTAAGCACACAGATTTTCTTAAACAGATGTGAGGGATGAATTCATGAGTAATGTGTGTGGTATGAGCGATGGGTGAATGAATCTGGATGATGGTGAAAAAAAATCTAAAGCGAATATGCCTTTCTAAATTTTAGGAATGGTAAGTCCGGAAAATTATTCAGTGGCGGGATACGGAAGCACAGCGCGTTAGCGGGTTGCCCCCCAAGGTCGCCCAAAATGTACGTGTTACAGAGACCGCGCTATGAACTTATTATAAATGCAAATTACTCTACTCTAGCAAATACTGTTTAGGTTGGTCGTGGATCCGGGTCTGACGAACACGACGACTCTATGAGGAAATGATGAATAGCCCGCGGCAGGCCTGGACACTACGGAACTCGATGGTCTGCCCAACTCTCACTCCGCAATATGGCTCACACCTCCCAGCAGGGTGCCACGTAAAGTTCAAGGGTCTTAAAGCGCGTAGACGACCGGCATCCTCCTTAACGCCCGTATCCGACGGCTAACAACAAATAGGGGAAATCAAAATCACGCACAACGGTTAAAGACAGGTAAATTAATGGAACCTAATAGGGTAAAAACTCACCCGAATACTCCTCGGTCCAGCCTTCCAAAATTATAGCCTGCGGTACCTCACAAGCGACCGCTGAGCCGTAGCTCAAACTGATGAATCCATTATGAATTACGACTTGCGCCAATAAAAAATACGTCACAGCACGACGATGGATACTTAAAAAAAAAAGGGTACAACCACTATTTAACACTTGCAGACAAAATCAAATAACACGCAGTCGAAGGACTGTGACTATTAATTTACCGAAGAAAAACTCAATCAGGAAAAATCAATGATTTTCGCCAGGATTACAGGACCAGAATGAATACATTCACTCTTAGTTTTCCAAATTTGACAAGGGTCTGGAAAGATCTTCTACGAAATTCAAGTTTTGAATAATTTAAAAAGTAAAAGCCAAAAAATCAGCCAGACCCTCAAAACGACGCGAAACAAAGAGATTTAACTCAGGGCAAAATTAGATGAACGAAATAAAAACGCCATCTACGAGAAAAACCTGACATCACATAGACAACTGGGAATTGCATCTAAATACAACAGACGCAAGAAGTTTACCATCAAACGACCTAACTCCCAAAAAGGAATTCAGATGGCGCACGCCTGAAGCGAGTTTTTCGCTGCACCTGATAATAAAATATAATTATATCTGGACTATCTGGACCCAAAATTTACTTACGAGATAGATTCTACCAGGATTTTAAATATTTAGTTAGGGTGTAACACAATGTTTTGATAGATTTAGGGTTTAAATAAATACAATAAAGGTTAGTCTACGCTTTCGCGTGGTATGATTTACCTGGCGCGTACTTGCTTGTTTTATAAATAAATATTAAAAGTAACAACGCAAACATATATCAGTATCAGTGGCGGCGCGTCAAATTTTTCGAAGGGCAACCCGGAACAGAACAGTTAGGAAATAGTTTAGAGTAGGTATATAACTATAGGCTTAAATTATAGGCAAGCCGGTGGGAATCGGCTTGTATGGGCGCTCCGCCACTGTTAGGTATACCTACTCATACCTATTTGAGATACTTCCAAAGAATTACCCGTTTAAGTAGTGAAATTTAAGTGGTTCCACTATGTCACAAAAATTTGACATACAATATAATAATATATGGGGAACTTTCGTGGGTAGTAGAACAAATTAGTTAATATAATAATTAATTAAGAAAATAATTGCTTTCATGGTATATATGCTTCCATATGGTTCCTAAACGTGATATCGATGACACGTAAATTATCCTCTAAACAATTAGACTAAAACGACCATTGCGCAAGATTTACTGTCATATGTAAAACTAGGTCACTGTTACATTACACGAAGTATTACTGACAGGGAAGTATCAAAAACACTGAGGTTTCAGAATATGTCAATCATACGGGCAATTTAATCTTACGCGAGGTATAGTATGACTTGAAGTAATTGGCTCCATATCTTATATTTCCGTGTAACGTAAACTACTTTTAACTCACTATACGTGATAGCGATCGTCTGATTTGTGAGGTAAGGCCACTTGTTGAGGTGATTAGAACCTATCGCTTGCACAATACTTTGGTTATACTTTAATAATGTTTTACTCCAAAATTGTGCGCAATATTTTCTTTTAAATAATTCCTAGTAGACATCAAGTTGATTTATACTCGAAATATTTAAAATACCTACTTAGAATCCATATCAGAATAATACGCCCTAAGTCGTCTGGTAAATAATAACGGATATCGGTATTTATGGCCTCAAAAAAACAAAATAAATGACTAGAGACCTAACTAATTATCCTAACTTATGACCGTATGAAGGAACCTTCCGAGCACATATTTCTCTTTCACTTTTTGTTTTCTTTCAAAGAACTTTAGAAATATCCTCCATTAGCTCTGAGAATATCTTGTGATGCTTTATCACCACTCTAAACCGCATTTTGTTATGTAACTGGCAACCAATAAATTATCTGCTCAACAAAATATAAACGATAAACTGACAGTTCGTTAACTTTGACCATAGCGCTTTAGCCGGTGCTATTTATGCAATATTTTCACATCCGCATCCTGTTTAACACGTCGTCGCTGAAAAGAAAAGAATAGTAGTTTATGTGACTGTACATAATGAAGGGCATAAAACACGAGTGTGGGTTTATGAAACGAGCCGAAGGCGAGTTTCATAATAACATCACACGAGTATCTTAATGCCTAATTATGTATAGTTACATACACTACTTTATCTATCCACATATCATAAGCCTCCATGATGCATTCAGGAGCCGCATATTATGACCGGCATCGCGGCGTTGTTTTCTGGCAGCTGTCATAGTTCTTTTTTAATTCAGAGACAAACTAGAGTCGAATCCAACTGTCATATCGTTCGATATCTTACTTACGTGCGACATTTGTCAAATTTGTATGCAAATTGACAATGCATTTCGAACTAAACGTCATCTCGACTGATATTAGAATAGAGGTTTAATCAAATTTCTTTGTTTTTGTGACGTTCGAAATTTGAATGAAATAATATTATCAAAATCGAATAATAATTTGGCAATAATAACATTTTCAAACCACATGCTCGACAATGCCGAATTATAGGTCATGTAAACCCTACCGAAAGCAAGACATTAAATCCCTTGGTATTAGCCGGGTTATAATGTTGTACTGAATTTCATTGTAACCCGCTGGTTAATAATATGATTTCACTTTTCATAATTCTTATTACTATATGCATAAAGTTTAATTTTGCTAAACACAATTTGTCCTAGGCCATGGCCTACTTGATTTGACAAAATAAATGAAGTTTGCCTCCGTGTGAACCCCGGTCCGGAGGAGCGCGGTGCTCGAAATTCGAATTTCGAATCTAGGACCACGGCTTGTGCTTTCGAATTTGGAACGCCGCGCGCCTTCATTTGTTCACGCGTGACGAACAAATCGAGTTCTTGTAGGTGCCTATAGAAGATTTAATTTCAAAAATAATATTGAAAATGTCGAGTGATGAAAGTGTTTTGACTCCTGAGTTTATCAAATTAGATGCCATAGGCATTGTCAACAATCTGCTGCCAGAGAAGTCAAAGGAAAAATACCTAAAAGCCTACAACGATTTTGACAAATGGAAAGCTACTAATGTTACTATGTACTTTTAATTTGCTAAATAAACATTATTTATCTACTGAGCCTGTTTTTTTGTCTCGCATAAGGTGTGAAAAGTAGAGTATACACCTCGGGGATAAGACTGTTTTAGTCTTGGGCGGTTGAACCCCTCACTGCACTCAGGACTCAGTCTTAATTCCCTCGCTTCGCTCAGGAATTAACTTATAACTCCCTCGCTGCGCTCAGGAGTTAAATTATGAGTCCTTCGTTACGTTCGGGATTCAATTCGCTCCCGTGACATAAAACAGTGCTTTATCCCCTTGGTGTATAATCTACTATTACACAGATAAGAAATTTGTTCTAACAAAACAGTCTATTTTTATGGTGGTCATAATGTGCGGTTCTTGAACGCATCATGGAGGGTTTATGATATTTGGATAGAGAAACTAGCTTATTTACTTATGTTCTGTATTTTGAAGTCTCGAATAAAACTGAACTGTACTACTGACATTTTATACAAAATAATTGGGTATCATTATGATGGCCTTAATTTTTAATGATGTGATCTAGATGGCTTGACATTCGGTCCGTGTTTGGAGATGCGTTGTCAGTTTAATAATTGAGTGCTGATGTCGTTACAAGAAGATATGTTTGAAACAAAACTTATTACTATATCTTGATATCCGATATTGCTTCGCCTTAGATACACATGTTAGAAGTTAGTGCAAGATGTCGTAACGTTTGTAGTTAGTTTGTTACGGAACGGAACCTGTCTGTTCCCACGCGTTGCTCGGAAGCGGTCGCAGTCGCGCATCTGACCGTGTAACCCTGTTGTTTTGGACATTTAAAAGTTTTATAATTCCGACACCTCGAAATGCAGTTATTATTTTTGTACTTGGTGTGAAAATAAAACTATGACAACTAACTAACTATAACAATACTTTTCCGCGCCCTCGCACTTCACCACTTACAACAGAATCATTCATTATTTCACCGGTTTAATACATTTTTCTCAAACATGCTCGGAAATGTATGCGTTAATGTCACGAAATGAAGACATGAAGTTCCTTGTTTATGGCTCCCTACATTACTTCTTGGCCTAGGCCAAGAAGTAATGTATGAAAACCCTAACTAAAAACATTATTGGCCGCTACTCTAACTTTTTAAATTTGCTTACTGATATTAAACAGACAAAGGAAAAAATACATACTGCCAACCACCAATACTTTTTTTTAATTGTTTTAGTTCTTTGTAAAAAAAATTGTTAGTTTTTTAAATTTTTTTTGTTATTTTTCGTTTATTTTTTAGTGTTGTTCATCGTTTTTAATGATTTAAAAAAAAATCTTTTCTTTTCTTGATGTTTGTCTATTTTTTAATGTTAAAATTTTTGTAGGGTCTTTTATGTTATTTTTAAGTTTTTTTTTATCTATTTTTCCTTTTTGTTTTACTTTTTTTAATGTTTTTTGTTTTTTTTGTCGTTTTTTTTTATTTTTTCAAGTTTTCCTTTTTGTTTTACTTTTTTTAATGTTTTTTGTTTGTTTTTCTTTTTTTTTCGTTTTTTTTTTGTTTTTTTTTGGTTTTTTTAATGTATTTGTTTTTTTTTTGTTTTTTTCCTTTTTTTTTTTGTTTTTTTTTGTTTTATTTTAATGTTTTTGTTTGTTTTTTTCCTTTTTTTCGTTTTTTTTTTCCTTTTTTTTGTTTTTTTTTTTTGTTTTTTTCCTTTTTTTTGTTTTTTTAAATGTTTTTGTTTGTTTTTTTTTTTTTTTTGACCATTTTTTTGTTTTTTTCCTTTTTTTTTGTTTTTTGTCATTTTTTTGGGCGTTTTTTTGTTTTTTTTGTAATAGTTGTTTTTTTTGTTTTTTTTAATATTTTTTTCCTTTTTGTTTTACTCTTTTGTAATGTTTTTTTAATATTATTCTTTTTTAATGTTTTTTTTTTCTTTTTTAGATTTTTTTATCTTCTAGGAGAAAGGATTCTATTTTTAAACCACTCACATTCGCTAGCTCGTGTTTCAATTCCACACTCGCGGTTAAATTATAACTGCACCCTTGTATAACAAATAACTGTTTATTATTTCCTCACATCGTTTGAGAAAAGCACTATACAAGCCTCGGCCGGAACAGGGATTGCTGGACTCGTTGTATCCGGCCTCGTCTACGACTCGGCCGTCTAGCCCAAACTCGTCCATCAATCCCTTACTTCACGGCCTTTGCAGTAATGTACTATTATTTACGCACAATTTCTTCCAGTAATATGCATTTCGAGGTGTCGGAATTATAAAACTTTTAAATGTCCAGGAAGTTTTTTTTCCTAATGGTACTTGAAAACAACAGTGTGTCACTAGTACCTACTGTTATTATTATCGGACAATGGTACTAAAAACTGTGTCTCTAGTACCATCGATGGAACTAGCGATATACAAGTGTGTCACTAGTTCCATTGATGGTACTATACAATGGTACTACAGCAATAAAGGGGTTATTGCACCTACTCCATGCATCTCCTGACTCAGCAATTTTCTAATAGAAGTTTAAACAGCCTGTTTCTAGTATTTGTTTTGCATTGCAAATCTAAGTTGTTGGTATTTCCCATTAGACCTAGAGGTGTAACAATGACCGCCGTTAGTAGTGTTTGCTGGTCAACACCACAAGAAGGTCAGCACCCGTTAATGGGCAGACCGTTACACCCATTCAAGAACAACGCATCTGTCACGGTACGGTACATGTATATTTACAGCATATTGATTGTGTAGAAAAGCTTGAATCAGAGCATCGGTACAATACGTATGTTTTGGTAGTTAACGGGGTTTTAACGGGGCCGGGGTTAAAGTTTATTAGACTTTGCTTATCACAGCCGATAGGGGCGGTATTTAACTTAATCGTGTAATACTAATATAGTCTTGTAAGCCCCATTTTGTTACTAACACTATTATGGATCTCGGTCTGAATTAAACAATTTTTATTTTTATTTTTATTTTATTTATTATAATTGGTCTTATGGCTAACTTGCATTGAGTCGTCGGGCAACTTTGACGGTAATTAACGCTATAAAAGCATGGCCACCCACTTGACAAGCCACAACTCACTTGGGAATACACTGTTACACTAGAGTTTCGTAATCATCGTCGCCATTGTACTCATTTAAATCAATCGATGCATGACGCGCTCTTTGCGCTTTCAGAAAGATTCCGCCACCATTATCGTTTTCAGCCTGTAATCGCTCACTGCTGAGCAAAGGCCTTTCTTCGAGTACGCCACCCGTCTCGGCTGTGGGCTAGTCTTATCCAGGAGTGATCCGCGATCTTCCTAATATCGTCAACCCATCGAGCTAGTGGACGGACGTCCTTTTAAAGATTCGATACTGCATGTAATACTGGTATCGTGTTCACGTGACGAGAATAGCAAGAAATTGTTAACTCTCAGAAGCTTGCACTGCAAACAAACTGCACTCGGTCTCGCGTAGCCAACGGTGACCCTTATATATTCTACTGTTTTCCTAGAACTTTTAAATCGCTTGTATGACTGGTACTGTTGGTTGACCGTTACCGATAAAAAGTAAAATACCAAAGATTTCTGAGAAAATAATACTTAATTTAAAGAATATATACGAGTTTCTCTAAGTATAGATTCTTGTTAAAAGTTTTGGTTATGATGTTAATAGGCTTGTTGCGTGGTGTTAAAATTGATAACGTCGTGTTGCTAAATGGATAGTAAACCATCAAATGATTGTAATAAAGTATAAATTACCAAATATAATTCAAATCATAAAAAGATATGAACCTTGAAAGTTTAGAAAAAAAAGCTTTTTTATTTATTGTCCAAGAGTAAATTTAAAGGTTCCAATAGAATCATTACACTTTTATAGAAACAAATTTATATGACAACTATATGGACCTAAACGCAGTATTTCGCGACCGAAACAGCAATTTACTTTATTTTACATGCAACGGTTAGTACCAATTGCACGGTGTGACGTCATACTTTAAAGCCAATCAGTATGAAGCGTTTCGGCTGTTGTCAGCGAGGTCCGTCTTTAACTCGATTTTTTGGGTATTAATGTCCTTTAAATGTAGTTGCTTCCGTACAAACATTTGTTCATCTACAAAAACTGGTTCGAATGGCATCGTAAACAAATTTAAGGTCACAAGCCCATTACCAAACTAATTTGATAAGATAAGTTTCTCGAAGCTAATGTATTTTACATAACTCCAAGTATAGGTATCGCTGGCAAAAAATTCTGAACATTAACATCAAGGTGCAAGCAATTTGAATGAAACGTGAACTCCCGAATATATACCTCCTCACCTTTAGATCCCGTTGGCATAGGTAGTCATTTGTCTTTCTAGAGGTAAATGGGTTGTGAGAGAAATGAGGTCAAAGGTTCTTTTAACATTGAAAACTGATTTTGATTCAATCCGTATTTTGATTTTCTCTATAAAAACAATGCATACGCGACAATGTCATAAAACAATCTGCTGTCTACAGAACTTTATACATATATGTATTACCAATGCAATTTATTTTTATCTCAAGAGTATCACCCGACCAGCGGTGATGCGCAATGTGTACTTAACACGTTTCGTTACTCAACTAATCCCATAATATTCTAAACAGTTAACCTGAGCGTTAGCGAAAGGATTTTGAAAGTGAGCGTTAAAGTTGCCTAATATGATGCGTGAGACCGAGATGAAAGCAATTGTTGATACACTACTTGCATTACAACATTCGCAGGTCAGTAATCTGTCTGCCGGGCACGGAATATGACTACTATCAGATTAACTAGTGACGTAAGTAAAACCTGACCATTGTTATCATTATCAATGTTACGTCAGATAAAACAAAGGTATTAAGATAGAGACCGCGCTTTAGATGTAGATTTGAGATTGACTAATTTGAGACGAATTGAGCAGTTTGCGAGATTGAAACAAAGACATTTCTCACATTTTAGAGTGCATGTAACTGCTTTAGTTTCGCACAGTTACGTTTCGTTTCGGATGTTGTAGTATACATTGTTTGCGTTCTTTAAGTTGTGTAGTACCTATATGTAAACGTAGCTAAGTTATATTTAAATTGTAAGACTTTTCTGACTTAAACGTATGATAACGCGTAATTTTGTATCATGTCATGTCATGTACCTATTTATTACATATCTATACGATATTTTTTTGACATTCGTTGCGCGCACTCGTCGCGTATCGCAAGCGACAAATACCATACCAATATCATAACAACACGTCGAGTCTGATAAAGCTGGCAGTCCCACTAACTAGTAAGTAAAGCGTTGGAGAGTAAACGGTGCCGTGGAAGTGTGTCAAGTGCGCGTCGTCGTACCGGCGTGACGCAACCGCGGAGAAAGAACTGGCTCCGACGCAGGTGACATTGCACCCAACGGTAAGACATTCACATAGACAACCCACACAAAAAATCTAACGTTTTGTGACTCAGTAGCTGTGTATGAGAATATTGATGGAATCAAAACGTGGTTCTGTGGTCGAGAACTTGCTAACAAGCTTCATTGTGAAATAGATATAAGACGACAAATTATCAAGCATGCTTTACAAGTTTCCACAATTACATTCATAAAAAATGCCTTTCTGTAAGTCTTTCACAATCCGCTTTTATGGATTGTTATTGAGCCTATGGATTAAATCTATCCAAATTAGCTTCGTGAGTTTGTTTTAAGCGATGATCGAAGTTTTAAGCTGAGTTTAACCTACATTTGCTTTTGTAGGTATAACTATTTTCATTAGGTCAATGTCTAGAAATATACCTATTTACCAACGTACGTTTAAAATGTACCAACAGACGCCTATGCCCCAATAAGTTAAGAGTTTAATGATATCATATTCACCTTTGAATGTCTAACACCACCTACCTAGTGTAGACTACTCGTTACTATCACTGAATAATAAATGATGTCGTCGCTTGACAGGAAAGTTATGTCTTGTGCTGTTGACATTGGCTGGTCGAGCTACCGTAACAAGTTCCATAGTACAGTCACTTGTAGATATTGTTATATTGACAACTAGATGGTTAGTCATTTTATATTTGAAGAGGTGGTTAAAAATATTGCTTCGATCGTGATCTGATAAGCGATCTAAAGATGCATAGTTTAGTCTTATTGACGGGTTACTCTTATCTTTATTTTTATCACGTGTTGTTAAACAAGGCTTTAATAAACAAAGGAAGGTCGCCAATGTTAAACATGCCCTTTTATTTTCGGATCACACTGCATTTGCTTGATATTATAAGTGCTCTTTTAGCAACACTGTTGGCGATATTGTGGTTCAGTCTTATGCAATTTTTGACATTACTAAACTGTAGGTGTTAAAGCAGGTGTAGTAATTCCTAAAGGTCTTACATTTTTACTGCAAGTAGGTATGTATAATGATAGAGTGAGATAAATTTGTAGCTTCTTAATACCTAATAAATTACATTAGCATTTACATTTACAAGACTGACCTTCTGTTACATAGCTACACCAATTAGACTAAACCACAGAGCTTCACTTTGGTTGAAGGCATTTCCTTGCGTTTAGTTTTCTTATGCATATTTCTTAGTTTGCAATGTTCTGGCCTGGTATTAATTTCCCGTCATTTCTCATCTAGCGAGATGGATATTTTCGTGAATAGATCCAAAAAGTATTTTTCTAAATATAATACCCTAAGCTTACCTAAGCATTATTACCTATCCTATAGATATATACGGAAACCTCTTAGTGAAATAACGAACATTATTTAAAATAATAATGCTTGTGTTTATCTGGATATCTGACTCTGTTTAACTGAATTGTGATGCAAGATTAGGAGCATGTTTTCAGCTGTGATTATTTTTATAGCGTTGTGTACTCAGGTACAGGTTAACGGGGGAGGTGCGGCGTAGCCCTACCTAGGTACAGCGCGCACTCGTTGTCGTCCTCCACGGCCGAGAGCGTCGTCAGGGCCGAAACGTGGGCATGCCGTAACGCTAGTATTAGCAGCATGTTTCAGCTCTAATTATTTTTATAGCGTTGTATACTCACATGTTGCCTCTGAGCAGATTTAGGCTGTAGTCGAAGGCGGAGGTGCGGCCGGGCCCGGAGAGGTACAGCGCGCAGTCGTTGTCGTCCGCCGCGGCCGAGAGCGCCGTTAGCGCCGAAGCGTGTGCGCACCATAGCGCTAGTATAAGCGCCCTTAGAACAAAATAAAGATTTAATATGATTTAATAGAATAGTAAGTTATAATGTTTCGTTTTCTTTTGTAGGTGCACAAATGGCTGTATATGTCGTGTAGCTTCTGATCAACCCTCACTAACCCATTTCAGTTACGCACCATGTCTACATGTTGGTATAAGATATATAAGCAATATAACAAGAATTATTTATGATGAGTTTGGGCTAAAAACCATAAGAATATTTGCCATTGCACCGCCATGGCCGACTAGATTTCAAATCATGACTATGTAGATTTCCATAATACTTAACATCGATATCGATGTTATTATGATTTTTCATACATTATAATAACATTAATAACACTGGCAAAGTTAAAACGCTGATGTTACGTTACTGGTTGCAATAATGGTGGTCATTATATATGATTTCCGAACACATTATAGAGGATTTATGATATGGGTGTATATCTATACAAGTAATTAAAAGTAGGTAACCAAATAAATTCCAGGTAAAATCTATCTATTAGACACTTTTACGCGTAGTTTTATTATACAAGTAATATGAGTAATTGTAATTAAAATACGTATTTTGTTATTACATGATAGGTAAAGGTTATAAAATGGTTTAGATGTCTTTCATCATTATGTTCTAGAATTCAAAATATGTAATATCATTGGCACACTGCATAAAATGCATTACGTGCATTTTTTGCTGCCAGCAAGGTGTATCTGGATTAATTATCATTTATCAAATGGAAGTGTACTCCCATTCCAGTTTAACTACATATCTTAAATTATTTTACATATTCTTTGATAAAGAAAATATGATATTTTTTATACCTACTCACATGAACTTGGAACCGAATCGACCAAATGTGTAAAAAACAACTTTTTTAAAGACCTAAGTATGATAATCAGATGGAGATGTAAATTTGGTATATGGGTCAACTCAGCCCACACTTCGCTCCGCCCACGGGCCGAAATGCCCACTACTATATTTTTTATAGTCAACTCAGCCCGCGGGTTCGCAACGACCACTATGAAAATATTAACTCAGCCCAGACCTAACTCAGCCCTCCACTACCTCTCAAATCTACTCTAAGGCAGGTCAGTGTAGGTACGACGACGAGCGAAGCGTATTGTGTAGAACTTAGAGTATTAGGTAGAACTGCGACCCTACAGCGCGCGAGCCGGGCGAGCGAAGTGAGCGTGCCACGGTGGCGGCCGGCGAAGCGCCAGAATGCAATTCCAATGAAAATGTTGTAACAATAAATAAAACAACTTATAGCTTCTTTTTATATTTGTAATGTTAAAAACCTAGCTTGAGATTTTAAATAAATAATGAGAATAAATAAATATATATTTTTTTCATAGTGGTCATTGCGGCCCGCGGGCCGAGTGAGATGTGGGCTGAGTTGACCAATGAATGGTAAAATGGTAAAATTCATCTTAAGAACCATGGTATCTTAAAATAAACGAACATTTAAGATTTAAGTTTCATGGTTGAAAATCCATTAAATCGTCTTAGCGTGATTGAGAAACAAATAAATATTTAAACATTCCAACTTTCACAATTATAATAGCAATTAATTGTAATTAGGATTTTTCAAAACATATGGACACGTATCCTTCAACGGGGCAAGGGCAAATGTCTATGTCATCGAGAGGCGTTAAAATCTCAAAATCGTGAAGGTATTTACATTAAATACACTACTTAGCTTATTCGTACATCGCACATCGCACAGCTATGCAGTAATGTCTGTCATTGGACTTGATGGGCTTGGAGTCATTTACAGGCGTGGACGAATCGTGAGGCGTGTCACATAATACTTAGCTATAAAGAGTAATGTATAGTTACAGTGACGTAAATTAATATCCCATAAAAACATTCCATGTAAAAAATAGGCCAAGTCTCGAAACTCTTCCACAGTAAAAAGTGGTGAGATATTTCGTAGAGCCAAGTCAGGTATTCTTATTAATCTTTATTTGCTTGCTAAATTAAATTCTGCAACTTGGGAATCTCACAACTTTACTGCAATTACAATTTTTTGCATAGGAACCTAAAACTATGTAAGTGTGTCTGCCAAGCCACAAAATTTTATTTAGCAAGCAAGGAAATAAAGATTAATAAGAATGCCTGACTTGGCTCTACGAAATATCTCACCACTTTTTACTGTGGAAGAGTTTCGAGACTTGGCCTATTTTTTACATGGAATGTTTTTTATGGGATCCCATTTATTTTTGTAGGTGTAAATAAAAAGCCAAGCAAAAGCATGCTTGATTTGTCGCATTTCATTAAATATAGTAGATAATAAACTCGACCATAGCAATCAGAATCACAGTCCACAACCCGCAACGACACCGACTCTGTTTTTTATTCCAATTAAATGCAGCTCTTGTAATGTTAAACTGTAACCTGGCACTGGCCGAAATGTCAAAATAAGACATTTATTGCTAAATGGAAATCAACCTGTACCTAAGCCCAAGCTTTAATGAGTTCAAGTTCTTTTTGCATCGAAATAGAGGCTATTATTGCATGTTCGGTTACGTGAATATATTGGTGGGTTCGTGAGCAACTTTTTATCCCGCACGCGTCTAGAATCTAGACCAATAGGTCTCTTTACGTTTATGTAGGTTTCAAAATCGGTTCGCAACGTGTGTGTGTTGTTAAGTACGATAAGTAGAGCACCTGCGAGCTTGAGCTTATGCGCAGGTTTCGCAAGCTCGGAGCTTTTACCTAAGCTCGTACGTACCAATCATGCTGCTAACAGGCCCATTAGGTTTAGTGACGCGGCCACTTATCTTTGTTTAACGATCGAGTGTGTAGAGACACTATCAAGCTTACAAATGGGTGATACAATGTAAAGGACGTAATGTGTAGGCACAATTATGTTTTCGTAGTTTTTAATTATTACACTCGCGGACAAAGAATACGGGTCGGTAAAATACCGTCATATTTTCTAAAATAGTGCAAGGTCGTACAGTTTTTTTTTAATTCTTGTCGTGATCTTTATTTATTCTACATCAATACTACAAAAATAACAGTAAAAAAGCGGCCAAATGCGAGTCGGACTCGCACATGAAGCGTTCCGTTAAATAAATTGCTTTTTACGATTTATGACGTATTAAAAAAAACTACTTACTAGATCTCGTTCAAACCAATTTTCGTTGAAAGTTTGCATGGTAATGTACATCATATATGTTTTTTAGATTTATCATTTAATTTTAGAAGTTACAGGGGGGGACACACACACATTTTACCACTTTGGAGGTGTCTCTCGCGCAAACTATTCAGTTTAGAAAAAAATGATGTTAAAAACCTCAATATCATTTTTGAAGACCTATCCATAAATACCGCACACGTATGGGTTTGATGAAAAAAAATTTTTTGAGTTTCAGTTCTTAGTATGGGGAACCCCAAAATTTATTGTTTTTTTTTTATATTTTTGTGTGAAAATCTTAATGCGGTTTACAGAATACATCTACTTACCAAGTTTCAACAGCATAGCTCTTATAGTTTCGGAAAAAAAGTGGCTGTGACATACGGACGGACAGACAGACAGACAGACAGACAGACATGACGAATCTATAAGGGTTCCGTTTTTTGCCATTTGGCTACGGAACCCTAAAAATGACGTTACCAGATTTAAATCGGACCCATGGAAAAAACAACGTTAGCGGAGCGAGATATCGCAGAAATCGTAATTTTCGGACATTGATATTTTTATGAGCGGATCCCGGAAATTGCTAATACAGTCAGGTATTATAAATAAATAAATAAATAAATAAATATTTGCGGACAATCTTACACATATCGACCTAGTCCCAAACTAAGCAAAGCTTGTACTATGGGTACTAGACGACGATATACATACTTATATAGAGAAATAAATACTTAAATACATAGAAAACATCCATGACTCAGGAACAAATATATAAATAATAATAATAGTTTTATTTGTATATAAAGAATATAAATAAAACTATTGTTGCAAATAAAAAAAAACCTATCGCGGTAATTTAATTTAGGGTGACCCGAATTAATTGACCGCGAGTGTATTTTATTTTCAACAAGAGTTTGCTAAATAATGTTCGGTGTTGTGCCAATTACAAGCATACTTACCTATATATAATTATATGTAACATAGAAAAAAATGTATATAGCAAGGAGGTTGCAAATATAAATCGGATTGTTTAACTGCCTAGTCTATATTCTGCATACATATGTACTATCAAAAGATTATGCGACCATCACAAGACTTAGGTGCACAAATACATATGTAAAAGGAATTAGCAAAATAAAATTCTCATCACGTAGTGACCGATCGTTACATTTTATTTACTGAGAAAGCCTTATAAGAATTATTTTACGATATGTTAGGATATACTGAATGGTTATTTGAAGAAAAAACACATTTTACACAAACTATAAAACCTCGTATCGATTGCTCCATTGCTGCACTTTTTATACATTTTACGATTTGGTTGTAAAATATTCCTTGCAGAGTTTATACGTAGGTCGATCACATAACGCATTGTACGAACGTCGGGTTTTAATTGGAAAATTGACAGTTAAATTGTACCGACGCGCGTTCGGAACGTTACGTGATTACCCGTCTGGTGTGTTACAAAACAAGTACCTAGATATGCCTGGCCTGACCGTGTTAATACCTAGACAATATAACTGAATAATAACATAACATGTGTCATTATGTCAATGAGAATTCTATACAATATTAATTATTGATATATCAATAATTAATATTTATTAGTGTAATATAACATTTATTTGATAACAATAATAAACAATGGCAACAGAATGGTTAAATGCTGATGGATTGGTCGTCATTATATTCAATACATTTGTGTAAATATCGAGTAAGTTTTGTTGTTAATCAAGCTGTCCGCAGCCAAGAGAGACTAATAAAGCAGTTTGCTTATTATGTAGATTTATTTCGCTTAACACCTGCCGCAGCCCTTACTCGTATACCATATTCTAGATACCTATATGATTTTAATTACGTTGTTCAACTAATTTAGGCAAGTAGCTAAAATAAAATGTTACCCAGATTTTTATTTACCTTGTAAACATGATATCATGATATGATAATACTACTTAGTTGTTCATATACATTCTGTCTCTCACTTACTCTTGTACCAATCATCCATAATAATAACTGTGCATATAAGAAGAAACGTTTAACACTTCTCCGTAAATCACCTCACCATGAGTCATCACTCTTTTCGCCAGGGGGTAAATAATTCACCGTCTTGCACGTCGCAATTAATTTCAATTTAACTGAATTTTAGTTACATAACGATAATCGCCGGCCCATTGACCGCCGATCCATTGCGTGAGCGTTGACTTGCTGATGATCCGTGAATGACCTGCGACCTACGAGTACGCCCTGACCTTATGAGGTATTTCGAACACAACCCTATTCAACACGCATACTAGGTACATAATATTTATATGTATAACGCTGTAGTTCTCTTTCGAGCGCACAAACATGCCAGAATATAGATTAGTAATATGGATTAGTAATTTAAACGCCGTCAGAATGTCTTATAAAGATACTATATTATTTTAGATCATGTCGAATACAGACCGATTAAAAAGTGTGTGAAAATCTATTTTTCTCAAACATGCTCGGAAATGTATGCGTTAATGTCACGAAATGAAGACATGAAGTTCCTTGTTTATGGCTGCCTACATTACTTCTTGGCCTAGGCCAAGAAGTAATGTATGAAAACCTTAACTAAAAACATTATTGGCCGCTACTCTAACTTTTTAAATTTGCTTACTGATATTAAACAGACAAAGGAAAAAATACATACTGCCAACCACCAATACTTTTTTTTAATTGTTTTAGTTTTAAAAAAAAAAAATTTTGTTTTTTACATTTTTTTTGTTATTTTTCGTTTATTTTTTAGTGTTGTGTATCGTTTTTAATGATTTAAAAAAAAATCTTTTCTTTTCTTGATGTTTGTCTATTTTTTAATGTTAAATTTTTTGTAGGGTCTTTTATGTTATTTTTAAGTTTTTTTTTATCTATTTTTCCTTTTTGTTTTACTTTTTTTAATGTTTTTGTTTTTTTTGTCGTTCTTTTTAATTTTTTCAAGTTTTCCTTTTTGTTTTGCTTTTTTAATGTTTTTTTTTTCCTTTTTTTTGTTTTTTTTAAATGTTTTTTGTTTGTTTTTCTTTTTTTAGTTTTTTGTTTTTGTTTGTTTTTTTTTCATTTTTTTTCGTTTTTTTTTAATGTTTTTGTTTTTTTTTTGTTTTTTTTTCTTTTGTTCCTTTTTTTTTGTTTTTTTAATGTGTTTTGTTTGTTTTTCTTTTTTTTGTCAATTTTTTTGTTTTTTTCCTTTTTTTTTGTTTTTTTTTTTTTTTTTTTTTGGGGTTTTTTTGTTTTTTTAGTTGTTTTTTTTTTGTTTTTTTTAAATATTTTTTTCCTTAATGTTTTTTAATATTATTCTTTATTAATGTTTTTTTTTCTTTTTTAGATTTTTTTATCTAGAATCTTTCTCACTTTAGTGAGGTGAAAAGGATTCTATTTTTAAACCACTCACATTCGCTAGCTCGTGTTTCAATTCCACACTCGCGGTTAAATTATAACTGCACCCTTGTATAACAAATAACTATTTATTATTTCCTCACATCGTTTGAGAAAAGCACTATACAAGCCTCGGCCGGAACAGGGATTGCTGGACTCGTTGTATCCGGCCTCGTCTACGACTCGGCCGTCTAGCCCAAACTCGTCCATCAATCCCTTACTTCACGGCCTTTGCAGTAATGTACTATTTCTCAAACATGCAATGAAATGTTGACGTTACGTTCCTTATAATAGGCAGCGAAGTATCACGTTTCACGTGCAGAGATACGAGAGACATTTCATGCAAAATTGGAGGCCTGCAAGATGGTCTTTTTTAATTTTCATAGAACATTTTTTTTTCATTAGTGCCACAGCATCACGGCCTTCAGCCATTAAAAAACTATAAGCAACATTTGCTTTTTGGTTCGTTATGACATTCTGCCACTACGGTTATTAAAAAAAAAACAACAAACGATGTTTGCTATATTTTGCAGTTTTATTTATGTAGAATCGACTTGAACATAACAAATAACTCATTATTAACAAATTGCAATTATTTTAAATTGCCAATTTAACTAGACACATTTAAATTATTTCATATAAATATTAGCGGTAAAAATGTCTACTCAAACCGCATAGGTATTTTTTTAATCATATTGGAGGTAAAATTGATAACTTTTAATTCTATTTTATTGGATTTATTGTGCAGTGTTGATTTTGGTATTTAATATAAGTTCTAACGAAAACACCGACGAAGAAATAGAACCTACCATATATGTATGTGTTAGTTATATTTTTTGTCTAAACTAGAACTTTCTCTAGAAATTAAAGTTTGATTTCATGGAGTTTTTGTAATTTATTTCATTGCATGTTTGAGAAAAGCACTATACATACCTACCTCGGCGTGAAAAGGGGTTGCCAGCCTCATAACTATCTGTTATACTCGGCCGGCAATCCCTTACTTCCCGGCCTCTGTAGTAATGTACTATTCTCCCAGTATAACCCGCAAGAGTTAACTTGAGACTCGACCTTGAGCGCGTACTAACGTCATACGAACGAGCTCTCAAGTTAACTCTTGCGGGTTATATAGTTCTCTAAAGGAGCCCGGGGTCCGCTTTGGCACCTAATCCCAAGATTTGGCGTAGGCACTAGTTATACAATAGCGATTGCCATCTAACCTTCCACCCCAGCGGGAAAACTAGACCTTAAAAAAGTAGAATCGCAACAAAGAATACTAAACAATGTCAATTGTTGATTTTGTTAAATTTGACTTGAGGCGCGTGAGACAAAGACCCGGCATGCAGCCACAATTTCAAATCACTGTTAAAAATATATAACACAACCAAATAACTTAATTTTTATTTTTAAATCTAAAAATAATTTTGTTGAAAATGTTTTATTGTGTTTTTATGTTTAGATTTATTTATAAATACGTTTTCAAACATCGTATTTGAGTTAAAACCTCCTTGCTTTATAACTGACGGATGAGTGACACATACAATTTAAGAAAAAAAACCATTACGCCCTTAGGCGTAATAAAGGCTATTGTAGCTATGTATGACTGCATGCGCGTTATGAAGTTTTCGAGCAATTGTGATGAAAACATCGTTACGGAGGTACGACATATAGTTATAGACTCCAAAGTTTCGAAACTCGGCAGACTATACAGGGTGCTGCCTGCAACCTGTAGGTATTTAAACAATAATCCCACTACTCATAAAGCATTACAAAATAAAATGTGTTTGTCACTTTTCAAAGTGTCAGATAGAGAACCAATTTTAACGGCATTTTAGCTAAAATATGTTTGATGAAAGTAATTAGCCTTTGCATACGAGTAAATCTCCTAAATACTTTGATTATCTTCTATAGGTTAAAATATAGATCATTGCCCAAGGAATATTAATAACCATCACCCACTGGCATTTAAGATTTGTGTTAATGAAAAACACACTAATGTATAGCCGCGGGGTAGAAGGCCTGTACATTAGACGATACATTTTAAACGATTGCAGAATACCTGTCCAATAAAAACAGTAAAACGCTATTTAGTTTTTTCTTTCGTAATACAAGCTTAATTTAGGAACTAAATTCCACACAGTTGTTGAACTTGTATTCGGTATCAATAAAGCGTAAAAGTCAGCCAAGAGTGAGACGAACTCGTACATACACTAAGGGTACCGTGCCACTACAACATAGGTATTATCGTTTCTACATATTGCCATGAATCAATCAATCAATCAAATCATTTAAAAAAAGAGAGCAAAAGTTTCTGTGTTTATTTTTATGATTTTTTATACATATGAATGTTTTATGGTTGGCATAATTAACTAATACAATCTATATGAAAATTGAACTGTCCTTCTATTACTGTTCAAAAGAGATAGCCCTGTGACAAGTGGACAGACAGATGGACAGCGGAGATGTAGTAGTTAATAGAGTCCTGTTAACACCTTTTAAACTAGTGGCTCTGTGAGCAGTAGAACAACTAGCAAGCCAGGCTAATTTATAAGTGTGACTCAACAAAAAATATATATAATTAACGAACATGCTCACAAAATTTCACAATAATCGGTCGAGAAATGCGACCTGTAGAGGAACAGCCGGACAGACAAACGATTTTCAACCCAAGCTGAAGCATATACCTTCGTTCGCTTCGCTCGCTCGTTCGATTATTCGACTGATTTACGTAGCCTAAGATATACTGTTCGCTTTCTCTATAAATGGTTATATTATGGCTTCCCATTGAAGGATCGTCAGTAACTTTCCTTCTTACGCAATGCGTTGAATGCTTGGATGGCAGATTCCGCAGTTGCGCACCTTAACTACATGGACCCGTTTGTTGTGAACTGTAACCGTTCTGTTCTCGACACTCGTTGACCGACACAGATTAATTATTACAGAAGGTTCAGTTTGTATAAAGCGTAATGTAACTTGTTGTATTTACTTGTACTGTAGTATATTTATTATTTTTATTTTATACCTACACATATATTTTAAGAAAGTACAAAAAATAGTTAAAATTAGGGTTCTAATAATTTGAAATGAAATGACGCGGCGCAGGTAATTTATTTTTCTAATAATTGTAAAAAAATAAAATCTCAAGCAAGACCCACTAAATAATGTTATTTTTTCTCCCACAAGATGAGGCGATACGAAGCGGGACGGCTATATCAGCCATAAAATACGAGTAGTAATTTGTTTTTCACCTCAGCAGCTCGAACAAGCATATTTTGCTGCGTGAAAACAGTGAGCAAAATGCGATTTTGCTCACTCCGTGAGTCAAAGTAGCTTTTTAATTTTGATATCGAGCACTGGTGACACATCTTAGTGTGGGCTTCAATCGACATCTACGTACTTACATAACGTAGGTAACACTATGATGTGTCACCAGTGCTCTATTACAAATTCAGAATATTATAGGTGCGTAAAAGCCTAGCGATATATTTTTTAACGCGACGATGTTCTCACTGCTGAGGTGAAAAGTTGTATGTATCACACGATAGCAAAGATATTTGCATCTCGTGCCTTTGAGTCCCTCACTACGCTCAAGATTCTGATTTTGAATCACTCGCTACGCTCGTGATTCAAATATAGAATCTTTCGCTTGCTCGGGACTCAACATCAACACTCGCAGCAAAAATCTACTTTGCTCTCTTGTTGAACAAATAACTATTATCACTGATTTTATGAAACTTCCCGCACCAGCTTACGTCATCTTGCCTGTAGGAAGATACCTCCAAAGTAATATTGATACCATACTCGCAACCAATTCTGGTACGAATAATAAGTTTTGTTCGTATTCTTCAATTTATTATGTGCATGCAGCCTATTCTCATTGGTCATTCAAATTGTGTTGGGATTAGTATACAATTAAAATTGCAATTAAAGTTGCAAACTGGAGGCCCTGCAGTTTGTTATTCTGTGGTTAGTTTAGGTGCGCAAGATTCGGATGGTTGCGCAAGCGCAGCGGTCAACAGTCGAGATGCGCCCGTGTTGCGTCACGGCTGTCGTCGATTGTAATACATTTAATTCGTGTTTGTTGGACCATTGCAGATTGAGAAAATGGGTGAACGGAAATTATTTATTGAAAGTGGAATTAAACCTGTAATGTAAGCTAAATGGGCGGGTGATTGCTTTTTTTATCGGTCATTACAAAAAATGACACCGCATAAATACTCATTTTCATAGCAATTCATGTTTAGTAAAACTATAAAATAAAATATATTAGGTAATACTTACTATTTAGGTACTCGCCATGCACATTGCACGTATTCATAACGTGGTTATTTTTATGATGATGAAAAAAATAAGTTTCTGTCAAAAAAAAAAATTTTTTGGTAGAAGCTTTTATTGCCGACTATATTTTCTGTATACCGTCATCAACTACTCATTGAGACGATTCTAACGAGCCGAAAGTTGAAATTAATGCTGCAAAATTAAAATCAATTTAATCACATTTTATATTCACGTAAAACAAGAAAGAGCATATTTAATACTTAATAATTATACGATATGAATAACTTCTGTTTTTAATGCCGATACCGAGAACTTACTGAACGCCCCTCGTAGATATTAAAAATAAATAGCTTCAGTCTCGGCATAGTTTAACAAATGAAGAAATTTAAAAATAAGTGTTTTTTTTTTAATTTTGTGCTTATAATACATCGCATGTTAATAGAAAGCTTGTAAAAATCAGATATTTAATACACAAAAAATATATCAAACACATTATTTTCATTGCTATTTATTTATACTTATTATTATTCGTAACCAACACTCTCTAGAACTCCCGTGGACGGCCTGCTACGTATTTAAATATTTTTTCAACACACCTGCTCGTAAAGTAGGTCTTATTACAGCGTATTTACACTGATAATGCAGAATATTACCCATGCCGTGCCTTTTACATTACATTATCGCACTAGTGCCTTTTCATTACATATCTTTTTAAATATTAGCAAAATAATGCAGAATATTACCCATGCCGTGACTTTTACATTACATTATCGCACTAGTGCCTTTTCATTACATATCTTTTAACATTTTCATTTTTTATTTTATTTTTTTTTCCTCGCAAATGTGTTGAAAAACGTCGTATGAAACACGTGAGCATTGGTCATTACACTTCTCGTCTCCATTAAGCCTTCGCCTTCGGCTCAGGCTTAAAAACCGACTCGAGTGTAATGACCAACTTAGCACACTTGTATCATAATGTACTAATAAAAATAAATTTCCGAATGAACCTTAAACTGGCAACCTTGAGTTAGGTAACTCACTTGTAGATTATTAATATTCCTTAAAAATTAAACATTATTATTCAACGTAAACAGTTTCGCAACCGTTTTGTTGATGCACCGACTCCATATTGTTTTTCGCAAGGATTGAGACATTGAACTACTCGTATGTATGCATACGGTGGAAAATATCAGCGATATTTATTTATAATATGTAACCTCTTTCGTTGCAATTAATACCTATGTAGCTCTTGGTATGGGCTATCGTTGTATTACTTATAACTTTATATTTTTGTGTTATTTCTGGGCTCTTATTAATATGCAGACGTATAGCTTAGATTATATGAAGTGGGCTCATGAATGGTTCTTTGTTAGCCAGGTACATACACAATGCCCTTATCAGATTTTGTTTACGAACGCGTGCCATTTTTTGCAAGAAAAATGTTAGCGCCACGTAAAATGTTCATTGAACAATGAACTCTATCGTCTTATTCAATAGATTCAAAATGAACTACAATATAAAAAAAAACCCACTCCCAGCAAGCCAGCTGTAATGCGCTGTGTGTGGTATTTTATCTCGTAGCTAATTTGGAATCTATTGTAAAAGAAGATAGAGTTCTTTATGCAATGAACATTTTACGTGGCGCTAACGCGTTCGCAAACAAAAGGGCATTGTTTGGCCCACTTCATATAGGTAATCTAAACTATTTAACATGTTTTGCAATTCTTTCATTTACGACAATATTTCTGCCATCTGTACCTAGAGTTAGTCTCTGTATATAGTTAATAAGTATTGTTTTATCATACTATCACTTTAGACTGGGTTATTTAAAAACAACATTGTAATTAATTTATAATAAACGACACCCAAAAAGTGTTTCTATCTAACAGCCAGTCAATATTTTATTATTGCAATGTTCTTGATTAGTTGATTACTGAGTCAGAACAGGAAAAATTGGTACGTTATGGTATTGGAGCGTAGATTATTATCGGGCGCAACGTAATCGGTCAAAGACGACGGATACAATCAATCGTAAATAATCATCGTTATGCTCTCACTTTCAGCTAAGAGCGGTAAGCACTATTAATCGTGGTTTTATTACGTGTCACAGTTTATTTAAACACGTTACAACGTCATATTTGTCTGAAAGCAATTCCCGCAAGCCATGCTGACCGGGCCTGTATCAAACCGTAATTTAAAAGCATAGTTTGGTCACCGACGAAGTGAGGCGAGAACTGTATTGAAATTGCATACACGCAGTGATAAAAAGTAGTATTTCCTCGTCAATAGTAAGAAATATCCCGTCCCGCCTTGTGGCATCGTTGTTGTTAACGTACATTATGATCCTTGGCAGATAAAAATCAACCCACTTCGCCAATCTTTTGTTTAAAAAAAATACCTACGACCGCATGTTTCTAAACTAAACCTTCCATCGTAAATTAGGCTAATTCAAAGTTAAATGTATTTAAATTTAATAAATTTATAAAATAACCGCTTAGGTACTGCAATAAAAAACTTGATGTTGAGTTTTAATTCCTAGTGTATTTGGAACTAGGTTTTTTTTACCTATTTATACATGTTGGTACAGATTTTTTCTTATAATAATACTTAGAACGGGGTCTAAAGAAAATCTAAGTCTCGTTATACAAGAATTACAGAAAAGGGGCTAAGTAGCTCTGCATAAGTTATTGCTTCCTTTCACATCGTAAGTCATTCGGCTTAGTCTTCAAAATTAAATCCGTACCTATTAATGATTGCATCCTTGCGCTTTGCACACAACTTGCAACTGTTGCAATTAGACTTATGAACTGAGTGTTATATCACACAATATGTAATCTCAGCGCAGCCAAGTCTTTGTGCACGAACAATCTTCGTCCTTGACAAAACGTGGTGATATTTTCAGGTTTCTTCATTGTTTTGTAAAATAATTTAATTGCTAAGTGACCTTGTTTACGAAGCCTTGGTTTATCCTGATGAGCACCTGACTAAATACGGATGTTTAATCCTGAATTTCGTATGCTTTATATGTATTGAAGTACTTAGGTACTTCTCTATTCATACTCATAGTCTCTAGCCGTTTGAGGCTCACCACATAATACCAAATGGCATTGAAATTTGAATTAACTAGTGTAGGAAAGAGAGTTGAATTTCTTTTGTTTCAAAAAGCGACCGAAACAAAACAAATGCAACTCTGTTCCAATGGAAAACATCATTTAAAGTCCTTTAAGATAATTAATTCAAATTGGTAGGCGTAAGCCTACGTGCTAAGGCCTCCTAAGGCAGGCTAGTACCTACAAGCCACAGTTTGGGACAAGGTCAACAATCTGTGTGATCCCATATTCCACTTTAAGCGACCTGATAAAACAGGCTTCGTTAAGTACTTAGCAACTTTGTTGTTTGTCAGAGCTTAAATGATGCCTCTAATTCAATTCCATCACGTCTACGTCAAAGATATGTACACATTTTTTGCCTCATTTTATTGGAAGGTGCAAAAGTGTAGACAAACATTTGGACGTGGTTGAAGTACAGTTGTGTACAAAGTTCGTTCACACGCGCTTCTCATAAAGTTAATGATACACTTTGTAGATTTAATTTTTAACAGTAAATCAGTTTATGCATGCGGTCAGTATGGTATATTCCATACTTTAGCAAAATATTAATTTATTTGACAAGTTGTACCTATTGATAGATCAGAGCAAGAAAGACGAATTGAATTGAATAGCTAAAATTAATGCTTAAGGTGGCCATTGCCATGAATAATTTTGGAGAAAAATCGAATTTCAATTCATCTGATTTCACACACAAAAACTGTGTCTTTCGCGTGGGTATTGTCACGTAGGCTCGTTAGTAGCTGTAAATTACCATAATATTCAAAATATTGATCCTATTATTGGTTCTATCATTAGAAAGACTGGACTGTAATCTTGTAATGAAATGTAAGAGTACGTGGGGCATACTGACAGTTTCTGGAACTCGCCACATACAACAAAAAAAATTAAAAAGTATTTACGCTATTGAAAATAGCACCCTTTGCGAACATTTTACTTTTTAATTTAAGGAGAGTGTCATTTGTTTTTTCATTGTAGCGTCCTTGAGAAAATTGTGTGTTGGTGTAGCAAGGAATATATTTTTTACGATTTTCGCTGTGGCCTTAGTCAACAAGAGAGTTGCCAGAGACTTCAGTTGGCATTTGGTGACGAATCCCCATCTCCCAGCTCTGTGTATGCATGGTTTGGAGACTTTAAGCGTTGACATGATCATCTCCATGACGTGAAGGTTGGCTGGCGATTGCGGTTATACGGAATCTAATATTGACACTGTACGAGAACTAAATGAAAGTGGCAAAAAATTACTTGTCAGCAAATTCGTGCTTTATTGGGCCTTGGAATGAGCAGTACAAACAATTATACATGTGCATCGGAGGGTCCGGAAGCTTTGTACTCGATGGATACCGCATGATTTAACAGAAGATCAGACATGACTGCGTGTAGAGTGGTGCTGTAAAATGATAAAAAAGTTTGTTGGAGGATAGTCATTAGTTGCCTATAATATTGTGACAGGTGACGAAACCTGGGTGTACTGCATTGAACCACAAAGAAAAAGCCAGTGGGAAGAATGGGTCCTTCCTTTTGAAGATTTACCGACGAAAGTTAAGTAAAGTCGGAGCACCGCCAAGAAAATGGTTGCTTCATTCTTAGGTAAATCAGGACATTATAGTACTGTGTCACTTGAAAATCACAGAACAGTAACTGCAAATTGGTACGTAAATACTTGCTTACCCAAAGCGTTAGAAAAGGTTCGCGAAAAGCGTCCTCGCAGCAAAGTCGTCCTTCACCACGATAACGCGTCCGCCCATTCCGCTAAGATAACGAATGCGTAGGTATTTGAAGGCCTCAAATGTAGAACTGATGACGCATCCGCCATACAGCCCCGACCTCGCCCCTTGTGACTTCTTTTTATTTCCAAAAAATAAAGATGAACTTAGAGGTTTACGATTTACAAGCCCGGAAGCGGCGGTGGACAAGCCATTGAAGAGGTGTCTTCAGAAGACTGGGCCTCCTGCTTCACACAATGGTTCGAACGATCGAAAATGTGTAAATAGTGAGGGTATACTTTGAAAAAAAAAGGATTATTTATATAATAACTGATCTCGTTTACGAAAATCCAGAAACTTTCAGTATGCCCTAAGTAAGAAAGGTTAATGTTCCCAAAAGTGCGCTGTGTTGAGAGTGAGCGACCTACGTTTGTGTCTAGCACGCATCGAATCTTCATAGAAATAAAAGGTCGGCAACGCGCCTGTAACACCCTCAGAGTCCCAAGCATCCATAGGTGTCTGCTTACCATTAGACAGACCGTATGTTTGTTTGTCACCGCAGTGGAATAAAAAAAGCTATTTAAATCAAAACAATTTCATTTGCATTTTGCATACTACAAAAAATGTATAACAGTTTTTTTCAAGCGTTGCATAATATAGGTAGAGATACCTTATATGTAATTGTATCCTATTAAAATGTATCTGGATACAATGTCTGTTTTGTTGAGAGAACAGTAATTATTAATGCTTTATTTTTTATGAGCATATCTCTGTTATAATAATTTGCCATCAGGTAGATTTATAGTGCATTAAAATTTTAATTATTTCAATAAAATGTTGGTTTAAGTACCGTTAATGTAACTAAGATGTTCTGCCAGAGTTATTAATGTATAATTTTGACATTAAGATTAACATATAATGAGCATATTAATTAGTAATTTCATTTAAATAGGTGATGCTACGCGCTACGCTACGCCCCGTAGCGGCACGCGTAGCCTCTACGGGTGTAACTTTGCTCTACATACAATAGACTTCAACGAGAGGGTATCCACCCTAGTAAGCTGTATTCTAATCATTCTATTTTTTACATTAGTACTTTATTACTTTTTAATTATTTTAGTGAGTGCAATAAATGGTTTTAGTTATTTTGATATTCTTGAACAATTCCACTGTTTTCATTTAATTTTGGAAAAAAATATTATTAAATAAAAACTGAATTCAAGAATCAAAAAAATATATAAATAAAACATAATTAACAAAACTAAAATACAAACACAAAATACCTTGTAATCATTTTCGTATCCCACACCCGCCACATTATCTTGAGCACAACACTATGTCAGCATAGATCACTAGTCCACAAAACTAATTTGTAAATATTTTAATTTATTGATCGCGGTTCGTGCTTCGTGGTGTGCGCCGGATCGAGCACTGATCTGCGCGTGCGGCGCCGCGCGGAGAAGCCTGCGTGAAAGTCGCGACCCCCAGCGACTGCCCCAACCCTCGCTCGCTTCCGCTTGACGGTTGGGAAGCTTCGCGTGACCTTCACTTACAAAATGCTGAAACACGCTTAGTGAGCGTAATTTGCAGCTCGCTTCGGTCGGCTACGAGTAAAGTATAAAGAAATGAAAATAAAACTGACTCTAGAAAAAATTTATCCATGTGCATACATTCGAAAAATGCTACGCATCCTTCTTTGGCAATCGAAAAAATCACAGCTCTAAAGGATTGTATAAGGGTACTTTTTTCATTTTGAGGCATGGAACCCTATAAAGCAAGATGAGCTCAAGGCTCGTTCACCAGCAAGTATCCGTGCATCCTTAACAACTAAGTACGTCGGCGGGGTGTTATATTGTTAACTTGTCCAAAAGTTTTGGACATCCAAAACGCGCTCGTTCCAGTGAGTGGAACAGCAGCGTTACTCCGTTCATACGTAATAATGGCCATCGTTAACGTTTTTAGTATCATCACGTGATGCAGGGGGCCGATTTTTGACTTTCGAGCGCTCGAAAATTAAATCAAATTAAATACGATTTTAGTGTCAAAATTGCAGACACTAACTTTCTACCGATAGAATTGAATACGAGTTGTCAATACCACTCGCTTTTCAATTTTCTATCGCTATTTCAAAAGAGCATTTCGTAATTTTTGTCAGTTTTCGAGTGAAACATTCGAGCGCTCGAAAGTCAAAAATCGGTCCCCAGATCATATGAAGTAAATTTATTTATTTATTTTAAAAATATTACGCAGAAATAATAAAGATATTACCACAAGAGGCATTCCAAATCGTTCAACAATAAATATATATGTACAGTTATGTTTGCTAGTATTGCTGGCGCGAGGGTGAGTACGTAACAATATAGAATTACAGAATATTATCAAATTACAGAATATCTAAATAAATAACCATGTCTAAGATGCAAATATAACATAAATAAGTAATAAAATATAATATAGTTCGGTATATCCTATTGTGTTTTCTGAGCTGTATATTACTTTAAGTTTGCACCAGTTTTACGAAAGTAGAGCCAGGTTACACCAGTAACGGTCTCGTAAATTAAAATGATGACCCTATAGTTAATTCGCAACCTTAGGCGAAAGCAAAAAGGATCGATGATGCTCGTCAATTAGTTGCTTATCAGATTGCGCAAGCGGCGATGCAACGTCCGCCGTGACGCAACGGAAGATGCAGTGAACGCCAAGCATCTCGGCAATCTTCAAGGAACTCCTATCTGACAAATCGAAAAAATGCAAAATTGAATTCTAAAAACAAATTGCATTAAGTGTAAACTCAGTTTCGCCAAAATTTTCAGTTCGGAAGTAATTGAATTTATTTATCATTCGGCACCTTTGATGTGGAGTGCAACACTTCAGGCAAGATACAAAGAGCGAGTTTGCGCTGTATTTTTGATCCATGGTTGACCATCACCATGTCGCATCAGAGCGCGCCTCGCTGGGCGTGAAGTAGGTGGATGTGGACAAGATTTGATTTATGCGGTTATTTGGAGCGTCATTTTTGTGTAGGTCTATGAAACAAGTGGGAATTCCATTTGTGTGAGTTACATTAAATAATGACCAGAAAGTAAGGCGCAGCCTAGAGTGAAATAGAGTGCTGAATTATATGCAAAATCGAGCGTGAACTCAGTAAATATATATATATATATATATTTCTATTCAGAAACAAACAGTCTTACATAATAAGTGTACAGAATACATTAAGCATAAAAACATACCAATAGTTTCCTGTAATATAAACATCTAGAACGTTGCAGGTAATAGAAGAGACAGTAAGCAAATACAATTGGAAAATTAAAACAATTACAACAGCTGCTAAGAAGGTATTAGGTACATAACGTTGCATTTCAATCGACAAAAATAAAGCCTTATATTTAAAATTTCATGCAACACTTAGTGGTACGTTCGAAACGCATAATAAACTATTGAGTAGGTACCTACCATAAAATGGCCAAGTACCTACAGTACCGGTCAAAAGTTTAAGTTCACCCTTTGTTTTTGGTACAAATCTGTACTTTTGTGCGATAATGTTTTGCAGTTCAGATGTCGAAAATTGTTTCCAACTGATTCGTTATTGTTTACGGAGATGTGTTTGATTAGTCAGACACAATTTACGTAGATTTCTAAACAATTGATTCCCTAAAAACCAACATTGTATCTGATCATTGTACGTTTTAAGTGGCAAGCCCATATATGGCCCAGCCTTTGCCGTCATTCCTATAAGATTTTAGGGAATGCGTTGTTTAGAAATGTACGTGAATTGTGTCTGACTAATTAAACAACTCTCTGAAAACAATAACGGATCAGTTGGAAACAAATTTCGGCTTCCGAACTGCAAAAGATTATTGTCCAAAAGTACTCATTTGTACCTAAAACAAAGAGTGACTTTAACTTTTGACCGGTAGTTTAATATATTATTTGATCGTATAAATTCGTGTGTATAGTAAAAAACATTTAAAAAGTAGGTCGAAAACAAATTGCACAATTGCATATAAAATTTTATGACAGGCATTCATTATCACGAATCAGAATGTATTACAAGAACTGATAATTTTGTTTTGTTTTATGAAGCTAATGCTTATTATATTACCTTTAAAGTTGGCCACTTCATCATGCAAACATACAAGTTTAATTTTTGATATTAATTTTCGTTGAACTAGTTATAACACATATAAAAACAAAATCCTTGTAGCTAAAAAAGTTGCCAAGATATCCTAATTTTTAAATGCAACCTTAAGCGATGTAAGTTTACAGTGAAAAATATCATTAAGGTATTTTACACGTTACTTATATATGAATTTGTATTGTTTTCCCTGCTTTTAGAAATGAGACAAACTGTATTCCACAGTACAGTTATTTCTTTTGTATTTTGTCTCGATTTTTTTTCTTTCACTAATAAATCATTACATTCCAAATTAAATTGAATGAACACTGCATGCTAATTAAAATCAAATGTCATCATATTTATCATCCATCTCATTTCACGAGTAGTAAAGATTCGCAACGCTATACTTTTGCAAGTTACGTAACCTAACGAGCTTGAGAATATCTCGACAAATTGCAAAGCAATAAGCATCATCTTGTTTAAGACCTTGTTTTTAACTTTCTCTGAAAGAGCACTTACCTACTAACGCCATTTAAACTTTATATGGTTTCTTGTTGTTGCATCATCATCAAAGGGGTCTTATATTTCTTAGCATAGGACTCACGTTAAGAAAATGCGCGAAGGTAGCCTAAAAATCTTATAAAAAAAAATAGAAGCATTAGGTATTGTTAGAAATGTTAGAATACATACTTAGTCATCATCTCATTACTTTGGTTGCAAAGAATAAAGAACGCCAACTACGGTCCTCACATATTTCCTTCGCTTCGAACACATCCATAAATCCCCTCAAGCATGCTCGTCGGCTGCGGGTACATCTGACCTGGCTGGCTGTTAGACTTAGAATATATGATGTTTTGCTACAATCAAAAGACGTTACACTACTTCGTTATTATAGTTACAACCTATAGTATTTTTCACAATCGTGTTATATAATAGAGAGCTTTTTAGTCGAGTACCGTGTTTAGGCCACGAAGCTTGCTGAGTGGACTAAGTAAGGTACGAGATTAAAAAGCTTGATTATAACACTATTGTGAACAATACTTTTTGTACGAGTTCATTAAAATTAATTTTCTACGAGTCAACTGAACTAATTAAACAAACTCGATACTGTTGAAACGAAGTGCAGCTCATCGCTCGTACGCTTGTTGATATCTTAAAAGACATCAACGAGCGTACGACATCAAAGCGATTCTATTGGTCCAATTCATTACAGTTCAGTAAAGCAGCCACGTGATTGGTCGAATTTATTTTAGTTGTCTGGAGCGTATCGAAAAGTAGTTATTTCGATTGTTTCGACAGTAACATGGACTACAACTATGAAAAGAGTGACGTTGCAGTATTCTCTATGAAATCTTAATACACATACTTTAATCGTCGAGTACAAAAAATATATTATATCAACTTGGCCTGCTTCACATAGCTCCAGATCTCAGGTCAAGATTTCACGTCATCACCCTACGTCATGTATGTTGTACATAGAAAGTTGTCTTCATTTTGCGTCGTATAAATACAGTCATTATGAATGAACGTACTTATGAATAATTGAATGTGTGTAAATTCGGACAAGTTCACCTAGTTGCAGTGTCATGATTGAAGGTCGTATCGTCACGGAGGCGGGAGTGGGATCCGAAATGTGATGTAATTTACAGCCCCGAGCGAGAGATTTATATTATAATTTTTTTTTATTTTTTTTTATTTAGGTAAACAAACAGCCACTACAAGGAAGTCTTAAATTATTAGCCTTATAAATAAATACAATATGTGTGGCCAACACCGTTCACCACTTATTACTTATTTTATATTACATCATCATGCGGAGTAAGTCAGGGGTGCAGCCCCTGAGCTGTTGTTAATCCGGGGGGTTAAATACTTACAAAATATAAAAAGAGAACGAAAAATTATAAAATAAAAACACATGCCCGGTGACATTAAGAGCGATAATTGAGTATGTAAGTTAATATATATATATATTTTTTTTTTTTTTTTGAAGCAAAGAATAGCGATTGCTATTCAACGCGGGAATGCTGCCTGTGTGATGGGCACCCTGCCTAAAGGGCAAAGTTTTGATACGTCTCTGTAATTTTATTTTATTTTTAAGTCGTCTGTAAATAATAAATGTACATAAGTATATTAGTAAAAAAAAAAAAAAAAAAAAAAATAAGTTAATATATATATATTATGCAAATATATATATCGATGAATACGAGTATACAACTAATTGGCTAGCCCGCTGGCTGAATAAACCTCTTAAGGCGACGTAGGCTCGTGGTCTTTTCTCTCTCTCAATGATCATAAGCGTGAGCGAGATGGAAGTGCGTGTTCGAAAGCGCGGATATCATGTTTTTTTATTTTAAGTTCCCTCAAACATGATATTACCGATTTTTTGAACCAATTTTAATATGTGTAGCTGTTGTGCAAAATTTGCTACGAATTTTTAAGTGTATTTTGGACCTAAGTATGTTCGTGATTTTTTTCTATCAAGCGAAAGTCAAAAACTCATGATTTGAATAGCGGTTGTCCCTCGAGAAAGGCGTCAAGATTAGTAATTAAATTTAGGGCAGCCGTATTATACTCCAAACACGAGCTACGACTTTTTAAAAATCCGTTTTCTGAGCTCACGTCGCTCTTAAGACTACATATGTTACAGGAGTTGTTGCACTACATTGTTTAGAAAACCAGCCACTGCTTTGCTTCTTCTAAGCCAACACGAACGAAGAGAGAATCGTTCTTTTACTGCAGCTCCTTAAGAACAAGTACAGTCAGCCAAAAATATGGTCTACCACCCTACGGTCGAGGTTCATTTGAACGTCATGAAACAACTAGGTCGATTTCCACTTGCAATAATATTATTACAGTAACCTTAGTGACAATCAGATCTCACATGAACTTTTGTCAAAACTGGTAGACCACTTTTTTGGCCGACCGTACCTAAGCGAAATAAGCTCCAGTTTGACCAGCCACCTCCAGTTTGACCAGCCACCTCCAGTTTGACCAGCCACCTCCAGTTTGAGCTCTAGTCTTAGATTTTGGTGTACTTACGTCATTTATTCTTATCGAATCATAAAATAAAATGATGTTTTAAAACGACTTTAAAAATGCAGAAGGTTCCCTATTTGGGGCATCATCTCTTACACATGTAAATCTAAGTCCTATGCTATACTCGTAATAAGTTATTATCTACTCCCCTGTTACAAAATTGTTTAACATTATATTATTTAGAATAAGAACATGTTAGTTTCGGGCCAGTATCATGTCGGTTTACTCACACAAGATTAAAGATCCATGTTCTAGTTTCGTGGTTCGCAGGAGGGTCAAGTGGAAGTGGAACACATCATTAAACGATTAAGCTGAATCATGTTGAAATTTGAAATGTATCAAACAAGTGCTCCTTGGGGCGTGGCGATGTCGTAACCATAGAAGTATGTACTAACTTATAAATAACTTCTTATTTACTTATGAACCTAAATTCTCTACTTAGTAATTAGGACCTAACCTAGTACAACATTTGCTACTTACCGCCATTTTTAATAGACTTCAAAAAAAGGAGGAGGTTCTCAATTCAGATGTATTTTTTTATTTAATTTTTAATGTTTGTTACCTCAGAACTCCGTCATTTATAAACCGATTCGTATAATTCTTTTTTTAATTGAAAGTATATGCTTCCAGATTGGTCCCATTGTTTCCAAAGCCCCAGTTGGATGATGGGAACCATGAGGAATTGAGGGAACTCCTCAATTATATTAGGCACGCGTGTAGTAATTTCTGTATTTTCTATTATATACAGAAATTACTCGTGTACGCATATATACTCGTGTATTTACACCCGGAAATCATAAATTTGGTGAAGTGGAAGTGATGATGAAGACCACAGATGGCTTGTGAAACTGTTTAATGATGTACTTCAAACTATATAAGTACGTCACAGATTCTGATATGATTCCGTTGAAATAGCAAACAATGAAGTGCCAAAGGTAATTCTGAGATCCTTGAGGAATCGACGGAAGTCCTCAAATATTATCGGCCCACATACAGCGATTTAGTCTATTGGTCTAAAAATCAACGCATTAGTTCATGTGGTAAATTGGAAAAAAAATGTGGAAATGTTCATGTGGCTTGGCGGAGTATTGAATTGTAGTCGGTTAAAACTTTGTTTTGAAAGTAAATTATATTATATTTTTTAGAATAAGTCAAAGTGTTTAAACTAAACGTATTCGTGGTATATGCTAATTTAGGTATAAAGGTATAATTAATTCCTAAATATTTTTATTGCATAATCTGCAATTAAGTATCGCCATTTACGAAAAGCAATAAACATCTTGTGAAGATTCACCAGAAATCTTGCGAAAAATTCGTACTGTAGATGTTGCAATAAAATAATTGACAAGTGTCCACCAATTACTTAAATAATCACGACCGCATCAGATATCTTCAGTGTTGTAAGAGAGAAAAGAAGAAGAGTGGTTAACATTTTAACTTTTTATATTTTATTGCTACCATAATAGTCTCGTTCAAGTAAGGTAAACACAGTTTTATTATTACACAACGGTGTGTAGTTTACGTAAGGTAGTAAACCCTCAATACGAGTATACCTATATTTAAACCACCCCCGTGTGACATCCTAGAAATGCGGCTGATCATAGGCTACGTAAGCTGACCACTACAAGGAGTACTTATGTTTGTTGGCCTGCATTGTTGTACTTATAAAAAAGTTGGCTTTAGTATAGTAATTAAAATGTATCAAGAGCGAGGAGTTAATATTATTCTTATACTTTGATCTGCAACGCTCACTCTCACATCTATTTACGCGTCAGCGTGTTCGAGAACATCATTGGTGTTCCAATTAGTAATAAAATGAATTTACCGCCGGTTTCTGTGGGATCGTCATCTCGGGTGCGAGTTTTAACGATTAAACTCAAATTTAAACTTTCGTGAGCCATGTTGAAATAATACTAATAATTAAACATAAGGTAAGTAGAACGTGTACGTGTACGAATTAATTATATATTGCTCATAATATATAATTCTAATTTGAATAATGGTACATGGTATAACGTTTGTTAAGTATAACGTGTGAAACATTAATATCACGATGCTTAATTTTACAATTTATGATGAACTTTAGAATACCGTTGACGATAACCTATCAATTGATATAGGTTTACGATAACTATTATTTGATATAATGTGTAAATTGTGTATATACAAAACAAATATTGGACGTTAAATAGAATCACCTCTTAGTAGTAGTAGTATTTTTAAGAGCAATCGCGTCTAATTTAAGTTTTAAAAAGCTATATATTATACTCGTATTATGCATATTATCTACTTGAAGATAAAATATATTTTTCTTTGTTTATGAATTGTTTTTTTTCGGGTAGGTACTCTACATAAACACGAATATAGCAAACATGACGCTTTGCAAAATTGTACTTATATAATATGTAAGTATAAGGTAGTAAAAAAGTGTTCGGATCTGGCTTTTCACCGGCCGCTGCCGCGGCACGCTCATTTCACTCGCTCGGCTCGCGCGGAGTAGGGACTAGGGACGCAGTTCTTCCTAACACTCCTCTTCGTTTCGCTCGTCGTCGTTCCTGTACCTGTCCTACACCGACCTGCCTTAGGGTCTCTCTGAAACTACTTTGAACTAACCTTTCGCCTTTCTATATATTCTTTGCGAGAAATATAATTATTTTATATTTTCTTCGATATTATAATTTACGTGTATATAGGTAAGTTATATAAAATGAAATAATTTACTTTCAAAACAAAGTTTTAACCGACTTCAATTCAGTACTCCGCCAAGCCACATGAACATTTCCACATTTTTTTTTCCAATTTACCACATGAACTGATTTCCAAGAGCAGATGCGTTGATTTTTAGACCAATAAACCAAATCGCTGTATGGGCCGATAATATTTGAGGACTTCCGTCGATTCCTCAAGGATCTCAGAATTACCTTTGGCACTTCATTCTTTGCTATTTCAACGGAATCATATCAGAATCTGTGACGTACTTATATAGTTTGAAGTACATCATTGAGAAGTTCCACAAGCCATCTGTGGTCTTCATCATCACTTCCACCATCACCAAATTTATGATTTCGGGGTGTAAATACATGAGATATAATAGAAAATACCGAAATTACTACACGCGTGCCTAATATATTTGAGGAGTTCCCTCAATTCCTCATGGTTCCCATCATCTAACTGGGGTTTTGAAAACAATGGGACCAATCTGGAACCATATACTTTTATTTAAAAAAAGAATTGTATGAATCTGTTCATAAATGACGGAGTTCTGAGGTAACAAACATTAAAAAAATAAAATAAAAAAAAAACATCCGTATTGAGAACCTCCTCCTTTTTTTTGAAGTCGGTTAAAAATTAGATAATATTGTCTATTATACTAAACGGTGATATGTAAAATGTATGTTATATTATTTTTATGTTATACTAATTGAAAATAAACATTTACTTAATTATATCTAACATTATTATATCTTTCGATTGTTTGTAAATTGGAATTATACCAAGAGCGCGTATACATTATGAGACGCACGACAAACCCTATATTTTATTACGCGGGCTTTGCGATACGAGGGCGGAGCCGCGCGGGCATCTACTTATGTACGAGTAGTACGAATTCAAGAAAATGAAGTACCGGTATCATGAGACAGAGTTGTTGTTTAACAAATTCTTATCGCCGACTTAGCACTGAAGTATCGATTGATATTGTGAAATGAAACGATTGAACGACTTGAAAAGGCTTTTTTGTGCAAAACTGCGCCTATTTTGTCAATTATAATTGCTTAATTTTTTCAATGTCATTGTGAGAAATGTATTTTTGTAAGAGGAAACAGTTTCTCAATTGGAAAATACTTATGTAGATGTTTATAAACGCAAATAGTTTTAACGAAAACTTAGTGCGATGTGCAGATAAGTACTGGATTAATGCATGTGTCTTTGGAGAAACAGAGTACAATTTTAATAAATAATCTTTTCCATAATCAGTCGCTGGTTACGTTTCAAACTTCTGAACTATTTGTCTTCAAATGCATATTAATCAAAAGCGTTAACATGTATAGAATTATCAGTTATAAATACAAACATAGTTCAGTTCAGTTACAAATATAGTTTGATCTATAAGGCGCTGAAAGATTGGAAAAATGGCATGTGTGTGTGTGTGTGTGTGTGTGTGTGTGTGTGTGTGTGTGTGTGTGTGTGTGTGTGTGTGTGTGTGTGTGTGTGTGCGTGTGCGTGTGCGTGTGCGTGTGCGTGTGCGTGTGCGTGTGCGTGTGCGTGTGCGTGTGCGTGTGCGTGTGCGTGTGCGTGTGCGTGTGCGTGTGCGTGTGCGTGTGCGTGTGCGTGTGCGTGTGCGTGTGCGTGTGCGTGTGCGTGTGCGTGTGCGTGTGCGTGTGCGTGTGCGTGTGCGTGTGCGTGTGCGTGTGCGTGTGCGTGTGCGTGTGCGTGTGCGTGTGCGTGTGCGTGTGCGTGTGCGTGTGCGTGTGCGTGTGCGTGTGCGTGTGCGTGTGCGTGTGCGTGTGCGTGTGCGTGTGCGTGTGTTCGAACAGCGCCTCTGGTGGTAACTATAAGGAACTACGCGTTGCCATACAAATTAAAACTAAACGCAAACGCGTTCGAAAACGTATTCTATCGATAAAACTTATACTAGAGCTACAGGCGGGCCGTATGCTTGTTTGCCCGACGGTGGCAAATAAGCTTACAGCCATTCATTCATCCATTCATATCAGCCGAAAGACGTCCACTGTTGGACATATTCCTCCCCCAAAGAGTGCCAAAATGACCTGTCCTGCGCCACCCGCATCCAGCGGACTCCGCACTTTCCGGTACGTGGTCGCCACTCGAGGACCTTTCCGCCCCAACGGCCATCGGTTCTACGTGCAATGTGTCCCACTCACTGCCACTTAAGTTTAGCGATTCGGAGGGCTATATCGGTTACCTTGGTTCTGCTGCGGATAGCCTCATTTCTGATGCGATCACGCAGGGAAACTCCCAACATAGCCCTCTTCAGTCTCCATTGCCCTATGGGTAACTTTGAGCCTTCTTATGAGGTCCATTGTAAGCGACCACATTTCAGTGCCATAAGGCATACGGCCATACATAGTTGTAAGAATAGTTTTTATGAATCCTCTTACATAAAATCTTCATTAAGTATTTCGTTTCCAAATAAGATAATTTGAAATAAAATAAATACAAGACGCCATTGCCAAGTTTGTCGCTTCGACGCGATTCCGAAACGCCTGTGGCTAATCACTCCCGATCGAGATGAAACAATACGTTGCGCAAGCGCACTCACTGTTGAAATAGTCCCACTATTCATTCCTACGTAATCCTAAATCCTAAGCCCCGATTTAAATTTTAAATAAGTGAATATTTAGTATACAAGGCGAGAAAAGTGTAACGAGTATATCTACCATTTCTTTCTGCGGACCTATGATGGTTGCCATTGTTAACCCACTTCAAAAAAGGAGGAGGTTATATGTTCCACCGAATGTATTATGTTTTTTTATGTATGTTCGCCGATGTCTCCGTCAATTGTGCACCAATTGTAAAAAAATATTTTATTCCAAAATATATACTCCTGAGATGGTCCCATTGTCACCAAGTCCGGATCTGATGATGGAATCTCAGGGAAATCAAGGGGAACCCTCAAATTAATCATATAATCAATCATTTATTTGCTATAAAACACATTTCAAAATGCATGCAAATATAGTTATAACACACTAATAAAACTAACAAGTAACTTACAAGACTCAATTAAAACTTACATTCACAAAAGTAGAATAAACATTTTATAATTTAAATAATAAAAGAAATTGACGGAACTCCTCAAATATTATCAGTCCACATTTTTTCTATAATAAATATAATAATCGACGCATTTGCTTTCGGAAAGCAGATCATGTGGTAAATTGGAAAGGAAATGTGGAAATTTTCATGTAGGTATCTATTTATGTGGCTTGGCGAAGTACTGAATAGAAGTCGGTTTAAATTTTGTTTTTAAAATAATTTATATCACTTATCGCTGCCGATAAGACGTCCGTCCGCAACCGTCTTAGGCCCGCTTATAATTTGATAGGTCTTATTATATTTTAAGGCGCCGTATGTTCATGGTCTTCTCTCCCTCTCACTGAGCATAAGCGTGAGCGAGATGGAAGTGCGTGTTTGAAAGCGCGGATATCATGTTTTTCAATTTTATTTTTTTGTGCGTTTAAATAAATAAAAAAAAACGAATCACTATATTCCCTCATACATGATATTGCCGATTTTTAGAACCAAGTTTAATATGTTTAGCTTTTGTGCATAATTTGTTATGAATGTTTTAAGAGTATTTTAGACCTACATAAGTTCGTGATTTTTTTCTATCGAGCGAAAATTGCTTAATCATGTTTCGAATGACTGATCTCCCTGTAGGAAAGCCTCAATATTACTATTCGTATTATATATTATCGCTTAAGGCTCGACAGTCAACAGGGGCAGCGTTTTCGAGTTTTTTATAACAATCTCAGACGTAGAAAATAGGGTTCAAAAATCTAAAAAAAAGATACGTATTACTTAAGGATCTAATCTAGTCAAAGTCGCATTCAGTTACGCGATCTAATGAACTTCACTCGATAGAAAAAAATCCCAAAGTTACCTCTTTTTGTAAAGTTTATTCAATATTATGACTAAACTATAGATATTTTAAATTAAATTGCCCATACGGACGACGACTCAAGGACGTTAGCGGGTGTATAAGCCTTAACTTCGCTGAACCTACGGCGCCTTAAAGTAATTTAGTGTTTGTTCTGGCTCTAACGATATAGTAGATTTACATGATTAGGAAGCTGATAATAATTTCTGATATATACAGGGTGTGGCCTGTAATAGGAGCAAAAAATTAAACGGTAGATTATTTCCACATGGTTAAACTTGAAAAAAAACAACTATTTTTTGGTTTATTTTTTCTTCAAAATAAGTTTAGTTGTATTTTTACTCTTCTGGAGTGCTATCAGTAATTTTTTTATTTTAAAGACACTAAAAAAAAAAATATGTAAAAATCACAAAAATACATTTTGAAAACAAAAATGCATAAACTATTATTACTCGTTACATGATGTTACCTCATTTAACTTTAGATCAAAATATCTCCGAATACAAAAAAATAAATAAATGAGTGGGACACAAGGGGTTACTACAAATGCTCTAAGGAAGCGTCCCTTTGAATATTTGCTCCTATTACAGGCCACACCCTGTATAAATTGTGCTCTAGCGCGCCTTAGGTACAACTCGGAGGTAAGTAGGTGGTTGCATCCATCTGTAACAAGTGACGATTTTGTATGCCTAATCTTAGTCAAATTACCCGACCTATTTTTTGGTGTGAAAATCAGGCTGAATATCGATAAATTGTTATTATTAACCAACTTCATAAAAGGAGGAGGTATAACACACTGTATGTATTTTATTTTATTTTTTATGTATGTTCGCCGATTTTTCCGTCAATTGTGAACCGATTTCCAAAATTTATTTTTTATTCGAAAGAGTATACTCCCGAGGTGGTCCCATTGTTGCCAATTTGGGATCTGATGATGGGATCCTAGGGAAATTGAGGGCAACCCTCAAATTTTATAGGCAAGCGTGTAGTGATTTCGATATTTTCTATTATAACTCGTGTATTTACCCTCGGAAATCGCAATTTTGGTTCCGTGGAACTGATGACGAAGACCACAGATGACTTATGGAACTCCTCCAAGATGTAATGTATGTTCGCCGATTTCTCCATCAATTGTGGACCTATTTCCAAAATTCTTTTTTTATTCGAAAGAGTATACTCCTGAGGTGGTCCCATTGTCATCAAGTCAGGATCTGATAATGGGAACCTAGGGAAATTGAGGGCAACCCTCAAATTTTATAGGCACGCGTGTAGTGATTGCGGTATTTTCTATGATAACTCGTGTATTTACCCTCGGAAATCGTAATTTTGGTGAAGTGGCACTGATGATGAAGACCACAGATGACTTATGGAACTCCTTAAAGATGTAAAGTACGTCAAAGATTCTGACATGATTCCGTTGAAGTAGCAACTAATGAAGTGTTAATTCTGAGATCCTTGAGGAATCGACGAAACTCCTCAAATATTATCAGCCCACATATAGCGACTTGGGGTTTTTCAGTAATAATCAACGCATTTACTCTCGGAAAGGAAATGCGCAAATTTTCATGGACCATGTGGCTTGGCGAAGTACTGAATTGAAGTTGGTTTAAACTTTGTTTTTAAAGTAAATTATTTGATAGAGCGAAACCGTATCTTTCTCAGGCTATTAGCCCGTCAATTGCCGTTGCTTCAGATGTTTGGTTGGCCAGTTATCAGGTGAAGTGACCGAAACAATATTGTAAGTGTGCTAACATTCGGATGAAAATTGCCAATGTTATCCATTCAGTTGCACTCGTATCCAACTTAAAATTATTACGTTGCTGGAAATTCTCTCCGAATGCCAGACAATGACACTTTTTGTCGACATTATTATGTGCATTATGCACTGCGGACGTATTTTGTAACAGTGTTTCCTCGAGTTAACAATTGTCAGTCTCACGCTAGCGTTACGTTCGATTCAATCACTCGCGGCCAGGGACCAGAGATCAATTTAGAAACATTTCTTAAACTTGTGGAAGTCAAAGATTATATAACAATTTCTACGTAAAAATATTTCGATGTTTTAAGTAAGCTGATTAGAATGCAATAAATGAAAAAGAAACGCACGAAGGGTTCCGTACTATTATCTATAAAAACGGCAAAAATATGACGTTTGTTGTATGGGAGCCTCCTGTAGCCTACACAGCCTGGTGACAGACAGACAGACAGACAGTACTCCGCCAAGCCACATGAACAGATTTCCGAGAGCAAATGCGTTGATTATTAGAGAATAATCTACTTTCAAAACAAAGTTTTAACCGACTTCAATTCAGTACTCCGCCAAGCCACATGAACATTTCCACATTTTTTTTTCCAATTTACCACATGAACTGATTTCCGAGAACAAATGCGTTGATTTTTAGACCAATAAATAAAAATCGCTGTATGTGGGCCGATAATATTTGAGGACTTCCGTCGATTCCTCAAGGATCTCAGAATTACCTTTGGCACTTCATTCTTTGCTATTTCAACTGAAGCATATCAGAATCTGTGACGTACTTATATAGTTTGAAGTACATCATTGAGAAGCTCCACAAGCCATCTGTGGTCTTCATCATCACTTCTACTTCATGATTTCCGGGTGTATTTACATACACGAGTTATAATAGAAAATACTGAATTTACTACACGCGTGCCTAATATATTTGAGGAGTTCCCTCAATTCCTCATGGTTACCATCATCCAACTGGGGCTTTGGAAACAATGGGACCAATCTGGAAGCATATACTTTCAATTAGAAAAAAAATTGTACGAATCGGTTCATAAATGACGGAGTTCTAAGGTAACAAACATTAATGTAGCGAATCCAGAAAGTAATAATGTTTCCAGTGCATGCGGAAGTAATTCTATCCGCGTGTATATACCGGTGTCTGTCTGTTGCCGTTGCATGCATTTACCGATGCTCAACCGATTTAGATACAATTTGGTATGGATATAGTATAAAAGCCTAGCAAGGACATAAGATCGCTATTATCCCGGAAATAATCGCTTAAATGGGTAAAAAGGTGGGGGAACTATGTACGGGGGAGCGATGTTTAAGCCTACGCCTGAAATACTTTAATAGCAACTATCATCTAAGGCGATTAATGAGATCCACGCGGACGAAGTCGCGGGCTAAAGCTAGTAATCTATCTATCTATCTTCTATACATATAATAAAGCTGAAGAGGGTTGAAAGTCTGTACATGGAATGGATTCGAAAAAAAATTGGCTAGGGATACTTAGAATCGACAACAGAACACGTTCCAGCAGTTTTTAGAATTTTTGTCTGTTTGTCTGTTTGTCTGTTTGCCTGTTTGTCTGTTTGTCTGTTTATCTGTTTCTCTGTTTATGTGACCGCGCAACACGTGAAAACGGCTGAACCGATTTGGATGAAATTTGGTATAGAGATAGTTTGAGTCCTTGGAAAGGACATAAAATAGTTTTTATCCCAGAAATCACCCTCTATGGGGTTGAAATTAGGGGTGGAATTTTGTATGGATCTACTTGAACCGCTGCACCGATTTAGATGAAATTTAGTATATAAATAGTTTGAGTCCCGAGAAAGAACATAGGATAGGTTTTGTCCCGGAAATCATATCCTAAAGGGGTGATATGGGGGGGTGAAAATTTGGACGTAACCCATTTTGATGAAATTTGGTTAAGAGATAGTTTAAGTCCTGGGAAAGGACATCATCATCATATCAGCTGAAAGACGTCCACTGCTGGACATAGGCCTCCCCCAAAGAGTGTCACAATGACCGGTCCTGCGCCAACCGCATCCAGCTGACTTCCGCGACCTTTACCAGGTCATCAGTCCACCTTGTGGGGGGCCTGCCCACGTCGCGCCTTCCGGTACGTGGTTGCAACTCGAGAACATTTCCGCCTCAACGGCCATCGGTTCTACGTGCAATGTAAAAATGGGAAAAGACATAGGATAGTTTTAATTCTGGAAATCACCCCCTAAGGGGGTGAAATGGGGGGTGAAAATTTGGATGGGACCCGTTTAAATGAAATTTGGTATAGAGATAGTTTGAGTCCCGGAGAATACAACGGATAGTTTTAATCCCGAAAATCCTTCCCTAAGGGGATGAAATAGGGGGTGAAAATTTGGATAAAACCCATGTAGATGAAATTTGGTATAGAGATAGTAGGAGTCCCAGGGAAGGACAATGCATAGTTTTTATCCAGAAAATCATATCCTGAGGGGGTGAAATTAGGGGTGAAAATTTGGATGTAACCCATTCAGATGAAATTTGGTCAAGAGATAGTTTGAGACCTGGGAAAGGACATAAATAGTTTTTATTCCGGTAATCATATCCAAAGGGGGTGAAATGGGGGTGAAAATTTGGATGGAACCCATTTAGATGAAATTTGGTATAAAGATAGTTTGAGCCGCGGGGAAGGACAGCGGATGGCTTTGATCCCTAAAATAATCCACTAAGGGGATGAAATTGGGGGTGAAATTTTGGATAGAACACATTTACGGTATAGCGATAGTTGGAGTCCTGGGGAAGGACATAGGTCAGTGTTATCCCGAAAATTATCCCCTAAGGGTGTGAAAATTTGGATTAAACCCATGTAGATGAAATTTGGTATACATAGTTTGAGCTTTTATCCTTAAAATAATCCCCTAAGGGGATGACATTGGGGGTGAAATTTTGGATGGAACACATTTATGGTATAGCGATAGTTGGAGTTCTGGGGAAGGACATAGGTTAGTGTTATTCCGAAAATTATCCCCTAAGGGGGTTAAAATTTGGATGTAACCTATTTAGATGAAATTTAGTAAAGAGATGGTTTGAGCCCTGGGAAAGGACATAGGTAAGTTTTTATTCTGGTAATCATACCCAAAAGGGGTGAAATGGGGGTGAACATTTGGATGCAACCCATTTAGATGAAATTTGGTATGGAGATAGTTTGAGCCGCGGGGAAGGACAGTGGATGGCTTTTATCCTGAAAATAATCCCCTATTTCATCGGGGGTGAAAATTTGGAAGGTTTATTATTTAGTTGAAATCTGGTATAGAGATAGTTGGAGTCCCGGGAAAGGACAATGCATAGTTTTTATCCCGAATATCATCTCCTGAGAGGATGAAATGAGGGGTAAAGATTTGAATGGAACCGATATAAATTGAAATCTGGTACAGAGATAGAGTGAGTCCCGGGGAAGAACATGGAATAGTTTTAATCCCTGAAATCAGCCTTTGAGGGGGGAAAATTGGGAGTGACCATTTGTATGGAGCTACTAGAACGGCTGCACCGATTTAGATGAAATTTGGTGTGAAAGCAGTTTGATTCCCGAGGATAGGTCCCAGGAAAGGACATTAGATAGATTTTGTCCCGGAAATCATCCCCTAGGGGTGAAATAGGGAATTAGAATTTGGATAGATGAAACCAATTAAGATGAAATTTGGTATAGAGATAGTTTGAGTTCCGGGAAAGGACATTGGATAGTTTTTATCTCGGAAATCATCTCTTAATGGGGTGAAATGTGAGGTGAACATTTGTATGGAGCTACTTTACAACCGCTGCACCCGTTTAGACAAAATTGTCTTGGGAAAGCACATAGGATAGTTTTTATCCCGGAAATCAATCCCTAAAGGGGAAATGGAGGGTGAAAGTTTGTATCGAGCTACGATATAAACGAGTTCTACGCGGACGAAGTCGCGGGCAGAAGCTAGTATACATATAATTCAAAATGGACCACATTAAAAAAAGATGGCCGTCGGAGGAGCTGGTTCCTATTATCAAAAACTTAAAGCTATGTACCTAACTAGTACCTGAAAAAAATTTGGCGCTTTTGTTCGGAGTGTCCGCATTTACGACAGGTTGTTCCGGCAGTCTGCCCTTCTAATATTGACTAATTCATTTATATTATTAACTTTAAGGAAAGGACTCTAGTAAAACGCGGACGGAGTCGCCAGGACAACATTAAATAAGGTAATGTTTCTTTTGAAAAGAATATAACAGTAGGTACTTGCTCGATTCGAGATTGTGGCTTAAACTGTTCTTTTATCATGTTTGAAAATGCATTACGTAGGTACCTTTAGCGGAATTCAAGACAAATCAATGAAGTTCTAAAAAACAAAACCTGTATTCAGTCCCTGTTTTAGAGCCCACTTTAAGAATAACGATGCAAATGCTTGTTTTACGAGATAAACTACATGAAACCCTTATGGGCATTAAAAATGCGTGGTTTACCTGCCACAGGCATGTCGACAACTATTTTATATTCGGTAGTATAATAATATATTGCAGGGTTTGTGAGTTTTATGGACCGGGTCATATCCATATAATGCCGTAACTTAATTATAATCGTAAATAATTATTGAACCCACAAGGCGGGCCGGGGCAGCCGCTAATTATTATGTATATCACCTGTCACCGGTCGTGAACCGATAAGTTGTTGTCTAATTTGACAGTCGATTGCTGTAGGTAATTGCATACTTACATGACTAACAGTGTTGCAATTGTAATAATATAATATCATAATATTTTGGGGACAATCTTACACAAATCAACCTAGTACCAAACTAAGCAAAGCTTGTACGATGGGTACTAGATGACGATATACATACATATTTATCATCCTCCTAGCGTTATTCCCGGTTGTGCCCCTAAAGGAGCCCGGGGTCCGATTTGACACCTAATCCCAAGATTTGGCATAGGCACTAATTTTACGAAAGCGACTGCCATCTGACATTCCAACCCAGAGGGAAAACTAGACCATATTGGGATTAGACCGGTTTCCTCACGATGTTTTCCTTCACCGAAAAGCTAACGGTAAATATTCCGTACATAAGTTCCGAAAAACTCATTGGTACGAGCCGGGATTCGAACCCACGACCGCCGCTTGACAGCCGCATGCCTGAACCACTGGGCTACCGTAGCTATAGAGAAATAAATACTTAAATACATAGTAAACATCCATGACTCAGGAACAAATATTCGTGCTCATCACACAAATTAATGCACTTACCGGGATTCGAACCCGGGACCTCCGGCTTCGTAGGCAGGGTCACTACCAACTAGGCTTCAGAGGTCGTCAAATTGTGGCCATGAATTCACAAAATTCGGTGTTGACAATAGGGTTATCAATTAGATGACAGATATATTTCTTAGTTATCGAGATTGTGGTCTATAGTTAAGTACCTCAGATACTCTATGTAACTTAGGCAATTCATTTTATTTTGATAACATAGTAATAAAGAAGAATACTTTCATTAAATTATTGAACTTTATTTTGCAAGTAGTACCTATGTATTTAAGCTCACTTTTACTTTACGACTACAAGCCTGCCAGTAGTTCCAAAGAAGAGACCGCTCAACAATAATCCACAAAAAAACAATCTAGGGATAATAATCAGGATCAGGAGTGAATCTGAATACGTATAAGTTAAAAACTGCATGAAAACATTTGAAAATTGTTATAATTAAAAATAATGTAGGATTAAACGACTGTTAGCATATTTTTGAATTTAGGTGAATATATTGCAACCTAACCTGTGATTATGACGTAGTCATGGTGAGCAATGTTGATACAATGATCGTGCGAAAGGATTCACTTTACTAAGGGCATCATCAGAAGCGCGAACTACAATCACGACCAGTGAATTAGTGTAAAGATTCATTGTTGATTAGCAAACAATGCTCCGTCCAAGTGGCACTGGCACTGCTGCTATTGTATTCACAAACTAGGTATCGTCTCTTCTCAGCATTCGTCCCTAGTACATCTTGACTCCAACACTCATAACAAGTATGCATGATATGAGGTGAGACTTATACTGGCTCGCCTAAGGTTGTAAACACCAACCCTGTGCTGCTGCAAGCTGCTTTAATTTGAAGCCTGCATGTGTAATTTTAATTCAAATAGCTCACACACGACCCGACCGATGTAGTACGAGGTCGATCTCTTATTAGACTGTTAAACGTCGATTTGTCTTATCAGCTCGTTGCTACAACGCCGTAACGATTTAAGTCGCAAGTACAAACCGTACCAATGTCGAGCTTAACATGGCTCTATTGTGCTTAATATGGTGGCAGGTTGAAACGTGATAGGCGATCTTTTGCTACTGTGTTGTCGATGTCGCAAGCCCGGGACAGTTTGCTCCCGAACATTAATCAAGTAAGTAGATAAGGCTGCCAAAAATGCTAATCAATCTACGTTAGTAGTATGAGCTTAAGGAAAAATAATTAATAAGTGCACTGCCCGGTATACATATTGGGTCACGTTGCGTCAGTATTCTTGTCCAGCAGCTATGCCTATGACAAGAGGACCTGACCTGCTTCAGGCATTTTGTTGCAAATAGTATATTATTCCTGAAATTATACGCAAATTATATAAAACTACTCCCCATTAAGGATTAGAAACCAAAGGCATAGTTTTGATTTGGAATCTGCGAAATTCATTATTACAAATGTTTACAAAAAAAAAATTGAAAATACTTATGCTAAAGTCATGAAATTTATGGTTAACTCAACAAGTCAGGTCATTTAATAATTGTTGTGTTCATTCTTTTCATAAGTGATTACTTAATGCAGCTCGTAATCTAACGAAACGCTCTAGGCGAGGTTGCTCCAGTTTTGAGACTCACATAACACGTCAGGGCGCGAACCCGCGACCCGCCGACATTGACACAATTTCATACAGAGTAATCGGCCAGAACAAATCACCTGGCAATTTTGGAAACACTCATGTTTAATAACAATAATTAGCGATCAAAGACTGCGACATTTTTGGCAATTCGTTTTGCATAACGCGAGTATACAATGCACTGAACGATGAATGGCTTTCGCAAGCACATACATATCACATGTTTAATTGAATTTATACTTTAGTCACAACATATAAGGATGTATTTTGAATTCAATTATGCGTTTGTAATTAGTAAGATACGAGCTAGCTGAAGCTATCATTTGACAATTTTGACTTGTATGGCTATGTTAGGCGTGTTGAGTATTTAAATGGTAATCTTTATGGGGCGTAATAACGTAGATATGTTGAATGACTTGGTTAATTAATTATATATGAATTATATATTGCACGGTTTCACATTTTAGCATTAAAATGATTTATATTATGTTAAAATAAAGGATGAAGACGTTTAAATATTAATGTTATCCTAATTGCTTTCATGATTTACTGTCATCCCATGCAGTTGCTATCAAACGTTTCTACTATGACAATAAGAAATATCAAATCAATAAAAAATCTGATTGGACGTCGAGTGTGTAGGGTATACCTATGGAATATTGATGTGTAATGCCGATACCAGTTTTACAAGAACATTAATGGAATTTCCATTGAACCGGAAAAGATAATTGAAGAGTAGTACTACGTACTTAGTGATAGTTAGGTAATTTTTAATTTCTAGTTCGTGTTTGGACGTTCTGTGCATGTGTCCGCCACTACATGTCCGCTAAAACTGGTTTAAATAATCCACTCGACAGTCATAAAACAAACAGCCGTTTACGATTGATCTATAGGTAAAAGTACAACCAGCATCTTGCGACAATTTCGCAATGTTCCACTAATGTTTTTAATTAGGCTTATCTCTGGAGCCAATTAAAATATTTAAACTTGGCAAAGCGTTTATATCATGTCATATGTCGTAGAGGTAACATGATTACCTGGTTATTGGAATATAGTGCTTCATGAATTGAGTTAAAGTATTGTCGTTATCTTCAAATTATCGTTATAAGCCCGTTAGCGCCGTTACACTCAGTTTATCTAAACTTTATGCTTTCATTAAATGTCATGCGTTCATACGAGTACACACCTCAGTCGCTAAATAAAACAGTGTCGTATGCGATCTAAAGAGACTGCCTACTCATTTTGATAGCACTTAGTGCAAAAACGATTAGTTTCAGGCCAAATAAAGTAATCCAGCTGTGCCGTAGTGTAGGTAATAGAGGAGCGTTTTTATAGCGAAGTCGGTTGGCATCATTTGTTGATTATTACGTAGCTAAGTGTGATTGAAATTGAAACACGTCAAATACGTTACGTGTATACACGAGTAACATGCAATTTATTTCATGTTGCCTATGTAATATAGAAAACTTTTCAGGCGCATATAATATTGATGTTTTCGAAACGTATTCACAACATAAAGCTTGACTTTAAGTGTATTATAATCTGCGTTATTTGACTTCAAATATAGTTAGTTAGGTAATTGCAAATGGGTCATTGTCAGTCACAAAAACAAAAATCATCTTTCCGGTGGTCAATAGTTACGGGCTTATGTTTATATATACTATGTTTTTATCACATATAATTATAGAAGGGGCAACGCCGTTTATGCCGATTCAGAGTTTAACCAAAAATTAGGCTTTATAGCCCTTAACTTTGGCAATGTCCACCGAAAAGACGCGAACCTAAATCTGACAATGACCCAAATACATATGACTTGCAATCGACTATATGGTCACCATCAGGCCGGTCCGTACGCTCGTTTGTCACCCCCGTGGTATAAAACAAAACACTCGTACTACAAACTTGTCGGACTACCAGTAAGTAGTTAAGTAAGTTTAGGTACACTTGAGTATAATAGAAAGGAAGGAACATTTTTTTTATAAGATTAGCCCAATTTGAATGTAATGACCGGTGAACTCTGTTTTGTTCAAACTTATTTTCCGCTTGAGATTTTGGCGAGATCATGTCGAGTTACGTAAGCTAAATGAGCTTAACTTATGCAAGATGATCCAAGCGGACATTGGATCGTGCCCTCTTTGTCAGCTCACTAAATGTGTATTGTGAGCATTTATTTGTATTTTATATGAATGTCAAAGATGTTATTGGCGAGTAAATTTAATAAGGAGATACAGAGTTTATTTTTATATAGTCAGCGGTGAATAATTAAGCATTTAATAAACGTTTTCATGCTATTCGCATTCTCCTCAAACGTAATTCTTCGCAACACCAATTCGCCACATGTGTTATTTACGATAGACTATGCCTATGACAAGAGGACCTGACCTGCTTGAGGCATTTTGTTTGCAAACAATATATTATTCCTCACGGTTTTCAATCCGTACGTATGTAAATGCCGCTAGCTAAATGTCTGCTAGGCCCTCGTGTCGTGTCCAGTTTCTAGATCTCCCGATTAATAGGAAAATTATACGCAAATTATATAAAACTACTCCCCATTAATGATTAGAAACCAAAGGCATAGTTTTGATTTATCTACTGGAATCTGCGCAATTCAATATTACAAATGTATAGAGTTTAGGTTTACAAAAAAATATTGAAAATACTTATGCTAAAGTTATGAAATGTATGTAGTAGTACCGGAATATATTTCAGTACATCCGTTATTAAGTACAGAAGTAAAATTGAAGACTGTGAAGAATAACAAATGTGCTGAAAAGCTGAAATGTAGAGCAGAAACCCGTTTGTGAAGGATAGCGTAGGTAATAGGAATAAATAACGCTTTTTGTAAAAATGGGAAATGTAGCCATGTGGTGAATCGCTGTTGGGAGGATATGCGTTGGTGAACAATTGCGAATAGGAAGAAATGCTTTGTGTGAAGTCTAGCATAATTCTCGACGGTGACCTACGTTAGCCTACGCTCATATATGTACTAGCGCGCATGTAGCTTTCGTTCGGATGGTTATGTGGATGGATTACTACTTTGTATAATCGAATAATGTCATGACTCATGACTTATTAAAAATAAATAAATAAAAATAAAATAAAAATAATGGTTGTAAACGGAATGGTGGCTGCTATGCAGGTAATCGCAAATGGGTTGTTTTAGCTTTTGCCGTATAAATGTACTTATGGCAAATTTTCGTGACTCAGCACCTGACAAAGTTAACGTTTCTTAATTTTACCTTAACTAGGGTACACTTTATTTGAAAAAAAACCCAAACAGAGAATAAAAATAATAAATATAGAACACGAAGCAATTTAAATGAACTGCAATATCGACAATGGTAACCTAACCTAACCACATACTATACACCGTGGGCGTTAATAACCCGAAAGATTTTAACCACGCATTCCGGAGGTCATTAGGAGTAAAAAATGTTTTATGAATCCAATCCAAATTCAGCAAAAAAAAAAATTTTTTCTGTATTTTTTTCGGTTTTTGTGAATAAAATTTGGATAAGTATCGCTTCCTGGATGGAAATCATCCCTTTTCATAAAATGGTAACAATTATTTCTCCAAAAAATAATGAATTTAGTGATTTTTTGATGTAGGTATGTCAATAACGACTCGAAACTTGGCAACATCGGTAGCAACGTCTCCATCAAAAGAGCTTAATGCACTTTACTAATCACAATAAATAGTTTACATGAAAATGATAATATCTTCAAAACTAAGCAGGATTTGACTGGGGTTCAAATAACATTTTTTGTGCCTAATGACCTAAGGAATGCGTGGTTAAAATATTTCGGGTTATTAACGCCCACGGGTATTAGTAAATTCAAGACGCAATTAAGTCAAACGCACCTATACGTTTTTAGATTTTCTGTTTAGCCCTGCGGTTGACTGGTAGAGAATGCCTTAAAGCATTAAGTCCGCCTTTTGTACTTTGGTTTTGCAATAATTATATCATACTAGCTTCTGCCCGCGACTTCGTCCGCGTAGAACTCGTTTATATCGTAGCTCGATACAAACTTTCACCCTCCATGTCCCCTTTAGGGATTGATTTCCGGGATAAAAACTATCCCATGTGCTTCCCCGAGACAATTTTGTCTAAGCATGTTTGATTGTCAAGGATGATAATGATCGCTCAAAGCTCCAGGATGACGCTGATAGGCTGGCTGACTGGTGTGAAAGTAATAAAATGGCGCTGAATTCCGACAAATGCTATCACATAACGTTTACGCGCAACAAAACTCCAGTACGCACTCAATACGCTATAAACGGTATAATCCTGCAAAAAGTTCCAGCTGTTTGCGATTTGGGTGTAATGTTGGATGACCAGCTGACCTTTAACGTTCATTTAGACCTAATATAAAAAAAGCTTCTGCGATGGTGGGCTTTGTGGCAAGGAATACCAAGCACTTCAAGCAATCCCGTACAAAGGTACTGCTATTCAGCACCCTGGTAAGAAGCAATCTTGAATACTGCTCCCAGGTTTGGTCGCCTTTCTACGAAGTGCACAAAAATCGTATTGAAAGGGTGCAAAAACGATTTCTGGCGATTTTGGGCTATTCGTCCCCTAAAACACGGTCATTAACGTCATATCAGCAGCGTCTGAAGTATTTTAAGCTTTCATCTCTTAGTAGCAGAAGAAAAGTGCTTGACCTAATGTTTTGTTTTTGTATAAGGTAGTCAACAGCAGTGGTATAAACTGCCCGGAATTATTAAAAAATATTCAAATAACAATTCCAAACAGGCTACCTCGCAAGGGTATCTACAAGCTGTTTAGAGATAAATTCAGAAGAACCAATTCGCCAATCTCAAGAATGATACGGCTATACAACCACATTCCGGACTCCAGAGGTATATCTTCCATGATACTAAAAGTAATTTAAAAAAATCTGTTGTCTCATATCTTATATCACTGGAGTCTGGTGGGTGATTGCCATTTGCTTGCTACTTGATTTGATCTACATATGTAATCTATATAATATATTTAACTTCTCATATTTAACTTCTCCTATTTAGGTACATTCTTAATTTTTATAGGGAAAATTTAAATATACATTCTTATAACTTTTCCTAATGTTCTACTAATCCACTAATCTACTATTAAGCGTAAATATTTATTAATTAATGTAATTTTATATGATAGTTTTTTTGTTACTCTAGATTTTACACTTGTGTGAGCTGTGGTCACCTATAAGTGGCTAAGCATCTTTATTGTTTTTTTTATTTAAACCAAATGTATTGTTTAGATGTGTTAGCCGTTGGTGGTCCTAAAAAAAAAAAAATACGGGTGCAGCGGTTGTAAAGTAGCTCCATACAAATATTCACCTCACATTTCACCCCATTAAGAGATGATTTACGAGATAAAAACTATCCAATGTCCTTTCCCGGAACTCAAACCATCTCTAAACCAAATTTTATCTAAATGGGTTTCATCCAAATATTCATACCCCATTTCACCTTAGGGGATGATTTTCGGGACAAAATCTATCTCTTAACCAAATTTCATCAAAATGGGTTACGTCCAAATTTTCACCCCCCCCCCCCCCCCCCATATCACCCCTTTAGGATATGATTTCCGGGACCAAACCTATCCTTTGTCTTTTCTCGGGACTCAAACTATTTATATACCAAATTTCATCTAAATCGGTGCAGCGGTTCAAGTAGATCCATACAAAATTCCACCCCTAATTTCAACCCCATAGAGGGTGATTTCTGGGATAAAAACTATTTTATGTCCTTTCCTAGGACTCAAACTATCTCTATACCAAATTTCTTCCAAATCGGTTCAGCTGTTTTCACGTGATGCGCGGTCACATAAACAGACAAACAGATAAACAGACAAACAGACGAACAGACAAAAATTCTAAAAACTGCTGGAACGTGTTCTGTTGTCGATTCTAAATATCCCTTGCCAATTTTTTTTCGAATCCATTCCATGTACAGACTTTCGACCCTCTTCAGCTTTATTATAATGTATAGATGTATAGAAGATAGATAGATTGGTATGCGATATGTTGCGTGGGCTCGCTTCCACGCCTGCAAAGCCTAAGGTCAGAACTAAATATATCCATTTCACAATTTTGTTACGTATTATTTTAGCACCTTAGTCAGCACTTTAGGCAACTCTAATTAATTTTAGAAATATTCACATGATGATGATGGTAAGGTTTACCAATATAGTTCCCCCAGAATAGTTCACATGCTGACATTAATGCATCCGCTAAGCATCCAATAAATCGACATGTAGTGACAGCTATCGATGACATTCTGTATATAGGCCAGATGATTCGAAGAGTAAAATGTGGTTTTCCAGCGGATGTTGAGCAAAGGTCAATCTGAGCACGTCTATTCGTTTTAACATGTCTTATTAGTACTTCGTTAATTAAATGAAACTATGTGACATTTTAATTCATTATACAAGTGTTTATTATTTCCACACCATTTTATGGTAAGCATGCACACCAATAAAATAAAAATAACAAAAATCAATAAGTTAATAACTAGGTATATTTTGAAACTTTATAAAATAGAACTTGCATGTTTAATATTATCGTATAGGTGAGCAAATATGTAATAGTAGTTTATGTGACTGTACATAATGAAGGGCATCAAATACGAGTGTGGGTTTATGAAACGAGCCGAAGGCGAGTTTCATAATAACATCACACGAGTATCTTTATGCCTAATTATGTATAGTTACATACACTACTTTATCTATCCACATATCATAAGCCTCCATGATGCATTCAGGAGCCGCATATTATGACCGGCATCGCGGTGTTGTTTTCTGGCAGCTGTCATAGTTCTTTTTTAATTCAGAGACAAATAGAGTCGGATCCAACTGTCATATCGTTCGATATCTTACTTACGTGCGACATTTGTCAATTTTGTATGCAAATTGACAATTCATTTCGAACTAAACGTCATCTCGACTGATATTAGAATAGAGGTTCTATCAAATTTCTTTGTTTTGGAGACGTTCGAAATTTGAATGAAATAATATTATCGAAATTGATGTTATTATTTAGCAATAATAACATTTACACAGATAAGAAATTTGTTCTAACAAAACAGTCTATTTTTATGGTGGTCATAATGTGCGGTTCTTGAACGCATCATGGAGGGTTTATGATATTTGGATAGATAAAAGGATTTTATCAAGTAGGTATACGGTAATTAATTAATGACAGTAAGGAGCTATTAAGTTTCGTTATGGGTAATTTTCATCATATATTCAAGAGCCAGGCTCTTGTCGGTGGAGTAATTTATATTCGACCAGTATTCCATTGCTCCTTATTACAGGGTGATTTCGGAGTCGTGGAGCAAAAAGACCAAAAGCGAATAAGATGGTAACACTGAACAACTTTTCCCAAGAAACCGACCACGAAATCGCAAAAAAAATCAGCTGTTCCATACATTAACTCTCAATTAACTCACAGTTAACTCTTGATTGGCTCTTATTTTTTTGCGATTTCGTGGGTGGTCCCATGGGAAAAGTTGTTCAGTACGACCATCTTATTCCCTTTTGGTCTTCTTGCTCCACGACCCCGAAATCATCCTGTATCTGGGGGCACGGTAGTGCCCCGCCAAGACGAGCCAAGCGAAGCGCAAGGGCAGGCACTACCTACCTTTTCTCGAAGCGCTTCGTCGTTTTTTTGAACCCTCAACTTGTGTTTGGATTATACCAAATAAACAAAATTCTCGGGATATGATTTCAATAGTGAACTTATTAAACATATAAAGTTTCAATTGCATAGCTCTTATACTTTAAATTTGATTGATATCTAGAAAAACGCCGATTTCGTCACTGACTCACTCACGTTGATCATCAAAACCTCTAGGGTACTTCCTGAAGTCCTAGAAAGCTGAAATTTGGTATGTAAGCTAGTATTAATACACAATCAACAAAAAAAAAAACAAATGTTGGAACTTTTACCCCCCAACCCTTTAAACTAGGGGATGCAATTTTGTATGAGACTTCCGCAAATTTTGATGCTAGAGGTCTGAAAATGGTAATAGGGACTCCTTCTTATAAATAATAAAATACGTATTTCAGGATTTTTAGTAAATCCTTAAAATTAGGGGAAAGAAGTTTGTATGGGTTTTCCTATACACATCTTTAGAAATTACCTTACAAAAAGGAATGAGATCCCACTAAAAATTTAAATAAATAATACATGTAAAGTGACTGCCAAGACTCCCTAGCTCATATAACTTTCAGCGCTAAAAAGATATCAGATCATAAGGAGCGCCAAGCTTCCTACTCCACACGGCTAACCTACCACTACCAGCCACGGCTAACCTACCACTACACATTATATATCTTGGCCAAAAAGTATAGACCCGTCGCTTATTAATGTCGCTTATAAATTCATTCAGCGCGGAGTCTATATATGCGGCGACCGGGATGTGCCCAACAAAGCTATACTTTTTAGCCAAGATGTAGAATTTTTAGAGCGTTAACCTACCACTACCAGTGGTAGGTTACGCCGTGTGGATTAGGAAGCTTGGCGCTCCTTATGATCTGATATCTTTTTAACGCTGAAAGCTATATGAGCTAGGGAGTCTTGGCAGTCACTTTACATGTAATGTTTTTGGTGGGATATATAAGTCTTGTACATATATAAAAAGCAAGTAAGTACTCGGTTTCTATTTTCGATGACTTTGTGGCAACACTCTTGTCAAATCTGACGTGTTCTGCATCGTGTTATCGAAATTTCTTAAGTCAGTTGCATAAATATAACTCATTCGTTTCGGTCCTTGAGAGCTCTCTCTATTGCCACGTCTCCTACCCATTGTATATTTGTATATAATATCTGTATAAAACTCTTTCCTGTGTATATCCAGCATTGTATATTATTTCTACAACTTTAAATACTTACTTCTATAACGACGAATGACATGATTGGCCATGATGTCGGTGTCGCAATGCTCATTTACACTGAATAGCACTCCGTCAAAGCTTGAATTCCTAACATTTAGTGCCCGAGTTTGCACCCAATAGCATACTTCAGGCGAATTACGACCGATCTTGCGCCAGCGGTCATATCTATACGTATACCTTAATCACATACATTTGTAAAAATATAGCTTACTTGTGATAATTGGCCGATTTTACGCAGGAATTGATAGCATTCACACAAAATACCTACGAATAGGTACGCGCGCGTGCTGCAACAGATTAATAAACACTGTGATAATAATAATAATAAATCAGCCTATATACGTCCCACTGCTGGGAACAGGCCTCCTCTCATGGATGAGAGGGAACGGACAGTAGTCCACACGCTGGCCCAGTGCGGGTTGGGGATGTATGCAGGTTTCCTCACGATGTTTTTCCTTCACCGAAAAGCTAACGGTAAATATCAAATGATATTCCGTACATAATACGGATACAGGATTATTAGCCGTATTGCAAGTTCTACACGTAAAAATTAATGGTAACCTACATAGTTTAAATCCACGTACCTACGCTCCCGATGCGCCAGTTACCTAATACAAGCTGGTCCGCTGTAGTGATGGCCCTGCATTGTGTGTCGCTTAGCGACAACGACACAACCAGAAACTCTGGATTTGGTAACCGTTAGCTACATCAGTTGTGTGTTTAATGCCACTGAAGTGCATAACGGTGCTTATGGGTCTTGTGTGACCCATAGTTTACCTACATAATTCTAAAATTTTTGTAGAGGTCGGCTTATTGTGGGTTTACTGTTCGACGTTCCAACTATTTTAGAGTGACCATTAGAAGTTATATAGCATAGGTGGTACCTAAATATAGCTGCTGCTTATCTTTTATTAACTACTTAAGTACTTAATCCAATTAACGAAGTTGCGAATAAATTATAATGCATGTGTGATTATTATAATAAAGCCTGCATGAAATCTAACATATACCGAGCTGAATTAATAACAGTGTCACGCGAAATATGCGACCCAATTTAGAATTTATAGCCCTCAAACAAGTTAATGTGGAAAACACCTATCACTTTGCACTGGTATTGAAATTAAACCTTCATGTTCAATGTGTGCAGGCATCCTGAGCTACCCTGCAAGTAAGAGTGGGACAACCGTATTGTTGAGGGGCAATTAATTGTTCAAAAATAGCTCTCCTAAGCGCACCTTTTATACGATACATTCTCACCGATATATGTGACGGAATCAATAGGTCATTCTTTTCCTTACATGGATGCTCGAACTGCGAAAGCAAATAAACAATGGAGGTTTCAACTGTTTCAAGGAGAACGTTTCGGTTTCACTTTCTTAAATATTTTAGTTAGACTAATTTTCATTACCACAAAATGTATGTTATTTTATTATACAATGTTTTATTTATTAGTGCAGCGTTTTTCACGGAAAAGTAATTTGCAACTGGCATTATTTTATTCGCTGTTCTTAACTTACGTTATTTTTATTTTACAAATGTGAAATCTTTACATCACTTTATATTTTAAAATACAAGTACTTAGTTGGGTTGTTTTCAAATAAACTGTACCCTAGGGTTAAGGTAAAATTAAGAAACGGTAACTTTGTCAAGTGAATAACGAAAATTTGCCATAAATTTATACGGCTAATTTTCGTTATTCACATGACAAAGTTAACGTTTAAGGTAAAATTAAGAAACGTTAACTTTGTCATGTGAGTAACGAAAATTAGCCACAGGTACAAATTATACGGATAATTTTCGTTACTCACGTGACAAAGTTAACGTTTCTTAATTTTACCTTAACTAGGGTACAGTTTATTTGAAAACAACCCATTTGCGAGGAGGTTACGTGACCTCCCTGGGGCCAGTGTTGAAAAACATTGTTTTAGTTCGATAAATTTATGCGCCATGACGTAGTGACTTTTAACTGCAAATAAGCTTCATGTAGGTAATACTAGGTATATTTTTACAAAATACCTACCTAATTTGTCCACCTAACAGTAGAACAAGTAAATATAATCGAAAGTGGAGCATATGTGCAGGAACACATTGAATGGACAATAATTTAAACCTGTCCCGCTGGGCGACACAATGTGGCTGGACAGCGCGCAGACGTGGACAGCGCACTTGGTTTTGATATGTTATGTGCAACAACCAGATTGGCTGGATTATTGGTTGTGACGTGTCCACATCCTCGAGCGTAAATACGTCGACGAGATTTAGATAAATATGTCGTCAATGTCGTAGTTCGGAAGTTGCTAAACGTTGTAGTGGCCGAAGTCGTTTTAATTTACGATTCTGTCCACTTTCCATTTAATAAGTAGTTTTTACAATAATTCACTATCACACGACCATTTTATAATTTTTATATGGATGCATATACTTAGTTTAAACGAATTTTAGTTTGGGCCAAAATTCTTTCACCGTATGTCCGGATATCCAGATGTCCGGCTGTTGACCTCTACATGTCGCATTTCTCAACCGATTGTCGTGAAACTTTGTGAGCAGGTTCAGTAAGTAATTACATAGTGTTTTTCGTTGATTCAGTATTCATCTTAAAAAATAAGAATTTTGAAACAAAGACGGGTTCGCGAGTTGTACAGCTACAGCTCACAGAGCCACTAGTACCTATCTATTTAAGTGGAAATGTTTAGTTATTGACGACGTAGAAGGGTCATTATTCGAGCGTTTGTCCACTTTCGTGGACACATTTTAGGGTTCCGTAGCCAAATGGCAAAAAACGGAACCCTTATAGATTCGTCATGTCTGTCTGTCTGTCTGTCTGTCCGTCCGTCCGTCCGTATGTCACAGCCACTTTTTTCTGAAACTATAAGAGCTATTGTGGGCGGCGGGGGTTGTGAGTGAATGTTAAAGTCGGCAAAAGAGTATAAAATGTTTATTTAACTAAAACTACTACAAAAACTGTTATTGGCTAAGTTAGAAATATGTTGAAAATGTTAATGTTATAAAATATGTTCGAATGCACCCGACCGCGACGGTGTCCGTAATTGCATTAAATTAAATCAAATCGGCACTCAATACAACTAAATAATCGCATACGCACGCAGGCGCATGTCACGTGTTAGGTGCATTGCACCGAACATCTTGCCGGGGGCAAACGATAAGATGAAATTAAGATGATTAGGTAAGATGGTGGTACATGATGATTGTACAATTGACTTAAGTATAACATGACATAATATTATTCATTAAAAGATATTTTTCTTAAAATTGGGGAGCTTCCCCTGTCCATAAATATCGATCCGCTCATCTCATCATGACACTTCAATACTTTCACTCGTGCACTCACACTACACTTGTCGTTATCACAAATGCCGCTGGTGCTGATGCGACGGGCTGCACGCGGTGTCCAGGTTGCGCTCGCGCTCGCTCGGGGCGGCGGCGGCGAGGCCGCCCGGGGACCCTCGAGTACACGGCACGATGTCGCAGGTTCCTCCGGATTTGCTTGTGCTGGTGGCGCTCTTAATATTCGCCACTGACAGCGTGTCTTACGCCATACGAGCACGGCTACTATAATGATCATTGCGATCCAGAGGCAGTATATGGCCGCGTAATGATGCACATCATGTATAGAATAATTTTCTCCGGGAAGTTGACTCTCTTTTAGCGCTTTGATTCTTTCCTCTATGTTTTTCTTTTCTTTCTCTTCGTTCATAATGTTTAGGCTGTTGTTCTCGAACTCTTGGATAGATATGTTTATTACGTGATTAATAGGGTCAATTTCTGGTGTAAGTATATGGTAGTTTAAGTCAATTTTACTCTCCATACTCATATGCGTGTGAAATGCAAAGTTATCAGTTTTTACAATGCAATTCTGTTCAATATAAATTATATTAGCTCGGGTTAATGTCTGGGCCGTAACCTGATCCTTACATATGGTCCGGAACTGACACCTATCACAACAAAAATGCAAGTAATGGTTTGGGCTTGATAAGCTAATCCACTTGTTTTGGCACGCGGCGATGTTTGTTTTGCATTGTTGATTCTCCATTTCATCTTTTATACATAGGTCTTTATCATTACTCATCTTGTAGTTTGGAACCTTAAGGTAACACATATAAGTAAATGTGTCTCGCAGAATGCAATTTTCGAGATCTTGTTCTCGTAGAGGCATGTAGGCATCTTTTTGAAAGTTCATAGCGACGTATTTTTCTATTGGGATAACAGATATCATATTTCTGGCTGAGCGGTGCGGAACCGGAATAATGTTATAAATGACGTAACGATCACGGGTTATTAATGGGATGCGAATCTCGAATATCATATATTGGTCAGTAAGTCTCGCTTTCACTTTTAATACTTGGTAAATGTTTTGTAGGTTTGTCTGTATGTTATCGATGGGAAGGGTAAGGTCGCTTAAAAGTTGGCCTGATATAATGTTTAATTCCTTTTGTAATTGTTCAGGATTTATAATATGTACGTTCATTTTTTCGTTGTAAATGTTTGTTATCGTTTCTAGTAACGTGTCCTGGATCGTTTTGAGGTGTGTTAACAAATTGTTGGCGGCCATGGCAATAACGGTAAATTGTGACATCCTCTCTGAGGCGATTAATTCTGTTGCCAAGGCGGTGGTGTCGTTTTCCAAATGCAGTAAATGCTGATGTATTAATTTATGTTGTTTTTGGATTGTATCTCGTGTTCGCAAAAGCATGTTGTACTCAGCTTTAACGACAGATGTTTGGTTCTTCCACATAGTCGCGAGGTGTTTTTGGTTTTCTCTGAGGAGACCTATGTTTTTTTTGGTATTGTTTGGCGAATTGATCGTCTAGGACTCCAAACAGATAGCTCGCGGCGTTCCCGACACCGTTAATTACTCCCCGTTTCTTGCGCGTCTCGTGTTTCAGCTGATGTCTGGATAAAACTCGATCATAGTGCTGTAGTTCATCGTACGAGTGACGTAGTTGTAGTAAGATAACGTCACAGTGTGAAAGGGTTCTAACTTGTTTACAAATATTTTCTAATTGGTCGTTGTACTTTTTGTATGCGGTTATACCTTCCCAGTATGGGTTCATGTCGTAGTATGCAACTAGTTTCCAGTCGTCCCTAACTAGCTGCATGTTTCCTAGTTTATCGAAATACAATCCTTGTTTTTCGTTGATTGAGGTCAGTTTGACGCAGCTTCCTGCCGTTAAAAATGTATAAACATATATTAGCATCATTAGCATAGTTGATAAGCATCCTCTTTTTCTCTGTTTTTGATTTTGGCTACGTTTCGGTACATCCTTTTCGACTGTTTGATTGTTTGTTTTCTGTTCGTCCAAAGGTAAGACAGATAACTTTACTACCGGCCTCTTGAGTATACCCCTTGCTGTTTTGAGTGTAACCACTCTTACATGTCCATCTTGACCTGGATGGACGTCTATAACTCGCCCTAGCGCCCATTTTCCTGCCGGCAAATTATCTTCGTGAATGACCACAATATCTCCTGTTACAAGGTTCTTCTGAGGGTGAAACCATTTCTGTCTTGCTGTTAGTTGGCTTAAATACTCTGTTTTCCAACGTTTCCAAATATCATTGAATATCTTTTGTGTCAAGTGCCACCTTGTTCGTGCATCTTCAGCTGTTTCGATTATTGTGACGCCGGCTCTCCCCGTTAGAAAATGAGAAGGAGAGAGAGAGTTTAGGTCATCTATGTTTTCTGTTAATGGGCACAGTGGACGGGAATTTAGACAAGCTTCTAACTGGGCTAAGACGGTAGAGTACTCCTCATACGTCAGTTTTTGTTCACCCACTACGCGTTTTAAGTGATGTTTGAGACTTCTGACAGCCCTTTCCCAGAGGCCGCCGGCGGATGGCCAAGACGGCGCATTAAAATGCCACTGGATCTCCATGTCGGTTATTTCTGCCAGGAAGTCGTCATTAAAAATGTTATTAAGCTGCTGCCACTGTCTTTGCAGTATGTTGTTACTGCCAACGAAGTTCGTTCCTTGATCACTGTAAATATGATGTGGGGCTCCTTTTCTCGCTGCCATCCTTCGTAGAGCGGCTAGGAATGCTGAACTTGTTAGCTCTGTCACGAGCTCCAAATGCACAGCTTTTGTGACCATGCAGACAAATATGGCAATATAGCCCTTCAGTGTTCTGCTTCCTCGTGCTTTGCTAGCCTTTATGTCAACGAATCCCGTGTAATCGACACCAGTGTGATAAAACGGTTTGGCTTCGTTGACGCGGGCTGAAGGAAGATCACCCATCAGCTGATGTTGTTTTCTCCCATCAATTTTCTGGCACTTTACACATTTTCTGACCTGTTGTTTCACTCTGTCGTTTCCGCCCATAACCCAATATTCTTCTCTTAATTTGCTAAGAGTGAGCTTTGCACCTCCGTGGAATGTCAACAAGTGAGCTTGTTCGATAAGTAGAGTCGTGAGCCGTGAATCCTTAGGGATAATTTTTGGATGCATCATTTCGTAAGATAAAGGCGCTTCTTTGAGACGACCTCCCACGCGAAGAATGTTGTTATTATCAATGAATGGGTTTAACTTCATTAGTTTGCTCTTCGATTCGACTTTGTTATGCGTGCGTAAATATTCAATATCCGTCCCCAATTCGATGTTTTGCACATTTCTAATTATTATCAATTTAGCCTTTCGTAATTCTGGTAATGTGATATAGCTAGGTACACAATTGTGGTTCGGAGTGAATGCCCGCATAATGTAGGCTACGATTCGTGTTACTTTAGTAATAGAGCTATATTTCTTTAATAAATTGTTGATAATATCTTGACCGTTGTTGTTATGTTGTATTACATTTGATTGGTATGATTTTTTCGACTCTTCTGTTGTTGTGTACTTTACACTTTGAAAACTTTCTAGCTCTGATTCGAATTGTATCAACCAAGTTGGACCGTTCCACCATAGAGAATTGGCTTTCAACTGAGATGCAGTCTGTCCTCTGCTCGCAGCATCCGATGGATTTTCTGCTGATTTTACGTATCGCCAATGATCCTCGGGCATTATTTGTTTTATCTGTTGGACGTGATTCGCAACAAAGGGTTTCCAGCGACTCGGTTCGCCTTGTTCACAATTGAAAATTTCATTCTTTTGTTCTTCATTGTTTTGTTTGTACTGGATTTGTTCTAACATTTCTATTCTGTTTCTATTGTTTTTGTTGTTTTCTGTTTGGTACGGTAAGAAGCATTCCACTTTCTGATCACCTACCGCCGGTTTCATATGCTCTAAGTCACTATATTCCTTCATGAAAGTTTTATAAGCTTCTGCCAGTTTGGCTTGCCTTTCAAGCTTCTTTTCCATGTGCTTCATCTGAGCTATGGCCTTTGCTTTGGAGTCGCCTAGTTTTGTTTGAAAGTTAGGCTTCATAGGAAGCCGTACTTGATATCTCCCGTCGGGTGTTCGCGTTGTATTTTCTTCAAAATGCTTTAATCTACTTGTGATAAATTTCCTTCCTCTGTGATATCCTCCATTTCCCAAAACTGTTGTATGTCTTCCAAATTGTTAATGACTACATTACAATGATATGTTTGTGCATGCCCGCATAATAACCACCCGATCTGCGTTTGCTGCGCCAGTGGTTGAGACGCATCTTCGCTTTTTATCATTCCGCTCAATAGGATCTGAGAGTAAATGTCTGCTCCTAGTAGTATATCTACTGGGCGACTTATGTGAAAGTCTGGATCGGCAAGGTTAATGTTTTGTAACATGGACCAGGACGGTTTTGTAAATGTTTTGTTTGGCAAACTTTTTATAAGGTTATTCATTATGATAACTTCTGCGTTAAATGTGAAATCCGTGTACATGGAGCTACAAGTTATAGTTAATTTACCCTTGCAGTTGTTCTCTCTCTGTCCGATCCCATAAATGATACCTCGACACTTCTCTCGCTTTAAGTTAAGTAGGTGAGCCGCTTGTTCGGATATAAGTGAAATTTGAGATCCAGCGTCCACAAGAGCTCTAAGGATGTGGTAGGTACCATCAGCAGCCCTAATTTTCAATTGAGCAGTGGCGAGTAAAATCTCAGCATGCGATTGTTGCGAAATGTTAGTCCCGGATGCTGTATGTTTGTTAGAAATTGCTGCATTTGCTGCATGTGTTGAGGTCGATGACTTTACGCACGCTTCGTGCAGCAATGTGTTATGTTGACCTGCACATTTCTGACATGTTTTATTTGAATTGCAGGCATTTCCATTATGACTAAATAAGCAATTTATGCACAATGCAAGTTTATTGACCGTATGATATCTTTGTTCACTTGGCATTTGCAAAAAGTGTCTACAACTGTAGATTCCGTGCGGATATTTGCACATCGGACACTTGATACCGGATACGTGCATTGTTTTCGCAATAGTTAAACTTCCATTATTTTTACTTGCCGAGTTAATATTTTGTTGATTGTAAGAATAAGGACGATTATTGTATGTTTGAACAGGTTTCTTCATGTTATAAGAGGAGTGGTTAGATGGCTGTTGAGATAATGTTTTAGGAATGACCGACTCTTGTCTACGACGTGATGACTCCAGGCTTGTAAATTTCCCTTCCAGGAAATCGAAGAACTCCTGCAGGGTTGGTAATTCCCGAGAGTTTTTTAATGACTCTATGTAGTCCTTGTGTGTTTCCGAATCCAGCTTCTGAGTCAGAATATGAACTACGATCGGGTCCCACGTACTTATGTCGACACCCAGGTTCTTGACAGCATGCAAGCACTCAGTCGCAGTGTCATGAATTTTCTTTATTTGGGCCAGTGATTGTTGCTGCATGTTAGGAAGTCCAAACAAAATGTTCATGTGGGATGTAAATATTAACTTTATATTGTTGTAGCGATTGTTGAGAATTTCCCAGCAGACTAAATAATTATCTGAACTTATTTGCAAATGTTGAATAAGTCGCTCCGCTTCACCCTTTACCTTTGATTTCAAAAACTGCATCTTTTGGGCGTTTGACAATGCCGAATTATTATGGATTGCTTCATTGAACAAATCTTTGAACGAGACCCACGAGTTATAATTTCCATGAAAAGTGGGAATGTCTAAAACAGGAGTCGACTTGTCCCGATGTGCTACAGACCAAATCTTTTTATTGATAGCCTTCTTCAGCATGTTATAAGTATCCTCATGTTTGTTAAACGCATCTTCATACCCTGCATCTAATTGGGAATCCTCACTTTCTATTTCCCAATGCAAAGAATCGATAACTGACCAACGAGATCCTAACGACTTAAGAGCATCCTCCAGTTCCCATTTGTCGGTCAATATGTCAATTTGAATATTATTGACGGTTCGCACAAAAGCCTTCATGTTTGCATACTGTTTCCGCAACATTTCATCCATCTTACTATCTGTTCCCCTCTGCTGTTTGTTACGCTGTTGGATCTCTCCTACGAGCCTTCCGTCGGTGCCCACTGGCCGACCTACTGTTGGTTCCCTTGCGCTGTCGTCACCCGTGGGCGGTACAGAAAAAGTAGAAATAGGATTTTTCTGAGAAATTGCTTGATAACCCTCATTTAGCTTACTGTTTAGGATGGAATAAACTTCTTTAGTGGTTTCATAAATTCGATTAGTAAAGTACGGATCAGTCCGGCTTTCTTCCATAGAAATTTGCTCATGGTTGAATTGAAATTCTCTCCATAAACCACTTAAAGTCTCCAAACGTGTCTTGAAGTATTCAAGTTTTGCCTTTCTCTCCGAACTATCTTTTTTAAAGTTAGACAAAGCAGTCTCAATGCTTCTCTGAATCTCTGCCTGACGTTGGACGGTAGCCATCTTGATCGATTTGGTGTTAGCAAAATAAGGAAAGATCTTACTTGAATATCTCTTTGCGCTGTTCTCTTACTGCCAAATACCACTGTTGCTGTTGAAGTTCTGCTACTCTTCTTCTGTAATCACTCCAACCCTCACACGCGAAGTTAAAAGTTCGTTCACCTCACACGCCAATCAACCACCGTATCAAAACGCGCGAGGTCACTGTTCGAAGGACCAATGTGGGCGGCGGGGTGTTGTGAGTGAATGTTAAAGTCGGCAAAAGAATATAAAATGTTTATTTAACTAAAACTACTACAAAAACTGTTATTGGCTAAGTTAGAAATATGTTGAAAATGTTAATGTTATAAAATATGTTCGAATGCACCCGACCGCGACGGTGTCCGTAATTGCATTAAATTAAATCAAATCGGCACTCAATACAACTAAATAATCGCATACGCACGCAGGCGCATGTCACGTGTTAGGTGCATTGCACCGAACAGCTATACTGTTGAAACTTCGTAAGTAGATGTATTCTGTAAACCGCATTAAGATTTTTACACAACAATAGAAAAAAAACAATAAATTTTTGGTGTTCCCCATACTTAGAACTGAAACTCAAAAAAAAATTTTTCATCAAACCCATACGTGTAGGGTAACTATGGATAGGTCTTTAAAAATGATATTGAGGTTTCTAACATCATTTTTTTCTAAACTGAATAGTTTGCGCGAGAGACACTTCCAAAGTGGTAAAATGTGTCCCCCCCCTCCCCCTGTAACTTCTAAAATAAGAGAATGATAAAACTAAAAAAAATATATGATGTACATTACCATGCAAACTTCCACCAAAAATTGGTTTGAACGAGATCTAGTAAGTAGTTTTTTTTTAATACGCCATAAATCGTAAACCGCAATTTATTTAACGGAACCCTTCATGTGCGAGTCCGACTCGCACTTGACCGCTTTTTTAAGTGACTGCAGGTTTCCATTTCGTTTCTGGTTAGGTATCTAAATTTACTGGACATCTTAAAAATATCCAAAAAACCGGCCAAGTGAGAGTCGGACTCGCGCACGAAGGGTTCCGTACCATTATCTATAAAAACGGCAAAAAACACGTTTGTTGTATGGGAGCCCACTTTAACATTTATTTTATTCTGTTTTTTAGTATTTGTTGTTATAGCGGCCACAGAAATACATCATCTGTGAAAATTTCAACTGTCTAACTATCACAGTTCATGAGATACAGCCTGATGACTGACGGACAGACATACAGACGGACGGACAGCGGAGTCTTAGTAATAGGGTCCCGTTTTACCCTTTGGGTACGGAACCCTAAAAACGACATCAAAATGCCCAATTCTTCAAAAACGTGTCCACGAAAGTCAGGCGGTTGAAACGTTCGAATGACCCAGAATTGATGAACTAATTTCCTCCATAACTAGGGGAGAGCGGGGACAAACGTAACAGCGGGTCCATAGTAACAAACGCTCTGTAGGCTTACGCTTTAGACAAAACATTGCGTCGCCTCCCTCGAGCGATAGCCGGCCGCGCCCCCCCTTACTTGCATCCAGTTGCCGCGGGCGCAGTCAGCGCGCTGTTTGGTTGTGCTACAGGACGGAACGTGTTTTTACGAACCAAAAGTAAGTATTTTGATGTTTTTTCATTTACTGTTTACGTGGTATTAGAAATGTGATATTAACGTGATTGTTTGCATAGTAGTTTTTCATTAAATTGATTTCATAGTATTATAATTCGTTTTGTCTAGTATATTCCATTTTGAGGTTAGCGTTCGTTAATTATCAAAATCATGGTTGGGTACAAACGTAACATACCACTGCGGGGACAAGAGTAACATGTTACTTGTGCCCCCGACCTGTTAGTTTTGGCCCCGTTATGATTAAATTAAGTACAAATGTTTTTCATGCGTGTTTGTTTATCTCAACAGAATGCCTCGACAACGCATAAGAACAACCACGCGAGGAACCACTGACATGGAGGTGTATAGAAAAGCAGCTGGCGAGCATTTAAAAGATGGTGCAAAAATTATTCTTACACTATTATTTATTAATTATTTCTGTTTATTTGTCACAGAAGATTAATTTTGTTTATTCTTCACAGAAGATTATTTTTGTTTATTCTTCACAGAAGATTATAGTTGTTAATTCTTAACAGAAGATTATTTTTGATAGGTACTATTACATAGTTTTGTAATAAATAATTGTTGATCTCAACTAATAATTTTATAATAAGTACTGACGAAGAGGCATTAGTTTTATTTTTTTTATTTTTAGAAGATAATTATTGTCTTGTTTATTCTTCACAGAAGACTATTGTTGTTTATTCTTAACTGAAGATTATTTTTGTAAGGTACTATTACATAGTTTTGTAATAAATAATTGTTGCTCTCAACTAATAATTTTATAATAAGTACTGACAAAGAGGCATTCGTTTTTTTTTTCAGAAGATACTTATTGTCACTATTACATAGTTTTTTTTATAAATAATTGTTGATTTAATAATGAAGTTGATTTTATTGCATAAACCTTTATCCTGTTACTTTTGACCCACACTGCGTTACTTGTGACCTCATATCGTGGTCAAAAGTAACAAATGAGATTTTTTTTAAAGTGTTTGTAAATCATACAAAACACTCAATAATAAAATAAATCAATTCGAAGAATATTAATGAAATTTTCATATGGTATCATTAACTACCCGAAAATCATGACATCTAACTAGAAACCAGGGTCAAAGTGCAAAGTGTTACGTTTGTCCCCGCTCTCCTTACGATAAACTGACTAAAATTTATATAATATGTAATTTGATAATCTTCAATACCGCCAGCCACGTGCTCTTCTTTGCTCCATAGTGACAAATTTTAAATTTGTACTTGAATTGAAATAATTTTGTTATTAGAATAAAAAAAAAACTATTTCAATTCGAAATAGGTACCTATACCCCTTTACTTGACATCTATTTATGGTATGACCTACGTTTGCAATTTTGCATAATTATAATCAATTTTATTTATGGTAAACTTTAAACCTCTTGGGTTTTAATTGTGTTTTTGTAATAGGTATTTACTTTTATAGTTATCCAACCATTCTAAACAGAAAATTAAGTATAAATGTGGGTGGACCCAATCTACGGAGGTAATAGGTATTAAGACAGAACTTTTTACATTAAGATAATTTAGAAATTGCACCAGTGGTTTCACCTAATCGCCGGTCGTTTCATCGTGACCGACCGCAAAAACTCTTCAATTTCCACTATTTGCTTTGCTGACTTCGTATCTGCTTTGACCCCGGTTTGAAACTTGAACTTTGTTAAGAAGACTATAAGGATAATTTTGCAGTGGCATAGTTAAGTAAGAGGCGAGATTGTTGAGGTTATCTGTACATTTGCTGCAGAGCTTGACCCGTTTAGGAATGGCAAAAAAGTAGTCAATATTCATCGGAATTCCTTCCTCAGCATTTGGAAATCTAGACCAATTACGGTCAGACTTTATTTATATATCTGTTCAAACACGCTTCTTATGTCAGGTAACTGGACTAAACAAGTAACGTATATATCTGTGCAGGACGGCATAGAATAAACCCGCTATAAACATAAAATTGTCAGTCGCGACCTAACTTGTAATAATCTAGCTTATAAACCTTCTTATAACATAGGCATTGCGCTACTATTGCCTTATGTCATCGGCACCTGAAATAAAGAATAATAGGCCTCACATTTCATTCCTACATAGTAAAAAAGGGTAATATACCGCTGGTTTCCTAAATAACGAGTGGATAACACTAAGTTTCCACTAAGAAATATAGACAGACTAAAGGAAACCTAGAGATCCTACTCGCGCGCCAGTCAGGCAACGACTGATGGGCGAGCGAGGGGGGAAACCCGGTATTTATACCTCAGGTGGGGAACGAGGTACGTATATACGGGCGGACACAGAATTCCCGCGTTTCAGATGCATTTTTACGCCGAACGAGCAGGATCTCGTGTAATAATGTATTATAAATAGCATAGAAATAGGTATAAGCACTGTAAATAATGTATTAGAGTAAGATTGAACTGTAATAAATGAACATGTCATTTCGCGCCAAAATTTCCCGCGCAAATCGCTTTCCCGCCAAATATACGGGGCGAAGGGGCGTCCGGCCGAGGTAACTTAATAGTATAAATTGGGCGGCCAGACCCCATGAAATTCAGTACCTACAGTAGCAGCGAAGTGACATTACTTGAAAAAGTAAACAAGCCTTTCAATTCAGAACCCCGACCCGACCAAGTTCCTGCTAAGCCGTAACGACCAACGCCGAAGGTGCAGGATTTCCCTTCAAATTCTACTCAGCCCAGAGCCAGTCATAGGTGCGTCTCGCACATGCTGGTCCATCGAAAACCGGATTCTACATAGAGGATGCCCCTTACAAGATCGAAAGCAGGAAAACGCACGTTCGGTCAACTTATCGCAGCGAACATCAGAGAAGCCATGCTGGAAGAAGCAACCACGTCCACGTCGGGAACTGCTACTACTCAAGAAGGTTCGAGGCCCTCGCAGGAGACTTCGCGAACAAGCACTCCTGCGACGCCGGCGCCTCGGCCAGACCTACAGCCAAGGTCACCCATAGGGCAGCAACCTCATGATGCCGCGCAGTGGAGAACACTGCCTCATGAAACCCCACAGTCAACGCTGCCACCCATAGTGCCGTCAAGAACTACGTGTCAAGACGGCTCGAGGCCCTCGCAGGAAACCCCACAGACAAGCACTCCTGCGACGCCGGCGCCTCGTCCAGACCCACAGCCGAGGTCACCCATAGGGCAGCATCATGATGCCGCGCAGTCACAAACACTGCCTCATGAAACCCCACAGTCAACGCTGCCACCCATAGTCCCGCTGCTGCAGGAGAGCCTACACCCTGCAGCAACACTGCGGCAGGAAACCCCACAGTCAAGCCAGCATCCTGCCGCACGGCCGCCGTCAAAATCGGTGAAAACAACGTCGAGTCATCGCGTCCGCCGTCTCGCACAAGCGCGAGAAGAAGCCCTCCGAATCAAATTGGAGCTCGCGCAAGCGCGCATAGCCGCCATAGAAGCCGAAGACAGCGACGATGACACCGGCACAATATCTACAGTCCAACAAGAACGCCGCATAGATGAATGGCTCGAGACCAGCCAGAGACATGTCCTCGCCATCTCCAATGCACCTTACATCGAAGAACCCGAGCCTGCAACCCCACAGTACGCCGAGCAGGCTCGGGAGAGGAGCCCCGCCGAGGGCGCGGGACAGGGCGCCGCTGCCGTGCGCCCCGCCGTCCCCGCCCCTCCCCCCGCCGGGGGAACGAGGAGCCCCGCCGAGGGCGCGGGACAGGGCGCCGCTGCCGTGCGCCCCGCCGTCCCCGCCCCTCCCCCCGCCGGGGGAACGAGGAGCCCCGCCGAGGGCGCGGGACAGGGCGCCGCTGCCGTGCGCCCCGCCGTCCCCGCCCCTCCCCCCGCCGGGGGAACGAGGAGCCCCGCCGAGGGCGCGGGACAGGGCGCCGCTGCCGTGCGCCCCGCCGTCCCCGCCCCTCCCCCCGCCGGGGGAACCCACGCTCCCGTTTTCGCGCCAACGCCGCCGCGCCCACGCGAAACAGACGCATATCCGCCGCCGTTAATGTATTCACAAGCGAATGCGCAAGAAGATAGCGCCATAGTAATGAAGAATCAACAAAGTGTGAACCTGAGTGAGCTCGCCTCTGCCATCGCCATCGCCGCGCGTGCCGGCCCGAGAGAGTCATCACGCTACCACGCCGAGTTGCCGCCATTCAGCGGCTCGCATCAAGAATGGCTATCATTCAAAGCCGCCTGCAACAACACCGGTCACCCAATAGATAAATGCACTAAGTTTATCGAAAAAGCCGTTGAAGACCGGTGGAAACTAGCCAAAGATCAACGGCTACGTTTCCGATGCCTGCGCTACAAGAACAGGATGCACTCATGCAGGCGCACGAAGTGCGAGCGAGACGGCTGCGAATACTTCCACCACAACTTGCTACATTATCAACGAATCGAAGAAAGAAACGAGGCCGTCACATCGACACGCGCCTCCCGAGAAGCGAGAGCTTATCTAAAAATTATCCCGGTCACAGTCTCTGGACCGGCGGGAGCCGTCGAGACCTACGCCCTCCTCGACGACGGCTCCACGATAACACTTGTACAAGAAGAGCTCGCGAACGACTTAGGCCTGGACGGCCCGACAGTGCCGCTACAAATAGAAGCTATAACGAAAGAAAAAATCGACGCATCGAGATCACGCCGTGTTACGCTCAGCATCCGCGGCACCGACCAACCTTATAGGGTCGGTGCGCATACCATAGACGATCTGAGCCTATCACCACAGTCCGTTAAGAAGGAGGATCTCCGCGAGTGCGCACACTTATGCGACATAGAAGATAGCCTGCGGTACGAGTCAGCGAGACCTAGAGTGTTAATCGGACAAGATAACTGGCATTTACTCGTCAGTAATGAAACACGCCGCGGCCAGCGGCATCAGCCAGCGGCATCCCTAACGCCGCTAGGCTGGGTGCTACACGGTGCACACACACGCATCACAGGCAAACAAGTACATGCGACGCATCGCTTGACCACTATTGAAGAAGCCGAGAAAAATGAAGATTTGAATTTACAACTCAGTGAATATTTCGCGCTCGAAAACCTACTTATCGAGCCGAAGTTACCCCAGTCAAGCCCGGAAGAGCGGGCGCGTATCATGCTAGCCCAGTCAATAACGACTACAGCCGACGGCCATTATGAAGCACCGCTATTATGGAAACAACCCGACAGCCGCTTGCCTGACAACTACGAAAATACACTGAGAAGACTTCATAACATAGAAAAGAAACTCGACAAAAATAAAGAACTTAAAAGCAAATATAGTGAAGAAATGGACGCCCTTGTCTCGAAGGGCTACGCCGAGCCTGCGCCGCCCACCAAGTCATCAAGAGTGTGGTACCTCCCCCATTTCCCGGTGCTGAATCCTAGCAAGCCCGGGAAAGTCCGAATTGTCCACGACGCCGCCGCGCCTACAAGGGGCGTGTCGCTCAATGACCGCCTACTGACAGGCCCGGCCCTCCTACAGTCGCTGCCAGGCGTCCTTATGCGCTTCCGGCAACACCCAGTCGCCGTGGGGGCGGATATTAAAGAAATGTTCATGCAAGTGAAAGTCAAATCTGAAGACAGAGACGCCCTGCGCTATCTATGGCGGGGCGACCGGCGGGGCGACGACGCGCCGCAAGAATATCGCATGACTTCACTCATTTTTGGCGCTACTTGTTCACCGTCAATAGCAATATATGTGAAGAACGTCAACGCCCAGAAACACGAAGAAACGCATCCAGAGGCCGTCAAAGCAATAATAAGACATCACTACGTCGATGACTACCTACACAGCTTCAAAACGGAAGAAGACGCGATTCGAGTGTCAAGTGATGTACGCGATATACATAGAGAGGCCCATTACGAACTACGCCAATGGACCTCTAACTCCACGCGGGTCCTCCGAGCCCTCACTTCGGAGGACGCCACGTCCGCGCCCGTCGAACTGAATAAGAGCGAAATGAAAAATGAACGAATCCTGGGACAAATATGGAAACCCGCGAGCGACGAACTCGCCTTCAACTTGGACCTCAGCCGCTTACCTCCCGGGGCCCTGGACGACATCGAGCCTACCAAAAGGCAAATATTGAAAATAACAATGTCGATCTTCGACCCTCTCGGGCTAGCGGCGCCGGTAACCATCATAGCTAAGAAAATCCTACAAGAGGTGTGGCGGCGCGGAACTGGCTGGGATGACAAGCTGGGTGCAGACTTAGCGCGCCAATGGACGGAGTGGACGCTGCACCTAAGGGCATTGCGAGACCTCGCGATTCCGCGCGCCTACCCCTACTACGGCGACGCCCTCGAAACCGACGCCGCGCAACGCGGTATCAGCTGGCGCTTCATACCGGCGGGAGCCCCATTTATGGGCGGGGCATGGGAGAGGATGGTACGAGCCGTCAAGAGAGCCCTACACGCCGTGCTCAACGAGCGCCGCCCCAGCGAGGAGACCCTGACTACTCTGCTCGCCGAGGCCGAATATACAGTGAACAGCCGCCCCCTCACTCACGTGGCGGCTGATCCTGACGAGCCAGAAGCCATCACGCCGAACCACTTCCTCCTCGGTGGCTCAGCCCGGGCCCCCAACCCCGGGACATTCGACGACACCGCACTCATCGGCCGCGCGACTTGGCGGACGAGCCAACGCCTGGCCGAGCACTTCTGGGCCCGCTGGCTCCGGGAGTACCTGCCCTCACTCCAGTACCGGCGGGAGCCCTACGGTCATGGGCGGCCTATCAACGTCGGCGACATCGTGCTAGTGGCCGACGGGAATCTGCCTCGCAACACATGGCCACGAGGCCGGGTTACAGCTATATACCCGGGCCCCGACGGCGTGACACGAGCAGTGGACGTGACCACCAAGGGCGGAGTCTTCAGAAGACCGACCAAGAAGCTGGTGATCCTGCCGACGGAGCCTGAGAACCTGCACGCAAAAGAAGATCCAACGTTCACCCGAACGATGGTCGGCGGGAGAGATGTGCAGGACGGCATAGAATAAACCCGCTATAAACATAAAATTGTCAGTCGCGACCTAACTTGTAATAATCTAGCTTATAAACCTTCTTATAACATAGGCATTGCGCTACTATTGCCTTATGTCATCGGCACCTGAAATAAAGAATAATAGGCCTCACATTTCATTCCTACATAGTAAAAAAGGGTAATATACCGCTGGTTTCCTAAATAACGAGTGGATAACACTAAGTTTCCACTAAGAAATATAGACAGACTAAAGGAAACCTAGAGATCCTACTCGCGCGCCAGTCAGGCAACGACTGATGGGCGAGCGAGGGGGGAAACCCGGTATTTATACCTCAGGTGGGGAACGAGGTACGTATATACGGGCGGACACAGAATTCCCGCGTTTCAGATGCATTTTTACGCCGAACGAGCAGGATCTCGTGTAATAATGTATTATAAATAGCATAGAAATAGGTATAAGCACTGTAAATAATGTATTAGAGTAAGATTGAACTGTAATAAATGAACATGTCATTTCGCGCCAAAATTTCCCGCGCAAATCGCTTTCCCGCCAAATATACGGGGCGAAGGGGCGTCCGGCCGAGGTAACTTAATAGTATAAATTGGGCGGCCAGACCCCATGAAATTCAGTACCTACAGTAGCAGCGAAGTGACATTACTTGAAAAAGTAAACAAGCCTTTCAATTCAGAACCCCGACCCGACCAAGTTCCTGCTAAGCCGTAACGACCAACGCCGAAGGTGCAGGATTTCCCTTCAAATTCTACTCAGCCCAGAGCCAGTCATAGGTGCGTCTCGCACAATATCAAGGCACTTGTCATGGATAAGTGTGGCAGTACAAAGTGAACATATGTGGCAGGTACAGTCGCCATCACATACATCGGAGCAAACAAGCAACTCACAAACATTGGAACACAACTCTATTTTCAAGGTATTAGGGTGCATGTTCCGTTATTTTTGAACACCCTGTAGTGTACCGATGTATGTGATGGCGACTGTACAAGCTGATGCATATAGGGCAAATTTACGAACATGAAATCCCTAAATGTAAATACGTCCTTACGTAGATAAAATCCCTCAAGTTGCTTTGCCTTGGACTGGTGTTGGTGGGGGGGGCATCGTGGTACAATGCTAGCGATCCCATGATGCACCCCCTAAACGGCAGTGAGGGTTAATGCCGCAGAGTGGTTTAGTGGGTATTCCCTTATAAGGGCGAGAGACCCACATACCCGCCACTATGGGCCTTCCCCGGGTCCGGGGGGATGCGTAAATGCATTCCCTCTGCGTGAACAAAAAAAGGACTGGTGGTGGGTTGAGTACGTAGATAGAGGATTTCATATCAGAAGACTAATATATCCTTGACATCTCATGTCCTATATATTTTAGTCGCTTTATATCCGTGACGTCAGTTTCAATTGAGTTTTGACAGTCTGGCGACAAACAAAGCTTTTTTGCCACCGACTGTCAAACAGCAAACGAAATAAGCCAATGTATACAAAATAAGCCAGTAATAGTTATTTGTTATGCAAGGCTGCAAAGTTGTTGTTTGGCGCAAGTGCTTGTATTGAAAGCAGAGCTAGCGAAGGATTGTTAGATTGAACCATGAGCGAAGCGAATGGTTCAAAAGTACAATCCTGAGCATAGCGAGGCTTTCAAGGCACGAGACGCCAAACAACTTTGCTGCCGAGCGAAACACACAACTTTTCACCTCACCACTGCGAGGAAAATTATAAATGTAATGAAAGTAATTAGGACCTTAGGTACTCATTTTCAATAAACGTTTGTTTACATCTCATGAAAATCAAAGCATTTTATAATTATTAAATGTAACACAAACATTTTCGCATCTTGAAATAGACTCCACGCTTACATTAAAAAAGTCAAAGTATTTTTGGGTAGGTACTAGGTAGTCACGGGTAAATTAAGGCTCAAATACGCATATTTTACTTTTTCCGCTAACTCAGCAGGCATTAAAATTCATTTTATGTTTATCTTCTGAGCTAAAATCTATAAATAACTTCTATTATTTTGATTTTACTGTGGCTTTAGAACAAAACAAAACAATGAAATGTAGGTAGATGAGTTTTTTCTAAAATTAACTTTACACCTCACCGGCTCGAAAAGGCTTGCTTTGTCGCTCAAAATCTGCGTGCAAAAGTCCATTATATCCGCTAGCGTGGAAAGAGTTTTTGAATTTCGAACATGACGCTCTCTCGCGAGATCCAACTTTTTTCTATAGGAATGAGAGCTCATTATTTTGCGTTCAGAAACTGGTGTAATGCTAATAATTGATTATTATTATTTTAATAAAATAATTGAATAATACTTGGTCTTTCTTAATTAAGTACGTAACTATGAAATATTAATAATTAGACTGACTTATAAAAATACAATACAAATAAATAATTTTAAAATGTAGTTTTACATTTCAAAATTTTACGCTTCGTGCAAATTTGGAACGCACCATTTAAAAAGTTAATTTAAGAAAAAACTCGTGTACCCTACATTCATTGTTTTGTTTTGTTCTAAAGCCACAGGAATATCAAAATAATGGAATATATTTATAGATTTTAGTGCAGAAGATATACATAAAATGAATTTTAATGCCTGCTGAGTTAGCGGAAAAAGTAAAATATGCGTATTTGAGCCTTAGTTTACCCGTGAGTACCTACCCAAAAATAATTTGACTTTTTTAATGTAAGCGTGGAGTCTATTTCAAGATGCGAAGATGTTTATGTTACATTTAATAATTATAAAATGCTTTGACTTTGATGAGATGTAAACAAACGTTTATTGAAAATGAGTACCTATGAGGTCCAAATTACTTTCATTGCATTTATAATTTTCCTCGCAGTGGTGAGGTGAAAAGTTGTGTGTTTCGCTCGGCAGCAAAGTTGGTTGGCGTCTCGTGCCTTGAAAGCCTCGCTATGCTCAGGATTGTAGGTACTTTTGAACCATTCGCTTCGCTCATGGTTCAATCTAACAAACCTTCGCTAGCTCTGCTTTCAATACAAGCACTTGAGCCAAACAACAACTTTGCAGCCTTGCATAACAAATAACTATTTAAACGGTGCGTTCCAAATTTGCACGAAGCGTAAAATTTTGAAATGTAAAACTACATTTTAAAATTAGTTATTTGCATTGTATTTTTATAAGTCAGTCTAATTATTAATATTTCATAGTTACGTACTTAATTAAGAAAGACTAAGTATTATTCAATTATTTTATTAAAATAATAATAATGAATTATTAGCATTACACCAGTTTCTGAACGCAGGATAATGAGCTCTCATTCCTATAGAAAAAAGTTGGATCTCGCGGTAGAGCGTCATGTTCGAAATTCAAAACTCTTTCCACGCTAGCGGATATTATGGACTTTTGCACGCAGATTTTGACCGACAAAGCAAGCTTTTTCGAGCCGGTGAGGTGAAAACAAAATAGCACTATGAGGGACAAGAGATTTGACATTGGCTCTCGTTCCCACTTGGGTATTGTCTATACTTACTTAAATTTTTGTCACTCATGTTTGTATGTGTGTGTACTCACTCGGTGCAGATACTCCCCAAAGCAACCATGCCCTGTGAGTACCTGCACCAGGTGGAAGTTTAGTTCACCGCGTTTGCGGCCGATCCATCTCTCATGGTGGGGCAAGATTGCCCCTATTGTTATTTTCCCGGCCGTGCTCACTTCCAGATCTGCCCTCCACCTCGGGAGAAGGGCAGTCATTGCTGCGTCCCGAAGCCCTTCTACCTCCTTTTGGTAAGGATACTCTCCCCTGGCCCTCAGTTCCGCACGGTAGCGATATACCTCGGCCAGAACTTCCGCTTGTAGTTCCCAGGGTGGATCAGCCAGTAGTGTGGCAGCCGCCCAGGAAACTGTGTGGTACCCCCTGCACGCCCTCACGCTTATGGCCTTTTGTGTGTTTAGGCGTGAGCGCATCCGTCCATACGGGCGCCCCATAGAGTGCCATGCTCCGGACGACTCCAGAGTAGAGGCGCGTGCAGAGAGACTGAGGGCCTCCTTGGTTCGGAAGCAGTCTTCCCAGCAGCACCTACCAATTTAGGGGCCAGCTGAGTGAAATGTGCCCCGAAATTCCACCTAGCGTCGAGCGTGAGGTCGAGATACCTCATGTCGTTCCTTACCTCAATGGCTGTCGCCATAAGCGTTAGCCGTGCCCCTCGTGGGCCTTTGCGTGGCCCATGGAAGAGAACCACCTCCGTTTTACCAACGGCGACTGTGAGTCCCCGAAGGTTGATCCTCTCGACGACCATTGTGGCTATCACCTGCCCTAATCGCGCAGCCTCATCGTAGGTCCGTCCCCGGGCCGTGCGTGACGAGCGTATCGTCTGCATAACAGATCACGCTGGTTCCGGGGAGGAGCGGACCGCGCAGGAGCCAGTCGATGTTGACGTTCCACAGAACCGGCCCCAACACAGAGCCTTGTGGAACGCCGCAACCCACATTTCGGTGGTGAAGCGCCCCATCTGATCCCTCCCAGTGGACCACCCTGTCGTGGAGGTAGTCTTTCAACAGCCGCCGGAGGTACATTGGCACTCCATGATACCGGAGTGCCTCCATGATCGTCTCGAAAGGCAGGCTATTGAATGCATTCTTTATTTACATCCAAAGAGATTGCAAGGACAACCTCTATTGCCTCTTTGGACCGGATCTTAATAGTCGGTAGTAAATCGGTTAGAGCGTCGATTATCAACCGTGCCGCTCTGAAGCCATATTGGTTGTTAGAGAGGTCCGGTGCGATTTCCTCCAAGTGGCAGACGAGGCGGTTTGCAAGGATTTTCTCCATCATTTTTCCCACCTCGTCCAGCAGTATAATAGGCCTGTAGGCTGCGGGGGTTCCTGGTGGGCGACCATCCTTCGAAATCAGGGCGAGACGACCCTCTTTCCATATTTTCGGGAAATGTCCGACATGGAGGCATGCGTCGAATACTCCCCGAATCCATTCTTGCATCTCTTCCGCTGCAATCAAGAGAACCTTGCCCGGGACTCCGTCAGCGCCAGGAGCGGTTTTTCGCCCCTTAGCCCAGAGAAAAAAGAAGGACAAACGTACCCACGCTATTCTTGAGGCGAGGGAAAGAAGCCCTGTTTAGGAGGGGCATCATGGAGTAGAGTCAGACAAGGCGCATAAAGTCGGCAGCGGCAGCCGGAAGGAATCGAGGCCTGATGGTGGCCAAAATGCGGAAGAGGATAGGGCGGCTGAATTCGACCAAGTTCTCCAGGCCCGGAAGTTTCGGAAGGTGGTGGCCCTGACAATGCCCGTGGACGACCCTGAGGAAATGGAGGATAAGGCAGACAATGAGAGGGACCCGGAGACACTCTCTCCTGAAGAACTGCGGGCTTTTGCAGGGGAAAAAGTCGCCTCTATCCTTGAGGTGGCCAAAAAGTCAGGTCACCTGCAGGGACCGTATGTTAAGCGGCTCAGGGAAAACGCCAAAGGTCTCCTGACGTTGGTGGAAATTCTTACCTCTCGCACTGAAGAGGAAGAGATTAGGCGTCTTCGCCTTGATAATGGCCGGCTTCGGAAGGAATTCAGCGAGAGTTCTCAGAGATAAGGACCGAGCTCTCGGCAGCCCGTGCGCCGGCGCCGCCGGCCCACCCGGTCTTTGATACAGAGGAGCTCCAGCGCACTCTGACGATAACAATGGGTAACATGCTGGATGCTCGATTTGCGGTTATTGAAGACCGGCTGCTGCCGGCCCCTTCCTGCCGCCCTCTACTGGGAACTGATAAGAAGAAGACGGTGACGCCTCCCACTGTGGAAGCAACGAAGGCTGCTGACGCATCAGCCATATCTAAAGGCCCCTGCGACGGAATGGCCCAGGAGAAGAGCGCAAAATCCACGCCGGAACCTGCGACCAAGCCTAGAAAAGGCAAAACCCCCCCTACTCTAGCCAAGCAGACAGATGAACAACCACCATCAGCTCCAGTAGCAGATCCGAAGGAAGAGTGGATGGATGTAGGGCGAGGGGGCAAATTGATTAGAAAGACCACCAACAATACCCCAACAAATGCCACGAAGGCGGATACAAGCTCCTCGAAGCCGGCGCTAAATCCGGCTCCGAAGACCAAGGCTCCATCCAAGCCCAAACTGTCTCCCCCGAGATCGGCGGCTGTAGTTCTTAGCCAAGGCTTAGAACTACAGCCGCCGCCGGACCGGCCGGGTCAAGACCCGGAGGCAGAAAAGCGAGGCATTACATATTACATTTATAAAACATTTTTATAAAAGAAAATACATTTCGTTAAATCTAACAGTGAAAATGAAAATGAAAATGAAAAATCTTTATTTGGTTACAAAAATATGTACAATAGTTTAGGGTTGGAATCTTCTAGTAAGTATTATAAATACTTGTGGCAGAAGATCCCGCTCTTCCTATAATAGCAATAATGTAACCATTACATAAAAGTGATTTAAATGAAAGTAAATGTACACTTTTCCTTAATTTAAATTAATTAATCTAATATGTGTGTGTATATTTGAGTGTGCGTGTGTGTGTGTGTGTGTGAGTGTGTGTGTGTGTGTGCATGTAAGTGTGTGTGTGTGTGTGTGTGAGCGCGGTCGCATGCGTGCATGTGTGTGTGTTTGTTTGAGCGTGAGAGCTAAAATATGCAAGTACATGTGTAGGTATAATGTAGTTATTTCTTTTTATTTATAACTAGTATTACACTGTATGATTGAGGAGTGCTTCTGTTTCATCATAGTTTAATTATTTTATCCATTCCATCACAACTTTTTTACATTTAAACAATTGCATAGGGTATATAGAAATAATTTTATTTATGTTATTGTATAGGTAGGCAGATTGATTTGCAAATTGCCTTTTAGCAAAGACTGACTTAGTGTAGGGCGTCACAACTACTTTATCCTTCCTTCTTCGTGTTGATGTTGCAGGTTTAAAGGGTAGAGTCTTATGTAGTTTTAAAAGTGTGTTTAAGATGTAAAGTTTCCTCATAGTAAGGAGTTCACAACCCTTGTATAATTCATTTGTGGGATATCTATAAGGTTTCGAAAACATGACTTTAAGAAGACACCTTTGACTCCTTTCAGCATCAATAAATTTAGTTTTGTTTGCTCCGCCCCATATTGGTATACAATAAGACATAACGGACTGTGCTAACGTTGTGTAAAGCTGTTTAAGTAAATCTCTGGATGCGACATGTCTTAATATCTTAAATATCCATACTAACTTTCGGATTCTATTGCTAATGAACTCAATATGTGCATGCCAGGAAAGGACATATGCCTCGATAATCACGGCAGCGGACGAGAGGGTTAACCTCGGGGAGGTGGGCATTAGCCCGGGAGCGCTCAAAATACGTTCATCAGCAACCGGGGCCCGTCTGCTTGAAATACGTGGAGAAGGGAAGGTTGAAACCGCAGACAAGTTGGCCGAAAGGCTCCGCATAGCCCTAGATGGACTGGCCAAAGTTAGTCGACCCGTGAAGCATGCTGACGTGCGTATCACGGGGTTAGATGAATTGGTCACCTCTGAAAAGGTAGCAGCGGCCATCGCTAGAACTGGGGGCTGCCCTGAGAGCCAAATAAAGGTCCTTAACATCAAATGGGGGCGAAGGGCATCGGGATCAGTGATTGCTGAATGCCCCATCACGGTGGCGGCCGCTCTATTGAAGGAGGGCAGACTACTGGTTAGTTGGAGCTCTGCGAAGGTCGATGCCCTAGAACAGCGCCCCTTGCGCTGTTTTAAGTGCATGGACCTGGACACACTAGTGCCATGTGCCCATCCGATAAATGCCGGGACAATCTGTGCTTCCGGTGCGGCAAGGAGGATCATAAAGCGGCGGACTGCGACGGGGCCGTTCGTTGCGCCTTGTGTGACGATGCGGGCAAACCCGCCGATCATTACATGGGTGGTAGGAGCTGCCATGCTGCGAGGAAAAGTGGCCAAAAGGACCCAAGCCACTGCAGTCAGGGAGGATGATCGCATCGGGCGACAGCAGGAGGCTAACCAAATGTCGGAATGAATCTGTCCCGACACAGCAGCTTCCTACAGGCGAACCTGAACCACTGCGCAGGAGCACAAGATCTTCTTCTCCAATCCATGGCGCAGTGGCAGGTTGATATGGCGGTAGCATGCGAGCCGTATTTCGTTCCTAGCCAACCTAACTGGGTGGGGGACCTCGATGGCTTGGTAGCGGTTCTTGCTGGACCAAACACAAATCTGCCACTTTTGCCTATTGCGAGATGCTCGGGGGTTGTGGCGGTGGAATGGGGCGGGTATGCCATAATCGGGGCATACTTTTCACCAAATCGGTCTCTGGCCGAGTTCGAAACGTTCCTCGACTCTGTCAGGGAAGTGGTCGAACGATCGTTCCCAAGGGCAATCACCGGAAGTCAACCTGACTCGACGTATCGCTTATCAATATACTTAATACCGTCAAATCCTCCAACTTTACCCCTCCGTCCAATCTTTGCCCAGGAAGGAAATATAACTAAGAATACCAAATTATAACTTAAATAATTACCAAATAAAATTTTGACACTATAAAGTATACATTTTCTCAGATAAATGTATTCTTAGTTATTTCCTTCCTGGGCAAAGATTGGACGGAGGCAGAGGGGTAAAGTTGGAGGATTTGACGGTACCTATTTATATTGCACGCGTTCGCTTCCACGACCTTCATATTCATTCATAACCACATTGAAATCGTACTGGTATGGGATTTTTCGATTCAGATTGATTTCCAAATTGTAGATTAAGAATTTAATGATATGATATGATATGATGTATTTATCTCACAATATACAATTTTCCCCAGAGACCAGAGACCAGAGGCCTATGTCCAACAGTGGACGTCGTTCGGCTGATATGATGATGATGATACAATTTCACTTAAAACTATTACACTTAATCAATTTTAGGAACATTAAATTGGAACTTTTTAAACACATGGGTGCGATGTTACTATTAGTTAGAGTTGGTAACTGGGTATGTCCAGGGCCAGGATCAACAACCAAGAATAGGGTTTATTTCAAAATTGAGTCCTTAGATCTTCCAGTCCTCCTATTCCGTAACTTGTTTTAAGCTCACCTCAACGCTCACCCACAATTACGAGTATACCTTGACACCGCGATGCGTAGTAATTAAGGGTAGGTAGAGGTCTAGTTTCGTAACGGGTGACCGGCGGGGTGAGTCGCATTAACGCGTAGCGAATAACAGCCCAGTTTGGCCAACTTGGGCCTAATTAGTTACTTATTATTGACGACCTCTGTAGCCTAGTTGGTAGTGACCCTGCCTACGAAGCCGGAGGTCCCGGGTTCGAATCCCGGTAAGGGCATTTATTTGTGTGATGAGCACAAATATTTGGATGTTTTCTAATATGTATTTGTATTTAAGCATTTATTTATCTATATAAGTATGTTTATCGTCGTCTAGTACCCATAGTACAAACTTTGCTTAGTTTGGGACTAGGTTGACTTGTGTAAGATTGTCGCCAAATATGTATTTATTTATTTATTGCCGTTTTCGACCAGCAGCGGCACTCAAACGTGCAAGTTTCGTTTGAGGATTGTCATTCGTATGACCGTTTTGTCTGATCGACTCCAAATAACTCTAAAGTGTATAATACTTTGTTAGGCGTTAGCTAACGCCGCATATTTGTGGTCTTACGTTCGCGGGAGCGCTCACCGGCTATCCCTCTACTAGCGCGACCTTAAGAGTCACATGACTAGAGCATCGTGCATAATACACACAACCCAGTGGGTTAGGTAATGGTAATATAATATATATAATTGAATAGGCGAACGAAGCAAGCGAAGTTCTCCGAGTCTACTGGAACAAACCAGTGTTTGTGTGTATAATATGTGTAAACTAGCTGTTGCCCGCGACTTCGTCCGCGTAGAACATTTTATTCAATTCTTTGAACCCTCTTTTAGGGGATAAATTAAAAAAAAACGTTGATGTTCATTTTCTAGTTTGTGAACAAACAAACAGTCTAAAACCAAAGTTAAAAATTTCATACTTTAAAAATGTCTTGAAATACACAAACTTTGAACCCCCTTTTAACACTCTTAGGGGATGAATTTGGAAAAACTCTGAAATTAACAAATCTCTTACTCACACTTTAAAATGTTATTGCTCTCCATTTAAAATTTGAAACCCCTTTTAAACGCCCTTAGGGGTTGAATTTTTCTAATCGCTAAAAGAACTTTTTTCGTATTGTAGTAAGTAATCTTACTACTAACTTTTAAGTCTCTAGCTCAAAAAAAGTGTTGCCCATACAAAGCTTGCCCCCTTCTTAACCCCCTTAGGGGTGGAATTTTCTAAAACTCTGAAAATACTTTATTTTATTTTAATAAGTAATCTTTCTAATAGTTTTAGGTCTAGTTCAAAAAAGAGTGTTTCCCACACAACACTGGCTCCCCTTCTTTACCCCCTTAGGGATGGAGTTTTCTAAAACGCTGAAAGTTCTTTTTTAGTATTCTAATAAGTAATCTTTTTGCAAAGTTTTAAGTCTCTAACTCAAAAAAAGTGATGCCAATGCGAAGCTTGCTCCCCTTTTTAACCCCCTTAGGGGTGGAATTTTCTAAAACGCTTTATGTTCTTTTTTTGTATTTTAATAAGTAATATTTCTACAAAGTTTCAAGTCTCTAATTCAAAAACATAAACTTTCCCTCATAAAAACTTTGCAGCCCTTTTTATCCCCCTTAGGGATGGTTTATTCCAAAACGCTGAAAGTACTTTTTTGTATTCTTATAAGTAATCTTTCTACAAAGTTTCAAGTGTCTAGCTCAGAAAATGTCTTTCCCATACAAATCTTGCACCCCTTTTTAACCCCCCTTGGGAATGTTTTTTGTAAAACGCTGAATGTACTTTTTTTCATGTTCTAATAAGTAATCTTTTTACAAAGTATTAAGTCTCCATTTCAAAAAAAATTGGATTTCCCATACAAACTTTGCACCCTATTTTACCCCCTTAGGGGTGAAATTTTCCAAAACACTGAAAGTACTTTTTTTGTCACTAATCTTTCTACAAGGTTTTAGGTCTCTAGCTCAAAAAAAAAGTTTCCCACATACAAACTTTGCACCCCTATTTTACCCTCTTAGGGGTAGAATTTTCTAAAACGCTGAAAGCACTTTATTTGTATTCTAATGACTAATCTTTCTACAAAGTTCTAAGTCTCTATTTAAAAAAAATATTGTTTTCGCCATACAAACTTTGCACCCCTATTTTACCCCTTTAGGGGTAGAATTTTCTAAAACACTGAAATTACTTTATTTGTATTCTACTATCTAATCTTTCTACAAAGTTATAAGTCTCTATTTCAAAAAAAGTAGTTTTTCCCATACGAACTTTGCACCCCTATTTTACCCCCTTAGGGGTAGAATTTTCAAAAATCCCTTCTTATCCCTAGCCCACGATATATAAGGAACCTACTGTGCAAAAATCAACTCTCTAAGATTAGTAGTTTCGGCTGTGCATTGATGAGTAAGTGAATAAGTCAGTCAGGAGTCCTGACTGACTTATTCACTCCTGAGTCCATGTTCATGTCCTGACTCAGGACATAGGCATTTATATATATATAGATGTTTGTTCGACGATTAACTCTTTATCTACCTGTCGATATGATGGGAACGTCGTGAAATTTGGAAGGCGAATTAGTGAGACATTTTTTTTTTAGTTAGAGCATGAGACAATCGGTCAATTGCCGAGATACATGTGGTTGTTTTGTTTTAAACGAGTATTTCGCGAGTTCACATGTTGGGACTCGGTTATAAAACTGTAAGGTACTAGAACTGTAACCAGGATAGCTCCGGTGCGTTCATTAGGAAATTCTTGTGTGTTCCGCGCATTACACCGCAGATGTGGCCACCGTGGAGATTTTAGTGGATAGGATAGGAATGGGTTGGAATGGGTATGGGCATACCACCATCGTCCTGAGTGCCTGCTTGGCACACACGTTCGTGCCCAGGCCATGGAGCGAAGTCAAGGTCATCTTCATACCGAAACCAGGTAAAGGAGATTACACGGACCCCAAATCCTTTAGACTAATAAGCCTAACCTCCTTCTTGCTGAAGTCGTTGGAAAGGATCTGTGACAGACATCTGAGAGAGAGAGCGCTAGAGAGGGCACCCCCCTGCATCAGAATCAACATGCCTACAGTTCAGGTAAATCAACAGAATCAGCGCTTCACGCAGTGGTTACCAAGGCCGAAGTCGCGATCAAAAACAAGACTAGATTTAGGCACCTTCATTGACATCGAGGGAGCCTTCGACAAGACTAAATTCACCAGCATAACCGCAGCACTGGGAAGGCATGGAGTGAATGCGGTTATGATTAAATGGATACACAACATGTTAAGTCAAAGGGTCATTAGGCTCGGGGAAGACAAAACAAAGCAAGCACAAGTAGCGAAGGGATGCCCCCAGGGAGGCGTCCTCTCACCACTACTCTGGAACATGGTGGTTAACGACTTAATCACCAAGCTAAACAACAGTCATCACTAGACCATCGGGTATGCTGACGACATTACAATACTCACCAGCGGCATCCATGCAGGTACAGTGTGCGATGTCACTCGCTCCGCACTCGCCGTAGTGGAACGCTGGTGCAAAGACAATAAACTAACAGTCAAACCAAGGAAGACCGAGCTGGTAATGTTCACCAACAAACGGAATCTGGGGACCTACCGCCTGCCCAGACTGTTCAATACAGAACTCCAATTGTCAACAGAGGTAAAGTACTTGGGTGTAATACTCGATGCCAAACTTAATTGGAGCAGTCATCTCCACTTATAATAAATCTCTAAATTAAAAAAAGAATCAGCCAGTTTGAAACTAAGCTTTGCGCGGTTCGAATGTTCTCAGCATCCCATGAACGGAAAAATATGAAACATTTTATATAGGTACATTATTATTCTAGCTGCAACTTAGGATAGTTTTTATCCGACTGCGACAGTTAATTAATTTTCCGAAATATACGACTTCATTTAATTTTTCATTTATTTTTATTGAAATCAAACGCTGCTCCAACTGTCAGCTATAAGAACCGTCAAATTTTCGTCAAAATGGCGGAATTGCTTTGCCTTTCACTTATTAATAATTTAAATCCCGTCTACGATAGACCTTTACAAGACAAATGCTAAAATATAAACCATAAAAAAATATTCGATTCTGATATGAGAACTTATATGCGCAAATGTCGTTTTATGTCGTAATTTCAATAAAAGAAATCAACAAATTTGAACAATATAATTAACACGAATTTGTTTTTTTTGAATGACAATGGCACGAGCTCGGCGCATTCAGCCAAAGTACCTGCGGCGCTACCACGAAAACCGATACTCAATGTTCATATATTTGCATCCCTGTCACTCGAGTATGGTTAGTGCGATAGAGATAGAGATACCCGAATATTTTCGAATTCCGAAGTTCGTGGTTATAGCTCAGGAATCGAAAATATGGTAAATAATCATAATGTATTTTCTCGAAAAAGAATTTAAAATAAATATAGTCAAATGGAGAAAAAAACAAAGCAAGAGGTTATATAGGTAATGATTAAGTTATAAGAGTCCAAATAATTAAGAGGGGGTATGTTCTGCCCCTTTTCCGCAAAACGCACCTTCATATGAAACGATTGTTTTTTACTATGACGCTCGAGTATATTGACGTCACAGTCCCTCATCGTTTTCTCACTCTAACAAGCGACATTAAAACGGATGTAACTTCATAGTTTTTTGAGATATTTGAATGGGAGTTTCATTATCTTCTATTTATTTATACATAATAAATGCCTATGTCCTGACTGACTTATTCACTCAATCACTCACTCACTCACTCATCAACGCACAGCCGAAACTACTAATCTTAGAGAGTTGATTTTTGCACAGTATGTTGCTTTTATAACGTGGGCTAGGGATAAAAAGGGATTTTTGAAAATTCTACCCCTAAGGGGGTAAAATGGGGGTGCAAAGTTTGTATGGGAGAACCTTTTTTTTTTGAGCTATAGACTTAAACTTTGTAGAAAAATTAGTTATTAGAATACAAATGAAACACTTTCAGCGTTTTGGAAAATTCCACCCCTACGGGGGTAAAATAGGGGTGCAAGGTTTGTATGGGGGAAACATTTTTTTTTTAAATAGAGACTTAAAACTTTGTAGAAAGATCAGTCATTAGAATACAAATAAAGAACTTTCAGGGTTTTAGAAAATTCTACCCCTAAAGGGGTAAAATAGAGTGCAAAGTTTGTATGGGAAAAACTACTTTTTTTTAAATAGAGACTTCAAACTTTGTAGAGAAATTATTCATTAGAATACAAATAAAGTACCTAGATTCAGTGTTTTAAAAAAATCTTCCCCTAAGGGAATAAAATAGGGGTGCAAATTTTGTATGGGGGAAACAATATTTTTTTTGAATAGAGACTTAAAACTTTGTAGAAAGATTAGTCATCAGAATACAAATTAAGTACTTTCAGCGTTTTAGAAAATTCTACCCCTAAAAATAGGGGGCTAAAATAGGGGTGCAAAGTTTGTATGTGGGAAACTATTTTTTTTAGCTAGAGTCCTAAAACTTTGTAGAAAGATTATTTAAATACAAAGAAAGTACTTTCAGCGTTTTGGAAAATTTCACCCCTAAGGGGGTAAAATAGGGTGCAAAGTTTGTATGGGAAAAACATATTTTTTTTTAATAGAGACTTAAAATTTTGACGAAAAATTACTTATTAGAACATGAAAAATACTACATTCGGCGTTTTACAAAAATCATTCCCTAAGGGGGTTAAAAAAGGGTGCAAGGTTTGTATGGGGAACACTTTTTCTGAGCTAGACACTTAAAACTTTGTAGAAAGATTACTTATAAAAATACAAAAAAAGACTTTCAGCGTTTTGAAAATATCTATCCCTAAGGGGGATAAAAAGGGGTGCAAAGTTTTTATCAGGGAAAGTTTATGTTTTTGAGTTAGAGACTTGAAACTTTGTAGAAAGATTACTTATTAAAATACAAAAAAAGAACACAAATCGTTTTAGAAAATTCCACCCCTAATAGGGTTAAAAAGGAGAGCAAGCTTTGCATGGGCAACACTTTTTTTTGAGTTAGACTTAAAACTTTGCAAAAAGATTACTTATTAGAATACTAAAAAAGAACTTTCAGCGTTTTAGAAAACTCCATCCCTAAGGGGATCCTTAAGATCCTTAAGAAGGGTAGCCAGTGTTGTGTGGGAAAATTTTTTTTTTTCTAGACTTAAAACTATTCAAAATGTTACTTATTAAAATTAATAATAAAGTACTTTCAGAGTTTTAGAAAATTCCACCCCTAAGGGGGTTAAGAAAGCTTTGTATGGGCAACACTTTTTTTGAGCTAGAGACTTAAAAGTTTACGAAAAAAATTCTTTCAGCGATTAGAAAAATTCAACCTCTAAGGGGGTTTAAAAGGGGGTTCAAATTTTAAATGGCGAGCAATAAAATTTTAAAGTGTGAGTAAGAGATTTTTAACTTCGGTCTTATTCTGTACGTTAAAAGACTACAAAACTGATTTCAGAGTTTTTCCAAATTCATCCCCTAAGAGTGTTAAAATTGGTTCAAAGTTTGAGTATTTCAAGGCATTTTTAAAGTATGAGATTTTTACCTTTGGTTTTAGACTGTTTGTTCACAAACTAGAAAATGAACATCAACTTTTTTTTAATTATCCCCTAAAAGAGGGTTCAAATTTTGTATTGAGAGAAATCATTTTCTAAGACGATAAAAAGTTCTACGCGGACGAAGTCGCGGGCAACAGCTAGTCTAGACAATAAAATCCAAAAAGCTACAGTCGTCTTCTGGCAGTGCCGTAGAATGGTAGGTAGGACCTGGGGACTAAACCCCAAGATCACTCTATGGCTTTAGGCAGTAATCCGACCAATAGTAAGCTACGGTGCCATAGTGTGGTGGCCTCGTACCACGCTAACCACGGTCGAAGTTAAGGTTAGTTTAGTATTTAAACATGTTGCTACACCCTAGTAGGGTCCATGTCTGTACTGATTAATTTTAAGAACATCCTGTAAATACCATGGTTGCAGCAAATAAATGAATATGAATATGAAGCTAAACTACAACGCCTCCAGAGACTGGCCTGCATGGTGGCAAGTGGCTGCATGAGGACTACACCGACTGCAGCCCTGGAAGCCATCATGGACATTCCACCGCTTCACATTTTCATCAGGCAAGAGGCTCTGGCAGCAGCCATAAGGCTCAAAAGACAACATCTCTGGAGACCGCCCAGGGTTCCACACACCGAAATACTCTACGAGGCTGTAGGTAGGGAACTCCTTATAGAGGCAACTTCAGACATTATTCCCAGGCAGTTCGTCTTTGACAAAAAGTACAAAGTGGAACTATACGAAACCCCCCAGGAAGGACTTAACCCCAGAGAGTTAAGAATCTTCACGGACGGGTCCAAGACAAGGTCAGGCACCGGATCAGGAGTATTCTCGGAGGACCTAAATATACATATTTCGACACCATTAGGGACCCACAACACCGTCTTCCAGGCAGAGTGTATGGGCATAATAATGGCTGCTCATGCAATCGCCTCCAGGGAGGTAAGGGCACATCCGCATACTTTCTGACAGTCAATCCGTACTGCAAGCCCTGCAAGGTCACGCAACAACATCTGGGCTGATACACGAGTGCCACAAGATCCTATCAGAGGTATGTAATGACAGCGACATAACCCTGCAATGGATCAAAGGGCACAGCAATTCACGCGGTAACGATGCAGCGGATGCACTGGCTAGAGAGGGTTCAGAGTCAAGAGCTGTAGGACCGGAACCCACAATTCCTCTACCCTCTGCATGGCTGCGGAGCACACTGCGACTAAACACCAAGGTAGAACACCAAAAACATTGGAACACCCTAGGAACCTGCAGGCAAACCAGGGAGGCCCTCCCAAAAATCAACCCCGGATTGTCAAGGAAGCTAAAGCAGTTAAAGAGGCCGGAACTCCGTCTTCTGACAGGAGCAATAACTGGTCATGCACTACTAAACAAACATCTATTTACTTTAGGTGTTACAGACAGTCCTCTCTGCAGAGCTTGCATGGAAGAGGACGAGACAGCCGCCCACGTCATCCTGACATGTCCTGGAGTGGCGGAATACAGGGCAAAACACCTCGGAACACCGGGGTCACTACCGGAGGCCGTCGGCAACATAAAGGCAACATAAACATAAACAGTAGTGCCAAAACCCCTACGCAAAATAGGCGCATTTATGACGTCGAGTTGCGGAAACCCAGCCCGCGTACAACCTATAACCTATAATATGGGTATGGGCATAGCCCAATCATCCACCGATGGCCGGGTGCTTAACTGGTTCGTCGGCACGCATATCGTAAAGAGCGTCATGTGTTAGTTATTTGGGACCATTTATATAGAGTGTATGTCTAGGAGTAGAGAGAGAGCAGCCATAGCACGGTATAACAACAGCATATTTATAGGTGTGCTCACTGCCGATACACACAGAAGCATGTTTCATATAAATATCATTTTGTTTCATAATATACATATGATAATTGAAATATTGTGTAATGTATAATCTAAACCGGCTTGGAAATAATGCCCAAAGCTCGCCCACTGCGTTATCTCCGCTGCGGCTTCATTGTGATCTACTTCTCACGTGCGTACATCCCGCCTGCGCGCACGCAACGAACTGCGAAATGCCCTTCAACAGCTTATAACTCACTCTTCTGACCGCGAAATAATTTTGCCGTTTATAGGTAACTGTTTTTTGTCACCAACAACCTTTGCAAAAATATTATTAAGTCGTTTTTTTTGTCGTGTAAAAATCTGCAAACCAAGTTCCCAGCTCTCGGGGAGGTCTGGATTAAAATGTGTTATTTCTACTTACTAAAAACTCCACGTCAACTGCCAATGTTTGTTTAATAGGATTTGCAGTATTTGCACATGTTGTTGCGGTACTTATTCGTATCATTTAAAAAACCGAATTAATTACATTTTTGCTATTGATTTTCAAACCATTTCATTGTCATACCATACTAGTTGCTAGGCTCTTGTTTTTGTAACGATTTCCAAGTCCTTAACACTTTCTTGAGCTTTTCCTCTGACAGCCTGATAGGTACCTACTTACGACATTATACGAAGGTATAGCGATTTAACTTTTGTCTACTACTTTCAGCATATCTCAATAAGTAGGGCTGTTATTAAACGAACATGCACCTCACCGCACCAATCACGCCTAACGAAACTATTAACTCTACGCTTAGTTAATACGAATCGCGGCGTCAAATGTTAGTGGGTGACGGGTGAGTGAGATAAAAAACCGGCCAAGTGCGAGTCGGACTCGCGCACGAAGGGTGCCGTACCATTATCTATAAAAAAACTATTTTATTCTCTGTTTTTAGTATTTGTTGTTATAGCGACAACAGAAATACTTCATCTGTGAAAATTTCAGCTCTCAAACTATCACTGTTGTTGAGATACAAACGGACAGACAGACGGACAGTGGAGTATTAGTAATAGGGTCCCGTTTTACTCTTTGAGTACGTAACCCTAAAAACCTGTTACAGAATAGCAAAGCCCTTATACTATAAACAAATTGTTAACTGAAATCAGTCTAGTTAAACGATCGTGACAAGTTTGCACACTCCGTTTTCCATGGCCGGCCACTGTTGCGGCATGACAACAATAACCATAAAACGGTTGTAATTTTTGCCCTAATTACATCACGAAATTAACTTCACAATCATCGACTATTTGTTCAGACTGATAAAGGAGTTAAGGCTATTAACTTTCGAGAAAATAATGTAGTGTCCTTCCAACCAGTAAAAATAATAAGTGCTGTGAGAGTCGAAAGGTAAATGGCGTAAACGAAAATATGTTTTTGTTACTTTCTTTGCACAAATAATTTCAAAGCCTTCACTCTTACGAAGAATCTTTGAGAAAATGCTCCAAAAATAAGTAAAATACTAATGTATCTATAGACGCTGAATAAATAACATGTATGCATGCATGGCGCACGTTCAACCATTCACATTCTATCGTTCACTTCACTTCATCCGATTTACTTTGATGCAATCGATCGCAATCGGCTCGGCTGATGCGTCAGATGAAGTCAGTATTAGGCTTTACGCAATAGAATCATTATTTTAATCGAAATACGTCGAATAGCATGTGGTAGCCTTGTACCAGTTGATGAGGCAAACCACCATGATCATGTACGATCTGCACTCAAATGATGTTACAATATTTCCGTGTCGAGATGAGCAAAAGGGCTTTGTGTAAGTAAGGTCCATGATATGATACATCTCTATGTAGTTATATAGTATGTAACACAGTATTTAACCACTTAAACTATGGGTGAGAAACAAGTGTAGGTACCTAATGTCATATATCTTGTTAACATGCACCAGTTACTAAAGGACTGCATAAATTGCACGGACTTATGGTCCTTTCAACCGGATATTGTTAAGTTAAACGGTACCGAAAATACTTTTCTAAGTACTAAGAACTATGAGATATATGAAATATAGTTAGTTTCTCTTTTGAATTTCGACTGTCTACGTTATGAAACTTACCTACTTTTTTGGCTATGCATTCACATTAACCTCGCTAATTTTAGTAGGTAACCATTTTGTATGCATGCACGTGACTATGTTATATCAGAGCGCAAAGAGTATACGTGTGTAACTGAGTAAGATGGTATGTATACTAACTTAAAGTGTGTGGTTAGCTGGTATGTTTATATATAAGTTAATAAAGCTTTGTTCTCGAATTCCGATATATCAGGCATTTGTTTAAAAAAATAAGTCAAGCAGAACATTCGTTATAATTTTGAACTTAATTTTTGCATCCTATCTGTCTTAGTACAACTACATATATGTATATAGTCTCTATATATACTTACCACGCTCAAAGGCAGTTTACCTAAGATCGTAAATCAAAACTCGCCATTATCCTTAACATTACATGACACAATCTATGATCCAGCAAGTCGGTAAAAGGACATTCAGGCCTAATTGAATTACAGCTGTTTGAAATATGTATTGTTTGTACGTATATCAGATATGCTTGTGGCCACATATGTTGCCCACGCGCACCGAGGTGGGCGGATCTAGCGCATTGCGCAACCTGTGCACGACCGCCTAGGGACACCATTACAAATCAAATTGGCAGACAATTTCGCGAACACGGTGGATGAAGCGGGGATCATGCCTGTCAACGTAAAACACGATCACAAACATGATTGAAGCGTGCCGCCGTTGGAATTTGGTTTTGCAAAACTTTGTTCACGAATTGTGAGAAATAACAGTTGGAATGTTCACATTTTATCGAAATTCCAAACATGGTAACCCTGATCTCTCAGATTCCAGACAAGGCTAGCAGACAACGCCGGCTAATTGGCTAATATAGTCACACATATTAATGATCCTGCCACACTGTGTGTTGTTATGGCTATTGAAAGCGCCTGCACTACCAGACACTACCTACCAACATTCTTTGAATAGGACTAATTTGTCTGAGATAATTAATTATGTTATCATTCACGCCTGGCTAAACATATGAAGTTGGAGAATAATGCGGTTAAAAGTTCGCTGCATTGAAAGATTCGTAACATTTAGGGTAAATCAAACAAATGAATTTGGACGACTTTGGCCTTAGAAAGCATACTGATTTATTAATTATTTTAATTAAAGTACTAGTTACATCAATAAAATTGTAAAAAGACTGACCAGATAAATTAAAATACTCGTATTGTTTCTTAAAACTTCAATTTATGAATGAACTGTGGTAATTTTTATTGATGAATTATTTATTCATTGATTAAAACGTTTACATGACATTACAGTTTGACAACCAATGCATCACAAAACATGCTAACAATTAAAAATTATATTTCACAATAATAAATAACAAACAAATTATATTGTAACAGTAGAGCACCTATATCATCCTATCGCCTCACATCAGAATCTCAAGTAATTATGATTTCTAGGTAAATTGTAAAAGGAATGAACCCGTTAAACTGATGCTTATTATGCGGTATCATTACACTTAATGTTCATTGCGTGCGTGGGTAATGAGAAGATAATATAAACCAGTCTAAAGTAACATGATTTTCGCCTAAAGTGTTTTATCTTAACTTGAATCTAAATAACCGATTAATCAAGTTACCTACTCACATTGGAGGCTACTTATAATTCAGCTGTTGCGTTTTATAGTAGTCCATGAATTCTAATAATGTGTGCATCCCAGCTAATGTGATACGAGTCAAAATTTGGGGTTATTAAAATGCACAAGTGCACTTACGAAATTCAAGTACCTACGAACAATAAAGATGTCTATCACTGGCCAAATGTGCGCAGATATCTTATTTGGCAATGTAACGTGTTAAGTCATACACCGCATACACGATCAACACATGTTCGATCTCCGTGGCGTTAATCCTACGTCTAATTAGGCTTTATTTCAGCAACTTTTTAAGAAGCTGATACGATCTGTACATGCTCGCGAGCTGTCAGAAAGGTGTGGCTCCAGGGTCGGTCGTGCCGATGCGTACCACCGATAAAGTTTCCTTATAGTTGAAGGGATAAGATCACCATTAAGTTGGAAGTGACCTTGTCAGAATACTATGGCGTGGCGGGTCCTATAAATCATCCTTTGCTTATTAATAATCTTCAATTAGCAATGAGATAAATTAATCAATTACTAGTGAGTAGCATCACGAACAAGGAGTATCCATACTCCATTTTTAAATAAACATCTGATAAGAATGATAAATATAATTTTGTCAAAGCATTTAAAAAAAAAATTAAGACAGACTCGTATGTAACACCAGAAGTTTAGTTTATTAAATCTCATTATATAAATTTCACATAAGTACAGTTATACAGTTCATATTACTTTTCATATAGCGATCGTCTACATAATTACGCAATTTACTATTTAGGAATATTTCATTTCATCTCGTAGGTACACAATGGAAAACATGTCAAATGTCTACTTTCCTAAAAAAATGTATTTAGTCCGTCAGTTAGATTATTAGGTAACAAAAATTATTGACCACGTATTTTTCTTTTCAAACAAAAAATGATGAAGATAAAGCCCGTTAAAGTTCCTTGTGACTTCACATTATGGTACACTTTTTATCATAATGTGACGTCACACGGAACTTCAACGTGCTATAATCTTCATCATTTTTTGTTTGATTGACGAAAAAAAAATACATGTCCAATATTTTTCGATAATCTAGCTGACGGAATAAAACGTCATGCTCCCTGGCAGAACCACCTTAGTTTTCATAAATTCCATATACTTATGGAAACAATCTATATCTATAACCAATAAAAAAAACACTAAATAATATACACTATATTTACAATCAATAAAAAAAATATGTCAACAGTTTCACTGCAAATCATATCCCTTTGTGGTTCTGCTGGGAAGATGCTCCCCGAGAACCACCATTATATTTTTATTACTATGCACATTATAAGCACATACAAGACACCAAATAATTCTATAATCATATCGCTTTGTGGAATTACAGTGAATCTATTGATATAGATTTTTTTTATTGATTGCAGTATTATATAGACATAGTGTAGATTTTTTTCCATATATTGGAATTCATTAAAACTAAGGTGGTTCTGCCAGGGAGCATGGCGCGCGTGGCCCAATTATAAGAATAAAGAAATAATAATAAAAAATAACAATACGGTCATACCTGGATACAGGTATGACCGTATATTAAATAAAATAAAATAAATCATGTCACCAATAAAAAAGTTACAAATAATACTACTAGTAATTGCAGTACCAGTGTGTAAGTGTACTTCCACTTCAGCCCAATTTTGGCAAGACGAGCAAGCGGGTCTTTCAGGGTGCGGCCTTGGGTTTTTCACTGCAGCAATCAATCATAAAAATTGCAATGCTGACAAATGCTTCAAGTTCTGTCACCATATATCACGCCCTGTCCGTTGTCTAGACGCGTTGCGAAATCAAGAACAGCATGTATGGATAGCGCTTGACCTAAAACCTTTTTACAATGCTCTATTTTATTTCACATCGGAGGAAAAAAGTTGACTGCCATAAAATCAATTGCGATTAACCGATCTAGAAAAAGGATAATGTGTCCGCTAAGAGTTTTTATATAACTAAGCGGAAATAATTTAAGAGCTACTTTTAATGATAGTCGTAGCTAATTGATCATCTGATTACCTAATTAAATTTCGGCATCATGAACCGAAGATCACAAATCTAATCAGTTGACGCGGCTGATGTAACTAAAAGAGTGTCGGCATTATACCTTAATGTCCTTAATACATATAAAACTCCTAATAGGTACATGATAAATTAGGTAGGTAGGTAGGTACTTACTTACACATTCGTTTATGTGCAACTGTGCACTTTCGAGCATTGGTGTTTCCTTAATGTTATTTATTTTCCATGCAGCAATATTTGCACGTAGGTTTGTGCAACAATCTTTGAACAACTCATTAAATTCAAATATAGTTTACGACATCTTTATGTTCTTGACTTGGGAACTGGGTCTACATGTTCGTAACTGGGTGAATACAAGATAAGTTCAACTTAGAAAAGTTGAAAAACCCCCAACATTTTAATTTCAAAGTTCAATATCTCAAAAACGGCTAAACCGATTTTGTTGAAACGTAGTTAAGAACCATCTCGATCTTTCGGATTAAAAAAACCGCATTCAAATCGATCCATTCGTTTAGGAGCTACGATGCCACAGACAGACACACACACACACACACACACACACAGAGACAGACAGACACAGAGACACGTCAAACTTATAACACCCCTCTTTTTCCGTCGGGGGTTAAAAAGGACCGAAAAAATTGATAGAAATCAAATGTTGAAAGCAGATTCGTTAAGAAAAGACGTCAATAATTTGTTGAAGAGAGGTAGAAGTTTACATAAGTAAAGACAATACAAGAAAGTTGTAAATAAAATGCTGCCCAATGGGACATGCCTTAGGTACGCACGTGCAGCCAAGGACTCTCAAATTATCGTTTTAAGATCTTATTTGGTACCTACATGTTGATTTTACTAAACCGGAGTCAACCGAGATCGTATGTGAGATAAGCTGAGACTTGAATTGCGTGTAGGGCTGCTTAGTTCACTATCGATGACTCTATTAGATATGGGAGGCGTTGAAAACCTTATGCTTTAAGAGTTCAGTTCAGACCATCAGGCTAACTCTGGTCTTAATTCAGAACGGTAAATACCTATTGATTGTTGGTGGTTAGTTCCATATACCTACAGCGTGTAACGGAACGACGGGCCTTCCCGCAAGAGGGGATTATTTAGAGTTAGTTTAGTACGTACTTACGTAAAAACAAATCGCGATTTTTTTTTACTTTTATATGGAGCGTTGGCTGATGTGTGGTGTGACGAAAATCAATCCCATCGCCTTGCGTGGTATGGGCATATTATGCGGAGGGATGACAGTCATGTGACCAAAATAGTCTTAGGTATGAACGTGGAGGATTGGAAGAAACGAGGTAGGCCAAGGAAAAGGTGGATGGACTGTGTGAGAGAGGATATGAAGAGGAAGGAAGTAAGTGACGAGATGACGAGTGACAGGGAGGTATGGAAGAAAAGGACATGCTGCGATGATGATGGAGCGTTGGCCGACTGGGGCGACCTGCTCTATAAAAAAGTAAAAAAAAAAATCGCGACAAAAAAAAATCTTTTGGTTTTTACGTACGTACTAACGCTTAATAATCCCCCTCTTGCGGGAAGGTCCGTCGTTCCGTTACACGCTGTATTGTCAGCAGGTGTGTATATTTCAATAGGTGTGTCCCAAAGAGTGCCATAATAACCGGTCCTGCGCCACCCGCATCCAGCGGACTTCCGCGACCTCTATCAGGTCATCAGTCCAGCTTAATTGTAACCCCCCTTCCCCCCACCCAGACACCCCCTGTCTACCCCTTCCGGTACGTGGTCGCCACTCGCCACTCGAGAACTTTCTGTCCTTTCTTTCCTTGGAGGAGGCCTATCGAGCACTGGACTCTGTTACTGTTGACTCTGTTACCCCCAAATAATAGCTGTTTTACCCCCTTAGGTTCGGGACCGATGAACTATTTGATTAACCAGTCCATGTAACAGCAGTGTTCTAAACCCACTACTGTGATGGTGATTTTCGATTTCCTTCCACAGATAGGTCCATTCATGGAATAATAACTAGATCGCCTACTAGAAATCTGATATCTAACGTAGCAAATAGAATCCCTTTTATGGATATTATTTAGACCAATTAAATTCATATAGCTAAAGGCGTTTTCACGCCAATCAAGGTTCAATCTATTTTATTAATATCGCTTATATACTTAATAGGTGTTTCAATATCGCTTTTGCGATAAATTATCCAATTTAGTACGGTCACATGAGCTACAGTGTCATTTAACATAACTAGCTAAATCTTGCGAGTACGCCTACGAAAATGTATTTTGAAATTGTGAGACTAATACCTTACAGTTTTATACTGTACAGTCACGTCTATAAATATGTAGTCTTTTACGAACGTATGTTAGTGGGATAAAGTTGAAAATTGGATACATACCTATTTTACGAACGTATGTTAGGTTAGTGGGATAAAGTTGAAAATTGGATACATACCTATTTTTAGAGCTGACCGTACACATAGTGTAAGTAGGTACCATTTGGAGCCAAGCTCTGCGAAAGACTAAAATTACAAATAGATAATAAAAATATTTCAGTTAAATACCTAGATTATAAGCAGAATAGTATTTTTCACAATCGTGTTATAATAGACAACTTTTTAGTCGAGTACCGTGTTTAGGCCACGAAGCTTGCTGAGTGGCCTAAGTAAGGTACGAGATTAAAAAGCTTGATTATAACACTATTGTGAACAATACTTTTTGTACGATTTCATTAAAATTAATTTTCTACGAGTCAACTGAACTAATTAAACAAACTCGATACTGTTGAAACGAAGTGCAGCCTATCGCTCGTACGCTCGTTGATATCTTAAAAGACATGAACGAGCGTACGACATCAACGAGTAAACTCAATAATCAAAGCGATTCTATTGATCCCATTCATTACAGTTCGGTAAAGCAGCCACGTCATTGGTCGAATTTATTTTAGTTCTATTTTCAAATTTTTTTCGGTTGTCTGGAGCGTATCGAAACAGTTATTTCGATTGTTTCGACAGTAACATGGACTACAACTATGAAAAGAGTGACGTTGCAGTATTATCTACGAGATCTTAATACACAGATTTTAATCGACGAGTACAAAAATAAGTTTTTAGCTCTCGCAATAAAAAGGTTTACCTACTATTTCATTGAACTCTTACATATACAAAAGTGCAACATCCATTCGGCTGGCTGGACTCACTCTTTGACCTTTTTTAGGGTTCCGTAGTCGACTAGGAACCCTTATAGTTTCGCTTTGTCTGTCCGTCCGTCCGCGGATAATCTCAGTAACCGTTAGCACTAGAAAGCTGAAATTTGGTACTAATATGTATATCAATCACGCCGCCGCCGACAAAGCGGTAAAATAAAAAAAGATTTTTTTATTTTGATTAGGGTACCTCCCCTGATACGTAACATGGGAAGTGTTTTTTTTTTCATTTCAACCCTAACGTGTGATATATTGTTGGATAGGTATTTAAAAATGAATAGGGGTTTGCTAATAGTATTTTTCACAATCGTGTTATAATAGAGAGCTTTTTAGTCGAGTACCGTGTTTAGGCCACGAAGCTTGCTGAGTGGCCTAAGTAAGGTTAAAAAGCTTGATTATAACACTATTGTGAACAATACTTTTTGTACGAGTTCATTAAAATTAATTTTCTACGAGTCAACTGAACTAATTAAACAAACTCGATACTGTTGAAACGAAGTGCAGCCTATCGCTCGTACGCTCGTTGATATCATAAAATATATGAACGAGCGTACGACATCAACGAGTAAACTCAATAATCAAAGCGATTATATTGGTCCAATTCATTACAGTTCGGTAAAACAGCCACGTGATTGGTCGAATTTATTTTAGTTCTATTTTCAATTTTTTTTCGGTTGTCTGGAGCGTATCGAAACAGATATTTCGATTGTTTCGACAGTAACATGGACTACAACTATGAAAAGAGTGACGTTGCAGTATTCTCTATGAGATCTTAATACACAGATTTTAATCGACGAGTACGAAAAATATTTTTTTGATAATGTTAATATTTTCGGATATAATCGCTCCAGAAGTAAAAAAAAATGTCCCCCCCCCCTCTAACTTTTAAACCATAAGTTTTAAAAATATGAAAAAAATCTCAAAAGTAGAACTTTATAAAAACTGTCTAGGAAAATTATTTTGAACTTGATAAGTTGATTAGTTTTTGAAAAAAATTACAAAATAATTTCACACACTTACTGTGACGGACGAAAAACTACGGAACCCTACACTCAGCGTGGCCCGATTTTTCTTATTGTATTTTTAGGGTCCCTCAAGTCAAAAAGAAAAAGCAACCTATACTATAGGATTACACCTACTTCGTTGTCCGTTTCACCATTCATATCTTTCTCAATCGTAGTAGGTATCAAAATACATCTGACGTACAGACACACCTACAGAACTTATTTTCGGTAGGTATGTACTATACTATAGCGTCGATCACTCACTGGGTGCGGCCTGTGCACCTGAATCTATCGCCTGCCCGTAGGTACCCGATATTACACACTCTTAATCAGAATCAGAACACGTTACCTTTGATTACCACAGACTGGATTGGGTATATTGATATTGCTGTAACAAATGCGTTAGTACAGGACATAATATTATTATTTAGAGACCGCTTTGACAGGTTATATTCATGCAGGCAATTATATCATGTTCTAAAAGTTATGACTATTAGAAGGTTTCCACTTTTCATACCATATCAAAAAATTAGAAAGATACAAATGATATTTTTTATATTCAGAATAAGTTAAGCAGTAACAATTACTTTTTAAATAATATGCCAGAAGATATACACACAAGTGTCCTTGCAGACAAAAAGTCGTGCAAGATCGCATTAAAAAGATTCTATCTAACGAGAACAGACAGCGAGGTGTAGTTGCTGGAGTTTAAATACAATACCTACATAATAATAATATATTGTAATTACCTATATTAGGATCATGATATTACTGTTGTGAGCGTTGCGATACATTCGCGTCACGCATAAACCTTAACCAGGTTTCTGTACGCGTCTATTAATTTTGTACTGTATCTTTTTTCTTTTAATATGAATAAAAAAAAATAAAAAATAAAAAAAAATTGTTCACACATTTAAAAAAAGTCGTACCCAATGAACCCGTGACAGCCGATGAATCTGGATCAGAAAACGTTTTTCAACCTTTTTCATGGCGCGACCCCCCTAGAGTAAGAAACACTGATATATCGTATATAGCTCGCCCTACTGTCCCGTATTTAGCGACTTTTATGCTTCGGTAGTTCTAGGTTATAGCCTTCTAGGTAGTGCTTGGACAATCTCTGATATTATTGTACTGTTAGTAAATCTAAATATATAAAAGAAGAAACTGACTGACTGACTGACTGACTGACTGATTAACAACGCACAGCTCAAACCGCTGGTTCTAAAGATTCCAAATTTGGCTCGTAGGTTCCTTATAAGGTCTAGGGGTGCACTAAGAAAGGATTTCTCAAAATTCATCCTGAAAGGGGGTGAAATGGGGGTCCAAAGTTTGTATGGGGAAACAAGATTAGTCCGACTATTTTATTCGAAACTTCACACGAGTATTCCTAACGATAAATGAGTAAATACGTGTTTCAGGATTTTTGAGAATTCCACCCCTAAAAGGGGTAAATGTGGTGACAAAATCTGAAAATCAACATGGGTATTGTTTCTATGGTTTTTCGGGTCGCTGATTACGAAACAAAAAACGATTTTAAAATCCAACGTGGCGGACGTGAAATACCATCTCCCTGTTGGGGTGCGATGGGGTTGAAATGTCTAAATATATTGATATTTAGTGTCGTTTTTATGGTTTTTTGTGACGTTAATTACGAAAATGGCATCGATTTTGAAATTTAATGTTGTGGACATGAAAATTCTTCAAAATATTTAGAGGGATGGTGGTGTGGTGTGGGGGAAACTACCTGCATCCGTAATTAATTAGTACATGCAAGGTGCTGCACGAAGGTGGTTGTCTGCTTGCTTTCGATAAGTTTAGGTTTGCATTGTGAAATGCAGAAAATCGTTAGTACCTACATACATATATCTACCTACTTACGTTCCTAGTTATTCATTTGATAACATGTAATATAATTGATAAATATTAAGCACATAATATTCTGTGTATGCATTAATTAACGTTACAAAATCTTCTTTTGCAGCCAGAAATTACATTTCTAATAAAGGGGTTAAATAGGGGTGCAAAGTTTGTATGGAGAAAACTTTATTTTCTGAGCAAGAGACTTCAAAATTTGTGAAAAGATTAATTATTAAAATACAAATAAACCACTTTCAGCGTTTTGGAAAATTCTGCCCCTGGGGGTTAAAAGCGGGTGCAAATTTTGTATAAGAGGAAACTTTTTTTTAGCAAGAGACTTAAAACTTTGTAGAAAGAATACTTATTAGAATACAAATAAAGTACTTTCAGCGTTTTGGAAAATTCCACCCCTAAGTGGGTTAAAACGGGGTGCAACATTTGTAAGGAGGATTTTTTTTATTTTAGCTAGAGACTTAAAACGTTGCAGAAAGCTTACTTATTAAAATTAAATTAAAGAACTTTCAGCGTTTTGAAAAAATCCACCCCTAAGGGGGTTAAAAGGGTTGCAATGTTTGTATGAGGAAAACTATTTTTGAGATAGCAGCTCAAAAGTTTGTAGAAAGATTACTTATTGAAAAACAAAAAGTACTTTCAGCGTTTTAGAAAATTGCACCCCTAAGGGGGTTAAAAGGGAGTGCAACATTTGTATGGAGGCAACGTTTTTTTTAGCAAGAGACTTAAAACTTTGTAGATAGCTTACTAATTAAAATACAAATAAAGAACTTTCAGCGTTTTAGAAAATTTCACCCCTAAGGGGGTTAAAAGGGAGTGCAACATTTGTATGGACGCAACGTTTTTTTTTAGCAAGAGACCTAAAATTCTGAAGATAGCTTACTTATTAGAATACAAATAAAGTACTTTCAGCGTATTGAAAAAAATCTACTCCTAAGGGGGTTAAAAAGTATTTCTATGTTTGAGGTAAATTCTTTTTTGAGATAGAAGGTTAAACGTTTGTAGATCTAGATTACTTATTGAAATACAAAAAAGTACTTTCAGTGTTTTAGAAAAATCCACCTTTAAGGGGGTTAAAAGGGAGTGCAACATTTGTATGGAGACAACGTTTTTTTTAGCAAGAGACTTTAAACTTTGTAGATAGCTTACTTATTAGAATATTATTAAATTACTTTCAGCATTTTGAAAAATTCCACCCCTAAAGGGGTTATAAAGGGTTGCAAAGTTGTACAAGAGAAACTCTTTTTTGAGATAGTAACTTAAAAGTTTGTACAAATAATTTTAGAAAATTCCACCCCTAAGGGGGTAAAAAGCGGGTGCAAAAAAAAATGTTTCTTCCATACAAAATGGAAGAAACATTTTTTTTTCGATAGAGACTTGAAACTTTGTAGAAAGCTTACTTATTAAAATTAAAATAAAGTACTTTCAGCGTTTTGATAAATTCCACCCTTAAGGGGGTTAAAAAGGGTTGCAAAGTTTGTATGAGGGAAACATTTTTTTTAGCTTCGAGACTTGATCGTTTGTAGAAAAAATGCTTATTACAACAAAAAAACTCTTCTCCTTAATTTTTCTCGGAAAAGCGTTAATAGGGAGTTCAAAGTTGGTATGGAGAGTCAGAGAATTGTAAAGTATCAGATTTGTAACTTCGATCTTAGCCTGTTTGTTTGTCTGTTTTCTTAGACTACAAAATTTCGGTTGTAGACTGTTTGCTGAAAGACTACAAAACTTATTTCAGCGTTTTTTTTTAATTCATCGCCTGATCATTGAAGGGAGTTTGAAGTTTGTATAGAGAGCAAGACATTTTTAAGGTAAGAAATTTCTAACTACGGTTTCAGACTTATACTATGAGGGTTCAAAGAGGTTCTAAGTTTGTATAGACAGCAAGACATTTTGAAGGTAAGAGATTTGTAAGGTTAGGGCCCTTGCGGATGCACTTCGACCCAGTGGGATCTTTTGTGCATTTGCCCTCTCCTTTATACCTGCTCCCAGGCTTACTGCATCATTTCCACAAAGCGGATGATGTAGTTCGCCGGGAGCACCTTGAATTCCTTTGGTTGCGGGTAACCGTTACCAAAGTAGTTCATTCTTTGTCTGGCAAGGGCATGACATTCACACAATAAGTGTTCCATAGTCTCATCCTCCTCGCCACACATTCTACAGTCTAACTAAACTATCCGATAGTCCCATCTTGGCCGAGAGATCCTTGACCCCGAAATGACCTGTGAACACCCCAGATATAATTCTGAGTTGCTTCCTACTGGATTTCCAGAGTTTTCTGGTCCAGCCCGAGTCCACTCCTTCTATGAAGGGCTTAGAGTGCCTTTTAGATTGTTTTACTAAAAGACTACAAAACTAATTTAATTTTTTTAACCGACTTAAAAAAAGGAAGAGGTTATCTGTGCCATTGTATGTTTTTTTTATGTAGTTTCGCCGATTTCTCGGTCAATTGTGGACCGATTTCAACAATTCTTTATTTATTCGAAAAAGTATACTTCCGAGGTGGTCCCATTGTCACCAAATCAGGATCTGATGATAGGATCCCAGGGAAATTGAGGGCAACCCTCATATTTTATAGGCACGCATGTAGGGATTTCGGTATTTTCTATTATAATTCGTGTATTTACCTTCGGAAATTGCAATTTTGGTGAAGTGGAACTGATGATGAAGACCACAGATGACTTATGGAACTCCTCAAAAATGTAAAGTACGTCAAAGATTCTGACATGATTCCGTTGAAGTAGCAACTCTTGAAGTGTTAATTCTGAGATCCTTTAGGAATCGACGGAACTCCTCAAATATTATCAGCCCACTGATAGCGAATTGGGTTTTTTCTGTAATACCTAATCAACGCATTTGCTCTCGGAAAGCAGTGCATATGGTAAATTGGAAAGGAAATGTTCATGTACCTACTATGTGGCTTGGCGAAGTACTGAATGGAAGTCGGTTTAAACTTTATTTTTAAAGTATGTGGCAACATTGTTGCACGTCTGGCTGGTCAGGGATTCAAAAATAGAAACATATTTATGTCAAGATTTTTATTCTGTCTTGTCACATCGATTTGTTCCAAAACGCTTGTGAACATTGTACCTATTTTGATTTATTATTTAGTTTCCATAGTGCACTCAAGTTCACCAATACAGCTTTCTCCAATCCAACCGGCATTTAATTTTACGATCCAAGAAAGGCAACCTGAACACGCAACCAAACGGAGATAGGACCGGGAGGCCTATAATCAACAGCCTCCACCTTTACCATCCTATAAGTAATTATTTTAATTCATTTCATTAAGTCCTTAAACAAACATTTAGACGATAACATGTTCTACGCGGACGAAGTCGCGGGTAACAGCTAGTATAAAATATTGTGAGAGTACATTAAGAAAATTAGGTATCAAATTAAGGGGACGTAGGTTCGTGGTCTTCTCTCCCTCTCACTGAGCATAAGCGTGAGCGAGAAGGAAGTGCGTGTTTGGAAGCGCGGATATCATGTTTTTTAATTTTATTTCTTTGTGCGTTTTAATAAATAAAAAAGTAATAGCTGATTTCCCTCAAACATGACATTGCCGATTTTTAGAACCAATTTTAACATGTTTAGCTGTTGTGCATAATTTGTTACGATTTTTTTAAGTGTATTTTAGACCTATGTTCGTGATTTTTTTCTATCAAGATAAAGTCAAAAACTCAGGATTCGAATAGCAGATTTCCCTCGAAAAAGGCCTCAAGATTGGTAATTAAATTTAGGGCAGCCGTATTATAATTCAAACAAGAGCTACGATTTTTTAAAAATCCGTTTTTGGAGCTCACGTCGCCTTAATGAGAGCGGTATACGATCTACCTACTTATATATATATATATATATATATATTTGTATTATTATTATCATAAAAGGGGTATAATTTTACAAATAAGGTCTGTCCCACAAAACGGTTTACACAGTTTGACTGTGGGATCTGAGTCTCTTCACTAACTAAATTATGAGAATTACTATACTTATATGCTATCTACTATTATGCTATCTAAGAAATAATTAAATAATTTTCTTTTAAATGTGGCTCTATCCATTACATATAAGATGTACATACCTAATAATAGGTAAGTAGTCGTGGAATGTAAAGTTCACCGCTTTTCGACTCTAAGGTTATTCTGTGTTTAAAGTCAGAATGTGACGAACCTTTTTATTCTGCGACTGAACACTGGATACGCTGCCTAGGTACATCATGACGAACATTGAATCCCCGAAGTTAACTTTCTAGTCAAATACTTATTTCATCAAATACCTAATGATCTTAGCACCCCAGTCAGTGCAAGGAGCTTGGAAATAAATAGGTGGATACTAAGAATGTGTGAAGATTTCGCAATGTGTCAATAGGTCTGCAATAGGTTTTATGTGAACATTTTGACATGTCAAGTTCATTTATCTAGTCCCACAGGGTTCTTATCGCGATGGAGTAACAAACCAAACCGTCGAATTAAACCAAACTAAACGAGCTTTCAAACAGATCTGTATCTATATATCGACAATCACGTATCGACTAACTTGTTCATACTCTTCTACATGTCTATATTTCACGAATGCAAAATAACCCTTTCTCCGTACAACATAGAGTGCACATTCATAATGCCACATAAAAGAAAGATACGAGGTCTTAAAAGTAAGCAATTTTATTGCTGTGACTCGAATGGTAAGTCGGGTTTAAGTATGTGGTAAAAAGGTGTGTCAACAAAGTCTATAATGCAATTTGATTCCCCGAAACAATCAGACCACATGCTGAGAGCGAGTACAGTCAGTTGATATTCGTAGCTCGAGATATACCTAATTGGCTACTTTCCAAAAAATATATAATATTAAAAAATAAGTTCTCAATATTTTTTGATAATCTAACTGACGGACTAAATAGAATTATATTTTTTTACCCAGGAAAGTAGGTACTCAATTATTATGAACAAAAATTGTAGGATAGCACAAAAAAGTTTTAAACACAGCAGAATCCCCATGAGTTCATTGAGCCACCTTAGAGTAAATATACTCGTAGGGCAGTTCATGAATTGGATCGTGATGCATTGCCATGCCATGGTGTGTACTCTGTCATATCATGGACGTCACCACCTGGAGATGGATATATTGAGCGACATTATCAGTATCACCAGAGGCCCGGTAGCATGGATGGCCTTATCACGCGATAAGTGACATGATGGAGCATCCGTCCTGGGCTGACACCGTTCGATAGAACGAGACGACGCTCTTATCTTGTCACTTATCGCGTGATAATCCATGCTACGGGGCCGATCACCGCTAATATTATTTGAATTGAATCGTACTGGAACAACTGCACTGTTTAATTGTGCTGTATTGTACTCGATCGCAAACCCATTCAAGGCCAATGACTCTCATAAGAGTTCTCTACGAGTGATTTCCGCAACAAAGCGGGAAAATGCTGCTACGCGCTACGGCGTAGCACATGTACATGTTTATGTAGTGTTACTGCCTCGAATGTGTTAAATACAGTAAAGTCCTAAAGTGTTAGGTATTATTTTATGCACTGATCACTGATCCTTATGTACAATGCTTTCAAACTAAACCAATCTGCGGCTGACTGTAGTCAACGTCGTCGCTTAATATCAAAGGATGTAGGACATTCATGTATTTAGGTATCGTAGCTGATCAAACTAAGGAGTGGTGGATGTAGGACCAACCATAAACGCTACAATGCGAAATTGTCTATGCCAGGTCACCGGGTCGTCCACTACTCATAATTCGACTATTTAATGTCAGCTAGTATTGAACATAGCCACTTTTGTGAAAAAATTGTGATGTGTCAATAAGTATACGTATGCTTAGATACACTTATGTCCGTCAACAAAATACAATAAGAAGATATAAGAGTAATAATAAATACTCTTTTCAACACACCTGCTCGTAAAGTAGGTCTTATTACAGCGTATTTACACTGATAATGCAGAATATTACCCATGCCGTGCCTTTTACATTACATTATCGCACTAGTGCCTTTTCATTACATATCTTTTTAAATATTAGCAAAATAATGCAGAATATTACCCATGCCGTGACTTTTACATTACATTATCGCACTAGTGCCTTTTCATTACATATCTTTTAAAATTTTCATTTTTTTTTTCTCGCAAATGTGTTGAAAAACGTCGTATGAAACACGTGAGCAGTGGTCATTACACTTCTCGTCTCCATTAAGCCTTCGCCTTCGGCTCAGGCTTAAAAACCGACTCGAGTGTAATGACCAACATAGCACACTTGTATCATAATGTACTATTATTGCACGACATGAAAAAACATATTACAAAAAATTTGCTTAATAAGATAATGGTAACAACAGGCGGTCTTATCGGTATATTCGAATTAACTATAGAATGGCGGCCATTTCACAATACCTATTGGCGATGTTCGACGAGCTGAGAAAATACAATGTAAAATTGCAAACCTGATCTGAAAATAAGTAAATGTCTGGTTCAAGATTTCTACATATTTCGATTAAAGCAGATTAATTAAGTTGATTCGCATCACTCATTTCCTCCTCTTGTTAAATATTCAGCAACAATTACATTATTGTGGTTACAAACTAAAGATGTCTGCAACCTTCAAGCGTTACATCGTCCGAAAAGAGACTGCGTGAAAAATTAGGTAAGAGCTCATCGGTAGCTTACTTACTAAAACTCGTAACTGTGTGGTATTCGTTTCAAATATGAACTTTATGCAATTCAACAAGAGGTTGCATTTACAACTACACGATCAATTAAGATAGCAGTTAGTGAAATAACCCATTCCTTACGAAACTGTCCTATTAATTACATTACAACCGAATGCAAATTTACCGCGAAGATAAGCTACGAAATAATGTGGAATCATTCGCGCTTCGTATTTTTTGTTCCCACAGTTTATCTAACACTTTACCTACCTAGTACACTATTGAAATCTTCATGCTACGTGCTAGAGTAGGTGCCTACCTAGAACGTTATACCTAGGCACTTAAAATGAAGAGTGCTAATGAAAAATAAAATCGGTGTGGTGTTGTCACATGCCAAGTCCATATATACTTACGAGTAGCATAGATTATATTATATTTATTTAGATTTATAGATTAAGAAGTTACCTACTTTTTGTTAAATTGCATTGCCTTATTTAGCAATAAAATTATGACCTAATCTAAGTCCTGCTTTATTTCTATTTAATAAGTATTTGAATTGAATTGCAGTACCTACCTAATGTCCACGAGATCGGCCCTTCAGAAGTGTCGCAAGTCGCGACACACGCGGATACGAGTACTATGTGTAGATATTTAGACAGCCACGCACGGCCTTTTAAGGAACGAGATAAGTGGATAGTCATTCGAATGACCCGTTCAAATAAACACAATTAAAGCGTAATTTAATTCAAAGCAAAATGTATTGCTCCAAAAGAATGCGAGCTATTAAAATGTATCAATCAGCCTAAATTTAGCGATATCGAGCGATATAAGTCAATATTAACTGTCATAAATTTATCGAAATCAGAATGAACTTGGAATGATTTATAGTGTGTTGAGATATTTATAGTAAATGTTGTAATGTTGCTTTTTGCGGTCCCGTAGCATGACGACATATCCGTCGATGGAAAGGCTGAGCGATGGTTAAACGAGATCAAACGGTTTAGTAAGGAGTGGTAGAGGACATGTGGAGCGACTGGCGCGTCAATGAGAGCCCTTTACGTCAATTTATTTTTCTTTTAAAGGGGCTTGTTTGACAAGAATTCCAAGTGACATTCCTCAATCATCTAAATTAGAAACCAATCTGCATTGCACTCATGAGTGAGGAAATTGTTTCGGATTGGCACCTCCAAAATTACCTACATGCTTGGCGCGCCAAGAAATGTAGAATGCAATTTAAAAATGAGGTTTGGTTTTTTTCTTTAACGAAAATACAATGACGACGACCTGGTAAAGGTCGCGGGAGTCCGCTGGATGCGGGTGGCGCAGGACCGGTCACTTTGGCACTCCTTGGAGGAGGCCTATGTCCATCAGTCGAGGTCTTTCGGCTGATATGATGGTGATGATGATGAAACGAAAACATGTGGACGCCAGCAAGCAGGATTTCATTTTATAGATTGAACTCTATCAAATGTATGTACCTACTGCCGCTCGTCACCCCGCCTACACCCGCTGGCGTCCAGACCGCCTAAGACTAAGGAGAACACCGAGTAAATGTGTAGTTATTTGGGTTGATCTAATCAGTTCCGCTTGTAGAGTATTTAGGTACACGAGACCGAGCAATTTGCCGTAAAAGTTACACCGATTTTGTAATACGAGATTAGTTTTTGATCACTCAATCAAGTGAAAGGAGGCAAATTGTATAAACAAATGGTTACCTACCTAAATATGAACAGACAGTTATACAATGCCTCTACAAACTTCCTATCAGATTGTGTAGGTAAGTAGATAGGTATAGGTACCTATAACTATTATTAAGGAACATGCATTGAAAAGTGATGATATTTTTCATAGGCTACCTACACCTACTTATGAATTCATTTTCGAATAAGTAGTACCTAAGTGTTTCTTAATTTAAGTAGGTATATATATGTAATATATATATATATATATATATATATATATATATATATATATAAGGTGCTAACAAATTAGGTACCAATACTTTTAAAGCTGATAGTACTCGTCTCTAGGAGTAGACTCACGTATGAAACATTTAAAAGTGTATGTTACTTTTAGGAGATAATTATGGAAACAACGTTACTGCGTAAAAACAACCTGTTAATGAAATAGTCAACAATCCGTGATTAAGCCCTCTTTGATTATCTTATGAAACCTCTTGACTGTCATGAGTCAATGGCCACTTCACTTAGACAAATAACTGTCACAAACGACGATGTTCACTTGACAGAAAGTGTTAAACATCTTGTCAGCTAAGCACAGGGTGATTATGTTTGGGCGCAATTTTAATTTATTTATTTTGTTCCGGAAATTAAAACAAAATTATCATATAAAAAGTTTTCTTAGTTTCTATTTAAAGTTAAATGTTTTGATGTAATGTAACACCTCTTAAAATATTGGTACTTAATTTGTTAGCACCTTATATATACTTGTATATACAGGGTGTATTATTCAAACGGGGCTATAAGCTTTAAAAAGACAAAAAAAAATAATTCATAATAATTCATAATATTTATTACACAAATATACATTAGTTCCACTTCATTAACACTTAACATACATGGGGCTTAGGGCTTAATGAATATTGTGTATAATCAGTTTTCAGAAGAGAAATACACTGACCCCTACACTAGGCACAGCCTGTCTGTAGGTAGCCAATTCGAATGTGAATTTACATAAAAGGTGCGAAATGTTAACAAGATCAGCAGCCACATAAAATACTACATAAAACATAATTAAACATGCTTAACAGCAGAAGGGTTAAATTTAAAATCTAAAGTTAAAAACGAAAATTGAAAGAAACAAAACATTAAAAACAGAGAAAATCATAAAAAAATAGACAGACAGTAAAAAAAAGAGAAAACCACGTAAAAAAAAGAGAAAAACACGTTAAAAAAGAGATGAAAAGAAAAAAAAAAAAAACAAAAAAAGAGGATTATAATATAAATAATAATAGAGCCGTTTATTCCTTAAATATACATGTAAGTAGTTACATTTAATTTTTTTCAACACACCTGCTCGTAAAGTAGGTCTTATTACAGCGTATTTACACTGATAATGCAGAATATTACCCATGCCGTGCCTTTTACATTACATTATCGCACTAGTGCCTTTTCATTACACATCTTTTTAAATATTAGCAAAATAATGCAGAATATTACCCATGCCGTGACTTTTACATTACATTATCGCACTAGTGCCTTTTCATTACATAACTTTTAATATTTTCATTTTTTATTTTTTTTCCTCGCAAATGTGTTGAAAAACGTCGTATGAAACACGTGAGCATTGGTCATTACACTTCTCGTCTCCATTAAGCCTTCGCCTCCGGCTCAGGCTTAAAAACCGACTCGAGTGTAATGACCAACTTAGCACACTTGTATCATAATGTACTATTAAATAATTATTTCTAATGGACCCCTTCTGGGTATAGGCCTCCTCCAACCGTTTCCAATGTATTCTGTTTTGTGCTTTTTAGGGTTCCGTATTCAAAGAGTAAAACGGGACCCTATTACTAAGACTCCGCTGTCCGTCTGTCTGTCTGTCTGTCTGTCCGTCTGTCACCAGGCTGTATCTCAACAACCGTGATAGTTAGAAAATTGAAATTTTCACTGATGATGTATTTCTGTTGCCGCTATAACAACGAATACTAAAAAACAATATAAATATTTTTTTTATTTTTTGGTTTCTTTTTATTTTCTTTTACAATCTTAACAAATCGGCTTAGTCCCAAACTAAGCAAAGCTTGTACTATGGGTACTAAACGACGATAAACATACTTAAATATAGATAAATAAATACTTAAATACCGGCTTCGTAGGCAGGGTCACTACCAACTAGGCTACAGGAGGCTCCCATACAACAAACTATATAATGGTACGTACTCGTATCTAACCCTTCGTACGCGAGTCCGACTCGCACTTGGCCGGTTTTTTAATCCAACTTTGTCCAGCTACTGGGACAATATCATCTTTCCACCTGGTTTGTGGTCTCCCTCTGTGTCTTGTACCATGAGGTCCTTGCCATTCGGTCAGCACTTTGGTCCATCTCTGGTCTTCTAGTCTGGCTAAGTGGCCTGCCCACTTCCATTTTAAGGATCTTGAGTGGTCGAGTGCATCTATGGCTTTAGATATATTTCTTATTTCTGAGCATCTCTTTTTGTCTCTTAGTTTTATGTTGAGTAGCTTAGCTTCTCTTTATACTTCTTTGACACACCTGGATATCATTCTTTGTCTTTGCATTGTAGATCCATGTTTGGCATCCGTAGGTGAGGCTGGGAAGTATACAAGTGTTAAGTACCTTGCGCTTCAATTTCATTGGTAGGTTTGATTTTAGAATTTCCTTATGACTCCAGTACTTTTTCCAAGTGATTCCAACTCGTCTGTTTATTTCTTCATAATGTCTACTTTTTCTGAATGTTATTTGTTTTCCTAAGTATATATATATTCTTCCACATACTCTATTGGTTGACTTGTATTGTAAATTGGGCTCCGTTGCTCATACATAACTTTAGTTTTTGATGCATTCAATTCCAGGCCAATATATTTGCTGACATTGTAGAGTTCATTAATAATTTCTTGCAGTTGTTTCGGGTTTTCAGACATATAAGTATATATAAGTATGAAATCGTCTGCAAACCTCAAGTGGCTTAGATACTTTCCACCTATAAATATTCCCTTTTTTGACCAATCCAATTTTTCGAATATGTGTTGAAGTACAGATATGAATAGTTTGGGTGATAAAGGGTTGCCTTGCTTTACTCCTCGTCTTATTTTTATAGCAGGTCCTATTTTATCTAATTTCACTCTACTTGTACTTTTTTTGTATATATTACGTTCCAGTAAGTATGTCTATGTATGTTTGGTGGACTTTTTGGTGTTGCAGGGCTTCCCATGTGCTATTGTGGCTTTCCGAGCTGGTGAGGTGAAAAAATAATTAATTAGGTAAACGACGTACATAATCGATATCTCACCTCATCTAAAATATCGTTCAGGCATTAAATGAACAAAACTTCTCTAATTTGGATATTTATCGACATTTTGTCCTAAAAAATCACTCCGGAAGAGTGTTGCATTGCATCTCGTTTTCTCGTGCGATAATAATAAAAATGTGTCTTTTACACAGAGGCGTGGTTCACTAGAATTAAGGCAGCCCCTGAAGTATTGTTTGACGCTCACTTTAATTCCTATACCTATGCTTTAGGTAGTGCGAGTTTGCGGTACCTAGTCCTAAAACATCAGCATCACTTTTACAAGGGACGTCCTCGTCCCGGACTGGGTATCGACTACACTCTGCAGGTCATTCAAAATTCTGCAGGTGTGTTTTTATACTTTTATCATTGCTTCTTATACATTTGGGAGCAAAGAAATCGAGCCACCTTCACAATTTTCATATAATTGTAATTTCCGGAAAAAAACTGTAAGCGGAATCATGAAAATATTTATACCACCTGAAAGATAATTTCGTCCCTTTTTCTGGAAAATCAGATATTGTTTTCATTCCGTTAAGACCTTGTTAACCTACCGACCTTGAAAGCTCCACGCCGCCCTTACTTTAGAGCCAATGGAAATGTAAGGATTGTGGAAAACTGTTCGGGAAATATAAATCTCTCTCTCTCTCTCTCTCTCTCTCTCTCTCTCTCTCTCTCTCTCTCTCTCTCTCTCTCTCTCTCTTCCCAGCTATATATCCCACATGGTGGTGGGGTCAGCTTTTCTCATCTACTTCTCCACTTCGCTCTGTCCTCGACATCGGTTTCGGATAACTTGCTCTCTCTTATATCTCTTAGCACTACATCTTTCCATCTTGTTCTAAATCAATTTTCAATATTGTGTATTGCCTTTTTAACCGACTTCAAAAAAGGAGGAGGTTATATGTTCCACTGTATGTATTTTTTAAAATGTAATTTCACCGATTTCTCAATTGTGAACCGATTTCCAAAATTGTTGGCAGAGAGGTTTTCCAGGAGTTCGGGAAGGAGCTCGAAAAGACAGAGGGGCTAATAGTTGCGGACAATCTATATGATAATTTACGATCTTATATGAAAGAATTGCGTCCGCAACTTTCCTCCTTGTGATCTAAACCCGAACTTCTTTAGACCTCGTGTGTAAGAATACGTTTTTTTTTAAATTTGCTAGCAGAAAAACTTAAGTGTTCAAGAAGACTTGTCAGACACAAATTATGTGTAATCATTTGTTCTTTATCCCTGACTGTTGCTTTAGTAGGACGAACTGAATTGAAATGAATTGAATTGAACCCAATAAAGCAGTCAAACTGCGTGGTTGAAGGCATTATCCTGGGGAAAAATTCCGACACGACCACGTGGGGGGCGCTTTAAACACTGGAATTCTCTACGAGTTTGCGCTCCAGTGAGATTCGTTGAACGGTTTCAAGTGTTTCAATTGAATCTAGGGGGCAAGTGGTATCGAGCTACTGAAAGTTTTATTACTTACTGGTTCACAGAGAGAGAGAGAGTCCAGCAAAAAACTCAGCTAGGCCCAACTTCCGGACTAACTCTACCCTGTATACGGCGGCGGTACCACGAATAGGGACTTTTGATCAATTATTTGTAAACAATGAAAATTGTTTGCGCTAGTGAGTCGTTTGGAGGGGTATTGTCAACGCCCACAATTTCGTGACACGTTCAGCCCCACTACTGAAAAAGGTTAATTTGGTAGGTAAAAAGCATATATTATCTTTTAAACGGTATGAAAAGAAAATTCTTACTAATCACGGTTTTTACATAAATTATTATAATGTGAAAATTGCAAGGGTTGTTCCATTTCTTTGCTCCCAAATGTATTTAAACTTATAAAAACACTACCCTCCTTTCTATGCAGTCGGGTGAAAACGCGCGACCTCATCAAACGCCGCGGCTGTAAGATTTTTATAGAAAAAGCATCTAATCTAGCTCAGTAATCCTGCATGTCATTTTATCACCAGCACGAGCAAGTATGACGAACTGATGAATATATTTAATACCTACGCATTACGCTGGTTGCATTCAACTTCTACTTGCGAATTTAGCCTGCAGACATCTGAGGAGAAGTCTTTGTGAAGTTTCCAACCGGTACTGGACCAGCGTGGGGACTACAGACTATTCCCTCACATTCATGAGAGGCGGCCTGTGCCCAGCAGTGGGGCGTATATAGGCTGATGATGATGATTATCATGATGAATAGCCAGTACAGTTCGAGATGTGTCCGGGTACCTACTACTGGGGTCAGGCCTTGAAGGCCGAAACGCACTGAAAGCAGTGGCGGAGCGGCGCGGCGCGGCGCGGCGCGGAGGCGGTACGGGTTGTAATGTTCGAGCTAATATGAAAAGGTCCGCACTGAATACCGCACCGCGCCGTTCTGTGCGGGTCCTTTCAGGCTTTCATATTAGCTCGAACATTACAACCGGTACCGCCTCCGCGCCGCGCCGCCACCGCTGTCTGTGCGTTTCCAGCTTGAAGAAGAAGGAAGAAGCTGTTCTAAGTCGGAATGTCATCAATAATTATTAAAACTAGTTTCTGGAAACGGCGTTCATTTCTAAGGCACTGTATAAAAAAATCACTCTTGTACTTATATCAAAATATATTGTCACTATGAAACTCACAAATTTTACTACAGATCAAATGTTCTTCGGTATTAAGATGGTTCGCTTTCCATACAAAACGTTATTTGACATTCGCAGGCTAACGGCGTGATTTAAGAAACTTACGTAAAGTTTTCCCAAAGTATCACGTCCCTAACTAATTTCTCAAATTATTCAAGGTTATACAAGTTTATTCTAGGAAAGGGGGAATTTCGTGCAAAAGGATAGCCAATTGGGTATTTGACAACAGTGAAAATAAATTGTTTTTTCATTAGCAACAGATAAACATTACAAACATACTCTGAAAGTATCAAGGTTCCATTTATGTTTGCTATTTGAAGATTTTTAAATTCATAAAAACTAACAATACGGTTTGCAATCCGGATCCAACTTGTATGGAAAGATCCGGATCCGCGGATCTAGATCCGGATCTTTCCATACAAGTTGGATCCGGATTGCAAACCCTAACTAACAATAATAAGGACGTTGTTTGTTTGTTACGTCATAACATAGTAATCCCTACAAATTCCATACTAACGCAGCGTTTTGACGTTTCATAAAAAGAAGCTGATTTGACTTTTGTCAAATAGGTACCGAATGCGAATTTATGAAATGTTGTTACTTAAGGCGACGTAGGCTCGTGGTTTTCTCTCCCTCTCACTGAGCATAAGCGTGAGCGAGATGGAAGTGCGTGTTCGGAAGCGCGGGTATCATGTTTTTTTTAATTTAAAAATTTTGTGCGTTGTAATAAATAATAGCTAAGTTCCCTCAAACATGATATTGCCGACTTTTAGAACCAATTTTAATATGTTTAGCTGTTGTACATAATTTTTTACGAATTTTTTAAGTGTATTTTAGACCTATGTTCGTGTTTTTTTTTCTATCGAGCGAAAGTCAAAAACTCAGGATTCAAATAGCTGTTGTCCATTGAGAAAGCCCTCAAGATTGCTAATTAAATTTAGGGCAGCCGTATTATAAACCAAACAAGCGCTACGACTTTTTAAAAATCCGTTTTCTGAGCTCACGTCGCCTTCAGTTTCTTAAAATAAATATTAATAAAAATAAATATTTGCGGACAATCTTACACAAATCAACCTAGTCCCAAACTATGGGTACTAGACGACGATATAGATACTTATATAGAGAAATAAATACTTAAATACATAGAAAACATCCATAAACAAATACTCAAAAACAATACAAACTAACTGAAACACTTTGGTGCTGTTTAAGTACTTTTTCTACTCCTGTACCGTTATCTGTCATTTATATAGGCTGTAGCTCAAATACAATGACACCACTAATAAGACATCGCAAAACTCTATGCTCTATGGCCCAAAAACGCACTGTTTAGCGTACTTTTTTGGTTCATACATTTTTCATAAAAGCACTGTTTAACTTTTTTTTAAATCGGCCGCTAATGCAGCTATATTGCAGTGGTGCCAACTTCATAAACAAATATTTCGAAATAAAAGTATTTATTTACGATTTAACATTTGTATATTATAAATTATTTTCTACAATAATAATAAATCATCATCTATTGTGTGTTAAATTACATGTTTTATAAATTCTTGGTATTATTTATAAAAATAAACAGTTCGAATTCGGTCCGGGTCCGGATTTGGTTTGGTTCGGATGGCAAGTGCAAACAAATTAAAAAAAAAACAAACCACTGTCACATTTCCGATTTCCCACCAAAATACAGTTCAAAATGAAAAGACGAAAGATGATAAACTATTAATCCTAAACTATTAAGATTTTATTCGTGTTTGTGAAGACAAAAGTGTGCGTTCCTTTTAACATGGTCGAAGAAATTAATAACTGCGCTCCTGAAGAAATTGCGTGAGTAGCAAAAGTACGAATAGAAAACTTGCTGCCTGAAAATTTTAACTATTCTGTAGTCTGCTATTTATTTAAAATTTGTCGTAGAAAAAGTATTGTATGCAACGGTGTATAACTGGTCTAAAAACGCTCGTGGCGTCTTTAATTGCGATGCTCGCCAAGGCTCGCATCGCAACCCACGCCACTCGCCTTTTAAGACCCTTCTTATACAACAGTTGCATAAAATACTATAGTTTAACCATATTAACTTACATACTCAATTATCGCTCTTAATGTCACCGGGCATGTGTTTTTATTTTTTTATTTTTCTTTCTCTTTTTATATTTTGTAAGTATTTAACCCCCCGGATTCACAACACTTCAGGGGCCACCCCTGACTTACTCCGCATGATGATGTAATATAAAATAAGTAATAAGTGGTGAACGGTGTTGGTCACACATATTGTATTTATTTATAAGGCTAATAATTTAAGACTCCCTTGTAGTGGCTGTTTGTTTACCTAAATAAAAAAAATGACTCGGGAACAAATATTCGTGCTCATCACGCCGTTAGCCTGCGAATGTCAAATAACGTTTTGCGTGGAAAGCGAACCATCTTAACTGACTTAAGTAATAACAACAGCCTCAAACGTTGCATATAGCCTGGTACAGTTCGAGATGTGTCCCGACGTCGGGCTTGAGCGTGAGCTGTCGGCTGGCCTTGAGGAACAGCACGAGGCCGGGCCGGGCCCGGACCGGCTCCGTGTCGCACGCCGTGCCGGCGCCGGACGTCACTATCAGCAGGCTGGGACTCGCGCGGGTCAAGGTGTTGTAGCTGTCTTCGCTCTCCACCTGGAAGTAATGTAGGAATCAAGAGGCCGCGCGTTTGTTCACGTATTCTTTTCATTCATTGGCAAAGTCACTACCAGCCGCACTACCATTAGTGTCCTTTACAATGAACGATACTACCAAACCTATTTTGGATTTCAGAGTACAGTCAACACAGAAGTTTTAAAGGTAATGCTTCCGACAAGCTTCATCGAATGTCAGGCGGTGGTATGTAAGAGGTTGTATTCAATGCCAGACTTGCGATTTTAAAATATTGACTAAAAGAGACGGGGGCCTACTGTCCTAAGCTGTTGACTCTCCATACATCTGTTGTACGGTCGAACTCAAAAGAGGCTGAACACAGTACCGTGTCGTCATACGTAGTACGGGTGAAAGTGACACTGTTCGACTGGACCACGCAACGGTAGCCATCTCCTACTCACCCTAATCTTGACGACAGCGAAGTCCGGCACCGGCGGGCGCCATATGCAGCTGTTGGAGTCCTCCAGCTGCGGACAGAAGAGCAGGTGCTCGGGCGTGTAGCTGCTGTAGTCCAGCATGCCCAGCAGTGTCGGCACGTCGATACATCTGCTGTACCACGGAGCCATCTACTCACCCTAATCTTGACGACAGCGAAGTCCGGCACCGGCGGGCGCCATATGCAGCTGTTGGAGTCCTCCAGCTGCGGACAGAAGAGCAGGTGCTCGGGCGTGTAGCTGCTGTAGTCCAGCATGCCCAGCAGTGTCGGCACGTCGATATGCTTCGGCGTCAGACCCGCGCGGACCACGTTATCAGAGCACGCCATGCATTCCACGCAATCTGGAATGAGGATATGCCATTTTTTTTCTAAAATGCCAACAGTATCACCTAATAACGTATGCGGAATGTTTGCACAATCAATCTGGTAAGTTTCATGGGCATTGGATGTTTTCTCTTGAAATTATGACATCGAGAAGAACGACGACGTCGCGAAACTATTTGTAATCTCTACAGTACACATTCCCTACGGCCGAAACTGAAGATAGTGAAACATTTTGTGCAAATGGGTGAGAGCCAAAGCTCTGTTTATATTATTTTTGTGTCCTTTTCTTTGAGAAAAAGTACTAATAGAAGGACTGGTTCAGGGAAACATTCCAGCTTTAGCCAGTTTTCTGAGGGGGCTCGATTAAAGAAAAATACGGCCGGCCGAGTCGCAAAATCTTACAGAGAGCTCAGAGGAAAATCAAATATGACGGCAAAACTGTAAAACATATCTTAAAGACATGGGCATCTTCAACCGTTCAAGAAAAGTTAAGCCCGCCGTCTCTGAAAATCATAAACTACCTCGGAAAATGCGGCTACGTCATTTGGTCAAAAAATGTAAAAACTAGCGGTTTTTGCGTTATGGGATTTATGGGTGACGAATCATATGTCACTTAAAATGGAAATACGTGGCAAGGTAACTTTTATTTTAAGAACACCAAAGGTCCAACATATAGACCAATCAAATTAGCTTACCCTGGACATAATTCGTAAACTCGTTGTTTTTATTGTTTTATCGGATTTTACTATTCAGTATCAAATATTAATGAAATATATTAAGTAAAAAATCCGCGATCGTAACCGTAGTTAAAAAAACACGAGTTAACGTACACTACCTAACTTATTCCTAAAAGTAAAAAAGGTAACCAAGTACCTTGTTAGTATAACTTTGAGGTGCATTCAAATTCGATCACTTACGAGGGTCAAACTGAAAGTTCTTAGAAAATCAAAAACTGAGCAATCAAGCAACTTATTACTTTTATTATATCTTTTCAAAATAGCCTCCCTTCACATCAATACATCGCTGCATTCGATAGAACCACTGAGAAAAGCACTTTGCCCACTCGTCCTTAGGGGTCTCTTCGACGGCCTTTTGAAACGCAGCCACTGCTTCGTCGGCGTCCATAAAACGTTTTCCTCGAAGTTTTTCTTTAATTTTTGGGAATAAATAAAAATCACAAGGTGCAAGGTCGGGGCTATAAGGTGGGTGACCCAGTAATTCCACGTTTGCCGTCGCCAAATAGTCGATCGTTTGCTTGGCGGTGTGCGATGAGGCGTTGTCGTGGTGAAGCAGGATCCTACTGCGAGGCCGTTTTTCTCGAACTTTTTCCAAGACAAGTGGTAAACAATTGTTAGTGTACCACTTCGCAGTATATGTTTTTTGATCCTCTAAAATAATTGTTGCGTAATGACCAGTCCTTCCGAAGAACGAGGCCACCATCTTTTTTCCCACACTTCGACCTCTCTTCACTTTAGTAGGCAACTCCTCGGAAGGAAACACCCACTCAGCAGACTGTCTTTTAGTTTCAGGATCATAACAGTAAATCCAGCTTTCGTCACCCGTAACTACGTCGAACACAGCATTTGAGTCACCTCCGTTGAATCTTTGACCCATTTCACGGCACCAATCAACACGACGGACTTTTTGGGCTTCTGTCAAATTATGAGGTATCCACCGGGCACAAAGCTTCCTCACCGCTAAATGTTCATGGAGGATTTTGTGGACTTGACTCATACCAATGGCTAAGCTTGTACGAATCTGCTGATAGGTTACTCTTTTGTCAGTCTCTATCATACGCCGCACAACACTGATGTTATCTTCAGTAGTCGCCGTAGAAGGCCGGCCCTCACGCAGATCATCAGTGAGATCAGTGCGGCCACGTTTAAATTCATTAAACCAGTTGTAAATAGTAGCACGAGATGGGGCTTCATCGTGAAAGGCCAATCGAAGTCTATCATAACTTTCTTGTTGACTTAAATTACATCGAAAGTCGTAAAAAATCATTGCTCGAAAATTTTCTCGCGTTAAATTCATGCTCACGTAGTACACACAATTTTCAATTTGCCGCCAAATCGTAAAACAAATGACAATCGAGTGGAATTCGTACACAAAAATATTAAGAAAGAGTTCCATTTTCAAATTTTGAACTTATTTTTTTATTATATTTATTACAAGTGGCCAGTTCTAAAGACTTTCAGTGTCGCCCTCGTAATAGCAAAATTAAACTGATATCAAATTCGCATATACGTTTTTTTTCACAGTTTTCCTCTGATCTCATTATCTAGACAAGCCAAAATGGTAACTATGATGTTTTGATCTGTTTAAGGTATATTGCGTCTTTTTAGACATTTAAGACAATAATTAAACATTTATTTTTAACGTTTTAATAATAATGTATTTCTCAGTAATTATAAATAGTAACTATGAATTTTTTGTTTACTAATAGCCTTTTGTGTACGATAATCATGTTTTCATCAAAATTAAGCATGTTAATTTCACGCTTAAGAAATTGAAAATTTAATTGAAAATACTCGCGACCTTGTCGTGGAGTCAGATGCATGCGGTGGGTGCGAGGCGGGGAGAGAGTGGGGCGCCAGCGGGCGAGCGCACGGCGAACCCGTCTTAACGAGTTTATTTCAATTACGTGTTTTGCACCGACCGCGCCGTGTACAAATAAAACAAATATAACGGAATATCCTAATTGTAGGATTTTTAGCTCTAATGAAAAATCACAGTTTGTCCCTTACGCCCTTTGAAAACTCTGGTCCAAAGGGCGTAAGGAACGATTGATTTTCTTTTATCATCGAAAACATAAGTAAACTCTTAACTGTTAAGTAAATGAAAGAGATGATGCCATGATCGTGGTTAGCAAAAAAAAAAACCGGTCAAGTGCGAGTCAGACTCGCACACCGAGGGTTCCGGACCACCCCGTACAATAGAAACAGGTCCACTATAAACTGACACTCACTAAATAATAATGTATTTTAATACTTAGTGCGTGTCAGTTTATACTGGACATAAAATTTTCAGTGATGTAACTAAAAATTTACGGTTTTCACAATGTTTCCTTTATTTGTGCTTACTTCGTACCAAATTTCAAGATTCAGAGTTCACGGGATATGGGCATGGGCATTTCGTCCCTTACGCCCTTTGAGCCTACGGTAGTCGATATCCTTATTGGCAAAATTGAGCCGACACAGTTGGCCAGAACGCCAAAAAAAAAAGAGGAGATATGCTTATCCACCCAGAGATGGGATAAATTTATTCAAATACGAATAGCGTTTAAGAATAAATAGGATTATTCGCGAATGACGAACAAATATTTCGAATAATTATTCGCCAATATTTATTCGCGAATAACTTCTTAATTCGCATAATCATTCGTAATGCTTTTCGGGAATAATATTTTGAACGAATATTGTAGGAATGCTTTTTAATAGAATATATCTCAAAAACGTAATATTTTCCTACAGACAGAACAGTGATACCAGTTTCTAAATTTGTTAGAAAAAGGTTACCGCTTCATCAAGGGTACCAAGTAACATCGCCGTGCATGGTGAAACGGATATTAATTGTAATTATTTCACCTGTTTTATTTTTACTATTTCGGCTTTACCACGGGTGAAAAAAAAACCGGTCAAGTGCGAGTCAGACTCGCGCACCGAGGGTTCCGGACCACCCCGTACAATAAAACCAAGTCCACTATTAACTGATACTCACTAAGTATGTATTCACATACTTAGTACGTGTCAGTATATACTGGACATTAAAGTTTCAGTGATGTAACTAAAAATTTACGGTTTTCGCTATCTTTCCTTTATCTGTGCTATAGGGCGTTGCTTCGCACCAAATTTCAAGTTTCTGAGTTCACGGGAAGTAGGTTTTGATTCCCTTGCGGGTTTCGAAAACTTGCGGAAATTTGCGGCATAAACGGCTGTACCTTTTGATTTTGTTGGTTTAGAAGTTTGATTTTTTCACAGCTCCAAGAGACAGTAAACCTGAGTATTTGATATACATTTCAGCTTAATTCATTTATTTGTTGCAGTATGGGTCTTAAAAGATGTTACATATAAATACAGTTCCAGCATAACCCTGTTAGAGCACAGCAACATTAATATAAAAAATATTAATTCTAAAATAATGCATGCACACACTATGCACAGGAATTCAAACTTTAAATGATTGATACCTCCACGCGTTCCTGAGAAAAAGGGTATTGACAGACGGACGGACGGACAACAAAGTGATCCTATAAGGGTTCCGTTTTTCCATTTCGAGGCACGGAACCCTAAAAACACACAGATCAGAATATAACATGATTAAGTACATACAATGTACAATTACAGGTATATAGTTGAACAATCTTACATGCGTAATCGCCTCTAATAACATACATTGATCCAATTACAGACAGTGGCTGTCCATAAATTACGTCATTTCAAAACTGGTGGGGTCTATTGGATGACGGTAGTCATTTTATGAGGCGGGTAGTGTCCATTTAGGAATTAACAGGATAATGATAGGAGGGGGGGGGGGGGGGGCAAGAATTGACAAAAAACAACCGGCCAAGTCCTGAGTCATGGATGTTTTCTGTGTATTTAAGAATTTATTTATCTATATAAGTATGTTTATCGTTCGTCTAGTACCCATAATACAAGCTTTGCTTAGTTTGGGACTAAGCCGATTTGTGTAAGATTGTAAAAGAAAAAAAAACTGGTTTTTAGTATTTGTTGTTATAGCGGCAACAGAAATACATCATCTGTGAAAATTTCAGCTGTCAAACTATCACTGTTGTTGAGACACAGCCTGGTGACAGACAGACAGACTAACAGACTGACAGACAGACAGACAGACGGACAGCGGAGTCTTAGTAATAGTGTCCCGTTTTACTCCTTGATTAACTCCTTGTTAAGTTTGAGGTTAGGACGCGGAGATTAATACACAGGCACGGTCCGTTGCTAACTGACTTTATTAATACTCTGATGAGCTATACATGCATGACAGCTAGGTAGGTACTTATATATATTGTGCATCGCTCCGTAAACAACCTATACACTACAAGTATAACTACGTAGGTAGGTACTCATATTAATCCTAACACTCCCTCACACCAAGTTAAAAGTAATCCTGAAAGTCAAAGGGTCGTCGTGGCCTCGTATTAACTTTGGATATCGCTTCGGTTGCGTCATTATCAGCTCCAGGGCTCCCTTCTTCCGAAGATGGCACTTCCACTGTGCTTGAGTGACTTGAGTCAGACGCAGGCATCAGTGGGAGTGAGCCAAGTGATTCCATGGCGAGCGGGGCGCTCGGGCCGGTATCACAGTCACGACCAGTGACGGGAGATCCAGCAACTGCAGCCTGGAGACATGCTCGAGGTGGCGAGGAACCTGCTTGGAAAGAGCTCGTCTGACCAGCTTGACTTTCTGTCGCCTGCTGAGGGCAAGACGGAGATGGCCAGATGATAGCTTGTAAAGTGCCAGGCTCAATCTCCTGATCTTCAACAGAAGGGCTGAGAAGTGGCGTCAGCTCCGACGTAGGTTGTTCTACTTCTTCAACACTTATCTCCTCCCCCTTATACTTTTGCAGTTGGTCCAAGTGTTTCTTGAATGTTTTATCGTTGTTTAGTTTCACAATATATATCGTTTTACCTATTTGTTTTATAATCACACCCACTGTCCAAAAGGATTTTTGGTTCTTATACACTTTAACTAGCACAGTCTCTCCATTATAAAAATGTACCTTCCTTTTCCCACCATAAAACTTAGTCTGCAAGGCCTGTTGGCGCGAGACGTTATCAGCTACTGTTGAGTCAGACAGTGGTGACACAGGCGATGTTTGCGTTAGATACAATAGGTCTAAACGACTTCGTAATTTACGGCCGAATAAAACCTCTGCGGGAGACATGTTTGTCGAACTATGTTTGGAGTTCCTATACATAAACAAATACTCTTGTATTTTTACATAGACATTACGTGATTGTGTCCCTGATGATATAATTTTATTTAATGCAAATTTAATTTGCTTAACATAAATTTCTGCCTGCCCGTTGGAAGACGGGCTGTAAGTAGGCGTGGTAATATGTTCTATACCGTTAATATTACAGAAGTGCTCGAATTCTTTTGATACAAATGAAGTACCGTTATCTGTGCAAATCTTGCGAAAAACACCAAACCTAGACATTGTTTCACAAAGTTTATCTATCACTACACGACTACTGTAACTGGCCGACACATCAAAACATTCTACCCACTTAGAGTAAGCATCCGCCATTACCAAAAAGTATTTACCATGTGCCGGCCCCAAAATATCGAGATGAACGCGGTAAAAGGCCTCTGGAGGGAACGGCCAGGGGGCCAGCGGCGCGCGCGGCGGCGCGGGCCGCGTGCGCACGCACTCCGTGCAGCCGGCTGCGCGCCGCTCGATGTCGGCTGCCATGCCAGGCCACCAAAAACGCAAACGAGCGTCCGCTTTCATTTTATTCATACCTAAGTGTCCTCTGTGTAATTCTTCAAGGATTTTATTTTTAAGAGCACCTGGTATAATTAATTTCGCACCTCTGACCAAACAACCCCTTTCTATAGACAACTCTAATCGACATTTGTAATAAGGCTGTAAATTTGAATCCCTAATTTTATTAGGCCAACCATTCATTACATAACTAGACACCTGTTTGAGTATGCTATCAGCGCGTGTTGCAGCGCAAACGTCATCAATAGAAATAGGTACATCCCCATCCACAATAAAATGTAGATAAGCCGCACGGTCAATACCTTCGTCTCGCTCTGTCGCCGCTGCATCGATATCGCTAGACTCGTTCACGGAGCGGCTGAGAAAATCTGCTGTATTGCGCGCGCTGCTAACATACTCAATATTGTAGTTATAGGCAGATAAAAACAACGCATACCGTTGGAGGCGGTTGGCGGATACTTCTGGTACTCCTTTATCTGGTCGGAAAATACAAAGAAGGGGTTTATGGTCGGTTCTAAGAGTAAATGGCTGATCCCGCCCGTACAAATAATGGTTAAATTTTTTTACCCCGAATACTATAGCCGTAGCTTCTTTATGTATTTGGCTGTATTTTTTTTCGGCACAGGATAACGATCGAGACATAAACGAGATGGGTTGCTCGATACCATCTTTGTTTATCTGACTTAAAATAGCCCCTAGACCCGAGGGAGAAGCGTCCACGGTTAAGATCAACTTCGCGCTGGGGTCAAAATGTGCCAGTGTCAAGTCTGAGGCTAACTGGTGTTTTATATTAGTCACAGCAGCATCATGTTCACTCGTCCAAACCCATTTGGTGTTCTTTTTTAACAAGCTATGAAGCGGGCTCAAAATGGATGACGTGTTTTTAACAAATTGTCTATAATAATTTACTAGTCCAAGGAACGACTTTAGCTCGGTTACATTTTGCGGCGTTTTTGCTTCAAGCATCGCTTTAACTTTGTTAGGTGACTTATGTAAGCCAGACTTGTCTATGTCAAAACCTAGGTACGATACCGAGTCTTGGAAGAATGAACACTTGTCTGTTTGTAAAACTAGTCCAGCATCCTGCAGTCGCTTGAATACTTCGTGTAAACGCTGCAAGTGCTCTGATTTTGTACGTCCAGTTACCAAAATATCGTCTTGAAATATACATATGTCAAGGCCAGCGAGGACGGTTTCCAATGCTCGCTGAAAGCATGCTGGAGCTGAGGCAAGTCCAAAACAGAGCCTCGTATACTTAAATATGCCCTTGTGCGTATTTATGCAACAGTACTGCTGTGAATCTTCACTTAAAAGCAACTGATTATAAGCACTAGAAAGATCTAGCTTTGAAAATTGTTGTCCGCCATGTAGTTTTGAGAATAACTCCTCTATGCGAGGTAAGGGATATTTATCTACTAAAAGTTGCTTATTAAGTGACACAGAAAAGTCTGCACAAATACGCACTTTACCGCTTTGCTTAAGTACTGGCACAATTGGACTGGCGTAGTCAGAATAACTGACCGGTTGTAAAATACCTAATTGAATCAGTCGATCCAATTCTGATTCTACCTTACCACGAATGGCAAAAGGAAGGGGGCGCGCCCTGTAATAAACCGGTTTGCTGTCCGGTTTCAGGTTCAGATGTACCACTACATCCTTACAACAGCCCAGCTTATCCGAGAACAAATGCGGATATTGGTTGCTAAACATACCTGTTAAATCGGTAGCGGTTGCTACCTTGTTGATACTATGCAAATCATTTTCTGAAATCGAGCACATCTGTAATTTAAAGGTAGATATAAAGTCTCTCCCTAGGATCGGAGGACCTCCGTTCTTTACGACATACACATTGATGGTACTAGTTTGGGTTTTGTAAGAAAATGTCAACCTAATTACTCCTAATGTGTCAATGACCTCTCCATTATATCCCTTTAATACTGTGGACACCTTACTCAATGGCACAGAAGCAAAATGATCACAGTACAGCTTTTCGCAAATAGCTGTCACAGCTGAGCCGGTGTCCACCTCAAAATTAATAGGCAGTTCATTAACCAAAACACGCTCCCGCAATGGTTCGCCTTTGTAGGTACGTATATTAAAGAGCAAACACTTACCTTCCTCATCACCACTGGCCAAGCAACATTCTACAAAGTTGAGTTTTTTATTTGAGTACTTATTACGGCACACGCGCTTAATGTGACCTTTAGATCCACATTTGTCACAAACGGAGTTAGCAAATCTGCAACTAGTTGCCAAATGTCCACGGTAACCGCAGGCAAAGCACGAGGCGCCAGTAGAAACGACGGGCCGCACGCCTGTTGAAGCGGGCGCCCTGCTGGCCGCCATTTTGTGCACACCGAGCTCCTTGTCCGCTGCCGCTGCACCGGGACCCGTAGCCCCAGCTGCGACGGCACGCGCGCCACGTCGGGCACTGCGTACACTCTCCGCCGTTTGCAAAGCGTTGGAGAATGTGAGGCAAGACATTACCTCGGTGAAGAGCCTGTCGCGTTCCGGTCCCTGAACCATGCCTAAAACAAATCGATCACGTAGGGTCTCGTCGAGCGTCGCTGCTGAGAAACCACAATGCAGTGCCAGGCCTCGTACTCTGGCTGCCCAATCCGATAAGGCTTCATTGTCGAACTGCATAGCACTGTAGAAGTTATTCCGCTCAGCGAATCCACATACTTTTGGTTTGAAGTGGCCGTCCAAAAGCAATACAACATTAGCGTAACTTAGTGTCCCCAGTTCCTTTGGCAACGCTAGATCACGCAACAATTTGTATGTGCATTCGGCTAAGGTGCTCAGCAGTATGGCACGACGTTTAGCCCCTGTCGACTTGTCGTCCTCTGCCTGTTCCACTATGTCGTTCGCCAGGAACCACTGTTCCAAACGATCTTTGAAAATCACCCAATCCTGGTTTTCATGATTAAATGTGCTTAACACGCCAACCGAAATTTTAGCCATCGTCGTCACTGTTAAGTTTGAGGTTAGGACGCGGAGATTAATACACAGGCACGGTCCGTTGCTAACTGACTTTATTAATACTCTGATGAGCTATACATGCATGACAGCTAGGTAGGTACTTATATATATTGTGCATCGCTCCGTAAACAACCTATACACTACAAGTATAACTACGTAGGTAGGTACTCATATTAATCCTAACAGTACGGAACCCTAAAAAAACAATGGTTCAGTTTCAATTGTTTTTTCGAGTTGTCGAGTCGCCGCTGAAGATGAAATTGTCCCGTAAAAAAATATTACGACTTTCAAAGTGGATTAACACAAAAACAATGTGGAGACCGGATGATTGCTGCTTTTAGTAATGAAACACCTTCAAAGACGACAATATACAGGTGGTATTCAGAATTTCAACGTGGCCGAGTATCCCTCACGGACGACGCGCGTGAAGGTCGACCAAAATCGGCAGTTACGCAAGAAAACGTCCACCTTGTGAGTCAGCTGATAAAAGAAGACAGGCATGTGACATATCGGGAAATTCAGGAGTCTTTGCGGATTGAAATGAGTCAGATACAAATTATTTTACAGGAAGAATTAGGCGTGCGAAAGTTGTTTTCCCGTTGGATCCCGCACTTATTGTCTGACGAGCAGAAAACGACTCGTGTCAATTGGTGCCGCAAAACATTGAATAAATTCAACGGAGGAAGCTCAAATGCAGTTTTTAGTGTCGTATCAGGTGAGGAGTCGTAGATATACGCATATGAGCCTGAAACTAAAAACCAATCTCGAGTATGGGGTAACGAAGACGAGCTTCAAGCCAACAAAAATTATTCGCTCTCGCAGCAAGGCCAAGAAGATGGTGGCTATGTTTGTCTCCAAATCGGGTCACGTGGCTACTATTCCACTTGAAGATCGTAGAACGGTCAAAGCCGATTGGTATACAAGTATTTGTTTGCCGATTGTCTTTGCTGAACTTAGGAAAAAAGGCCTAGTCGCCACATCATCCTTCACCACGACAATGCCAGCCCTCACACCGCTCGTAAAACAAATGAGTACCTGGAAGGTGAAAAAGTCGAACTACTGGACCATCCTTTATACTGCCCTGACCTAAGTCCCAACGACTTTTTCACATTCCCCAAAATCAAGGATAAATTGCGTGGTGGGCGCGGTGTTTCGGCGGCCGGCAGAAGCAGTGGAGGCTTTTTAAATTTTTAACGACTGGTTTGAACGCATGGAAAAGTGCATAAAATATAAAAGAGAATACTTTGAAAAACAATAAAAATACTTAAATCAATGTAACTGCATATTTTTTTATATTCCCGAAACTTTCAGTTTGACCCTCGTAGTGACCCTGCCTGCGTAGCCGGAGGTCCCGGGTTCGAATCCCGGTAAGGGAATTTATTTGTGTGATGGGCACAAATATGTGCTCCTGAGTCATGGATGTTTTCTATGTATTTATTTATCTATATAAGTATGTTTATCGTCGTCTAGTACCCATAGTAGTTTGCTTAGTTTGGGACTAGATCGATTTTTGTAAGATTGTATAAGAAAAAAAAAAAAAAAAAACTGTTTTTTTGTATTTGTTGTTATAGCGGCAACAGAAATACATCACCTGTGAAAATTTCAACTGTCTACCTATCACGGTTCGTGAGATACAGCCTGGTGACAGACGGACAGACAGACAGACAGACTGACGGACAGCGGAATCTTAGTAATAGGGTCCCGTTTTACTCTTTGAGTACGGAACCCTAAAAACGATGACGTAATATATGGACAAGCCCACACACATGACATATTGAAACAAACCTGTTAAATGCCCCAAGAAGCGACTCATTTAACTCACAAAAATATTGTTAATTAGTAGAAAAGGGTATTAATACTTGAAAATAGGTACACTAGTAGTGATCATGTTAAATTCGTGTACGTGTTACAACGAGCAACCGGATCCTTAAATATTATTCGTGGATTTATTGGAATGAAATGAGAATAAATCATTCGTCATTCGAAAGTGTAGACGAATAAATTATTCGCGAATAAATGTTTATTCGAATAATTATTCGAATAAGAATCATTCCAACAATGCCCCTTTCTGCACCCACACAAGTAACATATTTTATTTAAATAATTCTATACAGAAGACTGAGCGCTTATAAATAGGTATTCGACATTCCACGACAATTATGTCTCATGCTGAACAATTTAGTTATTATCGATCTAATGAACACAATATTTCAATAAATCTCCACCCTAGCCGAACCGTGGTAAACGCCACGTTCGTCTTTATAAATGTTTGACAATCATTGACCTATCCATAATAAATGAAGGCCGAAACGCATTGACAGCGGTGGCGAAGCGGCGGCGCGGCGCAGTGTAGAGGTGGTACCGGCTGTATTGTTCGATCTAATAAAGCCGGGAAAAAGCGTTCGGATCCTTTCATATTAGCTCGAACATTACAAGTACCGCCTCCGCGCCACCCCGCGCCGCTTCGCCACCGCTGTCAGTGCGTTTTGGCCTTGAATGCCTGCGACTCGCGACAGCACGGTCGGTAGTTGAGACGCAAAGCAATGCCGGCCTTATTCTGCAAGAGATAAGGTTCATATTAAAACTTTAGTACGAAAAAATATGAATTAATTAATAATCGTAGATATTTTTTGTTTAATTTGTTTCTTATAGTACTAATAATATGTTGACAGCATAAATCAAACACTTTCCAAGTAGTTATGTATTTTGGTTTTCCAAAAACTAACAATATTTGTGATTTTAGAAATCCGCAAAGAGAATCTGTTTAATTTTTAATAATTTATCAACACACATAATATACTATTCAGAATAATTTGTTAAATTGCAGTTATCTATATTTTCTGGTAAGATAATCCAGAAAATGTGTAACTTACTGAACTTTCTTTATTATTGATAGTCCCGGTTGATTAATTAGATTAATTTTGATTTCTTTAACTGGAATGCAAGCGTCATATCATAATAGAGGCACTTTTACAAAGTTACATATTATGCTGCACTTATGAAATCAGAAATTGTTAAAAATTTAGATTTTTGGTTTTTTTACAATGACGCGGAACCCTAAAATGTTTAATTATTTTTATTTTAACTATAACTAACAATACTTTACATCATAGAAAAAGAAAATTACAGTTATCGAATTATGTCCGGGTTTAGCTAATTTGATTGGTCTAATACGAGAACGTGAAATATGTCGAGCATACTAAGTTTCCTAAAAAAGTTTTCTAAAGGAGGATAAAAATGCACCTAAAAAATGCTATAACATCTTTATTTTCGACAGCGATGGATGAAGTACCACAAAACTGCAGTAGATAATTTCGCATTGGAGTAAACTTTTTTCGCATTGAACGTCGTGAAATATACTATTAAAAAACATTAATATTTATAAAAATAACCCATGTATTTTTTATTTAATACGACATTGAACTTTGTGCAAATTTCATTCCGCAGACGTTATCGTCGGGTGACAAGCAAAACTCACTAAGTAACAAATACCTACTTAAATCAAAGGTCGTATCTCGATATCGACTACGTACCGAGATACGAGGTTTTGAAGAGCAGTGACAGTTTTGGTAGTGACTTTTGCTTGTCACCCGACGATTATGAACTAGTGGATTTGTGAGCTGTAAAACTCGGTACGCAAGCCAATAAATTTCCAAAAAAATCATTTTTTTTGTTTCAGAAAAGTGACTCAACAAAATTATACAGCGTGGAAATCCAATACGAGCAAAGAATTCAACCAGACAGAGGGTTTAGTAGCGTGAACATTAATTAACGGGACTTTTTAAGTTACACTTAATTAAAAGACTATAATGAATTTTTGAAAAAAATCCGAGCAGCAATGTAACGCAAATGATTTTTGGTGGTGATAAGTACTATCGCCCAACGCAACGGTACGGGTTCAGCCAGGGATTGTAACCGGTTATCTTTTGTATGGGAACTGTAACCGGTTTTTTTCGTTCTTTGTTAATTATTTCATTTTCTAATTGGGCAATCTAATAATACGCACTCGTTACCTCAAAACACAACTGAGTCCTACATATGAAGTATAAAATAGTTCGAGATATGTGGTTATTTCGAGGTTTTTGAAAAAAACCGGTTACAATCCCTGGGGTTCACACTTTCTCACCAAAATCGCCTGCACACACATACAATGCGGTCGAAAAATGACCCTAGAGGTGTGAACCCGTAGCGTTGGCCGATAGTACCTAACTGTCAACGAGACTTTTAACTTAAACATTTAACGTTACATTGCGGGGTGAATTATTTTGTATGGTTAACTTCGTTGTAATTTTAGACAAAAATAATCTTAATACGCTTCTTAGGTCCTGTACTAACCACCATTTAAAGGATTGCTCGTATTGGATTTCCACGCTGTATATAATTAACGAATCTGCGCACAAAAATTCACGGGAATCGGTTGAGAAATGCGAGCTATTATATAAACCTACCAAGGTTTCCGATAGTGGCTAAGAATGGCATACCTTATAAATTAAAAGATACTGATTTAATAAATAAAAAAAACCTATAGAGGACAAACGAATGTCGGCCCAAGCTGAAGCATAGAACTTCGTTCGCTTCACTCGCTCGCTCGTTCGATTACGTTACGTCAAATTCAAGGCAGATTACATAGACCGCATTTCGACTGGTTAACATTAAATATGACGCCGGTTGGTGTTGTAGTCTATTTCATTCTAATTAGCCATCAAATAGTAGTTTATGTGACTGTACATAATGAAGGGCATTTTAATGCCTAATTATGAACAGCGACATTTGTCAAATTTGTATGAAACTTGACAATTAATTTCGAACTAAACGTCATCTCGATTGATATTAGAATAGAGGTCAAATCAAATTTCTTTGTTTTTCAGAGATGTTCGAAATTTAAATGAAATAATATTATTGAAATCGATGTTATTACTTAGCAATAATAACATTTTCACAGATAAGAGATTTGTTCTAACAAAACAGTCTGTTTTTATGGTGGTCATAATGTGCGGTTCTTGAACGCATCATGGAGGGTTTATTTTATTTGGATAGATAAAGTTTTTAATGAAGCTTGTTTTATTCTGTCCGACAGAGGGTTTCGATGGTTAGTATAAAATATTTTTCAACACACCTGCTCGTAAAGTAGGTCTTATTACAGCGTATTTACACTGATAATGCAGAATATTACCCATGCCGTGCCTTTTACATTACATTATCGCACTAGTGCCTTTTCATTACATATCGTTTTAAATATTAGCAAAATAATGCAAAATATTACCCATACCGTGACTTTTACATTACATTATCGCACTAGTGCCTTTTCATTACATATCTTTTAACATTTTCATTTTTTATTTTTTTTTTTTTCCTCGCAAATGTGTTGAAAAACGTCGTATGAAACACGTGAGCATTGGTCATTACACTTCTCGTCTCCATTAAGCCTTCGCCTTCGGCTCAGGCTTAAAAACCGACTCGAGTGTAATGACCAACTTAGCACACTTGTATCATAATGTACTATAATTAATTATTGATTAGTCCAATACCACTCCAATACCATTGCAAGTATGTGTGTCCGATAACGCACGTAGTGGTTAGCGCTATCACTGCGTTATTTCCGTTCATATATTTTGTCCTGATATTATAAAATTAGTCTAATTTAGCAGTTTCAACACTCTGATCACATCAATGAGTTGAGCGATTAGAATTTACTAAGTACTCAGTTTAAAGCTAAACTACCTAATTGAACTAACAGAGCCTCAAGCTGCTTTTTCTCCAGAGCTATACTAAGCTATGTTTTCATACTAATTTACTTTATAACAAAATCTACCTCCGCTCAGATACGCATGGGGCAGATTAGCGTTAAGAAATATAGCCAGGCTGGGCCTCAGCTTTGGACAATTCATAAAGCAGAATAATTTTTACAAGCTTTTTATTAACTTCCCATGTATAAGGCGACGTCAAAGTGATGTACACATACACTTTTGTACCTTATTACTATGGAATAAGGTGCAAAAGTGTATATCATATCATATCATTTATTTGCATTGATCATACATCGTCATAAATAAAATACACATGTCAAATATAATATCTATACTAGCTATAGATATAAATTCACAATAAAATGATTATGTTCAATTAATATTAATTCAGGAGTTAAACAATAAATGATATAGATATACATCTCTTTGACGTCGACCCTACATAACTAACTATGTAAGTATGTCACTATGTTTGTACGGGTGGTATCATGCAACTCAATTTTGAAGCCGATATCTTCAACCAATTGAGATGAAATTTTAGGTAAAGGTAATGGTTCGGATGACAATTCAATATTATGGTACCATCGAGCTGATCTGATGATGGGGACAGAAGGTGGCCATAGGAGTTCAGTACTTAACCGACGTAACTCTGTTGAGTTTGGACTCGTTAGACTCGTCTCAATGAGTAGTTGATGATTGTATACAGAAAACTACAGTCGACAATAAAAGCTTATACAACTTTTGACAGAAACTTTTATAATATAAAAGATAGGTCTTGCTTGTCTTATACACAACTCCATTGTAGTACGTCGAGTTAATAAGCTCCTTTTAAAACCTAATAGTATTATTATACTTGGTAAAACCTACCTCCGCTCAGGTACGCGTGCGGCATGTTAGCGTTAAGGAATATAGCCTGCCCCGGCCTCAGCTGTAGGTAGTTCATGAAGTACACCCCGTAGCAGCCCACGTCACCAGGGTACTCGGTGTGTAAGCGGCGGAGTAACGGGTACATCAGGGAGGATTCTGTAAATGACAAAGTTTTTTTTTATTTCAGTAAATCGTCATTGGTCATACAGTTCATATAGTTAATAAGTTGTATATCATGTTCCCGATAGTTAAGAATATGGGAACATAAGATACCTAGCTACTGACAGTTTGATACTAGGCCACATGAGGGTTGGGAGGGCACCGCGCGCCTCCCCGGGCAGCCGCGTGACCTTGTCAAGCGATACTGGTCTTTAACTATGTAGATAAAAGGCGGCGACGCGCGGCCGCCCGCGGTGACGCGAGCCTGATGCTCCCGGCCGCTGCCATCCCGGTCTGAATTGGCCCTTACACAGATGTGAGAGCTTGAGATCATCAAGTCCAAAGACACCACAGAAATTAATCTATTTTAGGCGTCTCTAAAGTAAATTTGAGAGTAAATGGACTTTTAGATTGCATTATTCATAAATTACTTCTCCATTCATTGTTGCAAACCTGCACGGCTATCACAAGACGGCCGCGACATACTCTCGAGCTCTCTCGCGCTATCAGTCTCTTTCTAAGTGGTCTAATAAGAGAGAGATGGATAGCGCGAGAAAGCTCGAGAGTATGTCGCGGCCGTCTTGTGATACCCGTGCAAACCCTGTTAAAATATCAAATATAGGCAAAATCGATAACCATAAGTTTACAATAATGCAATTTTACCTTCTTGCTCCAACCTCTCCAGCAAGGTCTGCAGGCTAGCAGCCACCACTGACTTGTCACAGGTCATGAGCGAGCTGAATACTTGCTTCAGAGGAATGCCACTTTCCCCATGCTCCTTGTGAGCAAGGAACGCGTTTACACTATCCTCTGACAATATCCTGGTAAGTTCTGGCAACTCTGGAAATGTATAAAAATACATGCGCATGGAAGGTTTCCAAAAATCTATTTACTTACTTATATTATTAGATAAATTATAATTTAAAATGGGTTTCTCAATACTGTTCTAATGAAATACTTTTTTGGTGTTCCGTACCAAAATTGGTCCAATGCAACACTTATGCGATCACTCAGAGGCTGTCCGTCTGTCACAGCCAATTTTTTCAATACACATTTTTTTCTTCAGTAGTTCTATGCTATAGGTCTCTACTCTGTACTACAGTCATCATTAAAGATATGCTGACACTTTTGCACCTTATCTTTGATGGTGATTGTACCAATACTAGACTTCTAGAGTGTACATTATCCTAGAAGTAGGAAAGGTACTTTCATACGAATAACTCACTTTTGAGATAATTTTGAATCTCCTCCAATGGTCGGAACCCACATAGAGCCTCAAATGGTGTCAGGGCTATGGCCAGTTCAGGCTTGTGGTTGGGATCCTTGTACAAATCGGGGAAGTTTCTGTGGAGTTCCTCTGCATGCTCCTACAAAATTAAGGGAACTATTATGACAGGCATATGTTAAGGTACCATAATTAAAAAAATAGACATAGTTTAGTGCAGTTGATATCTAATATAAAAAATAAATATTAGCACAAATATTGCTTTCCAGAGTTTTAACACATTCAGAGTGGATTGATGTATATAATGTTCTGTGTGCATATGACTTGTTTAACATGACAATCTACATAAAGTAATAACAGGGTGCATAATCCATCTATATTAGTCTCTAATCCAGTAGATGGATCTCATTTATTTCACTGATAAACGGGCATTGTAAAACTTCTGAATCATGTGTCATTGATGATTGATGTCACAGACTTCCTGATATATAAAATATTGCAGCATTTTGATATAATTTGTATAGTATAAAATGGCAACCTCTGAAAAATAAAAATAAAAAAAATTGATTTATTTCAGGCAAAGACCCATATTTTTACATAAGGAAACAAAAGTAATAATTATAATTAAACAATTGACACAAACAATTACTTTTATATGCAACACTTTAATTATTTGCAACACTGGGAAAAGATCATTACCTTATTTGGCCAGTGATGATCTTTACCCAGTGTTTTGTCATCGGGCAGTCCAGGCGCTCAGCAAACATATTGTGCAAAGGTAGCGACTACATCATAGCTACAGCAGGAAAGGAGTGGATGGAACAAGCTAAAGACAGAAAAAAAATGGACCAAACTGGAGGAGGCCTATACCCAAACAGGGGTTCCTATCGAAGAAAATTCATATATAAAGATACACATGCAACACTAGATGATGGGAAGTAAAAGGCTTATTTATTATTATACTATAAAATATAGATTAGTCCTGCTCACTTTAGATCTGTGGTCCTGCTACTACATTTTAAAAATACCAGTCAATAACAATATTTTATAGAAACTACATATCTACAGGGAAACCATTGTCTAATTTTTAGGCTAGGAATAGAGTATCATACCTTGTTTGGGTGAGCTTGAATAGACAGGGCTTTGCGTACAGACAAGATCTTAAACAGGAAGGGCACCGCGACTCCAAACCTCCTTCTGACTGCTGGCCCGATAGCATCCAGGTTATCTTTAATATACTCAGACAGAAGCACATTTCTTTCCAAGATCAGTGAAGGCCCATTTGGATGTGTTCCCATCCATAACTCTGCATAAGGTTTCTCAGGTTCTATGGTTATGTTAGGGTCAGCACTAGATAAAAGCTTTGCAACTGTACTGTCTTTGCCTAGTTTACCCCAATCATAATTTTGCACTTTGTATTGCAATTCCATTGCACCCTGAAATAGTTACCCATTTTCAATTAATTCCAAGTTGCCAGAGTTATATCACATTCCAGTTAGGTTAAAGTCTAATAAATTACTAGATTCTTAAATAGCGACAACAAATAACCACTTACTTTGTTTTAACTGATAGTGTACAATTTCTACAACAAGTGTGATGATAGACTTTTTGAATACTACCTAGTAGTTTAAAAGTGGACAGCCTGAGTCGGCTACGGGTTATATTAATAAATTGGTTTGATTGGACGGCAATTGACACTATGATCTTTCTATTGGTATTTCTTTTCCTAGAAATAGCTACCGAAATGTAGCCACAAACTAGATGTAAACTAAATAACTTTGCGATGTATGCAACTGAGGAATTCCATGGACATATGATACTCTGGACAGGCTATACGTGATGCCACAACGAGAGACGGAAAGGCTCTTATGCAACTAAATTAAAAACTGGTCTTCAAATGGCTGATGGCTTACCATAAACAACCTACTTAATTTGGACGGGTAATGGTTTGTTGGCCACAACTTCATACTTAATCAGTAGTGCCCAACAAAAAAAAAGGTATCTGTTTCTGTCACACTTATTGCGTTTGGTATAGCACTGTCGCGTTCGCTCGTGGTATATTATTACCATAGCCTGTCCATAGTATCCTATGTCCATGGAGGAATTCACTCGGGGCACGTTCCCTTATTACCTCCGAGTACAATGCGATAAGCGAAATCAACCGGAACTAACAATAATATTTAGTAACTATGATTGTTAGCGCTTGGTATTTAGGTATAACCGTTATTTCTCGATATTTTTGTTTCATTACGTGTTGAATGGAAACGCTTTTAAGCTAATTTCTTCATATTATATGTGGTATTCGAACGTATCGTAATTTATTACGTGACGTGTGACGTTGTCAAGTTTGACAACAGATGACAGCTAGAAATGGGGCTTTTTTTTTAATATCCTAACCACGAATCTAGACCATTCAGCTTTATCTTTATTTGGTAGGTTCTATATTTATAGGAAATTATATAGATAGGACAGGGAGAATGATAAATTAATAATTTATAATGTTTAATTAAGCTGCTGATTATTAAATATATCTATGTGATGTTACGGGATCTCAGAAGGGAAACAATTTAAAACAATAAGACACATCATAAGTATTTATTACAAGAAAACACAAAATCAAAATGTCACCAACCTTATTCAAAGATGCCCCGTTCCGAAGTGAGTCAACAGACAAGTTAGCTACCCGTTCATTCACTTTGACATCAGCAAATACAGTGTTGCCATTGCCACATTCATATTGAGTCAATATTATTGATGGGTATTATTGATAGTCACGTTACAGTCGGCCATCCTTCAGGAACGAGTCTCTTCGTTCTAAGTTTTCTATTTAAGGGCTTACTTAATATGCTTACACTACAACAACAACAACTTTAGTTAATTAAGTAACAAATAGAATTCCAGGGAATAATAGGAGAAAAAAAAATCATAATGGATTAACAATTGATATCTAGAGGCAAGGTTGACACCATTCGTCAATCAATCAAAAGGTTTTTTTTTTTTTTTTTTTTTTTTTTTTTTTTTATCAAATTTATACTATCCTATACTGTCTTTCTAGCTATAGCCATGAAGTGAGATAGTTAATTGCCTCTCAAACCGTCCCACTATCATGACCGCGATGCTTGGGACCACTCCTGGGCGGTGAGTTCCTACACCAATCATGCCCGGTCCCAAACACCCTCACTGTTCATCAGTCAGTAACAGCGTGGGAGCTACTTCCTTCGCAAACACACTGTCACTGTTAATGGAACTTGAGCCAATCCAGGGCGGCGAGTTCATACGCCAGTCATGCCCGACTCAATATTCCTCACTGTCCTTAAACTAATTATGGAACTTGAGCCAATCCTGGGCGGCGAGTTCATACGCCAGTCATGCCCGACTCAATATTCCTCACTGTCCTTAAACTAATTATGGAACTTGAGCCAATCCTGGGCGGCGAGTTCATACGCCAATCATGCCCGACTCAATATTCCTCACTGTCCTTAAACTAATTATCATTCGAACTAATCATAGAGTTTGAGCCAATCCTGGGCGACGAGTTCATACGCCAATCATGCCCGACTCAAACGTCCTGCACTAAACCGTCAGTATAAATCAAATCACGTTAATTATTAATTATTCCAATATTTCATTATGCTTGACATGTATTTATCATGATGATCTGATATTCGTTAAATTATATACAAACAATCAATATCAAGGTTATTTGTTCACAAATTCCTCATTGTCGCTATCCGTATCAGTTGAAGAGCAAGCAGCGGTATTGAAACTGAGCCATGGGAATATTTTGTCGATTGCGACGACTGTTTCGTACCTAGCTCCCCTTTTGGTCAATGGGGTGTCCTCCACGAGAAAACGGTCGTTTGGTAGAACCTTTTTGATTCTATATGGACCTTTACATTTTGCCTCTAGCTTTTTAGATTGCCCTGGCCCCGTCACTACTGCCCTAGCAATCCTCACTAAATCGCCCTCTTTATAAATTGTACTTTTCTTTTTATTTCTATCATATCGATTTTTCATCTTTTCCTGATTTAGTGCTATCCTTTCTGAAGCCTCATTTCTAATTTCTTCTATCGACTTATCTTCTGCGTCATCGTTTTCAACTTCGTCTACTATTTCGTTTAAAATACCCTGTGATGGATTTGTTATTGTTCTACCTAACAGAAGTTCAGTGGGCGTTTTCTTTGTTACGTCATGAATTGTCGTGTTCAATCCTAACTGAACGTCAGGGAGAAAGTCTTCCCAAGTATTTTGGTTTTTGCCATGCGCCATGGAACCAAGAGCAGCCAAGATCGTTCTATTGTAACGTTCTACCTGCCCATTAGCCCTTGGTGTGGCGACAGCATTAAGAACGTGTTTCGTACCTATTGACTGTACAAAGGTTTTAAACTTCCTACTTGTGAAGCTTGTCCCTCTATCTGTTATCAACCGAGTTGGAGACCCAAAATAGCTAAACAGAGTTTTTAATGCCCTTATACTTTCTTTAGTTTTAGTGCTTCTAACCGGAAATAGACTTACGTACTTTGTAAACGCATCCACTATCACTAATATGTATGTGAAACCTCGTCTACTCCTCGGGAAGGGACCGAGGTGGTCTGCGTGAAGCGTATGGAACGGTATGTCAACCTTTTGGATGGGGTGAAGTAGTCCCTCTCGCGAGCCTGCGGGCAACTTATGGTGCGCACATTCTAAACAAGCAGATACGTATTTCTTGATGAATTTACGCATCTTTGCAAACCAGAACAAAGAACGTATCCGCTCTAGTGTCTTATCAAAGCCAAAGTGGCCCACGTTATCGTGGTTAGCTTTTAAAAGTTGCCAACGAACCCCCTTTGGGACAACCCACCTCGTTACACCGTCCTTTAATACACGAAAGACCCGTCCATTTTTAAGCGTATACTCCTTATAAGTATTAGCAATTTTAGGTGTCTCCGGGTCTTCTAAGATATCCTTTATGCGTTTGATTTCATCATCAGAGGACTGTACCGTGGAGATCCAGTCTTCGGTACCAACTGATAAAACATCTAGTGTATGTATTTCTTCCGGCTCCACTGATACAGGTCCTCTGCTGAGGGCATCAACGTGGGACATTCTTTCACCTGGGCGATACTCAATAGTACAATCGAACTCGAGAAACTGTATCCACCAGCGGGATATGCGTGGGATTAGGTCCCTTTTGGTAAAAGTAGAACGTAGGGCATTGCAGTCACTAACAATTGTAAATTTTATACCAATCAGATATATACGAAATTTACTGAGTGAGCTAACGACAGCTAGTGTCTCAAGTTCAAACGAGTGAAGTTTCATCTCACCGGGTTGAGTTTGGCGGCTAAAGTAAGCGACTGACCGCCATGGGTCAGATTGTTTTCTCTGCAACAATATGCCTGCTATGCCAAATTTACTAGCGTCAGTGTGCAATTGTGTTTCTGCGGTATGATCGTATAATGCAAGAACGGGTCTATCTGTCAGTTTATCCTTTATTGTTTGAAAGGCTTGAGCTTCTAGATCGCTCCATTTCCAAGGTGTATCCTTCTTCAAAAGGCTCGTCAGAGGCCTCACTATCATTGCAAATCCCCTGACGAACCTCCGGAAGAAGCTCGCAAGTCCGAGAAATCTCCTCACTTCGTGTTGATTAGTCGGCGTTGGGAACTTGGCCACAGCCTCGGTTTTAGAAAGCCCAGGCCTGACACCGTTTTTATCTATCTCAAACCCAAGGAAGTCTATTCGCTCTTGAAAGAAATTACATTTTTCCATTTTTAGAGTGAAACCCGCCTCTCTCAACAACCCAAGTACCTCGTCGAGACGTTCAAGCCCTTCCTCAAAAGTTTTCGACGGTATTAAAATGTCGTCCATGTAAATTACTATGTAACTGACTTTAGATTTACTAAGCACTTTGTGGATTGCCCTTTGAAAGACTGCAGGGGCGTTTGCCAGCCCAAATGGTACCCTATTGTACTCATAAAGACCATCGGGCGTGACAAACGCAGTCTTTTCGCGTGATTGCTCAGCTATCGGGATTTGGTGGTAACCCGAGGCTAAGTCCAGGGATGTGAATAACGATTGGCCAGAAAGCTGATCTAACAAATCTTCTATACGTGGTAAGGGGTAATGATCTCGTTTGGTGCGACTGTTGAGAGCGCGGTAGTCCACGCAAAGACGCTTCTCTCCTGATTTCTTTTTAACCAGTACGATGGGACTGGCGTATGGTGATTGGGACTCCCGCACTATACCATGGTCCAACATATCTCCCACCATATCCTGGACTAACTTTCGCTCAGAATGGGCCAACCGATATGGCCTATAAACTACCGGGGTCGTATCCTTGAGATGAATTTCCATCTCAGTCACATTAGTGAATCCCAAGTCATGCATTCCCGTGGAAAAACTGTTTTTGTATTTACCAAGTAGTTCTTCGCATTGTTGTACTTGGTTTGGTGATAGCTGATCACCACACTTGGGACTCACGGGTGTCTGAGGGGAAAATTCACCAGAAATTCTCATAACGCTATTACTGGTGCCTATGAATCTAGCTCGAGTTATTAGAGTATTTGCTTTGAATTGTACCGGTGTTGTGCTAACATTCTGGATAAGCAGATTACAGTCGAGGCCCGTGACTTGATATTCGCCCGGCAGTAGATAATATTCATGACCAGCGGAGCCTCTGACTGATCCACCAACATAAATACTACCATGGCACGAAATGTCGGACCTAACGGGAGCAGATATCATCTCACCTACATCTATAGTCACATCACAACTTGTGTACAGTTGCAGCTTCAAATCATGTTCCTGTTCCGTCCGTTCAAATCTCACATCTGTTGGCGTCTTAACAATCATAAGAGAAGGTCTTTCTGTAAAGCTATGTCCAAGTAACACATTACAGTTAATCAAATGGTCGTCCACTATAAACACTTCGACATCCCTTTCCAGTATGCCCTGAACTTCGATATTAACTAACATGGAGCCCAATGGTAAGTAAGGTATGTTACCCAATCCTCTTAGGTAGGGACCAGTAACATCCTTCCAAGTCATACCCATATTCAAGGCAGTATTTTTACGCACTAGAGTAGCTTCACTACCTAAATCTACTTGGCAGGTTATAGGAAAACCGTTCATGTTTATGAGAATTTTATATTTATCATTCGTGTTTTCAGAAACGGAAACTTCAAGAACGTTTTTACTATTATCCTTGGGTGCTAGATTTTCCTTTGTTCTTGAGCAATGTGAGGAGTCATGACCAAGAAAACCACAATTGTTGCACTTAACTACTGGTTTCGGGCACTTAAAGCTAGGATGGCCTACGCCCTGACAGTTAAAGCATCTAATAGGCCCCTTATTACTTTTATTTTTCGGCGTACCGCTATTGGTGTCAGTGGACCTCGTTGGGTTATTACCCATACGTTTGTCGCGGTTCATATCCCTGAAACTGTCTACTTGGTTCCGGTGGTTTGATTTCACAGTTTTAAGGAATTCTAGTACGTCTTCAGGCTTATCAAATTTAGCGGCCTGAGCACCTACACGTACACCCCTATCATCAATTGCATAAAGTAAACAGTCCACTGCTTGCTTTCCAAATATTTTACATCTGTTCAATAGATTAAGTTTCGCAAAATAATAAACTTCAAATGATTCTCCAGGGCGCACCCGTCTATTAAGCATATCTGTTAAGAGCTCAGCATAATTTTCAGTAGCAGGAAATGATTCTCTCAACATTTCTTTCCACTCACTCCAGGTATGCTTAATTGAGGGTAAACCCTGGTACCAGGTTTTAGCAAGTCCAGTTAATTTAGGCAAGGCATAATGAATCGTTTGTCTTTCATTCCAGTTATAAATTTCTGAACATTCATCCACTTTGTCAAGCCAGATATTGATAGTTTGTTCTTTAAGCATTGGGTCATACTCTGGTATAACATTATTTAAAGATGCGCCCGAGAACGATTCATTATTTCTTGTCTTAGCTTTCAATACATTTAAAAACTCCTCAAAGAAATCCGCTGCAGATCTACGTTCAGTCTGTTCCCTATTATCATTACGGTCAGCAGGTTTACGTTCTTTTGTTGGTGTTCTCAGGCGACGGTCATGAGTGTGGAGGTTTTGACGCGCAGTTTCATTTGTACGGCCAACAGGGCCGGGTCTGGATGTTAAAGATCGCGCGTCACTTTCGTTATCACTAATACGTGCACGTTTTCTACGTACCTCGTTTTCAAGGGTCCTTACTTGTTCGCGCATTCGTACCAGCTCTCGCTCAGTGCGGCTGTCACTCCGGCTTCGGTGACGGCTGCGGCTGCGACTCGGCCTCGTTCGCGAAGCTCGATGATCATGACGACTGCGGCTGCGACTGGGCCGCGTCCACGAAGAGCGAGGATCACGATGGTTGTCACTTCCGCTTCGGCGACGACTACGGCTGCGACTCGGCCTCGTCCGCGAAGCTCTATGATCATGACGACTGCGGCTGCGACTGGGCCGCGTCCACGAAGAGCGAGGATCACGATGGCTGCTGCTGCTGCGCCGTGTTCGCATGTCATGGTCAGCGCTACGGCTACGCCCGCGACTACGTCGTAGACTTCCCCGCAAACTTTCTCGGTCGCTCATTTTCTGAAACTCAGATTTATTTATGTTAGCAGGTGCTTGCTAAAATCCTTGCCACCTACGTTTTAGATGAAGGAAAAGCGAAACTAATTTGTGTGTCGGTGGTTATTATTCAATTTTTTTTTTATTTCCGCCATATTAGTTTTTAATCGATTTCCATCTGCTTAGTAGTAGCATGTTTTCGTGACTAAAGGTATTTTATTAATAGAAATACCACTGTTCTTCCTATTTTCACATGTATTTTTAATATTTATTTACATTTACTCAAGGTAAACATTTATCATATTTTAATTCGTAATCTGATTTCATCTGCCTATAAATGACTTATTTTAACCTAAAATAGCTTTTAGTTTGTACAATCACGACTAGTTATTCTATCTATTTCTGTACCTAATTATTTTTACATTAGTTCAGAAAAAAATACAGATAAGTAACGACCGTCGTTTTGTTTTTATATTTGTAATCCATTTCCATCTGCTTAATGATAGATTCTTTTCACCATTAACAGTTACTAATTTGTTAAATCATTACATGCCATTCTATTTTAACGTTTATTTTGTACCGTAACGTGATTTTTTTTTTAAACGGTCGAGCTTAAAATGGCGTGGAACGAACGTATTTATTCGCAAAATCCCACTTCTGAGATGTTACGGGATCTCAGAAGGGAAACAATTTAAAACAATAAGACACATCATAAGTATTTATTACAAGAAAACACAAAATCAAAATGTCACCAACCTTATTCAAAGATGCCCCGTTCCGAAGTGAGTCAACAGACAAGTTAGCTACCCGTTCATTCACTTTGACATCAGCAAATACAGTGTTGCCATTGCCACATTCATATTGAGTCAATATTATTGATGGGTATTATTGATAGTCACGTTACAGTATGCATAATACTTTGTTTTTTTTCTTTCAAGGATTCCTACCCACTTCCATTTTGCAATTAGATTCATTCAAACCTTACGTCGATAACTTCGATGAAATTACATTGCAGATCTATATTACGAACAAGTTTATAAAATAATCGAAGATGGAGCATCAAGCAGCACGTCCACTGAATGTGAATAACTCAAAAAGGTTTAATTACTGTTCTATATGCCACATTTATACCAACTGCGAAAAACAACAACTAGAGCACTTAAACGGTAAACGGCATCATTATCGACAAATGAAGTTAAACAGTATGCAGGAAGTTAGCATTACTGAAATAGATGATTACCATCAACATTTTTATTTTCCAATTTTTATAGCGATGTTGACGATTTACTCGTTTTTATATATAATTGTGATTTTAATCTAATCGGAACTAGATATTGATTAAATTATTACCGATCACAGAATGGAATCTACCATAGTTAAATACCAAACTTAAAAGTAGAGTTGGTGTTGATACCTAACTTCACAGTAATTTGCTCCCAGATATTAGAGAGTAGATCTTTTGCCTGGTTTTTTTTTGCATTCCAAGTAGGTAAATAGGTAAATTGTAGGGGCAGGCCTGTAATAACTGGAGGGGCAAGTCTGCACCCTACCTCTCCAATAGTAGGATGCAAAAAAAATCAGGTTACCTACTTGTTGCAGTGTTTGTTTGTTGCGTGTTGTATTTGCCTTACGTTGGATATAGTTAAGAGCCCGTTATTAACGTGCTCACTAGCGCTACCTACTAGTATACAGGGTGTGGCCTGTAATAGGAGCAAATATTCAAAAGGACGTTTCCTTGGAGCATTTGTAGTAACACCCCGTGTCCCATTCATTTAATTTTTTTTTGGATTCAGAGAAATTTTGATCAAAAGTTATAAGCTCCAAGTAATGTATCTTGGTACCACGACATAATAGCAAAGCAGTCAATGCAGATTTAGAGGTAACATCATGAGTCAGAATAGTTTTTGCATTTTTGTTTTCAAAAGATATTTTTGTGATTTTTTAAATTTTATATCAATTCTTTTAGTTTTTTTTTAATAAAAAGTTACTGATAGCACTTCAGAAGAGTAAAACAATACAAATAAACAGATTTTGAATAATTAAAAAAAAAAAATGGTTTTCAAATAAATCTACGTGGCAATATTTTTTCAAAAGACGAAAATCCTGAGGATGTTGGCTGCGAGGCTGGATGCTCCATTACCTAGGCACTGGAACACCCTACATTGTGCAGGACCCTATGCCAGGGGATGGAGCATCTAACTCTATTAGGATTATAGGATTACATTAATTTGTAATACTAACCGTAGTCATAATTCGTGATTGTATACTAACAACTTATGGACATTAGTCCGAAAAATATAAATAATTGAATTGAATTGAAAAAGCTTAATAATCTACGGTTTAATTTTTTGCTCCTATTACAGGCCACACCCTGTATAATAGAGATTATTTAAATTTAACAATTTAAAAAAAATTAAAGAAAAACGGCCATTTTAACTTTGTACGCATAGATTGACGAATCCAGCAACGTGAAAACTATTATGATGTACCTATCCAAAAGATACTTAAATACAAAACAAATTGTGTACCTTACCTAGTTGGCTACCTATTTAAATATAAAACGTAAATTTTAAATAGGTAATCACTGTTATTGACACGTGACGGTTTAAATTTTCTTCTCTTTGGATGATTGTAAGTGCAAATTAGTGAATTATTGAATAAAAGACGATTGTTGACATTTATATATACAGTAAAGCCGTGTGTAGGTATTGTGTAAATTAAACTTCTCACATAAACTAACCGATGATTCTGTTTACGCCTTTCTTTACGCCCTACCAAGCAGGCGCATTGGCTAGATTGGGACCTAAGTACCTATGATTATAGAATTATTGTAAATTTATATAATGTACTTGTTATACCTAAGTGATGTCCCTAATCTAATATTTTTAAATTGCCTGTTGTTGGCTAATATTATAGGTTAGGTACTATCAGCAAAATGGACACCCGCTTAGCCCGTTTGGGATAATATCAAAGTAGTTTTAAGAAGTTTCTTCCAATGATGTCGATTTGACACGGTTCCATTTTGCTGATTAATACCCTATGTGGATCATATTATCATAATAGCAGTACGTAGGTACATGACTTTGTAAATAGAGAAGCAATTAAACACTGTTGGAATTGAGTAGTTTTATTTTTTATGATCATAATTGCCACCCTTTAGGTAGGTATTAGTTTTAACGTCTTCAGCGTCTTCTTGAATTACTTAAGGGGACGTAGGTTCGTAGTCTTCTCTCCCTCTCACTGAGCATAAGCGTGAGCGAGATGGAAGTGCGTGTTTGGAAGCGCGGATATAAAGTTTTTTAATTTAAAGTTTTTGTGCGTTATAATAAATAAAAATGTAATAACTGATTTCCCTCAAACATGACATTGCCGATTTATAGAACCAATTTTAATATGTTTAGCTGTTGTGCATAATTTGTTACGCTTTTTTAAGTGTATTTTAGACCTATGTTCGTGATTTTTTTCTATCGAGTGAAAGTCAAAAACTCAGCATTCGAATAGCTGATTTCCCTCGAAAAAGGCCTCAAGATTGCTAATTAAATTTAGGGTAGCCCGCATTATAATCCAAACAAGAGCTACGATTTTTTTTAAATCAGTTTTTGGAGCTCACGGTGCCTATTTTATTTTATCAAAAATACTTATTCTGAGGTGGTCTTAGCGAATATACCGAGTCAAGATGTGATAGCAATCACATTGATAAAAAAAGCAGTAGGTAGGTACAGACTATAACTTTATTGAATACCTCGGTATCTAAAGTTTCACGAAGCTATACAGGGTGTCCGGTAATTAATTCCTTCTAACCACGAATAGGGCACCTTAGACTGGTCCAGAAAATCGACTTTAAGGTTTAGTAAAAGTCCCCTGGTTTTCGAGACATTCGCAATTTTCGAAGAGCGAATTGTACCAAAACAAGGTGTTCAAAAGTGAACATATTAAAGCCATTTACATATTTAATAAAGATGTTGCTATTAAGCAACATCTTTATTAAAGATTTAAATGGCATGTGTTATACCATTTTAGAATCAGTATTAGATAAACTATTCTTCAGGAAGTTGGCTACTCTGGTCTTCATACATTTTATTTTCACCACAATGACTATTTGCACCTTATTTCACTTTAATGACCTGGACGTTAATAATTCTCGGAAATATTCTCTAACAGTGATGCTAATGGACGTGTATTAGAGTTTTATGGTGGCCAGACCGATTTCTGTTTAATTAGGTCTTCAACACATAGTATAAAACAAAGTCGCTTCCCGCTGTCTGTCTGTCTGTCTGTCCCTATGTATGCTTAGATCTTTAAAACTACGCAACGGATTTTGAAGCGGTTTTTTTGAATAGATAGAGTTATTCAAGAGGAAGGTTTATATGTATAATACAAACCATACATGCATGTATTATTAAGTGGTGAACGGTGTTGGCCACACATATTGTATTTATTTATAAGGCTAATAATTTAGGACTCCCTTGTAGTGGCTGTTTGTTTACCTAAATAAAAATAAAAAAAATAAAAAAATATATACATATAAACCCGTGCGAAACCGGGGCGGGTCGCTAGTAAGTTATATTGCTAGTGGTGAAAAAAAAATGTATGAAGATCAGACTGGCCAACTTCCTGCAAAATAGTTTATCTAATACTGATTAAAAATGGTATAACACATGCCATTTAGGTATTACATCTTTACAAATTAAGTATATTGCTATTAATGTTCACTTTTGAACACCTTTTGTTTTGGTACAATTCGCTCTTCGAAAAGTGGGGTAGGGGACTTTTACTAAACCTTAAAGTCGATTTTCTGGACCAGTCTAAGGTGCTCTATTCATGGTTAGAAGGTGGACCATTAATTACAGGGTACAATTTTACAAGTCAAAACTGAGCCGCTCCACCAATAAGTGTCTCATATCTGGGCTAAATAAAATAAATAAATAAATAAGTTAATTAATGTAAGAGTAGTATTTAGTATTTTTTTTTGTCACTAACACTTAATTTAATTTAATTTATTGTAACTAACACATTATGGGTCCAGTAACCTGAAATAAATATACCTATATTGAAATTGAAATAACGACTGGTCATTTGCCCTGTGTTGCCAATTGAGACTTGTAAAATTGTAACTTGTAGCTTCGTGACACGGGCCACAGACCGCGTCAGCTGGATTCGCAAAGTTGGTTTTTAAAATCTTGAAATGCACAGAAATGTCACCTCAAATTTAATAAGCATAAATAACTTTAAAAAACGTAAACGGAGACGTTATCTCCTCAGTATAAATCGTTTCCCGCTAAATCTTTAAAGCTGTCCCAACCGCGCGGGTGACCCCTCACCCTCACATCATCCGGCTTGTTCTCGCTCCTGGGGACCTGCTCCGACTTCAAAACATTAGCTGGACTCTTTGGAATAGCGAAGCCAGAGATACCCCTATTGAAGATCTCTACGTGAGGTCCGTCGTCAGTCAGCTTGCAATCACCAGTTTCACCACCCCTAGCTATCTCGGCGTCACGAACGTACTTGGCGTTCTTCACTGACGGCCCGTATTTAAGTTCAAACTCTTTTAAGTCCAAATATGGGTATTTCTTCATGATGACCAGTTGTTCGTACTGACGGAGATCGACGCCGCCCAACTTGCGCTTGGCTGTTTCAGCGTATTGGCGAGCGGCTTCTGAAAAGTCATCCAACCCAAAATCCTGTTTGTCGGTGGGTGTCATTTTCTTAGGACGATTGGCCGTGGCCGTACCACATTTTTGGGAACCTGTAGATAAATAGGGTTAATAAGAAAGGGTTATGATTATGAACTAACCGAACCAACACAAAAACAACGTCAACAGGAACATATGTAGAGGGATTATTAGGCGAAGAGATCGTGTTATGGAGTGCGAATTACACGGTATTAACAGGTGAGAGTCGACAAACGAAATTTTACCCCACTGCAACGTGCTCATCACCGGAAATCAATTCCTTGATTATTAATACGGGCCTCTTATTCATCACAAGAAAACAGTAATTTTTTTATTTATTTAATGTATAATGCAATCAGAGTATAGTACATTATGATACAAGTGAGGTATGTTGATCATTACATCAGAGGCGGAATGGGGAATGGATGAAAATTTTAGAAATGCCTGATTTTTTTTGGTGATAGGAATAACCTTCCTTAGCACCAGAAAAAAGTTGCAGACTTTTCAGATGTGTCAATAATTTTTGAAAAATATTAACACTTTACTCACTTACCTTTTGGGTTTAGGACGGCAAATAAGACATTTTGCGTGATCCGTCTCATATTACAAAAAAATATCATAAAAATCCGTGGTGAACTGACAGCTGCAGCAGCTATATTTGTCATTGCCAGGGTCAGATATTTAAAATATTTTTTGTAATATGAGACGGATCAAGAAAAGTGTCTCATTCGCCGTCCTAACCACAAAACGTAAATGAGGAAACTGTTTATATTTTTCAAAAATAATTGACGCAGCTGACAAGTCTGCAACTTTTTTCTGGTGCTAAGGAAGGTTATTCCTATCACCAAAAAAAGAATCAGGCACTTCTAAAATTTTCATCCATTCCCCATTGTCACGCGAACCGCAAGTGAGCGTGATAATAGAGCCAAGGATGTAATTATCAAAGCTCACGCGTGTCATACGACGTTTTTCAACACATTTGCGAGGAAAAAATCCTTTTCATAAAATGAACATGTTACAGGCTCCTAAGTTGTTTCCTTTAGTTATTGATGACAACATGTTTTTACTCACATATTTGTACATCTGCAAGAATGTACAGTGGCGTCAATTCTATTTATCACTTTTCTATTCACTACGAGTCAACATTTTAACAATAACCAAACACGCATCATCAATGTTTACCAATACAAAATAAAATACTTATTTTGTTATTCAATATAAATTCATGTAAAATGTTATCAAAAGTAAATAGTTTTACTAAATGAAACGTTTCTATATCATATACAACAAGAAATAATCAATTTATCCACAAGAAGGATTTAATTTGTTTAGTCGAGTAAGAATCCATTTGCCGAGAATTAAAAAAAAAGCGGCCAAGTGTGAGTCGGACTCGCACATGAAGGGTTCCGTTAAATAAATTGCTTTCTACGATTTATGACGTATTAAAAAAAAACTACTTACTAGATCTCGTTCAAACCAATTTTCGTTGGAAGTTAGTATGGTAATGTACATTATATATTTTTTTCAGTTTTATCATTCTCTTATTTTAGAAGTTACAGGGGGGGACACACATTTTACCACTTTGGAAGTGTCTCTCGCGCAAACTCTTCAGTTTAGAAAAAAAATATGTTAAAAAGCTCAATATCATTTTTGAAGACCTATCCATAGATTTCCCACACGTATGGGTTTGATGAAAAAAAAAATTTTGAGTTTCATTTCTTAGTATAGGGAACCCCAAAATTTATTGTTTTTTTTTCTATTAATGTGTGAAAATCTTAATGCGGTTCACAGAATACATCTACTTACCAAGTTTCAACAGTATAGCTTTTATAGTTTCGGAAAAAAGTGGCTGTGACATACGGACGGACAGACAGACAGACAGACAGACATGACGAATCTATAAGGGTTCCGCTTTTTGCCATTTGGCTACGGAACCCTAAAAAACCTGTATAACCCGGTCAATTTAAGAATGCGCCGAGTCCATACATACACCTTGCTGCAAGGTGCCAACGTGTCTTAATCGGCATATAAACATAACTACACGAGTGTCATAATGTTATTAAACACGCGTGTTTAATACCCAGGATTATGAGCCCAAAAGCGGCACATTAAGAGGCACGTTACGAGCAAATGTGTTGAAAAGTAAATTAAGTGATTGAAGGCTTACTCTAGGCGTCTAGGCTATGAAAGAATTTTCCCGTAACAGTGTGGGAGATTAGGAAATAGTACCTACCTACAATCACGCTTATAGGTACCTACATAGATAGTTAAGTAAGTATTATATTTGGAGCAGGTCATTAGGGGAAAGTCAGTAACATGACCTTACAAACACACACTAATAAATACGTACCTACTTACTACTTTGTAGGCGAGGGAACTCTCATTATTCCTTATGCTGACAGAACAAATGAGGGAATAGTTATGCTTATGAAGTCGGCTACGCCTACGTTAAGTAGGTACCTACACCTCTTGAGTAACGACCAAAGGCTACGGTGGTCGCTTACCATCAGGTGGGCCGTACGTTTGTGTTCCAGTAGTATAATTTAAACTACCTATACATGTTACCACATTCAGTGCCGGGAACCCAATATCGTGTCCCTACGTCGTAAGCGCTTTCCGCTACATACGAGGAAAACCACGGGATTGGCTACGAGCGTAGCGCGTAGCGATTCGCGGCACTGAATGTGTTAAACAGCCGAACTGATATAGAAAAACTTACGATTCGATAGTTCAGTCAAGTCATTCGGATGAGCTCTATGAAGTGGAAGAGTGTAACTGAAAGACAGACACAACAACACGCAAACTACCACAAAAGCGGGGGCAATGTTCTGCATTATGTTAACTACAACAGGCTTTTGCATTTATTAAAACTTGTTTGATATTAATTCTAAAAGACAATTCTTTACTTGTAAACGGTTTGTCAACTTTGTCATTTTGACTTAGGTATTTGTTTTAAAATAAAGTTTCCATAGACTGCAATTGAAAGAAATAAAAAAACTTCACAGCCCGTCCTCTTTAGAGGCGGGGCACAGCTGAAATTGTGTCCAATTGGGCCATCTCACCCCTTTGTACGTATTCCTGCATTTGTGAGCGAGACGGGGTGACAAGGGCGTGGCCTATGTTCCCTGAGGATAGCGGGAATTTCGCACCTGACGCGGGATATCCTCGGTCAATCCACGTGACCAACGTGTCCGTATATCACGTGTCGAGGTGCATTCAATAATCAACTGTCGTAGTAATAATATTAGTGGTAAACATTTTTTTAGTATTTAATAAATTTATTAATTTTTACTAATAATTTGTTCTAACTTTTTCTCTCGCTATACCTAACAGTCAATTAATAGAATGCGAATAAAATATCAAAAGAACATCAAAAGTGTATAAAGTGATCGTTAAACATGTCCAACGAAATAAAAGATGCGCAAAAGGAGCCCGCGACCACAATTCGAACTCCGCGTCCATCATCGCCGCGGGAATTTTTCGCGCGCATTTACGGACACCTGGAGGAACCAAAGAGTGGGGCCAGTGGTGCGGTTGGCAGCCGCGGCAGCGAGTCGGACTCGGATGTGGAGGTTGGCAGTGACGGGGGCGCGAGTCCGATGTGGCCGCCGCCGCTGCCGCTCTGTCCCCGTCCATTGTTGCTGCCTCACCAACAACTTGCCTTCGGCGCTGGATTAGCTGCTTTCTGTGAGTAAATAATCCGGCCAAACAACTGTGTTAGGCTGTAGCAACTTCGTGGAGATAATCTTCGAGTGTGAACCGGTCAGCTTTCAATGGAAAACTTTTATGGTCGGCATTTCAACCCCAATTTCGAGCGTTCTAGCCGCTCACTTGGATTTTAAAAAAGGTAGCCTAAATTGCTTTTAATTTAATTTTTCTCCAAGCAGTCCATACTTTGCTTGGCAACCACAGTTGCCACGCCACAATCAGTTTAGGGGTGCGCAAAGTTGGAAAATGTGCTTGCCACATGCAAGCGAGTAGCTAGAGTTATTTTCGAACCAGTGATCTCGAGGACTCGAAGATGAGAAACGGTACCGGACCGTATATCGATACCTGCAGACTCAAAGGGCGTAACAGCCATTAAAACAACAGGCTGTTACGCCCTTTGAGTGTGCAGGTATCGATATTATAGCTCGTAGGCAGAACTCCTATCTGCACTGCACCCCCCCGGGCTACCTTCATAGAAGATAAATAATTAAGTAGGTACCTACGTATATTGTCCTTATTTAGGGTCACATACAGGCTAAATTCCGCGAATTTTGTTTGGAGCAGTGGTCGGAATCAGACCCGGTCATACTCAAACCTTGGAACAGTTGGAAACTTGGAACCTAAATGGTTGCGCACGGTATCCAGGGGAATTTCCTCCCACGAACGCTCCCGCGGTGGAATTAACTCCCTGCCACGGTTTTCCCGAGGGACTAGGTACAGGATGGGGTTCTTCAAGGAGTGTGCAGGTTTTTAAAGGGTAGGCAACGCACATGCGAGTCCCCTGGAGTTGCAGTGTCCATAGGCTACTCTAATATCTCTGTCTAAGATCATAAAGTAGGTACCTACAAGACTGACTTGGCTTGAATTGCACGGGAAATATGAGTAGGTTTTGAAAAATCTTTTAATAATTTATATATGTATATATAAATTCATTGTGTTAATCTAAAGTTATATTTCGAAAAAAAATGCCGGATTTCTACCAGTCTTTAAACAAAAAAAAACATAATTACATGAAATTCATAAAGTACCTACCTCATCTTCCTAGCGTCATTCCCGGAGGAGCCCGGGGTCCGCTTTGACACCTAATCCCAAGATTTGGCATAGGCCCTAGTTTTACATAAGCGATTGCCATTTCACCTTCCAACCCAGTTGGAAAACTATACCTTATTGGACCGGTTTCCTCACGATGTTTTCCTTCACCGAAAAGCTTACGGTAAATATTCCATACATAAAGTTCCGAAAAACTCATTGGTACGAGCCGGGATTCGAACCCACGACCGCCGCTTGACAGCCGCATGCCTGGACGACTAGGCAACCGTAGCGTGTTAAAGTACCTACCTATCTACACATAAATATAATTGTTAGCGCCCAAGTATCTACAACCCGGTCACAATATCTGTGCACCTCGCAATGTTTTTGTAATCAAAATTATTGTTTTTTAATAACAAACCCTTCATCAATAATAAATTGATTTGAAAAGGTTAGTAATTTTTTTTTACCTCCACATTTCTCGAAAAAACTTTTTTTCACACCGTACCCAGACCGCCGATATGACGTCACGAGGTCAGGTGCACAGATATTGTGATCGGGTTGTACAAATGTAGAAGCCAGCGCTACGCCGCGCGTAGGCAGTTCGTAGCAGTTCGGCTTGTAGCGAAAATCCGGCGTAGCTAGTAGGTACCTAGTTTAAAGTGCTCGCATTAGATTTCTCAAAAAAACCTCGACACAAGAAACTTTTAAGTAGCATGGAAAATTAAATTATGTATTGATCCTTTACATTTAAACGAGACGAATATTTTAATCCAAACATCGTTCGGTCGGAGGACCTACTTTCTTGCCTCTACAACAATGAACTATAGCAGTTAATTGTTGATGAGGCAAGAAAGTAGGCAATATGTAGATGAACGAGTGGGTTCTCAAAAAAATTTGGCTAGGTGCGATTTCCGGCATAATGCGATTACATGTATGGAGATTTTAAAATGTTGTCGCTGTGCTACCTATTGCAAGTAAAAATGAAAAAGTCAACTAAGTGCGATAACAGGCATCGTGCGACTAAATCGATACACGTATGGGTTTGATGAAAAAAAATTTTTTGAGTTTCAGTCCTGAGTATGGGGACCCCTAAAACTCAATGTTTTTTTTCGATTTTTGTGTGAAAATCTTAATACGGTTAACAGAATACATCTACTTACCAATTTTCAACAGTATAGCTCTTATAGTTTCGGAAAAAAGTGGCTGTGACATACGGACGGACAGACATGACGAATCTATAAAGGTTCCGTTTTTTGCCATTTGGCTACGGAACCCTAAAAAAACGATTTTTCTTAAAATGCCGTTTAAATTCGTTTGGCTGATCTGCTCTTTGACATTTGTATATTAATGTTATGTTACGTCTTGATTTGTTATATTATAATCATACATTGTCAATTAAGTACATTACAAAAAGCAAATGGGAAAGGGATAAAAACATATTAGTTAACAGGTTCATAAAGTTTTATGGTTATATACCTACTACGGATAAAGTTCTAATGACAAGTGACTATATTCTCTCACCATACTTAAACCCAGTGTTGGTCAGGACTGTCACCATCCATGATAATTGATTTGAAGCAAACCGTACCTAGTGCAGTTTTACCCACGATTAATGTTTTTTTTTTAATATCACGACGGTGGCAAACAGGCATACGTGATGGTTTTTAGAGATTTATGGCGCAGCGGAATGTACTTAGTCGCCACAGAATAAATAATAGCAGGTATACTACGTACAGAAGGTTCTCTGTTAACAAATCCAATCCCCTGTTTAGGTATGCCGAACGAGCCTAACTAAACGTGGCCATCCCTTTCTATCGCATGCAACGCGCTGCGATAGAACGCGTGCGTACCGTAGCAGCGCTAACGCTGACATACCGGCCGGAGTCGTATTATGTAGGCCCCTGCTCTCCGCCTCGCTCAATTTGGAGTAGCCCAACTGGGGAAGTACAGTCAACCAGTTTGATTGCTAGGCCATCATAGAACCTTGCCGTTGTAAATGCCATATCAATACGGGTTACTAGAATTATTGCGTCGCTATGTAGCAGTTAAAATGACAGGGTTCTACGGTGGCCTAAATAGGAAACAAATTGGTTGACTGTACATCCACTTTACAATCTTTACATAAGTCCGCAGCCATGATAACAATACTACTTGCTTTGTAGGCATGTGGTATTGTGTTCTTAGTGATGAGTATAGGTAAGGTCGCCTATCCATTTTCATTGCTCTTGAATACCTTTAGTTCATAACGGCTTTTATTTATTGTACCTATAATCTCAACTCAACAATCTTACAAATTGTAGGTAGTTATTACAATTTATAAAATTCTCATTTGGAAAGCATAATACTTTTACAGATCCGTGTTATTCAAAGCACCATTTTCTCAAACATCAAAGCACCCTTCATGTCTCCGGACTGGACCGGACCAACTTAGCCGTAAAAATAAAATATTCACTTGAAAAATATTGCGAATATAATAGAGCGCTATGGAGATAAGTCCTCGGAATATAATCCCCTGGACGTTCCAGAAACCTGACATTCTTTGACGATCTCGGTCTATATAAGATGGACGAGATGGTATTCAAATACCTGTTAAGTATAAATATTTTTATAAGTAGATGTACAAAGAGATAACTGACATTCTATTTTCTACGTAAGATGTACCGAATGATTAGGAAAGATATTAATTAAAATATGGTTTTATTTTATTTCAGTCAGTGGAATAGAAGTTTCATCTGTCACGGGTTGCCTAATTTGTCTTGGAACTTTGTTTACGTGAAATTATTATAAGACTTTATTTAATTTTAAGTTATTCGATTTAGTTCAGCCATGTTCAAACTTTTTTCTACTCCTGAACCGTTATCTGTCATTTATATAGGCTGTAGCTCAAATACAATGACACCACTAATAAGTCGTCGAAAAACTCTATGCTCTATGGCCCAAAAACGAACTGTTTAGCGTACTTTTTTGGTTCATACATTTTTCATAAAAGCACTGTTTAACTTTTTTTTAAATCGGCCGCTATATTGCAGTGGTGCCAACTTCATAAACAAATGACTGACGACCGCTTTAGCCTAGTTGGTAGTGACCCTGCCTACGAAGCAAGAGGTCCTGGGTTCGAATCCCGGTAAGGGCATTTATTTGTGTGATGAGCTCGAATATTTGTTCCTGAGTCATGGATGTTTTCTATGTATTAAAGTATTTATTTCTCTATATAAGTATCCATATCGTCGTCTAGTACCCATAGTACAAGCTTTGCTTGTTTGGGACTAGGTTGATTTGTGTAAGATTGTCCGCAAAAAAAAAAATATTATTATTAAATATTATTAAATATTTCGAAATAAAAGTATTTATTTACGATTTAACATTTGTATATTATAAATTATTTACTATAATAATAATAAATTATCATCTATTGTGTGTTAAATTACATGTTTTATTAATTCTTGGTATTATTTATGAAAATAAACAGTTCGAATTCGGTCCGGGTCCAGATTCTGTTTGGTTCGGATGGCAAGTGCAAACAAATTAAAAACAAAACAAACCATAAGCAAGAGGTGTCACATTTCCAATTTCTTACCAAAATACAGTTCAAAATGAAAGGACGAAAGATGATAAACTATTAGTCCTAAGCTATTAAGATTTTATTCGTATTTGTGAAGACAAAAGTGTACGTTCCTTTTAAAATGGTCGAAGAAATTAATAACTCCACCTACTGAAGTAATTGCGCGAGTAGGTAGCAAAAGTACGAATAGAAAACTTGCCGCCTGAAAAGTTTAACTATTCTGTAGTCAGCTATTTATTTTAAATTTGTCGTAGAAAAAGTATTGTATGCAACTGTGTATAACTGGTCTAAAAACGCTCGGGGCGTCTTTAATTGCGATGCTCGCCAAGGCTCGCATCGCAACCCACGCCACTCGCGTTTTAAGACCCTTCTTATAGAACAGTTGCATAAAATACTATTTTCTACTCCTGTACCGTTATCTGTCATTTATATAGGCTGTAGCTCAAATACAATGACACCACTAATAAGTCGTCGAATAACTCTATGGTCTATGCCCCAAAAACGCACTGTTTAGCGTACTTTTTTGGTTCATACATTTTTCATAAAAGCACTGTTTAACTTTTTTTTAATCGGCTGCTATGCCCGCTATATTGCAGTGGTGCCAACTTCATAAATTAATATTTCGAAATAATAGTATTTTATGCAACTGTTGTATAAGTGGGTTTTTAGACCAGTTATACACCGTTGCATACAATACTTTTTCTACGACAAATTTTAAACAAATAGCAGACTACAAAATAGTTAGCCTTTTCGGGCAGCAAGTTTTCTATTCGTACTTTTGCTACTAGTAGGTACTCACACAATTTCTTCAGGAGTGGAGTAATTAATTTCTTCGACCATTATAAAAGGAACGTACACTTTTTTCTTCACAAACACGAATAAAATCTTAATAGTCTAGGAATAATAGTTTATCATCTTTCATCTTTTGAACTGTATATATTTTGGTGGGAAATCGGAAATGTGACACTTCTTGTTTATGGCTTGTTTTGTTTTTAATTTGTTTGAACTTGCCATCCGAACCAAACCGAATCCAGACCCGGACCGAATTCAAACTGTTTATATTCATAAATAATACCAATAATTTATAAAACATGTAATTTAACACACAATAGATGATAATTTATTATTATTGTAGTAAATAATTTATAATATGCAAATGTTAAATCGTAAATAAATACTTTTATTTCGAAATAATAGTTTATGATGTAATTAGGCACCACTGCAATATAGCGGCCGATTTAAAAAAGTTAAACAGTGCTTTTATGAAAAATGTATGAACCAAAAAAGTACGCTAATCTGTGCGTTTTTGGGCCATAGAGCATAGAGTTTTGCGACGACTTATTAGTGGTGTCATTGTATTTGAGCTACAGCCTATATAAATGACAGATAACGGTACAGGAGTAGAAAAATATTTTATTCGTGTTTGTGAAGACAAAAGTGTACGTTTCTTTTAAAATGGTCGAAGAAATTAATAACTGCACTCCTGAAGAAATTGCGTGAGTAGCAAAAGTACGAATAGAAAACTTGCTGCCTGAAAAGGTTACCTATTTTGTAGTCTGCTATTTGTTTAAAATTTGTCGTAAAAAAAGTATTGTATGCAACGGTGTATAACTGGTCTAAAAACGCTCGTGGCGTCTTTAAGCAACGTCGCCCGAGATATAAATAATTTTGCGCCCGCGTAATACACTCTTCTTTTCACTCCCTCCATGATAATTAAAAACACGATAATTGTTACCTAAGAACAAGGTTTAATATAAGTAGGTATTTCAAAAGAATATGGGTTTGTTATTGACGTTTTTTTGACGTTTGTAGCTTCCATTTAAAAAAAATCCGGTGTTAACGTATAATTTTTAATTGAACTGGATGAATTCATCATCTTAAATTGAAAATATTAGTATAGGAAATGCTTTTATGTGCTAGTCATTAGTCACGACGGTTTTTTTTTATAAAAATATACGGACTTTTAGTTACGGCTTTTTGTTCCATGGTCTTAAACTTTTTATACTTAATATATTTATTAGTTATCATATTATACTTACCTATCAAATTAAACATTGTTTGAAATAACACGTAGCTATTAGAAAGTAGTAGGTATCTATAAATCCATATTTTTATTTATTAAGCATAATAATAGACCCTAAACGCTCCAAGAACAAAACAGCGCGATATTTAAAAACCACTCAATAAAAGTGTCTCCTTAAACACGCTACTGAAATAACATATTGTCTCTGGCCTCGCTCAGGCCCACACATTTTTTTTAATAATGTTTTAATGCTTTCTTCTCTATGTGGTATATGACTAGCGTGCAGGGAGCAGAATTGCATTTTGCTCCCTAGGGCAAAAAAGATACATTGATAAAATATATATGTATAGGGATCAAAAACAAGTTTTGCTCCTTATAAACGGGCTAGAAAAGACTGTTTTTCGAATAGTAGGAGTGAAAACTATATTGTTACCCAAACCTTTACGCGATGAATTTAGAATAGGCACAGAAATCTGTTTTCTTGTATTAACAAATTTAATTTCTTTCAGTTCAGAAATAACTTTTTCTTCATACACAATTTAAACCCCTTTTTAAGCTCAGAGTAAGGATTAAGGAATGAATTAAAAAAAAAACGCTTGAATTATCATTTTATCATGTTTCCTTATAGGTATCTCAAATGATTTGTTCGCGATAACCTCTTAACCCTTTTTAGGGTTCCATAGCTAAATGGCAAAAAAACGGAACCCTTATAGATTCGTCATGTCTGTCTGTCTGTCCGTCCGTCCGTATGTCACAGGCACTTTTTTCCGAATCTATAAGTACTATACTGTTGGAACTTGGTAATAAGATGTATTATGTGAACCGCATTAAGATTTTCACACAAAAATAGAAAAAAAACAATAAATTTTTGGGGTTACCCATACTTAGAACTAAAACTCAAAATTCTTTTTTTCATCACACCCAGCGTGTGGGGTATCTATGGATAGGTCTTCAAAAATAATATTGAGGTTTCTAATATTTTTTTTTCTAAACTGATTAGTTTGCGCGACAGACACTTCCAAAGTGGTAAAATGTGTGTCCCGTCCCCCCCTGTAACTTCTAATATAAGAGAATGATAAAACTAAAAAAAATATATGATGTACAGTACCATAAAAACTTCCACCGAAAATTGGTTTGAACGAGATCTAGTAAGTAGTTTTTTTTAATCACACTATCACACTAATTACACTATCACACTAATCACACTAATAATATAAATGTGAAACAGTATCTATATGGAAATCCATGTGGTCAAAGATACATAATAAAATAACATCGACGGAAATTATATTTAAGTATACAACTAACGTTAAAAACTTCAATAGTGCGATGCAGCGCGTCACACATTTCCAGGCATATTCTAGCCGACTAGCCGTAGTAGGTAATTCTTCCGATTTTTCTATGCGTTTAAATTCTGCCAAACCATATGAGGACGTAAAAAAAAAGTTTGATGGAGTTTAGGTATCCGTAGACAGAGTTCGAGAATGACCGATTTAAAAACACATCACCAACGCCATCTTTTGGTATCCAGTGGCGACAAGGATTCTTCGCTAATGTAACCGTGGCTTTGAGGACAGATTAAACAAAAATATGCGAACCGATTTTATTCAAACTTTCCAATATTGTTGTTTATACCTCAGAGTAGAAACTAGCGGGCCGTTTTTTTAGATATAATTACTTCAGAGGGTGGAATAAGGAACCAAAGATTGTATGGGACTTAATTTTTTTTTTAATAGAAACTTGAAACTTCGTAGATTGATTTTATATCAAAATATTAGAAAACTAATTTCTGCGTTTTTGATAATTCATTCCCTAAGGGGGTCAAATGGCGTTTGAGAATTTGTATGAAAATAAAAACGGTCACCCATCCAAATATTGACCTCACTCGGCGTTGCTTAAATTTGGTGATTGTTGCGAAGTGTTCATCGCTATTAGACTACATATAGGCAAGTAGTTTCTGAAGGTTACATTATCTTTTGATGATTTTTATAATTACAATATCAGTGTTTTTAAAATAAAAATGTGCTGTTTACTAGAAGGCGACATATTTGTATAAGTCAGCTACTGATCACTAGATGGCGAGACCTGTCTCAAGACGAAATAAACGTCTGAAAGCATCACGCGTGTGGACCAAGGTGGAAAAGTTCCATCTCACGACAAACATGCGAGTCCAGCTGTTTGATGATGTAGGGTCGGGTGCGTATGCTCAAAAAGGCGACGGTCGATTAAAAACTGATGATGAAGGTATGATTCTATTCACCAACCAATTTTGTCATGATGTGGATTCGGAAGACGAGCTTATTGCTCAAGTTTTTCCGAATCTGCAACAAAATATTCTGGATGAAAATTGGTTGTGTGAAAGAACCATACTGGCACCAAAAAATGAGACAGTATCAAAAATAAATAAAAAATTATTGGAAAAAATATCAACCGAAACAACAGTGTACAACTCCATAGATACAGTAATGACAATGACATCCGACGACAGCACCAGCGGTGCTACCACGAACTTCGTATATCTCCGTCTCTGTCGCTCGAGTACCATAAACAATAAGTGCGATAAAGACGGAGATATACGAAGTTCGAGATTCGAAGTTCGTGGTAGCGCCGCAGTTACCCGGTTAAGTTCTTAAACTCTCTGGAGCTATCCGGGGTACCTTCCCATAGACTCGAATTAGAAGTAGGTGTACCCGTAATGTTAATGCGCAACTTAGATGCACCAAAATTGTGCAATGGAACAAGATTACGGGTCACTGAATTGGGAAAATACATAGTAAAGGGCACAATCTTAACTGGTGAAGCGAAAGGAGAAGATATACTCATACCCCGTATTCCAATTATACCTAATGACTTGCCATTTAACTTTAAACGACTACAGTTCCTTTTAAAAGTAGCGTTTTCAATGACAATTACCAAATCGCAGGGTCAAACCTTAAAAGTAGCGGGATTTCATTTATGCACGCCATGTTTTTCCCACGGGCAGTTGTATGTAGCTTGCTCACGTGTGTCTAAATCTAAAAATCTACATGTTTTAGCAGAACGAAATAAATCATACAATATAGTTTATAGAAGTATATTGGAATAAGTAGCAGCGGCGAAGCGGCCAACTTATTTTTTTAGTTTCAGTATTTTTGTAAGCTTTTCGCTCAGGTGCTTTATTGTCTGACAACATACTAGGTAAGCAATTTTTTTTAGTTTTAATTATAAATAGCGTGAAAAAGAAAATAATCTCTAGAGGGGGTACAATAACAACAATTTGTGTAGTGAAACGAATTCTACGCGGACGAAGTCGCGGGCAAAAATTTTACGGAACCCTTCATGGGCGAGGCCGACTCGCACTTGGCCGCTTTTGTTATTTGGGAAAACGATGAATTTTGTTTTCTTGTATTTGAACGAAAAATCTAATACTGAAATTTCAATTTACTCAGTATGTATAAAACAACTTTTTAACTCTCTTAGAGTACCTACCTACCTACTTTTATTACTTGGTACCTAAGTTATACATACTCAGAATCTGGTTTTGGTTCAGGAGTTAAGAAAAGATAACTTTAGTCGCTTTACGAATTCAATAAATATCCATTCGTTTGAATCAGTGTACCTACCTACAATATAGGCAACTGGTTTTCCTTCATTGTACAGCCAGACTTCGGGAACGCGCCGCAAATTCCCCGACGACAATGCCTCCGTAAACAATATTCAGTTAAGCGGCTTATTTGAATGAAAATCGTTTCCTTCAACAGAGATTCTTATTGCTATGAAAATAGTATCATAATGGTTTGTCGCGTGGTTGAAAAACATCTGTTGTTGAGGAGTTCTTGTCAGTCGAGTTGAGTGGGTGGAGTGAGAGGGAGAGCGTGACAGCTCGCTTGGCGCCGCGGTGATGCGATTATGACACCACGACTCGGTGCGCGGCTATAGCCCCGCCGACGCCCATTCGGGTTCGCTCTCTCGTGAAAATTGTCGGCACTGTTCTGCTACTTCGCTACAAAATCTCTCCATTGTTCGACTCTAATAACTATTGCGAAACAACAATCCGTGAAACTGAATAGCGACGCCGTTATCAAATGAAAATTAGGGATTTCAGAGTGATATTATTCGTAATTGTAATTTGTGCACAGTTCTATTTTTACAGGCGTTTGCCAATAAAGACTCATTGAAGCTAATAGTGTCTGACAAGCTACCAAATTTGTAGTTATACTTAATAGGTTAACCACAAGTTGTGTGAACCGTCATTTCTTATTCTAACCCGTTCATTGAAAGTACATGACGACACAGTATTTTCGTCAGGGGTCTACGGAGAATGTACATGAACATACTTATACTCTCTATTAAAGTGTTCTATGGAGGATAAAAATGCAAATTGACATGGCCAGACTACATCAGCGCTCTGGCTAGATTTTATGGGGCATAGGCACTAAGGGCCAAGTCTTTCCCATCGAGTTGTCCCCAAGCGTGAAGGATATAGTGTACCTACCTAGTTTATAGTAGGGACGTTCATCGGCACACATTTACATCACCTTCATTGATGGACGATGGTGTTATAGGCTATAACTATAACTTTACCCCAACTAGATGACTTTAAATAAATAAATAAATATTTGCGGACAACTTCACACGGGTCACTTCGATCCTGCGGCGCTACCACGAACTTCGAATCTCGAACTTCGTATATCTCCGTTTCGGTCGCTCGAGTACCATAAACCATAATGGCGATAGAGACGGAGATATACGAAGTTCGAGATTTTAAGTTCGTGGTAGAGCCGCTGCTGCAGTCACCTGGATCGCACAAGCAAGGGCAACAAGTGACTCGACGACTCGTGTAGTCGCAGGAAGTTATTCATTTATGAAACTGAATTTCATGATAGGTACTTTTTATTGTCCAACACTTTAAACTCTCGCGCTTTGTACACATTTAAATGATTATCTAAATATACGATATTCCCATTTTTTATTAATTAAATTTCCATTAGGCATTTTTAATTGGGGTTGCTACTAATAGAGCCTAAGCACTATGCATTAATATTAGATGTTAGTAATTGTCATGATCTTAAGTACCTAATTAATCCCTCCAAAATAGCAAATACCTACTCTTACGATAAGCTTTAATGCTATAATATGCAATCGTTATAAGTAACAATGACTATGGAGTATGGATAAACCCTGACTAATTAAGCCACAATTAACGACCGGACTTTCCCCACAAATAGCCTGATCATTTACAAAATAGAAAGGAAAAGAGTAATCGTGTTTCCAATCGCAAGTTTTCAATGGAAGCCCGACGAAGCGTCCCGCAATATCAATATCTGCAGCACAGATTAAAAAAACAAATATAAATTGTAAGCAAGTCAGGTGTGGTCTTCTCAATCTCACTGGGGTTGTAAGCCGGCTAACTTTTCTATGTTACTGTAGAAGTTTTTAATACACTGGAAAAAGGTCTATTTTCCTTTATCCTTATCGAGCGTAAATTGGTGGAACCGTATGGTCGAATACACTCGTAATTAGGGGTGGTAATGAAAATTAAGGGGTAGTAGTAACCCTAATTCGTCCGCTATTGTTAGCATTACCTATTCATTAATCACGATTTTTTTTCCGAACAAAACAAACATTTAGGGGATGATGATATAATCAAGTGGTTTGAATAGAGGGTGCATGGATTTAAGCAGTTACGTAGGTAAGTGCCCTACACATTAAAATGACGTGATCGTTTTATCAGGCATAGTACGTAGGTACGAAGTAAATTTAATATTTTGGAATAAAACAAGTACGATGTACAAGTACCTACCTAGTTGAATTAAATATTGCTTGGATAAGTCCTTATGCAATGTCATTTTTGAACCGTACATTTTTTGCCAACAATTTTCCTTTCTCTGAAATGCTCAGAGTTGTCAATGTTGTTTCTCACAATTTGGATGCTATTGCTAGGTCACTACACTCACTACGGGCGGAAGCTACGAGCTCGAACTAAAGCCCTCCCTCAGTCTTCAGTCTAGCGGCTAGCCTCTCCATCGTCCTCGTTTTTATTATAAGTACCAATAATATCAATTGAAATGCACGTGTTTAGCACTTCGTTACCATTTCAAATGTGGTCGAGATTGACACCCCACTCAAGTTTATTGAGCGAATGACAATCAAATGTGACAACATCGAGATTATACTCGCATTGTAGACCAATTATTATAAAGGGGTTGGCTCCAGCTGACGCGTCCCATGACATACTTACATCCTTTGTGACACAATTCAAAACTGATGTAACAGATATAAGTAAGTTTAGATTTAATAAAAACAAAAGTGTAATGGGTAAGTACATATCTAGGAATGTTGTTCAGGAGGAGGGGGTCTTAGGGAGGGTTTGTATCGAAATCAGCAAAGCCTATTATATCCTATGTAACAGGAATCACTGCATCAACCAATTGGCCAGTGTCCGTGTATCATCACTATCATCAGACAGGCCGTAGGAGGCTTGTTTCCGTCAGCTTGGTTTGGTCGGTCTATTTCAATGATAGTGAGTCAGAGGCAAGATATTTTTGAGGGAATTTATCATCATCCTGTCTGTCAGCCGAAAGACGTCCACTGCTGGACATAGGCCTCCCCCAAAGAGTGCCAAAGTGATCAGTGAGGGAATTCATAAGTGTAGATATTTGTGCAGCTGACTGTGTAGGTACACGTATGAAGAATTCAGCGGCAGGATGAGATTGAAACACCGCGTGGCATATGGTGTGGTGTGCGTTACCGTGCCGTAACTAATCGCACGTCACTTCCCGCTCCCGGCCCGGCCTGGGGTTCATCGGCCACAACACATCCACGTGATTTTGGGTACAATGTCATTTAGGCCACACTTTCCCTTATATAATGAACAGAAAAGACGTCTACTACGATATCGCTTTTATTTTAATGTCTCTGTCATTCTGATTTTAAAAAACAGTGACACGAAAGTGGGAATATGCCTATGATATGCCAGGAAGTGTCACATCAATGTAACATTTTAAATCTCGAATTGTATTGGGCTTCTGCCATGTTTTTGTCACGTGACTCGCTTCATTATATAGTAAGCAACAGTTGAAAAAGAAAAAAATGTAAGTAAACAAACAATGTATTGAATTTGACATTTAATATGTCAAATTCAATACATTGTTTGTTTACATTTTTTTCGTTTTCAACTGGTGCTTACTAGGGAATGCAACCCGGGTACCCGAAAACCCGGGTACCCGACTTCATTTGGAGTCGGGTAAAACCCGGGTTTTCAACTCATAACCCGGGTTTAACCCGAATTTGAGAAATATTAAGAAAAGTGAGTGACAACATAAATAAATGTATAACAAAATCTTCTATTACGGCTGTAACCCTAATTTACTGCATTTAAAATCATCTCATAAAAGACCCAATGTATTTTACATTGTCACAGTCAAGTCAATGGATTGGATCGTGACACGTTTGGTATTTCTGGATGGAATCCCATTCAAAGTGTTTGCAAACTCTGTAGATCTGCGACGCCTGTTTAAAAGTGCTGGCTATCAATTGCCTTCGTCACCGAACACGATTAGAAGAATAGTATTCTACAGAAGTGAATCTGTCAAGCAAGGAATCATACAAGAAATTCACAAAGTACTTTGATATAAGAAATTGTGAAATTGAAAACAAGTTAAATTAAATTTTCTATCACCATGGACGAATGGACTTCTTCCGCTAGGAAACGTTACATTAACGTCAATCTTCATTCGCCGAGCATAGAAAATATCAAATCATTCCACAACATAGGTCTTATTAAAATAACAGGCTCATGTGCACAACTTCTAAATAATCGCTCAGAGGAATTTCACCTAAACGTAGGTGACATTGTGGGACTTTCTACTGATGGAGCAAGTGTTATGGTCAAAATGTGTACCATCAACTATGTTACGCACACGGGCTTCAACTGGCAATCCTGGACGTTTTATATAAGAACCAACCCATAATTATTCAAGAAATGGAAAATCAGGAATCTGATTGCTGCAGTTCAGTGTCTGAAGCAAGCGGTAGTGGTGCTGATAGTGATGAAGAGGACGAGAGTTTTATAATTGAAACACCGAGAAGAATGGTACCTATCTCCAACTCTAGTTGCAAGGTACTGGTTAAAAAAATTAGAAAAGTTTGCAAACTGTTTCGTATACTCCAACCAAAAAATGAAATTTTACAAAATTCTGTAAAAAAACGTGCTTTTCATTCTTTAATACCCGCAAAAACCATGAAAATCAATATTTAATTATATTTTCGTAGTAGTCCGGGTAATACCCGGGTACCCGGGTTTCGAGCATTAAAGTCGGGTAATACCCGGGTACTAAAAATCACCGGGTATTGCATTCCCTAGTGCTTACTTTAGATCGTTCAATCGAGCACCTTCCTCTGCTTGGCTTGGCTATGGAAAAACGGGTCTTTAGCGGATGGCATAATTTTTAGGGTTCCGTAGCCAAATGGCAAAAAAACGGAACCCTTATAGATTCGTCATGTCTGTCTGTCTGTCTGTCCGTCCGTATGTCACAGCCACTTTTTTCCAAAACTATAAGAGCTATTACTGTTAAAACTTGGTAAGTAGATGTATTCTGTGAACCGCATTAAGATTTTCACACAAAAATAGAAAAAAAAAACATTAAGTTTTGGGGGTTCCCCATACTCAGATCAGAACAGAATTATTTTACGGAACCCTTCATGTGCGAGTCCGACTCGCACTTGGCCGCTTTTTTATTATTCCTATTATCTTATTAGTTATTATACACTAAAAATGCCTAAACGTCACCTATAAAAAAAAAATCACATTACAATAAAATAGTCCGTAGCTGTACGCTTGGTTGGTAGTTTAAGTAAGTAAGGTCAATGTGGGCAAGTCATATATCATACTTTATTTAAAGTTATGTTTGATGGGATTATACAATGTTATTATTTATTCCAGGATAAACGGCCTAGACTTATAGGATGATACATATTATATTTTACAATGTCGTTTTAACAAATTGACAAATTAACTAAAACTTATGCGAAAATTAGGTTTTTTCGAAACTCGGCGAGTAGACGGTCTTCCCGTGATGTATAAGGTAAGTCCATCTAGTACTCCTTGCCGCGCTATTTGAAGGTCAATAGGCATGTTGATTACATTGTTGGTATCGTAATTTTATGCCATTTCAAATTATGTTTTGAGTTCAGGGAGATAAAGTTGCAATTTAAATGAAAAATAGAAAAAAAAAAATATTATTACATATACAGACAGACATTCTGAAACATAACTGTGGTCCCACACTAGGCTAGGCCTGTCCCGTGGAGACCAAGACAAATACTGATTAACTGTCCACGCGGCTTAGCACGAAAACAAGACAAAGTAAAAAGAGAAAAAAAAGACAATTATAAACTAACAATTAATTAATTATATTAGGGTGCTTGTCTGTGGTGATGTATGTGTATGTGTAGTGTGTAGTGTATGTATGTAGTGTATGTGAGTGTATGTTATGATATTACATTAATGATTGTTTCCGATTGCTCGTAGTTCCAAGGTAACAATATAGATTGGATTTTAATTTTTGCCTCTAGGACACTGTTTCTTCTTAGGTCAATACGTTTAGCAAATGTGTTGATGTGCGGAAGTAGAAATGTATGAAAATGCAAAGCAAATTTAGTTTTAAGTAAAGGAGTAGGCACTTTGAAGATTATTTTCTTTATCATATCATTATATGACGGTAAATTTAAGGTAGACTTATGCACGTTTAAGGAAGCCCGTAGCAGGAATAACCTTCGTACACTGAGGACCTGTGCCTCTCTGTACAAGTCCACCGTGGGGTAGCGGCGAGGTTTACCCAAATAAACTTTTAAAACTGCACTTTGAGCTCATTCCAGAATTAAAAAAGTGGTCTTTGCAATACCTCCCCAGGCTAGAATGCAATAATTTAGTATTGACTGGCATAGTGCGAAATAAACAGTCTTTAGAAGTTGTCCGTTAGTAGCTTCTCTCAGTAGCTTCATAGTATAAATTAGCTTACGATCCCTAGCTGCAGAAAGACAAATGTGCTTTTTGAAATTCAAATTCTGGTCTAACACTACACCCAAATACTTGAGGGAGTCTGATTTTTGGATGCTTTTACATTTGCAGTTCTGGTCAATTGAAACACAGCTCTCAGTGTGAATTTTGAAGCTAACAATAGAGGATGGGGGACTAGATCATGCGGCTTTATGGAAGCAGATAAATTGTGTTTTACTGCATTTAATGTGAGAAGATTTTGGTTTAACCAGGCTGATATATGTCTAAGTCCTGATATTGCTGTATCTTGGACATTTTGCCATGAATGACCGCTGAAAACAATAGCAGTGTCGTCCGCACAGCACAAGAAATCACTATTCGGAATTTTCAGGGACATTATGTCATTTAAATATGCCAGAAAAAGAGTGGGGGAAACCCAAATGAGATATTTTTTTCGCTACTAAGCAAGCCACCAACTCTAACGCATTGGCATCTGTTGGTCAAGTAGCTACTAAACGAATTTAAAGCAGTACCCCGTATGCCAAATCCTTCTAACTTACGAAGTAAAATGGGAATCGAAACCGTATCAAAGGCCTTGGCGAGGTCTAAAAATATGCCAATACAGTTTCGACCTTCATCTAAATGAGAGACAACAGTTTCCGTCAACCGTGTTACCGCGTCCTCCGTTGATTTTCCTTTTCGGAAGCCAAATTGCAGATCAAAAAGTAGATTATGATTTTCAAAAAAGTTTGTAAGGCGCTTATTGATGATCCGTTCCAGGAGCTTGGAGTAGGCTTTAAGAAGAGAAATCGGGCGGTAATTACTGGGAATATCTTTGGGTCTACTTTTATGTATCGGGATGACAGTAGCAGTTTTCCAACTCTGTGGAAACTTGCCTGTGGATATGCTCAGAGTAAATATTGCAGCTAAGGGTTCCGATATAGTGGCACCAATTCCCTTAAGAATTCTGTTACTAATACATGCAGAGCAAACTTGGAGCGACTAACTTTGACAGTCCTTGAATGTTTGGACAACGCGTCATTAATAGTGGCGGAGAAGGAAGTTACGGCACTCTCAAGATTACTTATCATCATTCAGAATGGGCAACCAGTTAACAGACTGTAACTCGAACTTAAGAGAGTCATAATTAACAGTATTTTTCACGCGATTTGGTTTTTCTGTCACAATTGGGTCGACGGAGAGGCCTACCATTGTAAGGTCATGGTCAGTGAAGTCAGCTGAACAAACTACCGACTCTGCTGAATTATTAGTGGGAATAAAAATATGATCCAAACATGTTTTAACCATGGGTAGCCGTATCGATACTAGGGAAAAGTCCATACTCTGACAGCATATTCAGATACTCCAAGGCATACGAGTCAGATGCCGAGGTCAAAATATCCAAATTAATATCACCAGAAAAAATAAGACTGGGAGACTGATCAATATTTATTAGAGCTTTATCAAGGGAGTTGATAAATGAATCGGGATCTTTAAAGCTGCGCGACCTGTACGATGCAATTATTTTAAAACAATTAGGGACTTCTACCAGAATACAATTTGCCTCATCAATGTCTAGTTCTGAGAATATTGCAAACCATGTATCCTTAACATAGACTATAACACCTCCCGATTTGTTTATGTACTTTCTAGAGTGAAACGAGGTGTAACCTTGAAGTGAAGAGCCCCTATGATTGAATTTTCATTTAACCAGCATTCGCTAAAAATAATGACATCAAAATCAATATTCAACCGTTGTCGTATAATTTATACATATTTTTCTGTTTTTAAGGCAAGATCGGCATATCCGTGGACGAAGAGGTTGTAAACCTTTTCTTAAAGGCTAAAATAAAACAATATAATAAACGCAAATCCATACTTCCATACTGATATTATAAATGCGAAAGTGTGCCTGTCTGTCTGTATGTTACCTCTTCACGCCTAAACCGCTGGACCGATTTAGATGAAATTTAGGGAAATGCATAGTTTTTATCCCGAAAATTATCGCCTGAGGGGATGAAGATGGGAAATGGGGGGGGGGGGGGGGGGGGGGTGAAGATTTGGATGGAACCCATTTAGATGCAATCTGGTACATTGATAGTTTGAAACCCGGGGAAGGACATATAATAGTTTGTATCCCAGAAATAAGCCTTAAGAGGGGGAATTGGGGGTGAACATTTGTATGGAGCTACTAGAACCGCTCTGCGCCGATTTAGATGAAATTTGGTATAGAAACAGTTTGAGTCCCGGGGATAAGTCCCGGGAAAGGACGTATAGATTTAATCCCGGAAAACATCCCCCAGGGGTAAAATAGGGAGTGAAAATTTGGATGGAACCCATTAAGATGAAATTAGGTATAGTGATAGGTTATGTCCCAAAAACCATCCCGTAAGGCAGTGAAATGGGGTGAATATTTTGATGAAACCCATTTAGATGAAATTTGGTTTAGAGACAGTTACAGTTCCGGGAAAGAACATATGATAGTTTTTATCCCGGAAATCATCTCCTAAGGGGGTGAAATGGGGGGTGAACATTTGTATGGAGCTACTATACAACCGCTGCATGGCGGCACCCATTTAGATAAAATGTGGTATAGAGATAGTTTGAGTTTCGGGGAAGGATATGTTCTATCCTATGGGATAGTTTTTATCCCGGAAATAAACTCCTAAAGGGGAAATGGTGGATGAAAGTTTGTATCGAGCTACGATATAACTACGCGGACGGAGTCGCGGGCTGAAGATAGTTTTTAATAAAATTACATAGTTTAAAAGATTTTTAGTAATGTGCTGTCTCCTACTGTTATTAATACTAGGGTAAATTGCCAATAACTGACCACTTAAGAAAAAGTCATTCACTTACTAGCCACCAATTGTGTGCAGACCCCTTTTACAAAATAAATGAATTCGCTCTAGTAGTCAGCTCTGCATCTAGTTATTTTAATTTAATTGCAGAAATAGCAACAAATGCTCCTCTTTGTGCATATTTTTGCAAAGTGGCCAGTTATTGGGAGATGACCAGTTATTGGCGATTTACCCTATTTATTCATCATATATTTGTATAAAGATACTAGTTAAATATGCAATCTACAAACTAACCTCTATTCGTTACTCTATATATATTTATACGCAATAACACAAAGGTTATATATTAATTACAGTAGTGAATATGTTTTAAGTAATTTAAAAAAGTTTTACGTGTAAGTATCTAATTAAACGAGAAGATATTTGAAATGAGAATATTTCAACGCAAAAGGTTGGCTAGATCTGGTTTAAGGCAAGACCGGCACATGACGGGCTTCCCTTGAACGTTTCAGACGGACTTTCCAACTAGACAAATTTTAAGGTTTGATATTTCGAAACCAAAAACTACAAAAATATAGCGTTTTGGCTAGATTAAAAGCGTTAGACAAGAAAAACGGTTATTAAACTGCTAAATTACTCACCTCAATAACAAATACTGCAATTTTTAATATTTTTTACGATTTATTTTCTGGACCACGTTGCACTCACTTATGCAGTTCGAAACACGAATGAAGTTGACAGTTGAGTTACGACCATAGTTTTCGTCATAGCGACATCTTTGTTAGAGAAAAAAACAAATAGGACGAAACGCCGCTTTACTGACCGAGTTATAGGTGGCGTGCGTATACAATACAAGAGTTATGGCATGTAGACGGGCTTCCCTTATAGACGGACTTGCCGACACTGACCTTAGTTAGGTACTTAAATAACAGGCGTCTCGGAAGTTTGCGAGAAAACAAGAATAAATATTATGTAGGTAGGTAGCGTACCTACCTACTCGTACTTGTGCACTGTGTGATTGTGTGGGAGGATCGCTAACATTGCCTACGTTGTATTAACTGTAACTCATATGGGCGGATGATATTTTATTGTATTGTTATGAAAAGAAAGCCGTATTGTGCTGATAGCTCGTTAGCGATTGCGTGAGATCTATGAGAATCCAGAGCAGATTCGTGCGCGTTATTCTTGAGTGGGGGCTAATGAAACCAAGAAACGGTACCTAAATGAGTAATTTGACTAATATGTATGGTTAAGTATGTATTATCCCATTTGGAGCTACTTGATCGCCGTTCTAATGATAACCATAACAATACGAAATAGAATGAACTATTTTCGGTATGTTTCCATAAAGAACAAAATAACTGTCATTAATGTAATTATGAGGATCATTGACTAAAACCCGATTTTACTAAAGTGGCATACCTAATGGCTTAATCTGCTGTTGAGCCCTAATCTTAATTTAATTTTATTTTATTTTATTTATTGGAGAAACAACAGAAGCAAATGTACAACAATACACTAATACTTAGTAACAAATGCTTACAACTAGAGATCACTTACTTCCTAAACTACTCTCAGTCTCTCACTAAGACATACCGTCGAATAAAAAAAAATAACTGTTTATTTTCATAAAGAGCAATTGTTTACAGACATTTTCTTAACTAAATGAATCTTTATACTTAATTTTAAGATTATGCTTAGTTAAGGAGTGCGGAGGGGGGATAAGAAATTACATGCAATATAAATTACATATAATGTTAATAAATGTAGGTACCTACCTATACCCATACGCTACTGCTAATTAAATAAAAATAAGTAAGTACCTATGCTTTTACAGTTAAAAAAAGGCGTTAGATACCAAAACTCCTTTCTTTTACCTAGAGTAGAGATGGGCTGACTGTCTTTGGCCAAATAGCCAACCACTCGGCGCTGAAGTCGCTGACTATTCGCCGACTATAAATGTGGCCGGTAGGCTTTCCTGACTAGTCGGTACTTATCTAGTACGTACCTATACACGAAATATAATAATACCGTACTTTCGCTGTACGCCAGTAGCCTGTGGACGAGGTACACGCAGCGTGCTATTAATGCCATGCGTGTACAATATAACGACGCCTTCAGGGTATTGTTGCGGCTGCCGCGATACTGTTAGTGCGTCGGGCATGTTCGCCGACGCACATGTGGATGGATTCCACGCCACGCTGCGCCGCGACGCTCCGCAGAGTGCGCACCAGCCGCCACGGTCTCCTGGCTGTCGTAGCAGAGAGATGGGACAGCGCCCTAATCAGGCACTGGACCCCTCAGCACTTAAGTTTAGGTACTAACATAGTTATTTAAGTTTATTGTAATACTATGGATTATTTTGTCCGAAATAAATGCTTTTTATTTTATTTATTTAACCAGCCCTACCCCGCAACCTAATGACAAATGACGCGCCTCTGGAATCATATTTACATTACGGCAAGAAATCTGATAGCACAGATTAAAATTATCGTGATTAACCCCAGGGGTTTCCTTGCTTCCGCAATATGGCGGAGCTCGTACAAGCTCGGCGTTCTCATGGCAGAGGCAGGAACTATGAGGAATCCTTACTAACTCGCTAAAAATAACACTGTACCAAGTTCACCGATACACTACTTTAATTTTAGACGTTATCAACCTAGTATTATGGTTGAAATTGCAACAGATTAAGCTGATCGTGTTAGCACTTTCATTCCGAATATTCGTTGGCGTCGTTTTTAATTTAGTGATAGTTATGGTCGAACGTTAGGGGAATGTGGTTATGCGGTTTATTCGCACAATTTTGCAATTTAATTATGATCCCCAGGTAGCTGATAGGTTTTAGGTACCGTAAAATCTGGCGGGACAATTTTTTGACTAAAACGTCAGTAAATCCATGTTTTGTGTTTATCAAATTGTGCAGGACGGCATAGAATAAACCCGCTATAAACATAAAATTGTCAGTCGCGACCTAAATTGTAATAATCTAGCTTATAAACCTTCTTATAACATAGGCATTGCGCTACTATTGCCTTATGTAAATGGCACCTGAAATAAAGAGTAATAGGCCTCACATTTCCTTCCTACATAGTAAAAAAGGGTAATATACCGCTGGTTTCCTAAATAACGAGTGGATAACACTAAGTTTCCACTAAGAAATATAGACAGACTAAAGGAACCTAGAGATCCTACTCGCGCGCCAGTCAGGCAACGACTGATGGGCGAGCGAGGGGGGAAACCCGGTATTTATACCTCAGGTGGGGAACGAGGTACGTATATACGGGCGGACACGGAATTCCCGCGTTTCAGATGCATTTTTGCGCCGAACGAGCAGGATCTCGTGTAATAATGTATTATAAATAGCATAGAAATAGGTATAAGCACTGTAAATAATGTATTAGAGTAAGATTGAACTATAATAAATGAACATGTCATTTCGCGCCAAAATTTCCCGCGCAAATCGCTTTCCCGCCAAATATACGGGGCGAAGGGGCGTCCGGCCGAGGTAACTTGATAGTATAAATTGGGCGGCCAGGCCCCATGAAATTCAGTACCTACAGTAGCAGCGAAGTGACATTACTTGAAAAAGTAAACAAGCCTTTCAATTCAGAACCCCGACCCGACCAAGTTCCTGCTAAGCCGTAACGACCAACGCCGAAGGTGCAGGATTTCCCTTCAAATTCTACTCAGCCCAGAGCCAGTCATAGGTGCGTCTCGCACATGCTGGTCCATCGAAAACCGGATTCTACATAGAGGATGCCCCTTACAAGATCGAAAGCAGGAAAACGCACGTTCGGTCAACTTATCGCAGCGAACATCAGAGAAGCCATGCTGGAAGAAGCAACCACGTCCACGTCGGGAACTGCTACTACTCAAGAAGGTTCGAGGCCCTCGCAGGAAACCCCACAGACAAGCACTCCTGCGACGCCGGCGCCTCGTCCAGACCCACAGCCGAGGTCACCCATAGGGCAGCATCATGATGCCGCGCAGTCACAAACACTGCCTCATGAAACCCCACAGTCAACGCTGCCACCCATAGTCCCGCTGCTGCAGGAGAGCCTACACCCTGCAGCAACACTGCGGCAGGAAACCCCACAGTCAAGCCAGCATCCTGCCGCACGGCCGCCGTCAAAATCAGTGAGAACAACGTCGAGTCATCGCGTCCGCCGTCTCGCACAAGCGCGAGAAGAAGCCCTCCGAATCAAATTGGAGCTCGCGCAAGCGCGCATAGCCGCCATAGAAGCCGAAGACAGCGACGATGACACCGGCACAATATCTACAGTCCAACAAGAACGCCGCATAGATGAATGGCTCGAGACCAGCCAGAGACATGTCCTCGCCATCTCCAATGCACCTTACATCGAAGAACCCGAGCCTGCAACCCCACAGTACGCCGAGCAGGCTCGGGAGAGGAGCCCCGCCGAGGGCGCGGGACAGGGCGCCGCTGCCGTGCGCCCCGCCGTCCCCGCCCCTCCCCCCGCCGGGGGAACGAGGAGCCCCGCCGAGGGCGCGGGACAGGGCGCCGCTGCCGTGCGCCCCGCCGTCCCCGCCCCTCCCCCCGCCGGGGGAACGAGGAGCCCCGCCGAGGGCGCGGGACAGGGCGCCGCTGCCGTGCGCCCCGCCGTCCCCGCCCCTCCCCCCGCCGGGGGAACGAGGAGCCCCGCCGAGGGCGCGGGACAGGGCGCCACTGCCGTGCGCCCCACCGTCCCCGCCCCTCCCCCCGCCGGGGGAACCCACGCTCCCGTTTTCGCGCCAACGCCGCCGCGCCCACGCGAAACAGACGCATATCCGCCGCCGTTAATGTATTCACAAGCGAATGCGCAAGAAGATAGCGCCATAGTAATGAAGAATCAACAAAGTGTGAACCTGAGTGAGCTCGCCTCTGCCATCGCCATCGCCGCGCGTGCCGGCCCGAGAGAGTCATCACGCTACCACGCCGAGTTGCCGCCATTCAGCGGCTCGCATCAAGAATGGCTATCATTCAAAGCCGCCTGCAACAACACCGGTCACCCAATAGATAAATGCACTAAGTTTATCGAAAAAGCCGTTGAAGACCGGTGGAAACTAGCCAAAGATCAACGGCTATGTTTCCGATGCCTGCGCTACAAGAACAGGATGCACTCATGCAAGCGCACGAAGTGCGAGCGAGACGGCTGCGAATACTTCCACCACAACTTGCTACATTATCAAAGAATTGAAGAAAGAAGCGAGGCCGTCACATCGACACGCGCCTCCCGAGAAGCGAGAGCTTATCTGAAAATTATCCCGGTCACAGTCTCTGGACCGGCGGGAGCCGTCGAGACCTACGCCCTCCTCGACGACGGCTCCACGATAACACTTGTACAAGAAGGGCTCGCGAACGACTTAGGCCTGGACGGCCCGACAGTGCCGCTACAAATAGAAGCTATAACGAAAGAAAAAATCGACGCATCGAGATCACGCCGTGTTACGCTCAGCATCCACGGCACCGACCAACCTTATAGGGTCGGTGCGCATACCATAGACGATCTGAGCCTATCACCACAGTCCGTCAAGAAGGAGGATCTCCGCGAGTGCGCACACTTATGCGACATAGAAGATAGCCTGCGGTACGAGTCAGCGAGACCTAGAGTGTTAATCGGACAAGATAACTGGCATTTACTCGTCAGTAATGAAACACGCCGCGGCCAGCGGCATCAGCCAGCGGCATCCCTAACGCCGCTAGGCTGGGTGCTACACGGTGCACACACACGCATCACAGGCAAACAAGTACATGCGACGCATCGCTTGACCACTATTGAAGAAGCCGAGAAAAATGAAGATTTGAATTTACAACTCAGTGAATATTTCGCGCTCGAAAACCTACTCATCGAGCCGAAGTTACCCCAGTCAAGCCCGGAAGAGCGGGCGCGTATCATGCTAGCCCAGTCAATAACGACTACAGCCGACGGCCATTATGAAGCACCGCTATTATGGAAACAACCCGACAGCAGCTTGCCTGACAACTACGAAAATACACTGAGAAGACTTCATAACATAGAAAAGAAACTCGACAAAAATAAAGAGCTTAAAGGCAAATATAGTGAAGAAATGGACGCCCTTGTCTCGAAGGGCTACGCCGAGCCTGCGCCGCCCACCAAGTCATCAAGAGTGTGGTACCTCCCCCATTTCCCGGTGCTGAATCCTAGCAAGCCCGGGAAAGTCCGAATTGTCCACGACGCCGCCGCGCCTACAAGGGGCGTGTCGCTCAATGACCGCCTACTGACAGGCCCGGCCCTCCTACAGTCGCTGCCAGGCGTCCTTATGCGCTTCCGGCAACACCCAGTCGCCGTGGGGGCGGATATTAAAGAAATGTTCATGCAAGTGAAAGTCAAATCTGAAGACAGAGACGCCCTGCGCTATCTATGGCGGGGCGACCGGCGGGGCGACGACGCACCGCAAGAATATCGCATGACTTCACTCATTTTTGGCGCTACTTGTTCACCGTCAATAGCAATATATGTGAAGAACGTCAACGCCCAGAAACACGAAGAAACGCATCCAGAGGCCGTCAAAGCAATAATAAGACATCACTACGTCGATGACTACCTACACAGCTTCAAAACGGAAGAAGACGCGATTCGAGTGTCAAGTGATGTACGCGATATACATAGAGAGGCCCATTACGAACTACGCCAATGGACCTCTAACTCCACGCGGGTCCTCCGAGCCCTCACTTCGGAGGACGCCACGTCCGCGCCCGTCGAACTGAATAAAAGCGAAATGAAAAATGAACGAATCCTGGGACAAATATGGAAACCCGCGAGCGACGAACTCGCCTTCAACTTGGACCTCAGCCGCCTACCTCCCGGAGCCCTGGACGACATCGAGCCTACCAAAAGGCAAATATTGAAAATAACAATGTCGATCTTCGACCCTCTCGGGCTAGCGGCGCCGGTAACCATCATAGCAAAGAAAATCCTACAAGAGGTGTGGCGGCGCGGAACTGGCTGGGATGACAAGCTGGATGCAGACGTAGCGCGCCAATGGACGGAGTGGACGCTGCACCTAAGGACATTGCGAGACCTCGCGATTCCGCGCGCCTACCCCTACTACGGCGACGCCCTCGAATCCGACGCCGCGCAACGCGGTATCAGCTGGCGCTTCATACCGGCGGGAGCCCCATTTATGGGCGGGGCATGGGAGAGGATGGTACGAGCCGTCAAGAGAGCCCTACACGCCGTGCTCAACGAGCGCCGCCCCAGCGAGGAGACCTTGACTACTCTGCTCGCCGAGGCCGAATATACAGTGAACAGCCGCCCCCTCACTCACGTGGCGGTTGATCCTGACGAGCCAGAAGCCATCACGCCGAACCACTTCTTCCTCGGTGGCTCAGCCCGGGCCCCCAACCCCGGGACATTCGACGACACCGCACTCATCGGCCGCGCGACTTGGCGGACGAGCCAACGCCTGGCCGAGCACTTCTGGGCCCGCTGGCTCCGGGAGTACCTGCCCTCACTCCAGTACCGGCGGGAGCCCTACGGTCATGGGCGGCCTATCAACGTCGGCGACATCGTGCTAGTGGCCGACGGGAATCTGCCTCGCAACACATGGCCACGAGGCCGGGTTACAGCTATATACCCGGGCCCCGACGGCGTGACACGAGCAGTGGACGTGACCACCAAGGGCGGAGTCTTCAGAAGACCGACCAAGAAGCTGGTGATCCTGCCGACGGAGCCCGAGAACCTGCACGCAAAAGAAGATCCAACGTTCACCCGAACGATGGTCGGCGGGAGAGATGTGCAGGACGGCATAGAATAAACCCGCTATAAACATAAAATTGTCAGTCGCGACCTAAATTGTAATAATCTAGCTTATAAACCTTCTTATAACATAGGCATTGCGCTACTATTGCCTTATGTAAATGGCACCTGAAATAAAGAGTAATAGGCCTCACATTTCCTTCCTACATAGTAAAAAAGGGTAATATACCGCTGGTTTCCTAAATAACGAGTGGATAACACTAAGTTTCCACTAAGAAATATAGACAGACTAAAGGAACCTAGAGATCCTACTCGCGCGCCAGTCAGGCAACGACTGATGGGCGAGCGAGGGGGGAAACCCGGTATTTATACCTCAGGTGGGGAACGAGGTACGTATATACGGGCGGACACGGAATTCCCGCGTTTCAGATGCATTTTTGCGCCGAACGAGCAGGATCTCGTGTAATAATGTATTATAAATAGCATAGAAATAGGTATAAGCACTGTAAATAATGTATTAGAGTAAGATTGAACTATAATAAATGAACATGTCATTTCGCGCCAAAATTTCCCGCGCAAATCGCTTTCCCGCCAAATATACGGGGCGAAGGGGCGTCCGGCCGAGGTAACTTGATAGTATAAATTGGGCGGCCAGGCCCCATGAAATTCAGTACCTACAGTAGCAGCGAAGTGACATTACTTGAAAAAGTAAACAAGCCTTTCAATTCAGAACCCCGACCCGACCAAGTTCCTGCTAAGCCGTAACGACCAACGCCGAAGGTGCAGGATTTCCCTTCAAATTCTACTCAGCCCAGAGCCAGTCATAGGTGCGTCTCGCACACAAATATGTCATATTTTTAATAGATAAAACGCATAATGCTCCACCATTCTATATACTGCACGTGTCTTAATTGTTAATACAGAATGAGTATTATTTTTTTAAAGAGGTGTTCTAAATAACCTCGTATTTGGGGCTTTATGGGAATCGACGGGTTTCGAACTGGTTTTGGCTGAATTTTGAGGCTTTTGTGATTTGAAACATAACAAGTAATATTTAGGACGCTTTAGGAACGACCGCCGAAGGTATTAAAAGCAGAGTAAAGTAACCATATTTTCAGAAAAAAAAACGGGAGAAAAAAAATCACAAAGTTGTACTAACAAAGTCAAGTTTTATTAAAATATTTTTTTGCCTGTAGCACACTTTTAAGGCCCCGTAGTTACATTTATATTAAGCCAAAATGTGCTCTTTTACATAAGCATAAAATAAACGTCCTTGAGGACAGTAAATCAAGTATATATATGTAAAAAAAATACTTCTAAGTCAAATTTAGATAGAATATGTTTCTTTGTTATTTCCTTAAGTACCTATAAAATGTTTATAGAAAAAATACTTAACTGTATTTGGTAAATCTAATAACAACAGGCATAATTAGCAGTATCAAAAACAGTCGTAATTTAAATTATGTTTCTCGCCAGCTTCTGCCAAAGAACGAGCTGCCCCGTCGTCGTCGTCTGACTCTGACGCAGACGGTCTGAGAAACCTTATATTTATTTTAAAAGGCCTATCGATTGATGTGCCACACGTGGAAATACGATGTTTTTCTTTTTTTTTCTTGCAGTTACATTACATATGTATGGAGTGCACCTCTAATAGTACATTACTTACCTAGGGCGGTTAAACAAAGAATGTCTCAGATCGCAGGTATTTGACGCCCGAGCCGAAGGCAAGGGCGATAAACATGCGCTCTGAGGCTTTCTTTATTACCGCCCGTGGTGAGTACAAAATTTTACGTCTCTATCTGGCCAGGAAGTGGGGTTTTACGCACGCACAGTGCAGTTTTACATGACGTAAAAGATATTTTTTTGTCATTTCAGTATAGAATTATGTAGCGGCTAATAAAATACACCTATCCTCTAAATTTTATTCAAATACACCTTATAGTTTTCGAGTAAAATGCCTAAGTATGACATACGGACAGACGGGCAGACATGACGAAACTATAAGGGTTCAATTTTTGCCATTTTGGGTACGGAACCCTAAAAAGGCCCTCTAGGCATTGTACCGAGTATGCTGGCGGTATTTCCTCATTGAACTGCAATGCTGATGCGTTGCACGAGAAAACCGCCAGCTCTTCGATTACCAGTTATGATGATACTAATGCTGAAACAACTCTCGATTCTGTAAATTCCTATAATTGAGGAGCTAAAACCTATAGTTGAATTCAAAATTGAAACGCAGAAGCCTAAAAACCACTATCTTGAAATAACTAACAAAGTTGAGGACAGTCTAATTTTCGACCATGGTTTTTTACTATGTCGCTGAACCGATTTGTTATGTATTGGTTACTCATTAGGTACACGCATAATTTCATGTTCTTTAATTTCCTAGTGAGTAACTTTTCGCTATAGTCGTGTATTTAGTGACATGAATTGTATAGGAACCTTGCAAATCTTCAACAAAGGAAGCCGCTTGGCACAGGTTATATATTCTATACTAGCTGTTGCCCGCGACTTCGTCCGCGTAGAACTTTTTATCGTCTTAGAAAATGATTTCTCTCAATACAAAATTTGAACCCTCTTTTAAGGGATAATTTAAAAAAAGTTGATGTTCATTTTCTAGTTTGTGAACAAACAGTCTAAAACCAAAGTTAAAAATCTCATACTTTAAAAATGCCTTGAAATACTCAAACTTTGAACCAATTTTAACACTCTTAGGGGATGAATTTGGAAAAACTCTGAAATCAGTTTTGTAGTCTTTTAACGTACAGAATAAGACCGAAGTTAAAAATCTCTTACTCACACTTTAAAATTTTTTTGCTCGCCATTTAAAATTTGAACCCCCTTTTAAACCCCCTTAGAGGTTGAATTTTTCTAATCGCTGAAAGAACTTTTTTCGTAAACTTTTAAGTCTCTAGGTCAAAAAAAGTGTTACCCATACAAAGCTTTCTTAACCCCCTTAGGGGTGGAATTTTCTAAAACTCTGAAAGTACTTAATTATTAATTTTAATAAGTAACATTTTGAATAGTTTTAAGTCTAGTAAAAAAAAAAGTTTTTCCCACACAACACTGGCTACCCTTCTTAAGGGTCTTAAGGATCCCCTTAGGGATGGAGTTTTCTAAAACGCTGAAAGTTCTTTTTTAGTATTCTAATAAGTAATCTTTTTGCAAAGTTTTAAGTCTAACTCAAAAAAAAGTGTTGCCCATGCAAAGCTTGCTCTCCTTTTTAACCCTATTAGGGGTGGAATTTTCTAAAACGATTTGTGTTCTTTTTTTGTATTTTAATAAGTAATCTTTCTACAAAGTTTCAAGTCTCTAACTCAAAAACATAAACTTTCCCTGATAAAAACTTTGCACCCCTTTTTATCCCCCTTAGGGATAGATTTTTTCAAAACGCTGAAAGTCTTTTTTTTTGTATTTTTATAAGTAATCTTTCTACAAAGTTTTAAGTGTCTAGCTCAGAAAAAGTGTTCCCCATACAAACCTTGCACCCTTTTTTAACCCCCTTAGGGAATGATTTTTGTAAAACGCCGAATGTAGTATTTTTTATGTTCTAATAAGTAATTTTTCGTCAAAATTTTAAGTCTCTATTAAAAAAAATATATGTTTTTCCCATACAAACTTTGCACCCTATTTTACCCCCTTAGGGGTGAAATTTTCCAAAACGCTGAAAGTACTTTCTTTGTATTTAAATAATCTTTCTACAAAGTTTTAGGACTCTAGCTAAAAAAAATAGTTTCCCACATACAAACTTTGCACCCCTATTTTAGCCCCCTATTTTTAGGGGTAGAATTTTCTAAAACGCTGAAAGTACTTAATTTGTATTCTGATGACTAATATTTCTACAAAATTTTAAGTCTCTATTTAAAAAAAATATTGTTTCCCCCATACAAAATTTGCACCCCTATTTTAGGGGTAGATTTTTTTAAAACACTGAATCTAGGTACTTTATTTGTATTCTAATGAATAATTTCTCTACAAAGTTTTAAGAGGATTGTGAAGTGTCCATACGCGGCGTGAGTAGGTATTTAAAAAAATGCTATCTGTTTCACACCGCTTTGTGCCTCACCCGTATCGTGCGATAGCGAGAGTTGCCAGTCCTGCAGGTAAATGCCTACAATTTCTTGTTGAAATATTGTTTCGGGTGATAACGTTTTTACCCCCCTAAACCTTTATGAAATGAATCAATTTTGTATTATTGGATTTAGTATACTTTAATCTAAGTCTGTACGTTTTCCTTTTTTTGTAAATCAGTTTAGATTAATGTAAAAAAAAAAAAAACGGTAGACAATTTTTTAAGTCAAAAATACAGATTTTTTAGATGCTAATAACTTTTAAGGTAATCAATATTTCCTAAAAATCAAAACGTGCCGACCTAGTTTTTCATTATATCGACAACATATCCAAGAATTATAAAAATCGAATTATGTTTACGGGGTGAAAAACGTTATCGCTTTTTGTATGAAAATGTACAGGTTCACAATCCTCTTAAGTCTCTATTTAAAAAAAAGTAGTTTTTCCCATACAAACTTTGCACTCTATTTTACCCCTTTAGGGGTAGAATTTTCTAAAACCCTGAAAGTTCTTTATTTGTATTCTAATGACTGATCTTTCTACAAAGTTTTAAGTCTCTATTTAAAAAAAAATGTTTCCCCCATACAAACCTTGCACTCCTATTTTACCCCCGTAGGGGTGGAATTTTCCAAAACGCTGAAAGTGTTTCATTTGTATTCTAATAGTAATAACTAATTTTTCTACAAAGTTTAAGTCTATAGCTCAAAAAAATAAGGTTCTCCCATACAAACTTTGCACCCCCATTTTACCCCCTTAGGGGTAGAATTTTCAAAAATCCCTTTTTATCCCTAGCCCACGTTATAAAAGCAACATACTGTGCAAAAATCAACTCTCTAAGATTAGTAGTTTCGGCTGTGCGTTGATGAGTGAGTGAGTGAGTGATTGAGTGAATAAGTCAGTCAGGACATAGGCATTTATTATGTATAAATAGATAGAAGATAATGAAACTCCCATTCAAATATCTCAAAAAATTATGAAGCTACATCCGTTTTAATGTCGCTTGTTAGAGTGAGAAAACGATGAGGGACTGTGACGTCAATATACTCGAGCGTCATAGTAAAAAACAATCGTTTCATATGAAGGTGCGTTTTGCGGAAAAGGGACAGAACATACCCCCTCTTAAAACTTTGGACTCTTATAACTTAATCATTACCTATATAACCTCTTGCTTTGTTTTTTTCTCCATTTGACTATATTTATTTTAAATTCTTTTTCGAGAAAATACATTATGATTATTTACCATATTTTCGATTCCTGAGCTATAACCACGAACTTCGGAATTCGAAAATATTCGGGTATTTCTATCTCTATCGCACTAACCATACTCGAGTGACAGGGATGCAAATATATGAACATTGAGTATCGGTTTTCGTGGTAGCGCCGCAGGTACTTTGGCTGAATGCGCCGAGCGCGTGCCATTGTCATTCAAAAAAAACAAATTCGTGTTAATTATATTGTTCAAATTTGTTGATTTCATTTATTGAAATTACGACATAAAACGACATTTGCGCATATAAGTTCTCATATCAGAATCGAATATTTTTTTATGGTTTATATTTTAGCATTTGTCTCGTAAAGGTCTATCGTAGACGGGATTTAAATTATTAATAAGTGAAAGGCAAAGCAATTCCGCCATTTTGACGAAAATTTGACGGTTCTTATAGCTGACAGTTGGAGCAGCGTTTGATTTCAATAAAAATAAATGAAAAATTAAATGAAGTCGTATATTTCGGAAAATTAATTAACTGTCGCAGTCGGATAAAAACTATCCTAAGTTGCAGCTAGAATAATAATGTACCTATATAAAATGTTTCATATTTTTCCGTTCATGGGATGCTGAGAACATTCGAACCGCGCAAAGCTTAGTTTCAAACTGGCTGATTCTTTTTTTAATTTAGAGATTTATTATAAGTGGAGATAAATAGGGCTGTTTCATCATATTTTTTTTATAAAGCTTAATCTCATAGTTCAATGATAGGCATAGATATTGTAAGATTTTTTTCAACACATTTGCTCGTAACGTGCCTCTTATTGTGCCGCTTTTAGGCTCATAATCCTTATCCGGTATTAAACACGCGTGTTTAATAACATTACGACACTCGTGTAGTTATGTTTATATCCCGATTAAGACACGTTGGCACCTTGCAGCAAGGTGTATGTATGGACTCGGCGCATTCTTAAATTGACCGGGTTATACAGGTTTGTTTTTAATTCTCGGCAAATGGATTCTTACTCGAATAAACAAATTAACCCTTTGACCATTATTTTTTTAAAGCAATGAATCGAGAACTTTAACGATACGCACAGCATGAATGATTTTTTTTATGATTTTTGAGAAAGATAAATGTATATAGGTATTATTGCAGGGTTTCCGAATTATGAGACGGCAATATGTTTGCCGCTATCAGCCAAGGGCATTAAGTGACAAGACCGTCATGTCAGTTTGCCGGGGGAACTACGGGTGGCACGACGTATCTTAAATAAATAAATTAAAAACCAATAGATGATAAGAAATAATTACCTAACCTGCGAGTTAAGCAACAACAATATATTATATTATAAGATTGCACGCACGAACAATCAACACTTTTTTTGCGAGATTTTTTTACTTCCGTTGTCATTTCTAACTAACACGGCTAATTCAGCAATAAAGGTAAAAGGCAAATTTGAAGTATTGAATTAAGCTATTGCTCCATATATAAATCAATAACAATTGTAGCCTAACCCACCCTTTCCTTTAATAAACACCAGACACTTAACGGATAGTGGCAAATATATTGCCGTCTTCATTTTTTTAAATTATCAAATAACAGATTTTTTTTCTTTAAACTTTATATCGCCAATCTTGTCTCTGAAAGTAGAGAATTGTGATTATCGGATAAATCCAGCAAACAAAATTTTATTTACAAACATTTTTGTTCAATTGTAAGGAATAGTTAAAAATCTAAGTTCAGGCCTAAGAATCATCATTTAACATGGGTTGGAATAACGTTTATCTGCTATTCTTTTTTTCGTAAATTGGTACGAGTATGTTCTCTTATGCGAACCAAAAGTTATATTAACTAACAACACGTTTCATTGAGAAAAAAATAAAATATCTGAGTCGTATGACGGCAAATATCTTGCCGTTACCCACTAAAGGGTTAAATCCTTCTTGTGAATTAATTGATTATTTCTTCTTGGATATGATATAGAAACGTTTAATTTAGTAAAACTATTTACTTTTGATAACATTTTACATGAATTTATATTGAATAACTAAATATTTATTTTATTTTGTATTGGCTGTTTAGACATTTCATCTAAGCCTCGCTGCGGGCGCACTGCGCGAACTTCACGAAAAAAAAATTGTTGCGCGCCATTATAAGTAATTTCACAAATATTTGTGAACATTGATGATGCGTGTTTGGTTATTATTAAAAAATTTTACTCGTGGTGAATAGAAAAGTGATAAATAGAATTGACGCCACTGTACATTCTTGGAGATGTGCAAATGTATGTGAGTAAAAACCTGTTGTCATCAATAACTAAAGGAAACAACTTAGGAGCCTGTAACATTTTCATTTTATGAAAATGATTTTTTCCTTGGTGTTGAAAAACGTCGTATGACACGCGTGAGCTTTGATAATTACATCCTCGGCTCTATTATCACGCTCACCTGCGGTTCGCGTGACAATTCCGCCTCTGATGTAATGATCAACATAGCTCACTTGTATCACAATGTACTATTATTTCCTATTTTTCTACTTTAGCACGAATCTCATTTTTTTTCTATGAACGAGTGAAAATGCCCCCCCCCCCCCCCCTTCTCCCCCCTCCTACCTGCAGGGTGGAACCACGTGGCTACAGGGCTAAATCAGCTCAGATGACCACAAGGTATACCTGTGCCAAGCGGCTTCCTTTGTTGAAGATTTGCAAGGTTGATGTCACTAAATACCCGACTACTAGGATGCACCGACATAGAAGCTACGAGTGAGAAACCAAAAAAAAGTCTCAAAATTTCGAGGATTTGTGGCTGCCAAAAGTTGTCCCAAGATATCTTGTGTATCTTTTTTTGATATTTGCTCGGTTGTATAGATATAAACAATATTAAAAAAAAACTTCTACACCACCTTTTGCAACAAAGAAATACTACGGACTGACCTAAAAATAAAACAAGGTTCACTACAAGTTACCATAATTGGGAATGGATGAAAATTTTAGAAGTGCCTGATTATTTTTTCGTTGATATGAATAACCTTCCTTAGCACCAGAAAAAAGTTAAGTACAGACTTTTCAGCTGCGTCAATTATTTTTGAAAAATATATACAGTTTCCTCACTTAGGTACGTTTTGGGTAGGTATATGACGGCAAATAAGACTGTCCTTGATCCGTCTCATATTACAAGAAAATATATTAAATATCCGTGGTAAACTGACACTGGCAATGATGTTGACAGCTGCAGCAGCTATATTTGTCATTGCCAGGGTCAGATATTTTAAAATATTTTTTTGTAATATAAGTACTTAATATGAGACGGATCAAGCAAAGTGAGCTCATTCGCCGTCCTAAACCCAAAACGTATGTGTGGAAACTGTTTATACCTATTTATCAAAAATAATTGACGCAGCTGAAAAGTATGCGACTTTTTTCTGGTGCTAAGGAATGTTACTCATATTACCAAAAAAATAATCAGGCACTTCTAAAATTTTCATCCATACCCCATTCCGGGAACAAGCACACAAAGCGTCACTTCACTGAGCCGGTGGCCGGCGAGCTACGACATTTTGCCGGTTGGCACGAGCCCACCCGAAGTTAAGTATGGTCGTTCGTGGTAACTATCATGCACCTGTAGTCACAATAAAGATTTTTGTATTTTTTAATTTTAGCCTAACGCGACCCGAAGTACCGTTTCGTAAGTTTCGGCCCAGCCGAAAGGTTCGGCCGTTTTTTGGCCGAAACATGATTTTTTGGCCGAAACCGAACTTTCGGTCGGACACTAGTTATTTGTTATACAATAAGGGTGCACAGTGCAAAGTTGTATTTTACCCACGAGTATGGAATTGAAACACGAGCAAGCGAAAGGATTCTAAAATAGAATCCTGAGTGTAGCGAATGTTTCAACACACGAGAAGTATAATACATTTACACCCGACACAAAACTTTTTACCTCACTGTTGCGAGGAAAGTGCAACATGCAAAACAACAGCTCATAAAAATATATCACCATCACCAGTCCATTCATCCATCAAATATATCCATCATCCGTCCATCAGCCATCATCTAATCTATCAAATCATCATCCTCATTATAAAAAAACTAATGTTTCTTATGGAATTTTAATATTAATGCACTAAAAACACAGTTACATACGCTCCAAGGTCAAATTACTTTCCCCACTGGTGGATAAAATGCGATTTTGCGCACTGGTTTTAAAGGATCAAAGACGGCTTTCCGACGCAGTGAGGAGAAAAATTGTTTATTAGTTAACCTTGACCTTATACAATTGAAGCTAATAACTGTTCACGAATACTGTATCGATACAAACCCGTCTATTTATTTGGGCATTTTTTTTCAAAGTGTACCATTTTATTTGAATAGGCGTCATTCCATTACTTAAGAGGGCTACTATACCATACAAATAATAACGGAATGGACGTAACGGAACGAATACTTCGCAGATTAAAACACGTGTTTAAGTAAGTAATATACTGTTTTTAACAATTGTAATAGTATTTTACTGAAATCATGGTTAATGATAATGACAGTGTAAGATAATTGAGTCGCATTAGCAGAAAAATTATAGGAACCTTCGTTATCTCGTAACGGAACCAGGACACTAGTTTTTGGGTCCACCACTCGACGCACTGTTCGCGACAGTTTGTAAACAAAACGAATGATGTTACGTAACGGTATGTGATGCTAGATGAAAAAAAACACCTAATTTGGTAATAAAAATACCTCGATCCCACAAAATCATCGTAACGGAATGTGGATGTCCAAAATCACTGGACAAGATTAATTTTAGTTTATTACTTATGTAAAAAATACTTTAGCGAGATAAATATAAGGTTGATTTAAGAAAATTCATGTTTTCCACTATCAGAAACAAGTATTTCCAGCCTCCAGGCACAATATACAAGTCCTAATACTTCGAATCGATACTTGAAGTTGGCTTTCCGCAGGTGGACAGGCAAAAATCGAGAGTCGGCAGCCAGAAAAACCAAGAAAATGTGGTAAATTTAATGCTAAATAATAGGTTTTTGGATTTTTATACTATTTAGATATATTATTGACGTTTTAAAATCGCTACAAGTACAAAATTTCAACGTGTTTCGTATTTGTAGGGTGTCAAAGGCACTGGACACGCCAAAAACATCAAGGTACATACAAGCTTAGAATAATTAACGCATAGAAGGATAGTTTCATACGGCTGACGCGCCAAGCGTGAGGCATAAAATGGATTCATGTAGTTGTGATCAACTCGTATTCACACGCGCCAATACGCACACAAACGCGCCAATTTTGTTCCACCGATCGGCGTACTGGGCCAATTATGGCCGAGTTTTAGTGGCCTCACCGTTGCGCGTGAACTGCGTTTCTAGGCGTTATTATTATAAGCATACAAGAAAAATAAAAAACGCCCATTTAACGAAACTACTATAGCGTACTGTAGCGTTACTATTATAGCGTGTTTAGCAGTTAGTACTATTACTTATTCATATTCTGTACTTAAGTCGAGAATTTATGTTCTCCAACGGCTCTGTTTTTTCTAATTCAATGCCGTCAGCCGTTAGGGTCAAAGAGGTTATCTAGTGAAGACGACATACCTACCTACCTACCGAATAACGCGATAAACCACGCAAGAAAGTGGGTTCAACGATCTGAACAGCGGCGCTACCACGAACTTCGTGTATCTCCGTCTCTGTCGCTCGAGTACCATAAACCATAAGTGCGATAGAGACGGAGATATACGAAGTTCGAGATTCGAAGTTCGTGGTAGCGCCGCAGTCGCGGGGAACCATCGGACGTGGTCAAAACGTATTTTGGCTGAACAGATGATAAGGTTAGGGCAAGGACTTGACTACAACTTAAGGGTTAGGAGGCAGACCACAGCAGCATACAGATTAAAATTGATGGTGAATAACCTACTTTATAATAAGGACACGGTTGGGATGTTTTCTGATACTTACCTCAATGTATGCATTTGTTGCAGTGGCCCGTCGAAGGCGGAAGGAAAGTCGGCCACGGCGGCAGCGAACCACCTTCTCCGCGCATCAGACACTTCGGCTCGAACTAGAGTACGCGCGGGGTGAATACGTCGCTAGGGCAAGGAGGTACACCTACGTCATCCGATACCGTACCTATGTAGCTAGTGTAGCGGCTGCAGCACCGATTCCACTACAGCTACACTACCTACCTACATAATCATTCGATCCGAGAGATAAAGGGTATCCGAAGAAACGAGAAGAAGCAACAAGCCGATTCCCAGCGGCTTACCTAAAATGTATTTTTTGTACTCGACGATGTACAAAGATGGCCGCCAATAGTCGTCTTTAAAAAAATCTAGTCTCGTCCTGGTGGCTACTAGGGCAAGTTTGGTATCATTTTCGTATAAACCAAAGACGTAGAATTCATTGCTGGTATTAGTGTTTTAGGGTTCCGTACTCAAAGAGTAAAACGGGACCCTATAACTAAGACTTCGCTGTCCGTCCGACTGTCTATCACCAGGCTGTATCTCAAGAACCGTGATAGCTAGAGTTGAAATTTTCACAGATTATGTATTTCTGTTGCCGCTATAACAACAAAATAAATACTAAAAACAAAGTAAAATATTTTTTAAGGGGAGCTCCTATACAACAAACGTGATTTTTTGCCGTTTTTATAGATAATGGTGCGGAACCCTTCGTGCGCGAGTCCAACTCGCAATGGCCGGTTTTTTTTCAGTTTCATAGTAATTTTACGAGAAAAACGTAAAAAGGTGAAAATGTTGGTAGGAGATTTTTGCTTTGGGAGCTAATAAGTATTGTATAATGACAAAACATATCAAACAAAAAATACGATAATAAAGCGCAATTCATGCAAATTCCAAAAATATACACTTTTTATAATGTCCTAATGCAAAAACATAGTAAAAAAAAAATATTATTTGATCGCAGCGCGGCTAGCTGGACTCGCGCTAGGCTGTCATGCCCTTAGTGATGAAAACGTCTAAATTTCCCCAGTAAATGCATACTAACAAATGTATTCCTACATATTACAGGACCAGAAAGAGCCGAGGTAGGTACTGCCAATTTTCCATGCCTTGACGGAATGCGACACGGTGTCTTCTTTTAATGGGAGAGGTAAAAATAATGCCTTTGACGCCTGGAATGCCTACCCTGAAGCAACTTGCGGATTCAAGGCATTGTTGGACGGAAAATTGGCAGAAGCGGACACTTTTATTCAGAAATGTATTATTACAATGTACGACCGGTAAGTATAAACTAGTTTGATACAAATTCAGCCTACTTACTTTACCTATTTTAATATAAAATAATTACAATCTATTTTGAAGCGAATGACGTAATACTCGTAATGACTCCAAAATGTTATTTTTTAACTCAAGCCCTTGCACTGTAGTCAACGAATGCAGAAAATATATATTTCTGAAGACGGACAGACAGCTATAGAAAACGTCCCTCCAACGGAAGCCGCTCATCGCCAGCACAGACTTCGGGCAATATATCAAGGAGTCCATGTCTGGGGACAAGCCTTGGTCCCTCTCTAAAAGTTTCCGATTCCTTCTTCTTGGCACTGGATAATGGAAAACAGTGAATGGACTCCTGTTTGGTCAGATTTACCAGATGTCGCAAGTGTGTGCCTGGAACTCACTCGTTGCAGGTGCAAGAAAGGTTGCAAAAATCGTTGCAACTGCATTAAAAGGAAATGGAAGTGCACAGAATTATGTCTGAGTGCCGGAAACTGCGGACATTAAATTGTTTTATAAAAATGTTAAGAATGTATTTTATTTGGCATCATAAAATTTAACAAAGTAAGCATAAGCAGATACTCGTAGTCGTAGTTTTTCGACCATTTTGTAAGATAAACGCCGCCTAGTGCGAGTCCAGTTAGCCGCGCTGCGATAATTTAATATTTTATCTATCCAAATATCATAAACCCTCCATGATGCGTTCAAGAACCGCACATTATGACCACCATAAAAATAGACTGTTTTGTTAGAACAAATTTCTTATCTGTGTAAATGTTATTATTGCTAAATAATGACATCGATTTCGATAAGGTAAAACACCCAATGTCCGACACAGCACCATTGATCGACATTAAAAAAATTAACAAAAAAAATTAAGAGTAGTATCTCTCTTATGATCGCATTTGAAGCATAAACAATAGACGAGGGTTAACTAGCTGTCATTGAGGATGACGTTTCATACTTTCGTCCATTTTGAATAAAATGGCGGAGTGATATGTTTCGACCACGAGAGTTCTCCAACGAAAATCCAGTTTTGTTAGTGAAATCACTAAGGAAGTGAGTCAGATTTATTGCCCATAACTTTAATTGCTTTGCTTTATCGAAAATGTTAGAGTTTTTTATTAAATTTAGATAGAAATTCACTACTTCTTAATCATTTAATTACAAGGGTAAGGTTATATTAAAATGTCTAAACACGCCTGTCGGTAATTGGAGTTTTATTTCTTCGCATGTTGCAATCGTCGACAAATGTCGAAACGTTTATTATTTTGTGCACCTTATTCTATTATTCAGTAACCGACATTGTTTTGCAGGAATGGTGCCAAAAAAAATTTCACGCCTTTTCAAAATGCACAAGCGATAGAAGCAGTCAGAAAAAGTGCAAAAACTGCAAATACCTACTGCAAAAAAATTGGTGTACCCAGAATTACATTAAATTAATTATAAGTTAATGAAAACGATTAAAAGACTGTACTTTTTGTTTCGTTTTCGATTGCCTAGGTGGACGAACTCAACGACGAGTTTGTGGAAGCTATCCGTGCCACTGGGTCTAAGTTCTTCAAGTCCCAGCGGGCCAATAGAACTAAAAGACTCTCTAGCTCCACTCAGAAGCTCATGAAGGAAAGGAGTGAAACGACTCTGCAGTCTTCAGCCGATGCGACTTTATACAGGCAACTCAATAAACGGATCTCCAAGTCCCTTACCCGCGATCTGCGCCAATTCAATACGAACCGTATTGAAGAGGCCATCGAGCGAAATAAGGGCTCTAAAGTGTTCGCACGAGATCTTTCTATTGGGCAGAGCCAGCTCGCAAAGTTGAAAACTGAAGACGGGAGAGTAGTTTCTTCCAATCCTGAGCTTTTGAGTGAGCTAGAGCGTTTTTAAGGACAGCTATACACGTCAACTCGCAGAACCGAAGTTGGTCTGGCGGGAGACCTTAGAGCTAGACGAACCCGACACTATACCGACGACATCCCGGACATCAGCCTGTACGAGATTAGAATGGCTCTGAAACAGGTTAAGAACAGCAAGGCACCCGGTGAAGACGGAATTATAGCAGAACTCCTGAAGGCGGGTGGAAAACCGATCCTAACGGCCCTTCAGAAGTTGTACGACACCGTCTTACTGGAAGGGAGAACGCCAAAGGCGTGGAACAGAGGTGAGGTGGTGCTGTTCTTCAAAAAGGGTGACAACACCCTGCTGAAGAACTACCGACCCATCTCACTTCTGAGCCATGTCTATAAGCTGTTTTCAAGAGTCATTACGAATCGTCTCGCACGCAGACTTGATGACTTCCAGCCTCCGAATAAGCCGGTTTCCGAAGAGGCTTTAGTACCGTAGACCACATACATATGCTCCGTCAGGTTATACAGAAGACTGAGGCGTATAACCTGCCTATGTGCTTAGCGTTCATGGACTACGATAGAGCCTTCGATTCGATCGAAACTGGGCTGTACTACACAGTCTCTCCAGCAGTGTTTGTACGAGAACGCCACTATGTCAGTCCGACTCCAGGATCGGAGCTCGAAGCCTATTCCGCTGCAGCGGGGTGTCAGGCAAGGGGATGTTATTTCCCCAAAACTGTTCAGCGCTGCACTGGAAGACGTTTTCAAGACTCTGGACTGGAGAAGGCTAGGCATCAACATCAACGGCGAGAACATCATTCACTTTCGGTTTGCTGATGATATAGTAGTCTTGGCTGAGATCATGGAGGACTTGAGTATTATGCTCGATGACCTCAGTAAAGCCTCCTAGCGAGATGGTCTAAGAATGAACATGGATACGGCGAAGATCATGTCAAACGTCAATGTAGTACCAACTCCCATTTCAATCGGACACTTTACGCTTGGAGTTGTAGACGATTATGTATACCTAGGACAGACTGTCCAGTTTAGGTAGGTCCAACTTTGAGAAAGAGGTCAATCGTCGAATCCGACTCGGCTGGGCAGCATTCGGGAAGCTACTCAAGCTACGGCACATCTTTTCGTCCAATATTCCGCTGTGTCTCAAGACGAGAGTCTTTGACCAGTGTGTGTTGCCAGTGATGACGTATGGCACGGAAACGTGGTCGCTTACTATGGGCCTCATAGGAAGGCTCAAAGTCACTCAAAGGGCAATGGAGAGGGCTATGCTGGGAGTTTCTCTGCGCGATCGCATCAGAACCAAGCTAACCGATGTAGCCCTCCGAATCGCTAAACTTAAGTGGCAGTGGGCGGGGCACATTGCACGTAGAACCGATGGCCGTTGGGGCGGAAAGGTTATCGAGTGGCAACCACGTACCGCAAGGCGCGGTGTGGGTAAGGTGGACTGATGACCTGGTAAAGGTCGCAGAGTCCGCTGGATGCGGGTGGCGCAGGACCGGCCATTGTGGCATTCTTTGGGGGAGGCCTATTTTCAGCAGTGGACGTCTTTCAGCTGATACGATGAGACTTTTTTTTTGGGAATGGTGTTGGCGGTTATGTCGATATTTGGATGACGATAAATAGAAAATGTTGATTACTAGATCTCGATTATTGCAACAAGTCGATTACTAGGTGTCGATATATGGGATTAATTTTACATGTCGATGACTAGGCTATAAATAATAAAACTATTTTGTTTTTTTTGTTACCACCAGTAGTAGTACCACACTTTTTTTTACTTTAAAATAATATAGAATGAACCCTAAACTTTTACCTAGTGCATTAAAGTGTCATGTAATATCATAAAGAAACGAGATATTTACAAAATGCTCGAATTTTTACGTTAAAGTGTCGATAATTGGGTGTTTTACCTTAAATTATTTCATTAAAATTTCTCAAAAACAAAGAAACTTGATTTAACCTCTATTCTAATATCAGTCGAGATGACGTTTAGTTCGAAATGAATTGTCAATTTGCATACAAATTTGACAAATGTCGCACGTAAGTAAAGCCAGGTCCGCTGCGCCGTGTTCTCGGCGTTTGCAACATCTAACATGTTTTCCGTCAGTTTCGGCAAACAAATAGGGTATTGTTTTGATTGGCAAAACATTTTTGACGTTTAAAAACCACGAAAACATGGCGCAGCGGACTCTGCTTTAGATATCGAACGATATGATAAGACAGTTGGATCCGACTCTAGTTTGTCTCTGAATTAAAAAATGACTATGACAGCTGCCACAAAACAACGACGCGACGCCGGTCATAATAATTATGCGGCTCCTGAATGCATCATGGAGGCTTATGATATGTGGATAGATAAAGTAGTGTATGTAACTATTCATAATTAGGCATTAAGATACTCGTGTGATGTTATTATGAAACTCGCCTTCGGCTCGTATTTAATGCCCTTCATTATGTACAGTCACATCTACTATTTTTTGCATTAGGACATTATAAAAAGTGTATATTTTTTGAATTTGCATGAATTGCGCTTTGTTATCGTATTTTTTGTTTGACATGTTTTGTCATTATACAATACTTATTTTATTAGCTCTCAAAGCTAAAATCTCCTACCAACATATTCACCTTTTTACGTTTTTCTCGTAAAATTACTATGAAACTGAAAAAAACTAATATCAGCAATGAATTCTACGTCTTTGGTTTAAGTATACGAAAATGATACCAAACTTGCCCTAGTAGCCACCAGCACGGCTATCACAAGACGGCCGCGACATACTCTCGAGCTCTCTCGCACTATCCGTCTCTTGTTAAGTGCTCTAATAAGAGAGAGATGGATAGTGCGAGAGAGCTCGAGAGTATGTCGCGGCCGTCTTGTGATAGCCGTGCAGGACGAGACTAGATTTTTTTTAAAGACGACTGTTGTCGGCCATCTTTGTACCCTCCTCCCCCCCTTCCCGACTAGCCTATTGCCTCCCGGACTAGAAATGCTTAGAATTACTCAAGGAACATATATGATGAAGCACATAGCTTAATATATTTTTATTGGGTAAACTTCATAACTGCCTCCACTAGTATAGGTGGTTATATATATACTCTAAACTCTTTCATATGTACGTTTTTTGTTCCGGCTTGCCCATCCAAAATTTTCACGCGGCGCCACTGCACAGTTCCTACCTACCTACCACCGTTTTTCATGAAAGTAAGGGTTGGGTACGCATTCGATAACTAGGTAAGGTATACAAGATAAGGCAGAACATGCTTTGTATCCCATACCATATTCCAACGACATATTATATCATTCTAGACACGAAATACCTATTATGCTCCCTTAGGTATATTTATTTTTTACAATCTTTTATGTATGTAATTATGTTAGTTCAGGTGGAATCTTGCAACTCAGTTTTGAAGCAGATCTCTTCAACCGATTGAGCTGAAATTTTGGGTTTAAGTATAGTTTGGATGTCAATTCATTATCACCATAATAATGAATTAACAACCAAACTATACTTCGAGCTGATCTGATTATGGAGACAGAAGGTGGCTATGGGAATTCAGGACTTAACAGACGTAGAGTTTGGGCTCGTTTTGACAGAAACTTATTATTATTTCAGATGTGAACTTGCGACGGCACTGTCTCTGAGCGAGACACAAGTCAAGATCTGGTTCCAGAATAGAAGAGCAAAAGACAAAAGAATAGAAAAAGCCCACCTCGATCAACAATACAGGTAAACACATATACATTTGTATACTTGCCTTCTTCTTCGTCAGTTCCTCAGGGGGTCGAGCCATAAGGAGCACAGTTCTTCACCACCATTCTCCAAACCCCTCTATTTTGGGCTAGTCTATTGCGCCCTGGATATAGACTTGATGATACTTGCTTATTCTTCAAAAAGTGTTTTATCTACACACATATCATAAATCCACTATAATGTGTTCGGAAACCATATATAATGACCACCATTATTGCAACCAGTAATGTAACATCAGCGTTTTATCTGTGCTAGTGTTATTATAATGTATGAAAAATCATAATAACATCGATATCGATGTTATTATGGAAATCTAGCTGGTCATGATTTGAAATCTAGTCGGCCATGGCGGTGCAATAACGGTTATTCTAATGGTTCCCGAACACATCATTGAGGATTTATAATGTGGGTAGATAAAGTAGTGTATGTAACTGGACATAATTTAATTAGGCATTAAAACACTCGTGTAATCCTATTATGAACCGAGCGTGCACTCGTGTTTAAAGCCCTTCATTAATTACAGTCACATAAATTACTATTTAAAAAAAATATATATACCGCTACATATTTTTACTAACAGTAAGATTCATATGATTTACTAGGTACATCGTCGTCGACTAGATTATCGCAAACTATTGCTAAAGATTAACAATTTCATTTGACAAGGAATCTTTGTTACAGACAGCTGGCAGCGGCGTCCGGGATGTTTCCGACGGTCCTGCCTTCCTACTGTCCGTCGCCTTGCTCCTGCCTGCCGCCTCAATCGCAACCTCTTCATAAATAGTTCATATTACCTACATGACTAGACTTTCCAACATTTGGACGCCACTCATCACGTAAAACGCACCAACAGTTTTGATACAAAGTGTTGAAACCACGAAGGTTAATTTTTACGAAGTCCCGAAGTACATTATTATTCTTCAGGGCCCGAAAAAGCACGCCCGGGGGGGTATCAAGTAACGAGTGGAGCAACTGGCTCAAATTGTGTACCTACTTAAGTATATGAAATATGCGCATTGAATGCAAAGATCTCCATGTATTGATAAAAAAAAAAAAAAAAAAAAAAAAATTAGGATACTTAGGATAAATGTTAACCAAGCACCATACCTTCTTGTTTTTTGCATTACAACTTGATTAACCCCTTCACGGCGCGTGACGCGATATCGTCGCCATAAGTGCCGAGTTATCGCTATTCGCTAGATAGAGCAGTGTACGGTCGAGGAAATTGAATGTTTAGCACTTTTGGACTCTATGTAATGGCATTAAGGTCCAAAAGTGCTAAATATTCAATTTCCTCGACTGTATTTGCACGGCTATCACAAGACGCCACGCGAGCTCTCTCGATTTTTCTCACACTATCCGTCTCTCTCTTATTAGAAAACTTAGAAAGAGAGGTATAGTGCGAGTCAAGCCGACCAGTAATATGTAAAAGAGTGATCTGCAAAACAGACAAATTTAACAGCAGGAACGTTAAACAAATCGCTCTCTAAACAGCAGCACTTAAGTAGGGTCTCGTATTGTACTGAATAAATAAATAAAAGAGTTGTTTTGTCGTTATATTTATTTGGGAAAAGTCTACTTACTTACCATGGCCTTTTCCACGATGCAATGCTCGTCCGCATGTAGAAGAGTCCATGGAAAACAGTTTTTATTTAATATATTGCACACCGAAATATGTAAGAGGAAAATCTACATTAACATTGTAGCGAAAATTGAGAAAAACAAAACAGACATATACTTAAAACTTAACCATAAATTGGGGTTAAACGCGCGGATAACATCTTTAGTCAGAAAATGTTTCTTGTATTTGACTAGTATGTCGAAATTTGTGAACACTCAAGATTAATTAATATAATAACAATTCCATGCAACAATCTAATAACATTTTAAGCGTCGATTAACAACTGTAAGTACGGACTGTGTATGAATTGGCAATATAAGTTGGAACTAATGAATACACCCAAACAATTGTATATTCCTTTGGAATGTTAATTTAAAATTAGCCCTAGCTTTCTGGACGTTAGAATTTAAAATAAAATATAACCAACGACTTTTTATTAAATACTAATGAAGTCAAATAGTTTTTTCTCACTTACGAACTAGGAACGTAACAATCAATTAAGCCACAGCTTTTACATGGATTATAAAACATTAATCGATGCTTGCATTCAAAGTCTCACCGCGAACGGCGGCGGGTGCGAAACCTGACTAAACATCCGTGCAGATTAAAAAATTGTGACACGTCAAATGTAAAAACTGTGATTTGAACCATTACTTCCTAAATATTAGAAACGCAAAGTACCAGATCCTCATAATATCACAATCCAGATACGCTAGATTTTATTCACGCTCGTAGGTAAAGTCAACTTGTTCAACATCTTATTATCTTTCTGAACAATTAATTTTATCAAAAATATGTATTGTTTTTTTAACTTTTTAAATGTTCATCCAAGTTACATTCCCTACTATCTATTTCAATTACGCGCTTGGTCTAATGGTGGGGTCGCGCTTTTATCGTTTATTGCTGTGGATAAAACATTCGTTGCGTACTGACAAGCATGACGGTGCGAGTGACGGGGTCTTATCAACAGCGAAAAACGAGAAAAACGCGACCATTAGTGTATGCCATCGTCAGCATGGCTTTAAATGCAAGGACCGATTCTGTGCCTCACACAATACTATTTTCAATGTAGGTACGTTATCCAAGACCTCGTGTCACGCTGTTCAGTCACCGGCATCAATATTATAATGAATCAGAGGCCGCAAAAATACCTGACACGCTCTTACGGCTTTAGGAATAGAATTGTCATCAGATATTTTTGCGGCCTTTGTTCCATCATATATTTATGCCGGTGACTGGTACATGCCACCGATTTTACAATAAATTGGCTTACTCAACTAAATTTTAAAATAGGTACAATACACTTTAGAGATTTTTAAGTAGTACAACTTGAGGAGCAAAATCGGAACTCGCCGGCACCCTAAATGTATACAAAACACGGGTCTCTTAGGAAGTTCGCTAGTTCGCGAATCTGGCATGTTAAGAATCTGTTATTTCAGTGAATCTGGTAAGTATGTTGCAATTCTAGTATTTAAGGAATGAAGGGTTTGAGTGCTATACGACTAATACAATCTTAAAATAGGAAAAAAATAATCTAATGCCTACACAGTACCTTTTTGTGAACCAACCTCACTTGAAGAAGAAAAAAATGTAAAATGACTATGTAATGTAGTCCTTCGCTAAGTCCGCTTGTCCCTCACTAGCTAGCTGACGCCTGGCCTACCTCCCGTGTTTAATATACCATCTGCCTGCCTAGCTTCATCTAAGCGCAACTTGAGACCTAAGCATTGAAAAATATCATCATGAGTACATCATTAGCAACCTGAAACTATGCACGGCCTATAAGAAGATTCAATTAGTTTAGATTGTATTGATTTTCAGTGTGCCTGATTTTCATTAAGTTCGTCCTGTATAGGGATATATTGATTTAAAAATAGTGTAATATTTTATTATAAAAAGTATTGCTTAGACTAAAATAAAGCACACTTAACCCTTTTTCAGGCTGGCAGTTGAAAAACGACAGTTGAGTGTCAATAATACTTATTCAAATTAATATATAATATATCTAACATATTATGTTTGATATAACGCCGCTGCCTGAAAAATAGTTACTTAATTATCAGTCTCAGTGGCTGGCATACTGGAAGTCAAGTTTTATCTCGATTTACGTGAGTTTAGTACGCGTTCCTTTGTGGAGGTTGTCCATGGCTCTTGTAATGTAACATTGACGTGGCTCACACTAAAATATCAGTAAATAGAGAAATGTCCCATAGTGTAAGCTTCTTTAGAAGCATGAAGTAAAGTATATACCTATAAATTAGTTTCATCACCAGCTCCCCTATTACTCTTTCGACCCTTCATTCGTTTTGACCATTCTTTCGCACAAAACTGTCACCTGCCAACAATTTTTCCTAGACGAGAGCAAATATAAACCGTCCTTGAAACAATTTAGTTCAACAAGTCCAAGTTGAACTGGAGGACACGGCCACTCACGACTCGTTCTTGGCATTCAAAATGCTGTAATGAACATGGTGGCAATTAGCATACTAACTCGAGAACCCATTCGCTTGATATTGTAAATCGAGACAAAGCTTGTCCGTATGTAATGTAATGTCGATAAGTAAGGGAGGGTACTCACAAGAGAACTAGAAGCGGCGCTGGTGCCCGGCGCCGGCGGACGCGGCGGGCGCGGGCGCGCTGTTGTAGCCGCCGCCCGACGCGTAGCCGCCGCCACCAGCTGAACACAAATATAATACTTCACCAACTAAAACTAACAGTGGGGCCAAATGACAAAACTTCTCAGAGATGGGGACCAGTGGAAGACGTTCTTAATATTATTATTATTCTGGTAGTGGCTTCCAGGCTGTCAAAGCCCTTGTATCACTGCGACCACCGCTGATCTATTGTGATCGCCACTAACTACAATTCTTGGTCAAGTCCTGCAAACTCAAATAATTGCAAAGGGGAAAGACGTTACAATGAGAAGAATTAAAAAATAGAGCCATAATTGTATCTTGAAACCGCCACATGACCTAGGTTTTGATTGAAACTGTCATAATTACCTTGATTATAAGGCTGAGGGCGAGAAGTATTATAATTGGCCCTCATAGGCCCTGCGGAGTAGTTCTGCTGGTATCCAGCACCAAAGCTCTCAGTACTCTGGCCCCAGGTACTTTGGTCTCCATAGCCTTGATTGCCCCAACCGCCACTTTGGTTGTTGGATTCCCATGGATTCTGGTTACCCCATCCTCCACTTTGTCCATACCCTCCTAAAAAGTAACATGTGTTTAGTCTATCATTAGTGAAATGCCACATTTATAATTTAATTTCTGCTGAGTATCTCTAAAACTAAAACCGGTCAAGTACGAGTCTGACTCACGCACCGAGGGTTCCGTACAAACTTAAATACACCATACCCGTCATGTCAGGACCCCATTCATTTTCAACAGTCTTAAACAGCTCATAGTAGAAGTTACCGTTGCAAAGCGCCTTCTACATTTTGGTACAGTCGCCATCACATACATAGGTACACTATAGGTGTTTAAAAATATCGGCACATGCACCTTGAAAATAGAGGTGTGTTCCGATGTTTGTGACGTGCTTGTTTGCTCCGATGTATGTGATGGCGACTGTACTAACAACTTACAACCTAGTACATTAGACGGCAAACTTCGTGCGCAAATGAGGGGAAGTGGGGGGGCAGCTTGCACGTACAATTCGCCTTTGCGCAGGCAAGGTCATTTGCGCACGAAGTTTGCCGTCTACTGTATGTTTGTTTATTAGCGATAGCTTTTTACTCTTTGGGGGAGGCCTATGTCCAGCAGTGGACGTCTTTCGGCTAATATGATAATGATGATGATGATAGCTTTTTATCACGCGTACCGATTTCGATTATTTATTTTTTATTTGAAAGAAGGGACTTTAACGATAATCTGATTACAATTTAAAGATAAAATTACAAATTTAATTAAGAAATTATTATTGATAAATAAAAAAAATAAGCTAGATAGAGATATCGTTTTATTTTTCCTGTATTATTTATGCTACTCTTAATCATATGTAATTATTTCAGAATTTTCGCATTGTAAACTTCGGAGATAAGGGGCGGGGAATGGTATTTTTTTCTACATTTTCCTTAATAAATCAAAATTTAACTACTGTAGAAAAAAAATAAAAACGGTTTTAGAAAGTGCAACTCAAGCACTTTCATATGATACCCCACTTGATATATTTACTAGACTTTGATTTTTTAACCCCCCTCATATTCGTCATTTAAACAGAAAATAAAAATGTATATTTAATTTTTTCATTTTCCATACACACATGCATGATGGACAATGAAAAAAATTAACAGTTGTTCCTAATTTCAAATTGATAGCTTAAGTAGCTCCTGAGATATTTAACATTGTGACAGACCGACGGACGGACAGAGTCGCACCACCATAAGGGTTCCTTTTTTACCTTTTTGGTACGGAACCCTAAAAAGAGGGCTTGATTTGGTTCTTTATTGTCACATTGTATTCACATTTAATTGTGAAGCACATCAATATATGTATTCCAAAGCCCATAGTCGGGTTTCGATAGTAAGTCAGCTAATAAAAAAATACACCTATTCTCTAAATTTTATTCAGATACACCTTATAGTTTTCGAGTAAAATGCCTATGACATACGGACAGACATGACGAAACTATGAGGAACTTTTGCCATTTTGGGTAAGGAACCCTAAAAAGGCCCTCTAGGCATTGTACCGAGTATCCTGGCGGTATTTCCTCATTGAACTGCAATGCTGATGCGTTGAACGAGAAAACCGCCAGCTCTTCGATTACCAGTATTCATACTGAAATAACTCTCGATTCTATAAATTCCTACAATTGAGGAGCTAAAACCTATAGTTAAATTAAAAATTAAAAAGCTTAAAAACCACTATCTTGAAATAACTTACAAAGTTGAGGAAAGCATTGTTTTAGACCGTGGTTTTCTACTTTGTCGCTGAACCGAATTGTTATGTATTGGTACTTATAGGCAATTAGTTAAGGGCCCCTTCGGGGCCCAACTTAGAAAAATAGGAGGAAAAAAAAAAAAAAAAATTTATTGGTACTCATTAGACGCATAATTTCATGTTCTTTAATTTCCTAGTAAGCAACTTTTCGCTAGGATGCACCGTATAGAAGCTACATGTGAGAAACCAAGAAGGTCCCAAAATTTCGAGGATTTGTGGCTGCCAAAAGTTGTCCCAAGATATCTGGTGTAACCATTTTTGATATTTGCTTGGTTGTATGTTATGTATGTTAACAATATAAAAAAAAACTTCTACACCACCTTTTGCAACATACCCCCCCCCCCCCCCCCATGCTTTGAACCCCTACGGACTGGCCTATACATTAGCCTACTACTTGCGTAATTATCAAAATTTTCCAGGCGGTACTTCCTGTCAAAAATCTGTAATATGTCCTAAATTATTTTTGAGTTTTCTTATCAGGTTGTCGTATATATGAGTAAAAAAATATAATAAAAAAAATTAAACAGATTTAATACAGAAATTGGCCATACATATATTGCTGATTTTTGATATGAAGAACCACCTGGAAACTGGTGCTCTATTCTGACAAAATAATCTAGATGTGTCTACTACTACTGTCACTAACTCACAACCACATAAAAAAAAGCATATATTTTTATTTGGTCTTTATTTTTATTCTTTTTTATACTATAGCTAGTTTTTGTGTTTTGGGTGGCGATGCAAATCTATAAAGATCATCATTTAAAAATTTTAAGTAAATTGCCAGAATACATCCCGAAAAGCAATACATAAAAAAAATTACTGACATTAAGTAGGATGTTCATACTCAGCATAAATATTCTTCACTATGCAACAAATAGGCTCGGGTTTTTTTGGTGAGTACCTCTACTCACCAAAAAAACCCGAGCCTTTTTGCTATAAGGGCCAACTTACTATGAAAACCCGACTATGGCCTTTGATGTGCAGTGGCAAACAAAAGCTGAACTCCAGGAATATTATAATCTTTCAGTAAAATTTAACAGGCATCCTGAGGATATCTGTAATCGGCTAATGAAGATGATGTACATTATGGCAACATCTATCCATACTAATATTATAAAGAGGAAAAGTCTGAGATTGTAGCTTTGTAAAATTTAAGTTTGTAAGTAATGGGTCTCCAGAACTGCTTATCAGATTTCAAAAATTCTTTCACTTGCATGTAGAATGGACTTTCTGGATTGTATAGGCTTTATTTTATACCACGGGTTTACCTGTGGCTTTTACAATACACAGGTGAAGCCGCGTGGGCAGCTAGTACATTAAATAATAACAACGAACCCTGATTTCCCCAATCCTGATTGTCGTTGCCGCGGCTCCCCCAGCTGCCACCGCCGCCGCCGCCGCCGCCGCGCCCACCGCGCCGCGGGGCGCCTCCACCCCCACCACCACCACCAGCCATTTCAGTCTTAGACAATGCCTTTTTCACGTCTAGACGCCGGCCTTTAATTTTGTGGTCCTGTTGAACTGTAAATTAAAGGAATTTAACATTAATATAACGCTAGCAGCAACCTATCTGTATTTTAAAACAGCTTTTCAAATTCCAAACAAGTTCAAAGAGTGAATCTTGACTACTTACGGCATATCCTATCAACAGGATCATAGTCATCAAACTCAATAAAACCAAAGCCCCTCTTCTTGCCGGTTTCCTTTTCGGTCACCACGCTTACTGAAACAATGCTCCCATACGAGCTAAAGTATTCTTTCAGGTCTTCCTCTTCAATGTCTTGCTTTAGACCTCCCACAAATACTTTTTTAACAGTAGCGCTTGCATCTGGCCTTTTAATTTCTTCTCTTGGTACTGCTCGTTTAGGTTCAACCACCCTATAATAATAAAAAGTTTGCTATATATACATTTCTTCAGAATTCAATACTTAGGTGTTACAGAAAATATGAGTTTCACAGTCCAAGGATCATTTTAGGAGTGAGTAAGTTATATTTGCTGTTACATTTAGTTGCCGTGGATTCAGTATAGGTACCTATATCTGCAATTAGCTATACTAAAAATCTCACCTTCCATCAATTGTATGTGGTCGATTAGTCTGTGCTTCATCAACCATTTGAGCTTGGGAGTAGGTAATGAAGCCGAAGCCTCTCGAACGCTTAGTTTGCGGGTCTTTCATTACGACCACGTCTACAATTTCGCCCCATTGTTCGTAGAACTCCTTCAAAGATGCATCCGTCGTTCGATAGTCTAATCCACCGATAAACAGCTTGCGCATATGTTCCGGTTCTTCCTGTGATACAATAAATAAAATATCAATGAATGAATTTAATTGTCTAGATATTTGGTTCTGACGCGCTGTAAGGGAAATTATTAAATTAAGAAAATTAACTTACGAACTCATCACCACCTCCGCTTGGCTTCATGTTCATCTACAGAGAGTTTGTTACCGTTAAAACCGTAAACAAAGTCGTAACAATCTGGAGTGCTATTTAAATAAATAACACTTTAGTAGTAATTATAGCCGACTAACTAAATTAATAGGAAAAGTACAACCTGATAACGATGACAACAAATTGTAACGTCATTCATTTCATTTTTCATTTCATTGCTTCGCTTGTTTTTTTTCTAGCTATTGCTCTATGGTAAACTTGCAGCCAGTATAATTCTCTAAGAAATACTTTTCGTCTCCGTTATAAATTATAACTATTGCGTGATTAAATTTATTAATTTATCTGAATATCATTAATATATCTAAATGTATACAGTTAACATTCATATTTATCTTCATCGGGGTAAAACTATCCTTTTCTGTTGGCAACACTGATAAGAACGAAACCAATTACCATGTTTTTATTACAACATTAACAACTTTAAATGAGTCGTTGTATTAAATTATATGATTTCAAATAAAAACGTTGGCTAGATAATTATTAAGAACACCTATAAAGGGAAGACAAGAGAAAAAGACGAAAATTTTAGGGTAATATGTGTTATTTGGTGGGTAACACTAAAGCCACGCAGGCCGGATATGCGACGTCCGGCGACGCTATCGATCGTTTCATCGAGGACCACCATCCATAACCAACCCAACCACCATTTGCGTTTCTTTTTGGCGTGGCTTCGGTCGGAAGTGGTCGTGTTTCGAACGCCGGGAAGTTGTTATTTGTGTATATTAAAGTAGGATTTTGTAAGTTTCTCTTGTTCCTTATTTCATTGAGCTATAAAAATGAGGCCGCAAAACGGAGACGATGGTTTTGTAAGTATAAGTCATTATTCTATTTTTATCTGACGTGATTGATACTAAATTTTCTGTAGGAAATTAATATGCATTCTGCTTAGTTTATACAATTTTCGTCTTGTGTCAATATCTCGTATTGTGTTTTCTGAGAAATGTGATGCCCTTTTTATTTTCACTCATTTTGTATTGAACCTAGCCCCGGTTCAATAAAAACCACGCCGACCATCCGCCATTTTGTTGAACGCGCGTCCTACTTTCAGGATGAGCCAGAAGTCCACCGCAAAATCTTTATTGGCGGGTTAAATTACCGCACTTCGGATGAATCATTGAAATCTCATTTTGAGAAATGGGGAGAAATAGTCGACGTCGTCGTCATGAAAGACCCCAAAACCAAGCGGTCCCGTGGATTCGGATTCATTACCTACTCGAAGGCTCATATGGTAGATGACGCTCAAAACAACCGCCCGCACCGCATTGATGGAAGGTTTGTACTATGCACCTATTGTCTTTTATTAATGCAGTCCAGCTATATATAAGGTTTATTCTACCTTTTATATCGTTTTATGCTGCAAAAATCACAAGACACCACTTGGTGAATGTTTCGTGTAAATGTACGCGTGGCATTTTCTGTGGGGTCGACATTTCGGCAATGTTATTTTGATACTTACTTTTAAAACGGTTTTCATCGTTGTGTTAACCATGCCATATCGTTACAGGGTAGTTGAAACTAAGCGCGCGGTGGCTCGTCAAGACATCAAGAATCCCGAAGCTGGTGCTACGGTCAAGAAACTGTTCATTGGTGGCATTAAGGATGACCATGATGAAGAACAGCTCCGAGAATATTTCTCAAGTTATGGTAGTGTACAAAATGTCAGCATCGTCACCGACAAAGCTACTGGGAAGAAACGTGGTTTCGGATTTGTGGAATTTGATGACTATGATCCAGTGGACAAAGTTTGCTGTAAGTGTTTTTGCTGTTCTGTTTATATATGTTCCCACAACCTTGCCCCAGGATGGATTATTGTATCTAGGTCTGGCTTCTCTAGTTGTGGAGATTAACCATTGATTATAAGCTATACCTGACTACTTATTTAAATGGTATGTCCGGTACGCAAGTCAATGTACATTGCATATCGCATTGCAACTATTTTATGAATTTTTGATCTGGTTATAAAGTTTTGATATAAATAACTCTTTTGCAGTGAATGTTCCTCACAAGATCAATGGAAAACAATTGGATGTTAAGAAAGCTTTACCCAAGGATGGTTCCGATCAAAGAGGAGGAGGTGGAGGAGGCGGTGGTGGTGGCGGCAGGCAAGGCCAAGGCAGGAATGATAGTTGGGGTAACGGAGGTGTGTATCACTTTTAATTTTTGTATGTATAGTTCAAAATATCTGTTTTCAATATTAAATAAACATTAACAGAATTTCTATTAATTTAATATTTTTTCATGTTCCAGGTGGCTACAGCAACAACCAAGGAGGTGGTTGGAATAACTCAAACCCTTGGGATAGTAATCAAGGAGGGGGATGGGGAGGAAGCCAGGGTGGTGGTGGTTATGGAGGCGGCGGCAACCAGCGCGGAGGGGGGGGTAGCTGGGGTGGTGGTAGCCAGGACTTTGGCAGCAATTATGGCCAACAAAGCTATAGCGGCGGCCCCACCAGAAATCAGCCATACAGTAACAACCGTACTGCACCCTACAACATGAACCAGGGTGGAAGCAGTGGGGGCGGCGGCGGCGGCGGCGGTGGCTACAGCGGTAGCAGCTACGGCGGCGGCCAGGGACGAGGAGGGCGCTTTTAAATCTGGGTATGTATGATTTCATAGAACTTGAGTCATTTCATACTTACTCACAACCAAATAACCTACCATTAATAGCACTACATTGCAGAATTCTTAATAGGATGTTTAGATTTCGGGAGTTATATTTTCATTCTTTGCCCTACATAGCATTAACATGACGCTTAGGACTAGATAGAAGCTCCTGTCTTTGTATTTGGCAAATAGTTCCAATGATAATGCTATGCTGGTAGCCTTTAGTGTTAGTGTGTTTACTTATGACTTATTAAAGATTTTTTCAATCTCTAGGTTTCGTGCTAAGTACACTAGTAAAGCAGTGTTAACCGTGCTAGTGTAGGCAGTACGCTCCGGAGCACTAGTTACACACCTCATGGTCCACACGCGAGACCACCTAGGAGAAGCCGTCAGGAAAACCTTAGAAATTAGCTGGAGTTCTTGTCTCATTCATAGAAATATGAATTAGAATATTCACATGTGTACTGATCTTTGTAAGTTGGTCTTCTATTTATTGTAGTACTTAGGTACTTACCTTGACATACTTTTAAGGATATAGCTATGTAAAATGAAAATTAGAATTACATTTTTTACAGTAATCAAGTACAATCTAGGATAATAATGTAAGAACTCCTTTTTTAGTAGATGCTAGGTGTATGAGATCAATTAATTTTATTTGACATAGAATATAGAGAATCATGATTCAGACTATTTTCCTGACTTTTACTCAGTATTAAGTTCTCAATTAGCTGTTAAATGAAAGTATATAGGCATATAATTAAATCTGTAGGTTAATTTAATGTAAAATAAAATTTAATACAAACTAGGGTTGTTTCTTTAGATCTGTAAATATTCCTTTTTTATTTTTTGTTTGAGTAAAATAGATGAGAACCTGAATAAATTAACAGGTGTTCTCTCAGCCGATTATATGAGGAAGGTGACGGTAATTAAAAGCAAGTCAATGTAACACGAGTACAATCGGTAACATTCACGTAAGTGTTAGTACACTTTTCGAACAATAGTTCATCAGCAAACATAGGAATCCAGGGGGCAAAATTGTATAACAGGTAGGGAGTTCCTATATCACGTCAGGATGGCGGGTGACTTCAGGAACTTAAATGAAATGGTTACAGGTATTTGGTACATTTTGTGTACCTCTTGAAAGGAGCCATCTTCAAACTAGGTCCACCCGCCATCCTGACGTCAGAATGGCGGTAGGACCTATGAAACATGTACAAAACTTCAATTTCATTTAACCATATGTATGCAATAATTTGCTACCTTAAAACTGTACCTCCTGAAAACATGGCAGGTGGACCTATTTTTACTAAAGGTACACAGAGGTACACAAAAGCATCCTGACTTAGACCAATACGGTGTAGACTTCTCGAAAAAGTATTAAAAATCTAGTCAAATAGACATAAAACCGGTCAAGTGCGAGTTGGACTCGCGCACGAAGGGTTCCGTACCATTATCTATAAAAACTGCAAAAAATCACTTGTTGTATGGGAGCTCCACTTAAAAAAATATCTTATTTTGTTTTTAGTATTTGTTATAGCGGCAACAGAAATACATTATCTGTGAAAATTTCAACTCTAGCTATCACGGTTCTTGAGATACAGCCTGGTGACAGACAGACGGACGGACAGCGAAGTCTTAGTAATAGGGTCCCGTTTTACTCTCTGAGTACGGAACCCTAAAAAGTAACGCAAGAGGTTGAATAGTTATAAGCGTCCAAAGTTTTGAAAATGTTCTGTCCCTTTCCCGCAAAATGCACCTTCCTATGAAACGATTGTCATTTACTATGACTAGACGATCGTGACGTCACTATCCCGGAGCGTTTTATCTCTCTAAAGCTTTGGTCAGACACGGCGCGACGCAGCGCCGCGGTCGCGCGGCGCGACATCTCCGTACAAACCGCTAGCGTGGTCAAACAGGCCATGTATGGAAATATCGCACCGCGCGACCGTGTGTCTGACCAAGGCTTAACAGGCAACATTGAAACGGTTGCAGCTTCGTAATTTTTTGAGATATTCAAATGGGATTTTCGTCATTAGGCATATTTTTTTGCCTTCTTTCTTTTGAAGTAAAAATAAATTTTGAGTCTACACTCCTATTATCGATGTTTTTTAGGGTTCCGTAGCCAAATGGGCAAAAATCAGAACCCTTATAGATTCGTCATGTCTGTCCGTCCGTCCGTATGTCACAGCCACTTTTTTCCGAAACTATAAGAGATATACTGTTGAAACTTGGTAAGTAGATGTATTCTGTAAACCGCATTAAGATTTTCATACAAATAGAAAAAAACAATAAATTTTGGGGTTCCCCATACTTAAAACTGAAACTCAAAAAAATTTTTTTTTATCTAACCCATACGTGTGGGTTATCTATGGATAGGTCTTCAAAAATGATATTGAGGTTTTCAACATATTCTTTTTCTAAACTGGAATAGTTTGCGCGAGAGACACGTCTAAAGTGGTAAAATGTGTCCCCCCTGTAACTTCTAAAATAAGAGAATGATAAAACTAAAAAAAATATATGATGTACATTACCATGCAAACTTTCAACGAAAATTCGTGGTCATGAGATCTAGTAAGTAATTTTGTTCTAATACATCATAAATCGTAAAAAGCAATTTATTTAACGGGGAACCCTTCATGTGCGAGTCCGACTCGCACTTGGCCGCTTTTTTCATATATTGATCGCCCCCAGCATTACCCTGAGATAATTACGGTTTTTTAACCGACTTGAAAGAAGGAGGTTATGTTGACTTTAAAAAAGGAGGTTATGTTGACTTGAAAAAAGGAGGAGGAGGTTGAACAGGGAATCGAACCCGCTACATGAGAAAAAAAATTACCTGTAGCTTTATCATACCGATTTTAAAGGCTTCATCATAAGGATTATTTTTTGCTAAATAACATTGTGTCAGAAATAAAAGGACCTTTGATTCATCATTATTGCCACTGGTGTCACACTTCCTGGCGGTGACATGGTATCGTACGGAATTCAAACTTACATCAAAAAAATGTACGAAGTTGTACACTAATTTAAAAAAAATGTACTATTTGTACGAGACTATTTGTAGGATACGAGTATACTATCGCTTACAAATAGTTTTCTCGTAAGTACATGAAGTAATTTTTTTTTCAATTAGCTTAAAATTTCGTACAATTTTCGTTCATTGTTTTGATGTGAGTTTGAATTCCGTACGATGCCATTTTACCGCTATAATAGATAGCGCCCGCCAGGAAGTACGCTTCCTAGCGGTGACAGATTGATCATTGTTTTCTCGTGAGTACGTGTAGTACATTTTTTTTAATTAGCGTACATTTCTCGTACATTTTTTGATGTAAGTTTGAATTCCGTACGATACCATGTCACCGCCAGGAAGTATGACACTGCCAGTGACTGTACAGTAAGATCACATCAATTTTGTTATGTCCCTATTACCTCCCTTCCACAAAAAGTCACGTGACGTTTAAACGCCCGAAAATGTAGAACAAATACTGATCGTTTATTTTAACAATATTCACCTCATTAGTTTCAAAAATCGTTTTAGAGAAAGATTAGACTATTACGTTATAGTATAAGAGCTAGCGACCAAATCGGTCATGTGGCTTCATCTGTATTGAAACTCCGTTAGCTACTTCCCTGAACAACCTTTTCCTATAATATTCGTGCTGGCAGGCCGCGGGCGGTGGGTGCGGGTGTAGTGGGGTGGGGAAAAAAAAAGGTGGGCTCAGCGACTTTAATTTTTTTTTCAAACAGTTGCTCTATTCCCTGTGCACCCAAAAAAAATTTAAATCGATCGGGTGGTGGGAAGGGGTTGCCAGCGTTAATTAAAAGTACCAAAATAATAACAATATTCGTGTGGGCTCAGCTGTATTGGCTTTTTTTCTGACGCGAGATTAATCAATATGTAAGCCCCAAAAAAATAGCCATGAAAAAATATCGGTGGGAAGGTATCGAAAAAAATTGTTAAAATTCTCGGATCTTTCAGTGTAGTGCGGATGCGAAGCGCAGCGATGTACATTAAAGCAGCAATGTAAAGCGTCCAAGCGGTTTTGTGTTCAACATCGGTAAACGCAGCTTTCAGTTGACACATCCAATACCGAAGTGCCAGAGTGATAATTTAGCTTCCGTGTGCCCTCAGCAATTCCTGGTCAAAGTATGGATATAACTAAACACTGCACTGCACTGAAAAATCCGAGAATTTCAACATTTTTTTTTCGATACCTTCCCACCGATATTTTTGCATGACAATTTTTTTGGGGCTTACATATTGATTAATCTCACGTCAGAAAAAAAGCCAATACAGCTGAGCCCACACGAAAATTATTATTATTTTGGTACTTTTATATAACGCTGGCAACCCCCTTCCCACCACCCGATCGATTTAAAAATTTTTTTGGGTGCACAGGGAGTACAGAGCAACTGTTTGAAAAAAAAATTAAAGTAGCTGAGCCCACATTTTTTTTTTCTCACCCCACTAAGTGCACCCGCCGCCCGCGGCCTGCCAGCACGAAGATTATAGGAAAAGGTTGTTCAGGGAAGTAGCTAACGGAGTTTCAATACAGCTGAAGCCACATGACCGATTTGGTCGCTAGCTCTCCGTCTATTATTATTTTGTTTCATTTTTACAATTTTAATAAACACATTTTTACAAACAACATGAAATTATCACTTGTATATAGAATAAGCATCGATAATCGAGTTTATCGATAAAGGAACTTTAGGAATTCCGTCATAAAATTTTGCCCCCTGGATTCCTGTCCGTTCATCAGTGTTAATCCCGCTCCACATTCTCGACAAAACTACACGAGATTTGCCTAATACGAGAATGTGGAGTGAGTATTGTTTTGCGTATATTCGTGTCGGTTAAATGGCCAAACATCAAAGAGCTACCGTGTTTGCGCGAAACTTCGCCACATTCTCGCTGCGCTGTAAGTCCAATTAGGTACAACAACAACTGCGCAAGGCGAGAATAGAGGGCCCCGCTCTCGGTTTCGCCCTCGGCAAATATTCCGGCGAAACCAGTTTCGTGTAGTTTTGTCGAGAATGTGGAGCGGGCTTTAGGTAGGTACATATTTCGACAAAACGTAGCGAGCATTGCTAGACAGTACCCTTATTGCAAAGAGTATAAGGCCTTATTGTGAGATAACAATCGTAACCTAACGTTACGTAACTAATACGAGATCGAATAAACGCGCTTCGAATAGATTTCGATCTCGCTACGGTATTCTTCGATTCGACCCGTCAAACTTGTAACTCACAATGCCGTTGTCCTACGAAACCAACTGCAAAACGTTAGGCTCTAGCGTTTAGTTTTCGATGCGTAATTTAACGTTCGATTCGTACTACCAATCGGTAGTGTGAGACCCAAATTTGACATTTCGTATCGAAGAATACCGTAGCGACTGTAGTTTACTATTTCACTTGCAAAATGGCCCGTGATATCGTATTATTCTGTCAAGAGTTACCGTAGATCCGATCGAAATTTATCTCAAATTAAAGAACTTATAAAAATAAGGGTTTTGAATTGACAACATATATCCGCAAAATTCGGATTGTCGCGTATTTTGTATTTAAAAATGCAAATAAATGGCCCCCGCGCCGCCATATTGTATCGACAGTCGACACTGTCGACGTCGCGATGCGCGTATTCTGTAATGTCATAACCGACAAACATTTAAATTAAAACGATAAATGCTAGTAATATAGGGTTGAATATTGGAAAATCGTGAACGAACGTGAAGTCGATGGCGAATTAAGTAATGTATAAGTGCCTCATGTTACAGTTTGGATTTTTAGTTCTATGAGTGACCACCAGGGGCGGTGTATAGACTTTTCATACTAAATCTTGACGATAGGCGCTAGCGCCTGTAGTAAACGCAACTCACGTCAATCCCACGCTAAAAGTACTGACCAATATTGCGATTACGCCAGGGGAACAACGATTTTGGTTCGAGACTGCTGTCGCGTTCCCAACTGTTACCCAGTGGCAATAAATATGACCGTCAGGATGACTGAACCACGCGAGATATTGCAAGTTTGAGCTAGCCCAAATTTAGTTCCTATCTGGTACTTGACATAAAAAAAATTGTATGTGGGGGGGGGGGGGGGGGCAGCTACTGGCGATTTACCCTATATAGCTTAATCCCACTACTTGGGTAAGCGTTTTTGCCAATCCTAAAGATATGCAAAACTTATTCCTGAGGCAATATGTTTTGTCAACGTGTCCATAAAATCTAAAAAATGTATGTTTCGGTACAAAGTATAGGGAACATTGCTGCAACACACCGTAAACCAGTAGAGGAAGATAGGGACTCCCACAATCATGCACAATAGGCTTGTGACCTAAGACACAGAATAAGTAATAGTACTACGTACAGAAGGTTCTCTGTTAACAAATTCCCTGTTTAGGTACGCCAAACGTGCCTAAATGTGGCCATCCCGTTCTATCGCATGCAACGCGCTGCGACCCGTGCGAGCGTCCTGTACCAACACGTGGCAGCCACTGAATAGGGCCCTCCGAAGGGGCGACCGGCATGTACTTGTAGCGATAAACACAAATCGCGAGTGAGCCGCGCCTGCCTAAGATTTATTTACGATGCCATTCAAACCAGTTTTTGGAGAGGAACAAATGTTTGTATGAGAGCAACTACAATTAAATAACGTAAATAACCAAAAAATTGTGTTAAGGTGGTTCGATTGCCATACAAAACGTTATTTGACATTCGCAGGCTAACGGCGTGATATTTTAAGAAACTTATGTAACAAACTTTCATCAATTGGCTTCCCATTTGCGCCAAATTCCCCCTTTCCTAGATTAAACTTGTATAAACTAGATTAATTTGAGAAATTGGTTTGGGACGTGATATTTTGGGAAAACAATTTTTCTCAAATTAATCTAGTTTATACAAGTTTATTCTAGGAAAGGGGAAATTTGGCGCAAATGGGAAGCCAATTGATGAAAGTTTGATACATAAGTTTCTTAAAATATCACGCCGTTAGCCTGCGAATGTCAAATAACGCTTTGTATGGCAATCGAACCACCTTAAAGCCGGAACTCGCTGGCGGCAGGCGAAACGCTTCATACTAATTGACGTTAAAGTATGACGTCACACTTATCGTTGTATGGAAAATCAAGTAAATAGGTGTTTCGGTCGCGAAATACTGCATTTAGGTCCATAGTTGTCATACAATTTTGTTTCTATAAAAGCGTAAGGATTCTATTGATAGCTTTAAATTTACACGTGGACAATAACTTTCAAGTTCCATATCTTTTTATGATTTTAATTATATTTTGTAATTTATACTTTATTACAATAATTTGATGGTTTACTATCCATTGAGCAAAACTACGTTGTCAATTTTCACATGACGCAACTATCCTAATTGATTGTCAAATGAGTGACAAGGCTGCATGCATAGAGAATAACGCAAGTGGGAACGAGATTTAATGCCCACCCTGCTAGTGTCGCCCCCTACGCGGAGTTTTGAGTAATGTTCCCTATTTATTAGCGTGAAACAAAAATTGACTCGGTGTCAAGTTTATGACTAAAATTAACTATACAAATTATGTTAAAATAAACTTGTTTCACATTTAAATAAATATAAAATATAGGTAAGTAGATATGTTTTATGCGCTCCAAAAGTGGCACACTAAAACCTGGCTAATTGACACGGGTTTGCCATAGTTTCGCGTCATCAATGGAAACGAATGCTGTCAGAATTTGGTGGCCATTTATAAACACGGAATTTCGTCTAGACAACGACGTATATACCTCTTTTTAGGGTTCCGTACTCAAATAGTAAAACGGGACCCTATTACTAAGACTCCGCTGTCCGTCCGTCTGTCTGTCACCAGGCTGTATCTCACTGATACCGTGATAGTTCCAGTTAAAATTTTCACAAATGATCTATTTCTGTTGCCGCTATAACAAATACTAAAAACCGGCCAAGTGCGAATTGGACTCGCGCACGAAGGGTTCCGTAAGGAGTCCGACTCGCACTTGGCCGGTTTTTTATATTAGATCATTGTGTTTATGCATTTCAGTCATAATTTTTTATACAGACTGAATACTTGACGTCACAAAACGGACTATTCGTAAGTACATTTATTTTTTGTCGACTTGTATATTTGGTACACGATTTTTTGAAAATGCCCTTGTAATAAATGCCTAATTTGGTAAGTGTTATGTTAGGTAGGTACCAAATAGTACAGAATAGGTACCAAATGCGGGTAAGCTCAAACTTGCAATATCTCGCATGGTCCAGCCATTCTGTCGGTCACGTAACAAGTGGGGAGCGGAGGGGGTCAATTTTGCGGTAATTAGGTGGTGTGATTTACTATAACTAAAGTCCGAAGTTCTCGCAGTTGTCCACCTTATTGAACCGACCGAGCTAAGCGAAATCCTACGCTTTAGCTTGGGCCAACATTCGTTTTATGTCCGGACACAAAGCCCCACTAGCATTGGTGTTTTGACAGCGCTAAGAACGTCAGTGTGTGCATTTTGTTTTCGGACGAGCCACCGAGGTATACATACATTATACGTTTTCGAACGCGTTTGCGTTTAGCTTCAATTTGTATGGCAACGCGTAGTTCCTAATAGTTACAACCAGAGGCGCTGTTCGCGTTGCCATATAAATTGAGACTAAACGCAAACGCGTTCGAAAACGTATTGCATGGATAAAACTTATACTAGAGCCTCTGGGTTGCCAGTCTATACGTAGTAATAGTAGGTCAATGGTTAATACCTTTTCACGCTGAACCGATAGAGATGAAATTCGGCATGGGGATATAATATGTAGTTGATTTATCCCGGAAATCATCCCCTAAGTCCGTGAATTCGAAAGTTTATACGGATCGGGGTCGAAAGTTTATACGGATTCACGAGTTCTACGTAGAGGAAGTCGCGGACAGAAGCCATTATAATACCTACAATATATATTCACTATAATTCGAGCCTGATGCGAATGGTAGTGAAAGGCATAATTTTTAGCATTTCATTTTTCTATATACAAATAGGACTTTATAGAGATAATCAAATATGAGAAAAAAAAATCGAAGTTTACTAAGGTGTGGTGGTTACCGTGTAGGTAACAGTTACTCGAACTTAACGGTAATTTTGTGGCAGCACAGTTAACCGTCACAATTTTGTCTGTAGATGCCTTCCTCAATTCAAATGAGGCGCCGTCGTTCGTTGGTGGGCGTGAATGTTACCGTTAATATTTTATGTCGATTTTAACCATAGGTGTAATAAAGTGAAGGTAACCGTTTTCAAGTGGAAATACTCTCATGGATATTTAACTCTAGCAGCTTTATCTATAGGTAAGAACATCGTTCGTTATCGTCATAAAGGCAAATATTAGGTTGTCGACCCCATTTATTGATAGAGCAGTCTCGCTCGGTGCACAACAAAGAAGTCATCATGCTTTTGATAATAACTACGATAGGATAGCTTCGGTATACCTAATCGTAGAATTGAAGGTAAAACTAGATAATGCGAGCAAAAATCCATCAATTACAAAAAAATGCTTCTCGTACTTTGCCAAATACTCGTGAGATCATAAACATACAAATCTTGTGATTACTCTCATAACAAACAATATTATCTTATCAATTATTCCCAATTATTTTATTTTCTAATTGTTTCAATTTTATTTTCCATGACAAACTGCGGGAGGGACTGGGGTCATAACGATCGGCCAGTGTTCTATCATCTTCAGGTGAGTATTGTTTATCCCATGAAATTGCAGTCGAATCATCAATATCATTATGAAGATCGTGACGACCTTGGTGTGTTTACTCTCAACTCTCCAGGAGAATTCATTACTGTTCATATCGAAGGTGCATATTGACCTCTCGTTTCCATTTTAAGTTTTGGTTTCCCGTAATGCTTCCCACAGACTGGCGCGGCCTGTCCGCGGCGGACAATAGAAAACTTGTCATTAGCTGTCAAATTTACTATGGTCCGCCACCGCAGGCCGCGCCAGTGTGATGCAGGCTTTAACGTTTTATTTGTATACGTATTGTATACAAATAAAACGTTAAACGTATACAGATGCCGTCAAACTTCTTGAACAAATGACCTTGCCTGCGCAAAGGCGAATTGTACGTGCGAGCTGCCCCCCCACTTCGTCCCGCATGTTCAAGTTGTTTGACGGGAACTGTACGTATTGTGACGCTTAGCGTGCGGGGATCACACCACGCCCTATAAGCTGCCTGCCGGGTTATGGTGAACAGAGCTTTAGACAAAGGGCTGTCGCAATCTAGCTAGGGTTAGAAACATTTTTTTTTATTGATATCTATAGTTGTGAAATAGAAAAAAGAAACTGTTTTTCCAAAAAAAAATATTTAATGTAAAATAGAGGAGAGGGTTCCTTGTAGATTTATATAAAATTATATAGAAACAGGGTACAGTTTCTTCTTCGTAGTCCTAATCAGTACACACACAGTACGTGAAATTGTACCCGTTTTGTGATAGGAGTAAATAGGTGGTATAGTTATGTACCTACTTCAAGAAAAGATTTGTTACATCTTTGTTGCTTAATTATTATCAAGTCTTAAATGAAACAACACAAAAAAACCCGTAACTTACGACTTCTAATGCATATTTTAATGGAAATGTCACGAACGTGACGAACGATTACAAAAGATTTATTGCCACGATTTTTTTTCATGTAAATAATAATTATCGACATCGATAAAAAAATGTTTATAACCCTAGCTAGATTGCGAAAGTTCTTTGTTTTGCCGTGGAAATTCCGTGATCTGATGGTAATACACTGAGGTCAAAGATCTAATGGTGAAATTGTTTAGTCACATGTTTAGTTTAATTTCCTATCTTCTTTTGAAAGGAACAAATATTTTTTCTTAGTTAAAACGGGTGACTGGGTGGTTTACATCTTATATTCTTTTGTGTACGTTTTATTTTTCAAATAAAAAGTTTTAAATTAACTGTGTTTTCTTATTGATTCGACACTATCCTTCCCTAATCACCTCTGCGTTTGCCTGGTTAGGTAGCTACATCCGAAATGAGTTGCAGGACCATTTAGCTTTCTAATCTCAAAAATGGACTATTTGTCAAGGGAAATGGCAATTTGACTAGAAGTTCCCGAGAGATGGGCTCAATCCTTAACCCTTTACCAGGCGAAGGGATATTACTCCTCTCACATCTTATATCGGTTACCGTAGTCAGGTTTTAACTCCCAAACCTCCTACAAAATATTAACTAGTATTTATAAACCTGGCCTATACCACCATACAACACAAACTGGCATTGAAATTTGAATCAACTAACGTAAGAAGTAGAGTTGAATTTCGTTTGTTTCAAAAAAGGCCAAAACAAAACAAATGCAAATTTATTCCAACCCAAAATAATTTAAATTCCTTTGAATAATGTTGGCCGTATATATACGGCCGCGGTATAGGACGAGTAAGTAGTATTTTATGATCTTCATTCACAACACGCTTCTAAATCGCGTAATATATCTTTGGCAGCCGAGCCGTTAAAATTTACTAGACCTCTAATTTCAGTAAACTACGGATAAATTCGACCACTTTCCCCTTTTGAACGCCAAGAACCTATAAAGTGGTCGTGTGTCGTCGTGCCCACCACGCCAAGAACCCATATAGCGGTTATGACGTCGGCTGTCAAACCAACCTTCAGTCTTTCATATAAGCTTCATAATCACTCTGTTATGGAAAGAACGTTGGCGTGCCAGTGCCACTTTAGTACGTGAATCATAGCGTTGAAAAGGTTAATTTCTATGAAACAGAATAGTGTAAGTCGTACGATTAAAAAAACCGCAAATCGATCTACAGTTTAGCCATTTCGCACGCACGCATACAAGGTCAAAACAAATGTTTCGACCCGCAGTCCCTAAAAAAATTTCCCTTCGGAGGGGAGTACCAAGACATTTTATTTTTTGTATTGAAAATTTTTTTTTCAGAAACCCGTCGTTTGTGTTAATCTAATGAAAGGGAATTTTGAGGCGATTCTAAAAATATACCACATCATTACAATTCAGTCATTTTTTTAATTAACAAATAATTTTCGAAACATACTAAGTTTGTGATTTTTTTTAAATTCAATATAGCACAAATAATACGTGATATCCTTATTTCTTACAAAAATGCCCTTTCATTAGATACCACACACGATAGGTTTCTGAAAAAAAATTTTTCATACAAAAAATAAAATGGCTAAACTGTAGACTACTAACAAATAATGGATCTTTGTAATCTGAATAAATAAATGAATTGAAATTGTAGATCGATTTGCGGTTTTTCTTTGAAATTGGGCTTGTACGGCCACCACTAGAAGTACATAGATCGAACTATTTTTTGATAGTTTGTAGATTTTGAGTGTTGAAAGGTAATGTTTAATCGTAAACATTGCTAAATATTCATGCATTATTGTGTATGACCAGAATTAGGATGTGGGTTGACTTTACCCCATGGCCTTATTAGAGTTTAAGTATGCGGGAGCTATTCTTCCCATGGCCCGGTAACAATTTACCGGGCCATGGGAAGAATAGCTCCTCTTGTCATGTCATAAAAACTCGCGTACGTAATAAAACTTTTTTTTGTATTCAACCTAGAGCGAATAGATACATTATTGGATTTTGAAGCGTTTCGTGAATGAAGATCATAAAATAGTTTTCAGTGATTGATATAATGTTTCGTAGTAGATTTGGAATTAAACTTATATTTGTATTAATCGAAGATTGGGGACCATTTGGGAACTATACATCTCCCGGTGCACACGTGCCCAGGTTTGTAAGGCTGTTGCTCATAAAATAAATGTTATATTGTATTCATGCTTATTGTTGTTTTTTTTTTTTTTTTTTTTTTTTTTTTTTCCTTCTCCCATATTTTTTTGGAGATTACCTCCATTATATATGCATGGACGCTGGCGCGTCCCGAAGGGACGCGCCAGGGGATGCTTATTGTTGTGTTGACTTGTGAAAGAGCCCATGTGGCCAACTTACAGAATAAACATTTGATTTCATTTGATTTGATTTGAAACCTTGACTATGTATGATAGGACATAGGCCTCCTCCAAAGAGTGCCACAATGGCCGGTCCTGCGCCACCCGCATCCAGCGGACTCCCGCGACCTTTACCAGGTCATCAGTCCACCTTGTGGGGGGCATACCCACGCCGCGGGTTCCGGTACGTGGTCGCCACTCGAGAACCTTTCCGCCCCAGCGGCCATCGGTTCTACGTGCAATGTGCCCCGATTGATAACCGATATAAGATGTGGGAGGAATATATCCCTTCGCCTGATCAAGAATATAATAAGACAAAATCGAGTATGACGGTTAATTACTTAGACAGGCGATTGGATAACGGTAACCCACATTTTTATAAGGAACATCTCCGCCTTTCGTAAATACATTTTTTACAAGGCGTTCAATAGTGTCATACTTCCTGGCGGTGACATGGTATCGTACGGAATTCAAACTTACATAAAAAAAATGTACGAAATTGTACGCTAATTAAAAAATAAAGTACTACACGTACTCACGAGAAAACAATGATCAATCTTTTACCGCTAGGAAGCATACTTCCTGGCGGGCGCTATCTATTATAGCGGTAAAATGGCATCGGACGGAATTCAAACTCACATCAAAACAATGAACGAGAAATGTACGAAACTAGGCAGATTGAAAATAAAAATTACTTCATGTACTTACGAGAAAACTATTTGTAAGATATAATATCGCAGCGCCTGCAGTAAAAACCGTGGCAAAAGCAATAAAATCATTCTTTCACGATTTTTACTGCAGGTGCTGCGATATTATTATCTTATAAATAGTTTTCTCGTAAGTACATGAAGTAATTTTTTTTTCAATTAGCCAAAAATTTCGTAAATTTCTCGTACATTTTTTTGATGTGAGTTTGAATTCCAATTTTTTTTTCAATTAGCCAAAAATTTCGTAAATTTCTCATACATTTTTTGAATTCCGTACGATGCCATTTCACCGCTATAATAGATAGCGCCCGCCAGGAAGTATGCTTCCTAGCGGTGACATTGATCATTGTTTTCTCGTGAGTACGTTGTACAATTTTTTTTATTAGCGTACCATTTCGTACACTTTTTTTTGATGTAGGTAAGTTTGAATTCCGTACGATACCATGTCACCACCAGAAAGTATGACACAAAAGAAGGCCGAAAAAAAAGTGTTCTCCAGTTTTTACCGTTGAATGAGTCACCTAGGTTAGTAAAATTTCCCCAGAAAGCTAGCGCCTGTGTCATACTTTCTAGCGGTGACATGGTATCGTACGGCATTCAAACTTACCTACATCAAAAAAAATTGTACGAAATGGTACGCTAATAAAAAAATATGTACAACGTATGAACGTACTCACGAGAAAACAATGATCAATGTCACCGCTAGGAAGCATACATACCTGCTGACGGGCGCTATCTATTATAGCGGTAACATGGTATCGTACGGAATTCAGTCACATAAAAAAAAGTAAAACGTACTTACAAGAAACTAGTTATAAGAAATAATAAAACAGCGCCTGAATTAATATCGTGGCAAAAGCAATAAAATGTGTGAAATGAAGTTCTCTCAGGCGTTTGTTCACATACGCACAGTCGCCATTAATTGATCATAGTTTTATGTAGATTTTTTTTTAATAGCTTTCAATGTCGTACATTTTTTTAATGTGATTTTGAATTCCGTACGATACCATGTTACCGCAATAAGGCCTGGAACGCATTAAGCGGCTAGCCGCGTGCGGCTACCCCTAGTCCCCTACGGTTAGACAAAACATATGAAACCGCAAATGCAAAACCTCTACGCACTAAGCGGCTAGCCGCGTGCGGCTACCACTAGTCCCCTACGGTTAGACAAAACATATGAAACCGCAAATGCAAAACCTCTACGCACTAAGCGGCTACCACTAGTCCCCTACGGTTAGACAAAACATATGAAACCGCAAATGCAAAACCTCTACGCACTAAGCGGTTGGCCGCAACCGCATGCGGTTGGACAAAACATATGAAACTGCAAATGCAAAACCTCTACGCACTAAGTATGCGGTTGGCCGCAACCGCATGCGGTGAGCCGCTTAGTGCGTTCCTGGCCTTATAGATAGCGCCCTCCAGCAAGTATGCTTCCTAGCGGTGACAGATTGATCATTGTTTTCTCGTGAGTCAGTGTAGTAGATATTTTTTAATTAGCGAACACTTCTTGTACATTTTGTTTCAGTTTCAATTCCGTACGATTCCATGTCACCGCTAGAAAGTATGACACGAGCGCCTGCGTGTTACAAAAAAGAGGCCATAAAAAATTGTAATGGTTTTAACTGTTGAATAGCATAATAGCATAGTTTGCGTATAAACGCATCGCATTCAACGGTAGAAACAACATGTACATTTAGCAATAAAATTATCTGAATCTGAATGGCTGCATTTTGGTCCGACACTGCCGGTGAGGGATATCGTCTATCATCCGCGCGTCCCCACGGGCGAGCATGGTAGTGATTTCGACGACCCCGTCTGGGGTTGCAGAGTTTTGTCGCATATGGTCCCGTTCGCAATTCGTCCCGGGTACGTACGACTAGCGAACGGCGGCCAATCTTAGTACTAGGTGTGCGGTAAAGACAGCATAATAAGTTTACTAAACATCTCAAAAACGGCTGAACCGATTTGGTTGAAACTTAGCTAAGAACTATCTCGGTCACATCAGCTTTAAAAAAACCGCATTAAAATCGGTCCATTCGTTTAGGAGCTACGATGCCACAGACAGGCACACAGACACGTCAAACTTATAACAGCCCTCTTTTTGCGTCGGGGGTTAAAATGCTCATCTGATCCATTGGTGACGGCTCATCTGATACATAGGGCTGGCTCGTTCCTCGGTCAACGCATTGGCATTGCCATTCAGCGAGGTAAAGCAGCCAGCCTTATGGGCACCCTACCAAGCGGTAATGATGTAGGGGATATATGTAAACATAGTGTAGGCCCTATAAGTTAAGTTAGTTTTTGTCATTTTAGTACGCTCGGCCAAGAAAGTGGTCTACCAGTTTTGACAAAAGTTTCTGTGAGATCTAAAGGTCGCTAAGGTAACTGTCATAATATTACTGCAAGTGGAAATGGACCTTGTTGTTTCATGACGTTCAAATGAACCTCGACCGTAGGGTGGTAGACCACATTATTGGCCGACTGTGCCTACCTTGTTTTAATTTTACATAAATGTTTTTGATTTATAGAAACATGAATTTCATAATAACATCACACGAGTGTTTTAATGCCTAATTATGTAGGTACAGTTACGAGGGGCGTTCAATAAGTTCTCGGTATCGGCATTAAAAACAAAAATTATTCGTATCGTGTAATTTTTAATTAAATCAATTTAATTTTGCACCATTAAAATAATTAAACTCTTGTTCGACGAAATAAGGCTCATTTTTAAAATCAACGTACTTAATTGCACAGATTCAATTGGGGAATATTTAATAACAAAGAATAAGAAGTAAAAGTAAAAGAGTTGGTCTAGGTGACAGGATAGATACTTAATTGTATAGAATTTACGTCCCTGAATAGCACCCCTGGTAATCTGCAATCTCTTCCAAACAGAAAAGTCATAAAATTGGCACTTAATTTTAATTACCTCTTTTAATGTTTTAATTGCTATACGATTATCTTTTACCACTCTTCTGTGGTATTTACATACCTACATATCTTTTTCATTTATGTTGACCCGTGATCTAGAAATTAAAAAAAATATACTGATGGCCAATAAAACCCACCTTTAACTTTGTTAAGGGAGCTGTGTTTTAAAAATATGATTAATGAGATTTTTTTTAATTTCCAGGCTTCTAAATAGGCAAATATCTCACTTTAAAATCAATATTCTGGATTACCGCACCAGAATCCAACCTAAAAATCCAAAATAAAATCCTCCAATATTACTGACGTCAGAATATTTGCTGCGCCATCTTCTTTGTTTAACTATTAAATAAAACAAATTAATGATTTAATTTTTTTTTCTTATTTAGTGTATTCATGAATAGTGATACAGTATGAAAAATAATCAGAAATTATTATCATGAGACGTGATCATGTCGATACCGAGAACTTATTGAACGCCCCTCGTATGTACATACACTACTTTATCTATCCACATATCATAAGCCTCCATGATGCATTCAGGAGCCGCATAGTATGACCGGCATTGTGGCGTTGTTTTCTGGCAGCTGTCTTAGTTTTTTTTTAATTCAGAGACAAACTAGAGTCGGGCTCCAACTTTCATATCGTTCGATATCTTACTTACACTTGTCAAATTTGTATGCAAATTGACAGTTAATTTTGAACTAAACGTCATCTCGAATGATATTAGAATAGAGGTAAAATCAAATTTCTTTGTTTTCAGAGATGTTCGAAATTTGAATGAAATAATAATATCGAAATCATGTTATTATTTAGCAATAATAACATTTTCACAAATGTGGGTAGAACTGCCCGAACAGATACTACGGGGTCCGCGTATTTGGACTGTTTTAATAGTGAAAAGTTAAAAGAATTTCTCCAGAGGCATTTTAAAGTTTGCAGTTTGATTGCCGGACTGTGCACAAGTGTTTTCCTATCAATATTCGGCAAGCTGGTGCTTTGAAATGGAATCATTAGATTTGACGTAGCATTGTTTACCTTTGCACCAAGTTATCAGTGAATGTGAAGATTCTGCGATATGGCGCGGCGTAAATAGTGACAAGTCCGACGGGAGGTCGTGCTATTCCGGATTAATGTGTGTGTGCAGGTTAATAATGTAATTACCATTACAAAGATTGATTCGCCCGATCGATATAAAAAACTTGTTTACCCTGCATTCCGGCACTATACCGCCATCTAGGCGTTATTGGTTGAAAAAACGAGCTGTCACCTCACACTGAACTTTTTCCTGCGTCCGGCCTGCGCACGGGCGCGTATCGACGCCGACGCGCCATCTGCAGTTTTGGAGGGGAGTTGTCGAGCACGCGGTTTGCTTGGTTTGGAGGTTTGGAGCGACGGCGAAACTACACCCCGTGGTTTTGCATTATTATAGTAGTTAGCTAGTCTAATGACCATTATATTATGTTTGTGAATATGTGATATCAATAAGACTCTTAGTGATTGTTGTGGCTGTATGATCTGTCCGGAGTTGAATAAATAAAGATGAGAGTTTCTTGTAGGCAACACCAGACAGGGATGTCATGGCGCATGTCAAGTGTCCTACACGGCTCTCTAATTAATTAAATTGTGATTTTATTTATCATAAAACATGGTGGCAGCGCAAACCTAAAAATGGGTAGCCTAGAAGAGTTAGTGCGCCAACAGGCGATGATGCTGCAAAATATGCAAGAGCAGTTATCAATACTAAGTACGCGTACAACAACAGGCACACACCAAGCAAACCACGCCATTAACGTTCCATGGCCGGCTCCACTGAATGTCAACTCCGACCCTGAGGAAGCATTCAACATATTTAAAGAATCGTGGAAAAATTATTGCCGTGCCACTGAAATGGAGAAATGGTCTGCAAATCAAGAAGCCAGGAAAATAAGCGTTTTGATGAGCGCCATTGGCGAAGAAGCCATTAAAAAATACAACAATTTCGGTATCCAAGAGTCAGACAATACATGCGAAATTATTCTTAATGTAATTAGTTTGAAGATGGTACCCAAAAAGAACGTTATCTATAATAGATACATCTTTAATTCACGTAACCAAGGAGAAGAAAACTTTGATCTGTACTACAGCGAGCTAATAAAACTGGTCGATGACTGCAGTTTCAAGGATCTACGAGACGAATTGTTACGTGATAAAATAGTGTTCGGAATCAAAGACATCAGTCTCAAAAAAGATCTGTTAAAACGTGAAAACTTAACGTTAAATGATGCAGTAAATCTATGTCGAGCATCTGAAATAACTGAACGCCAAGTAAAGACTCTAGCACAGCCAGAAACTATCAAGAAGATTAAAGAAGATACTCCAATGAAGGTATGCAAGTTCTGTGGCAATAAACATGAGTTCAAAAAAAGTTTATGCCCTGCATGGGGCAAAACTTGCAAAATATGCAATGGCAAAAATCATTCCGACAAAGTCTGCAAGAAGAAACCTAAAATAAAGCAAATTATCAAGACGCCAGACAAACAACAGGAGGAATCTTCTGAATTAGACTCTGATGACTCTGACAGGAACTTCATCATCAAGAAAATAGAGAATGGCAATAAGAATTTGGCGGAATGTCTTCTACAATTCAAGTCTGGAAAACAATGGAGAGAATCAAAATGCCTTCTAGACACTGCCGCAGATGACAATTTGGTGGGCCTCAAGAATATCACAGAAATGTTAGGGGAAGACCACATACAAAGAAAAATGCGTCCATCAAATAAATGCTTATTTGGTTTTGGAGGAAACAACATAATGATTCATGGTGAAATTGACATCATTATGAAAGTAAAGGTTGCAGGCAAACAAAAAACATACAAAAACACATTTCAAGTGGTACATACACCACACATTCCTTTATTGTCATGTAAAACTTGTACAAACATGGGTCTGGTACGGTTCTGTAAAGAGGTAGTCTGTGGGAATAATGAGACACTAAACATTATTAAAAAGTATGACTCTGTATTTCATGGTCAGGGTAGCTTTTCAGGTGAAATCAATCTTGAGTTAGATGATTCAGTCCCTCCAGTCCTACAAAAAGCTCGTCGAATTCCAGTGGCACTTCGGAAACCACTTAAAGAGGAACTACAAAGGATGGAACAACACGGCATTATTATCAAGGAAGAAAACTACACAGATTGGGTAAGTAATCTACTCATTGTTAAAAAAAAAGACAATTTTAGAATCTGCCTTGATCCAATACCGCTTAACAAAGCAATAAAAAGGCCCAATTACCAGTTCACAACAATAGATGAAATTCTCCCTGAACTAGGTAAAGCCAAGGTATTTACCACATTGGATGTAAAAAAGGGGTTTTGGCATCTAAAGTTGTCTGAAGCTAGCAGTAAACTCACAACATTCTGGACCCCATTTGGTAAATACCGCTGGAAAGTCCTCCCTTTTGGCATTTCCTCATCGCCAGATTACTTTCAGATGAAGATGTATGAAGTAGTCCAAGGTCTGACTGGTGTAGAAGTGCTAGTTGATGACATACTAGTATATGGCGTTGGTGAGTCTATCGAGGAGGCTACAAAAGATCATAATGTGAACCTTGAAAGATTATTGAATAGGCTATTGCAACATAATTGTAAATTAAATATAAATAAGATGAAATTATTACAAAGTTCTGTAAAATATTATGGTCATGTATTTACGGACAAAGGTCTCCAGCCGGATCCAACCAAGGTGGAAGTAATTTCAAATATACCATCTCCAACAAATAAAAAGGAACTCCAAAGATTCTTAGGTGTTGTGACATATCTAAGCCGTTATATACCAAACCTTAGCTATGAATCTTCTCACCTCAGATACTTGACTTTAGAGAATACAGAATGGAAATGGAGTAAAAAAGCAGAAAAAGAATTCAACAAACTAAAATCTATAATAAGTGACCAAAAAACTCTGAAATATTTTGACAAAAATAAACCGTTGGTACTTGAATGTGATTCTAGTGAGGCGGCATTGGGTGTAGCTGTTTTTCAAGACAACCAGCCTGTGGCCTATGCTTCGAGGACTTTAACCAGGACAGAAAGAAAATATGCCCAAATTGAGAAGGAGCTGTTATCAATCCTATTTGCTTGCAAACGCTTCGACCAGCTTATCATTGGTAATAAGAAAACCGTCATCAAAACCGATCATAAACCTCTTCTTAATATTTTCAAGAAGCCTCTATTAGGCGCACCAAAGAGATTACAGTCAATGTTACTAATGTTGCAACGTTACAGCTTAGAGGTAGAATTTGTTTCTGGTAAAGATAATATTGTTGCTGATGGCCTATCAAGGTTTTTCATCAACTGTGAGTCTGAAAACAAAGACAGTGAGTACAAAATATTCAAAGTTTTAGCTGAAATGAATCCAATAGAGGACTTGCCTATCTCAGAAGGATGCTTAAAAGATATATCAAGTATAGCCAGGGCTGATCCATATTATGTAAAAATGATTCAATATATTCAGCAAGGATGGCCCACATTCATCAGAGATGTTCCTGACGCGTTAAAACAGTTTTATAGTTTCAAAAATGAGCTAACAGTCTACCATGACTTAATACTGAAAAATAATGCTATATTGATCCCTGAAAATTACAGAAGACAAATTCTCTACAAACTACATAAAGCTCACTCAGGCATAGAAAATACTCTGAAACTAGCCAGAGAGGCAGTATTTTGGCCAACAATGTCAATGGATATCAAAGAAATGATTAAAAGTTGTTCAATATGCACCAAATATGCTTCCTGCCAACAAAAGTTACCAATGCAAAGTCATCAAATTCCAGAGAAGCCATTTGAAATAGTATCAATGGATGTGTTTTTTGTCACTGACAAAGGTAAACAACACAAATATTTAATAACAGTAGATCATTACTCTGACTTCTTCGAAATTGATGAAATCAAGGATTTGTCAGCAAAGTCTGTTATTGATAAATGTAAAAAAAACTTTTCCCGGCATGGTATACCAGATGTGGTGGTGACGGATGGTGGTACCAACTTTGTTAATCAAGACTTCAAAAACTTTTCTAAAGAATGGATATTCACACATGTAACATCCTCACCACACTATGCTCAAGGAAATGGAAAAGCTGAATCGACAGTGAAAATAGCAAAAAAATTACTCCTTAAATGTACCGAGGGGAAAGAAGACTTTTGGTATAGTTTGCTATGTTTAAGAAACACTCCTAACAAAGTAAATAGCAGTCCAGTCCAGAGACTATTCTCAAGAAGAACAAGATGTTGCCTACCTATGATTTCAACACTATTGAAACCAACGATAATTGACAATGTTTCTGAAACAATAAAAAGAAACAAAGAGAAAATAAAACAATCTTATGATAAATCTACAAGAAACCCTGTTACACTTGAAATTGGTCAGCCAGTCTCGGTGCAGCTACAACCATCTACAAACAAACATTGGACGCCGGGCATAGTAGCAGATGTTTTATCAGACAGGTCATATATAGTTAATGTCGACAATACTCAATATCGTAGAAATTTGTCTCATATTCGCCCCTCCTCTTCACAGAACGTACAAGAAAACCACAATGCATCTCTGTCTTCCTCATCTCATAATAGTCATAGTACACATCAAAATCACATAGAATACCATGAAAAACCAAATGTATCTGAACAACAATATTATACTTCAGACATTCCCGGTAACCAGGAAAATGAAAATTGTGTAGATGAAAATATTATACCAACCAGTCCTTCAGTATCAAACAATTCTGAAAAGTCGATTAATAGCCCTATGTTGAGAACTAAGAGAAAAATAAAGATTCCTAGTTATTTAAGTGATTATATTTGTGAAAAGTAATTGTGTTTTTTAAAATACTTTGATTTGGATAATATCTTTATACGCTACTGATCTTTAAGATTAAGTTACCATCATTGTCATTTTAATGTTCTATTCCACTAGTAATTCATTATGAATTATCTTTCTAAAAGAAAAAGAGAACGTGTTGTGGCTGTATGATCTGTCCGGAGTTGAATAAATAAAGATAAGAGTTTCTTGTAGGCAACACCAGACAGGGATGTCATGGCGCATGTCAAGTGTCCTACACGGCTCTCTAATTAATTAAATTGTGATTTTATTTATCATAAAACAGTGATATTGCTGAGTGGTTGAGTATTAATGAATTGAGCATTAATCTTTCAAAAACACATGTAGTACAGTTTCATTCTGGATATAGACCAGCAGTGCCAATTAACATCAATTGCAAAGCGGAATCTATCGTTATAGCAAATAACACTAAATTTCTTAGGTTGTTAATTGATAGCAATTGTAAGTGGAAACTAGGTACACATAGAAGACTTGTGTGCTAAACTCTCCAGATTTATATATCCTCTGCGTAAGGTTGTACATAGTTCATCTGTAAAAGCAGGTATTTTGGCCTACTTCGGATATGTTCAATCATTGCTATAATATAATGTATTATAAACTACATTTTAATTAAACAAACATGCTGAATGTTCTGACATCTTTATTGGAGTCCAGATACAGATAATAATCTCTCATGAAGTAAGACCATAGATTAAACATATTACATCCCTTTTTTTCTAATGAGATGAGAAATAACAAAAATAATAAAACTTCTAATCAGTGACATATTCTGACAAATACCTAGGTCTTTTAACACTTCTACCAACTCTTGATCTATACACTTCAGTATCACAATTTTTTTGAGCTGATAAGTCAATATCGCTTTTCGGTAAATTGTGAATTGAAGTATCCAGATTTACATCAACATTATTAGTATCATTCATTAAATTATCATTTGGATTCACTGTATCATATACAGGATCAGGGCTATGGTTGTTTTCCTTAACTAAGTTTCCTGACCTGTAATAAGTGTTATTGTTTTTTACATTTACATCCGATTTATTATTTATTAAATACCTTCTGTTCCTGTAAATTACATTTCCTTTCTCTGTTCTTACAACATATGCGTTAGGTCTCTCATCCCGACTAATAACTTGACCATACAGATTTGGCTTTCTGCTTACATTATCCTTAATAATAACATTTTGACCCTGTGCAAGCTCAGGTAATTTTCTAGTATTCCTATCATAATAATATTTTTGTTGATTAGCATTCTTGTACAATCGACTTTGAACATTCATGTCTTTCTCATGTTTTTCATTTACAGGCAACAATCCCTTAGTTTGTCTGCCCATTAATAATTCTGACGGAGTCTTAAGACCTACATCATGTGATATTGGTGTATTTCTTAGTTCTAACAATGCTAAATCCTTATCTTTATGTTCATAGTCAGCTTTTCTAAATATATTTTTTACAGTTTGTACGAACCGTTCTGCAAGACCATTAGACTGAGAATGCAGTGGGCTGCTGGTTTTATGTTCAAATTCCCATTCCTTAGCAAACTCTTTGAATTTGTAACTCGAAAAATTTGTGCCATTATCAGAAAATAATACATCTGGTATACCATGTCTGCTAAATAAGCTTTTAAGTGTTGTTATAGTATTTTCTGCTGATAGATTATCCAATTTGGCGACCTCCACATACTTACTAAAATAATCAACCACAATTAAATAGTTATCATTCTCATAATGAAATACATCACAGCCTAGCATTGACCATGGTTTATCAGGAAAATCTCTTATTATCATAGGTTCTTTACAGTTATTTTTCCTAAATCTGTTGCAAGTATTACATTCCGCTACCTTATTTTCTATATCTACTGTCATTCTTGGCCAAAATAAACATTTACGGGCCCTTGATTTACACTTGTCTATGCCTAGGTGGTTATAATGAATTTTGTTTAACATCTCTTGTCTTAATGATAGCGGAATAATAAGGCAATTGTTTTTGTATATTAAGTCATCAAATGAGAACAATTCTTCTTTAAATGTATAATATGGCTTTAAGTTATCCGGTACATTTTTATAGTCAGGCCATCCATTTCGTATATATTTTGTTAATTCAGTCACAGTGCATATGCAACAGGAAGGTCATTTTGCAGTAACACTGCTCCTAAAGAATTTTTTGAAGCATCTACTGACAATTTACAAGCTTTGTTAGGATCGTAAAACTGCAATACTGGTTCTGAACATAATATATCTTTTAACTGTTTAAAGGAATCATCTTGTTTTTTAGTCCAAATAAAATCTACACCCTTTCTTACTAAATCTCTTAATGGATGACAAACTTCTGACAATGACGGGATAAACTTAGCTACATACGTGATCATACCTATTGCCCGTTGCAAGTCTGCTACATTCTTTGGTTGCTCTAGGTTTAATATTGCTTGTACCTTTCTTGGGTCCGGTTTGATGCCATGTTTTGACAATATGTGGCCCAAATAAGTGATTTCTGAAACACCGAATTCACACTTTTTTAAATTAAACTTAATACCATTATTTTTTGCAATTTTTAGTACCTCTAGTAATCGTTTGTCATGTTCATCCTTAGTTTTTCCATATATTATTAAATCATCAATAAAAGCCTCACACCCAGATAAATAAATAAAATAAAATAAAAATAAAAAAGCCTTTATTTCATTTTTAGTAACATTAATATTTATGATTAAAATCTAAGAACTAAATTCTGAATGAACCCCTAAGCGGGTATAGGCCTCCTCCAAAAGGTTCCACCTCTCTCTATCCTGGGCTATTCGTGTCCAGGAGGAACCAGCAGTTCCAACGATGTCGTCTTCCCATCTTGTGAAGGGTCTCCCCTTGCGACGTTTTCCTTTTGGTCCCTTCCACGATGTTATTCTTTTGGTCCATCGCTCGTCTTGAAGACGCGCTACGTGTCCTGCCCATTTCCATTTTTGTTTTCGGGCGAAACTTAGAGCATCGGTAGCTTTTGTGACGCTACGTATCTTTGTATGTCTTATTTTTTGTATCTTTTTCAGATTGAGCATGCTGCGCTCTATTCCCCTTTGACATGATGTTATTTTGTTTTTTATGCTGGCAGTGAACTTCCATGTTTGACAGGCATATGTTAGGCAAGGTAAAAGACATGATGACATCACTCTTGTTTTAATGTTTATTGGTAAAGTGCTCTTAAATATTTCTCTTAGGCTCCAGTACTTGTTCCAAGTGTGTTGTGTTCGTCGTTCTATTTCTAAGTAGTTCGCTTGTCTGTTAAAACCTATTTGTTTGCCAAGATACGTATAAAACTCTGTATATACTATAACTTCGTTGTCAACCAATATTCTTGTTGTTTCGCTATTTGTCATTATCATGGTCTTTGTGAGATTCATCTCTAAGCCTACCTGCTTGCTTACTGCATTCAATGATGCGATCATGATTTGAAGTTGCTGGCTAGACTCTGATAGGATAACTAAATCGTCTGCAAAACGTAGATGGCTGAGATAGTTACCATTTATGTTCAAACCAAGATTTTTCCAGTTCAGTTTGCTTAAAGTCGATTCCAATATTGCGATAAACAATTTAGGAGACAGTGGATCTCCTTGTCTCACTCCCCTTTGAATAATAAAAGGGGGACCAATTTTTTCTAGTTTTATTTTTCCTATATTTTCGGTGTATATACTTCTAATAACTTGGATATATTGTTCTTCGACTCCTTGGTCTTCTAATGCTTGCCATATACTTGAGTGAGATACGGTGTCAAAAGCTTTTTTGTAGTCTATATAGGCTACGTAAAGCGCTCTCTGTCGTTCTTGATATTTTTCGATTATGAGTTCCAATGTGTGTATATGATCGATCGTAGAGTAGCCTTTACGAAAGCCTGCCTGCTCTATTGGTTGTTTGGTTTCTAGAGTGATACTTATTCTTTGGTTTAAGATGGATGAAAATAGTTTATAAAGACATGGGAGTAAACTTATAGGTCTGTAGTTTGCGATATCGTTCGGATCTCCTTTCTTGTATATCAGGATAATATTTGATTCAGACCATTGTGATGGCGTTTCGGCTGTTTCCAATATGCGATTGAATAAATGTGTTATTGGAGTCATCAGTAGAGTTTGGGCTATTTTTATGGCCTCGTTTGTAATGGTGTCTGAACCAGGGCTTTTATCTAGCTTTAATCTTTTTATAGCGTTTAAAACTTCTTCTTCCGATATTAATGTTATACTTCTCTTCGTATTTCTGTCTGTGCAGGATGTGTTGTTATAGCAGGTTACATTTTCATTTATTTGAGCGCTGTAGAGAGATTTGTAGAACTCTGTAGCTATATTCACTATGTCGTTGCGATTGTTGTGTGTTTTGCCTGCTCGTTTAAGTCCATCAATCCATGATTTATTTGTTCGCAGTTCCTTAAAAGCCTTTTTTGAGCTACCGGTTTTTGTTAGATGGTTCTCTATTGTTTTAGCTCTGTAATTGGCGTAATCATATTTTATATACTTATTTGTAAGCTTGTATAGCGCTGATAGTTCATTTCTAGTTGATCTAGTTTTGTTTTGAATATGTTGTATTGCTTGTCTTCGTTTCATAAGTAACAGCGTGCGATCAGATAAAATGGTATGGGGTCTGTCTGTACTCTTATTTGTTGATCGTGCACCCTGGAGGCTAGAAGTGACAGTCTTTAGTATTTTGTCGTGGTATTTTTGAACCGAGGTGTTTTCTTGTCCAGTTAATAGTTCCGGTAAGTGGGACGAGATTAGCTGTATGTATTTCATTTTTTCTTCTTCGTGCTTTAATGTAGAGTTTTAGGAGCTTGCGTATCCAGTTCTAGACTCCTTTTGTTTTTTCAAAGTTATTGTCGCTCTTACAGGTCTGTGGTCTGAAGGGAAATTGAGGTTCAATATATCTATGTTTTGAAATCAGGCTGGTTGGTTAGACAGGATGTAGTCGATTTCATTTTTGAATTTTCCGCATGGTGATCTCCAAGTCCACTTTCGATTGGTTTTTTTCTTAAAAAAGGTGTTTAAAATTGCTAGTTTGTTCTCGAGGGCGAAGTCAATGAGTCTTTGCCCTCTTTGGTTTCTTTCTCCGTATCCATTTAATTTCATTATTAAGTATTCGTCCTTTCTAGGTTTTCCTATTTTGGCATTTAAGTCGCCCATTATTATAAAGCTTTTGTGTGCTACATCAATAGCTTTGTATAGATTAGTGTAGAAGTTGTTAATCTCTTCTTCTCTCGCTGCTTCCGTGGGTGCATATACTTGTATGATTGAAAGTGCATTTCCTTCTATATTTAAGTTTAAAATTGCGACTCTTTCAGAGATGCCAGAGAAGCTTTCAATACTCTCTTTATGGTGTTTGTTTATTAGAAATCCTACTCCATATTTTCCAGGTGTATTTCCCGAATAACAAAATATAAAGTCATCGTATTCTTCAATAGAGTTTCCCATGCGCCTTACTTCGGATAAGCCTATAATATCGTATTTTACATTTCTAAGCGCTTCATTAAGCTCGATGAGACTTTCGTATGATGACAATGTCCTGACATTGTACGTAAGTACGTAGAGTTTGTTACTTTTTTTTGACCTTGAGTCAAGTACTTCTTGGGTTGGAATGTTTATTTTTATTTCTGAATTGTTTTCATTTCTTTTCTTTGGAGGGTTTTGGTCTTGATCTTCCACGGTGACCGGCCGGGTTGGAAGATTTGTAGTAGTATGACATATTTCTGTTGTAATATAATTTTGAGGAGGAGGCGCTAGTTGTTATTTATTTTGACTGGTGTTCGGGCTCTGGTTAGTATCGTTTCTGCTTGTAGTAGTAACAAAGTTCATCAAAGAATGTTTGTTCTTATTTATACTGGGTGTATTTGTGCTCGTAGTGCTGCTCGAATTGCTTCGAGTTAATTCCTTTGAAGTTTTGTTCTTCTTATTTATTTGTATATGTGTGGTGGATTCGTTGTATTGGCCTGACTCGTTCTGAGGGGACAGTGAAAGATTTCTTTTTTTATTGTTATTGGGTGTGGCAGCAGACTCATTATTCAGTACTATTAGTTTGTCGTACTTGATCATTACTTTGTTCCCTTTCTCTCGCTCCAGTTTAGCTTGTACTTGAAGTTCTTTCCTGATTTTTAATATTTGGATGGGATAGTCTTCCTGGATGTAGAAACCTGATTCATTAAGTTTTTTCTTTTGTTTCAGTATTTCAATTTTTTTGCGCAGGTTTGTGAATGTCACGGCGATAGGGCGCGGGTTTTGTGCTTTTTTACCTACTCTTTTTAGAGATTCTATATCCCTATAATCAATCTCAATTGAAAGATATTTACTGATGAAACTCAGGATGAGGTTTTCCAAATCAAAGTAGGATTTTTCAGATTCTGCCATACCAAAGAAGACTAAATTTCGTTGCCTCGCATTTTTTTCTAGGAAATATAACCTTTTTTCATTGTTTTCTACACGCTCCTTCAGGCTGTCATATTTTTCTTCCAGTAAGCAAAACTTTTCGTCGAGTGACTTTTGTATCCTTTCTGTTACATTTTCACCACTTTTTTCTATAGTATTCTTTTGGTTCTCTAGTTCTTTCTGAATATGCTGAAGAGACAGCATGATTTGCTCAATTTTTGAATCCATGTTTGCTGTGTCTTGTGTTTAGTGCCCTCTTGTGACAGGTAGCGGCAACAGTGTTGCCTGATATTGAACTCCTTCTTTAGCGAAAAAAAATTGTGCTGGTTTATCTACTCGTCTCTAGATGGCGCTGATAACAATAAATAATACAATTTGCAGGTTATAAAGGCTTTTTGCTCAATATATTAAACAGTTTATAAGTAATATTCTGCCAAATAGTTTTTTTCACACACCAGCTATCACTATTGTCTAAAATGGCAGCGTTCACTCGCGTATAACCACTTTGACTCTTGCAAATTAGGTCGTTAAGTCCGTTGTTTTCATTGTTCATACATACAGATATATTTGTTTTGATTGAGGTAATTCACTTTTATATGGAACGAGCTAATTATTTTTACCAAGTTTACACTTCTGCCGTCCTCTAACTTCCATAAAACAGGAAATTATAAGTAATGTTTATGTTTCGAACTGTCACTTTCAACCGACCACATTTTGTTTTTAAAAATTAAGTCACTTTATGTCTTTTTTCCACTTTGCATTCACTGCCTATAGCTAAATTGTAACTATTTCCAAGCGTTGCACCGTTTTTATTGTTACTTTATGACGTTGAAATAATTTATAATGGATATCAATACAGAGTTAGTTTTATCAGGTGATCACTAGCTCACTAGCGCCCGAGCGAGCTACATACGTGATCATACCTATTGCCCGTTGCAAGTCTGCTACATTCTTTGGTTGCTCTAGGTTTAATATTGCTTGTACCTTTCTTGGGTCCGGTTTGATGCCATGTTTTGACAATATGTGGCTCAAATAAGTGATTTCTGAAACACCGAATTCACACTTTTTTAAATTAAACTTAATACCATTATTTTTTGCAATTTTTAGTACCTCTAGTAATAGTTTGTCATGTTCATCCTTAGTTTTTCCATATATTATTAAATCATCAATAAAAGCCTCACACCCAGATACTTCTTCAAATATTTGACTATATTGTCTATGAAAGATTTCTGGGGCGGAAGCCAATCCATATGGGAGCCTTAAAAAACAGTATCGACCAAAAGGAGAGGCAAAAGTGCACAGTTTAGAAAACTATTTTCACTGAGTTTGATTAGATAAAATGCGGTTGAGGCATCTAACTTACTAAACACTGTAGCACCAGACATTTTGGCTGATAACTCATCAAAAGTTGGTAATTTAAAGTGCTCTCTTCTGATACAATTATTTAGATTACTAGGATCAAGACATACTCTTAATTTGCCATCAGGTTTTTTTACAATTACAATGTTACTGACAAAATCTGTAGGTTCTGAAATTTTTTTTATCACTTTAAGTTTTTCCATTTTGTCCAGTTCTTTCTTGAGTGATTCATGTAATGCCATGGGAACTCCTCTACAAGGCTCAACTTTAGGTTGATAATCATCTTTTAATTTTATCTCATACTCTCCATCCTTCAGCAAACCTAACTGCTCATCAAATAAATCTATATGTTCTCTAATTATATGATCATAATCACAATTTTTATCCAGAGTAATCTTGTTCAAATACTTACGTTTCAGTAGTTTCAGTGAAAAAATAGTTTTATAACCTAAGACTGCCGGAGATTTTTCATTACTGTCAACCACCTGAAACAATATTTGGGTATTTTTTCCATTAATTAGTTGACATTTCAACCACACTTGTCCCACACAATTAATTTTAGAACCATCATAATTGCTGAGCCTTAGGCCATTTTTGCTAATTTTATGTTCTAGTGACAATTTTTTTAAGATATATAATGGCATAACATCACAATCACTGCCTGTGTCTAGTTTTACATCAACAATTTTATTGTTAATCTGTAAAGACTCGTACAACTGTTTGTCCATGGATGTATTAAGGTCATACTTCACCATACCTAGTACAATGTCCGAGTCATCACTGTCTTGTAAGTCTTCATTCACCACATGTACTGAGAGAGTCCTGCACATTTTTGCATAGTGTCCGAAACGGTTACATTTTTTACAACGGTACCCAAATGCAGGACATTTGAATCCATGGTAGTAGCCGCACCTCATGCACTGCTTTTTCCCAGCCTGGCGACTGTCCCGTGCTTCTTGTGAGTTTTCTGGGATATGCTTGGGTTGCGCTGGGTGTGTATGGGATAATTTGCTGATTTTATTCACCTGCATCTCGGATGTCATTTTTTTTACACTTTCATTGGCCAACTCAGCTGCTTTACACACCCTCACACACTTGAGAAGATCCAGGTCTGGATCTTGTAGTAATGCTTCTTGTAATTTGCTATCGTTTATTCCTCTTATAATTTGACTTTTAATTAAACTATCCTTTAATTTCTCAAAATTGCAATCACAACTTAGCGTTTTCAGCGCCGTTACAAATTCATCAAATGATTCACTTTCTTTTTTCTCCCTAGTGAAGAATAAATAGGTGACGCTGCATGGTTTCATTCCTCGCCGGCGAACAATATTCTCGAAACTTCGTTAAAATGCCTTTGAAGTCTGATTTTTTTTCGTCGATTTCAAACGTGTTATACACCTCTAAGGCATCCTCACCGATAACATGTAAAAGCAGGGCATTTTGACTTGCCTGGTCCAGCCTTTCTTCAGCCCCTGACGCTTTGAAATACAGCAAAAATCGTTGCTCCCATCGTCTAAAGTTCTGCGATATATCGCCGACTAGCGATAGCGGAGGCGGCTGCTTTAACATCTCCATTTCTTTTCCTTGTTCTAGTTTATTTACCTGACTGCGCCATATAATATAATGTATTATAAACTACATTTTAATTAAGAGTGCTCTTCAAAAAAGCGCTCGCTCAGAATTCGGTATTTTGACACGCGTAGTGCGTTTGTGTGTGTAAATACTACTACCACCCACACAAACGTACCTAACACCCACATGCACAGCGCGATCGCACCAGCCGCGGGTGCCGTCCCTTTCTAGCTATATGTAAGTGCGATCGGGATAGAACTAACCGCGGAGCTTGCCGATGCAAATAGCGCACCGTTTGAATTAACTCCGTGACCGATATTGATACTTGCACTAAAAAATGGTAAGTATTACTTCGCTAACATGATGTTCTAGCTAGAACATCATGTTAGCGAAGTTAGATAACTTGAATAAAGTAAGTATTTGATTTTTGAGCACAGGTTTTCTATTTGTATTAAAATACTATGATATGACAAAGTATAATATTTAGTTTCGTTTAATTAGTATAAAATAAACTAACGAGTTTTAAAGTTGTCAGTAATAAGAATAATAATTTGTTTTACGGATATTAATAGTTTGCATGTTATCTGAGTCTTATTTATATATAGTAATGTAATGAAATTATACCAGTAGACCCACTACTAGGAAATTACTGGGTACTTACGTATTCATTTCTTGAAGAAATTTTTTTTTGTTATGGACAGTAAAAAAAAACTGCCCTTCATAGAAATTGCTATGTCCGTTTCTTACCAAAGGAACTGAAAATTATAAATTATACAAACACAGCTTTTTATCTAGAATGCAATTAATTAATGCGTGATTTTATTCAAAAGCCTAAAACCTCAGATGATAAAAAGGAATAGATATGAAACGGGGGCTTGGCGCGTGTCGGTGCGACATGGCCAAATGGGCATGTCACTGCCCACCGCATGTTAGTCGCAATTTGCCGTGAATCTGAAATGTTATTCCACGTTTACTCAAAATGCCGAATTGTAGCGTGGTTACATGCAAAAATAGGAATGAAACTAAAACCTACATGAATGGTGGAGTCACGCACCACATGTGAGTATTAGTATTTTCACTTAAGTCAGTAAAAACTAATATTTTAATAAATAAACGCAACGCCGCATCATTTCTCGGGATCGAACTAACATATCGAACGAAAAAGCATATTTTTGTACTTTGCGTTGTACATTGATCGTTCAATACAGTAAACCACGGCGCAATGTATTAAACCACTATGGATATGGACGATGCTTGAATTTTTTAGTGGTACGGCCGCTGCTTGGCGTCGCAAACTAGAGCGGTGCCAAAGTGCAGTTACAATTTACGCGTAATCGATAAAATAGAAGTACGATATCATACTAGTTATTTTATTTCGACTACTTTCGCTGTTTTATTTTATTTAATTACTTGTTTTCGTTGGGTGCCTATCTTAAAGGTAACTAATAAGATTAAAAGGCACAAAATGTTTACGGTACCTACTAATAAGATTTTCACTAAGTTGCAGTATGAACGGTAAATAGACATATTAAAATTGTATATACAAGTATATAATTTAATTGCAAATGGCTTCAGAACAACTTAAAATGTGATATTATTACCAATAATTTTTTTTAAATGAGTATTTTTTACTTTCATTTCAAATGTGATAATTGAAGAAGAAATCTCGGTTTCTTATTACAGTTTTCCAAAGAATCCGATTAGGTTCTAAAAAAATGGATAGATGCTACTGGCAGAGGTCCTAACTGGTTTCCTGTACAGAGAAGAGTTAATGTGTTCGTAACATTTTCAAGAAAAATGTTTCCAACCACTTAATAAGAGCCGTACACTTTTCGAATATTTGACACCTCGCTTGCTTGAAACCTAGGTGTAAAATGTATGGTAACACATCTTCGCACATCTTTGGTGGATACTCGCCCTTAGCCTTAAATCTCGTAATATGAGTAATGGACATATTATTTCGCGCCAAAATGCGAGTCGGATCGGCCTGGTACCTACAGGTCAAAAATATCGATATGACCAGAGTTTTAAATGTATGTGAACACGAACTTATAAAAAGCCGTTTATGTTACTCTGTAGGTATTCGTCAATATTTTTTACTTTTGCGATTTATGGTAAGTTAACAACACGTGTTATTTAAACTTGTAGCTAGAAGTTTAAATACCACCACATAAACTTACCATGTTTTTGAAGTTGTTACCCATCAATATCATAACATAATATTAATTTTAATATCAATGTCGATAAAACATAATTTTAACGTTTGTCGCCCCCCCAGTGTAGTGCGTTTAAGCCAATCACAGCCCTTGTTTGCATGTTGCCGTAGACTCACTGGCAACGCCCGAGTCTTTGTTTTTACACGGTTCAATGGGTGTGCCTGTGGGCGCTGCGGTGGGAGAAAACTGGGGACATCGGTTTTGGTTGAAATTAAGCAGTACGGCACTTCTCCCTTTTTTTATGTTCTGAGCCTAAAACCTATGTCACTTATTAGGATTCCGTACTCAAAGAGTAAAACGGGACCCTATTACTAAGACTCCGCTGTCCGTCTGTCTGTCCTTCTGTCACCAGGCTGTATCTCATGAACCGTGATAGACAGAGATTTTCATAGATGATGTATTTCTGTTGTCGCTATTTATAACAAAAAATACTAAAAAACAGAATACATCTTTTTATTTTTAATTTAGTTTTTATTTGTTTCTTTTTCTTTTACAATCTTACACAAATCGACCTTGCCCCAAACTAAGCAAAGCTTGTACTATGGGTACTAGACGACGATAAACATACTTATATAGATAAATAAATACTTAAATACATAGAAAACATCCATGACTCAGGAACAAATATTTGTGGTCATCACACAAATAAATGCCCTTACCGGGATTCGAACCCGGGACCTCCAGCTTCGTAGGTAGAGTCACTTCCAAGTTACTAACTAGGCTACAGGGGGCTCCTATACAACAAACGTGATTTTAGATATAGATATTTTGCCGTTTTTAGATATAGATAATGGTACGGAACCCTTCGTGCGCGAGTCCGACTCGCACTTGGCCGGTTTTTTTAACATTTATTTCGAAATAAAGAGTGATACTCGGAAATGTCGAAGGGAAGGTCAATCGTCGAATCCGACTCGGCTGGGCAGCATTCGGGAAGCTACGGCACATCTTTTCGTCCAATATTCCGCAGTGTCTCAAGACGAGAGTCTTTGACCAGTGTGTGTTGCCAGTGATGACATATGGCACGGAAACGTGGTCGCTTACTATAGGCCTCATAAGAAGGCTCAAAGTCACTCAAAGGGCAATGGAGAGGGCTATGCTGGGAGTTTCTCTGCGCGATCGCATCAGAAATGAGGCTATCCGCAGCAGAACCAAGGTAACCGATATATCCCTCCGAATTGCTAAACTTAAGTGGCAGTGAGCGGGGCACATTGCACGTAGAACCGATGGCCGTTGGGGTGGAAAGGTTCTTGAGGGCAACCACGTACCGGAAGGCGCAGCGTGGGTAGGCCCCCCGCAAGGTGGACTGATGACCTGGTAAAGGTCGCGGGAGTCCGCTGGATGCGGGTGGCGCAGGAACGGCCATTGTGGCACTCTTTGGGGGAGGCCTATGTCCAGCAGTGGACATCTTTCGGCTGATATGATGATGATGATGATGATGACTCGGAAATGTAATAAAACCACGTAAAAATCTCCCTTTCCAGTGTAAACCCCCGGTGTGTGTTATTATTATATATAAACGAAAATAATTACTAAATGCAAGGTAGGATCGTGCTGTACTTAACAAACGCCATATAAGCTTGTTTTTTAAAAAAAAATTTATTCATCTTGTTATTTTCAATAACCCTGCATAATTATGTCGCTGGTTCGTGGGTACTTGTACAGACAAATCACACAAACCCAAACAAGATAGGTCTATCTATTTTAGTTTAGGAGTTCCCATGACCACCTTCCATCATCAGATCCTGGAAATCATCCATCACCAAAGTGTTTACCAAGACAAAACAGATGAGCCCAAACTAGATGGGTTTATCTAGTTTAGTTTAGGAGTTCCATGACCACCTTCCAGCTCCATCATCAGACTCTGGAAATCATCCAGCATCCAAGTCTTGCCGTGCCATGACCAAATAAATGAGCCAAAATTCGATGGCTTTATCTTGTTGAGTTTAGGAGTTGCTATGGCCACCTTCCGACTCCATCATCAGACCAGCTCTATGACATTATGGCATTGTCACCGAAGATACTTAATATAAGATGATAATTGTACCTAATTTGAAGATTTCGCCCAAACTAACATACATACATACATACTAACTAATCATAATGGCCGTTGGGGCGGGGAGGTTCTCATTTCATTTCATTTCATTTATCTTTATTCACATAAGACAGAGTACAATTGGATGTTCTTAGTTATAATATATGTATAGAACTATCTATCTCGTCACGCGGTGACATGCAAATTTTTGTTCTCGAGAGGCGACTACGTACCGGAAACTGCAGCGGACCCTCCACAAGGTGGACTGATAGTAACAAGTAAATAAATTAAATCTATCAAGTATCACGATCACTCGTACAATAATAATTGACTATAGAACGCGTAGTTTAGACAAAAGGATCCAACCCACAAGACATCACCATTGAAATGTATGACTTTTGTTTCAGGTAGAAGGTTCAATTTTAAATGTTACATATACTGTGGGTTTGAGCCTTTTCGCTACACTACGTCTTATCTGGCAGCTATGCAATTCATAACTTGTCTCGATTAGCCTCACGAATGTATCCCCAGTATAGTTTGACCCCGAGGTTGGTAACAACTATGCCTAGTCAGAGATCAAAATAATATTATTTTATCTGAAGAGTGGCCGGTTAGCTTCGTGAATAGCCACAAATAAACACAGTACACGTCTGTCTCGGAGGGCTATTCAGCCGGTACTGAGATATATTCCCGCGCGACGGTAAATTTATACTAGTTTTGAATAATTATTTATAAATATAAATTTTGACTAAAGTTATATTTTTTGGACTGGATCTTGTTGGTACAAGCATGAACTTTAATGTTGTGTAAGATTCAATACACAAATAATTCAACAATAATGAGAAAATCCTTGAGTTTTCAGTAAGGTTTTGTTGACAAATATGGTGTAATTGAGAACAGTTTACATATATATACGTGCAGAATAAGGAAAATTCGAGGCGGCTAGGCGCAATGGCAACATATTACGCTAGTGAAAATAGAAAAAAACAAGTAGGTTCTCATATAACATCATGGAGTATTAGGGGCTCAAACTTATGACTCTGCGCTCTCTTCAGAAAACTACTGTCGGTAATCGGGTATTTTCGGTTAAAGTATTCAGTAATTCGTAAATTGGAGGCGGCTAGGACCAATATGAGGAGTTTACCTATGCAAATAAGTAATCAGGATCTAGAAAAAGCTCTCCGTTTCTTAGAATTACAACGTCAAAAATCCGTCATTCTCGCTTATTCCTGACCAAAAAACGAGCGCCCTCTTATCTTTATTGGAGTCCAGATACAGATAATAATCTCTCATGAAGTAAGACCATAGATTAAACATATTACAATTGCTTTGCTATGGGATAATGTTTTGGGGGCACTCCACGGACTGGCTGAAGGCATTCAAAGCTCAAAAACGATGTCTAAGGGCTCTGTGTGGTGCATCCCAGCGCGAATCTTGTAGACCACTATTCATTAAATATAAAATATTACCTCTACCCTGTTTATACATTAAAGAGGTGGCGATGTTTGTTAAAAAGCACCAACAATTATTTGAAACACTTCGTAGCTTTAATAGGAATTTTAGGAACAATAATAAATTGATCAGTATTCACTGCCCACGTACAGCATTATATAAAAACAGTATTTATTTCATGTCTATTAAAATATTCAATTGTATTCCAGATACGTTTAAATCCCTAGACAACACTAAATTAAAAAAAAAGATTAATGAATGGTTATTGCATAAAATGTTCTATACGACTAATGATTTTTTAAATAATAAAGGCAAGGTATAATATATGTTAATGTTCAAGTGTAATTGTTTATTATAATTATAATTTCTAATTATTCTTAAATGTTAACTCATTATTTATATGATCACTGTTATTAATAATAATGTAATAAATATTGACATTTTAATTTATAAATTTTATAATTCACTGGGTATTTTTGACTTTTTATGTAAAAATATTGTATACCATAAATATGGTAGACTATGGTCGTGGTCACTATAACAATGTAACACCTTTTCATGCACCTGTAGTCACAATAAAGATTTTTTGATTTTGATTTTGATTTTTGAATGGTGGAAATTTATTTATATTTTAATTTTAACCTAAACATAAATATTTAGTGGTGTAATTTAGTTAAGCATCTGTTTATGCAGTTTAACCTAGATATTAGGTAGGTACAGGGTTTTACAGACCACATTGTAGATTTATTTTTAATGGTAAATGTTGTATTTGTACGTCTATGAATGTTATTTTTATTTGCATTTTAGTTGTTTTTTTTTATTTTGGAATTTTTTGTATAATAATGTAAATTTTAATGAACTCGCCATTTAATTTATTGATTCAATGTTTATGATTATTGTTATCATTTTTATTCCAAAAGTGTACTTTTAATGTGGTAGCAAATTTGTACTTAGGTACTACATATACCTACTACATTTGAATTTGGCTAGTGTGCATTTACTAAAGGAATTTAGTTGTTGTTTTGTCCTATTTAAATTATCATAGACTAAATACTAGCAATTATTTTGCACAATGAGTTCCCTGTCGGAGTCGACGTGCCCTTATTGTCCGAACTCGGCGCGGTTATTTACATCGCGAGGCCTTAAAACGCACATAACACGAATGCACAAAGATGTTTCCAGTCCTTCTGCGTCGCAGCCCGTCGGCGGTATCGCTGTGCACCCTGATGCCCCGCAACCGGCATTAAGCGTTCAAAGACACAGTTGCAACCTCGACCAACTCGCCTCATTAAAGGGGTCAGTGCGGGTTCTTCGGCACATTCCGAGGGGGGCGAGGAGTGTTGCAGCTAGGAGATTGTGCGACATTATCGAAAGTTGCATTGCCGTTAATGGGGTGGACGAGTGGTGTGCCCTCCTATCTTTTTCTTAGAGGGCTCTGAGGACTCCTGAGGTGGGGGGTCCGGGATCTTTGACTGCGAAGGTCAAAGCAAACATAGAGGCCTTCTCGTACCTGTCGCCGTATGATGGTGCTGGGGCATCCCGGTCAACTTCTCTCAATAGGACGATTGAGGCCAAGGTCCCAGAGGGAGATTTGAGAGGAGCTGTCCGGCTTCTAATGAGCGAGGACACAATCGCTCCGTCAGGCCCAGGCACTTTCGCAGCGTTGCAGTCTAAGCATCCGAGTCCGTCCCGTCCTCTCAGTTTCCCAACGGAGCTAGACCTTGACTGCCCTGCCTTGTCAGTCAAGGTGGAGGATGTATCTCTAGCAGTTAGTTCTTTCCACAGCGGGTCAGCAGCGGGATTGGATGGAATCCGTCCGGCCCATTTAAAGGAGCTGACATCAGGCACGGCTGGCGACAGTGGAGTGCGTTTGATGGAAGCACTGACCAACCTGTGCAATTTTTTGCTTAGTGGGAAGTTGAACCCTCAGGTATGTCCGTATTTGTATGGGGCTACTCTTTGTGCTTTAAATAAGAAGGAAGGGGGACTGCGACCGATAGCCGTGGGGAGCACTTTCCGTCGACTCGTGGCCAAGCTTGGGTGTCGTGCAGTGAGAGGGGAGATAGCTTCTTATCTGCAGCCGCATCAGGTGGGTTTTGGGACGCAATTGGGGTGTGAAGCGGCGATACATGCTGAACGTGCTTTTGCATTGAAACCAGAGAATGCCGGTAGCGTCCTTATAAAACTCGACCTAAAAAACGCTTTTAACACAGTGGAGAGAGACGTATTGCTGGGGGAGGTTAGGGAGAAAATACCTGCGCTCTTTTCTTTTCTACACCAGGTTTATTCTTCACCCTCCAACCTGTTCTACGGAGCTGACCTTATTTTGTCACAAGTGGGGGCTCAGCAGGGGGATCCACTGGGTCCACTCACTTTCAGCCTCGTAATCCAGAAGGTCATTACCGACCTAAAGTCACCTCTTAACATCTGGTACCTTGATGATGGCACCATCGGGGGTAAGCCGGAAGAGGTGGAGCAAGACTTGCTCGTCCTACTGCCACGCCTGAAGGATTTCCCCTGTGGACCGCAGTCAGCTTCTCTCTTCTCTTTTTCTCGGGTTTACTTCCCGGCCTCAAGGAACTGAGCGCTGATTCCTTTTGCCTACTTGGTGCCCCGATTTTTCCTTCCGCAGTTCCTGAGGCACTCAAAATTCGTAAGGATTCTTCGGCTCGGGCGTCAAATACCTGCGATCTGAGACATTCTTTGTTTAACCGCCCTAGGTAAGTAATGTACTATAAAAAACACGTGATTGTTATTTTTTATTACCTACTTATTGCAAATACCTGGGGGCCGGGTACGAGTAGACATTTATAAACAAATATGTAGATAAATAACGCTTACCGCAAGCAAATGGCTAGTCTCTCTCCGGGATTGACGATCTATAATTGGTGTCCATTTTTGTTATTTTAACTTGCAATATCTCATGCAATTCTTCAAAACTGTTTTGGGACATTCGGAAATAAGTAAAAAAACGATCTTCGTAACTTTACAATTCCCTACACAGGCGATGGTATTCCCCATAACGGCGTCTCGCAGATTCTTTATTCAGGTCGTGAACCCAAATTCTTTTTTTTTATTAAGAGCTAGGAGCAATAATATGTCTTCTTCGTCGGAGTCTTCACCGTTCCACATCTTGAAGTCGACTGGTGCTGCCGGGCGTATTCTCTTTGCCGTTCTTGTGAACGCGCTAGCAACGCGGGCCCGCGACGGGCCCGCGCGGGCACGCGACGGGCCCGCGTTGCTGCCGCGGCGGGCCCGCGTTACTACACGCCGGTGTGAATAAACCGCTTCAACCGCGCCCGACCCGCGTTCGGTGTGTGGAGGCCTTAACAGATCATCAGTCCACCTTGTGGGGGGTCTACCCTCGCTGCGTCTTCCGGTACGTGGTCGCCACACGAGAACCTTTCCGCCTCAACGGCGATCGGTTCTCGTCCACTGCCACTTAAGTTTGGCGATTCGGAGGGCTAAATCGGTTTCCTTGGTTCTGCTGCGGATAGCCTCATTTCTGATGCGATCACGCAGCGAAACTCCCAGCATAGCCCTCTCCATTGCCCTTTGGGTGACTTTGAACCTTCTTATGAGGCTATACGTCAGCACTGGCAACAGTGGCAACACACACTGGTCAAAGACTCGTCTTGAGAGAGAGAAAGATTTCGAGTGATTTGTTAAATTAATTTCTTGACTCGTATTCGGCATCCCGCATATACGCTTTCCTTAGCACGCGTTTTTTGCTTGGTCCCTTCAAAATCTGTATCTCTAATAGATAATAATATCTATCATCTCGAACGGCCCGAGAATTGGCCTCCTGTTCGCGCGACTCGCTCGTGTTGCGGAAATGCATTACACCGCGGATTTCACTTTCATTTATCAGCCCGCTGGGAAATCCCACAGCCATACAAACAAGCAATTATATATTTTTCTGTCTTGTCTGTATTTAGATGATATTTTCGGACCGTATTAGGATGCCATAGGCTACAGTAGCAAAGTGTGAGATTACCAAATAATGTCAATTGTTATTCACCAGGGCCGCCATTCCATTTGTTTAAGATTTAAGTAAGACAAGAGAGAAGGGGACGTCCGTAGAATATCTCTTTTTTTCCAAGTCTCTGTCATTCTAATTCTAAAATATACCTAGTGACATGAGTGATATTCGACACGACACATTTGAAATTTCCGGAGTCACGTCATCAATATTTTGCATGATCATCATATCAGCCGAAAGACGTCCACTGCCTCCCCCAAAGAGCAAACAACCATATAGGATAGGGGGACGACAATAACATTTAAGTGGAAATGGGCTGGCCATATACTTAGAGGGGATGAGAAATGCTACTTAATTAGTACCTAACACTGTGGTACCCAAGAGAGGGCAAGAAAAAGAAAGGAAAACCATAAAAAAAGGTGGATGTCGTATGGTTAAGACAGCTGGTAAAAACTGACATGGAAGAGAGAATAAGAGAACCAAATTAGAAATATTCAAAAAAACTACATGTATTTAAGTACCTAAGTATGTATTCTAAAATAATTAGCTATTAGCTTACGGCTTGGGTAATTAGACGTTCCTATTGTCATACTGTGACCACGCATTAAAGGCCTCCACACACCGGTCACGGGCGCGGGTCGGGCGCGGGCCCGCGCAAGTTGTAAAACATTGAAATTACACTTCAAAAACATTGAACTCGGCCACGCGGACCCGCGGCGGGCCCGCGTTCGATGTGTGTTTGAAGTGTAGTTTGAATGTTTTACAACTTGCGCGGGCCCGCGCCCGACCCGCGCCCGCGACAGGTGTGTGGAGGCCTTTATATGTAGATTTGCTACGAAATTCGGTATAGCAAGCGGAGCACTAAGAGTACTACCAACTCTCGCGGTATATGTAGGTACTACTAAAGCTAGGAGGGTTGACATATTACATTTTATTACCATGGTATTTGTTCAGAACGCATCCAAACTGACGTCATCGACGGCCGTTTGCATCCGAAGTTTGAAGATCGGCAACGAGCGGAGAATAACGGTCGCCATCAGTATTAACGGACAGCGGAACGAACCGCAACTCATTTTGTAAACATTTATATAATTTGTCCGGAATACATCCGTTTTTATAATTTAAAAACAATATACTTCATTGAAGATTCACCTAGGCCATCCCGAATTACCTAGAAGGAACCTAGGTCCTAAACATTGGTCCTTCGAACCGGATTTGCCTGAAATGGTACCATGTCTGGCAACGGACGCCTACGAATCTCCACTCTCTCTTCTCATCGATCGAGTATCGAAATATTCAAAATTAATTCGAGTCGTAGCTTATCTTAAGAGGTTCGTCAACAATTGCTCAAAAAATAAAACCAAAGTAGCTGGGTTTCTACAAAGTTCAGAAATAAGTAAAGCTCGAAAAATAATTTTATCTTCGTGTCAAATAGAAATGTTCACAGAAGAATACGCCATACTAAAGTCTGGCAAATCACTGCCTTCAAAAAACAGACTTCTTCCTCTCACCCCGTACATTGACGCGGATGATTTGTTAAGAGTAGGCGGGAGACTTGACAACACTTACTACAGTGATGACGTCAAGCATCCAGTAATTTTATGTGCCAAACATCGCCTCACCAAACTAATATTTGAATATTTTCATTTGCAATTCTTACATGCAGGTCCCCAATTATTGCTCAATAGCGCCAAGCAGCTTTATTGGCCTCTGGGAGGCAGGAACTTGGCGCGGAAAACGGTGGAAAGTTGCGTCACATGCTGCAGGTTCAAGGGTCAAACTGTCCAACCCATTATGGGCAATTTGCCTGCTGCACGTGCTCAATTAGACCACACGTTTATTAACACCGGCACGGACTATGCCGGCCCAATATTGATAGCTGACCGCAAAGGTAGGGGCTGCAAATTGATCAAAGCCTGGATTTGTATTTTTGTCTGCTTTGCAGTAAAAGCTGTACACTTAGAACTAGTCTCAGACCTCACCAAAGATGCATTTATGGCTAGTTTAAACCGTTTTATTGCTCGTAGGGGTAAGCCAAAGAATATCTACTGCGACAATGCTACGTACTATACGGGTACCAGTAATGAACTACACAGAGTGCTGCAAAAATCAAGCATTGCAGCAGATCTTGCTCAGTCGGAAATAAATTTCGTCTTTTCTCCTCCATATTCACCACATTTCGGTGCGCTGTGGGAAAGAAGCGTGCGATCGGTAAAGCACCACCTACGGCGCGTACTAAATCTAACGCATTTAACTTTTGAAGAAATGAGCACATGTTTGTCGGAAATTGAAGCTGTACTCAATTCCCGTCCTCTAACTCCATTGTCAAGCGACCCTTCCGATTTGACTGTCGTTCGTTTCTCAAGGATCGAAAACAACGGACATATGTACAGGAATCCGTGTCAGATCTCGAGCTCATTGGAGATTGTGCAGTACCACAAGGATCATCGATGGGAAATGATCTTTTTACAGTGCTTATAAATGACATGACAGCGGCAACCCCCGAGGCTGAATATGTGCTTTTTGCAGACGACGGATGTGTCATAGTCAATGCCGAATGCCACTTAGAGCTAAGGGATAAACTGTCCAGAGTAATTTCCGCTCTTGCGGACTGGTTTTCAGTTAATGGAATGATACTAAATGTCGAGAAAACCAACATATTGCATTTCCAGCTACGCAGACGCACAAATTTAGATTTAAATATTAACTGTAACGGCACATCCGTTCCCCAGGTCGAGGAAGTGAAGTACCTAGGCTTCGTGATAGACTCCGCACTCACATGGGCTCCACACATAGATGCCACGTGCGCAAAACTAGCAAACGCATGCTACGCCCTGGCAAGAGTCGCGCCTAGTCTCACAATGGAAAACCTCAAGAAGGTATACTACGGATATTTCCAGTCCATATTAACGTACGGAATCGATCTTTGGGGAACAGCCGCTGACCGTGAAAGACCTCTAAGACTCCAGAAACGAGCAATCCGCACAATCACAGGATCTGCACCAGACCAGCCTGCTCAGAGCCTATTCCGTCAAAACTATATGCTCACACTGCCGTGCCTCTACATTTTAGAGGTAAGTAAGTATGTGAGACGGCATCTGCACAAGCTCCCCACAAACGCCGAACACCACAATTCCAACAGTCGGAAACGGCATCACTTATATGTACCTGCGAGGAGGCTGACCAAGTCCAGCAAATCTTTGCGGGTCATGGGACCAAAAATATATAACGCTATCCCAAATGAAATTAAAGAAGCGCCCAGTGACATCACCTTCACTTCAAAATTAAAAAAACTATTGGCTGACATGCCATTTTATACTGTGGATGAAGTGCTGACAAAAATGTCGAAAGCGTAATGCACTACGTTTAAATAATACATATACAATGTATAAATTATGTTTTAAATTATCTCTTGTGAATATTTTATAAATTGTTGACGTGTAAATTTATCTATTTTACCAATAAATAACTGAACTGAACTGAACTGAACTGCCCTCAGCCCTGCCCATTTCCTTATTGGACGATCACTTATGTTTGTTCCCAATTCGCAGAATCCTGTACCTGAGGAGAAAATCAACACACTGCAGCGGTTTCAACGGGTCGAGCAGCTCAGACTTCACTTTTGGAACAGATGATTTAAGTTAGAATATGTGTCCCAACTACAACAAAAAACCAAATGGTTTTCATCACATGACAAGCTTGTGGAAGGAGCTCTGGTCATTGTGAAAGAGAAAGGGACACCCCCCTTAATGTGGCTACTCGGTCGCATTGTAAAACTTTATACGGGCAGAGATGGAATAGCCCGAGTAGCGGACATCAAAACAAAAAAGGGAATCATCAAGCGGGCATTCAATAATATATGCCCCCTCCCTACTTCTACGTAAAAACATGCATAAATGCTCACATCACGTTCTGAATTATAGGTTCCTTGAAGTACTTCAACGCGGGGAGCATGTTCAGAACGCATCCAAACTGACGTCATCGACGGCCGTTTGCATCCGAAGTTTGAAGATCGGCAACGAGCGGAGAATAACGGTCGCCATCAGTATTAACGGACAGCGGAACGAACCGCAACTCATTTTGTAAACATTTATATAATTTGTCCGGAATACATCCGTTTTTATAATTTAAAAACAATATACTTCATTGAAGATTCACCTAGGCCATCCCGAATTACCTAGAAGGAACCTAGGTCCTAAACAGTATTAACATGCAGGTCTAAAGATGAATTTAAACGACTACTTGTCAAGCAGCTTCAAAATTTCAACCAATCAGACAGTATTAAAGCGCGTGGCCTACTAGATTATTTTTCAACCAATCACAGAATATAATTCTTGAAGCGCGCGGCCATCTAAATATAAGTAGATTTGCTTAAACCAGTCAGATCACACACAAGCTCATTAGCTGTAAAATACCATTACTCCCTCGGGAACAATTTAGGCCATTGACCTGTATACAGGCATGGAATAACACCATTTATGAGCAAGTGTGATGAAAATTAATATACATATTTATAAGTTAATATTATTCATAGCAAGAACATGCTGAGTTAAATCTTAAACTAAGTAAACAATATCAAAGTGTTTCATTTATTTAATATTGAGGAGAGAAAAATATAAACTTGTTGAGGAAGAGCTGGTCAATATGGGATATGTCATGGTTGTACCCTAAAGGAGCCTATATGGGCTATTTGATATGCACGTAAATCGAAGACCGAAATTCAAATATGTTCATCTCTGTGCAATATTCAGACAGCGGCAGAGACAAATGTACAGGAATCTATCTCCAGGACTTCTTGGTCCCGCCCCTGTGCTGAGCCCAGCACGGTGGGGGCGGCGGGATTTTGGTGCGAAGTGAAAGTGTGGGACTGGCCGAAGACCCCGCACTGCGGCTCCGCCGCCGCGGCCGTCAGTACGCGAATATGCCAACCACTCGCCTTCACCGACCTCGCCAGTGATCCCCGAGATGCCGTGCAAATAAATGGTTGCGCATTTTGTTCTCCACCGTTTCCGACCCCGGACCCGCGACAATGTGCCCATGGACAACAGTGGCTCTGGTTTTTGTGTTTGTTTGTTGCGGGGCTGCAAGGGAGATAAGCTCGCCGGATAACGCTGCGCTTGATAACCATGTGAGTTTAATGGTACTTAGCAAATTAGCAGGACCTCAAGCAAGACACTAATCGGTACAATCGAAAAGAAACTAAATTTTCATACAAAATTGTTTTATCACCGATAGTAGGTATGAAATTTGCCGCTCCGCTGCACCTCGCACCACCGATGGAATACGAGTATATTATTAATTTAATAGAGTTAAATCTTCAAAATAATTGATACTACCTAATACACCCATAACATAGTTAGTTGTATCTGCTAAAAGGATTTGAAACTTCCTAATTGGACAGTTCACATTCACTATCAATCTCTTTGATGCCATGTATTGACAAGAGAGCTAGTCTGCAATAATATCCCGGCCCCTGCCTTTTCCTGGTCCTCAGCTGTTATCACGGTCGGCCGGCTGCGCGTGCGTTGACCGTACGTGCACTTTTACTTTCCGCCGGCTGCGCTGCCCATTATCACGAGAACCGGGCAAGTGCGTATCAAGCGCAGGTACTGCGGTGTTAATGTTAATGTGTAATGTAGGTATGTGAAAACATAATGAGACCCCAAATTCCAAAAACAATCAATTTCCAAAAGGAAACTAGGCAACAGACTTATACTTAAGTATAACTATAATAAAGACACAGTAATTAAATTTTCACCATCATTTATATAACATCGTCGTATTTTTAGAGTTCCTTAGTCAACAAGGAACGGTCGTAGTTTGTGTATAGGTAGGTCCCATTTCTTAATAACATCAGTTCCATTACGTTCCACACGTGTTCTATATAGAACCGTTGCTTTTTCGTCCTTTTTCATGGCGTTCCAAATATTTTTCTTATATGGGGATTTTTCAAATATTTTCATGTAATGTTGTCGTTATGTGTACACAAATGTAGCCTAGGATGTAACAATCATACCGATGGAGCGCTCTCCCTATCCGTTCCATAGGGTAATGAAGCAACAGAATGCAAAAAGAGTCTTCTTGCATTCTGTTGCTTCTTAGAAGACTGTCCAAAATACCTAAAGTCTGAGACAACTGATGTGAGATACTTCTTTTCGATAGATGATATTAATTTTAAGCGCGAAAGCCTATGTATAGCAGGGTTTCTGAAGTCTAAGTACCTACATCGATGGTCAATTTACGGCAAGGACCATCCATGTCCTGAAGTTACGTAGCGAACTACTGAAAATTTCTTCCGGACATTCGAAGACAGGACTAATATAGATACAACTGCGTTACTAGAGTTTCTGTAAAAGATTAGTGATATGCTTATTGGCTTAGAAATAGAGTCGACGTAATAACGATAATAATGAATTAGGTACCATAGATGAAGCGGATGCGCACCACTTTCGCTGTTACGCATCGCTTTAATTGTTATATAAGAACACGTTGTAGGAATCGTATTAAAAACACGAAATAGTGACCGACTAGCCTTGCATTTGCATCGTGCTTGGGATCGATCACGCCTTTACGCTGACGAGCCATATACCTACGTCTCGCTACACAATGCACTCTAGATCGTCATAATTCTATAAAATAAACATAATTACAATTAAAATAGTTTATACTTATATGTAAAACCATGATATTGTTTCAAAAATAAAAAGCTCTACTTATAGCTATCTAAATAAGCATCTCTGTTTGTTTGGTAGATACATTATAGGTAGCCTATATCTTTTTATTGAGTCCGATGCGTTTGAGTTCAATTACGTTTGATATGAGTAGATTTGTAGAGGCATTTAATACATACTCGTACAGGAAACTCTGAGTAGGCACTTTTTCACTGTGGTCATTCCACCTATACCTACCTACTACCTGTATTATAGCAATTTTTTTTGAGTTTCAATTAATGTATGTAATGTATTATTAATGTATGTAATGTAATGTATTATTGTATGGGGACCCCTAAAACTTAATGTTTTTTTTCGATTTTTGTGGGAAAATCTTAATGCGGTTCACATAATACATCTACTTACCAAGTTTCAACAGTATAGCTCTTATAGTTTCGGAAAAAAGTGTCTGTGACATACGGACGGACAGACAGACAGTCACACAGACATGACGAATCTATAATGGTTCCGTTTTTTGCCATTTGGCTACGGAACCCTAAAAAAACGAAAACATTTCCCTAACGTAAGGTAAGTAATGACTAATGAATATGTTGAAGATAATTTCAGTTAATAATCAATCTAACAAATTAACGAAATAAATACACCTTATAACAAATTCGTGGGCTTATTATTACCCACTTATCTACTATTACTTATTAGCGTAATCCCTCGTTACAAAGTAAATACGACTGTAGGTAGTTCCTGCCTTTCCGCTGAGCTGGGTCACTAAACAACTAGTTATGTAAGTCTAGATGTGTGTAGTTTGCGTGTTTCCGCACTTGTGCTGGAATTTGTAATGTACACAAATTAGATAACTGGCTGGTAATTTATTTAACAGCTCATTTGTTCATTAATTGAGTTCCTACATGAGAAAATGGTAAATTAATTTTCGATGTGGTATGATATTTATGAGAATCCTTATTTTTAACCCCCGACGCAAAAAGAGGTGTGTTATAAGTTTGACGTGTCTGTGTGTCTGTGTGTCGGTGTGCTGCTTGTGGCATCATGCTCCTAAATTAATGGACCGATTTTGATGCGGTTTTTTTGCTCGACGGCTGACGTGATCGAGATGGTTCTTAGCACGTTTCATCAAAATCAGTTTAGCCAGTTTTGGGATATTGAACTTTGAAGTGAAAATGTCGGAAGTTTTTCAACTTTTCTAATTTGTTTGTGGTTAGGCAAGACTTCATGAGTTTATGCTATGACTCTTATAGAGATATGATCTGAAAGACAATCGCAGCAGATGCCCATAGGTTTCGGGTAAACCAATGAAAAAGAAGGTACAATTAATGTCGATTAAGTAAATAAGAAAACGATTGCATTGAGTTTATTGGAATCAACAACTAAATACCTAAATGGAACAGAAGCAGAACACTGGATAGGTACGCTTATTTAATGCCGTCGAAATTGTAGATAGCAATTGTACAAGTCATATAGTCTCAAATCGCAATGCAAAAATGTATGTCGCAAGTTAAGTAAGTACTTGTCAAGCCGCTGAGCACCTGCCAGAGTGCCAGGCACCTCAGGTCAGAAGCCACGTCCTCAATTTTAGCTTAGTTTTAGTACTGACACTGACCTACTGACTGCAGTTCTATTAGGCAGCCCGCTCTAGGATTGCCATTCATTCTCATAATTTTACTCTGATATGTCTCGGTCGTTCTGTTTTTCAATGCGACGATATCCCTATGACATGCCGGGCACATGGAAGTAATACCGTCGAAATTGTAGATAGCAAGCTGCGAGTTGCGCAACTGGCGCCAACTTTCTTGCATTACTTTGATCGCAAAAAGGAGAGCAAACAATTACCTCGTGAAAGGCAGTCCAATCATACTTTGGAAAGTACTACCGTCTGACCTTAAACATTCAGAGATAAAAAAGATATCTTACACAACGGATATGAAGGAGATAGGCGCAATCAAGCGTTACTGTTAAATTAATCCCAGATATTCCAACTAACATACTTTTTATAGGTTTTAAATCAGGGTAGTTTAGAAACTTTTCATGCAAGCGAGGATAGATTAACTGTCATTTTCACCATCAAAAAATTTTGTAAGTATATCGCGCGTTCTTAATCATTGTATTAATCATATGCCTTATAGAACAAACACCTTGCTTAATCACGATTTCCTTTATGCCTGTATGTAAACAACGACCTAGTACAGTAGACGGCAAACTTCGTGCGCAAATGAGGGGAAGTGGGGGGGCAGCTTGCACGTACAATTCGCCTTTGCGCAGGCAAGGTCATTTGCGCACGAAGTTTGCCGTCTACTGTAGGTATCTACATACGCTGAAGTAATTGACCCGTCGGCGGAATGTCCTCAGGTCACTGTTGATTGTATGCAAAGTATGTGAGCAAATCGCATTGTTTCTATCCGATACATTGTTAACAAAACCGATCGGCCCTGACACAGAGACCGTGAACTTCAGACTGGTCAGCAGCGATCTATTTATCGCAGGGTCGGTGTCGAAACCACCAACCCAACCGGGTCACGGGTCTTTAATTCAGATGAGCAATCATCGAAACATCTAGAGTTGATTGTTCGGTGACCTTTCAGGCTAAAGACACCTTGGGATCAACATTGACCGGCTTTTTCAATTTTTAATGAAAAAAGATGACAAGGGTAAGGTGGCACCTATTCGAGACATTAGCTTCAAAAGTGTATTTGTACGGTACAAGCATCAGTTCAATATGTATGTAGATAATACAGTCAACATGTCATTACTAATGCGCGATTTCAAAATGGCCGTATGTAGGCAGCTTGGGCAAGACTAAGGTCTACGATCTGCCCCGCTTGTCGTTAAAGGTGGCTAAAGGGGGTCATCGAGGTTGCTAGTGCACTTGGCTAAGTACCCCAGATTAATGAAGTCCCAGAATGAGCCCGCAGGGGCGCAGCACGAGGAGGGCTCTAGTGCGTTCAACATGAGATCCTAGAGTTCTTGGAATGACATAGCGGAGACGGCTGCCGATGTAGAGTTTTTAGTGCGTGAAAATACCTACTACATAATTAGACTTTGCCCGAAAGCTTACCTGGCTCGCAGGTTTCTAAACACAAAAAATGCCTGCTGGACGTGTCTGATACCGACAAAGTGTTCTGTTTGCCTGAGAGTGACTCTCGACGTCATAGGGGCCGTACTTAGGTTGAGTCACTATTAACGACTTCGATGAGTTTGGAAATCTAATAAATCACATAAACTTTGACGTATGTTTATTCACCAAAAGATATAACTAAGTATGCACATACATACATTGCAGTGATATCCACACTAGGCAACGCCAGAGTGAAGTTGCGGCTTTAGATTTTATTCCTGCCAGTTAAGTAATTAAATAATGTCTGTATAATCTGTAATCATGTGCTTGTCCAATAATAAATTATCCTTAAATTAGTTAATACATAGGTAGATATGGCAAAACTGTCATCTCCAATCCTATTCTAATCTCGGTTTGATAATAACTACCGTCAAAAATAACAACCGGGATCAAAATATTGACTTGTTTTCTAACGCAAGGAAGAGCTCAATCTGACTAGCCTGATTAACTTATAGCACTGTTAAGAAGAAAGCCAATTGGAATAAAATGTTAAAGATAAAAAATGGCAAATGATACAGAAACGCTAAAGTTATGCCACAGTAAACAAATCAGATAAATAAACTAGGTTACATATCATATGCTATCTATATCAAGCTCGTAGAAGTGCTAATACTAAACTATAAAATAATAATTTACCGTCGTAAAAATCGCGTGTACGTGTGCTAGAACACCAATATTATTGTTTACCTACAAGGTATTTAGTATCACGCGTAACAGTTTATTCATGATAGAGTTTCAACCTTAGCCTCATTATTGTTGCCATAACGAGTTACGTAATGGAAATACAAGTTATACGTGTCGTTTCGTCACCGATGTTACGTGAGGACTCATATTGGGGAAAGCGAATGTGTGCTTGTGCATTTGTCAGCGTTCGAAGTCGGTCGACCTAGTGACTAATGAAGGTTTGTTAAATATAGGTATCTGCTACTTTTTCTGACGAACTTACACAAATATATCTACTTAGTCCCAAACAAAGCTCAATAAGACTTGTGTTATGGGTACTGCATGGTCGTTGATATACATATCCCACCTAAAACATTACATATAAAGTGATTGCCAAGACTCCCTAGCTCATAGCTTTCAGCGTTAAAAAAATATCAGATCGCAGGTAGCGCCAAGCTTCCTACTCCACATGGCTTAACTCTACCAACAACGCTCTACAAATTCTACATCTTGGGTAAAAAGTATAGCTTTGTTGGGCACATCCCGGTCGCCGCATAGATTCTCGCGCGTGCATACGGCATGAATGTATGATGATATTACTAAGCGACGGCTATACTTTTTAGCCAAGATATAGAATTTATAGAGCGTGGCTGGTTGAGTTAAGCCGTGGAGTAGGAAGCTTGGCGCTACTTGCGAATTTGCGATCTGATATATTTTTAACGCTGATAGCTATATGAGCTACGGAGTCTTGGCAATCAGTTTACATGTAATGTTTTTAGTTACATACCAAGTTTCAGCTTTCTAGGATTTCAAGAAGTGCCCTAAAGGTTTTGATGATCAACGTGAGTGAATAAGTGAGTGAGCGAGTGAGTGAATCAGTGACGAAATCGGCGTTTTTTAGATATCATTAAAATCTAAAGTATAAGAGCTATGCAATTGAAACTTTATATGTTTAATAAGTCTGCTATTGACGTCATATCCCGAGAATTTTGTTAATATGGTATAATCCAAACCCAAGTTATGAGGGTTCAAAAAAACGACGAAGCGCTTCGAGAAAAGGTAGATACCATGCCCCAGATATATAAAGCGGTGTCATGTTCCTGGTGGTGCGAATACGATACCGTGTCTAGAGACAGAGGGGTATTTGTCTCTTGCTGTCATCGCAGCGAATCCTCAAATCAATAAAGGGTCAGCAACACGCATGTGTCCATGTAGTGTTTGGGTCCGCTATAAGGCAAGTTATTCGCAAGTTATCTAACACTGCAGCGGCATTAAAAGAAAATAATAGTGGTCTTAAGTGCAGTAAAACTAAGAGAGAAACAACCACATCCTTACTTAAAACACAATAACAGTAGGGTCACCTGGAAATGTACCTTTCACTACTGCCTAATTTAGCTTCAAATCCTCTTTTGGGTTCCTTAAACTGTAACATGTACTTCAACTTAGATACACTCAGCGTCAAATACATTGTAGCAACCAAAGTAGTCAAATAGTTCAGTACACCATATATTTAGTATGGTGTCCCGAACTATTTGGCTACTTTGACTGCTACAGAGTATTTGACGCTGAGTACAATGCATGTTCAATTCAAAGTCGATTTACGATTAATACGTCCTACCAGTTGAGTCATTTTAACATCACCGTCAGAATAGAATGAAAGTGTAGCAAAAACCTAAAATAAAACAAAAAACAATCTCATACCAGATCACCGGAACAGTTTCCAAGATTGTGAAAGCAACATTGACATTACTGGCCAATTATTCTGCCATTGCGCAAGCGCGATAATGCGCGTGCCCGCCGCGAAAGTGAAGCCGCTGTGAACTTTAAATAAACAATGCTTATGTAAGTGCATTTCCGTTGGGACGGCATCTAGGTATCTCGACGAGTTTTGTTTTATTGCTGTATGTCGCGTGAGATGCGGCCACTTAAAATTTAGACGGTTATGTAAACGGCAATGGTGGGCATGTTATTTAGAATCTGAGTCTCTGATATCTACTTGTAAGAGCGGTTATGCTTTGCGACTTTTTGCAGCGATGAATATATATAACATATTTAGGGCAAGTAGTAAGTGTCCTCTCCTTAAGTTTTGCTTATTTAGGTACCGCTACCCAAATAATAATAATGGTAGAGATACCTATGATCAGCCAGGGTCAGGTACCCATTGATATTTTAGTTTTAATAAAGATTCGATATAAGTACCAATAACATGACAACGGCCATAAATACTTCGTAGATTGCAAGAGAATAAATGTACGTAAGTAAATAGGTACTTTGTTTTATTATTAAATCATCCCCCACATTGAGCGCATAGCGTAAAAGAGAAGGCATAACACCTATTTTATAAATGATACCTACACGAAAACTTTACTACTAGTACTTAAGCATTTGTTATATGCAGATTCTTATTTAAATTTTAAAGATTTGGCGCCCCGGGCCAGTAAGTTTTGCCGCCCCGGGGCCAGTAAGTTTTGGCGGCTCGCGCCGCCCCTCGGAGCGGCTCGGGCCGCCCCTCGGAGCCTGCCGCCCCGGGCCATGGCACCCTTGGCCCTAGGGTAAATAAATACGCCCCTGGTTATATGCAAGAGTTGCAAGTAATGATTTAAATATATATCGACCAGAAAATCAATTGGTGGCAAACGTCGTTGTGTACCTCATCATCATCATCATCATCATATCAGCCGAAAGACGTCCACTGCTGGACATAGGCCTCCCCCAAAGAGTGCCAAAGTGACCGGTCCTGCGCCACTCGTATCCAGCGGACTCCCGCTACCTTTACCAGGTCATCAGTCCACCTTGTGTTTGTGTACCTACTTAAAGTAATTAAACTGTATTTGAGATTATTTGAGTTGGCCGAATTGCATCAAAGTAGTCCATTCAAAAAGCAACTCTACCGTCCAAAGTAGAAGATTCCAATTACGATTACAGTTTTATAAAAATTTGGCCTCTTTAAATAATCTCAACCTAAGTATTAGATTAGGAGCGCTTGTCAAGCTCACCATCACCACTCACCACATACAGGCTGAATTACGCAGGCTGATTCCGGCCCCAGCTGCTCCAAATATGAATAGGCAGGCATTCAGCCTGAATTTAGTGCGATACACTCTGAATATTTTAATAGATAGAAATAAAATTTGTTATTGCCTCATTAACTAAATTCTATAAACATTCATATCGTACGTATTTTATAAATCAAAATCTTATTTATACATATATAGGCTAGTTATAAAATGATGTAGCGTGACTATAAAATTGTATGTACATATAGGTACTTTAGGTATCATCAGGAATTTAGAGCAATTGATACGCAATAGTTAAGATAATCTCCACTTATAATAAATCTCTAAATTAAAAAAAGAATCAGCCAGTTTGAAATTAAGCTTTGCGCGGTACGAATGTTCTCAGCATCCCATGAACGGAAAAATATGAAACATTTTATATAGGTACATTATTATTCTAGCTGCAACTTAGGATAGTTTTTATCCGACTGCGACGGTTAATTAATTTTCCGAAATATACGACTTCATTTAATTTTTCATTTATTTTTATTGAAATCAAACGCTGCTCCAACTGTCAGCTATAAGAAACGTCAAATTTTCGTCAAAATGGCGGAATTGCTTTGCCTTTCACTTATTAATAATTTAAATCCCGTCTACGATAGACCTTTACGAGACAAATGCTAAAATATAAACCATAAAAAAATATTCGATTCTGATATGAGAACTTATATGCGCAAATGTCGTTTTATGTCGTAATTTCAATAAATGAAATCAACAAATTTGAACAATATAATTAACACGAATTTGTTTTTTTTGAATGACAATGGCACGCGCTCGGCGCATTCAGCCAAAGTACCTGCGGCGCTACCACGAAAACCGATACTCAATGTTCATATATTTGCATCCCTGTCACTCGAGTATGGTTAGTGCGATAGAGGTAGAGATACCAGAATATTTTCGAATTCCGAAGTTCGTGGTTATAGCTCAGGAATCGAAATTATGGTAAATAATCTTAATGTATTTTCTCGAAAAAGAATTTAAAATAAATATAGTCAAATGGAGAAAAAAACAAAGCAAGAGGTTATATAGGTAATGATTAAGTTATAAGAGTCCAAAGTTTTAAGAGGGGGTATGTTCTGTCCCTTTTCCGCAAAACGCACCTTCATATGAAACGATTGTTTTTTACTATGACGCTCGAGTATATTGACGTCACAGTCCCTCATCGTTTTCTCACTCTAACAAGCGACATTAAAACGGATGTAGCTTCATAATTTTTTGAGATATTTGAATGGGAGTTTCATTATCTTCTATCTATTTATACATAATAAATGCCTATGTCCTGACTGACTTATTCACTCAATCACTCACTCACTCACTCATCAACGCACAGCCGAAACTACTAATCTTAGAGAGTTGATTTTTGCACAGTATGTTGCTTTTATAACGTGGGCTAGGGATAAAAAGGGATTTTTGAAAATTCTACCCCTAAGGGGGTAAAATGGGGGTGCAAAGTTTGTATGGGAGAACCTTTTTTTTTTGAGCTATAGACTTAAACTTTGTAGAAAAATTAGTTATTAGAATACAAATGAAACACTTTCAGCGTTTTGGAAAATTCTACCCCTACGGGGGTAAAATAGGGGTGCAAGGTTTGTATGGGGGAAACATTTTTTTTTTAAATAGAGACTTAAAACTTTGTAGAAAGATCAGTCATTAGAATACAAATAAAGACCTTTCAGGGTTTTAGAAAATTCTACCCCTAAAGGGATAAAATAGAGTGCAAAGTTTGTATGGGAAAAACTACTTTTTTTTAAATAGAGACTTAAAACTTTGTGGAGAAATTATTCATTAGAATACAAATAAAGTACCTAGATTCAGTGTTTTAAAAAAATCTACCCCTAAGGGGGTAAAATAGGGGTGCAAATTTTGTATGGGGGAAACAATATTTTTTTTTAAATCGAGACTTAAAACTTTGTAGAAAGATTAGTCATCAGAATACAAATTAAGTACTTTCAGCGTTTTAGAAAATTCTACCCCTAAAAATAGGGGGCTAAAATAAGGGTGCAAAGTTTGTATGTGGGAAACTATTTTTTTAGCTAGAGTCCTAAAACTTTGTAGAAAGATTATTTAAATACAAAGAAAGTACTTCCAGCGTTTTGGAAAATTTCACCCCTAAGGGGGTAAAATAGGGTGCAAAGTTTGTATGGGAAAAACATTTTTTTTTTTAATAGAGACTTAAAATTTTGACGAAAAATTACTTATTAGAACATGGAAAATACTACATTCGGCGTTTTACAAAAATCATTCCCTAAGGGGGTTAAAAAAGGGGGCAAGGTTTGTATGGGGAACACTTTTTCTGAGCTAGACACTTAAAACTTTGTAGAAAGATTACTTATAAAAATACAAAAAAAAGACTTTCAGCGTTTTGAAAAAATCTATCCCTAAGGGGGATAAAAAGGGGTGCAAAGTTTTTATCAGGGAAAGTTTATGTTTTTGAGTTAGAGACTTGAAACTTTGTAGAAAGATTACTTATTAAAATACAAAAAAAGAACACAAATCGTTTTAGAAAATTCCACCCCTAATAGGGTTAAAAAGGAGAGCAAGCTTTGCATGGGCAACACTTTTTTTTGAGTTAGACTTAAAACTTTGCAAAAAGATAACTTATTAGAATACTAAAAAAGAACTTTCAGCGTTTTAGAAAACTCCATCCCTAAAGGGATCCTTAAGATCCTTAAGAAGGGTAGCCAGTGTTGTGTGGGAAAAACTTTTTTTTTTACTAGACTTAAAACTATTCAAAATGTTACTTATTAAAATTAATAATAAAGTACTTTCAGAGTTTTAGAAAATTCCACCCCTAAGGGGGTTAAGAAAGCTTTGTATAGGCAACACTTTTTTTGAGCTAGAGACTTAAAAGTTTACGAAAAAAGTTCTTTCAGCGATTAGAAAAATTCAACTTCTAAGGGGGTTTAAAAGGGGGTTCAAATTTTAAATGGCGAGCAATAAAATTTTAAAGTGTGAGTAAGAGATTTTTAACTTCGGTCTTATTCTGTACGTTAAAAGACTACAAAACTGATTTCAGAGTTTTTCCAAATTCATCCCCTAAGAGTGTTAAAATTGGTTCAAAGTTTGAGTATTTCAAGGCATTTTTAAAGTATGAGATTTTTAACTTTGGTTTTAGACTGTTTGTTCACAAACTAGAAAATGAACATCAACTTTTTTTTTAATTATCCCCTAAAAGAGGGTTCAAATTTTGTATTGAGAGAAATCATTTTCTAAGACGATAAAAAGTTCTACGCGGACGAAGTCGCGGGCAACAGCTAGTAAATAAATAAAGTCCCAGTTGAATCATACATTCCTATGAAATTCCAGGTGTCATCAGGCAACAGAAGCCAGCGGTTTCTCTTCGACGCCATCTTTGGGTTGGAGGTACCACTTCTGGAAGAGCAGAGCGTGGAAGATGAAGACGATGACTCCCAGGTCAAGAACTGCTCATGTGGCAAGTATTCACATACACCCTTCCCTTCGCTGTACTTCAAGTACCTAGTGCTGTCAAAGACATTCTTATTATACGAGTAGATCGTCCAATTCACAAGGACGTCCCTACTCCCTCCCTTTGCGTACTAATTTGTGTTCGTATCGTGAGTGGCAGAACACCCTCAGCCTCAGCGCGTCTTGGTGGACTTAACCACTTAACAAACGTCGGTCGCGTTTACGCACAGACTTAAGTAGATGTCGCGCGATACGCCGCGCAAGCTGTCAGGCGACTATTAGGCTTGTGTCCTAATTTTTTTACGATGCCATTCGAACCAGTTTTTGGAGAGGAACAAATGTTCGTATGGGAGCAACTACAATTGAAGAACATAAATACCCAAAAAATTGAGTCAAAGACGGACCTCGCTGGCGGCAGCCAAAACGCTTCATACTTATTGACATTAAAGTGTGACGTCACAGTTTTATATTTGTATGAAAAAACAAGTAAATTACTGTTTCGGTTGCAAAATACTGCGTTTAGGTCTATAGTCGTCGTAGGTACAATTTTGTTACTATAAACACGTAAGGATTCTATTGGTAGCTTAAAATGTACTCTTGGACAATAAAAAAAAAGGCATATTTGTCTAAACCTTCAAGGTCCATATTTCTTTATGATTTTAATTATATTTTGTACTTCATTTATACATTATTAAAATAATTTGATGGTTTACTATCCATTTAGCAACACTACGTTATCAATTTTAACATGTGGAAACTACCCTATTGCGTTTCCTACGCCAGATGTCCGGGCGAGATAGGGATATAATTTTGCAGGACGCTGTGCATCCGGCACCTGGATAGCCTGGAACCTGGCAGGTGGATACAATACTAGGGCAATGGCGGTAACAATAGTCTCCTGATAGCTCACGCTCGCGCTGTGCCTAAATACGGCCCAAGATGAATCCATTTTGGTACAGTCGACGTCAAAGATATATTGACACTTTTGCACCTTATTCCAAGATGTAAACATCTCTAGAGGTCGACGGTACCTATATGTACCTACACCTACCTAATAGGTACCAAAGTTGGAATATTGGTTAATTAAAGACTGTTCTGGCACTGATCTTTCATTCTTAAGAAATTGTTTGCATGTTCTCTGTGTGCCGTTTATATTAGAATTATTCAGGTTACCTAGTAGGTTTTCATGTTCTGGCATATGATTTAGAAACTTTCATTTTGTGCTCATATTATGCTCTTAAGATAGCACGTCTGAAGGCTAGAGAAGTCACAGTAGTTATTACAGTTCTTACGTTGCACTTGCAAAAAAGCTTCACGTTGGCAAACTCAGTGCCAAATTGCAAACTTTCTGAATACATCTTCTGCACCTAGGTACTTATAATCTTTTTACAATTCTAAAAGTGCCTTCGAATTCACATTTTAGAGTGCGGCAGAGCAAATCCTCTTCCTAGAAAGATAGGTAAGTTGTGTTATGCACAGCACTAGTGTTATAATATATGTAGCACATTACTTGTAGTTGTATCCAGTAGTGTAGTGGTTGAAAAGGTATATGCACCATGCTTACTTTGTAATTGCCCTACATTTATTTCCGTATTAATACTAAATTGTAAACTCCTTGCACGATGACCTAATCGCTACCAAATTACTATATTTTAAGCCAAGAAAAATATTTTCATATACATTCACTAAACGAAAGTAATCTATTTCCAGGAATTATACTATCAATAACCCTGTGTATGAAAATATTTTTCTTTGTAAAGCCACTTAAATATTTTATTATGAGTAAATGTATGTATTCTATCGGTGGAGCTTATGAACGTGATAGGTATAACTCACTTAAGCTACCTACTTTTATTTTTTGTAGTTTTAATGCTTACTAATTCGATTTTTTTGTTGTAAAGACCGCCTATTTAATGACCGTTTAATATTTATAAGTATTCAATTTCCACCTTTTATTTATATACATGTAATTAGCCATATTAACAACCTCGTGTACATATCTTATGACTTCTGAATGAGTCCACTAAGTGTTTGTGATTTGAATAACAATGGATGTACAGCTGTGATTATAATCGGTAGCAATGTAGGTACTAATAAAAACTAACAACCAGGTAGACATGTATACTTAAGATGATCTGATATTGCGAAAGCAGTGTTTTGTCTGTTTGCGATGTCACAAGCAGTGCAAGAAACAAGACGCGTAACGTAAACAATCATTAACAAGAACAGTAGAACGACCCCATGTGCATTGAACTGCAGCCATCGACGGTGAAAGTGCTATGGTGGTCACAAACCGTTGAACCGCTCGCTCAACGGTTAAATGACACAGGAAAACGATTGCGGATAGGTAGCGTCCACTTGACGACATGATGGTAAAAAACAACCAATTAAGGTTTGATGTCGATTGGATTATACTTATGATTATGACATTATTTTCCCATTTTTACAATGCTGGTCGGTCGCTTAATATTTTTTCGACGTCGTCGGTTCTGTTCTGTTATGTCGCGATATTGGTAAACTAGTGAACACGTGGCCTTTTGGTGTCCTACTACCTATATGTGAGTTGAGAGATTAAAGGATAAATGGTCCTTCGCTGTCAACACACCGCATCCATAGCTCAGTAGCTCCTCACTCACTACCAGGCACACCACAATACTACCTACATACTGAATCAATTCAATTACGTTGTTTGTTAGAGGCCTTCTTTAACGTAAACTCCTCGTATTGGGCTGATTCAAATTGAAGGGAGATTATTCCAATATGCCCTGTATCCTACAACCTTTTAACAAAAAAGTCGCCAAATTCTTAGTTGACAAGAAACCGCAAAGCAACCGTTCACTACCGGGACCATGTAAAGCAATTTCCCGCTTCCAAAGTGGCGGAGCGAGTTAGTAAAGGGTTCCTAGAAATCTATAAGTACAATCAGGGTTCAACAAACTGCTTTCGCTTTCACAGAGTGCGGCGGGCCGAACCAGGAGAACCGCATCGTGGGTGGTGTGCCGGCCGGGGCCAATCGTTACCCGTGGATGGCCAGGATCGTGTACGATGGCCAGTTCCACTGCGGCGCGTCGCTGCTTACCAAGGAGTATGTGCTGACGGCTGCGCATTGCGTGAGGAAGTAAGTCGAACACCCGAATCGAAGAAGACACTCGACAGTAGGTAAAATAATATCTGACGAGTCAAGGCACTCAGAGGTAACTGACAAGATTTTAAATGTAGACGAGCAGGGTGATCGTTTAACTCATGAAGCGTATCAACAGTAAATTTATAAGACCTAACCTAACACTCGTTCCAAAAGTAACGAACATACGATGTCGAGCGTGTTAGAAATATAGTCGACGTCGACTGACGGAGACAAATAGCCTTACAGTTATACTTGCCGGACAGGACTATCAATATCGAAAATGGTATGGTGCTGGAATTTCGCATCCCTATAGTGAGAACTTAGGAACAACTGATTTTTGTTCTTTATCGGCAGTACAACCTTAGTTAGTGCATACCTACCTGGGTATTTTGGCAATTCCCAGTCTCGGATGCCATCATCACAACCTTGTAACTACTTAATACAATTAATGAGTTAGGTGAGATGTTCGAAAACCTAGATTTTTCTTAGCGATTGCAAAAATTTTGATGTATCAAATCCAATAGTCCTACAATTTCTGTCGTGGAAATATGCTCGTTAAATGTCCATTAGCATGGGCCACATAAATGTCACTGTCTCATTTTGTGATCAGCAAAACACGGGTATGTATAGGTATAGGAAGTGGAAATCACAGTATCTGATGGATACGTTCTCAGGCCGGAGTGAGAGTGAAATAATGATACACGACCGCTTTGCCTCAGGATTTCCTTATTACTCGTTAGACACTCGGAGTTACAATAATCTTGGCGGTTAATGAAAGTTGAAGCAATATGATTGTCGTAAGTAAATGAAATTAACTGTTGGCAAATCGTACCTCCAATTAGGCATAAGTTGACCTTCTGTAAACATAGATTAAGTATGTAGATTACACTGTACACACATAAAAGGTTAACGTGAAAACTTGAAAGACTCGTCCACAAGTTTAGAAGATAGTTGCTTCATCAGCTTTCAGCATGTACTAAAATCATGAGGGTTACATTTGCCGATGATATAGGCCCACAATTCGCATTTCCTATTACTCTATCTATGTCTATCACTCGAATACAGCAAGTGCGAAAGAGATGGAGATATTCGAAATACGTTTGCAGTTACAACCAAAGTGAATGGGGCTTTATGATGATGATGACGATGATGATGATTTGGTCTCATTAAAATATAGGTTTTTTAGGCAGCAGTGTAAAAGGTCAAACGCTATCAATATAGCTCGATAAAACTGAACTGCTAAGTCCCTTACTAGTCAGGATGTAAGTGCGTGGACGAATGCTTTATATACGACATAAACGGGATGCTAGTTAGATAATCATATCATATCAGACGTGGAATCGATTGATGTCGGTGCACAAAAAAATTTGAGTCGGGACTATTTAACCCTGCGCACGTTGCGACTCAGACCTTGGTAAGACTGGCGCCATTCGTTGGGCGGAGTAAGGATATTGAAGGTCTACGTTGAGCAGACATCACACAACTTGCAACTGCAGTTGATATGTAAGGACACTTCCTAAATGCCTAATATATAGAGCCCTCTGCATAAAAGAGGGGCCTCCGTAGAAATTCGCATTCAGGTAAATTTTGTATGTCTAACCACTCATGATTCATCGGCATTCTGCATCAAATTACGAGCATTATTACCGGGTTAGATTATGCAGTTTGGGAATGCTCACGCTTTGATTAAAATTAGACTCTAACTAGAGTGAATAAGAACATTGTCACGTGCTCTCTCAGAAGCCTATACGTATTCTAACTTAAAATGCACAAGCATGCGATAAGTTTGCGTGTCGACTCGTAATGATTTATCATTACATTTAGCAACTTATGACTAATTTACTCATAAAACGGTTAAAATTAATAGAGTAATTGGACGTGTCGAAACAATTATTTATTTGTACAAATGTGTAAACATATATAATCTTTAAATCAGCTGACAAGATAAAGTACTACCTTTAAAGTACAATTTCCTAATAGATGGTTTCGATTAAGCTCGTGCAGTATTTGTAGCTAGGTACTTTTATTTATCTTAAGTTAGTCGCAATCATAAACATTAAAACTAAGAGCTGACTGGAATGACCATCCGAAAGTATGGAAACCATCATTATCATAGCAACCGAAAGACGTCCATTGCTGGACATAGGCCTCTCCCAGCAAAGAGAACCGGTTCTGCGTCGCCCGCATTCGGGGGACTCCCGCGACCTTGGTCATCAGTCCACCTTGTGGACTACCCACGCTGCGTCTTCCGGTACAAAAGCCGGTAAAGCTTCCGGTATCGAAAGCATAATATCCTATTCTAATATGGTGTTGAAGGAAGGTTCCTACAGAATGGTTTACGTTTTGAGTCAAATGCATTTTCACCAATTGCCTCTTTACTTTGTAATTTGCGTGCACCAAGCGGCACAGGCTCGCTGAGAAGCGGCATCAACACGCGGCAAAACCCTTCTCGTCTACTATATCCCACCAAAACATAAATGTAAAAAAGGAGAGCCAAGTTCAATACAAAAGTTATGCTTAGCTGTGGGCTTCGCCGCAAAAAGAATGGAGTCAGATCTCCATTCTTTTTGCGGCGAAGTGAAGATCTCACAGTTTTAAATAAGAGCTATTGTTATAGGTAGGCCAATAAAGCAAAGACATAGAGTTTAATACTTGTTCATAATGTTATTTTGTTCCTATAAATACATATTTGGATTTTGCATAGAACTTGGCACTCAGTTAGATCTCCATTCTTTTTGCGGCGAAGCCCACAGCCAAGCATAACTTTTGTATTGAACTTGGCTCTCCTTTTTTACATTTATGTTTTGGTGAGATATGAAAGAAAGAAAGAAAGAAAGATACATTTATTCACTAACACACAGGACACATATATTAAGCAAAAATAAATAAAAATAACAGTAAAAAACATGTAACAAGTGTGTCTCTGCGGCCGTGAACCGAACACTGGCTCAGCATTATGCTGAGGTGTCAGTCAGACACCTACAGCGCTGATTTTCAGCCAGCACCGTTGGTGACTCACGGAAACGTCATACAATTATAATTACACAACTATACATATAATTAATTGTGCAAGGCGAGAGAGAAATAAACATAAATACATAGTGAGATAATACATACAGCACTACCTACATGCAGCTTTAATCTATACATATAATAAAGCTAAAGAGGGTCGAAAGTCTGTACATGGAAGATATTCGAAAAAAAATTGGCTAGGGATACTTAAAATCGATAACAGAACACGTTCCAACAGTTTTTAGAATTTTTGTCTGTTTGTCTGTTTATCTGTTTATCTGTTTGTCTGTTTATTTGACCGCGCATCACGTGAAAACGGCTAAACCGATTAAAATGAAATTTGGTATAGAGATAGTTTGAGTCCTGGGGAAGGACTTAGGGTAGTTTTTATAATGAAAATCAACCCCTAAGGGGATGAAATGGGGGGTGGAAATTTGTATGGAGCTACTTAAACCGCTGCACCGATTTAGATGAAATTTGACATAAAATTAATTTGAGTCCCAAAGAAGGTCAAAGAATAGTTTTTAACCCGAAAATCTTCCCTTTAGGGGGTAAAATGGAGGGGTGAAAATTTGGATGTAATCCATTTTGATAAAATTTGGTTTAGAGGTAGTTTAATTTCTGGGGAAGGACATTGGGTAGTTTTTATTCTGGAAATCTTCTCCTAAGGGGGTGAAATGGGGGGTGAAATTTTGGATGGACTCCGTTTAGACCAATAGATAAAGTTTGAGTCCCGGAGAATGGCAATGGATAGTTTGAATCCCGAAAATCATCCCCCAAGGGGATGAAATAGGGATGAAAATGTGGATAAATCCCATTTAGTTAAAATTTGGTATAGAAATAGGAGGAGTCCCAGGGAAGGATAATGCATAGTTTTCATCTTGAAAAATCATCTCCTGATGGGGTGAAATGAGGGGTGAAAATTTGGATAGAACCGATTTAAATGAAATTTGGTATGGAGATAGTTAAGAGTGCTGGGGAAGGACTTAAGGACTTAACATAATTTTTAGTCCAGAAATCATCTCCTAAGGGGGTGAAATGGGGTATGAAAATTTGGATGGAACCCATTTACGGTATAGTGAGTTGGAGTCTTGGGGAAGGACATAGGATAAATTATCCCCTAAGGGGGTGTAATTGGGGGTGAACATTTGTTTGTGACCCATTTTGATGAAATTTGGTTGAACGATAGTTTGAGTCCCGGAGTATGACAAAGGATAGTTTTAATCCCGAAAATCATCCCCTCAGGGATGAAATAGGGAGTGAAAATTTGGATATAACCCATTTAGATGAAATTTGGTACAGAGATAGAAGGAGTCCTAGGGAAGGACAATGCATAGTTTTAATCCCGAAAAATCATTTCCTGAGGTGGTGAAATGAGGGTTCAAGATTTCGATACAACCGATTTAGATGAGATTTGGTATAGAGAGAGGTCTCAGTGAAAGGAAAGAACATATAATATTTTTTATTCCGGAACACATGAAAGGAGGAAATAAGGGGAACACATAAGGGGGTGAGAAATGGTGGATGAAAATTTGGATTGAACCCATTTACGGTATAGCGATGGTTAAGGAAGGACATAGGATAGTTTTATCCCGAAAATCATCCCCTCAGGGGGTGTAAATTGGGGGGTGGAAATTTGTTTGTGACACATTTAGATAAAATTTGGTTGAAAGATAGTTTGAGGCCTGGAAAAGGACATATGATAGTTTCTATTCCGGAAATCATCCCCTAAGGGGGTGAAATGAGGGTGAAAATTTGGATGTAGCAATTTTTCACCCCCTATTTCACCTCCTTGGAGAATGCTCCAGGACTCAAACTATCTCTATACCAAATTTCATCTAAATGTAGATGAAATTTGGTATAGAGATAGTTTGAGTCCTGGAGCATTCTCCAAGGAGGTGAAATAGGGGGTGAAAAATTGGATGGAACCCATTTACGGTATAGCGGTAGTTGGGAGTTCTGGGGAATAGGAACATTACATAGGTAAATATATGCATGTGACGTTCCAAGGGTAAAGGTACCTTATGGCGGTAGTTTCGAAGATGTTTTCTAAAACGGGGTAAAAAGACGTTTTATTATGGCTATTTTGAAAACTATTAGATGTAACATTTTGTTGACGTGTCTTTATTTTTAATATAAAATATTTAAATTACAAGTCAGTTAATTAAGTCCTACGGTTTAGTAGAAAAGTTCCTTACGGCCGTGTGATATGAAAATATGCAAAATAATACTGAAAAAAGCCTACTTGCATCTATTATGGTGAGGCGGGTCATAGAAACCAAGTTTGCGGCGGAGTCTATTTTGTAAAAAAAGGCGTTCAGAGTAAGCTAATCTATAAAATCATGCAACTCAGCCATAATGACCCTTTCCTTCATACAATCCATACTAATATTACAAATGCGAAAGTAACTCTGTCTGTCTGTTACCTTTTCATGCTTAATCCGCTGAACCGATTGAGATGAAATTTGGTGTAGTCTAGAGATACTTTGAATTCCGGGGCCTTCCCAAAGAATCCTTACTAAAGATAGTTTTTATCTGGAAATTCATCACCTAAGGGGGTGGAAAGGGGGGGAAAGTTATAAACGAGTTCCGCGCGGACGAAGTCGCGGGCAAAAGCTAGTAAAATAATAACTACGTTACACATTAAAGTAAATTTTACTATTAAACTAAAAACAAAAACTAGATAAAAATGTGCAATTGGCATATTTTTGCTGTCAAAAGTGCAGGATTAGGATTAGGATTTTTGGAGCGTCAACAAATAGCCTTTAAGCTTACGCTTAAAGGTGTATCTGCTAAGCGCCCCTTGGATAGGGGGAGGGATATCATTCCAGCACTTAGACGCCGCGAACTTGAAGCTACCTCGGAAAGCAGCGGTTCGGTGCATAGGAGTTATGGCCATTGCCTTGAATCTGCGCGCACTCTTTGACCATTCATATTCTTTCACCATATCATTACTTTTTGTAAAGAAAACTAGGCAGGTATTGAGATTTACTTCTGTTCTATGTATATATAATTATGTGGTGCCGCGCGCCGCCGATGACACACCGTTGCACTGAAAAAAATAATTAGCCGAACTAATTAAGTTATTTAAAAAATAACTCAACTTAAGTTAGGTGGAAATAAACTTTGCATAAATTTACAAAAAATATTTTGTAATGTACTCTCTTCTAGTTATGTTAAGTTATGTCTGGTAAGCAGTAAATTAATAATTGGTTATTAGGTATTTACTGAATTAAAGTAAACATACTAGTATGGCTGCAGCAACAAAATGTTTTTTTAAAAGTTAAATTAACTGTACCCTTATTTATTATCGATGTGTTTGATGGTATATTACCAAACCGTATGTTATGATTACAACTAAACTGTATATACTTATTGGTTACCAATGCGTTTAAATATCTCACCTAACCGTATGTTTACTACTAAATTTTTACAATTGTTAATCAGGTACCAATTTTTTTGGTAGTTATTTGGTGAACCGTTTATGTTCTCATTGATTAAATACTTTATTTATTAACAACAGATGCTTTTGTAACTATTTAACTAGTAGTTCGAATGTTCAATAGTCAACAAAATTAAAGTTAAAAATAAGTAACGTTTAGCAAGATAGTTATCAAACTTTTGTTATTATTAGCAAACGTTGCACGTTGACGAAGCCGAACGAAGCGAACCCACGAACCAGTTCATTCCTGCTGGAGGTTCGGTTGTTGCGAGTGGAAAGAAATTAAAATCATGTGAATATTGGTGATATAGTAAGTATAAGTAGTGCGTGGCATGGTGTTTGTGAAAGAACTATATAAAACGGGGCGAGGACAAATATTTGAGGATATGAACGACTTTGAGGAGGCCGCGGCGGCTGCCGCTGCACCGGCACATATTACTAAGGAAGAGTACTTAAAATCATGGGATCTTTCCATGCATATTGACAAGTTCAAAGGTAAGTCATGTCATTATTTAGTAACATTACACGTTATTCATAAATCGTAACATATGGTGGTGAAAGAAAGACTGGGTGCTACCGCATATTATATATATTTTATTCTATATCTGTAAGGTCTAGTGACGACATAGAAGTCTTTGATTGTATTTAAATTGAAACAAAACTAAAACAGGCTAACGGAGCTTACTTTATTTTATTTCAGAACACAGCATTGATTTCGGAACCCTATTAGAAATATTGTCTCCGATAACATCAAGGATCTCATTCCAGTTATAGGCCATAGGAGCCAAGCTGATAACTCAGATTTCCATGCTAAAAATATAATAACCGATGCGTTTTCACAATCCAAAACAGTAAGTACCTACCTATATAACTAACATTGCCCATTTATTTTTCTAAACAATTATTTGATATTAGGGCAGTTTCCTCCGGAGATACCTTGATATGCCTTGTTGAGGGGACACTCGTTGACACATAAATAAGTGTATATTTATTGGGTATACCAATGTAGAGGTACAGTATATATTTAAGTAATACAGATTTCAAATACCTTTCAGACGGATGACATTGAAGATATAAGAAGCATGGATGATGCATATTTAATTGACTGTTCGACATACACATTGACAGAGCATGCAGAAGAACCACCATCCGATGATGAGCCACAAAGAGAGCAGAAAAAACGTTGTGTAAGTGAAATTCTGCAATTTAAAAGTTAACACTAATGTTAGGTATAAACTCGAAATTACCTCTGTTTGTCTGTGTTAAGTCTCGGCCTAATAGCCTTAATTTTTGTATGAGTGTCATATGAAGATAATTTAAGCTAGTAGGAACAGTCAGGGGTATAAGGACATAAATATATGTACAGGACTCTATTATCAATGTCATAGAGGCGTGTACAGACATTTATGTCCTTATTTATGTACGTATATCATACATAACCCCTGACTGCACCTAAGTTATTACAAAAAAAATTGGAGTTAAACTTGTCCCATTCCAAAAAAATATGTGAAAATAAATTGATGATTTTTATTGCAATTTATAACAAAGTTATGCAAATTATCAAACAAGGATCAACACAATTTCAACATCTCATTACTTATCAAATAATCTGTGTTGTACCTAATCATTTGTATTATTGTAGTAATTTTTAAATGTGGACTTTTTACGATTTTAATTAATTTAGAGTCATACAAACAGAAACATCATCAATTTACAAAATGATAGATAAGTAAGTTTTTTTAAGTAACATAGTGGTAATATGTAGTAACATAGGTACCTAAGTAATTGTGTTTTCTATCAAAAAGAAATTAAATGTCCCAACCCAACTGCTTATTTATTAAGGTAAACAATGGTGTTTGTATGATTTTTTTATATTTATGTAGTGTTTAATTTATATTGATATGTTATTTTGACTTGATTAAGGAATTAACACAGACAATAGCACAAAATAAAAATCAATAATTATTGTGATCGGTCAGACGCGGGTTCGAATCCCGTTTGAACCGCGACCGATCACAATTTATTTTTCTTTGTGCCTTGGTCTTTGTATCAATTGTAATCAATCATTATCAGCCGAAAGACGTCTACTGCTGGACATAGGCCTCCCCCAAAGAACGCCACCATGACCGGTTAAATTCTCATTCAAGGTGTTGATACCAATGATGACCTAGGTGTTACTATTTTTTTTTATAATAATGACCAAGTGATTTTTGAATGTAAACTATATGACAATTCATTTTGATTTTCACTTGCATTGTTTTGAAGTGGAGATTCGCAAACTGAATCAAAAGTATTTGCATTCCAGGATACATTGTTATCCCATGTACCTAATCATATTAATGTAACTTCAAATGGTAAAAGATATATTACATAAATAGTCAGTAGAAGAGTAGTAATATTAGCCAGTTGTAATAGTTATAGATAAGTTGTTTTAAATATTATCGTTAATTTTGTTCGTGTTTGAGTGATAGCAAGTTTGGATGAAATAGATATGTAACGATTTCTTAAGAGTCACTTATAAAACTGAAAGAATTATGAGAAGAATTATAATATAATAATGATTATAAATACTAAACAATTAAAGAGGGATATAAAAACTATGTATTTGTACTAATTTTATCAGATAGAACATACTCTAAAAATAAAACTGTTAATACTAGATTGCTGATCAATAAAACTTTGCTTAACTTTGTAACCATGAATTTTATTATAGACTACCTATAGAAGTTAACAATTTCGTTTAAAATATTCATATCAAGTTGTGTCTAATAAAACCTAATGATTGTTTTTCATGTGACGTTACCGTTTACTTACAATGTAGTATTTATTGTTTATAACAATAATATAATTGTAATACAACTTAATATGACTATACTTTTAAAATTTAATTAATTGTAATCACAATGTGAGTATACCTGTCATTATGTTGAGTATGTTGGGTGTGTATTTTTTCTAGTTAAGTACTTACTTGAGGCAGGCATGACATCAAATAAAATCCCAGTAAAAATACAAGCCCAATATACTCAAATATCAAATACTAATGCTCTGTTAGTCAGTGTTAGTTCGTTTAAAAGTCCGATTAACTTTTTAAATATATAACAACCTGTTAGGCGTTGTGATTGGCTAGAAAAGCGTGGCGCACTAGGCCTAAACAAGTTTCATATCAATGTTTCCCAGATTTATCGTTTGTCAAACTTTCGTTTGGCCGAAATGCATTTTAATTAATTGATAAGATGACCTTACAAACAATATTGATAAGCTTAAGTTAAAAAATCTGTCAGATGAATTTTGGGATAAATGATACATAGAGGAAACAATGTTTTGAAACATTGACAGGAACCTATTGTAAAAAGGTATACTTACATTTTATCAGAGGGTATCGAGTTGTGATAGAGTGCAGAGATTGGACCTTGGAATGTAGCGACATCTCGTGAAACAGTAATTTTCGCGGCACGATTTTTTCTTTGATTTAGCACTCTATTACAACTCGATAAGTGGTACAGTCAGCATCAAAAGTAGCTACGCAATCGAAGACGTCAAAAGCTCTTATTCCCTTTTAATAAAGACTGATGACATCTTCGTTTGCGTAGCTACTTTTGATTCTGACTGTACTCTCTGATTATAGTTAGAAATAACTAAACTAGTCAAGCTAATGATAACCAAACAGTTTAGTTATTGGTTACCGACCAAATAATCTTATTTACAACGAAAATATGGTAATTGGTAAACAAAATAAATAAGTAACCACTAAACGAATAAATTGGCTACTAATAGCAAAATAATTTGGTTACTAATAGCAAAATAATTTGGCTACTGATATCTAAATCATTTGGCTACAGATATCTAAATTATTTGGCTACTAATATCTAAATTATTTGGCTACTAATATCTAAATTATTTGGCTACTGACAGCTAAATAATCTGGCTTCTAATAGCTAATTAAGTTAAGAAAACAACTTAACCGTAAAGCCACTAAGAATAAATTGGTTCATTTGATTATGACAAAGCACTTTGTTATTTGTAGGCGAAAATAAGTATTATACATTCATGAACAGTTTGGTTAGGAACTGTAAAATTGTTAGATAATTAGTATCGAAAATAGCTACCTGAATCTGACTGTTCGTTTTGTTGATACTTACAAAACATTTCAATTAAATCCAGACTAACACCTTTGCTATAGTTAACATAAATAGTTAAGCTGTAAATACCTAAACACTAATAGCAAAACACGGTTTTGTAACAGATAACACCTAGTTCGCAAGTCCCAATTTTTGAGTAAGCAGTAACCAAATTTTTTGTTACAGTTATGCAAACATTTTTTTCAGTGTGGCCGGTTGTTTAGCGCGTATTATTTTTTTTTGTATGGGGACACCACTTATTTTTTGACTTCACTTTATTTTTTTATTTTTGTTATATAGCAAATATAATAATAAATATATTGGGGTAGTTTCAAATATCTGCTTGTAAAGGTTCCAACGCAACAATAAAAAAAAATTGTATGGGGACGCCCCCTATTTTTTTACTTTTTTCTATTTTTAGATTTTTTCCTACTGTTACACACAATTATCGAGCTGGATTCCAAATTTCATCCTTTTAGGCCATCTATAAGTAGGTTAGGTTTAGGTACTATATGTCAGCCAGTCAGTGCTATCCGCGCTTCCGAACACGCACTTCCATCTAGCTCACGCTTATGCTCAGTGAGAGGGAGAGAAGACCATGAACCTACGGCGCCTTAACTATTGACAACAGGATAAACGACTTTTAATTTTTGACTCTGTATGACCCCCCCCCCCCCCCCCCCCCCCGCCCCCTTATATACCTAAATTCCTAAAGTTAAATGCAAGATGGCGCCTTAATCATGTGCAAAACAAATTTGACTTATCTCATAACTCGACTTACCTTAAACACCACAGGAATTTGTGCTTTATTTCTAGTCTATGATTGGAATAGATCACTCAACCGCATCACTACGAATTACGAATAGGTACACAATGATCACAGGAATCCTTATAACATGCAACATGCGATAGTAAATCTTAATTAAAGCAAATTATTTTTACTACAGTACCTAATTCGTGCCATTTTTTATCGGATGTAGGAAATCAGATGGGGATGTTTAAAATGTGAATGTAAAAACACTACCTACCTATAAACTTGAATATAGGGAGTTTTCGACGAATGAAAACATAGCAAAGAAAACTGCTTAAATACTGTTTAATCCGGGTCTATCTCGATATTTATTTACCTTTATTTCTGACGTTTCGACACACAGTTTAAACAGTATTTAAATATGTGTACAAAGCGCGAGAGTTGTTATAAATCTGCTTAAAGTTTTAATTTACCGATATCATCGAGATATTGCAAAATCCGAATTATTTATAACTACATCCGTTTAGAAAGCGTAGTTTTAGATAAATACCTACCTATTATATGATATGTACCTATTTTATAAGTGTCGCATTTAATGTTTAGCTAGCTAGGCTAGTGTCTTTATCTACAAAACATTGTAATGGACATTGCCGACAAGCACTGTTTATTGCAATTTTTTGTGATAACCGACTGGCGGGCTTTTGTCGTTTCTGTCAGTCTATGACGTGTTCCGTGTTCAAGGTTTATTAACGACGGAACTCCTAAAATGTACTGCTTATTCCGGGTAGTACCTAAATAAATAATGATATTCATTCAGATTTATGTAGTAACTGTCGCTGAGTTGATGGTAATGCGACTCTTTGCAAATTCTCTACAACGTTTTAATTGTAGTTGTACAACTGTAGACAACTAAATTACTTTGGTTCGTTGTCTGCATTTAGTTGTCTACAACTCGGCGAGCTAAAATAGGTGGTGAAAATTTCCTTACAGTTGATATACACTTAAAACGAGAGTTTTGTACATGTATCTCTCTGTCTAGTTTCAAACCAACTTCCAAATTACAGTATATGAAGGAAAACACCACCGGTGGCAGATTTATTATTTTCTCATCACCCTCCTAGGAGCTAACGCTAGCGTTATCCCAATTTTACCCTAAATGAGCTCAGGGTCCGCTTTGCACCTAACCTCAAGATTTGGCGTCGACAATAGTTTACCTATTAAGTAGAGTTTTTTTAATGTACAGCTGTTAATTTCAGACTGAAACGGTCGAAAATCCGCGTGATTCTCGGCGACCATGACCAAACAATCACAACAGAAAGTGCCGCCATCATGCGCGCCGTCACCTCCATCGTGCGACACCGCAGCTTCGACGCAGATTCCTACAACAACGACATAGCGCTGCTCAAGCTGCGCAAACCTGTCACCTTCACGAAGATCATCAAACCTATTTGCCTACCGCCAGCCAGTAAGTAACATTACACTTCCATCGTGTGACACCGCAGATTTGACGCAGACTCCTACGAGTACAACAACGACATAGCGCTGCTCAAGCTGCGCAAACCTTCTCGAAAATCATCAAACCCATTTGCCTGCCGCCAGAGTAAGCAACATGCCACCATCGACGCAGAGATGTTGACGATCCTAATTTATATCTCATTCTAAACTAAGTAGTTATAAAGAGAGAGGATAAGTTTGTACAGACCGATTTCAAAAATTATTTCACCTGTGTGTAGATTGGAGTTTCTGAATGGGCATAGGCTATATTTTCCAGTGGGTTTGTCTACGTTCTTTGTAATATGTAGACGAAGCCGCACGGGCAGCTAGTTATTGTATAGTTTTGTTTCCAGGCATAGACCCCTCAGGCAAGGAAGGTATCGTGGTGGGCTGGGGCCGCACGTCGGAGGGCGGGCAGCTGCCGGCCGTGGTGCAGGAGGTGCGCGTGCCCATCCTCTCGCTCACGCAGTGCCGCGGCATGAAGTACCGCGCTTCCCGGATCACTACCAATATGGTATGTCTCACATTTATTTTTACTCTACTCACCGGAATCAATCGGAGATCGCCGAGCCGCGAGTGAGATTCTCGAAAATCCCTTTTCGTAATTCTTCCTTATTTTTCCAGTTGTGTGCCGGTCGGGCGTCGACTGACTCCTGCCAGGGCGACAGCGGTGGGCCTCTCCTTTTACAAAAGGGGGACAAGTTCCAGATTGTTGGTAAGGCATACAAGTTTTCTACTAGACGCCTACATAATATTTTAGTTCGATTCTGTACATATATATAATAACGTTGAGCAAAATATTAGTGTAAAAATTTATCGTATGAAACGTGTTTTGCCTTTAGAATAAGTTTAGGCTCCATCTGTATAAATTCTATCGTAATAAATTCTAATACCACCTAAATACCGTGGCTGAAATCTGAGTGGTATAATTAACAGCGACACGTTCGCCTTCATTTTTATATATTCTCTGTTCATCATATCAGCCGAAAGACGTCCACTGCTGGACATAGGCCTCCCCAAAAGAGTTCCAAAGTGACCGGTCCTGCGCCACCCGTCTTTTGATTTTGCTAAAAAAACGTGGATAACCCGACGGATTCTTCAGCCCTGAAATGATCAAGATGACATAAAATGTATCAGTATATTTTTCCGTCAGCTTCTCGGTGAAGATAACATTGTTAGGAAACCTGCATACACCTGAGAAGAAATTCAAAGATGTGAAGTCCCCAATCCGCCACTGGGCCAGTGTGGGGACTACAGCCCGTTCCCTCTCATTTATGAAAGAAGGCCTGTGCCCAGTAGTGTGACGTATATATATAGGCTGATGATGATGATTTTTCCGTTCTTTTTTCAGGCATAGTGTCATGGGGAGTAGGTTGCGGGCGACCAGGTTATCCCGGGGTCTACACGAGGGTGACGCGGTTCCTTCCCTGGCTGCGAGCCAACCTGCGGGACTCCTGTCTCTGCGGGAACTGAAACACGAGCAGCATTCGTTACTTAGATTAAGACTCCGAGGTTACATCAAAATAGTGGAGAGAGTAATCTTTAGACAGAGATCTCAATGGCACCGATATCAGGTCCCACAACGTTTAGAGATAATGAAGGGAATCGAAGTATCAAAAAGATTCACTTTTAGTTAAATTTTAAGCGGTATCTTCAAAATTATTATATCTACCATTTTAAATGAGAAAGTAATAAATATATCAGTCTACAACACATACTTACATTAGAAATTCGCATATACTGACTTACCTACCTACTCGTATTTTATTAAAAAATATCATCACCATCAAATATGAGGTACCTACCTATATGCGTAAAACATAGTACCTATCTCAGTTTAATATTGACTTAATAAAACGTTATAAAAAGTTGTTTTGCAGTGATTGTTTTGTATAGATACTTTTAGGTGACAGTGACTAGCAGGGTAATTCCGTAACTTTTCGACTGACCGTTATAGAACAATATCAAATGTCATTTCCACATTCAAGAAAATACAGTTGATTTGTCCCAACGCGTGTTCGAAAAGTTACGCGATTACCTTGCTGATATCTGACAGGTGAGTGTAGTTTTGATGATAAATAAAGAATAAATCAATCGATAATTGTCTATATTTGACTAATTATGTGTAGATATGCCTAGCGTGTGTGTTGTGTGTGTGTTTGTATTTTTTAGCATTGTTTTATAATTATTTTAGTTATACTGTTTTCGTTCTTGTAATTATTTCGTTTGTAAATACTAACTTAATTTATTATTTTAACTTATTTACATACACTTCATAAATCATCACATAATCATCATTTTCAACTTGCTCGTAGAATACTATTTATTAACATACAATTAAGCAAAAACATTTTGTGACATTTTACTGATTGTACACATAGTTTAACTATTACTTCACTCTTACTCATTAGCATTAGGTATCACTAAATTTAATTTAATACTCATCGAATGTATATTAACTTCGTACTAACTCCTTATTTTACGTAGATAAACGATTTTGTAAACTTAAATAAAATTAATCATAACAAAGGTGTTTATCGAAATATTTATAAATATTATAATATGCGTGTGCGTGTATTACCTAACTAACACTATTAGAAATAATGATATTAATTACGAACAGGCCGGTGGTGCAGATTACCATAGGAATAAGAGAAACTACTACCTAAGTGTTCATTTCGTTACGTGTACATAATAAATCGGATTGTTACTTATTACTTTATTTATTTTAATTTATTTTTCTAAATAAATTGCTATAGATGTTTAAGATTGATTCCTGAAATAAATAATCGTTAGCTAGAATCTTAGTTAATTTTAACTAGGTAGGTTATACATGAAAGACTCGTTGCCCTCGTTGGTCTAACAGCAATATTGTACCTTCGTACATGGCTGGATACACAAGAATAAAAAAAATCGGTATAGACATAGTAGAAACAAGTTATTTTTGTTTAATTAAATAAATTATTTCAAACCAATACCTTGGTAACTTTCAGACACATTCGAATTGCTTACCGTCGATATTTATAGAAACCTATAATTAACATTTTGCAATATTCAGCCTGAGGCAGTATGAAGGTATGTTACAGCTTACAACTTACTTGTTATATGACTCACGCCCAAATACACAAACTATCATTTCTCGTGCTTTCGTTATCACTTTTTGTCTCGACAAATCTGATATTAATGAAGCGTTCACACCTATCCCTAAATATCGGTGTCGGATCCAGTAACGATACGATATCGAAGGGCAAGTAAATGTACGGGAAAATTGCTTATTGTTCACACCACCCAGTCCGATATCGGAGCATGACAATACAAAAAAAAGTGTCGTTGTCGGTTCCGACACCTACAGTTACGGATAGGTGTGAACATGCTCTTACAACTATCCCGTCAGCGTATTATCGGTAATTAACGTTTGTGCGGTAGTTATTATAAATAGACTTAGGACAAAAATGCTCTGGAGGCTGTACCTGTGATCCCTATCACAATAAAATTTTGTTATTTCTTATTGCGTTTGTATTGTTTATTGTTTTAATTAGTAATGTATGAATGTATAATCGGAGTCTACATGGATAAATAGCTCAATGTATCTTACGTTACGAGAGTGAGAAAGCCCTTCATCCGTGTAGATAATTTCATATATCTGCTGTTAAGTAATTGTAATTTTATCTAGTATAGAATAATTTGACTAAATTGTATTCTATCTAATTTATTTTAGCTTTGTTACGCATAGTTCAACAGAGGTAGAAGTTAGGTATAATTATTGTTTTCCAGAATAATGTACTATAAAATTATAAGTTATACTGAAACTCATCAAACATCTACACCTTACCACAACTTATTAAGGTTCTCTATTGGAAGGCATAAAGTCATTTGTACTATTATTGTTACGCATAATTGCTTTTCGCCGAAATAGTGATGTGCAAATTCTCATTACGCATAATTATATACGCATAACATTAAAAAGCATAAATACTGAAAGCATAATCTTCATGAAGACTAATGTCAAATAGCATAAGCACAAATAGGCATAATAATCAATTGGCATCATATCAAAATGCATAACAAAAAAAAGTTATGTACAAATGGCTCATATAGTAATAAAGTGATACCTATCTACCCGTTCAAAATCCCTGAAATTTAGATTGTAGCCTATGGTTTTCTTAGTAGTAAATTGCCTAATTTTCATTAGTAGTAAGTTTTAATAAAAGGTTTTTCCGCTTTTTTATAAAAAAAAAACCTCGAAGACGAAAGCGGGAGCAAGGCTCCCGCTTCCATCTTATAACCTATCTGCGATCCGAGTCGGTTTTGCCACTAAGCCCCTGTTCCCTAGTACGATACGCTACGCTACGATCACTCTCATTGATTGATCTCAGAGAAAAGGGAGTCTTCGAGGTTATTTTTTTTTATAAAATAGCGGAAAAACTAATAATATGACAATAACTAAACTGAGTTTTATTCATTTATAAAACTGAAATTATGGATTATGAGATAATGAGATATATACCAAATAATTATTAGCCCAAACAATAGTATGCGTAATGTGTATTCGGCCAATAAAGATTAGGTCAACTGAAATGATGCTATTAGCGTAGTATGCCAAAAAAGTAGTAGGCCAAAGTATTATTATGCGACAGTATTATTATGCCAATATAAATTATGCCAAATCAATTATGCGAAACTATATTAGTCAAAAAAAAATTATGCCAATGAAGGGGATCCCACTTATTAATATTTATTTTCAAAATTATTGTTTTCAGTGAAAAGTTTGTTCACCAATATTCATTTATTTTTGTACCTAACTCGTATTCAGTACCTACACGTTTACACAATCGAAACAAATGCGTACAGATGACAGTAACAAAAGATGTGAACTAAGTTGCAATTATACTAGACTACCTATGTAATAATAGTACATTATGATACAAGTGTGCTATGTTGGTCATTACACTCGAGTCGGTTTTTAAGCCTGAGCCGAAGGCGAAGGCTTAATGGAGACGAGAAGTGTAATGACCAATGCTCACGTGTTTCATACGACGTTTTTCAACACATTTGCGAGGAAAAAAAAAATAAAAAATGAAAATGTTAAAAGATATGTAATGAAAAGGCACTAGTGCGATAATGTAATGTAAAAGTCACGGCATGGGTAATATTCTGCATTATTTTGCTAATATTTAAAAAGATATGTAATGAAAAGGCACTAGTGCGATAATGTAATGTAAAAGGCACGGCATGGGTAATATTCTGCATTATCAGTGTAAATACGCTGTAATAAGACCTACTTTACGAGCAGGTGTGTTGAAATAGTACATTATGATACAAGTGAGGTATGTTGATCATTACATCAGAGGCGGAATTGTCACGCGAACCGCAGGTGAGCGTGATAATAGAGCCGAGGATGTAATTATCAAAGCTCACGCGTGTCATACGACGTTTTTCAACACATTTGCGAGGAAAAAATCCTTCTCATAAAATGAACATGTTACAGGCTCCTAAGTTGTTTCCTTTAGTTATTGATGACAACAGGTTTTTACTCACATATTTGTACATCTCCAAGAATGTACAGAGTGGCGTCAATTCTATTTATCATTTTTCTATTCACTACGAGTCAACATTTTAACAATAACCAAACACGCGTCATCAATGTTTACAAATATTTGTGAAATTACCTATAATGGCGCGCAACTATTTTTTTTCGTGAAGTTCGCGCAGGGCGCCCGCAGCGAGGCTTAGATGAAATCTCTAAACAGCCAATACAAAATAAAATAAATATTTTCTTATTCAATATAAATTCATGTAAAATGTTATCAAAAGTAAATAGTTTTACTAAATGAAACGTTTCTATATCATATCCAACAAGAAATTATCAATTAATCCACAAGAAAGATTTAATTTGTTTAGTCAAGTAAGAATCCATTTGCCGAGAATTAAAAACAAACCTGTATAACCCGGTCAATTTAAGAATGTGCCGAGTCCATACATACACCTTGCTGCAAGGTGCCAACGTGTCTTAATCGGGATATAAACATAACTACACGAGTGTCGTAATGTTATTAAACACGCGTGTTTAATACCCAGGATTATGAGCCCAAAAGCGGCACAATAAGAGGCACGTTACGAGCAAATGTGTTGAAAATAATATTAATTTAATGTATATATATAAATATATTCAGAAAAGTTGCGCGCGTACCTTGTACATAGGCACATACTAGGTATATAATAGGTGACATTGTTGTTTTTGCGTATTTACTATTGTTTTAGTGTAATAAGAATACTTTATCATTAAGGTTACTAAGATGGTGCTATTGTGTGATTAGGTTGATGCTGCTGTTATTGTTCTGTTGTGAAATGTTTGAAATAAAATGATACTACACAATTTTACACAGAGTGTTTCAATCTATTTAGTGATTTTGAATGTTTTTTTTGTAGTTAGTGTTATAAGTACTAGATTGTTGAGAAATTGTTGAACATACTCGTATTAAATTATTGTAGCCGCAACATCCCATGTCGGCTATTACTATCCTCTAACCCGCCAAAGGCCTATTAAAAGGCATCCACCTCTTCAATGGGATTTATACCATTTTATATAGGTAATAATAAGAATAATTTATTTCCCATAACTTATAACAACAATTTTCTTAGGTGCCGACTTCCACACGAAAATTACATATAACATGCGGCTTTTAGCACTCTTTACAGAAATGTTAAGACTTAGTACTAAAATAGTTATTTATTTATAAGGAATTTGTGGGGCAATAAAACATGCAAAATATTAAGTTTGTTCATAGTGTGAATGTGTTTGAGTGAGTGAATGTGGGAGAGGGCAGGATGCGAGTATCTCTTTAAGGCCTCCACACACCGGTCGCGTGCGCGGGCCCGCCGACGTGCGTTCGGAACGTTACGTGATTACCCCACAGGACAACAACAGGTCCCGAATTTGTTTCTTAGCCGCGGCATATTGGAATAGAGTTGCATTTGTTTTCTTTCACTCGATTTTAAAACAAGACAAACTAAATAAGTAGGTACACTATTTCCTAGTTGTCCTTTTTTTTCGTCACAAGTGGATAATAAATAAAATAAATATTTTCGGACTATCTTACACAAATCATCCTAGTCCCAAACTAAGCTTGTATGTAGATGTATATACATACTTATATAGAGAAAAAAATAGGTACTTAAATACATAGAAAACATCCATGACTCAGGGACAAATATTCGTGCTCATCACACAAATAAATGCCCTTACCGGGATTCGAGCATTTCGAACCCAGGACCTCTTGCTTCGTAGGCAGGGTCACTACCAACTACCAAAATAAAAATTAATATTTGTTAGGTTGGAAGAGCTCGTGATTCTGTACAATGTCCGCACAATATCCTATACCTACCTAGTGTCCTACAATTTTATTCCATTGAGTGACAAAACGTTGGGATTTTGTCGTACAAAATTTTAGGGATGTATTTTGATATTGTATTTATATTGCACAGAAGAATCACGTGCTCTTCAAACCTACCAAATTTTATCTAATTCTGACGAAAAATTTAAATCGGCAACGCTTTAAAAATCGGGCCATTTACTTACTAGTTAGTGGTTTCCATTTCCAATTTTTCGTGCTGGCAGAGCGGCTAGACTTTAGCTACTCGTAGAGCATATTTATATTAAGTTTCTTACGCACTGGCAACTCGTGGTGGTGAGTTTTCCTTCGCTTAATATTGTAAATATATAGGTACAGTCAATGCCATCCGTGACCGTACCTATATTGATTTTAAGTACATATATATATTGTTTTCGTTTTGGTCATTGCATTTAGGCAGTTAGATATCCGGCGTATTCCCGCTAGATCTATTATCAGTATCATTGATATAACTAGTTAATTTGAGTTTGATGTATCATTAGTTCTATTACGATATAAGTATAATTCTTTCGGATCAAATGATGTTGATCATGATAAAAATAGAGTTGATACAAAACTAGTAGGATTTATTTTTCTGGCTCAAATTCATAATCAATCAAATTGCTAATTGTACATTTTCAAACAAATCTTTTGTCTTTTACGCTTAAAATACATACTACATGATTTTTTTAAGCATAGCCATAACGTTTTCCGTTTCTTTTGTAAGTAATCACTAATCACAGCTTTTATTTTGTACCGTTTTACAGCAAGCTCTGCTTAAGTAGTGCATCAAATATAATGCTTCTTGTGTAAGTTGCCAATAGCCTAATTACTATTCTCTAAACTCTCGGTCATGTGAGTGACAAAAATGCAGAAATTGCATAGATTACGCGCGACGCGTTGGAAAGTGGCACTTTCCACTTGTAACCGGTCGCCCAAAGGACGCACATTTGTCTTGTCTACTGCTGCTAATGGATGATGTATATGGCGTTGCACACCAAGTACAAGTAGTCTAGCTAGAGGTAGACTTTAGTCTATCAAGGGGTAAGGAAATAAGGTTTACAAAACCACGAATTTAACTGACTTAAAATATAGAACAAGTAGGTTCTTCTACTTCTTCTAATTTTCAGTTAATACCTATTATTGCGTCACCATTATCACTTATTGGCTTATTTTGTGAAATTGATTGGAAATTGATAGTTTCTGACCACTGTCACAATATGAAAAGGTACCTATAGCAAAAGTGTCAAAATGTCCTATGAGCGCCAATTTTCTTGAAGCTAAAAATTATCGCTCTTAAAGCCCCAAACAATCGTATCGATTTAGTGCGTGTCAATTAAAATAAAGAAGATGATTGCTTTATTTGTCTTGTAAAGAGGAAAATTAGTGGGGCTATTTACACTGCCATACCCAAAACGCGTTGGATGCGTCGCTCAGTGTCCGTCGACGGGCGAACGCGCCAAGTTCAAGAACAGAAAGCGCCCGCAGAGCGCGAATATTTTATTCCAAATTTGAATTTTTGTTTTTTTTGTATTCTTTTGTTTTGAGTGCCAACATGTGGAAGTATATTATCGTTTTAGTGTGCGCTGCCGCTTTCACTCATTCTGAGGTGAGGACGGAATTGATAATTTATGGATATTTTGTTCAGAACGTTTCTTTTTGTTTGGTTTTGCGACACTATTTTTGCTAAACAATCTGGATACCTAACAAAAGTGTACCTAATGTATGTAATGTAGTCGGGATTCAATTATAATAGCTATTCGTTATCAGGAACTCAGTAACTGACCGTTAATATTTAAATATATTTTTTAATTAGACCATTTTACGCTCACATGTGTGAGTTGCTTTGCGTGCATAATTCGATAAATGTCTTCCAAAAGACAAGACTTTTAACCAAATCTTATTGTCACAGAATGAAGTGTCACGCGATGCTCGAGGGGTGTTCACAAAGAACTTCTTCGGCGGCGTGTGGGGCAACCGGCCGCCGCTTATGGAGGCCAACCAGCCTAGAGCCATCTGCACATGCAGTAAGTCTATTTATATACTTATCTCATGCAACGCGGTGTCGTTTTAGTGGCTGCAGTGCATCTGTTATGTCCAGGTTCACAACTGTGACGTAAGTATATATTGGTCACTAGAGTAGGCAGTATTAGCTTGAGTAGCTAATAAAACTACGATATAACACTACTCACCTAGGACGGTAAAACAGAAAATGTCTCACATCGCAGGTGTTTAACGCCCGAACGGAAAGGCAAGGACGATAAATATGGGATCCGATTTTATGATTTTCACGTCTACCCGGATAGTAATTGCCACTTTATGGACAGGTGTGATGTAAAATGAAAGGACTGTTCAGAACGGATCGGGTTCTTCTCAAAGTTTTTATTATGACAATGCTTGGCATCTGTGAGACATCCAGGTTGCAGGAACAATAGTGTTGGTGTTTCGGTAAAAGGGAATAGCTTTGCATCCATCTACGGTTAATGATCAACCGTAGCAATATGTTGCTCCGCCGGCGCACTTTATGCTCATTGTGTATTGTTCAGTTCTGATGTTATTTTTCCAGAATGCGGTGAACGGAACGAGGCAGGTCGTATTGTGGGGGGTGTGCCTGCCGGCGAGTTCCCCTGGATGGCCAGGCTCACTTACATCAAGCGGTTCTACTGCGGGGGTATGCTCATCAACGACCGCTATGTGCTCACCGCCGCACATTGCGTTAAGGGGTAAGCTTTCTTTGTTATGTGGTTTTCTTAAATTAACCCTAGGACGTATTGTCACACGTCACGGTTTTTTCTGACTAAAACATCGATTTATATATGAGATTTCCATCATTATTCTTCTAACAGAGTCCCATCTCTTTTACCAATATTTCTATTCTCAATTTTCCTCTCATGGATGAAAGCCTAGTTATGAATGACATATCACAACTGTAAAGTTAATCGAACCGAAACAACAAACTCTAAAATAAACTCCGTAAAAGAAGAGAGCTGTTTTTTTGTCAGGAAATATTTCTGAAGGAAGATCCTTCCTCCTATTACTTTTCAGAATCTCCCCACAAAATCAGCTGCATCCGGATTTTCGAATGGCAACACAAACACGTAGACTCTAATTAAACCTATCGATACAATTTATATATGGATAGTACCTATCTATTGCGGCCCAGTAATACTGACATTAGGAAGATCGCGGGTCACTTCTGGATAAGATTAGCTCAGGATAGGGACGGGTGGCGTACTCGAAGAGAGGCCTATGCTCAGCAGTGGGCGATTACGGGCTGAAAATGATGATAATGATGAATACTGACATGTCATTCCTTCGCACAGTAATGATTTTCAATCATTTCAATCACCACATGTTCAATAGTAATGTCATTATCAGTAGTCCCTGGGCGACCGAGCTCTGCTCGAATGAAAATGGTGAAAATACGGAGAAAACGAATTTTCCTGGACAAATCGTTAGAGCTGATTCCGAACGTGATTGCAAATATATACATATATATATATATATATATATATATATATATATACAAATATTGCTCGTTTAATAGTACCTATAGGATTATCTCTGATAGTATCTTGCCCGCGTACTTATAAGTACTACAGGTAGTACAGTCAGGGGCATATTAATACGTACATAAAAAAGGACATAAATATCTGTACACGCCTTTATGACATTGACAATAGAGTCCTGTACAGATATTTATGTCCTTATTTATGTACGTATATTAAATAATACCCCTGACTGTACCTATTAGGTACATTCGATACATGTATTACCTACACGAACAGGAAATGTGAATATTTAATTGCACTCTAGGCGTCACTAAGCGTAAATGCATCAATAAGAGGCAGCAAGGAGTGTTTGCACACGTAGAGTGTCTCGTCTTCTTGCACTGCCTCTCGTTTACGAGATATTGCCACCTAGCTGCTTGTTGACACTACTCTAACAAGCAAATTTACATGACTTATGTTATGTAACAGCAAGTGACAATGCAGTTTGCAGTAGGGTCCTTATACGACACGCACGAATATGGCCGCGATATTGTATCTATTTATTTATACTGCGTATTTTTCTGCACTTCACTGGAATGCCGCTCAAGTTTATTACAATATATTTATTACCGTACTGAAATATTGAATACATATTTATATAAGGAATACATTATCTTGATAATGTGTGATTTACATGACTACACTTAGAGATCTCATTACTGTGCTTTGGTTTAGGCAGGATACAAGTTTGTGTGTATTGACATGACAGAAATGTATGTATTAATGCAACTGACTATCTAAACATGAGTCAACCAAGAACCTCACGGATCTTTTTGTAACATGTGACACTGATTAACAATTTGTTGTTTTCATAATCCTTTGGTATACCTAAACCTAACAGTTAATGGGCCAATCATTAAAACGAAATTTCCATCGCATTTAATAGCGGAATATCCACCACCGAGAACTTTATCTGGGTTAACGAGACATTAACGATTAATATATCTTAAAACCTGTGTTATCTTCCTCAAGATTATTGCTGTTTTTTTTTAATGACGTCGGTAATGTAAAATGGATTTAACGATGAAACTATATGGATTTAAAAGTTGCTACATAACATGGGTTAAAACCTAATGTAAAATTAACATGAAATGGATGTCTTCTTCAACTTAACTATAGCATATACGTGTAGATGAATTTACCTATAAAAGCGAACATATAAGTTTCATGATTAATCTCATGAACAAATTATTCTTCAACTGTCTATCCACTGCCTTCAGTGTTTATTTGTTATCATCGTTGTTATCACAATTCTAATCTAGTTTAAGTACTTAATTGTAAATCTAATTCAAAAATATCCAGTACGGGTGGACGGACGGAGTTTTTGATTTTAGTATCACTAAAAAGACGCTATAAATTATAACCCGCAAGAATTAACATGAGACCTCTTTCCTATGACGTTAGTAGGTAGGTACGCGCTCGAGTATCAAGTTAACTCTTGCGGGATATACCTATGATTTAAATTTATTATCTTGCGAATTGTGTATAGTTTCCAAAGTTCGATAACCCAAGGACGAAACAAGTCCGAAATAAATTGGTTGGATCCGAATTATTGAATTCCGTTCAGTAAGCACCTCGGGACATTCACCTTAAACCGGCCTGGAGGCGCCAACGGTAGCGGTTCAATATCCCCGAAATGTGCTCAGTTTGTATTGTAAACGCAAAAATGGGAAAAATCCTTCGTTGTTGGTATATCATTCAGGTCTTATTCTCTAGAAATAGGTACATTATGATGGTTTAGAATTATTATTATTATTACCTATAGGTACTCGTTTAATTCCGTTGGCATAAAACAAAAATCGATCTAACCTACTATTTTCACATCATTTTATGAAATGAGCTTCTTATAAATTCATATTCTTCTTATAAGTTTTCCGATACGGTGAAGAATTTTCCAACCGTACATACCTATGTAGGTACCTACAAAAGTTCATTTTCTCATATGAGTAGATACTGTTTGCTAGTGTGTCCCCATTTTATTGCTTATGTTTAAAATAGTTATAGAAATTCGTATATTACCGGGTGTGTAAAATAATATCACATTTCTATAACTCAATAAACGATAAGCGCTAGGGAACATTAAGATTATTATTATATACCTACCTATTTTGAAGTAACCACCTCTCCAAGCAACCATCAGTCTAAAAGTTTCGAGGTCTGCACTAATCCCATTCTTGCAGTTTAAACACAATGCGTTTACAAGAGCAAATGCATCGTAAAAACGTGTAAATACGATGACACGTACGCACAGTAAGTGAAAGCGTTGGTAAATAAGGAGACATTAATAGTATTCATGTCCGAAATGCTGTTCACTTTCGCTGAAGAGCCGATACCTACTTGGTTACTGTTCCAATTGTACCTTTAGCGAAATGAACCCGTTGTGAAACTGAGTTATACCTATATACAATAGATGTATAATACGCGTAATTTGGTTCGTTGAAAACTTTTGTTTGTAAGTAGGTAGTTAATATGATTCAGACAATACGATGGAGTGGTTATGTCACAGTGAGGCAACAAAACAATGGCTTCTTTACCACGCCAGTTTTGCAATGTGCCTGCGTTAGGACATCTAAAAATTACTGCGACTCGTGCCTAGATTCGGGACTCGCCTTAATTATCCGAGTGGCGTACATTTACGACAAGCACCACTTCATCTACTAAAAAGATTGATTCACTTATAATATTAATAATAAATCAGCCTATAGGTATATGTCCCACTGCTGGGCACAGGCGTCCTCTCATCGATGATGAGAGGAAACGGGCAGTAGTCCCCATTCTGGCCCAGTGCGGGTTGGGGATTTCACATACATCTTTGAATTTCTTGGCAGATGTAGGTATGCAGGTTTCCTCACGGTGTTTTTACTTCACCGAAAAGCTAACGGTAAATATCAAATCGAGCCGCGATTCGAACCTACGACCGCCGTTTGACAGCCGCACGCCTGAACCACTGGGCTACCGTAGCTTTTTGATTCACTTTATTCATTAAATTTCCAGCTTCATGTGGTTCATGATAAAGGTGACATTCGGGGATCACGACCGCTGCAACGTCACGGCGCGGCCGGAGACGCGCTTCGTGCTGCGCGCCATCGTGAACAAGTTCAGTCTGACCAACTTCGACAACGACATCGCCTTGCTGAGGCTGAATGAGCGCGTGCCTTTGTCTGAAGCCATCAAACCGATCTGCTTGCCTACTAGCAATAGTAAGTACTTAGGCTCTATCTATGCCGTACAAGACGGACGCTTGGGAACTCAAATTATTTTGAAATACAGGTACATACATAGGTGGATTATAGTAAGGAGCTAGAATACATAATAGTTAAGTATATAAAACAATCATATATCAAAAACGATAGTAGGTATAATTCATATATTCTGAAATTAACAAATGAAGAGTCGTCTTAATACAAATCTCACTTGAAAATCAAATATCTTACGCATTATTTTAAGTCAAAAAAGGGTATAATAACAGGACACAACACCTTGAACAGACACCTCTATAACTTAGGTATCACAGACAGCCTCATGTGCAGAGCGTGCATGGAGGCAGAAGAAACGACTAAACATATACTACTGGACTGCAAGGAGGTAGAAGTATACAGAATAAAGCACCTAGGTTCTCCAAACACACTACGGGACGCAGTCAGCAACACCAAGGCACTCACCAACTTTTTAGACGAGCTGGGGTGGTTAGAGTAGCGCCACACCGCCGTTTCACGCAAAATAGGCACAATGGATGTCGACTTGCGGAAAACGCCCAGTATAACTAACTAACTAACTAAAGTATAACTAACTTATGTATGCCGATGACGTCATGGCGGTTGTCAGCACGCCAGTTGAGCGGGAGTTGGAAGGAGCGCTCAATAGTGTGATGGGGCAACTACACATTTGGTTCCGGTCGAACGGTCTAGCTTTGAACAAAGAAAAAACTAGTTTTATGAGGTTCAAACTAAACGGCCATCCGAGTTCATCCCTGAGAGTGTGTGCAGGTGATGCCCCTATACAGCATGTAACCTGCACACGTCTCCTTGGATTCAACCTGGACAGTGCACTGACGTGGGAGACACACATCGATGAGGTATGCGGGAAGCTCGGACGTGCGTGCTTTGCACTTCGGCGCCTGGCGCGCACCGCCGGGAGACCCGCAGTGAGAGAGTGCTATTTCGCGACAGTGCACTCAATCTTAACATATGGCACGGAGTTGTGGGCCCGTGCTTCGGACTGGACTCGTGCATTCTCAATGCAGAAGCGAGCCGTTCGCGCGATGGTCGGAAAGCCGGTAGACGCCTCCGCGAGGGATATTTTCAGAGAGCTGAAGATACTGCCCCTACCGTGCTTATGTATCTACAACGCAGCAGTGTTCACGCATGACCATATAGATACGTTCAAATGTAGAGGCGTGAACACCAGCTACCCACTGCGCAGCAATAAACATAAAAATAGACTGATCGCGGAGCCGCACAGACTCGCTAAGTCAGATCGTTCATTGTATTATCTAGGCCCATCGGTTTACAATCGCCTACCCGATGCAGTTAGAGACGCAGCCACTCCCGCCGGATTTAGAGGTAGATTGAAGAAATATCTGATGACAGAACTGTTCTACAGCTATGAAGAGTTCTTCGACCTACCGCTCACATTGTGAGATTTACATACACATTTGTAACTTAGAATATGTTACCTTATTAATTATTATACTTACCTTATATAAGAAAAATGAGATTATTCTAGGGTTAGGTATCCAATTTCTGTATGACATATAACAATTGTTACGAATAAATATTTGTATTTGTATTTGTATTTGTAAAGTCAAAGCACGCGAACTCCGAGTGACCAATATTGTATGGCATCTCTTTAGGTGCGGTGCGTTGACTTAGTAGGCGATGGAAGGTAGACACTGAATTATTTAGGTAGGTAATCGCCTTCCATTGCCTGCAGCATGGCATTACATATCTCACCAATCCTTATTTAATGAACAGAGGAGCTGTACGTCGGAGTGAAGGCCGTCGTCACCGGCTGGGGTACGCTGACTGAAGAGGGCAAGGTGTCCTGTACCCTACAGGAGGTCGAGGTACCCGTGCTGAGCAACGAAGCCTGCCGCAAGACCAAGTACACCGCGTCCATGATCACCGACAACATGCTGTGTGCTGGCTACCCCGCTACTGGGCAAAAGGACTCTTGCCAGGTAACTGCTGCATTTCGAGTCTATGTTAGATCTTCTGGGTTCTGTGCACCACACATGCGAACCGGCAACGAACGCCTACCACCTTACCTGTGCTTGGTCGGTAGTCTGTAGAGTATTAATGTAAGAAATACGAGTAAACCCATGTTTTACCACTTTAACCGACTCAGCCAGATAATCGGCAAATTAACCAGTTACATTTTAACTGAACATAATTAGGTAGGGGTAGGTATCTATCAAAATAATAACGCAGTTAATAAATAACAAAGCGATTTTCTTCAACTTATTATTAAGTAATTTCAAATCTATTAGTAGGCCGGTCAAATTATATCACAACATGCAAATCCAGTTTCCTAAAGTAAATAGAAAGTTTTAGGTATTAAAATGACTTTCGCCCATTTTTCAGGGTGACAGCGGCGGTCCACTTATCACGGAGAAGACGACCGCTGCTCAAGAGAAACGCTACGAGCTGATTGGTAAGGATGTTGATACTTACATACGAGTATTCCTGTTTCTTTTTTCATATTCATATTCATATATTTTATTGGTAAAAGTATAAGTAACATTTTACAAGTCAATTTGTTACAATTTGTTAAATTTGTTAGCTACAATAATTATATAATATTTGTTATTTTCTTAAAAAACTCTTTTCTTTACTATATGATAGTAGGAAAGAGAAGAAATAAAAAGTGATACAAACAATATGTCGTATCTAAATAGAAATATCACAATAATTTGTAATCTAAAGACTGCAATGAACCACCGATGTAAATTTTGAGACGTGCTTAAAGGCATAACATGAATAAGAATGTAAGTAATATGCGAGTAATTTTGTGAGCTGTCTTGCCGTCACACCAAAGTAACATCAAGTAACATGGCAAAAATACGGATGCTTAACGGAAGCTTATAGTTATAGCACGATGTTAGTGATCCGACGCCGTATCACTTATGGGCGCATTTATCAAGAGAATGACTAATGTTTATCTTGTCTCTATGATGGGAGTAATGCCAGAAAGGTGAGAATGTTTTATTTACAGCGATGATATAAATAAATAAATGCCATCAAATATCCCATAGTCGTGTAGGGCGGCAATTCACAAAACATACTTTGCTACAGGCGGAGTAGTACCTATCTAAAGTCTGCTGGTATATTTTTGCTCGTCGTTTTTCAATCGCATTTCAATATGAGTCACGGGCCGATCGAAATTTGCATTGAGATGCTAGGGTGTGAAACAGTCGGACCGAATGGAAGCCCTCGATCCTTGTTCAAATTCTGCCCCTGACTCTTTTTCTCTAAAAAAATTTGCCCCTTGAATAATAAAAAAATAACCTTGAATAAAGAACCGGTTGCTATAACCTTGATTACCTTTCGTCGGCAGCTAGACATAGTCTTCCTCCTTTGGAAAATAGAAGAGCATATCTCGATGTTTATTTCTATTTAAAGTTATTAGGAATCATATAGACTCTAATATGTATTACTTATTAGAAAACATTCCCTTCAAAATTTCTCGTTTCCACTCACGTTCTAAGCCTACCTTTGCTATCCCATTATGTGGCACAAATTATGCAAACATTAAATACAGTTGCTCAAAAAGTGCTACTTTACGTATGTAGGTGTTTAGCGTGCGGAAAGTTGGTTTTCGCGAACTAGTGCTTTTCACTTTTCCACGTATATCGAACGACGTTTTTTAATACAGTTGCGAAAAAATAAGAAAAACAACAAGTAAGGAATTCATAACTTTTATATTATTAATTCTGTAACATCAAAAATAATGAAGTTGTTCAAAAATTTTTTTAATACATTTTTTCCTTACTCGTTGTATTTTTAATTTTTTTGCAACTGTAATAAAAATACACGTGCGTAAATGTCATTCTTCATGCGTCCCGAGTCTTCGTGACGTAGGTAATGACATACTTTCCGCACCAGCATCGAAATGTCCTATTTTTTAGGCGCTCTTGTATGACGAATCGCTTAACGAAATTGATGTTTTCGCTCATAGTTTGTCCGTTTTTAAGAATAAAGTTCGACAAATTTTGTTTTCAAGACCATAAGAAATAAGAACACAATATTGTTTCTAGGAATCTCTTTTGTATGTTTTTTTACCCTGTTTGCGTGTTATATTGGTTATCATAATTGTATAATTTACCTACTTTAACTTGTAATTATTACGTAGTAATTAATAATAATATTATATGAAACTTTAGGCCTAATTCCTGTCCATATTTGCTAGCATTATTTTCAACCGACGAAAAAAACGGAGGAGGTTCTCAAGTCGACGCGTATATATATATATATATATTTTTTATGTATGACCACGCATAACTTTTTACAGAGTAGTTCGATTTTGATAATTATTTTTTTAATGGAAAGGGTATACCCCGAAGTTGGTCCCATATAAATTTGGAAAAAAAAACCAACCTTAAGGGTAGGAAAATAGGGGATGATTGATTTTTCGTCGGTTAAAACTTTGTTTTTAAAGTAAATTATGTACATCGCTGTTTGTTATCTAAAAAAACAAAAAAAAAACAAAAAAATTACCTACTTAGAGAGAATCCTTATTGTTCTTCAGGTGTGGTGTCATGGGGCAACGGCTGCGCGCGCGTCGGGTACCCGGGCGTATACACGCGCGTCACTAACTACATCGACTGGATCCGCGCAAACACGCAGGACGCGTGCTATTGCTCCGACTAGCCATACAAAGTACACGAAAGGCAGGAGCGCGGATGTAGAAATGCGGGTGTTTTCCGCCCGAGAACACCTTACCTTATACTTGAGATTATTTGAGTTCGCATGAAAGTAGTCCATAAGTAGTTTAAAAGCAACTCAACCGTCCAAGATAGAAGATTCCAATTTTAATAATAGTTCTATCAAAAGTGGACCACATTAAATAATCTCAAACATACGTCGCCCGCGCTCCTGCTAAGTCGCGGACCTTTGAACATGGACCACTTTTTATCTTATTGTCATTTCGACAAGATACAAAATGCCATGTTTCAATTACCGTACCAGCGGGGTTAGCATAGCTGTATGCGCGACTCCTTGTTATGCAAGAAACTTCTTCCTTCATGTACTTACAACTGGTAGGTACTACAAGATCGATATTTATCGAGTTTCAATGATAAGCACGTGACGTCAAGGCCGGTATTTATCAAAGATATTTGTATATACGAGTATAGTAGGTGTATCTAATCCCGGGAATTTTATTAATAACGTAAAATGAGTAACCCCTGCATAACAAATCCGCCGCCAAGTTTAGGCCAAAATGTATCTGAATTTCCGATCCCTATAGTCATCAAATGTGGTTTGAATTGAACGCCTAATGTCGAAATTTCAGATTCAAACCGCGTTCGAAACCAAAGTTACTCAAATAAGTACCTTACAGTTGTGCTAGACCTCCGCTCCGGTCCGTGGTTCATTATCATCATCTAGGTAGGTATATCTTAACTTTATCTGCGATAGCAAGGCCTGTAAGCGGAACTAAGCATTTTTACAAAATGCTCCTTAGAGCACTTTTGCCAGGTAGCGATTTTATTTACAAGACTTACAATTGACTGGGATAAATTAATGTGAGGTTTAGTAATAAGTAGGTTTCTAATATTTATCTACCTAGTACATCTAGTAATCCTAAGGAATAGAATTAGAAATAAAAACAATACAATTTTAAACAATTTCAAAACAAAACAATTTTAAATTATTTCAATCAGATCCATAAGAAAAATTGTACATCAAGGAATTTAAGAAAAATATTTACCTATTTATATCGTTTTTGTGATGATAACACAGGGTGGTAAATACATACATAGCCATAATTATATAATTATAAGTGATAAGTCTGAAAAAGTTAGTAAGTACGTACACTACTACATACATCTCTGACAAATAAAAATATTTTATTATTAATTAAATTTTAATTCTTACAACCGGTGTTTCATTAATTTACCCTACCACAGTAGCCTAAGTATATACCTGGTAACCTGGGAGTTCAAATTATCATATACATACCTACTCTATATATACATGCATTCCCTTTAAGACCACGTTACCCGAAATCGACCTATTTTACATTCAATAATAAACAATGAAATACTGAATTTTTTGATGGGATATTGAGATAAGTTATAGTTTAATAACCGCCCTTGATACTTTTACGAACAAAAACACAATATTTTAAACTTTGCTCGATCATATCATGCCACGAAAAATGGGAAATGCTGATCTTATTTCGAGTTGTACATAAAGTAGGCGCAAAATTAATTCAAGTGAACAATTACAAAATATAGGCAATGATGTAAAATAGATCTTTTTACGAACACTTTCTTTAAAAACGGCTTTATATTTATTTATACACAATTTATCTGGGAAACTGACCTAGGGCCGATTTTTGACTTTCTAGCGCTCGAAAATTAAATAAAAGTAAATACGATTGTAGTGTCAAAATTGCTGGCACTTACTTTCTACCGATAAAATTGAATACGAGTGGTCAATACCACCCGTTTTTCAATTACCTATCACTATTTCAAAACAGCATTTCATTATTTTTGTCAGCTTTCGAGTGACAGAGTCGAGCGCTCGAAAGTCAAAAATCGATCCCCTGCGCGTCTCATTTTCGTAGGCAGATGGCCATGTGGTCTCGAGCTGGAGGGACGTCTGTAGCGATTTTTGTCATTTTGACAACTGTATAATTCGCAAGTTTAATACCTTGAACCAGATAATAATATGTTGTTAGGGAAAAAATAAAGAATGTGATGTGGTTGGATAAGCACTGAAACTAGATTATATGGTATTTTTACAATACGCACTAATATAAAAGTTCAAAAAACACACCATTCGAACACGATTTTTCATATTTTTCTTCTTCGATCCCTTTATTAGTGTAAAAAGTTCGAATTCGTTTCTTTAGAACGTGGAAAATTTACATATTACACAGGCCACATTGTCTTATATGGCGTATAGGTGTATGTGTGTGTATTTATGATAGATTTATAGTAACATCTGACATCAATCTGACATACTTATTAGGTAGGTCTGACATTTGACATTTACACTGTTTCTATTGATTTTGCAAAGCTAATATTCTAAATAAATAATATAAAGTACAATGAGCACCGTATCATGTACCTACCTACGAAATATGAAGATTGTACCATTTATGATGTTGTAACCGTGGTCCTACCATAATGTTTACGCCATCCATTAAAACGCAGTGCTGCAGTGCTTACTTAGTTACAATATTTATAGGATCAAGCCGGGATCGTCTACAATTGAACGTTGCGCTGATCTCCCGGTAATACTTCTGCTGCTGTAGAAACTATCGATGACATAAAGACATTAATATTACAGCCGTCATGATGCTTCAAGATACTAAGCTAGCTACCAGCACAATTTAACTTCTTCATGTTTTTGAAACTGAAAGTCAAATGAATAAGAACCACCTACAGTATGGCATAAACATGTGTATAATTTGTTACCTATCATACCTGTCATTAGTCATTAACTTAAAAATAAAGCTATTTGCGAATTAGATTGGTCATTATATGATTTAATCTACTTACATAAAGATGATTAGATGTATTAAATGAAAATAAAACAACGTAATAACTTCGTATTATTTTCGTATATAATAAAACAAGGCATGTAATGGTTTCATTTTCTTTACTCTGAGGTTATGGAATTCTCAAGGACATTATAATTATACCATATGTTGGTTATACTATACTATAGGTAAGTACTTTGGGTGGACTATAATCTAATACGTATATGTATACTGTATCTATCTTATAACTTCGTATCACTGTTTGAATTTCCTCAGCTTCAGGGGATTGCAGACTTGTATTTGATTTTTAGGGTTTCGTAGTCAACAAGGAACGCTTATAGTTTCGCCATGTCCGTTTGTCCACCTGACCGTCTGTCAGTATGCGGTTTAGCTCAGTGACCCTTACTACTAGAAAGCTGTAATTTGGAATGGGTATAAAAATCAATCACGCCACCAAAACGGTAGCATAAAGTCTTGAAAAGTATATATTTAAGGTAGATACCTTATACGGAAAGTGGGAATGTATTTTTTTTCTCTCTAATCTCATGTGGGGCATCTTTGGATAGCTTGTTCAAATATATTATGGGTTTCTGAAAACCACTTTCCAATCAGCCGTTTGCGTGATATTGGGCTTTTTAAAGCCCTAATTTTGTTCTACAGTCAATGTAGATAGCATGTGACTAGATTCATAAAATACCATGGGTCAGTTTTATTTATGCCCACACGCGGTGATGATGATGATGTGATGTAGCAATTATTTTATAAGACCGCGGATAGTCGGGTTGTAAAAGACACACACTTCTTCAAGGTTTATTCGAAACTATGTCCTTAGAATACTATGTCCTATTGTTTATTTTAAAGTCATAAGTGGAACTTTTGTTCGCGGCATGCGAATCTCCTCGCTACGTAATTTTTTGAAATCACTTTCATTATTCATGGATTCTCTTAGAACGTATACTGGAAGTACGATATTTTTTGTAGAAGTTGGTAAAATCATAGCAAATTGTAATTTATGTTCTTCTGATTATTTTCATGCGATTTTGCACCTTAGTGAAAGCCGCATAGAGTTGTCAATCTAACGTGGGTAGGTACTAGGTAGCATTGACTTTTCAATTGTATGTCACCAACCGAAATATATCTAATAGACCGTCAGCCCACTCCCAATACGCCTACGTCTCATGTCAACACGATAAAATGCCAGGCACCTTTGACACCATGTGCCAAGTAGGTACTTCCAGCCATTTCAGGACTGACAGACTAAGTTTTACTCTCTCTACGATTAAAGTGCTAAATGATGCCACTTGTCTCGTACTGTTGTCACATGACGTAAATATAATTTTGACCGAAAGTGAAGGATATTTCAAACTTTCGGCCAATTTTAGCTGCGATAATCTTCTGATTCTGGCTCAGCACAACTTTCTTGACCTGTTGCGATGCATTTGATGGTGTTGTCATGAGACATAGGCGTATTTGGAGTGGGTTTACGGTCTATAAGAAGCATACTTAGAATAAAATACGAAAATATAAATAAGTCACTGTCATTTTCCAGCAAGATGTTTTGACAGTTTTGACAATTTTAGTTTCTCTGAGGAGGTTGGTGACTGGTTCAAATTCTTTATGTCACTAAAAATAAATTAAATCTTAGGTCAGTTACCTGTCACAGTAAAGTGAGATAGTGTGCGTGAAATGTAGTGGTGTGCGTTACTGGGGAGAATTACGACAAAATTACGATAACGTTACGCCGCCAGCGGATTTTTTGTGTCGCGTATGTAGTTTCAAGTCGAATTAGAAACCCTTAAGCTGTGAAAATATCAAACATACCTATTGTATAGAAGAATAAATATACTATTATACAATTGATGAGTTTTTGAATGACCAATCACTAGATAAAGTTCGTACTAATCACAATTTTAATTCACAATTTGAAGGTAGGTATGTGATAATATCGCTATTATCCATTATCATTATTATATTTTTATCTCATTTCAATCTTCTATAACATGACATAGACAATTAATTAAATTTTAAATTTTAATATTATTATGATATACTTCTATTTTTCAATACTGTGTTCTTTCTATAAATAAAACTAACTTATGTTGTTAGCATGTTAGTACGTAAGAACATTGCAATTCCCTAACAAGGTATCATAGTACTTACTGTATAACCTATCTTAAGATCTACTGTATGGACAATGAAAATGATCGCAATAAATGAATATGAATCAATGAATGAATAAATCCGAAAAGCGTTATGTTGTTTGTAAGTGGGAAGAATCTTTGAGACTCGATTGCTATGATGGACGAACTATTTATATGTAGCCTACGGAACCATCGGTGCGCAACTCCGACTTTATTTATATTTTACACTTAGGTCATTCATCATTATCTAGGCAAACTGCGATGAATCGATCAGATCAGACATACTACAAAGGATTTTGGCAATGGCTAACCAGAACCGAATGAATTCGAAGCCCTACCATTGAACTCCATCATCCATAAGTATAGAGTGATATGATAGAATGAAAGCAGGTTTAGGTGACTTTTTCGGATTATTATTTTACGGCACTAACAGGAAAGGGCTCGGCCACATGTCCACGGCACAGCGGCGTCGACGCCGTAAAACGGCGCGGCGCACGCCGTAAAAAAAAACCCACGTTGCGGCGCCGCGCCGTAGAAATCCACGGCGCGGCGTCGTGTATTTTCCCGGCGCGGCGCGCGCCGTAGATATCCAGTCCATGACGTTGTGTAAAGTCGCGATGCAACGCGGCGCCGTAGAAGAAACTCACGGCGCGACGTCGCAAGAATCCACGGCGCGGCGTCGTGGATTCTCACGACGCCGCGCCGTTCTACGGTTCCGCAACGTGGATTTTTACGGCGTGCACCGCGCCGTTTCACGGCGACGACGCCGTGCCGTGGACATGTGGCCGAGCCGAAAGGAAAACGGCTTAAAGTATTGGTTCAGAATTTATTAAACCTGTCTTCATTATGCCATACTGCATTTTATCTTTTTGGGAAATTAAGGAATGATTCGTAATACTCTTGTTTAAAGTGTTTCTTCTCTCGGTGAATTTGGCATTGACATGTTATTGATTGAATAATACCTTAACTACCTACTGCAAGTAGATAATTAGGTACACCTACTAAAAATAATCTTTACAAACATGACCAGGGCGAGGAGCAACTACAATCACGTAAAACAAGACAAACAATTTTTGAGAAAAAATAATCAATCAGTATTGCATGCACACAGTGCTGACCGTCTGTTAGATATAGGGTAGTTAGTTACATTGCGGATTGGTCGAGCGGGCATTTTACCTTTTTCCAGGGCCGATGTTATTCCACTAGGCTGATTCCGCAGCTGTTATATACGAAATCTATGTCCTTTAATTTAGATCTCTCTAAATTGTTGATTATTTTTCCGAAGGAACTGTCAAAATATCACTGATCGTTTAGAAGCGAGGTACGAATTTAAATTTGAAATCAGCCTAATAAAAAAAATATTGACGTAGTAGTGTAAATTTCATACAAAAATGTCTTTTTTAAGACCGACAGTAATCGTATCCAATTTGCACGGTTTTATACCCCATATAAATGTCATGTTAAAAATAAGTTAAATACGAAATCTATGTCCTTTAATTAAGAAAAAAACATGTACTGAGGCACTTATTTTTTTGAATTTTGGTTAGTTTTATTTTAATCGGATATTTCGCCTTTCCCGAAATTGTAAAATTGGAACAACTATTTGTTCTCAGCACTAAAATAAATGCTCATACCGGATACCGGTATTTGAACCCAGCAGGACCACCAACTCCGTAGGCAGGGTAGTGACCCTGCACGGTGGTGCCAACCTACCAACTAAGCTAATATAAATGGTCGTCTATCTATAGGTATATGAATATACTTGTGTCCACTGGTTGAGTGACACATTAGTCCAGGTAATTAGTCAAGGGCCTCTTGAGAGCCCGACTTTGAAAATACTGTTAAAAAAATGCTACTACAGTCTCGTAACTTTGTAAAGAAACCCCATGCCATTGGCTCACGCAGTTGACGTCATTTCAAGCAGCCAATAGCGTAGCAGTGAAGACAATTTTAGAACGAATTCGGTGAATGGTGGGGACTACGAAAAATTGTATCTGTGGCGGGCGGGGCGGCGAGAAGAGTTGAATGATCCGCGAGGTCATTGCCAAATAAACATGCCGTACAGCCTCCCGCGGAACTAAAATGACGCTCGCTCATTAACACAATTCTAATCCTGATTCAGTTACACTCAAGACATGAATGCTTTTACAATATTACAATAACAATTTCATCATAGGTCTACGTAAGTAATATTATGCCTAAATTGAAGAATAAATAACTTTGACTTTGAATGTCAAAGTGGTTCATGTTTCAATTTCCCACACCAAAGCTATCCAATTAATAATTCATGTCAGTACTCGAATCCGAATAAATGACATTTGATAGTACCTAGGTATGAAAATAGCAACTTGCTACTTTGATACCTAGCTTTGCTGCCTTATACCTACGTATTTATTTGTGTTAAATATGAACACTTTAAATGTTACTTCAGTCATCAAATTAAAAATACACTTGATCCTATTATATTTGCCAAAAAAAAACAAAAAAAGGTAACAAAAAAACCGGCCAAGTGCGAGTCGGACTCGCGCACGAAGGGTTCCGTACCGTTATCTATAAAAACGGCAAACATATCAGTTTTTTAATAATTGTTGTTATACCGGCAACAGAAATACATCATCTGTGAAAATTTCAACTGTCTAACTATCACGGTTCATGAGATACAGCCTGGTGACAGACGGACAGACAGACAGACGGACAGCGGAGTCTCAGTAATAGGGTCCAGTTTTACTCTTTGAGTACGGAACCCTAAAAAACATATCAAAAAAAAAAAAATATTTATTTCATTCTGTTCTTTAGTATTTGCTAAAGTTATTTTTTTTTTAATAATTTTTGTTATACCGGCAACAGAAATACATCATCTGTGAAAATTTCAACTGTCTAACTATCACGGTTCATGAGATACAGACTCCTGTCTGCCTGGTGACAGACGGACAGACAGACAGACAGACAGACGGACAGCGGAGTCTTAGTAATAGGGTCCCGTTTTACTCTTTGAGTACGGAACCCTAAAAATGGACTAATTAGTTACCTATGTATTTGCATTTTTTCAAGAACGCTTTTATGTGATCCGTAATTTTCTAATTTGCCAAGTTTAAGGCCAATGTGAACTTATAACATACCTACAACGAAAAATACCTGCCTTTCTCCGATCAAATAAAAAGCAACATTTTAGGCCCCATTAGTGTCCATACATGTGAGATCAAAGAACGACTTAGTACACTTTTAAGCCCGACCACATGATCGCGTGGTACATAAACAATTATTAATAAAAATATTTAAACGGAAGGAAAATGTGGTGTCGGGTTACAGTATTCTTTCTAGTTATATGTCTGAGCAGTAGTCTACCTCAGCAGGTATGTGAATTTTATTTTGTTAGAACCGATAGTAGTACAGTTGGATAATCATTCATTAGGTACTGAATTTCATGTTTTAAACTGTAAACATATTAAGATAGAATAATGTTGACAATACATTATGTCACCAAGTTATTAATATACTTATCCCTAAAGCTATTAGTAAAAGAGGTTGTCCATAGTTACAGTATTTTTCACGTATTTTACTGTATTAACGAATTACTGATTAAATATTTATCGATTACACATTTTTGCGAAACAAAAATTGATTGAAAGTGATTAAGTTTTTCCGTATTTAAGTATATAGGTATAATTCTCTTACAGGAATCACATATGGTATCTGAATCAGACACAACAGAATCACAGTTCGATTCGGAAGCACTGTCAGTTTCGGAAGAAGCGTATGTGAACACACGGAACCTGCCGGAGCAACGTTACCTGGCACCATGCAGTCATTGCAGTAAGTAACATGCCATAGAACTTGGAATACTTATTTGTTATGCAAGGCTGCAAAGTTGTTGTTTGGCGCAAGTGCTTGTATTGAAAGCAGAGCTAGCGAAGGATTGTTAGATTGAACCATTAGCGAAGCGAATGGTTCAAAAGTACAATCCTGAGCATAGCGAGGCTTTTAATTCAATTCAATTCAAATAATTTATTTCGGAACATTGTCCATAGTTGTTAGTAAAAGCAAAAACATATGAAAAACTTAATTTTTAAGGCACGAGACGCCAAACAACCTTGCTGCCGAGCGGATCACACAACTTTTCAGCTCACCACCGCGAGGAAAATTGTAAATGTAATGAAAGTAATTTGGACCTTATAGGTACTCATTTTCAATAAACGTTTGTTTACATCTCATCAAAATCAAAGCATTTTATAATTATTAAATGTAACACAAACGTTTTCGCATCTTGAAATAGACTCCACGCTTACATTAAAAAGTCAAAGTATTTTTGGGTAGGTAGGTACTCGCGGGTAAACTAAGGCTCAAATACGCAAAATTCATTTTATGTATATCTTCTGCGCTAAAATCTATAAATAACTTACATTATTTTGATATTACTGTGGCTTTAGAACAAAACAAAACAATGAAATGTAGGTAGGTACACGAGTTTTTTCTTAAATTAACTTTTTAAACGGTGCGTTCCAAATTTGCACGAAGCGTAAAATTTTGAAATGTAAAACTACATTTTAAAAATAGTTATTTGTATTGTATTTTTATAAGTCAGTCTAATTATTAATATTTCATATGTACTTAATTAAGAAAGACTAAGCATTATTAAATTATTTTATGAAAATAATATTAATGAATTATTAGCATTACACCATAAGTTTTTGAACGCAGGATAATGAGCTCTCATTCCTATAGAAAAAAGTTGGATCTTGCAATAGAGCGTCACGTTCGAAATTCAAAAACTCTTTCCACGCTAGCGGATATAATGGACCTTTGCACGCAAATTTTGAGCGACGAAGTAAGACTTTTCGAGCCGGTGAGGTGAAAAGGAAATTACCTCGAGCTTTGCCCTAACCGATTCTCGTAAAATGTTGTGAGCAGGTTCGATAAAATAATTGAGATGAAAGTGTTGTGCTAATTCAGTCCTTGGAAAAAAAAGATAGTTTTTAGGTGTAAAAATTTAGTTTATCGAATTACATAACTAGGTACCTATACATAGCTTTTGGGCGTAGTCTGACCTGATGGCTTAACGACGATGCCAAAGATGTAGCTCTCTGGTTAGTAAAAGCCAGTTGATTGGGGTATTTGGTTAGATGATTGCAATGCAATTAAAGAGCCAATACACTTTTGAGCATTATTAGCGGGTCTTTTTATACGGGTTAAAGTACCTACAAGTCGACCTGAGTATACGTTTTGAATCCCAAGGAAAGCGGTTAGTTAGGTACATGAAGTTTTTTTGAAGTCCTTAATACTAATGTAGGAATTGCGTTACAAAAATCCACTTTATCTATCATAATTCATAACCTAGTAAACTCCATTATATTTTTAAGATTTTGAAGTTATGGTTCAGTGTTCTGAAGAAATGTCATAAATTATGTTACGGACAGTCGACGTCACCGTGCACCTTATTGCTTTGTAATAAGGCATACAATTTAAAGATATCGTTGACATCCACTGTACATATATTTATAAGTACTATTTAAATTTACAAATCAAGAATTTGAGTTAAAATGTATTGACTTACCTACTAAATTTATTAAGTATTACTATTATTTATTACATGGGTCAGGCCGTATATTTTTTAAACGTAGTAACAAAGCGTAACATAGATACTTCTATGTTACGGTAACGTAGAAGTATACTAAATTGCACGATTTGTATATAATGGGCAAAAACGCGACGCGAAGAGTCAAATGTGCGACTTTTTTTTAATTTTTTTTTTGTTTTTCCTGTTAATATAAAAAAAAATGTCCCCAATTTTCTATACATTTTTTGAAACAGAATGTATGAAAAAAACATCACATTGTTGAATAAAAATTGGAGACATTTTTTTTTATCGGGATTAAGAGTGCTAATGATTCTGAACAGTAAATCCAAGAAAATGTTAATTCTGAGGAAAAATCCTATTAACTAAAATTCTGTACTATAAGAGCTTAACATTATTTACAGGTGGCATGTGGTAACGTAAAAAGCTGTAACACAGAAGTGAAAATACAGGGACAACATTCTAAATTGCGATAAATTCATGAAATCAGCTTATTTTTAAAGATCAAGATAACGATTTACCTAGTTGCTTAACTTTTAGTTATTTAAGTATGTTGGTTCTGGTGAATTTGACTTTCAATAGAAAAAAAATAATTTTTTTTAGTTCTTTACGAGTGTTTGGATGCATTAAAAGACAGCGAGTTTTTTGCTAAATTTAGAGGACTGGACGAATTGAACTGACTCTAGTAAAAAAAAATTAAAACTGTTTATTTCAGTAATTTAATTGGTACAAAAATATTTCTACTAATTACTTAGTACAATCTCAATTTTTTAAGATTATTTGTTAAGCTTAGCTAATATCTAATTTCTAAGTTTAATCTATATAAATGTTCGCATAACAAATAACAATATTTATTTATTTATTTTCTATTATTTTACTTATTAGTCTTATTACACACGATCTTCTTCAGGGTACATTTGATCTTCTGTGGTTTATTCTCTACTAGCTGTTGCCCGCGACTTCGTCCGCGTAGAACTTTTTATCGTCTTAGAAAATTATTTCTCTCAATACAAAATTTGAACCCTCTTTTAGGGGATAATTAAAAAAAAAGTTGATGTTCATTTTCTAGTTTGTGAACAAACAGTCTAAAACCAAAGTTAAAAATCTCATACTTTAAAAATGCCTTGAAATACTCAAACTTTGAACCAATTTTAACACTCTTAGGGGATGAATTTGGAAAAACTCTGAAATCAGTTTTGTAGTCTTTTAACGTACAGAATAAGACCGAAGTTAAAAATCTCTTACTCACACTTTAAAATTTTATTGCTCGCCATTTAAAATTTGAACCCCCTTTTAAACCCCCTTAGAGGTTGAATTTTTCTAATCGCTGAAAGAACTTTTTTCGTAAACTTTTAAGTCTCTAGCTCAAAAGTGTTGCCCATACAAAGCTTTCTTTACCCCCTTAGGGGTGGAATTTTCTAAAACTCTGAAAATACTTTATTATTAATTTTAATAAGTAACATTTTGAATAGTTTTAAGTCTAGTAAAAAAAAAAGTTTTTCCCACACAACACTGGCTACCCTTCTTAAGGATCTTAAGGATCCCCTTAGGGATGGAGTTTTCTAAAACGCTGAAAGTTCTTTTTTAGTATTCTAATAAGTAATCTTTTTGCAAAGTTTTAAGTCTAACTCAAAAAAAAGTGTTGCCCATGCAAAGCTTGCTCTCCTTTTTAACCCTATTAGGGGTGGATTTTTCTAAAACGATTTGTGTTCTTTTTTTGTATTTTAATAAGTAATCTTTCTACAAAGTTTCAAGTCTCAAACTCAAAAACATAAACTTTCCCTGATAAAAACTTTGCACCCCTTTTTATCCCCCTTAGGGATAGATTTTTTCAAAACGCTGAGTCTTTTTTTTTGTATTTTTATAAGTAATCTTTCTACAAAGTTTTAAGTGTCTAGCTCAGAAAAAGTGTTCCCCATACAAACCTTGCACCCTTTTTTAACCCCCTTAGGGAATGATTTTTGTAAAACGCCGAATGTAGTATTTTTCATGTTCTAATAAGTAATTTTTCGTCAAAATTTTAAGTCTCTATTAAAAAAAAATATGTTTTTCCCATACAAACTTTGCACCCTATTTTACCCCCTTAGGGGTGAAATTTTCCAAAACGCTGAAAGTACTTTATTTGTATTTAAATAATCTTTCTACAAAGTTTTAGGACTCTAGCTAAAAAAAATAGTTTCCCACATACAAACTTTGCACCCCTATTTTAGCCCCCTATTTTTAGGGGTAGAATTTTCTAAAACGCTGAAAGTACTTAATTTGTATTCTGATGACTAATCTTTCTACAAAGTTTTAAGTCTCTATTTAAAAAAAATATTGTTTCCCCCATACAAAATTTGCACCCCTATTTTACCCCCTTAGGGGTAGATTTTTTTAAAACACTGAATCTAGGTACTTTATTTGTATTCTAATTAATAATTTCTCTACAAAGTTTTAAGTCTCTATTTAAAAAAAAAGTAGTTTTTCCCATACAAACTTTGCACTCTATTTTACCCCTTTAGGGGTAGAATTTTCTAAAACCCTGAAAGTTCTTTACTTGTATTCTAATGACTGATCTTTCTACAAAGTTTTAAGTCTCTATTTAAAAAAAAATGTTTACCCCATACAAACCTTGCATTCCTATTTTACCCCCGTAGGGGTGGAATTTTCCAAAACGCTGAAAGTGTTTCATTTGTATTCTAATAACTAATTTTTCTACAAAGTTTAAGTCTATAGCTCAAAAAAAAAAAGGTTCTCCCATACAAACTTTGCACCCCCATTTTACCCCCTTAGGGGTAGAATTTTCAAAAATCCCTTTTTATCCCTAGCCCACGTTATAAAAGCAACATACTGTGCAAAAATCAACTCTCTAAGATTAGTAGTTTCGGCTGTGCGTTGATGAGTGAGTGAGTGAGTGATTGAGTGAATAAGTCAGTCAGGACATAGGCATTTATTATGTATAAATAGATAGAAGATAATGAAACTCCCATTCAAATATCTCAAAAAATTATGAAGCTACATCCGTTTTATTGTCGCTTGTTAGAGTGAGAAAACGATGAGGGACTGTGACGTCAATATACTCGAGCGTCATAGTAAAAAACAATCGTTTCATATGAAGGTGCGTTTTGCGGAAAAGGGACAGAACATACCCCCTCTTAAAACTTTGGACTCTTATAACTTAATCATTACCTATATAACCTCTTGCTTTGTTTTTTTCTCCATTTGACTATATTTATTTTAAATTCTTTTTCGAGAAAATACATTATGATTATTTACCATATTTTCGATTCCTGAGCTAAAACCACGAACTTCGGAATTCGAAAATATTCGGGTATCTCTATCTCTATCGCACTAACCATACTCGAGTGACAGGGATGCAAATATATGAACATTGAGTATCGGTTTTCGTGGTAGCGCCGCAGGTACTTTGGCTGAATGCGCCGAGCGCGTGCCATTGTCATTCAAAAAAAACAAATTCGTGTTAATTATATTGTTCAAATTTGTTGATTTCATTTATTGAAATTACGACATAAAACGACATTTGCGCATATAAGTTCTCATATCAGAATCGAATATTTTTTTATGGTTTATATTTTAGCATTTGTCTCGTAAAGGTCTATCGTAGACGGGATTTAAATTATTAATAAGTGAAAGGCAAAGCAATTCCGCCATTTTGACGAAAATTTGACGGTTCTTATAGCTGACAGTTGGAGCAGCGTTTGATTTCAATAAAAATAAATGAAAAATTAAATGAAGTCGTATATTTCGGAAAATTAATTAACTGTCGCAGTCGGATAAAAACTATTCTAAGTTGCAGCTAGAATAATAATGTACCTATATAAAATGTTTCATATTTTTCCGTTCATGGGATGCTGAGAACATTCGAACCGCGCAAAGCTTAGTTTCAAACTGGCTGATTCTTTTTTTAATTTAGAGATTTATTATAAGTGGAGATAATAGCTATTACCTACCATCTATTATCTGTTATTAAACTATGTGGAGTACCTATTTTAACTTTGAGATAAAATTGTGAGACTTAGAAAGCTGCCATACATAATAATAAGAGTTATTTTATTACAAATTACGAGTTAGTATTTTTTTACACCCATTCAAATTATGGGTCATTTTTTGGTTTAACAAAAAGTGGTAAAATTTACGGCTTTATTATCTATGGCCACCATATCTGCGGTGCGGCGCCGCAATCCAGACATGTGGCCGGGCCCTTACCCGCATAACTTTGCTTGGTAGACCAAATGTCAGACCAAATCTTGGTAAGTAAAGCCTCACACAGACTGGCGGCTCGGCCTGTGGTGGCGGTCAATTTGATAGTAAACTTGACAATTATTGTTGTCCGCCAACACAGGCCGCGTCAGTCTGTGAGAGGCTTAACTCAGTCCATTGTTTGACATTACTGGGCGACATAACGTAACTTTATAATTTATAAAACTGGGGGTTGTACGATTTGAAAAACGGTACTTAGTACACTAAATAGAATATTGAAATGCCAAGTCAGTTAATTTTTTTTTTAAATATTAATCGAATCTTATCGATGTTACGTTTAAGTGTACATACATACATACCATCACGCCTTTATCCCTAAAAGGGGTAGGCAGAGCACATGAAACTTGTGTTCCAGTGTCACTTTTAGCATAAATGTGGGTATAAATGATCGACAAAATGTGCAACGTTTAAGTGTAGCATATTTAAATTACACATTGGAAGTGATAAAATGAAGTAGGTAATAGTAAAAATTATGCAATAAAATCCTATCTAATGGTAATTTGGAATTCCATGGCTTCTTGCATTTCCATTAATTTAAACTATAAAAAAGCTGCAGGTCACTCCGTCTGTGAGAATATTGAAGTGTATTTCCCGGTTTTCGATAATTCCACACATTGGTCGCGGTTGCGGCGCGAACGCGAGTCGAGCGCGGGCCCGCGCAAGTTGTAAAGCATAGAAACTACACTACAAACTTCAAACTGTTCAACTCAAACACACATGGAATGCGGTCCTAATGAGTCCGCGACCCCCTTCAAGAAGCTTCGCGACCCCCCGGGGGTCGTGGCCCACAGGTTGAAAAACACTGTAAAGCATTGAAACTACACTTAAAAAAAAAAAAAAAAAAAAAAAAAAACTGTTTATTTCAGACCTAAATACGATCCATAAAGAGTTAGTAAGAGTTTGTTAGTTAGTAAGTACAAAAATATAAAATACCAATAAGTAAATTATAACTATGTTAGTACGTTATTTAACAAAATTTATTATTTATTCGTCCTTCCCAATAACCACCTGCGACCAGTACATGGAAAGCGGACAGTGAAGACGCTCTGCCAGCTCCTTTAGAAGGCTGTTGTTGCTGCCTCGCACTCGCCTTAGAAGTGAGGCTATTCATTTTCGCCTTATGGCAAAAAAGTCGTCAGTATGCGCCTCCGCAAACATACCCGACGCACTACAGTGCTTTGGCAGCCTCAACAGCATTCGCAAGGTGTTGTTGTACTGGACGCGTATTGTGTTATAGGCCCTTTGTGTATAACTCACCCACAGACTGCACGTGTAAAACGTTTGACAATACGCTTTAAATAGTGTCAGCTTTACTTGCGTGTGACACCGTGCAAATCTGCGGGCAAGCATATTGCCCCTTATTGCCATGGCCCTCCTTTCCCTTTCCATATCCAAATCATCATTAAATTTATTATCGTTGAAATGTCCCAGATACTTGAACTTATCTACTACATTGAGGGGCACACCACCCAGCACGATCCTATAGGTACAGCGGATGGGTTATACTTTCCAGCTTTAATAAAAACACACATCGGACGCGGTAGTAATGCGGGCCCAGGTTACTACCCAGTACCCGCGCTATTCCCTCCGTAATCCCTTGAATTGCAAACGAACAAATAAATAAACCAATACCTATTGTTCGTTGTATACAATCAAAATTCTTTCAACAAAATATTTGGAAATAAACAGAACGAATTTGTGGCTTCCCGACCGAGTTTACATTCGGTACATGAATGTAAAGTTTCCACTTCCCTTCCCTTCTTCACACTTAACTTTAAACCTCAGAAATTGGGTCTTCGCCCTGTATCAGCCACGCTGTTCCACTGGCAGCCTTCTCGAACACTTCTACCGCACCCTGTGCCACCCTTGACGCGTCCTGCCACGGCAATTCCTGAACCATTGCCACGAACTCCTTTTTATTCTCGTCTGTTTCCCAATTCTCGTAATCCGAGACAAGGCCCGTTCTTGTAACTCCTGGACAGAGGGCAACTAATCTCACGCCTGTTTTCTTGTAATTGAGCTCGTGCCCTTTACTCTTCGTGAAAGCACTAACAGCGTGTTTAGATGCTTTATAGGTAGGTAAATACGGATCCATCATAAATCCGTATATAGACGATAAGTTGATGATGGTTCCACCTTTTCCGCCTCGGTCAGTCCTCATAATATCCAAGTATTTCAGTGACCATTCTATAACTGCTATTACGTTTATTTCGATGACTTTCCGTGGGTCCCTTTCGTTCAGGATACCAGCACTGTTCACCAAGACATCCACCGTTTCATAAGTATCTAGAATTATCTTCGTCACATTGTCGAGGTCTTTGGTGACGTTGCATTGGATGAAAGAAGCCTTGTCTCCGTGTTTAGCGTTTAAGGTTCTGGTTGCTTCGGCGCCCTGGTTGGCGCTGATGTCGAGGAGGATGATGCGACGGGCCCCGTGCTGCAGGAAGGCGTCGGCGATCGCGAGACCGATGCCGTTTGCACCGCCGGTGACAGCCACGGTAGTTCCTTGTATATTCATTACCGCGTCCTTATTGGTTGATGTGTAAACAAGTTCTGGCGGAGATCGTTTAGTGTATGTGTATAAATTGAAAAAAGATTGCCACAGGATAGCGAAGATAAGGTTATCGATTGATTAGCACTTTGAATGAAACATAAAACGAACGGAGTCACGTTGAATTATATTTTCAGAGTCTTGCAACTTATTGGCTCATGTTGTCATATTCCACAGACGACCACCACAGGAGACCACAGAGCTGGCAATTTCGTTACTATTATTAGCACTGCGATAATATGCCTCGGGGCGGGGGGGGGTATAGCAATGTAAAAGTTGCAGAACATTCTCGACAGGGTGGGAAAATTCTGAGAAATTTCTGGAAACTTTCACAAGAACAAGGCAAGTTTCCAGTTAGGAGGTTACAAAATAACCGAGAACGTTTCATATAGAAAGTTTTGCAATTTCGGAAATTTCTCGTCAGCGCATTGCTACTCGGCGGGACGTCTACTTTTAGTTTCGAGTTTGTTTAATAATTTAAGTTTTCTACTTAGTGCATTTTCAATGTTGATATTCACTATTGCTTCCTAACGCAAAACTTAAGTATGTGCACAAAAGCGGTTGACGACAGTATTGATCAGTTTTTCAAGTCTGTAGCCCTTATATTTCAGGTTGCGGCGAACGTAATGAAGAGCCGCGCATCGTTGGTGGGTCCATGGCCAGCGTGAACGCGTTCCCTTGGCTGGCGAGGCTGATCTACCACAACTCTTTCGGCTGCGGGGCCTCGCTCATCAACGACAAATACGTTGTGTCAGCGGCGCATTGCCTTAAAGGGTACATTTTTAATTTTTTTTTTAATTTTTTTTTCATTTCATTTATTCGTTTATAAAACGTAGTTTTACATGTAATTTTTTTAGATCTTAAATAAAATTATAACATTATTAATAATTTACTTTACATGCATTTAGCAGGAAATTGTGCGCCACAGATAAATTACACCCGTCAGGCGTGCCTGTCTCTGCTTTGATCTTTGTAACAACGGTTCCAGAAATGAAAATAAAATAAATAAATCGATATAAATATTTTGGGGGACAATCTACAAGCAAAAAACTTGTACTATGGGTACGAGGCGACGATATATTTACTTATATAGATAAATAAATACTAATATACAAAGAAAACATCCATGACTCAGGAACAAATGAATATTCACACAAATAAATGCCTTTATCGGGATTCGAACCCATGTCCTACGATATGGTGGTAATTTCACATAAAAAAAAACCTTAATTTTACACTCCTTTTGGCGGTTTTCTGGCTAACGCGACCGCTACAAAGCGTGGGTCGTCTGATATACCAGGCAACCAAGCATAGTGACAGTGTAAATGGCACCTTCTTATACAAAAAAAAACACAAAATAATTTATTTCATTAAACACATGAGGTATATATATGATCCAAGAGATGGAGTCTCCCTGTAAGCAAAAGATTGCCTGTGTTGGGGGAGCACTCTTCCTTAGGTTAGTTCTTAATTTATTATAACAGAGAGAGAGAACTTATTTGGCGTTCGGCGGTTAAGAGGTTAATTAAGCATGACATGTATTATTTTCGTTTCAGATTCATGTGGTTCATGTTCCGAGTAACGTTCGGCGAGCACGACCGTTGCGACAAGAGCCAGCGGCCCATCACGCGCTACGTTACCAAAGTGTTCGCCCACAACTTCTCCCTGTCCGACCTTAGCAACGATATCGCCCTGCTGAAGATCAGCTCGCCGGTCACCTACTCCCATGCTGTGCGGCCGGTGTGCTTGCCTAAGTATGAAGGTAATAATGATCACTTAGGAATTATCTAATCTAAGCGACCACGTTTCGGTGCCATACGTCATCACTGGCAACCTTCCCCTTCTTATGAAGCCCAATAGGCTTCTTAAGAATGCTCAAAGTCAACCCAAAGGGCAATGGCGAGGGCTATGCTGCGAGTTTCTCTGCGTGATCGCATCAGAAATGAGGCTATTCGCAGCAGAACCAACGCATCCGATATAGCCCTCGGAATCGCTAAACTTAAGTGGGAGTGGGCGGGGCACATTGCACGTAGAACCGATGGCCGTTGGGACGGAAAGTTTCTCGAGTGGCGACTGACCGGAAGGCGCAGCGTGGGTAGGTAGACTAGGTAGACCCCCATCGAGGTGGACTGGTGACCTGGTAAAGGTCGCGGGAGTCCGCTGGATGCGGGTGGCGCAGGACCGGTTAATGTGGCACGCTTTGGGAGACGCCTATGTCCATCAGAGGCCGTCTTTTGGCTGATGATATTTTCAGCTTAGAATATTATAAATTCCATTGAAGAGAAGGACGATTTTAAGTAGCTAGGCCTTTGGGCGGCTAGACGATAAGGATCATTCACTGTGTGCTTTCCTTAATGCCAACGGTAATTTTTATGACTAAAAATATTTCAAGCAAAAAAATAATATCAATTATTTATTCTGCAAATAAGTCACAAGGGCACTTTTACATGTCAAATGGTATTTTACAATATAATAATAATAATCTTACACAATAATCATTTAAAAATTGCAGATAAACCAATAAGTAAAAGGTTAACAAACTAAATGCCACTAAATGAAAACAAATCAATACAAAACTGCAAAATATTATTCATTACATTCGATATAAGGCCTGTATCAGAGTTAACAAGAAGTTTATGTTATTCATTTAGTATCCAAGAGATGTATAAGGTTTTATTCTAATGTTCTTAGAGATGTATACGGTCTCTTTTGTTTGGTAACCCTATCACATCTTTACTGTTCTGCAGAAACCGCTCGTCCTGCGGTCGAATGATAGTTACCGTTATCATTTTCATCAGCGTATATACGTCCCACTGCTAGGCACAGGGCTCCTCTCATGGGTGGGAGGGAATAGGCAGTGTTCCCCACGCTGGCCCAGCGCGGGTTGTTGATAAACTTATCACGGTGGATAAGACATTCGACGGACTTCACCCTAAGAAATATAGGCCGAAACGCACTGAAAGCGGTGGCAGTGCGGCGCGGTGCGGTGCGGAGGCGGTACCGGTTGTAATGTTCGAGCTAATATGAAAGGGTCCGCACAGAATTCCGCGGCGGGATGTGGCGCGGCGCGGTATTCTGTGCGGACCGCCCACAAATGTATGAATATAAGGAGATCGGACATGGCGGCCGATTTGTATAGAGTGAGCCTGTCGCAAGTACATTAACCCACACAACGCCCAAGTAATTGACAAGACAAAGCACGCACACATCTAGAACACACACACTTGTATACCTACACGCTTATTTGACAATAAACGCGCATCATATCAGGCATTTTGGGAAAAAACGTAATATTCTCTGCGATCAGCACGCGTGCACAGTATGGCAGTGTATGCCCATTGAGCATACAGCTGCGACACGGCCGCCGGCGGCTTGTCCTCTCTCTAGTATTCTATGCTCTGAGGGACCGCCGGACCTTTTCATATTAGCTCGAACATAACAACCGGTACCGCCTCCGCACCGCACCGCACCGCGCCGCCACCGATGTCTGTGCGTTTCGACCTTCAAAGACGTGTCTATCATATCATTCCTCGATCTTCTCTCTATATCCAAATGCAGTTTAACCTTTTTAACGCCGATCTTCACGTACTAAAGTGTCACTGACACGCCAACCTTTTTTCCATAAGAGAGTAACTACTTATGAACCTTATATGAAAGATACTATGTATAATGGAATTTTCAAATTTTGCATCCATAGGGTTACGTCACTGTCGAGGGTGAACAAGTCTGCCGGATTACCGTCGTATTTACTGAGTGGGCAGGTCTTGATGATATGCTCAATGTCTTGCACCGCGGCCCCACAATCGCACCTCGGAGACTCTATCCAACCGCATTTGTATAGGAATGCACTGCACGTGAGCGTCCGCAGCCAGTTCTCAACCTGTTCAGCTGGCATAATCTTTTCTAGGCAATGAGAAGCCGGGTGGTTTAACTTTTGGGTTGATTGTAACACGGCACAGTGTTCCCTTGGACCTCATTTTGAGACAGTCTAACTTTATTCGATGATCGGATGGAGAAAGATGTCACAAATGAAGGACAAAAACTCCCGCATGGCTCACTATCATAGTTTTGAAACGAATACAATCTAAACTTTAAGTCCCGGAATCTTAAGATAATCTTAATCTTTTTTTTAAGAATCCAGCTTATATAAATCTTGATTTTGCACTGTGATGAAAAAGGCTTACTGTAAGGCTTAATTATAAACCATTTGTGGCCAGGCTAAGGCTTCTCAGTTTCAAGATAATCGCGATAATGTCAATATCATATTTATGTTTTGTGATTAATGTCTTTAATATACGCAGTTTATTTTGGCTTTAAAACGTAGCCACAATAATGGACCACAAAAGAATCTGATTGTATATATCACGGACTTCCGGAGATATGTTTTTTTTTGAAATCCCGGTTTCCGAGATTTGTATACAAGTTCAGTGTTACTTATTGGCGATATTAATAAGTACCTGGCATGTGGCATTATTTTTATACATCTAGAAATCATGAAGAACTTACGTATTTCTTATGTCATGTCATGTATCGGCGCCCGCGGCGTCTGTTCGCGGTGCCCGGCGCGCGCACCAGGCGCGGAGCGAACGCTCCCACTGCTAGAGCGCGAACCGTCCTAAACAAGATCATGCAGGAAACCGACGACATTGATATATTTGCCGACAGTATTGGCGTATTTTGTAGAAAAGTTTTAGCCATACTTTCCTAGTTTCACGAGTCCGTACAATGCTTGTTCAGCTCAATCTTTGATTGATTAGGTATATTTAGTTTATTTTTATGATTGCTTCTTTTTGAATTGTTCCTACCTAAATTGTTGTATTTTTTATAGTGATGCTACCTCCTATGAATGTGTACCTACCTCATAAGTGTTTTGGCTATAAACTGTAAACTTGTGTGTGATTAATAAATAAATAAATAAATGTATCTGGTTATGTCTCATGTCATGTTCTTCGGTCAAAGTTATTTGCACTTGTATGACTTTATTTGATATTTAACACCTTAATTATAAGACGCACACCTCAGCTGGGTACTTAGTCGTTTCTTATATTTGAATAGCTACTAAAAATATAGGTATTGTACCACCATATCCTATTACGGCCTCTGAAGGTCAGTACAGATCATGCGATACCCTCGTTGTGTGGACTGCACGATGTACTGACTCTTCCGATGATAGGTAATATGTAACGCAGAAAGGATTAAATGGTAATATGTAAAGAGGGGTTCTTAATGTAGTAGTCCATAATTGTGACGTTTGAAAGCCAAAATAAACTGTAGTAAATACATTAATCACATAAAAATAAATACGATTTTGACATTTTCGGAATTATCTTGAAACTGAGTAGCTATATACAAGGTACTTAATAATATCGCCAATAAATAACATAACACTTAAATTTTATCAAAATCCCGGAAACCGGGATTTTAATAAAAAAATGTTATCTCCGGAAGTCCGGGATATATGCAACCGGATCTTTTTGTGATAGTAGTCCATTCTTGTGGCTACGTTTTAAAGCCAAAATAAAGCCGCGTTCTCGGCGCTGCGGGCACGACAATACACGATGCCTTTAGGCGTTCTTGGGTTCAAAGGGTTAAGTGTTTAACATATTTTAACCCATTCAGGGCCCATGACGACATATATTTATCTGTCCACCACAGGAAGATCATATGAGAACTCAATTGCGACAGTCTCCGGGTGGGGAGCGACGGGGGAGGCCAAGAACTGGTCGTGCACGCTCTTGGAGGCTGAGCTGCCAGTGCTGAGCAACGAGGGTTGTAAGGACACCAAGTACAACGCTTCCAAGATCCAAGAGGTCATGCTGTGTGCTGGGTTCCCGAAGACAGCACATAAGGACGCTTGTACTGTAAGTTAAAGGGTTGCTTTACTATATAGTCTGTCGAAGTGATATACGGGGTGTTGCCTGTAACAGGAGCAAATATTCAAAAGGACGCTTCCTTAGAGCATTTGCAGTAAGTAACCCTTTGTGTGCCATTCATTTTATTATTTTTGGATTCGGAGAAATTTTGATCGAAAGTTATAACCTCCAAGTAATGTATTTTGGCACCACGACATCATATCACATCAGTCAATGCATTGAGGTAACATCATGTAATGAATGAGTCATAATAGTTTTTGCATTTTCGTTTTCAAAAGATATTATTGTGTTTTTATATTTTTTATTACATTTCTTTCAGTGTTTTGAATATAAAAAGTTACTTATAGCACTCCCGAAGAGTAAAAAAATACAATTAGGTAAACTTATTTTGAAGAAAAAAAAAATGTTTTTCTTTTATAAAACCACGTGGAAATAATTGTTCACAAGCTTAATAATCTACCGTTTAATTTATTGCTCTTATTACTCGTACAAGCCACAACCTGTATAATGTGGCAATGAGTGTAGTCAACTAGCCGTCCCGACGTAGTTTTAATACAAGCTATGTATTAAAATAATTGGGAATGGATGAAAATTTTAGTGCCTGATTGTTTTTTTTTGGTGATAACACTGATAACTATGAATAACCTTCCTTAGCACCAGAAAAAAGTTGCAGACCTTTTCAGCTGCGTCAGTTATTTTTGAAAAATATAAACCGGATTACATATTGACAGTATCTACGGTCCAGGATCGTACATATGGTACGATCCTGGACGACCGTACTGTTAATATGTCAATTTGTATGTCTGTTGTATGTCAGAGAATGCAGGATACGATGCAGGAATAATGTCATAATAAACTAACACACGTTTGGTGTTAATGAATGTCTTCCTATCACCAAAAAATATATTCAGTCACTTCTAAAATGTTCATCCATTCCCCATTAATATTCAAAACCCTGACGTCCTCAACTATCAGCCAAAGAAAAAAACGATTAAATCATGACACAAAAATGACACGTAATTACCATGCTTATAGTTTTGACGAAGAGCCGCGAGGTCGTTGTGCCTTGAATCCTTGATATAAATGCACTTCATTAGATAATAGGTATTAAGTATTTCCTTCGGTTATCCCGAATCATAAATTAATGTGCATACAATACGACCACATCTCAAAATTAAAGATGTACCTATGGCCGTATTGTAGGCACTAGGCATATATCGGTAGCTGACCACTCTGTAGGCCAAACAGGGCAAAAAAAAGGTATTAAGTAACAAAACAACATATTAACTATTTACGGTTAAATCACCCTCGACGCGACCAACATAGATCAACATCTCGACAAACATTCGATTTAAAAAAAAACCGGCCAAGTGCGAGTCGGGCTCGCGCTCGAAGGGTTCCGTACCATTATCTATAAAAATGTTTATTTTATTCTGTTATTTCTGTTTTTCGTATTTGTTCTTATAGCGGCAACAGAAATACATCATCTGTGAAAATTCCAACTGGAACTATCACGGTATCAGTGAGATACAGCCTGGTGACAGACAGACAGACAGACAGACGGACAGTGGTAATAGGGTCCCGTTTTACTCTTTTAGTACGGAACCCTAAAAAACCGCACTCAAATCGTTTCACCCGTTTGGGAGCTACGATGCTACAGATAGATATGTGGGTGCCTTACACAATGTATTTGAATATATATATATATAATTTATCACTTACACCATTTATATAAATAACACAAATGATGTGGGTGCCTTACACAGATATATTAAATACACATGTTAAACTTATAGCCCCTCGTTTTTATAGGGGATTAACAAACGTCTTATTGGTACATAAATTACCGCTGAAATATGAATAAGTAGAATTGATTAAATCCGCCGTAGAATTAAGACGCGGTACTCATGCTTGGGTAATTACCTTCAATCTCGTAATTCACTCGATCCGATATGCATTTTGGTTTCGATACGCATGCTAATGAACAATTCAAAGTAATTATAATTATATAACGATATATTCACATTATGTGTAAAGCTTTCCTCTTTTTACCACTAAATTTTACCACTTAATCACCTTGCAGAATCAGCAAAGGTCAAGACTAATTGCAATAAGTTAATATGCCGATATGACTTATGTAATAAGATAAATAGGTATTTATGGGCAAAGCACCTAATAGGTGTGTAGACACTAAATAAAATAATAAATAATGATGCATTTTCTCGAAAAAGTATTAAAAATGTAGTCAAATGGAGAAAAACAACGCAAGAGGTTAAATAATCACAAAGTTATAAGTGTCCAAAGTTTTAAGAGGGGGTATGTTCTGTCCCTTTTCCGCAAAACGCACCTTCATATGAAACGATTGTCATTTACTATGACGCCAGAGGATCGTGATGTCACGATCCCCTAGCGTTTTCTCTCTCTAGCAAGCAACATTAAAATGGTTGTAGCTTCGTAATTTTTTGAGATATTTTAATGGGATTTTCGTCATCAGGCATATTTTTTTGCCTTCTTTCTTTTGAAATAATACATTTTGAGTCTACATCCCTAATATAATTAAAGTAATTAATTATAATTAATTAGTCCTGTGACCGACACGACACCGCCCAAAACTTGCCACCTTTAATTACTTATTCACGGCAAAAGGTAACAGCAGGGCATTAGTGAAATCAAGCAACATTTATCTGATAATAAACCTACACCGGTTTTAATTTTATTATATTACACCGGTTTTACCAAACCAGTAAAACGCATCCTGTTAATGTATCAATAAAGATTACTTATGTATATCATTAAAAATAAAAAGATTTTGACCTGAAACTTTTAGACCCAATTTTATAATTTTTTTAGTAACTCAGTAAATTTTTTGGCATTACGGACCGAAATAAGGTCTAACGGATCTTTATAAAACCGGGGGCAATTTTATTGATCTAATATATATATTAATCTAATTTAAAACTGGTTATTTTCAGGGCGATAGCGGAGGTCCTCTTGTCACTGAAAATTCTGACCATGTGTATGAACTTATAGGTGAGTTTAATTCTTCTACCAATAAAAAAATATTGTATGTACAGTCAACCAATTTGATTCCTAGGCCACCGTAGAACCCTGTCATTTTAACTGCTACATAGCGACGCAATAATCCTAGTAACCCGTATTGACATAGCATTTACAACGGCAAGGTTCTATTATGGCCTAGGAATCAAATTGGTTGACCGTACCAACGATAACCAATGTTAATTCACGACTTATGTGGCTACTCGTTGGCCTCGTTGCTAGTATTAAAGATTAATTGACTATTAACTGATAAGCATACATATTAATAAATTAAGCGACAGTGACAAGGATTGGTTCGTGTCTTTGTGAATAAACTAATCCCATAAAAAAACATTCCATGTAAAAAATATGCCAATTCTCGAAACTCTTGTGCTGAGAAAGAATCTGAAGATTATCGCACCTAAAATTAGCCAAAAGTTGGAAATAGTAGATTATACACCAAACACTGTTTTATGTCACGGGAGCGAATTGAATCCCGAACGTAACGAAGGACTCATAATTTAACTCCTGAGCGTAGCGAGGGAGTTATAAGTTAATTCCTGAGCGAAGCGAGGGAATTAAGACTGAGTCCTGAGTGCAGTGAGGGGTTCAACCGCCCAAGACTAAAACAGTCTTATCCCCAAGGTGTATACTCTACTTTTCACACCTTATGCGAGACAAAAAAACAGGCTCAGTAGATAAATAATGTTTATTTAGCAAATTAAAAGTACATAGTAACACATAGTAGCTTTCCATTTGTCAAAGGGATTTAATGTCTTGCTTTCGGTAGGGTTTACATGACCTATAATTCGGCATTGTCGAGCATGTGGTTTGAAAAATCCTTTACAACTTCCGGTCAAAATTGTAAGGGTAGGTATATTTACGTTATGTAACAACAGTACGAGACATGCGGCATCGTTTAGCACTTTATTCGTAGAGAGAGTAAACCTAAGTCTGTCAGTCCTGAAATGGCCGAACGTACTTGGCAAGCGGTGCCAAAGTTGGCCACCTTTGCATTTTATCGTGTTGTCATGAGACGTGACGCAGGTATATTGGCGGGCTTACGGACTATAAGGGAAAATTGAATTAATATTTGTTATATTTATTGAATTAATATGTGTATGTTTTCTATATTTAAATATTTATAATCTAGGCTAGTTCTATTTGTGTAACATTATCCCCTAATGTTTATTTATTTAAATGTAATGTTCCCAGGTATCGTGTCCTGGGGTTACGGTTGCGCAAGACTGGGGTACCCGGGAGTATACACGCGGGTCACGAAATACCTGGACTGGATCAAAGACAACACCGACGATGCGTGTTACTGTAGGGACCAGTAGGGCTTCGTTGATGAATGCTAGATACCTCGCTTTGTATGTTACTATGTAGTAGTATAATTCGCTTTATACGTATGTAGGTACAGTCAAGTGCAAAACTTAACTTTAATCCGCTGACATAAGAGCGATGGGACATATTATATTTATGAGTAAGTTGTATGCACCCATATTTTTACACTTGACTGTACCTGTAGGCGGTAGCAGTGTAAAATGATAGCCTCCGTTCCCTTGGGAAATCAGTTAAGTTCAAAAATACGTGAACGGACAAGGTAATCAAAAATATGTGAACAGGACTTTATTGTTAAGGGCAATAAGGTTATTCAGATATTTTTGAACTTTTGGGAACGTACGGTCAGCTCCAAATATATGTATCCATATCCATATGTATCCAATTTTCAACTTTATTCCACCGACATACGTTCGTTAATGTATACATATTTATGACGCTGACTGTACATATAGTATTAATGAACTCGGCTACTATATAGGTACTTTTATAACTTTATTTGTACCTATTACAGGCCACACCCCGTATAAGTAGTTGTTAAACCACATTTGTACCCTTTTTCCTAATGGTTGTTTTTTTCTTAAATTTTGGTTTGTTGCTTCTCAGTCTGTCTGTATCAAGATGGGTTGATCGGTTTTATTTGACAATAAACCTTAGTGTACCTACCCTTGTCGAGATGGCAATTTTATTGCCATAATAAAATAATTTGAAATTAGAACTGATTTCGAAAGTAATACTAGCTAGGTACGTCTCCAAATAATGTTGTATCAACTTGGAATTAATTCATAGTATAAAAAAAAAAAACTTAAAATAAACTATTTCTATCTGTGAATACTTTTTTATTTAACCTGTTTAGTTGCGATTAGATAGTTTTTACTGCCCCGCAGATCTAGTTGCTAAGCATCATACCTGCTTGACCTGCTTAGGAAAGGCTCTTGCATAGTAAATATGGGAGCATTGCCCCCGACCTAGAGCGCAAGCGCAGGACTCAGCCTCTGTTCGGGGAGCGCGCGCGTCTAACGCAATACGCATCTTAGTCAATACAACCTTTTTCTGGAAAATCAGTGTTAGACTTAGTAGTTTAAACTGTTAATTGAACTTTTGATTTTTATCGCGAATCCAAAGTAGAACTAGTTATTGGTTTGGTATATGGTCTCTTGTAAGATTTAGTTTCTAAAGTCGGGCCGGTAAATTTGCAGTAAAAAAATAACATATATTATTAAGTATAGGAAGTGAGCCATAAGTGATTTTTTGCAGGAAACTTTGGATGTCACTATTATAACATCAGTTTATAAATAAGGATTAACCCATCACTCTCTTTTTTTCGAAATGTTAATTTGGAAAGTGACTTTGTTAAGTTTATGTGCTGTAGCGTCCTCGGTAAGTACGAGTATGTTTACGTCACACCTGGCCTCAAAGTAGTAATTACCGCGGAAATTCCCACTTCCCGGCCAGCGAGAGACGTAAAATTGTGTACCTACTCACCACGGGCGGTAATAATGAATGTCTCAGATCACAGGACGCCTGAGCCGAAGAACATTCTTTGTTTTACCGCCCTAGGTAAGTAATGTACTATTTAATTATTCATAGTTATTGACGGTAACGTGATTTATAGCTGACGTAAAGCATAAATCACGTATGATTGACAAAAAATGGAATTAATGACATATGTTTTTTATTTTTATTTAATTAATAAACAGAGTATATAAACATGGGTACATTAACTGGGTCTCACAAAACTGTCGGAAAAGTTTGTCTGTGTGATTATAAACATAATAGTACAGAGTTAATAATTAATTAAATACTAATTTATAATAGGTTTAGGTTAAACTCATGTTACATACAATTGCATACAGTTACCTATGCCTTATGGGTTATGATCATTATGATACTTAAATAATGTCTTAATAATTTAATTCTCTGGTAATCTGTAAATAATAGTGCAACCAGATTATGCTTGTGAATTATATCATATTATTTATATAGAGCATTCAATTCTTTCGGAAATCAAAATTAGTAATTACTAATTAGCATCGGTAATACCTTACTCTATTTCTACCGACCAATAAGTTTCTTATCGTAGCTAGTTAGGGCTATGGAAGTATGGACCTTTTTACCGTTAGGAAGCTGATTAGTGATTTCTAATTGTAACCATAGCGACAAATTGGTGAAAATTGTTCAGTTGTTTAACATTTTAGCTGGTTCGGTTCTCGAGGGTCTCGAGTGGTGACCACGTACCGGAAGACCCCCCACATGGTGGACTGATGAAAGGTCGCGGGAGTCAGCTTGATGCGGGTGGCGCAGGACCGGTCATTGTGGCACACTCTGGGAGAGTCTGATATGATGATGATGATTTAACTGGTTAATTACAAAACTGGTAACGGTTATGAGTAGTAGTTACCAAACGGTATTAAACCTACTAAGTCAACGTTTTAGATTTGCATTGGTATAATTTAAAAATACCAATATTATTTAGTAAAGAGTCTGAATTCACCCTCCGAAATAGCATTTTAAATTTAAATAATGGCGTTATAAATATCAAAGCGCGTTGCTGTATTATAAACGCAATGTGACGCTGAAGCACACCATTTTTAACCGACTTCATATTACGCAAACCTGTTGGTGGTAAGGGGAGAAACAATGCGTATGAGTATACTCATACGCATTGTTTATATTTTATATTTATTTATTTTAATAAGTACAGTGTTTTACATACTTACTTAAAATCTCCCCTTACGTTTGACGCTGCGTCACTCGTACTTTGAGAGGCACTGCGTCTAACGCTGCGATTGTCGCTAAAGCTACAGGGTGTGGCCTGTAATAGGAGCAAAAAATTAAACGGTAGATTATTCAGCTTGTGAAAAAAAAAATTTTTTTTTCTTTAAAATAAGTTTAGTTATTTATTTACTCTTCTGGAGTACTTTCTGGATGGTTGTAGGTACAATACGATTAAAATCAGTTAACGATTCTGATGTTAGCTACTAGTAGCGCCGCAAAGGTGTTAGAGGGGTCGGACGGGTATGCGGGAGGCGACTCGAGGCTAACTTCAGACACGCAAACTTTTGGGCCGCCTACTGTAATATTTTGTCCCGCGGGTTTGCCTGCGTTCTTTGCAATACGCGAGTGAAGCCGCCCGGGCAGCTAGTATTTTATATAACAGTAGCTTGCATAATCATATAAAATAGGTCTGTGAAGTCGCTTAGTGCCTTAACAGGCAGGTGTTTTACAGCTGTTTGGGAGGTTCCAATTTATTTTTGAAATTGAAACTAGGCAGTTACCCTATTTACCGGTTGTTTTCAATGTTGTATTTCATAATTATTTAAATCACCACAGAGGTATACTGTATGTAACACGCTTACATTTACTTGGTATAGGTAAAGGCGGAGGAAGAGTTATTGAAGAAAATTCAAGACGATGAAGATTATGAAGCGATACCTAAATGCAACTGCCGTAAGTAACTAAAACAAATCACAATTACCTACCATCACGATGGTGTGCTGATTTAATTTGAAATCGTAATTTTAATACAGTTGGAAACTCCGCAAGAGTCTAGGGTTTGGGTACATCTCAAATAGCAAAATTAGGCTCCAGTTTCTTTAATTCCAGTTTCAGGAACGGGAGGGTTATTTTCTGTTTTTCAGTACAACTGCGAGTATGGCACGGTTGTACCTAATAACTGACTCCCTTTAAAAGTGGATGTATACTTAAACTACATCGAAAAGGATCCAACCTTATACCTACTAAAGTTTAAACTTTACGCTTTATGACTATAAATTGCAGATCAAATTATTGCAAGATGAAAATTTTGCACCTAGATTTTTTTTTAGGGTCATTAATAAAATAAGTAGACGTTATTTGCAAATAATTTTGACTTTGATAGAGACGTACTCGTACAGTCGCCATCACATACATCGGAGCAAACAAGCACGTCACAAACATCGGAACACATCTCTATTTTCAAGGCATTAGGGTGCATGTGCCGATATTTTTTAACACCTATAGTGTACATATATGTATGTGATGGCGACTGTACAACATCAAACAACATTTCAATTCAAAAAAAAGTATGCTCTACCACTTAATTTGAAACGCGTAGGCCCATAGAATTAAACAAAATTTATTAAAAAAATTATTAAAAAAAACCGGCCAAGTGCGAGTCGGACTCGCGCACGTAGGGTTCCTTACCATTGTCTATAAAAATATTTATTTTATTTTGTTTTTAGTATTTGTTGTTATAGCGGCAACAGAAATACATCATCTGTGAAAATTTCAACTGGAACTATCACGGTATCAGTGAGATACAGCCTGGTGACAGATAGACAGACAGACAGACAGACAGACCGACAGATGTACAGCGGAGTCTAAGTATAGGGTCCCGTTTTACTCTTTGAATACGGAACCCTAAAAAGATCGGTGGCCACAAAAAAAATTTGAATGCCGGAAATGATAGCAAATGAAAACACCTAACTCACAACACAAACTACCTGTCGTTTTAATTTGGCAAACGATGGACCAAACATCCTACAAATATTGATAAGGCCGTTAGGCCTTATCAATATTTTGGTCCGTATTATAAAAAGAGAACAATTAAGTATTAGTAGCGTTAACTTTTGTACATGGTTGTGACAAGTCAATCACATTATTTGAGAAATATCCACTTACTATATTAAAGTCGACGTCAAATATATGCATGACACTTTTGCACCTTAGTGCCAAAATGTAATCAGGACCTTTTTCGATGAATTCATAATACAACAAATATAATTTGGCATCAAGGATTTGGTATTTATTATATTCGTTTTATTCCTTTTGTATGTCACTAAAGAAAATTGTTAATTTGTACAAGCATTCATCACGCACGGACCGCACGGTATGTGCGACATTTATGTTTCATTTTCAACAAACAAACCGTGACAACGCGATAAACATGTTACACATTTATTGTATTTTAGTACTACTTTTTTGTTAAAATGATTACATCTTGTAGCGTAATAGTAAAGTGGATTCCAATCATGATAAATCAATCATTCTGAAATTGTATTTCTATTACATTCAGTCTCTCGACTAGAGGATAAGCCGTTTCCGGGAATATTCCCGAAACTTTCCGTATTTTGGCAGGAATATTAGTGAAAAATTCCGTGCTGGTAGGGTCATTTCGCCGGTTACGCGACCACGTTCGGTTAGCGACCACTTGAAGAACATGGTTTTTTCAATTGAAGATAACATCAACTCTACAGAACCTATTGAAACAATCAGCCGTATGCCTTATTCTTTGTAGTTATGGAATAGGAATTTACAAAAAAAACGAAAAAATATTCTTTCAGTTCACCAAGTCAGCTAAGTGGTCGCTAACCGGCACATGAAATTAGGTGGTCGCCAACCGGCGAAATGACCCTAATGTTCCTCTTAAAAACGGGAATCTTCCGGGGAACGGCACAACACTATTTTCGACTGTACCTACTATTCAATGTCATTAGGTATTCGAAACTTGCGTCCAGGCCCCGTAGCATGGATGGCGTTATCACGCGATAAGTAATAGGATAAGCGCGTCGTCTCGTTCTATCGAACGGTGTCAGCCAGGGACGGCAGGTCTATCCTGTCACTTATCGCGTGATAAGGCCAGGCCATCCATGCAACGGGGCCAGCTCTTCAGACTCGGCTTTGAAAGGATTTTTCAGTATTTTTATATCGCAATCACAATCAGTTAAAAAAGATGAATGAAGATGAAGATTAGGGCTTGTCCATATATTACGACATCGTTTTTTGACGATTTTTGACCCCCCCCAGTGTTCAATATGCCTCAAAAAAAATTCCCTATGCCGTTTATCGCATAAATCGATCAAGGAATGCATTTTAAACGCAAGACTAGAACACCGACAAGTCTATTTCAAATACTTTTTTTTATAAAAAATATTTAAGATTTCGTGACCGTGACTTAAGAAAATGATAAAATAAATTATGTAAGCGTATCTGATCAAGATTTTTATTTGTGATCAATACAGTTAGATCAAGGACTTTTTGGCGCATATTTTATAATTCTTATTTTTGGAATTTCACCTCTGGTTACCAAACTATTAATGTTTTTTCAGATTTTGGTTATTATTTTTTTACTCCAAAAAAACTCAAAAGTGCGACTTGTGACCAGTACCGAAAGATTGCTATTAACTAGGTCTAGCACTGATAAAAAAATCAAGTTCCACTATTGCGGCGTTTGGAAGTTACGTGTAAAGGTCAAATTATACTTTTTAGGGTTGTCACTAAAAAGGTCAAACATATATGTGGGATTAATAACAACTCTAATGAAATTTTGCAATAAGATATTTTCATATCCAATGAACAATATAAGAATAAATAGACTTGTGGGTGTTCTAGTCTTGCGTTTAAAATGCATTCCTTGATCGATTCATGCGATAAACGGCATAGGGAAATTTTTTGAGGCATATTGAACACTGTGCCCCCCCCCCCCCCCCCTTATCATTATCCAGTTAATTCCTTGAATGAACCCTCCCCGCCTAATAAAATGACTACCGTCATCCAATGGTCAGACCCCTCCCTATTTTGAAATTACGTAATATATGGACGGCCCCTTAGTGTATCAATAAGAGATAAATAAGTAAGTATAAAACACTTTTGAACTGCTATCAAGAAAAGGTACGTTACGTTATCCAATGAGTAAAACCTTATTAATAACTTTTTTTAAATAAAACTAGAAATATTAAAAATTGTTGTTTTAAGGGCGAATATTCAGCGTTTTAAGGCGTTATTTTTTTGTCATTACCGTCGCCAGCAAACACTATTAAAAGAGACGAATTTCAGAGTCCACTTTTGATAAAGACGTAAGCCAATACCGGTGCTGAATCGTTTTTGATTTAAGTTTCCGCGGTATGTTTTACCTCTGCTGAAATAATCTTGAGCCGACAATGACGTTAGAACCGCGAGCGGTTCAAACGCTCGGAGATTGGCCCTTACACTGCCATCCATTAGTATGACGTTGCTCGTATATTTGTGTAATAAGACAAATAAGTTTTCTGTTTTCTAAGGTTGCGGTGAGCGAAACGAGGCTTCCCGGATTGTGGGAGGCGTGGAAACGATGGTGAATGAGTTCCCGTGGATGGTGCGGCTGACGTACTTTAAAAGGTTCTACTGCGGTGGCATCCTAATCAACGATCGATACGTGCTCACCGCGGCGCACTGTACGAAAGGGTAACAGTCCATACTCTATATATACTAATAATAATAATACACGAAACAACTTGATCACTGACTTGACAGACAATGCGTACTACTTTCGCCACTCCCGCAGGGGGCTTCATTTTGCACATTTTGGCATATCTGACAGGAGCTCGACGGGCATTTCGTGCTAGATTACGCTTTAAAAATAACGCATCCGCCCCAGTCCGAGTTGGCTCGGTTCGGGTTGCACAGAGCGGTTCCACAACACTTCGAGAGCTCAAAAGGCTCAAATACCGCGAGCTATCCGGTTGCCTCTTGGATACTGCAACTACGCGTCATTGCTTTAACTATTATGGCTGGCAGCAACGGTAATTTGCCACATTAGCAGAAATGTGAAAAATGGCAGCTACACAAGAAGGGCTAAGAAGCACGAAACTGAAACGATTAAACTTCGAGTACCAATATTTAACATGATTTAAGAATTGGTTATTTAAACATAAGGTCCTATTTGTATGGTCTATATGTCAAGGAAGTAGGTATACATCCATGGAAAGGATGTTCCGTAGGTAAATCGAATTAAAAGTGGCTAGTGATAAAGTTTATTATAATCAGAAATCGCATTCGCTGTAACTGTAATCGTATATACAATAGGTCGTAAGTTATTGTAATGATGTAAGAATAATCTTCATGGCACGAGTAAATAATATCATCTCCACTTATAATAAATCTCTAAATTAAAAAAAGAATCAGCCAGTTTGAAACTAAGCTTTCTGTGGTACGAATGTTCTCAGCATCCCATGGACGGAAAAATATGAAACATTTTATACAGGTACATTATTATTCCAGCTGCAACTTCGTCGCAGTCGGATAAAAACTATCCTAGTTTTTATCCGACTGCGACAATTAATTTATTTTCCGTAATATACGACTTCATTTAATTTTTCATTTATTATTCTTAAAGTATATCGCCGCCACATCTGTCAGCTAAAAGAAACGTCAAAATCACAGACTAATAAGAAATACTACGGACAAAATGGCGGAATTTCTTTGCCTTTCTTTCGCCTATTAATAATTTTAATCCCCTCTACGATATACATTGACGAGACACATAGGTACCAAAAGCAAATATAAAATAAATCGATTTTGATATGCGAGCTTATATGCGCAAATGTAAAGGCGTAATTTCTACAAATGTAACAACTAATTCGAACAATATAAACTTGGTTTTTTTGAATGGCACGCGCGCGCGCTCTTTGCGTATTCAGCCAAACCAAGAAAACCGAAACTCGAAGTTCGTATATCTGCATTCCTGTCATTTGTTAGTGCGATAGAGATAGAGATACCCGAATATTTTCGAATTCCGAAGTTCGTGGTTTAAAAGAAAATACGGATGTCGTATAGATCTAAATTAATATTTTATGTGTGAATATGGTTAACATTATTTGGAAATACTATTTTTGTTATTGTTTTAGTATATTTGACTAGCTTTAAGTTTAATATTGTACGTCTGAAATGGGCAAGCTGTTGGACTTTATTTTACCCAAAACAACTAAATGTACACAGTTCTGACAATAAAGAAATCTTATTTTATCGAAAATAGGGATGTAGACACTAAACAAAATAATCATAATGTTGTATTATCTCGAAAAAAAAACAACGCAAGAGGCTATACTCGTATAGGTAATCACTAAGTTATAAGTGTATATAGTTTTAAGAGGGGGTTTGTTGCGTCTCTTTTCCGCAATACGCACCTTTATAATGAAACGATTGTTTTTTACTATGACGCTCGAGGATCGTGACGTCACGGTCCCTGATCGTTTTCTCACTCTAACAAGCGACATTAAAACGGTTGTAGCTTCGTAATTTTTTGAGATATTTGAATGAGTTTTTCGTTTCTTCTTTCTTTTGAAGTGAGTCTACAGCTACACCTCTATTTGGAACACAAGCGGAAAGAACCCATACTATCCATACTAATAATCCATACTTCCATATTAATATTATAAATGCGAAAGTGTGTCTGTCTGTCTGTTACCTCTTCACGCCTAAACCGCTGAACCGATTTAAGTAGATGAAATTTGGTATACAGATAGTTTGAGCCCCGGGGAAGGATAAAGGGTAGTTTTTATATCTGAGGGGCTGAAATTGGGGGTGGAAATTTGTATGGAGCTACTTAAACCGCTGCACCGATTTAGATGAAATTTGGTATATAAATAGTTTGAGTCCCGGGGAAGGACATATAATAGGTTTTATCCCGGAAATCATCCCCTAAGGGGGTGAAAGGGGGGGGGGGTGAAATTTGGATGTAATCTATTTTGATGAAATTTGGTGTAGATATAGGTTAAGTCCTGGGAAAGGACATGGAATAGTTTTTACCCCAGAAATCATGCCCTAAGGGGGTGAAATTAGGGGTAAAAATTCGGATGGAACCCATTTTAATACAATTTGGTATAGAGATAGCTTGAGTCCTGGGAAAGGACATAGGATAGTTTTAATTCCGGAAATCACTCCCTTAGGGGGTGAAATGGGGGATGAAAATTTAGATGAATCCCGTTTAGATGAAATTTGGTATAAAGGTCGTTTGAGTCCCGAAGAATGACATTAGATAGTTTTTATCCCGAAAATCATTCCCTAAGGGTATGAAATAGGGGGTGAAAGTTTGGATAAAATCCATGTACCTAGATGAAATTTGGTATAGAGATAATTTGAGACCCTTCGAAGGATGTAGAATAGTTTTTGCCTCGGAAATCATCCCTTAAGATGGTAAGTAGAAGTTTGTTTGCATTATATTTTCTAAGTATAAGTTCTACGCGGACAAAGTCGCGGGCAACAGCTAGTCATAAATATTTTTACTTGACGTCAGCTTTCGGACTCCACCGTGAGTAGGATGTTCACAATTCAACTGTTTACATGATTGGTGCAGACAAAAATCATTAAGTGTGTGGGTAAAATATTATTACACAGGTACATAATTAGTTTTCCCCACATATGCAGTTCCGTAAAACAAAGAATGTCTCAAATCGCAGAAATTTGACACGGTAAGCTATAAATATGCGATCTGAGACTTTCTTCATTACCGCCCGTGGTGAGTATACAGTTTTACGTCTCCCTGGGCACTTTATGGCCAGGTGTCGTAAACAATATTTCTTCAGTCCTAAATATGTGATTCTAGGCTGATGTGGTTCATGATAAAAGTGACCCTGGGTGAACACAACCGGTGCAACGAGACCACACGCCCCGAGACTCGCTTCGTGACGCGGATTGTCGCCCACAACTTCACATACACCACCTTCCGGCACGATATCGCGCTGCTGCGTCTCAACCAGCCTGTCAACATCACTGACTCCATCAAACCTATCTGTCTGCCGCATAGTGACGGTAAACCTTGTGCATCTGACAACAGCGTTTTTATTAGCGCTTATGACGTGGTTAAGCACCTTTAAACTAAAATTTATGTAGACTAAAAACTAGATGAGATCATATTCACATCTAGACACTAATTAGTATTTCCTGTTCATTTTAAACAAAGGAAATTTTACTTTGGTCCTCGTCTGGAGCGGAATATACGGATATGTTTCGAAACCTTTAGGTACATAAGGTTCTAGAGCTCTTCAATTTTAGGAACAGGACATTCATTTTATTTTCTCCGCACATAGTTGATCATAATCTAAACACCCACGCAAGAAACCACGCTTGCTTGGTAGCTACGAGTAGTGTAGCAATAGCTACCACAAGCAAATTAGGGATTTGCAAATAAGTGCTCATTTCATTCTAATCCTTTTAACAAGCTTTTATTTAGCTCACCCCGTTTGTTTTATTCTTTCTTGGGTCAAATTTAGTAATTGAAATTTCACCCACATCCCGGTTTCCGATTGAGATAAAATTGTGCATGCAAATGTATATCGCATGACAATGCACTATTATGATGACATAGAGCTGATCTGATGCTGGAGCTGGGAGGTGGCCATAGGAACTCCGTAATAAAATGACACAACCCCATCGAGTTTGGGAGAGGATAGAAAAATAGAGGAGAGAATCGTCTCAATGAGTAGTTGATGATGGTTTGCAGAAAAGTACAATCGGCAATAAAAGCTTGTACCAAAAATGATTTTTTTGACAGAAACTTATTGAAAACACTATCTTAACAGACGACTCCTACGTGGGAGTAAAGGCCATAGCAGCCGGTTGGGGCTCACTGACGGAGCAGAAGAACCACTCGTGCGTCCTCAACGAGGTGGAGCTGCCCGTGCTGAGCAACGACGTCTGCAGGAAGTCCAAGTACGAGCCCGCCATGATAGCTGACGACATGCTGTGTGCAGGCTTCCCTGACCGGGGGATGAAGGATACTTGTCAGGTACCTCTACACTCTAAACGGTTGTTTTGCGTCCTCTCATAGATGAAGACCAGGGCCCTCCGATATCAACTTTCATAAGTGACAAATATTTGGGGAAAATTAATATCCTCCCAGTTTATACTTATATCAGTTTAATGAGTATGACAAGGTTTTTATTTATAGTATTAAAAATTATTCCCTCAATAAATTTGATTTGTTCAAAAATGCTATTCAAGTAAAATTGTCTTTTTTATAGGGCGACAGTGGTGGGCCTTTGGCAGCCGAGAGAGGAGACAAACGATACGAGCTTTTGGGTAATGAAAACAAATGTAGTTATTACGAGTAATAGTCATGCATCTAATTAATTCATTTTAGTAGGTATGTTTTTCTATGTAGAGGATTTAACTTTCTACGCCTTTTTATTTAATTACTCGTAAATATATGACGACAGAGATTTATTAGTCATTCTAGTCATTGTCTGTTATCATCATTCGCTTTTATTATTTTTTATAGATAACAACCGGGAACAACTGTTTTCCGGTTTCCTCTAAAACATGGAAGCGCTCAGTTAGTACCTAAGCACTAAAGTGCAAAAGACATTGTTCTGTATCTAATTCTCTAAACGCTTCAACATTCACCTTCTCTCTATAAATGTTTTGTGTCCCTGTTTGGCCGTGTGGTTGACTGGTAGAGAATGCCACATGGCTTTTAGTCCGTCAATAGTACATTGTTTGTTTTGTACAATAAAGTTGAAATAAATAAATATTTCAGGGGTGGTATCGTGGGGCATCGGTTGCGGGCGCGCCGGCTACCCCGGGGTGTATACTCGGGTTACCAAGTATCTATACTGGATTCGGATCAACGCGCGCCAAGGATGCTTCTGCTCAGACTAAATATTAAGAAATATATCAAGATAGTAGGTATATATAAGAAATTGAACAAGAATTGTATTATAAGATTCGTATTATTAGATACTAGCTTTTTCCCGCGACTTCGTCCGCGCGGAACTCGTTTATATTGTAACTTTCTCCCCCCTTTTCACCCCCTTTTAGGTGATGAATTTCCAGATAAAAACTATCTTTAGTAAGGACTCTTTGGGAAGGCCCCGGAATTCAAAGTATCTCTATACCAAATTTCATCTCAATCGGTTCAGCGGTTTAAGCATAAAAAGGTAACAGACAGACAGAGTTACTTTCGCATTTGTAATATTAGTATGGATTGTATGAAGGAAAGGGTCATTATGGCTGAGTTGCATGATTTTATAGATTACCTTACTCCAAACGCCTTTTTTTACAAAATAGACTCCGCCGCAAACTTGGTTTCTATGACCCGCCTCACCATAATAGATGCATGCAGGCTTTTTTCAGTATTATTTTGCATATTTTCATATCACACGGCCGTAAGGACCTTTTCTACTTAACAGTAGGACTAAATTAACTGACTTGTAATTTAAATATTTTATATTAAAAATAAAGATACGTCAACAAAATGTTACATCGAATAGTTTTCAAAATAGCCATAATAAAACGTCTTTTTTACCCCGTTTTAGAAAACATCTTCAAAACTACCGCCATAAGGTACCTTTACCCTTGGAACGTGACATACATATATTTACCTATGTGATGTTCCTATTCCCCAGGACTCCCAACTACCGTTATACCGTAAATGGGTTCCATCCAATTTTTCACCCCCTATTTCACCTCTTTAGAGGATGATTTTTGGGATAAAAACTATCCGTTGTCATTCTCCAGGGCTCAAACTATCCCTATACAAAATTTCATCTAAATGGGCTACATCCAAATTTTCACCCCCATTTCACCCCCTTAGGGGATCATTTCCGGAATAAAAACTATCATATGTCCTTTTCCAGGACTCAAACTATCTTTCAACCAAATTTTATCAAAATGTGTCACAAACAAATTTCCACCCCCAATTACACCCCCTTAGGGGATGATTTTCGGGATAAAACTATCCTTTAACCTTCCTTTACTATCGCTATACCGTAAATGGGTTCAATCCAAATTTTCATCCACCATTTCTCACCCCCTTAGGGGATGATTTCCTCCTTTCATGTATTCCAGAATAAAAAATATTCTATGTTCTTTCCTTGGACTGAGACCTCTCTCTATACCAAATTTCATCTGAATGGGTTCTATCGTAATCTTCAAGCCTCATTTCACCACCTCAGGAAATGATTTTTCGGGATAAAAACTATGCATTGTCCTTCCCTGGGACTCCTTCTATCTCTTTACCAAATTTCATCTGAATGGGTTCATCCAAATTTTCACCCCCTATTTCATCCCTGAGGAGATGATTTTCGGGATTAAAACTATCCGTTGTCATACTCCGGGACTCAAACTATCGTTCAACCAAATTTTATCAAAATGGGTCACAAACAAATTTTCACCCCCAAATACACCCCCTTAGTTGGATGATTTTCGGGAGTAAACTATCCTATGTCCTTCTTCAAGACTCCAACTCGCTTTACCCGTAAATGGGTTCCATCCAAATTTTCATACCCCATTTCATCCCCTTAGGAGATGATTTCTGGACTAAAAAATATTTTAAGTCCTTCCCCAGGACTCTTTAACTATCTCCATACCAAAATTTCTTCTAAATCGGTTCTATCCAAATTTTCACCCCTCATTTCACCCCCTCAGGAGATGATTTTGCAGGATAAAAACTATGCATTGTCCTTCCCTGGGACTTTTGCTATCTCTTTACCAAATTTTAACTAAATGGGATTTATCCACATTTTCATCCCTATTTCATCCCCTTGGGGGATGACTTTCGGGATTCAAACTATCCATTGTCATTCTCCGGGACTCAAACTATATCTATACCTACCAAATTTGGTCTAAACGGAGTCCATCCAAAATTTCACCCCCCGTTTCACCCCCTTAGGGGATGATTTCCAGAATAAAAACTATCCAATGTCATTCCCCAGAACTTAAACTACCTCTAAACCAAATTTTATCAAAATGGGTTACATCCAAATTTTCACCCCTCCATTTTACCCCCTACAGGGAAGATTTTCGGGATAAAACCTATCCTTTGACCTTTCCCGGGACTAAATCTAATTAAATACCAAATTTTATCCAAATCGGTGCAGCGGTTTAAGTAGCTCCATACAAATTTCCACCCCCTATTTCATCCCCTTAGGGGTTGATTTTTAGGAAAAAACTACCCTAAGTCCTTCCCCAGGACTGAAACTATCTCTATACCAAATTTCATCTTAATCGGTTCAGCCGTTTTCATGTGATGCGCGGTCACATAAACAGACAAACAGATAAACAGATAAACAGACAAACAGACAAACAGACAAAAATTCTAAAAACTGTTGGAACGTGTTCTGTTATCGATTTTAAGTATCCCTAGCCAATTTTTTTTCGAATATCTTTCATGTACAGACTTTCGACCCTCTTCAGCTTTATTATATGTATAGATTAATAAAACAATATACATATAAGAACGAACGGACATTTTTTTATTGGACCCAACATTCCAACTTGAAAAGGTGAATACGTAGATAGGAAAAAGCGAATATGTACAGTCAGGGGTATTAATAAACGTACATAAATAAGGACATAAATATCTGTATACACGCCTTTATGACATTGACAATAGAATCCTGTACAGATATTTATGTCCTTATTTGTGTAAGTAGATACAAAAACATACCGCAATAGTATATGTTTTAACTTACCTACTTATAAAAAAATGTTGCAATGTATGAAACAAATACATATTGTGCAACGTTACGTACCTAGATGTATATCAGTATGTCAAGAACTTGAAAGTTATCTACAAAATATAGGACCCGCATATAAAATGGAAAGTTTTTTAACGTTTGGGTTAAAGCCTAAATTTACTTAGTTTGGCACCACTCAAGCTTGTGACTAGTGTGTTCTAATATTTATTTTTGCTTGCAATAAAAAATCTAAGCATGATTTTCACATGATACTTTAGACATAATCTCATATCAATCTGAGTATTTTTATTTATTTGAATATGTTCATCGTGTCTTTTTTATTCAGTGCATATTTTATTCATATTGTGGTAAGTAACTTTTGTAATAGGTAAGTATTCCATTTTGAAGTGCAGTTTTAATCTTTATTTTATTTGTTATAATGGCGTGAGTGTGATATATATACTTAGTTATAGATATTGCCCAGCCAATATGAGGTAATATGAGGTAATTTTAAGTTTATTGCCCAGCCAACCCAAAAATACGTCTTTTTTGTATTTCATGAGATTATTTTTATTTTCAGGGTGCTCTTCACATATCTGGTGGATTATTCGGATATATTTTTGGACTCCAGAAGATTTGTCTCTGTCGTAAGTCAGTTATTTAATAATTTGATGATAACAATTATGGGTAGGTAAATTATGTAGGCGTTTAGGTTTTTTCTCTTTGCCTGTCGTGAAACACAAAAACGGCGACAAAGCACTTTAAAAAAAATACGAAGGTAAAAAACGTTTGTTTTGATTACAATCGACGGTTTAATGGCACTCATCGCGGTTCTTGATTATTATAAAGATATAAAAAAAAAAAAAAAAAAAATTGAACTGTTTATTTCAATAAAAAATTACTTAAGGGTTATTACAATCTTAACTACTAATTTTAAATTTAAAAGATTTTTTGAGTATGTAAATATGGTCGATTATTCAATATAGGTACATATATATTCCTAAAATTTAATGGTATTTTTCTTGACTGCGATACTGCCTTTTATTTAACATTGATGGTGAATTACGATTTGGCAGGGTGTGGCGTTTCGCACAGATACCTTTCAGAATATTCCAGAAGCGGCCGTCTTTTGGGCGGTGAGACCACGACGGCCCACCAGTTTCCGTGGCTCGCTGTCGTCAACGTAGCCTCTGGGAATGTCGGAGGTTCTCTGATATCAGACCGACATGTTGTTACCACCGCGTCACCGTTGTACGGGTGAGGAACGGATTTATTCCTTTATTTTTTGGCAGGGATATTCAATATCGGAGTTTCTTGATGATGAATTTGCACACAATAGAGACCGCAAGAGTACTAGTAGGATGACAAAGGTTGTCAAATTAATATATTTAATTTGTATATTTATCCATAATAACCAAGTAATAAGACAAGAAACGAGGTGATTGATGCTTTATTATTATTATTATAAAATAAATGGCAGCCTCGAGGGCCTTTGCCAGAGTCAGTAGGTTTATAAATTAAACAGTATTATTAGCATGATGTACGGTAGAAGGCCTTCACAATGCACTGGGTGATAGCTGGAGCAGTACAAAGTATAATGGCGGCCGCGACCACGAACCGCCGAATGATGCCCGAGAATTGGTTATTCGCACTTCCAGGAAAATTCTTCATTAACTGTAGCCGTCACCTTTGCCATTCACTGCATAATATGCTATCAAAATTATACTTTAAACAGCAGGATGCAGAAAATAAAAAACACTGTCTGGAGCACGATCCGCCATGTTCCATGGATCATTCGAAAGTCCCGATTGATGCTTTACGAACGTCATTAAGTTGATATAAATGATTCATAGGGCAGACTGTAACGAGTTGTCACCCGATGAATTATTTATTTCAGTAGGTAGCTAGAGTCTGGCTTTTTTATATGGCAACAGTAACATCGTTGTCAAATGTGTCAAACACATTAAATTAGTATGATGTCCTAATCTTGATACTTGGAATGGTAACTAAGAAAGTAACTGTTCGATAATAAATTGGACCGTTTTTGTTTTTTGGGAGAATTAAGGGGTGGCTTGCTGCTAATATTATTTACGTTACAAGAATATCATTAAACGTTCAATTATTATGTCTCGTCAGAATTCAAATTTTGGAGAGTGGTTTTGATTATTCTTCTTAAATATAAAGTAAAATGAAGTTAAGAGTTTTACTTCATATAACTTTACTTCCTTCTGCTTGATCAGTTGCATTGTGTGAATTGAAGAAAAATAATACAATTGTTCAAGTATCATTATTATTTTATCGCGTTATACACAGTGTTGCAACACGCTGTTTTTTTTTAATTTGCCGCTCTTTTCTAGGCTCAACTTTCGCTAACCAGACTCTAGCTACTGAACTGGGTACCAACCCAACTTCTTTCTGACTAAAATCTCCAATATAACCTGTGGCGCAGTGGAAACGTACCCTGCTTAAGACGAAAGAACTAAACGAACACCCAGATAGAACACCCCAATTCCTGTTTTGCTGAAATTTATATATTTATACACACAATACCTATATGTTTTGTCTCATCTATATTAGTGATATTTTCAGAAAATCATTTAACGAAATAACAGTGACACTAGGAGCTCACGACCGCTGCGGCAACGGCAGTGATCCGGTGCTAAGCACCAGCGTGTCAGATGTTCTCATACACCCTGGTTTTTCACCGACCAACAGGGACAACGATATTGCCTTGCTTAGGCTTAGGCATGTGGTGCCTTTCAGCCGGTACATTTCACCGATTTGCTTGCCACATTACGGTTGGTACCTATTTGGTATGATGGCTTTCATTCACTTTATACCTATTAAGAAATAAAGAAAGAAGTTGATTTTTTTTTCGTATCAGGAGCCCCAGAGTCTGGACAAGTGGCCTGGACCGTGGCATGGACGGGCACTTCCAACAATGCATCCTGCACACCAAGAGTCGCCACTCTTCCTATTCTTTCCACGAGGTCCTGTCTGAAGGGAACGAAGGAGTCTCGCTTAGTGACCTCTGACAAGGGTTGCCTTGGGCCTTTGGGTGCAAGGAATATTATTTGCGAGGTAAGCATTCTTCTAAAAAAAAATTGTTTCTAATTTAATCGAAGTGACATGCACAACATCTGTTATCCACAAACTTTTATTCGTTATGTTCCCTTCCCTTGTTACCGTTTGAATACTTTCAACTTATGTACGTTATATTTACCGTTAACTTTTCTGTGAAGGAAAAGATCGTTAGAAAACCGGTCTAATCCCATTAAGGTCTATATAGTTTTCCCCTTGAGTTGGAAGTTCAGATGACAGTCGCCTTCGTACAAACTAGTGCCTATGCCAAATCTTGAGATTACGTGTCAAAGCGGACCCCGGGCTCCTTAAGGGCACAACCGGAAATAACGCTTGGAGGATGAATTTAATATTAAGTTATCTGCTTGTGTAAATAATTCGACTATTAAGGATTATCTATAGAACTTGGCACCCATTTCAATTCTGTTGTCGGCCAAGTCGAACCAGACTTATTGCTTTTTGACTTTGGCTCCCATTGTCACATTTACGTTTTTGATGGGATATATTTACTGGTGTGTGGGTGTAGATGGAGTCGCTTTTTCTGCATACTCTCTTCCTATTTTGTAGGCAGATGTTGGTGCCCCGGTCATGCAGCGACACCCAGGCTTTTCGTTCAGACTGACTGGCGTGGTGTCCTCGTCATCGTGCGATGACGTCACCAGCCCACTCTACACGAGGATAATAGACCACGCGGGATGGATATACCAGCACACGCATAACGATTGTCAATGTCTCTAAATAGGACATTTGGACAAGTCTTCAATAATTTTGTGTAGTATAATCTGAGGCAGCAGCAACAGTATGCTGAGGGTGTTGGCAGAGCGCCTTGACTGCCCGCTCACCAAGTATTAGGTTGCAGTGGTCATTGGTAAGGCCAAGTAGGGAATAAAATAATCACTACATGCTCCTTTGCCTTTCGGCTATTTAACATTATCAAAAATAAAATTAAACTTAACTTAACATGTAATACTAACGTAGTCTTGTAAGTCCCAATTGTTACTAACACTATTATGGATCTCGGTCTGAAATAAACTATTTTTTTTTCATATTTGTCGTCTTCTACTTTAATGTGTGTAGGTAGTATGTAGTTCACGTTACATTTGAAAGGTAGGTACTATTAAAAAAATACAGTTTTATTAATTTTACTTTTATTCCATATTAGTCGCTATACTAGTAGACCTAAAGAAAACAACTTAAGTACTCGTATTATAAAACCTACTTACTAATTTTAATTAAATAAAATTAACAAATTAAACAACGTTTCTAACTGTTGGATGAACACACTATACATTATGTAGGTATAGTCGATTTCCTAAATATATGTATGTTCCCAAAGGTTTAAATTATCTGAGCAACCTTATTATTAAGCCCATAACAATTAAGTCGTGTTCACATAAATATCGTTCGTTCACTCGTACCGTTTTAAGTCTTGTGTGTAATTACAGAGATCAAAATATACTATTATGCCTTAGCACTTCTGTTCCTAAGACTCGTGCCGTTATCGTCAAACACATCATTTTCATGGAACAGAGGCAGGCCCTCGTGTTTCAGCGCGCCGCTCGGCGGGTCATACGTGACATTAAAGAGCGGGTTCAGGGGGTGGATGATGCCTGGCGCTGTCACGGCTGCTCTGGCTTCCTCGTTGCCGAGTCTGCTGTGCGTTCCATCACCAGCTCGGACAATACGTTTGTCCACCTGCAATTGTTATGAATCATTATAAATACTAGTAAGGGTTCTACCAACAAGAAATAATGGACATAGATTTTTGAATTTGCTTGGAGTTACATCTCATGGACGCTGGGGCGTCCCTATAAGATACGACGTCAACTAGGGGAAGGGATTCAGTTCAAGTTCAGTTATTTATTGGTAAATATTATTTACACGTCAACAATGTATATAATATTTACATGAAAATAATTTAAAACATTATTGTGTTATTGTTGATTTCGATACTATGAGCTGTCCGCGTATTACAAAGAACGCAGGTGGAGCCACAGGATAAACCATTGCCTATGTTTATCCTACTGATAATAATAGAACTAGAGAATAGATGAAATACTAGAACACTGTATGTAGGAGTTAGGGTATAAGGTGCAAACATTTCGCTTTCGTGTGCCAGATATATCTTAATATACTTACCAGTGGCGGTGCGTGAGAAATTTCATTGGACAACCCGGAGCAACAAGAAGGGCTGTTTTTTTGATGATATACGAGTTTGGTAATATAAAGCAAGACATTTTAGGCAAGCCAGTGGGAATCGGCTTGTATGGGCGCTCCGCCACTGATACTTACCAATTCCGGAGATGCCGTTTTCAAGTCGTAAGCCAGTCCTATTTCTTCGAAGAACTTAATGACTCTTGCAGAGTGATTGAACTTTGATGATAATTCGGCAGCTTTGTAGTCCCAAGGGAATGCGTGGTGGTAGTTGTGCCAGCCTTCGCCAAGACTGATGCAAGCAACGAACCATGATTCTACCGGTTGCAAGTTCCTTTAAAATAACAACATTGCTTAGTATGCTAGGTCTATTTGGACCAACCGGCATAGGTAGCTAATAGTGACAACGACATCACACCGGAAGATTTTGTGATCGCCAGTATCAATGTCGTATAGTTTACTATTTAATCCATTTATGCATCAGATACTTACTGGTCATAAGGCCTGGTACCCCAAAGATGGGCAGCACTGTTAACGAGCCAGGTCCCGTTCACTTGTAACATATACCGCGCGAAGTAGCAAACCAAGAGAGAGTTCCACCAGGACTCTCCTAAATAGTGTACAGGGACCCAGGTGGGAATGAATATTGCTAGCAGCAAGTACAACGCATAGTAATATCTGAAATATTGGAGTAAGATTAGCTGGCGGTAATTCGTTTTGTATATTCAGATTACAACTTAGACTTACTAAACATTTATATTCTCGCCAAACTGTTGCGTTTTATGGCGAGACGCTACTAACAATACAAAATTAAGGTAGATATTTACATATATTTTTGATATAGATGGTGTATGAATTGGTGATGGAACTTACTTTTTCTGATACATGACCATCCAATCTGCTTCCAGATCACTCATGTCAATCTTTCTGCCAAGTTCAATGACGTAGGGGTGTTTCTTGGTCATGAGCCAGCCGATGTGGCAAAAGAAGAACCCGCGCTTCGAGTTGTGAGGGTCGGCGTCGGTGTCCGAGTAGCGGTGGTGGAGGCGGTGGTCTCGCACCCAGATGAACATCGAATTCTAAAAATATTTAAACTTCATACTACACCTATCTGAAATGCGTACCTACCCTCTAAATAGCCTAAATTTAGGATATAGACGCATTAAGATATAAAGCTACAAATAAATAACGGTCAGTTAAGTGAGTTTCCAGGACGGACGCCCGACTCTCCATAGTCTCCATACAAACGTAGTTTGGCTCTAATTTTAAAGCGGCATGCTGGAATGCAGTGAAACTTTTGATAGCTATTGATGCTCGTACAATGGGATCTGCCATATCTAGGTTGGAAACTAGTTTCTGAGACAAACTACGTTTGTATGGGAAGTCGACCTGGGAACTCTTAGGTTGCTTTACTAGAAGGTATACCGCCGATTTAAGCTTATTAAGCTCCATAATTAGTCCTACTACTTTTAACGTACTCTTTCGACGTTTAACCTCAGATTAAGTACGTCCTTATTTCTGTTTAGTCGTCCAGCCAGTGTTATATTTATCACTAGCTGTTGCCCGCGACTTCGTCCGCGTATAACATGTTATCGTCTAATTGTTTGTTGAAGGAATGAATTAAAAAAAAATATTGAAATTAATTTTGTACCTAGTCTTTTAGAGAACAATCTAAAATCGAAGTTACAAATCTCTTACTTTCAAAATCTCTTGCTCTCTATACAAACTAAGAACCCTCTCTGAACCCTCATAGTAAACAGTCTGAAACCGTAGTTACAAATTTCTTACTTTAAAAATATACAAACTTTGAACACCCTTATAATCCCCTTTAGGGGATATATTTCAAAAAATGCTAAAATAAGTTTTGTAGTCAAAACAGGCTAAGATCGAAGTTACAAATATCAAACTTTAAAATTTTCTCGCTCTCCATACAAACTTTGAACGCTTTTCAGGGAAAAAATAAAAATAAAACACTCGGTTTTTTATTGTAATAGGTAAGTATTTTTTCGACAAACTATCAAGTCTTTAGCTAAATAATTTACTTTCAAAACAAAGTTTTAACCGACTTCAATTCAGTACTCCGCCAAGCCACATTAACATTTCCACATTTTTTTTCCAATTTACCACATGAACTGATTTCCGAGAACAAAAGCGTTGATTTTTAGACCAATAAACCAAATCACTGTATGTGGGCCGATAATATTTGAGGACTTCCGTCGATTCCTCAAGGATCTCAGAATTACTTTTGGCACTTCATTGTTTGCTATTTCAACGGAATAATATCAGAATCTGTGACATACTTATATAGTTTGAAGTACATCATTGAGACATCACACAAGCCACAAGCCATCTGTGGTCTTCATCATCACTTCCACTTCACCAAATTTATGATTTCCGGGTGTAAATACACGAGTTATAATAGAAAATACCGAAATTACTACACACGTGCCTAATATATTTGAGGAGTTCCCTCAATTCCTCATGGTTCCCATCATCCAACTGGGGTTTTGGAAACAATAGGACCAATCTGGAAGCATATACTTTCAGTTAAAAAAAGAATTGTACGAATCGGTTCATAAATGACGGAGTTCTGAGGTAACAAACATAAAAAAAAAAAAGAATAATAATAAAATAAATAAAAAAACATCCGAATTGAGAACCTCCTCCTTTTTTTAAAGTCGGTTAAAAAAGTGTTTCCCATACGAACCTTGCACCCCTTTTTAACCCCTTAAGGGGTGAAATTTTCCAAAACGCTGGCAGTAGGTATTTTATTGTATTTTAATAAATAGGTACTTTATCTTTCTACAGAGTTTTAAGTTTCTACCTAAAAAAAGTTTTCCTATACAAACATTGCACCTCCATATCCCCCTCTTAGCGGGTGGAATTTTTCAAACCACTGAAAATAATTTACCTATATATTTGTATTCTAATAAATAATATTTCTACACAATTTCAAGTCTCTAGCTCAAAAAAAAAAGTTTCCTCCATACAAATTTTCACCCGTTTAAATCACCCTTAGGGGTAGAATTTTCCAAAACGCTGAAAGTTATTTATTTGTATTGTAATAAGTAATCTTTCAACAAAGGTTTGTCGCTTGCTAAAAAATATATTTACAAACGTTGCACCCCCCTTACGTGTACCCCTAGGGGGTGGAATTTTCTAAAACGCTGAAAGTATTTTATTTTATTTTATTATGTAAACTTTTTAAAAAGGTTTGAGATTCTAGCTCAAAAAAATCCCCTTTACCAACATTGTACCCCTTTTTCATACCCTTAGGGGTGGAATTTTCCAAAACGCTGTTTTTTTTTTGTATAAGTAATCTTTCTACAAACTTTTAAGCTTCTATCTCAAAAAGAAGTTTCGCTCATACAAACTTTGCAACCCTTTTTAACCCCCTAAGAGGCTGAATTTTCCAAAACGCTGACAGTACTTTATTGGTATTCTAATAAGTAAGCTTTCTACAACGTATTGATTCTCTTGCTAAAATAATAAAGTTTCCCCCATACAAAATTTGCACCCCTTGTTTACCCCCTTAGGGGCAGAATTTTCCTAAACGTGAAAGTACTTTATTTGTATTCTAATAAGTAATATTGATACAAAATGTTAAGTCTCTATCTCAAAAAATAAAGTTTCCCCCATACAAACTTTGCACCCCTATTTGACCCCTTTAGGGGTAGAATTTCCAAAAATCCATTCTTATCCGTTGCCTACGTTGTAAAAGGTAGTTCTGGTGTAAATTTCAACTCTCTAGCCCCTGTAGTTTCGGCTGTGCGTTGATGAGTGAGTGGGTGGGTGAGTCAGTCAGGACATAGGCATTTATACGTAAGTATAGATAGTTAGAAGATGACGAAAATCCCATTCAAATATCTCAAAACCGTTTTAATGTCGCTTGTTAGAGTGAGAAAATGATCGGGGACTGTGACGTCAAGATCCACGAGCGTCATTCATAGTAAAAAACAATCGTTTCATATGAAGGTGCGTTTTGTGGAAAAGGGACAGAACATAAAACTTTGGAACTTAGTGATTACCTATACTACATATAACCTCTTGCGTAGATTTTTTCTCTATTATCCTTTTTTCGAGAAAATACATTATGATTATTTTATTTAGTGTCTACCTACAGCCGGGTCCGCTGCACCAATGTTTTCCATGTTTTAAAACATCTAACAAATTTTCCGTCAGGTTCGGCAAACAAATAGGGTTTTGTTTTGATTGGCAAAACATGTTTGACGTTTAAAAACCACGAAAACATGGCGCAGCGGACGCGGCTTACGGGGTGTAGTTTCGATTCCTGAGCTATAACCACGAACTTCGGAATTCGAAAATATTCGGGTATCTCTATCTCTATCGCACTAACAATACTCGAGTGACAGGGATGCAGTTATACGAACTTCGAGTTTCGGTTTTCGTGGTAGCGCCGCAGGCACTTTGGCAGAATGCGCAAAGAGCGCGTGCCATTGCCATTCAAAAAAAAACAAATTCGTGTTAATTATATTGTTCAAATTTGTTGATACATTTATTGAAATTACTTACGCCATAATGCGACATTTGCGCATATAAGTTCTCATACCACAATCGAATATTTTTCTATGGTTTAACTTTTGGCATGTGTATCGTGCAGGTCTATCGTAGACTGGATTTAAATTATTAATAAGTGAAAGACAAAGCAATTCCGCCATTTTGACGAAAATTTGACGTTTCTTATAGCTGACAGTTGGAGCAGCGTTTGATTCCAATAAAAATAAATGAAAAATTAAATGAAGTCGTATATTTCGGAAAATTAATTAATTGTCGCAGTCGGATAAAAACTATCCTAAGTTGCAGCTAGAATAATAATGTACCTATATAAAATGTTTCACATTTTTCCGTTCATGGGATGCTGAGAACATTCGTAACACACAAAGCTTAGTTTCATACTGGCTGATTCTTTTTTTAATGTTCTGTTCTGTTCTGTTCTGGTGACTCATCCAGCCAGCAGTTCTGCTGCAAGGACTCAGAGGTGCTGACTACAGGAGGGAGGAGGTGTTAGAGCAAAATAACGAAGAAGGCTCGCTTACCCCATCTAGTGTAGCATATGCGGCAGAAAGTTAGTGGGGTATGAGAACCTTAACCGAGCACCGACTTAACCGCAAATACTATAATGATGAGGGTAAGCGGGCTTGCATGTCCATTTTGAACCAACTTCCGCCGCCCGGCCGCAGGCAACAGCTTCCTGCCCGAGAAACCGGAGAGCCAAGTAGATAGGACGGGAGTGTAGGTGTGCAGTCAGGATGGTTGGAGAGACGGGAGTTGGAGCCGACCCGAATACAGGCATCGTTAAGCCAGCGTGGGGTAGATAGATACTATACTTGGTGTGTAATATAGATAATTAGTTTTTGACTGCTTGGTCCCTCCCCTTTTTTATATTTAACCCCCAGGTTCTGACATTGAACCTCTTCGCGCTTATCGCAATTGTTAATCCAGACACGATGATTCTGTGTCCTCTTTTTCTTCGTTCTCATCTTCTTTCTTGTCTCAGAAGTCAACCAATGATGAATGTCCACCTCTTGATTCGCTGAGTTGGTGTATCATGCTGCTGTATATTGGTCGAGTCGAGTATCAAGTTTATGTGACTGTGGCTGTAGACTTTTCCTTTCCTCAGTAGTTGGGGCTCGGCTGTGTGCGTGTCTTTGTGAAGTGCTTTCGTGAAGGTGCTTTCTAAGACTTGTTTTATTTAGACATATAGTTAGGTACCTTACTTCTTACTTTACTAGGCAAGGTAATCAAATTTGGTTATTTTTAACCTTTACCACTGCTGCTAGCGTGGTTGTCATATGTAGATGTGGAGTGAACGTTGACGATGTAACCCCGAGACATTAAACACTCATTACCAACTAGTTTTCAACACTCACTTCTCCGTTAAAATTTCCCACTCAAATCACTTCACTGTTTATTTAGTATCTGTACGAGTACATGTAACAGTCTTAATGCACTCTTAACCACTGCGCCCATATTAAAATACACTGTTATTATCGTAGTTCATTAATCAATAGCAACACTCACTTCTGTACTAAAAACACGTTGACAATGCAATGTAACCCCGAGCGAGACACCAAAGCTCTTTTACTATAGTCGTTCATCAGTGAATAGGTAGCACACTCTTTTCTGCTCCAAAATCAGATTACAGGTAGTAAGTAGGTGTACACGGCAATTACTTAGTCGGTTATCCTTAGGCAGGGCATCCACAACACCGCCTCATACGGCATTCCCAGAGCATTTAGGTACTCTAGCCATTTATCGTCCAACAACCATGTGACCATACGCCCAGGGCGGGGGATCATATTAAATTTTGGAATCTGCACAATTCATTCATTTTCAAGCTTGTCGGTCGTCGGCCGTTACGATCTTGTTTTATTGTGGGGTCCTTCGTGTACCGTGATTGCACGTGTTTTCTCCAAGTTTCTTGGTAGGCGCAAAGCAAAAAGTGACTAATTGTTTACTTTTTTGTTTTTGCGCTTCTTATCTCGGGTTTGTGGCGGGCGACAGTGCTACGGCCGTTCTGTATTTAATTTCAGCTAACGCCAGATGCGTGATTGTAAAAAAAAGCATTGCCGACCCTCTATCCATTGTCCATAACTCAGTGGTTCAAAAGAGCATTTTATAATGGGAAGCTTGCGCTATGAGCTCTAAGGAAAAAACAATGATTGTATATTACCCGGTAGGTGAAAGCAATCACCCAAAATGGCTACGGTGTGACCAGATGTGAGAAGTGCGATATAATGCGCCAAATGGAATTTTATGCCTGCGAAGCTGTATCTATTAAATTTCAATTATGGATAATTATCGTCAACGTTGCGTGGGGCGCGTGTGTGCGCTCGCGCTTGCCAGTCAGCACCCAAGGGACCATATCGTGTATCAATAAGTACACGTTTAAAGTACATATGTAATTTAAGCAGCTTTAATCAGTAGCTGGACTCTAAAATAAAGGGGCCAATCGCGACACGCCGCCACACGCCAATAGTCCATAATCTTTAATTCCACAACAATAAATATTATAAATGCGAAAGTGCGTCTGTCCGTCCGTCCCACACGGACGGAGTCGCGGGCAGAAGCTAGTAAGTAATAATCTAGAGGACCTAAACTAATCCAATGGATAATATACAGTTCTAAACATAATACATAAAATAATACATTTTCCACGTAATACAGCCACAGACAATCGATGGCCATTATAAAACTTATGATCTAAGGTTTTATGCCTTTTTGCACCGGTCTTTGAATGGTACAGAACAGCATGCAACCCTTGAGTATATGTCTACTGTTAAATGGGGACGATTAAAAGGAAGTAAATGATTATGTAAATAATATTGTATACCACATATCGATAATTAACTAGTGGGGGTTTATATACCGATAGTTGTTAGTAACTGGATAAATATCAACCAGGTGGATGAGCAGTGCGTCGACATATCATAAACAAGAGGAGTTCTGTATTTTTACGTGCTGTGTAGACAAGAATACATTCCTGCCTTCTTGGGACGAATCAGGTAAGGTTGGTTTGCTACATCAGGGCCCGCCATTTAACATTTAAGCGTAAATACAATACAATGGACAGATCTCACCGAGTTTATCGCTTCAACTTGGACAAGCGTCGTCGTAGCTGGCGAAGACGATAGAAGGTCGGCACACGAATCAGTTGCACTCACTGTTATATAATATATAGACGCACTGCACAATTTGTAGACCCAGTATCGCGAAATGAGTCTACGAGTATCGAAGCAAGATATCGGAACGGACGGCGTGGATAGGCGATAGAGACCGCGGTGGGCGCTTAGGTAGTTACATCTGGCGATGCGCGCCTTTTGTCTCATGTCGCTTTTTATGCAATATAGGGATATAATAACAGCGGACGGTAAGGGCTCGTAAAGGGCGTCCATCCGGGATGGCGGCTCAAACGAGACTCTTTTTTTAATTTAGAAATTTATTATAAGTAGATAGTAGAGATAATTGTGTTACTTACTTGTCCAGCCACCGTCTGTGCTAAAATAAGCATCGCTCTAAGGAACGTAATGGCCTTAAAACATTTATGCGTATATAGCCTATGAGCGCCAATTGTAACTCCTTCAGTACTGACGTATGCGACGGAGAAAGCTGAAACAATAATAATATAATAGTGGCTTTATGTGTAACACAGTAACTATGTATACATAATTGTATTAAATAAATCAAAAAAAAAAAATGATAAAATAAAACGACTCGATCAGAAATTCATAAATTGAGATAATACGCAGTATCGATGAATACGATGAATAACTCAAAGAAAATTTATTACCATTGGATGAAAATATATGTTATCTACTTACTCCATAAAAAAGTCTGCAAGCTTACACCTCCAGTTATCAGAACAATAATACCCCACAAAGCAAAAAAGTGTAATATCAGGAATCCTATTGCGTTCTTCCAAACTATTTCATGCTTATAAGAATAATCTGTTCCGATGGTTTTAGGAAGAGACTTCCTCTCGTTAGTGCTTTGTCTATCATTGTAAGTGTCAATTAATTCTTCAACCCTTGAGAATACATCCTTGTCAGATTTGGGTGCAGATATGTAATTATCTGAATCAGTAATTTTCAATATTTCAGAACCAGTCATGTTCAATAGTTTAATGTTATTATTTTCTTTAGGACTGTCGTGTTGATGCTTGTGTGCTGCTGCACGTTAAAGCTGTTATTGGCAATTGTATATCACACATGAGTTTAAATATCAGTATAAAATCAATTGTGCAAGCACGTTAGAACTTGAACCACGGTGGCAAGGTGAATAAACTAAACAAAAGACAATGGATTTCGTGAACTTGGCCATATTGTTTAATATCATTCCACATTAGTTGAACTAAATTCGATAATGACATTATTTCTAAGCTTGTTCTCCAATTGAAATCAAAACATTTTACGCAATTAATCGTGTTTTTATATTTGGGTCATTGTCAGATTTAGGTTCGCGTCTCTTCGGTGGACATTGCCAAAGTTAAGGGCTATTCAATTCAATTCAATTCAATTCAATATATATTTATTTCAGGTTACTGGACCCTATAAAGCCTAATTTTTGGTTGATCTCTGAATCCGCATAAACGGCGTTGCCCCTTCTATAATCCTATGTGATAAAAACATATTATACAGGGTGGAATTTCATAAACTGTACATAATAAAAGGAGAGAAATTTCAGCCAATTTCATCGGTGAAACGGTGTTTTTTTTTTTTTTCTAGTCATTAGTTTTTTTTTTACAGAATTTTGAAAATTTTTGTAAAAACTCGGGTAATACACCTAATTCAGACGGTATAACTTTTGATCCAATGGTCCTAAAATGAAAATAAAAAATGCAGAGTATTACCAAGGGACAGGTTAATAATTCTTAATAACAATAGAAAACCAACTAGAAGAGAAAATCCGCAAAAAAAATTATTGTTTTTGAAAAATGGCTACAAAAATTACGGATTTTAAAAGAAAAACACAATTTTCTGAAAAAAACGCAGATTTAGTTACCATTTTTTTTGCTTAGTATTAAACCTCACTTAATGCCGATTCTAAAACCGTTTTTAAACTGTCTCAGACTTTGAAAAATACCACGCAAATGGGTACGTAAATCAAACCATAATTTTATTAATTTTAATCCTCTTAAAATCCTTAATGACCGTTTGTTCACAGGTAGTTGAAGGGTGTTATTGGGTTTTAGGTGGAGATAACATGAGGGGTATAAAGGCATTGGGCAATAGGTCAACTATTCAGTCGCTCGCAAATCGCAATTGCTTGTCTTTGCTCGCCACTTCTTTGATTACTCCAGTACTTGTTCAGTTTGAATCATCATGCCCCGCTTACGAGAGTTTTCGCCGTTACAAATAGCCAACATGCACTATTATTATGGATTGTGCCATGGATCTGCAAGAGCTGCGTGTATCGCCTATTTGGAGCAGTATCCTAATGACGTTCCAAGACCTGCTGCTCGCCACTTTCAAGAAGTTCATCGCCGGTTGTGCAATATTGGCCTGGGATACGGTGGCCGAGATCGCCGAGAGCCAGGAAACATAATTGATGTTGCCATAGAAGAAGCAGTTCTCAGAGACTTGTACGCGGACCCAACCACGAGTCTAAGACGCTTGGCATTGAGGCACGGAATCTCAAAATTCTCTGTCTGGAAAATTTTGAAGAAGGAAGGACTGCATCCATTTCATTATCAACGGGTACAAAATTTGCAAATTGGCGATGCCCGCGTTAGGTGTGTTATGTCGACTTGGATACTTGGCAATATCAGAAGGGATCCGGAATTTACTAGAAGAATTTTATGGATGGACGAAGCAAGATTTACTCATACGGGAATAACAAACTTCAGAAATTTACACACATGGGCTCACGATAATCCAAACCTAGTAAGACCATCTAATTTTCAAGACCAATTCTCCATAAACGTTTGGGCAGCGGTACTCGACGATCAATTGATTGGACCAGTCTTCTTACCGAATACTTTGAACGCCGACAGATTTTTACTGTTACTGAGAGACGAGCTCCCAGAGCTTTTGGAAGATGTGATGTTAGATGTGAGACAACGCCTGTTTCTCCAAATGGATGGATGCCCAGCTCATTGGGCATTAAGAGTTCGACATTTTTTAAATGAGCAATATCCCAATAGGTGGATCGGCCGAGACGGCCCCGTTGGATTGCTTGCAAGATCGCCTGATATGACGCCGTTGGATTATTTTCTTTGGGGTGATATGAAGCAACGGGTATATCATAGAATCGTCAATACCGAAGCAGAATTGCACGACAGAATTTTAAATGCAGCACAAGAAATAAAAAATAATCCGGGAATGATTCGACGGGCTACGCAACAAATTCAAGCTCGGGCCACATTGTGCCTTCAAGAAAGAGGAGGTCATTTTGAACAATTAATACCATACAGGGAACGCCCTTTGCAACACTAGAATAAGTTTTTTCTTTAATAAAGGTTTATCAATCGAATTTATGACTTTTAATTAAAATACATGATTTTATTTACGCAATTTTTAGGACTACTTTTCTTCCTATTGTTTTCTCTACCTAAAACCCGATAACACCCTTCAACTACCTGGGAACAAGCGGTCATTAAGGATTTTAAGAGATTTAAAATTAATAAAATTATGGTTTGATTTACGTACCCATTAGCGTGGTATTTTTCAAAGTCTGAGACATTTTAAAAACGGTTTTAGAATCGGCATTAAGTGAGGATTAATACTAAGTACGTAATTTGTTATCTCCACCTAAAACCCGATAACACCCTTCAACTACCTGGGAACAAGCGGTCATTAAGGATTTTAAGAGGATTAAAATTAATAAAATTATGGTTTGATTTACGTACCCATTAGCGTGGTATTTTTCAAAGTCTGAGACAGTTTAAAAACGGTTTTAGAATCGGCATTAAGTGAGGATTTATACTAAGTACGTAATTTGTTATTTCCACCTAAAACCCAATAACACCCTTCAACTACCTGTGAACAAACGGTCATTAAGGATTTTAAGAGGATTAAAATTAATAAAATTATGGTTTGATTTACGTACCCATTTGCGTGGTATTTTTCAAAGTCTGAGACAGTTTAAAAACGGTTTTAGAATCGGCATTAAGTGAGGTTTAATACTAAGCAAAAAAAATGGTAACTAAATCTGCGTTTTTTTCAGAAAATTGTGTTTTTCTTTTAAAATTCGTAATTTTTGTAGCCATTTTTCAAAAACAATATTTTTTTTTGCGGATTTTCTCTTCTAGTTGGTTTTTTATTGTTATTAAGAATTATTAACATGTCCCTTGGTAATACTCTGCATTTTTTATTTTCATTTTAGGACCATTGGATCAAAAGTTATACCGTCTGAATTAGGTGTATTACCCGAGTTTTTACAAAAATTTTCAAAATTCTGTAAAAAAAAACTAATGTCTAGAAAAAAAAAAAAACACCGTTTCACCGATGAAATTGGCTGAAATTTCTCTCCTTTTATTATGTACAGTTTATGAAATTCCACCCTGTATGTGAGCGTAAGCCCTTAACTATTGACCACCGGAAAGATGATTTTTGTTTTTGTGACTGACAATGACCCATTTGGTAAAATGTAGGTATACTCGTATAGCAGATAGGTACTATAATGATCATGTATGTGATCAGGTACTGTATAATATTGTAGGTACTTCTATGAAACATACAGGAGATAGGTACTAAAGGGTTTTGACCGAAATTTAATAAAGGTATTTTTGAGTCATATAAATTAGATTAGATTAGATTATTTATTATATGATAAAAAATTACATTACAAATTTGCTTGCATGTCAAAAAAATAAGAATATTTATCACGATCGTCAAAAAACAAAGAAAAAATAAAGATATAATATTAAATTAATACAACAAATTTACTCAATAACGAGTAAATATAAAAATAAAACAAAATCAAAAGAACAAATATTTCAACCACTAGGTATCGTCATTAAATTTACAATATAGTGTAATGTGCATTATAACATAGTTGATATTATTTAATGTCAAATCATATTAAAATAAATGTAAATAGGTAATAGTACATTACTTACCTAGGGCGGTTAAACAAAAAATTTCTCAGATCGCAGGTATTTGACGCCCGAGTCGAAGGCAAGGGATTAGATCAAAGTGGTGGAAGGGTATGGGCCGGAGCCAATAAGTAGTCAGGTGAAGAGTGGCTTATATAGTTCTTTATTTAATATATTACCTATCTATTTATACACGTTAGGTTGCGCTGAACAAGCAATATGCGTTTATGTAGCAGTAAACTATTGTGTTACTGCTAAACACTAAATGTGGCCAATCGCCATACTACACCTCCCCCGAAAGTTCCCTTCACCCCCGGGGTGGCAGAAAAAAAAACTAAACGCATGTTACTTGCTTACAATGTTTGTTAGAATCCTAAAAAAAAATATCAAGGGAACAACTTGTATACTATAATTACTTATATTAAGTTTAAACATTTCATTAAAAATCAAAAAATCAAAATAAAGTTGATTCCCTGTATGAAATATTTCCTAGTGTCACCGTTGCAAAATAAAAATATATTGATATTATAATTGTAACCTTGTCTTTAAAATTAAAATATTATTTGTGTTGTAATTAATTGTTAATTTATTCTTGAATTCACAGTACGCATTGTTCTATATTTTATTTATCCTTATCTTTGCGTTATACGTATAGTTTTTGTAATTGCGGTAACGGTACTCAATATTCTAATAATCTAATGCCGTTGGAGTCACAGCTCCTAATAATATAAATGTTAAGCCTTTCACGGACACCTGCGAAGGTCGACTATGATCAAGGACACAACTTGGCTATGCTTCTGCGCATGCCTCAAATCTATATAAATGGGGATGGGTACCCAAGGGCATGGTCACCATTAAACAATATGGCATATCAGGTCTCGCTCGCCGGTCACCTGTCCTTAGAGTCACAAATACATTAAGACATTTTAAGTCTCCAAAAATCCTGGCAAGGTCGCCATGTAATATTAGATCAAAGTGGTGGAAGGGTATGGGCCGGAGCCAATAAGTAGTCAGGTGAAGAGTGGCTTATAGAGTTCTTTATTTAATATATTACCTATCTATTTATACACGTTAGGTTGCGCTGAACAAGCAATATGCGTTTATGTAGCAGTATACTATTGTGTTACTGCTAAACACTAAATGTGGCCAATCGCCATACTACAAGGGCGATAAATATGCGCTCTGATGCTTTCTTTATTACCGCCCGTGGTGAGTACACAATTTTACGTCTCTATCTGGCCAGGAAGCGGGGTTTTCCGCACGCATAGCGTGCGGTAATTCCTACTTTATGGCCAGGTATGACGTAAAAATAATAATTTAACATGTCAAATCAAGATCCATATACTCTTTAATTGAGTATACCTAATGGATTTTCCAATAAAAGGTATTTCAGGCGGCGTCTAAATGCTTCGTCAGATGGTTCCAGTCTAAGATCAGCGGGTAGTCGCTCGTAGTAGGTAGGCCCAATGACACGCGGGTTCTTTTCTGCAAGTGCCATGCGAAGGGGAACTGTTCTCAAACGCCCAGTGCGGCGGAGTGTTTTGCCAATCACATTTACGGTATCGAAAGAAGAAAGATTATTCCTTACAAACATTATAATTTCGAATATATAGGAATAGTGCGTCATAATACCGTGCGTTGGGAAGTGGCCTCTACACGAAGTCCTCGATTTTGCCGAGTGTTTTTTGATGTTTGATGACGAGAGTTTTGATGAGTGTACCGTAGGACATCAGCGAATGAAAATGAGCAAAACAGGTGTATTTTGCTCATTTTCATTCGCTGATGTCCTACGGTACACTCATTTGGGGAAACTCAACGGATGCCAACAGAGTGCTGTTTATGCAGAAACGTGCCGTACGTGCGATGATTGGGGCAAAATCGAGGACTTCGTGTAGAGGCCACTTCCCAACGCACGGTATTATGACGCACTATTACTTCATGGCATCGTCTAATACCATAGGTTTTAGTTTACGCAAAGCAAAGACTGCACTACTAAATCTATCACATAGTTTGTCTACATGGCACTTCCAGCTAAATAAAGCTAATATTTGTGAAAAAGATCGTTTTTTTTTTATAACTGGTTTGTGTCAACCGTGGATTTGAACAGGTTTGTTCTGTGTTTAAATGTAGGTACTATACACCATATCATGTGCCTTGTAATTTTTTTGCATTCTAGAACGAGAATGTACGTTATTCCAATGTAAGCAAAATGTTCTTTATTCATAATCTTGCAAGAGAAGAAAAATACTATGCACTAGTCTTACATCATTTGAATTTTTAATTAAAATTTAGGTACTTTCCTTCATTTTATTGCTATAGAATTGTTTGCAACGATGCTGAACTGGCCAAATTGCCCCTCTAACACAAACGTGGCTAAATATGTTTTCCTATATATTATTTGTTATTTACTTCTTTATACAGTTGGTAAGTTCAATATTATGTTTTGAGCTCCGTAAAATGTCCGTAATGTCGTTTACATAACAAATTAAAGTTTCATATTTGTCTTCTAGGCCTACGGACAGAGAATCAACTCATCTTGTGGTAAGAATATAAATTGTAAACATCTTGCCCCGTCATGAACTGTCTCCACGAGATTAGTTGTTAAAGTATCTTCGTCCAAATAAATGACTAGTTTGAGTTCATGATTTGTTCCACATTTATTATAAGGTTCAACTATCTCTTACAACTGTCAGTTGATATGTTCTAAAGCGCCATCAAAAATATCTTCCCAATTTCTACTGATATTTCCAACTTTTTAGAATGTTTTTAGAGCAAATTGTCTTGTCAGGTCCGTATATTTTCTTTTTTTGCCATTCTGAACACTTAGTCTTAAAAATGCTTGTGCAATGCATATAATCTGTGCATGCATATGCACTGAAAAAAAACAAAAGTTCATCGTGATATGAATGACAAATGGCACAAGACGTCTGACAATGACAAATACAGACTAGGTACTTAATTGAGAACCGAAGTTTTTTTCCGAAGTTGATTGAATTTTCCGCCTACTTTTGATGAAGTATGACGGTAACACCCATCAATGTCATTTCAAAAAGTAATAAGTAAGTACTGTGTGAAACAACTTGGGTGGGACATCGGTAATATGTAAGAATGTAAGTATATGAAATACTATTGTATTATTCTGTGACTTAAGTAATGCCTAGACCTACATGTCATATATTTCTAACTATATCATACAACACAAAAACCGTCTCAATCTGCTGCTGACTGTACGTTGTCTATCTTCTTTACATAAAACTTTTTAATTTTAAATCCATCGGTATATATACCTACATTTTTGGTAAGTTTGCGTTCCTGTGAACGATAACAATGGGGAATGAATGAAAATTTAGCACCAGAAAAAAGTCGCAGACTTTTCAGCTGCATCAATTATTTTTGAAAAATATATACAGTTTCCTCACTTACGTTTTGGGTTTAGTTAGGTAAAATGGGGTTGGGCCACAAAATCTAAATTTTATACATAAATCCAAAACATCATTGTTCACTTTTTAGGAATAATAATCCGTTTTAGAACAATTTCATAACGAATTTCGTAAGAATCCGTGCGTGAGCGAAAACAAAGCATTTCGAGCTGGCAGTACCTATAGCGAGCAAAAGAGACAAATTTAAGAGTGTATTCGCGTCAACTTAACCCGATTGAATTCTATGCAACTTAGTCTAACGAAAAGACAAGATACGTGTTGTTACGGGATTCCGTCAAACAAATACTTCACTTTCAGATGCCAGCGTCATCTTTTAGTATGTTGTTAGGCATGTCTTCTGGACCCCAAAATGCCGGGAGACAATCTCTAAGGATTCGGTCTCCCCAGTAATGACGTCATCAAAATCGCCTCGGCCGCGTTTGGGAAAGTGTAAATTACATCCAAACCAAAATTGTAGAGAAGAAAAGTGAAAAACTTGCTGACATTAGATTTTCTGGAATTGAAATAGCTCTGAAACTATCAATATATTGAATTACAATAGAAAGAGTGAGTGAGAGCTTCATATGATATCATATTTGCGGCGGCTTTTCACTTTTCTTCTCTACTATTTTGCAAATACCTCTTAAATTTATGGATATATGGAATCCTGATGGTGGTAAGAATGACAGAATATTTGGATAGCTTTTACACGTTTATGTAACGCTTTTACGCTGTTGCCCGCGACTTCGTCCGCGTATAACATGTTATCGTCTAAATGTTTGTTAAAGGAATGAATTAAAAAAAAAACATTAAAATTAATTTTGTACCTAGTTTTTAGAAAACAATCTAAAACCGAAGTTACAAATCTCTTGCTCTCTATACAAACTAAGAACCCTCTCTGAACCCTCATAGAAAACAGTCTGAAACCGTAGTTACAAATTTCTTACTTTAAAAATGTCTTGCTCTCTATACAAAGTTCGAACCCCCTTTTAACCTTCTTAGGCGATGAATTAAAAAAACGCTGAAATAAGTTTTGTAGTATTTTAGCAAACAGTCTAAAACCGAAGTTACAAATCCCTTACGTTAAAAATATCTTGCTCTCCATACAAACTTTGAACACCCTAATAATCCCATTTAGGGGATATATTTAAAAATAATGCTAAAATAAGTTTTGTAGTCTAAACAGGCTAAGATCGAAGTTACAAACATCATACTTAAAATTTTCTTGCTCTCCATACAAACTTTGAACGCTTTTCAGGGAAAAATAAAAAATAAAACAATCGGTTTTTTTATTGTAATAGGTAAGTATTTTTTCTACAAACTATCAAGTCTCTAGCTAAAAAAAGTGTTTCCCATACGAACCTTGCAACCCTTTTTAACCCCTTAAGGGGTGAAATTTTCCAAAACGCTGGCAGTAGGTATTTTTTTGTATTTTAATAAGTAGGTACTTAATCTTTCTACAGAGTTTTAAGTTTCTACCTAAAAAAAGTTTTCCTATACAAACATTGCACCTCTTTATCCCCCTCTTAGCGGGTGGAAATTTTCAAACCACTGAAAGTAATTTACCTATATATTTGTATTCTAATAAATAATCTTTCTACACTTTGGCAGAATGCGGAATGCGCAAAGAGCGCGTGTGTTTGCCATTAAAAAAAAAACAATATAATTATATTGTTCAAATTTGTTGATACATTTATAGAGAATACGCCATAATGCGACATTTGCGCATATAAGTTCTCATATCACAATTTAATATTTTTTTATGGTTTAACTTTTGGCATGTGTATCGTAAAGGTCTATCGTAGACTGGATTTAAATTATTAATAAGTGAAAGGCAAAGCAATTCCGCCATTTTTAAGAAAATTTGACGTTTCTTATAGCTGACAGTTGGAGCAGCGTTTGATTTCAATAAAAGTAAATGAAAAATTAAATGAAGTCGTATATTACGGAAAATTAATTAATTGTCGCAGTCAGATAAAAACTATCCTAAGTTGCAGCTAGAATAATAATGTACCTATATAAAATGTTTCATATTTTTTCCGTTCATGGGATGCTGAGAACATTCGTACCACACAAAGCTTAGTTTCAAACTCGCTGATTCTTTTTTTTATTTAGAGATTTATTATAAGTGGAGATTACACGGTTCAGGTAAAATTCCCACTTTTTAAAAAGTTTCCGTGGGAATGAAAATTATGTCATTACTGATGACCTAGAGACTTTAGAAACTGTCTCATTGCAGTTTTGCAGTTTAACATACTAAAAGTTCGTGCTGGTTTCTGGAAAATAGTAATTTCGGTAAATTTAATATTTTGGGGAAAAGTCGCTTCGCTTTGTGTTGTTGGTTTTTTGAGCACAATTTTCCCTGCTCTTGTCATAAAATAATAAACTAAAATTTAAAGCTAAAATACATCACTTGTGTTACTGGGACATTACTTTCGTGTATCTTTTCTAGTTTTGCCGCAAAGAAAGTCCTTCGATTTTTTTTATACTTTTGCTAATAGTACTTAAATTAGCATATGTATTAAAATAAAATGTATAAATGAAGTATGGATAGTTAATTAACTTTCATTTAATACCCCACATGTGTATGTAGGTACGTTGCATTGCATGGTTTGGGTGTAATTTACACTTTTCCAAGCGCAGCCGCGGCGTTTTTGATGACGTCATTACAGGAGAGACAGACTCCTTAGAGATTGTCTCCCGGCAGTTTTGGAATCCAGGGGACATGCCTAATAACATACTAAAATATTTTCCCGTAACAACATGCACTAAGAATCACGCTTACCAGGGTCAAGAATGGGTACAGATTGTATAATCTGGGGGCACGGTACAGGTGCCATCACATACATCGGAGCAAACAAGCACGTCACAAACATCGGAACACACCTCTATTTTCAAGGCATTAGGGTGCATGTGCCGATATTTTTGAATACCTAAGTATAGTGTACCGATGTATGTGTGCCGTATAGTGTACCGATGGCGACTGTACTGCCCCCGCCAAGACGAGCCAAGCGAAGCGCAAGGGCAGGGCACTACCTACCTTTTCTCGAAGCAATTCGTCGTTTTTTTGAACCCTCATAACTTGGGTTTGGATTATATCAGATAAACCAAATTCTCGGGATATGATGCCAATAGTGGACTTATTAAAACATATTATAAAGTTTCAATTGCATAGCTCTTAATATCATAATAGACCCGTCGCTTATTAATATCATAATAAACTCATTGGGTGCGAGAGTCTATGCGGCGACCGGGATGTGCCTAACAAAGTTATACTTTTTAGCCAAGATGTATAATTTTTAGAGCGTCGGCGTCGCTGGTAGTGGTACAGTTACGCCGTCTGGTGTAGAGACCTTGGCGCTACTTATGATCTAATATCTTTTTAACGCTGAAAGCTATATGAGCTAGGGAGTCTTGGCAATCACTTTACAATTTACATGTAATGTTTTTGTTGAGATACATCATACGAGATGTACCAACCAACCCGATTTCGATGCTCTTGGGTGCATTTGCATACCTATGCATTAACGTACTGCCTTCACCAAAAATATAAAATATAAACGTAGGTAGGTACGCCTCAGAAATTATTCATAATTATTTTTACATACATACATACAATCACGCCTTTATCCCTAAAAGGGGTAGGCAGAGCACATGAAACTAATTATTTTTGTATCAAATAAATGAGCCTCTACTGGATCTGCTGGTGATCGTGTACTAAAATTATAGAAATATTTTCATTTCTCTAGACTAATTTTATTATTTACCCGCCTCTATACTATACCTCCCAGAATGCGGCATTGCGGGCTCAAATCGTCGCATTGTTGGTGGAACCACGGCCCAGCCCCACCAGTACCCCTGGCTGGTGGCGCTCATGCTGGGCTCCAAACTGCACTGCGGTGGCGCTGTCATCTCTGACCTGCACATCCTCACAGCCGGCCACTGCATCACGTTTGGGTAACACACTTTTTAAGGATGCGGCGAGGTACGCGAGCCCAAAGGCTGCGTAAGGAGTAGCGTTCCTTTCAGAACGCGCTCTCTACACATAAAAATTTGAGTTTCAGGTACTTACAGAATATGTTATATCATGCGACGGATGAGTCAACTTTGTATGGTGTGCGACGTCTTATAATCGACGCCTTGTTCATACAGCATACACAAATGCAGTGAGGAAAGACTGTGTAGGGTAGACTGTGACGATCAATCAATATGTTAACACATTGACTGCCAAGAATCGCTACGCGCTACGCTCGTAGCTGATCCCGTGGTCTTGTATGTAGCGGAAAGCGACTACGGCGTAGCCGCCCGCTAGGCGCGTTCCTGGCAGTGAAAGTGTTAATCATAGTCAGGATCGCGAGGCAGGTAGGGTAGCAAGAGCGGTAGTTGTGGAGATCCTTGGGGAGCCCTTGGTCCAGCCTCTAGCAGCTCGTATGGTGGACACACATTTACGGCATATAGTCTCATGGTAGCCAAGTGGTTCAGGCATGCGGCTGTCAAGCGGCGGTCGTGAGTTCGAATCCCGGCTCGTACCAATGAGTTTTTCGGAACTTATGTACGGAATATTTACCGTTAGCTTTTCGGTAAAGGAAAACATCGTGAGGAAACCGGTCTAATCCCAATACGGTCTAGTTTTCCCTCTGGGTTGGAAGGTCAGAAAACTAGTGCCTATGCCAAATCTTGGGATTAGGTATCAAAGCGGACCCCGGGCTCCTTTAGGGGCACAACCGGGAATAACGCTAGGAGGATGATGAGTCTCATGTAGTCTGACGATCAATTTAATCAATATGGTGAACATTGTCAGGATCGCGTGCCAAGTCATCGTAATATTTGATAAAACCCTCAAATTATATATTTGTCGAAAGAGGGAGCGAAGCGAAGTTCTATGCTTCAATCAGCTTAGGCTGAAAATCATTCGTAGGTATGTCCGGTATCTGTCTTTCAGATTACCGAAAAAAAAATCATTTTTTTGTAAAAACTACAGCTTACAGAGACAGTAATATTGTTTTACAAATCACAAAAATGTATTTTACTGGCGTGTAAGAGGACGCACGTTATTTTATACGCACCTGAGACAGCTAACGGGAATACATATCGGTTAATATTATCTACTGCAGGATTCCGGAAAAGCAGACTTTACAAAATACTCAAAAATTACATTAAAACACATAAAAATCTTCCTACTTACCCGGAAATCAAGATTTTACACGTTGTTAAAATATTTTATGACAGGGCATACCGGCTCACTGCAACTTCAAAATCGAAGACACGAGAGAAGTTAGGTGCCCACTTTTATCGCCGCGCACTCTTGCAGCACCTTACCTTACGTCGTTCCATATAGCATTCGAATTTTAACGGATGAATTCTTTTCAGGGTTCATTATCGGGATCTGAAAGTTCACGTGGGAATGCACGATCGGTTGGACAACTCGTTCGAAGTTAGGAAAGTAATCAATGGTGTCAAACATCCTAGCTTCACCTCAAATGCCGTGAGAGATATCAACGACCTCGCAGTGCTAACACTTGACAGGAGGATTAGGTTCGACGAGAAAGTTCGCCCTATTTGCTTACCGGACACAGGTACTAAACAGTTTTACGAAGATTTAAGGCAAAGTAAAAATCATAATCAAATTGCGTGTTTGTAGGCCAATGTAGGCGTCAATTAAGCATAGTTATTTAGGCCATCAACTGTGTCGTAACTGAAGTTGAAAGCTTACAACACTCATCCCTTTATTTAGGGTAACATATTAGCTAGAATATGAAGACATATGTTGACGAGTTTGTATTAAGCTCCATTTTATTGACACGAATTATTGGCCAAACTTAGACATGAGATATAGTTTGTTTTAGTGGGAATTCGCCGAATTCCTCCAAAAGTTGAGTAAAGTAACATTATGTGATATTTCTATCCGCTAAAGACGCCATTGCACCACTCATCTGCACTGTCCGGGCGAGGGTTACAGGACTTCACGTTGAATTTTCTGTACACCGTCAAGCGCTGATGATAATTATTGAAACAAAATGGAGACTTCCGTTTTGTGTCAAAATTATCATAATCGTTAAAAAGTACATTTTTGTAGACATGGATTTTGACAATATTCCCCTCACTGTTGCCGGGTGGGGCAAGATAAGACAAGGAGCTTTAACATCATCGAGGCACTTACTGGAGACCAAAGTGAAGATAGTGTCAGAGGATAAATGTAAGAAGACGCAAATTTATAAAGACAATCTTGTCGGCAAAACAATGATGTGCGCCTACTCTTATGGAAAAGATGCTTGCCAGGTAAGCTAATAAACAGCTCGACTATTCTTAGGGGCCTTTTACCTCATTAACTGTAGGCCGGTATCGAAATGTTAAAGAAGAAACTTAGTGCTCGAGAGGAAATATTTTAAACCAGCAGGTCGATCACATAACGCATTGGACGTACGTTAGGTTAATCTAAATGTCAAATTTTACATGGAAAAATGACAGTTGAATTGTTCGCGCGTTCGAAACGATACGTGACTACCTCAGGACACTTGTCACATAATGGGTGTGAAAAGTTGTATTGCCATCATAGTCCCGTTGGTCGATTACTTAACGCTTCGTACCTACGTACGTTAAGTACATCTGTGGGGTAAGATGGTTTTGCCACTTAACGTTCTGGATAAGACATCCGTCACCCTCACACTCACATACTTGACAGAACGTGACGGACGTCTTATCAATAGCAATTAAGTGATAAAATGGCAACCAACTTAGGCCCACAGCACGGCTATCACAAGAAGGCCCGCGAGCTCTTTCGATTTTTCTCGCACTATATCTTTCTTTCTAAGTTTTCTAATAAGAGAGAGACTGATAGTGCGAGAAAAATCGAGAGAGCTCGCGCGCCCTCTTGTGATAGCCGTGCTGGAATGTAATTTGTTTGTATGTGAATACGACAGATGAGCTCTCCAAACGTTATGTTACGTTACGTATGAAATTACCCCTCTGGTAGCTGAGCTATAACCACGAACTTCGAAATTCGAAGTTCGGGTATCACCAGCTCTATCGCACTTACAATACTCAAGTGACAGTGACCTTTCGAGTTTCTATTTTCGTGGTAGCGCCGCTGACACGCTTTTCAACCGACGAAAAAAACGGAGGAGGTTCTCAAGTCGACGCGTATATATATATATATATATATTTTTGTATGTATGACCACGCATGACTTGTTACAGAGTGGTTCGATTTGGATAATTCTTTTTTAGTTGGGAAGGGTATACCCACAGATGTATGAATATAAGGGTATACCCCAAAGTTGGTCCCAAATAAATTTGGAAAAAAAACCAACCCTAAGGGTAGAAAATTAGGGGATGATTGATTTTTCGTCGGTTAAAACTTAGTTTTTAAAGTAAATTATTATTGAAGTGGATACTTCTTTGCTCGCGTTCTTGTATAGGGTAGGGGTACAGTTGAAAATGTATCACGTGACTTCCGGAATAACTTTTTGTAGAAAACCCTAATCTGATTTCAAATAATTGTTTGTTACATGTTTTAATCCTTCTTTATTCGCCATTAGTTGTTAATCACAAAATGTTATTTAGTTTATGTGGTGGACATGAAAATAATGCTGAAATGACCGCCATTTTCAATGTTTCGCGAGTCAAATGAGCTACGTCAGTCAATGTTGCCATATATACCGATTTATGTGTACCTACTTATACAGATTTTAGTAAATTAATTTAGATATAACTATTAGGGTTCCATAGCCAACAAAGAAGTATCCACTTAAACTTAAGTAACGGTTGTATATCGCCAACACAACCCGCTTCTTTTTTTGTATAGTAGGTACCTAAAATTACAAAGGCTCTACGCCATTGCTTGCTCTTGTTTAGAGAATTTTTAGGCCGTTCGATGCAATTAGTACCTACATATTGTATTTCAAATGTGCATTAATGGCTAATTTAATCCCACAGGGAGATAGTGGCGGACCACTCTTTTCTACTCATGCATCAAGTAGAAACAGGAAGTGGTATCAAATCGGTCAGTTTATGTTTAATATATTTTAATAATTTATTTCAATATTTCAATTTAAGTACGGCTGACATTATAAAATATATTGACACCGATTCGTCTTGTGCGCGATAAAACGAATTGGTTCCTACAATAGTATAGTTTATGCAATCGTTATATAATGGATGCTTTTTAAGTCGAGTACCACGTTTAGGCCACGAAGCTTGCTGAGTGGCCTAATTAAGGTACGAGACTTAAAAAGCTAATTATATAACTATTGTATACAATACTTTTTCTACGAGTCAACGGAAATAATAATTTATTAAACCAACTTGGTATCTATTGAAAATCGCCCTGCTGAAATGAAGCGCAGCAGCTTAGTAATTTTGCGCGTTGATGTCTTCACAGTTATCTTATACAGCTCCTGGATTCATAAGATGACTGCAGGCGGTTATCTTATGAAACCATACGAGCTCCGTCACCAGCTGGTAGAGCTCCAGGATTAAAAAGTATGTGATCTTAGTTTCGTTTACGAAATCTTAATTCAAAGATTAAAGTCGACGAGTAGAAAAATTATATTTTCACTTCTCATGCTCTAAAAGTTCGTCTTTATGTCGTGCGTAGGCGACATAAAGTCGCTTTTTATGCTCTAGAGCATAAAGTAAAATCTTCGTCGAAGACCAAGGCAATCGCTGCAACAGCCACACGAACATCTTTAACTTCATACAACAACCTCTTTATTTTATTTCGTTTCGTTCGTATTCTAAGACCAAGGCAAAGATACCAACAGCCAAAGTACACAATAAAACTTCATGAAATAAACTTATAATTTGTATTTCGTCTCATTTATTATTTTACGTGTTGCTGTTTCATTTCCTCGCAATCGAAGTGAAAAGTAGAGTGTACAACTCGTCCATAAAACCCATTTTACACTCGACTTTATATCTATCCTCGCTCGCAAGCTCGCTCGGATGGATAAACGTCTCGAGTAAAATGGTGCGTTTTATGCACTTGTTGTACAATCTACTATTTGTGACATTTACCTAAACCGTAATACCGTACACGTGGATCGATTTTATTTGAGTTGGACTAGTCAGGTTGGTAATCGTATTGATTGTATAAAACGTCCTTATGTATTGAGAATTCATAAAAGTAGGTATTACGTGCATTTTACTTATGATAAATCGATTGAAGTTCAATCAACTTGGTATGTATTGTGTGTGTGAATTTGATTCTGTCTTTTGCTTTCTAAAAATAGACCGATGACCGCACTTCGTCTGACTAGTAAGCTAGGTGCGTGTGCGTCTGGAAATTACCTTGCAGAACACAGTTTTATGTCAAATTGGAATGCGAAATGTTGAGTCGGATTAGTAGTGCATGTTGTTAGGGGAAAATACTTTACTTCCGGATACCAGCATATTTTAGTATGTTGTTAGGCATGTCCCCTGAATTCCATAACTGCCGGGAGACAATCTCTAAAGAGTCTCAGTAATGACGTCATCAAAAACGCCGCAGCCGCGCTTGTAAAAGTGTAAATTACACGCAAACCATGCAACGTACACATGTGGGGAACCAAATGAAAGCTGGATAAATTGTCCATAGTTCATTTCTACATTATATTTCAATATGGGTATACGCTTGTTTAAGTAGACACTGTTGCGGATGCAACCTATTTTGTACCTTTTTTTGTCTATTATTTTTATACTTTTGGAATGTTTTATTTTGTTTTATCAGTTGTCAATATATTGCTGTCGAAAACAGATTGAGTCGGCTTGGTTTTAATATATTTCCTATAAATAATCACTCCAGCTATACAGTCCATCAGAAGTCCTTTATATTTGATCCTTCTCCCGTCTTATAATGAATATGCGAAGTAGAACCAAGCAGCTGGCAACGCCGGCTAAAAGTCGTAAGGCGACACGTTCAGAACCAGGTGCACCCGCTGTGGGTGGGGTCGGTCGGTCCAAAAGTCAGGGCCTCACGAAGACTGATGCCACAGAAACACCCGCAGCTCTCGATATTGTTCGCGCGTGTCCCGCAACTACCACCACCGGCGGCTGCGGCTCCGCTGTTGCAGCCGAACATTTTGACGTTTCTCCTAGTTGCAGGTCGCACGTATCAGGGTCTTTGCGGTCATCAGCTACTATAAAAGCACGGAGGCTTTCTGCGGAGGCCGAGTTGGCCCGCAGAAGTATGGAGCGAGAGCAAGAATTGATGATTCGTGAGCAAGAAATTGAGATTGCTCGACAAAGAAAACTACTTGAGCAGGTAAAACAAGTAGAACAATTAGAAATGGAAGCTGCTCTGGCCGCTCAAGAAGCCGAAGAACGTTCCGCAAAGTCGGCCAGTAATGTTCATTCCCGGACGGCATCTTGGGTTCGCGATATAAACCAGGGTAGCTGCCTACGCATGACGAATGAGCCAACTGTCGAATTGCATCGCAATACAGGAAACGATGGAATTATACTCAAAGCGATTGCTGACACTGCAGCTGCAGCAAAAGCTTTGGCTTCAGGTCGTAGAGCCAACATAGAACTCCCTACATTCTTCGGGAATGGTTCCCAATGGCTACAATTTAAACGTCAATTTAGTAGTACTGAGTCTTCTCATTCCCCCGCAGAGAACGTTGCGCGTTTACAGAACGCGCTTCGCGGACCCGCGCGTGAGGCGGTCGCTTCGCTGCTCCACACGGCAGCTGCCCCCGAGGAGATCATACACGCACTCGAGCGAACATTTGCGTGCCCGGAAATGGTCGTCTTTGGTGAGGTACAAGTGTTGAAAACGCTGCCGCGGCTTGGCGCCGAGCTTAAGGAGATTGGTATTTTTGCCAACAAGGTACGAAACAGCCTTTCTACTATGAAATTACTCGGTCTACGAGAATATTTACATTCACCTGAGCTATTTCATAGTATTTTGGGCAAATTTAACCCTTTAATGAAGATGAGGTGGTCTGACTATGCGTCAGAAATGTCAAACCCTCTCATGTCAAAGTTAGAACTTTTATCTGATTTTCTAACTCGTGAACACGAGCGTTATATTAAATTCGCATTATCTCCTGAAATAGGTTTTATTGCTACACAACAAAACATCATTGTGCCTGTCAATAAACAATTCAAACGTGAAAATATTCACGCTGTGACACATGACAATATTAAAACAGGTGACAAAACCGAATGCATTTATTGTAAAAAGTGCCATGATATAAAAAACTGTTCCGAATTCACAAGGTTATCAGTTGAAAACAGGTGGTGTTGGTTGCGTGAACACAAAATATGCTACAAATGTCTAAAGAGTAAATCACATCAGTGGAAGTTATGTAAAGTGAACCCTTGTGGTGTCGACGGTTGTACTTTCCGACACCATCCACTTTTACACGGCAGGCAGGATACATTTACATCACCGCAAACACACCATACACAGGCGTTCCATAATACAGTGTGTACAGCTGCGCTCAACCATGAGTGTGAAACAGAACTAAACAATATGAACAATACGGGGTGTACGGCACCGCTAAACAAAACTGAGTGTACTGCGTTCAATAATATTGGGTATGCGAATTTGTCTGAAAGGGATGCCAAACACACGCCGTGCTGTTCCAAGACTACACAGGAGTTGTCAAAAGAAAACGTCATGGTTTCTAATACAGGTATTTTAAGTCAACATGTTGGAACGACAACCAAAACACAACCACACAGCGCATTATTAAAAGTGGTACCAGTTATTGTGTCTGGACCAGCTGGCAGTTACGAAACCTTCGCACTCCTAGACGATGGCAGTACAGCGTCGTTAATTGATTCTAAAGTGGCTGCCCGTATCGGGGTGTCAGGGCCAGAGGAGGTTATTACTGTCAATGCTGTAGGTGGCTTACACAAAACTACTAAGATTTCTTATGTGGACTTTTACATACAGGGTAAACACGAATCTGACAGGTTTTTAGTCAATCGTGCCAGGGCCATGCCCTTACTCAGCTTGAGCACGCAAACATTGTCCAAACACACCGCACAGTCTTACGATTATTTGAGTGATTTAACCGATTATTTGACGTACACTGACGCTATGCCAACCGTGCTGATTGGTGCCGAGCACTGGCATCTGTCAATATCTCGTGATATCCGCGCTGGTAGTCGTAATGAGCCGGTAGCTTGTCACACCTGGCTTGGTTGGACATTGTATGGAGTGGCTTCTAGTAAAACGAAACCGGTTGAGTTTGTCAACCACTGTCACCTAGACCGTATTGAGCTTACTGAAAATGAACGTTTAGAACTGCTAATAAAGGAGCAGTACAAATTGGACTCACTGGGTATTACCAAACATGAGAAACTTCATAGTAAACTGGATGCTCGAGCTGTTGAGATCTTACACAATACTACCACACGTTTGCCAACTGGTAGGTATGAGGTAGGACTTCCATGGCGGGATAATATTCAGTGCGTTCCCGACAGTTATCCGCAAGCCCTATCTCGCTTCTTAAGTTTAGAAAGACGTATGTTTCGAGAGTCCGATTTTGCTGAAGCGTACAAAAGGTTTATTGACAATATGATTGCCAAAGGTTATGCTGAAGAATGTGATCCTGTCACTTATTATGGTCATTCTGTCAGTAATAGGAACGGTACCAATGTTATCAACAGTAAACACAATTTAGTGGAATGTCCAAATAAAAATAACACTTCGTCAGGTTACATTCAATATGGTACAGTCAGTCCGAATAAAGTGCAACCAAAATGTCATGACTACATGTCAACCACAGACATGGATAAAATAAACTTAAAAACGACTTCTGAATCTTCTGATACAACTCAAAGTGAAACCAATACCGAAATAAGGTGGTATTTGCCTCATTTTGGGGTGTATCACCCACAAAAGCGTAAACTCCGTGTCGTCCATGATGCAGCCGCAATGAATCAAGGCGTTTCCTTAAATTCGTTGCTTCTTCAAGGACCAGATCTCTTAGAAAACTTATTAGGCATACTTTGGCGTTTTAGAGAGGGCGCTGTCGCAATGACAGCGGATATTAAGGAGATGTTTCCCCAAATACGGATCCGTGATCAAGATAGGGACGCATTACGTTTTTTATGGCGCGACGTTAGGTCAAAGAACACAACTCCCATAAAAGAGTATCGAATGACAGCTGTTGTTTTCGGGGCGTCATCCAGTCCATTTACTGCGCTGTATATCAAAAATAAAAATGCAATGTCACATCAGGATTTGTATCCCAACGCAGCCAATGCAAGCATTCACAGTTCCTATATGGATGATTTTTTGGACAGTCTTGATGAGGTAACTGAAGCTGCGCAGCTGGCATCCGATGTGGTGACTATCCACCGTAACGCCTGTTTTGAAATGTGTAGTTGGATTTCTAACAGCCAGGAAGCGTTGCGTCTTGTTCCAACTGAATTGCACGCTGCACAGCCTACTGAAGTGTCTCTTGGTAGTGAATCAACTAACGTCAGAGCCTTAGGTGTCTCTTGGGATCCTATATCGGATACCATTGGTTTTAGGACTGGTTTAGAAGGGCTCAAGTTACATGGTGTTTTTACTAAGCGTAAAGTTTTGTCCCACCTCATGAAAGTGTACGACCCACTAGGATTGCTTGGCCCTATAGTGGTCAAGGGCCGTATACTCCTTCAGGAGGCATGGAGATCCAACATTGACTGGGACACGGTTTTTCCACCTTCACAGGTATTAAGGTGGAACGAATGGTTTAAAGAACTGTCAGATATATCTAATATTAGAGTTCCACGTTGGTACGCTAAGGTAAACGGCGAGCCTCTGCACAGGGAGCTACACGTTTTTGCGGATGCGAGCGAGCTTGCCTATGCGACTGTCGCTTATTGGCGTTTTTTGTACGCAGACGGTACAGTCAAGCTTGCTCTCATATCCAGTAAAGCAAGAGTATCGCCATTGAAGCCCACTTCAATTCCACGCCTAGAATTGCAGGGTGCTTTAATAGCTTCACGCCTTGCTATGACCATCAAGGAATTTCACAAGAAAAAGCCTATTCGGACGTTTTTTTGGACAGATTCGAGAACTGTCCTTAGCTGGCTAAGAAGTGACGCACGAACGTTCAAGCCCTTTGTGGCCCATCGGATCGGCGAAATAACTGAAAATTCATGCGTTCAAGACTGGAGATGGGTCCCAACTGACTTGAACGTCGCGGACGATGCCACGCGAATCAAACCTCTCCATATCAACCCTAACCACCGATGGTTCACCGGCCCCTCATTTCTTCTGGCTTCTCCGGAAAATTGGCCTGTGGAACCAGCTGGCCAGCCTCCAGTTCATGAAGAGTTTAAGCATACTCCTACACTTGTGGTTGGGCATCTGGTTATCACCGCGGATTTCAGTCGTTTTAGTGACTGGTTGCGCTTACTGCGCGCCACTGCTCGCGTTTTGCAGGCGGCTTCTAAATTTCGCTCACTTTTGGACCGCGTTAGACACATTGATCACACTGATCCTAGCACCGATTTTAGGGTTCGTCAACGTACAAACGCGCCTACGTCCACCGCTCTATTACCCCTGACAGCGGAATTGATGCAAGCCGCAGAAAGGCACGTCCTGCAGAAAGTACAGTCCGAGACATTTGGAGAAGAAATTCTGCGGATTGAACGAGGAGAGTTATTGCCCAAGAGCAGTCGCTTAGCAAAGTTATCACCCAAGATGGGAACGGACAATTTGCTACGTTTGGTCGGCAGAATTGAGGCTGTAGAAGACGTCGGTACCGAAGTCAAATCGCCCATACTGTTAGATGGTCATCACCCAGTCGTGCGCCTTTTGGTTCTCTTTTACCATCGCAAGGCTGGACATGCGAATAATGAGATGGTCGTCAATGAGCTGAGACAGAGATACTGGCTTCTTCCCTTGCGCAGCACCATACGAAGCGTCGCCAGCAAATGTTTGTATTGTCGGATCAGGAAGTCAAAACCGATGAATCCAATGACTGGAAACCTTCCTCCGCAGCGGCTTGCCCACCATCGCCGCCCATTTAATTTCACTGGACTTGATTATTTTGGCCCGATTAACTCCACAATCGGACGCAAACAGGAAAAACGATACGTAGCCCTATTTACCTGCTTGACTTCCAGAGCCGTCCATTTGGAACTTGTGCACTCCCTGACGGCTGATTCAGCGATAATGAGTTTACGTCGATTTATTGCAAGGAGAGGTGCTCCCGAAACAATATTCTCTGACAACGGAACTTGTTTTGTTGGTGGTGACCGAATATTACGGGAGTTTTATCAGACAGATGTCAACGATTTTGCTGCCAGCCGAGGAATCAATTGGAGCTTTATTCCTCCCGCTGCTCCTTTCTTTGGTGGATGCTGGGAACGGCTAGTTCGCACCGTCAAAGTTGCACTGAACGCCACCCTACGCGAAAGGGCACCTAACGCAGAAGTACTCGTGACCCTCCTGATGGAAGCTGAGGCCATTGTCAACTCCCGGCCCCTAAGTCACGTTTCTGTGAGTCAAGATGACCAGGAGACGCTGACACCTTTCCACTTTCTAATTGGCACATCCTCGAATCAAGTCCTACCTGCAACCCTTGACGACCGAGACCTTCTTCGTAGAGCAGACTGGAGGAAGGCCTTGAGGTTAGCCGACCATTTTTGGAACCGTTGGGTGAAAGAGATTCTACCTACAATGCAACCACGACAGACAGGCGAAAACAGGGAACGCGACTTAAACATCGGTGACCTGGTACTCATCGTGGACGAAAATCTTCCAAGAGGAACTTGGCCAAGAGGCCGCATCACTGCAACCTTCCCTGGCCGAGATGGCGTAGTCAGGGTGGTGGACGTAGCCACACAGGGAGGCCTTCTTCGTCGGCCCTCCAAAAAGTTGGTCAGGCTAGACGCGTAGGGCTCCTTATTGGCTGGCCCGGCTAGCTTCGTGTGCTTTCGCACACTAGGGGGTGGGATGTTGCGGATGCAACCTATTTTGTACCTTTTTTTGTCTATTATTTTTATACTTTTGGAATGTTTTATTTTGTTTTATCAGTTGTCAATATATTGCTGTCGAAAACAGATTGAGTCGGCTTGGTTTTAATATATTTCCTATAAATAATCACTCCAGCTATACAGTCCATCAGAAGTCCTTTATAGACACCATTAACAAAAGTATAAAAAGTCAAAGAAAAATCTAAGGACTTTGCGGCAAAACTAGAAAAGATACACGAAAGTAATGTACAACATAAATGATATCTGGTATTTCAGCTTTACTTTATAGTTTTTTTTAAGACAACAGCAAAATTGGGGAAATTGTGCTTAAAAAACCAACAACGCAAAGCGAGCTTTCCCTACAAGATAAATTTTATCGAAATTACTAGATTCCAGAAACCAGCACGAACTTTTAGTATGGTGTTAAACATGTTATGTGCACCGCAAAACTGCAAAGAGACGGTCTCTAAAGTGTCTAGGTTATCAGTAATGACATAATCTTCATTGCCGCGGAGGCTTTTTGAAAAGTGGGAATTTTACCTGAACCATGAAATGAAATGAAAATAAAAATTAATATGTTTCATGACACTTGCTCATAAATGGCGTTATTCCTTGCCTGTATACATAAGGCCAATGGCCTAAATTGTTCCCGCGGGAAATAATGGTCCCAAGGGAGTAATGAGCTTGTATGTGATCTGATTGGTTAAGCAAATCTGCACGGCAAGAATTCTGCTCTGTGATTGGTTGGAAAATAAAATCGAGCAGGCCCCGCCCTGCAAGAACCACATGATCCATGCTCTGTGATTGGTTGAAATATTGAAGCTCCGCCCTCCACTCGCACTGATCTAGAAGTGAAGTTGTCAATTTTGTTAACATTTGTTTGATGCGCTTGTATAAAACATAGGTTTTTCTGTCTTTTGTGGTTATTTATTTCCTCGCAAATGTGATGAAAAACATTGTGTATAACACGGGCGTAAGAATATTGCAAACTCGAGTCATCAAATGCCTCCGCCTTACGGCGTCGGGCTCCTGATAGACTCTCGTTTGCAATATTCCTCGTACGCCCCTTGTTAAACAATGTACCTACTATTATTGCATGCAATATATATTGAAGTGTGTTATTCGTAGGTGGTATGATAAGTTATGAACCTTGAAGCAATGCGGTATGGCTAAATATTAATAAAACCGGCCAAGTGCGAGTTGGACTCGCGCACGAAGGGTTCCGTACCATTATCTATAAAAACGGCAAAAAATAGCGTTTGTTGTATGGGAGCCCCCCTTAATAAATTATTTTATTTTGTTTTTAGTATTTGTTGTTATAGCGTCAACAGAAATACATAATCTGTGAAAATTTCAACTCTCTAGCTATCACGGTTCTTGAGATACAGCCTGGTGACAGACAGACGGACAGACAGCGAAGTCTTAGTAATAGGATCCCGTTTTACTCTTTGAGTTTTACCCTAAAAATGTCTTTGGTCCCGTTTTACCCTAAAAATGTCCTTGCCTACAGCCGCCATCTTGGACGCGGGAAAATTGACAGTTTCAAATGATTCCGTCAATTGCTTCATGTTTAGCTTTTAAAACAGTATAAGTGGCATTTTTTGTGTAAATGGAAAACGAACAAGATTGGTCAGTAATTCGCTTTCTGTTTTTGAAAGGGAAAACACGTGATGAAATAAAAAACGAGTAACCGATGCTTCGCTTTCGATTGCCACAATTACATAGTGGTATAACGAGCTCAAAAATGAAAGAACATCAGTGAACGCAGTTTAGGGAAAAGGATCCAATCCAACCCACAAGACATCACCATTGAAATATATGACTTTTGTTTTAGAAAGAAGGTTCCAATCTCAAATTTTACATAGTGTGGGTTGGATCCTTTTCCCTAAACTACGCTGTGTTTGATGATGCCCGCCCAGGACGTGCAAATGAAGTTACCATGGAGGAAACCATCAAAAAAGTCCGTGATATGTTGATGAACGATCATAGACTGAAGTTGAGGGAGGTAGCTGAGGTATCTGGCTTGTCACTGGAGCGTGTTCAAAATATCGTCCATCAACATTTGGCCATGAGGAAGTTATCGGCCCGATGGGTACCGCGTTTGCTAACTGAAGAAAGCAAGCAGAATCGTGTGCATGACTACTTCCAAAGAGTGTTTGGCACTGTTAAAGCGTAATCCGAAGGACTTCTTTATGCGTTACGTTACCGTGGGCGAAACGTGGATCCACCACTATGCTCCCGAAACAAAACAACAGTCGAAGCAGTGGACTTGTCCCGGCGAAAGTGCTCCAAAAAAAGCAAAGACGGTTCCGTCGGCCGGAAAAACGGTTTTTGGGGATTCACAAGGAATTATCCACATAGACTATTTGCGAAGGGAAGAACGATCACGGGGCAATATTACTCTGATTTGTTGTCTCGATTTGATAAAGAATTTAAAAAAAAGCCACCAGGATAATGCTCCGGCCCATTCATCTCACATCGTCAAGGCCAAACTGGATCAATTAGGTTACAAAATACTGTCGCACGCTTCTTATTCCTCGGATTTGGCTCCTTGCGATTTCTTCTTGTTCCCAAACATGAAATCTTGGCTCGGAGGCAAACGCTTCATGTCAAATGAAGAGGTCATAGAGGCCACGGTTGAGTATTTAGCAGAGTTTTCGAAGACATATTATTTGGAGGGCTTAAAGCAGTTGGAGACGCGTTGGAAAAAGTGCATAAATTTGAAAGGGGACATTTCTTTGGTAGGCTTAGGTACTACTTATCATACTACCATCATATCATGTAAAAGCTAAACAAATATTCCCACTTTTCAAAAAGCCTCCGCGGCACTGAAGATTATGTCGTTACTGATGAACTAGGCACTTTAGAGACTGTCTCTCTGCAGTTTTGCGATGCACATAACATTGTTTAACAACATACTAAAAGTTCGTGCTGGATTCAGGGAAATAGTAATTTCGATAAATTTAATCTTGTAGGGAAAACTCGCTTTGCATTGTTGGGTTTTTGAGCATAATTTTCCCAATTTTGCTCTTGTCTTAAACCAATAAACTAAAATATAAAGCTGAAATACTAGATATAATTTGTGTCATACATTACTCTCGTGTATATTTTTTACTTTTTCCGCAAAGTCTGTAAGTCCTTAGATCTTTCTTTGATTTCGATATCCCCTTTTGTACGAGTAATAGTACTTAAACTAGCGTATATACATATTGAAATGTAATTTATAATTGAACATTTGACAATTTATTCACCGTTCATTTGGTATAGGTACCCCCATGTGTAGGTATATACGTTGCATAGTTTGGGTTTAATTTACACTTTTCGAAGCGCGGTTGCGGCGTTTTTGAAGACGTCATTACTGGGGAGACCGGCTCTTAAGAGATTGTCTCCCGGTAGTTTTGGGATTCAGAAGACATGCCTAACAACATACTAAAACATGGCGCTTGTATCTAAAAGTGAAGTATTTGGTCGACGGAATCCCCTAACAACACGCACTATAGGGCCTATAGGCGCCTGCTCTACATATGCACTTTAAAAGCAATTTGCATTACTGGGCGTAAAAAAAATTATAGCAAATATTAGACTTTCCACAGGCGCAGCATCAGTTATCGCACTTCCATAGAACCTTCCACTCCCTTTTCACCCCTTTTAGGCATGATTTCCGGGAAAACTATCCCAATGTACCCAGTAATGTATGTAATCCTACCCAGGGTTTCAAACTATATCCATACCAAATTTAATCTAAATCTGATTAGCGGTTAAAGCGTGAAAGGATATCAGACTGACAGACAGAACCTACGACTAGTCGTCGTTCATAAAAGGTACTGATTCTAATCCTTCAATGTTTCAGGAATCGTGTCATGGGGTATTGATTGTGCAATGCCAGATTATCCAGGTAGTTATAACGGATTATTAATAAGTAGGTATTTTTGCTATACCTCTATTTGAAGATGATGACTAGTACCTGTTACTTAGGTAGTAGCTGGCAGCTTATGGTCAAATCATGGTCAAATACCTAATTTACATTTGTGCCAATACCTTGTCAACGGACGTTTCGCAGCTTGCAATATTTATCGCTTTTTAAATGCTTTTTTTTTTAATAATTTATATCTATAATGATCCTTTTTTACTGAAACTAATTTTTGTACTGATTTTCGCAACTTGCGTGCGCGGGCGAAGAGCACACCATATCGAGTTAACATAAATGTCCCCAGCACGGTCGCCTCAAGTCGACTCTCCATACAAACGAAGTTTGGTTCTTATTTTACATTATTAGTCCCTGGGCGACCGAGCTCCGCTCGGATGAAAATGGAGCAAATACGGAGAAAACGATTTTTCCCGGACATGAGACCTATCTAGATCGATTTCTCGCCCCCGTTACCACCTTTATTCCAAATTTCATCGAAATCGTTAGAGCCGTTTCCGAGAACGTGATTGCAAATATATATATATATATATATACAAATATTGCTCGTTTAATAGTATAGGATTAAGAGCCCTTTGGGTGCACTTTGAGCCACCACGTTTCAGTGCCATATGTCATCACTGGCAACACACACTGGTCAAAGACTCTCGTCTTGAGACACTGCGGAATATTGGACGAAAAAATGTGCCGTAGCTTCCCGAACGCTGCCCAGCCGAGTCGGATTCGACGATTGACCTCTTTCTCGAAGTTGGACCTACCTAACTGGACAGTCTGTCCTAGGTATACATAATCGTCTACAACTTCGAGCGTAAAGTGTCCGATTTTAATGGGAGCCTGTTGTCTCCGCCCTCCGTTTCCAGAGGTCGCGTTCCTGAGCAGTCTCTGGCCAATTCTTTAAAAAAAAACCGGCCAAGTGCGAGTCGGACTCGCGCACGAAGGCTTCCGTACCATTATTAATAAAAATATATATTTAATTCTGTTTTTAGTATTTGTTGTTATAGCCGCAACAGAAATACATCATCTATGAAAATTTCAGTATTCAGTATTCAGTTTCTTTATTGCCATTAAGGAGTAAATCCATGCAGTAATACATATATGAAGGTACAATAATAAAAAAAAACATTTAAAAATAATAATCAAGAACAATATTAAGATCAGATGTGTCAAAATAATAGTAATAAGAAGAATAATCATAGTAAGTAGGTCATCACTCATCAGTTAACAAAGTAAATAACATTTTTGTATGTAATAAAAAAATAATTAAAATAAACAAAGTAATCAAACACTCTCAAATCTTTAAAATAAACAAAGTAATCAAACAAAATCAAACACACAATCATTCAGGTACGAAAAATAAACAAAATCATTAAGTAAACAGTAACCAAATAAATTAAACAAGAACCATTAAAATAACAAATTATAATAGATTAAATCAGAATCATTAAAATAACAAATTAGGATAAATTAAACAAGAATCATTACAATAACAATGTCAGTATGCCTATATTATTAAATTAATTATATCATTAATTTCATTACAATCTCATTCAGTCAAATATTTTACCAAAAAATTCATCAAGATTATAGAATGGCCTACATTTTAAGTACATTTTCAAATTAGCACTAAATTCTTTTATATTGGTAGAGTTCTTAATATCCGGTTCCAGATTATTGTAGATTTTTATACCAATATAATTAAAGCACTTTCTATAGTTAGCAAAATGAGATTCAGGCAATGCAAGACCTAAGATGCGACGTAATGGGTATCTTTCACATGCTGGTTTAGTTTTATACGAGCTTAAATTTTTATACATGTACATACATATTTGATAGATATACAGTGCGGTGACTGTATATATATTATTTTTTGTAAATAGATGCCGATGAGTTTCGGGGAAATAACCTTCAATAAATCTAATACATTTTTTTTGCATGAGTAAGATTTTGCTAGCGATGGAACTATTGCCCCACACTTCAATACCATAGCGAATAATACTCTCAACATAAGAAAAGTAAATGGTTTTTAAAGTTTGCTTGTCACTTAATTTCGCCATTGATTTAAGTGAGTAACATGCACTCCCCAATCTTTTTACTACGTAGTGTATGTGATCATGCCACTTCATGTGAGGATCCAGTTCTATACCAAGAAAACGGACGGAGTCAGATTTCTTAAATGGTAGATTCAGAGTACAATCTTCAGAGTTAAATGCACGCCTAAAAATCATATAATTGCATTTATCTTGGTTCAGCGATAAGCCATTTGCTGAAAACCATGCAGTTAAATCTTCCCAGCCACATTTGGCTAAACGTTGTAGATCCGAGTAATTTTTTGCACCAATAATAAGGCTAGTATCATCAGCATACAAGTACGGAGATCCATTATAAATATTGTCAGGCAGGTCATTAATAAATATTGTAAACAACAGTGGACCAAGAACAGAACCCTGTGGAACGCCACTTATAATGCCACTTATAATGCCTTCATCCGATTTATAGGTTTTTTCACGTCCCCCGTGATCTGAACATTTAATTTCAACAAATTGTCTACGTCCGGATAGATAAGAGGATAGTAAATTGAGAACAGGGCCGCGAAAACCGTAATATACTAATTTATAAAGAAGTATATTGTGATCGACGCAATCAAACGCTTTACTTAAATCACAGAATATTCCTGCACACTTTATATCGTGGTTAAGATAATTCATTACCTCAGTGGTAAGTCCAGTAATAGCCGAGATTGTATCTTTGCCTTTGAGAAATCCAAATTGTTTCAATGATATGTAGGAGTTCTTATTCATGTACCCCTCTATACGATCGGCCAAACATTTTTCAAAGATTTTTGCGATAATTGAAAGTAAAGAAATGGGCCTATAATTATTTACCTGGGTTTTTTTGCCTTTCTTATGTACCGGTACTACCTTCGCATGTTTAAGTCTATCAGGAAATATGCCTACTTTTATATGCTCGTTAAAAATGTGACTAATAGGCTTACACAAAATATCAATGTTGTTTTTTATTAAAATTGTGTGTATGTCATCTGGTCCGCATGAATTACTATTTTTGAGACTTCTAGCAACTCTGATTACTTCATTTTCCGTGATAGGTTTTATAAACATTGATTTGGAGCTATCGATTTTTTTTGTGTTTAATAAAGTTTTATAGTCACTATTCGTACTAATGTTTTTAAGATTATTACCAACATTGAGAAAATATTCATTAAAAAGGTTGCTAATAGTTTTGGGATCCTTAATGATGTCGTTACCTTGCTCTATTTCCCATGCTAGTTCCTTACGCGTAGTTAGTTTACCAGTATTTTCTTTAACTAATTTCCAAACAGCTTTAGATTTATTTTTAGCTCTTTTGATTGTATTAGAGATGTGGACTTGTTTTGCAGTAACTAGTACATTTTTTAAAACATGTTGATACATTTTAAAGTCCTGATTGAGCTTTTCATCAAACTTTCTCATTAGTGTGATGTACATTTTTCTTTTGGTTCTGCAGCATTTTTTGATGCCTTTGGTGACCCAGTTCTTCTTTTTAAGTGAAATGTTGATTGTTTTTATAGGATAGTATCTGTTAGTTAGTTCATAAAGAGTATCGTAGAAGACTGTCAATTGTTCATTATATTTTAGGTTAGATAATAATTTCGTCCAATCTATCTTCTCTAAAGCACTTCTAAATTTAGCGTTTGCTGTTTTAGTATAGAACCTTTTTGTTACTGACTTATGTTTTATGCTATTTTTAGCGATGTTCTTTTTAAGATATATTAATTGTGCGTCGTGATCAGAAAATGAGCATGGCACAATGATAGCCTTTTTACATTGGTCGACATCGGTAAAGATGTTATCAATTGTGGTTTTTGTATTTTTTGTGCTTCTTGTTGGTCCTGTGATACTGGGTTTCAAATTAGGTACAAGTAGTGTTTGAAGAAAATGCTCTACTGTTTGTGACTTGCGATCTGATATATCAATATTGAAATCGCCACATAGTACAACGTTTTGAGTATTAAGTTCAGTAAGAAAGCGGTCTACATTGTCTAGAAACACTTTCACACTTGATTGCGGGCATCTATACATTACAAATATATATATGTTGCGCTTATCAGAAGTAATGCGTACACCACACAATTCGCAGCATTTTTCGATATTATACTTTGATACATTAACAGATGTACATTGTTGCATTAAATCATTTTTAACAAATAATAGAGCACCACCACCTCTACTTTCAGCACGTGCGGTATCAATAGCAATAAAGTAGCCTGGTAGGTTGATTGATTGGCATTCATTGGGCTCAAGCCATGTCTCAGTTATAGCAATAACACTGGGTTGTAAATTTAATTCGCATTCTAGGTAGGCTTCTAGACTAAGTAATTTGTTTCTCAATCGGTTTATGTTTAAATGCATTACGATGGTGGATTCTTCATGAGACTCTAGCGTGGTATCATTAATATCATTATTCATAAAAAAGATAAACTATTGTACATTTTTTCATTTAAAAGTTTCAGACTAGAGTTCATAGAGAATGCAATCTTATATTTACCCTTTAAATTTAATTTAAAACCATCATCTTTAAAATCATTGTATACTAAGTTGTCACCAACACATGCAACGTATGCATGGGGGTATTTGCCTAAAAGCTTTGGTATTTCTACATTAATCTTTGTTACAAAATCATTGAAAGGTTTGCCATTTGAATTGACACAGGTAGGAATAGTACAGATGATCACCTTACAATGTGCTAGAGCACTTACGGCATCATCTATACATTTTATAGTGAATGAGTTTTTCTTGGCATTAAAGTCAGAGCCGCCACACATAATTATCACGCAGTCCTTATCTGTGAAGCTCTTCGTTTTTTCGGTTATATCCTTTAGTACGCGATCGGTAGTGCCGTAATAGATCACATCAGTACTAATATCGTAATCTCCTTTTCTTATTTTAGACAATATGTGGGATAATTCCGTTCCAACTGGAACTATCAAGGTATCAGTGAGACCTGAGCCTGGCGACAGACACACGGACGGACGGACGGACACCGGAGTCTTAGTAATAAGGGTCCCGTTTTACTCTTTGAGTACGGAACCCTAAAAAGGAGTCTAGCTCGTCTCGCCATCGCCGACGAGGTCTGTCGCGTCTCCGTTTTGAGCGACAGCTCAAACTCGCTCGACATCGACAGCCCGACAGGGCTGCCAGTTATTTGTAATGTTAGCGCAAAGCTCGCTCGGGATGCGGCTGACATGACCAGCCCAGTCCCACTTCAAATTAGCCACTTTCCGAGCTACGTCTACTACTTATTTGGGTCTTGAAGCGCACTGGAATAGCATGAAACTTTTTATACTTACACAATGGGGTCTGCCATATCTAAGTCAGAAACTAGTATTTGTTTGTAGAAAAAAAATTGAGCGAGCAGAACGTTTTTCATATTAAGTCAGAGCTAGTTTTTGTTGCTATGTTTTTTTACAGAAATACAATAGAAAAAAAAAGCAATTAGACTTTTTTTATTATAATTTATACGAACGGAAACTAGTCTCCGACCTAGATATGGGGGATCCCATTGTTAGTCAAAGTTTCATGTTATTGTGTACTCAATGTTTCCGACCTAGATATGGGGGATCCCATTGTGTACTCAAAGTTTCATGTTATTGTGTACTCAATGTTTCCGACTAGATATGGGGGATCCCATTGTGTACTCAAAGTTTCATGTTATTGTGTACTCAATGTTTCCGACTAGATATGGGGGATCCCATTGTGTACTCAAAGTTTCATGTTATTGTGTACTCAATGTTTCCGACTAGATATGGGGGATCCCATTGTGTACTCAAAGTTTCATGTTATTCAAGTATGTCGTTTTAAATAAGAAGTAAACTACGTTTGTATGGAAAGTCGAGCGTCCTGGGGGACGAATAATTACGACCGCTTTAGCCTAGTTGGTAGTGACCCTGCCTACGAAGCAAGAGGCTCTGCGTTCGAATCCCGGTAAGGGCATTTATTTGTGTGATGAGCACGAATATTTGTTCTTGAGTCATGGATGTTTTCCTATGTATTTAAGTATATATTTCTCTATATAAGTATCTATATCGTCGTCTAGTACCCATAGTACAAGCTTTGCTTAGTTTGGGGCTAGGTTGATTTGTGTAAGATTGTCCGCAAATATTTATTTATTTATTATTTATTTTATAATTGAGAGTTACATTCATCTTTACTGTCTTGTGTTAACTAACCTGAATATCATCTACTATTTCTACAGGTGTCTACACCGTCGTTGCAAAATACATCGATTGGATCCAAAACGAAAGCAGGGACGGGCAATATTGTATATAGAAATATAATATTGTATGTACAGTCAAGGAATTTAATTTCCAACCCTCCTAAGGTTCAATATCGTATAGCAAACCGTCACCATAAGAGCTAGCTAGAGCACGGCGGCGTTACTTTGACATATCGCATGTATTGTGTTTTGTTAGTAACTAGGCAACAGATTAACTACGTTGACATGGTGAACTGTGGTGAACTGAACTTTTGAACGTGTTATCTCATGAATCCCTATTCTTTCCTGGTGTAACTCCACTATTTGAGCTCTTAATAGTTTGCGGTTAGCGGAAAGCATTTTATCTTTCAAATGAATAACGTGAAATTTATTTTACAATTGTCTCGATTGACATTGACACATGACAAATGTAGAAAAAAAGCTAATGTGAACTTTTCGCAAAAAGGTTATCTGTAATGTGAAGTGACAAATAATACGTATTGACATTTCTATACTATTAAAAACAGAAATTTCGACCTTATTGCATTGCGAATGTCTAACGACATTTTAAAGAAATGGGTAGGAAATTAAGTTCCTTGACTGTACTATCATTATCAAATATTACAAAATTACTTCAACACGCTGAGAAAGAAGAATTACATTTTATATAATAAACGCCTGTTCCATTATTTTTCCTGATATTTTAATTGATTCCTTAACCATAGATATTTTAGGGTTCTGTACCAAAAAGGTAAAAAAGGAACCCTTATGGTGCGACTTTGTCCGTCTGTCACAACGTTAAATATCAACGTTAATAATAATAAGCTATCAATTCGAAATTTGGAACAACTGTTAGGAATGTTCTTAACACGTGGAAAATGAAAAATTTAAATATACTTTTTTATTTTCAGTGTAAATGACGAATATAAGGGGGGTTAAAAATCAAAGTCTAGTAAATATATCAAGTGGGGTATCATATAAAAGGGCTTGAGTTGCACTTTCTAAAACCACTTTTTTTACAGTGGTTAAATTTTGATTTATTAAGGAGAATGTAGAAAAAAATACCATCCCCCCCCTCCTCCCCACCCAATCTCTGAAGTTTACCAAGCGAAAATTCTGAAATAAATAATTACATATGATTAAGAGTAACATTAATAATACAGGAAAAATAAAACAATATCTCTATCTAGCGTATTTTTTTTATTTATCAAAAATAATTTCTTCAAATTCCTATGAGATTATCTTTAAAGTCCCTTCTTTCAAATAAAAAATAAATAATCGAAATCGGTACGCGTGATAAAAAGCTATCGCTGATAAACAAACAAACTAGGTTGAATAAGTTGTTAGTACCAACATGCAGATGGCGCTTTGCAACGGTAACTTATACTATGAGCTGTTTAAGATTGTTCAAGAATGAACGGAACCCTCGGTGCACGAGTCTGACTCATACTTGACCGGTTTTTTTTTATAACCCAAGACCAATAAATCCATCCATATTTTTAAAATGTAACATAAGGCACACTCATGTCATGAATTTCATCAATTTCAACTTCTTATTCGTTTCATGTTTTGTGATAACGTGCGTGAAATGTGACGATAAGAAAATACTTATGTTTAAAAACAGCATTAAAATTTCTATTCGGGCAGTTAGGTAAGCGTTTTGCAATAAGGCATGCCGTCAAAGATTGTGCTGCTCAGTGAATCATTTATGTCAATTTGTTTATAAAAGGTGACAGTGTATTAAAACAGCTTTGAATCGTTTGTACCGATTCTAATTTACGATTTGTGGCATGGTGAATTTACAAGGATATTATCGCGTGCCTAATTTGTACGTGGTGCATGAATAAGTACGAAAGAACGGTGGATACAGTGCTGTTTGTGGTGCAAACTGAGTGGTCACAGATACGTTATGTCCAGAATATTGTTTTGTGTGCCGATACTGTTGGGGTGTATTAAGGTTGAATAAATAAATGTTATTGTTTACTTACCAATTCATTATAAAGGGAAATGGTGTTCACATTTTTGTCTTTAATATTCTAGGTCGTGCCATCATACGAACTACAGTGTGGTGAGACGTAATAAAATTATTATTTAAACTTTTTATAATTATAACTTTTTCATCAGCACTTTAAAATATTTTTTTGCGTTTTATACAGCGCAAACGAGACTTGAACGCACGATTTTTTCTTACTTTTTATAATTACCTATACTTAGGTACATTTTTCATCATCACACTATGTCTTGTAAAACGTAGGTAGCATTATTCGCTGTAATGGGAATGTCAAAAAAAAACTCTTTTCAAGGCTTTTTATCAGTCGTTTTACACGTGCAGCCTATGGACGAACTACACTAAAAAGTCGCTCAATGCCCTTCGTGTCCAGTACAACAACGGCTTCAGAGGGTTGATGGGACTGTCACGGCAGGTAATGCACTGCAGCGTATCTGGGGATGTTCGCAGAGGCACGGCTTCAGTGCCACTATCAGAAACAGAAACGCGTCCCTCATGCGTCGTGTGCTTGATAGTTCCAACAGCCTTCTTGAGCTGATTTGGGACAGTCCTGCTTGCGCCGTATGGAGACACTGGAAAATCCTTACACATGGGCTCAAGAGGTTCAGTGTATAATTTAATAAAATTATGTTTACCCATAAGTTTTTATTGTTACTAACATGAATATGAACATGAGTCTGAAATAAATAATTTGAATTCAAAATTATCGAAAGGCGTATAATATATACCTACTTAAGGTCAACCGGGACAAAGGTGTCACTGATTGTGGATAGTTTTTTCCTCCTCAAATAATGTAAAAAATATTGAAGGTACCTATTGAAATATTCTTGCTTTGTATTTTTTACGCAACTCTTCAGTAAACAACTTCTCGTGTTGACTTCTTCGCGACATTGCATTTAAGAACACAGTGGCAGTTTAAAAAAAAAGTGGGTGTAGCATTCCCATTTTCCTCATATGTACAGAATGCGTCTTTTTCAAATAATTTATAAACTTCATGGACTTTTCCTTTACAATTGCGTGGCACGTATTCGAAATATCTTCCAGTATATTTGCTACTATAGCAAAGGAAAAAAAAGGTAAAGAATGAGCTGAGATATAAATCTACCCTACACTGCGTCATCCGTCAACACATTCGCCATTCCAAAACAATTCAAACAACATTCGATCGTTCCTCGTTTATCATCTAACAGGCAGCACCATCACCATTATGCTTAACCATCAGAAAATACCAATCCCACATAAACTATACTAAGGAACTATTTCAGAATGCGGTTTGCCTTCGGACACGGTGTTGTCCATGCGAATCGTGGGCGGAAGGCGGGCGGAGCCTTACTCATTCCCGTGGACGGTGGCCATTATCAAGAATGATCGGATGCATTGCGGGGGCGCTATTATTACAGATAGACACATACTTAGCGCTGGGCACTGTTTCAAATGGTGAGTGCCAGATTCAGTCAGAGGTACTACAAATTAGGGTGTTCTGAAATGGCGTGCTCCAGACAGCAGTAGCCGCATCAGGCCCAACAGTAACAATACCATGAAGTTCGAAAATTGATGTTAAGACGACTAGTTAATGGTTCTAAACGTCTATGGATCTTGACTCGGTGACGGCAGGAGCCAGGCACTAATCACAGCACTTAATATTTGTGAAAACCATTACAACGCAAATTTATCAAAATAAGTAATTTTTAGGGTTTCTTACCATTGTTTCTTCTTTTTGCAAATGTTCCATGATATTCTGTTCGTTAATCAGAGTTAACTTAGGGCTTTACAGGGCATTACACATTATGGTCAGAATTAAATGTGGTGGTGGTGGTGTATTGCTTTCTAATTACAACTATAGCAAGTTGTTGTGACAAATTGCTAGTTGTGTAATGACCTTAAGGAGCGACCACGGCGTTGCGTAACGCTGTGTATAGGTATGCGTCACGTCTTCTTCATACATTGTTCAGCGGTGTGGTCGCTACCTTAAGACGTACAATATTGGATTTAGGGACGACCCAAAAGAAATGCACGTGCTCATTGGCCTGGACAACCTCGACGATTTGGAGAATGTCGAGAAGAGGAACTTAACTCACGTATCTATCCATGAGAACTTCACGTCGACTGCCGTGAGGGATGAAAACGACATAGCCATTGCTACCCTCAGCTCGCCAGTGTCGTTTGGACCGACTATCATACCCATATGTTTGCCACAACCAGGTAAGAACTAGAACTATGTACTTACTTAGTTCTAAATGATAATCTAAATACTGTTAGGCAACTAGGTATGTCTACCACACTGATACCGTGCGTGGTTCATAAACTCTCGAGTTCGGATAGAACTTTTTTGTGTGAAAAATGGTATGTAACTATGTATCTTGTATGGCCCGATTTTCGGATGTATAAAAGGCGGAACCGCTGCCTAATTGTCCTGCTGGTTGTTTGCTTAACGTTTAGTAGGAACGCAGGTACCTACATACGTAAGGTAGATCTAAATGCGTATTATTTGCAAATGCAATATAACACATAAACACATTTAATAATACATTTTATAATCTATTTTGTTTCTTACCTTCTGCACTATTATACATATGCGTAAGCTGGTGCACTTCACATATATTATACTATCAAAATATCATACCTTCACTTCTTTACATCACGAGCACAACTGTAATTGAATTGTATTATTTATATTATTTCCTGTGATGAGTATCCCGTTGTGTTTTTTTTTAACAATGTTATGTTATGAGTATATATATTTGTTTTTCTTTGCAGTTTATTTTATCTTTTTTTGTTGTTTCCGCTTGTTAACTGGTTTAGGTTTATTTATAAATTTATTTATTTACTAGCTGTTGCCCGCGACTTCGTCCGCGTAGAACTTTTTATCGTCTTAGAAAATGATTTCTCTCAATACAAAATTTGAACCCTCTTTTAGTGGATAATTAAAAAAAAAGTTGATGTTCATTTTCTAGTTTGTGAACAAACAGTCTAAAACCAAAGTTAAAAATCTCATACTTTAAAAATGCCTTGAAATACTCAAACTTTGAACCAATTTTAACACTCTTAGGGGATGAATTTGGAAAAACTCTGAAATCAGTTTTGTAGTCTTTTAACGTACAGAATAAGACCGAAGTTAAAAATCTCTTACTCACACTTTAAAATTTTATTGCTCGCCATTTAAAATTTGAACCCCCTTTTGAACCCCCTTAGAGGTTGAATTTTTCTAATCGCTGAAAAAACTTTTTTCGTAAACTTTTAAGTCTCTAGCTCAAAAATGTGTTGCCCATACAAAGCTTTCTTAACCCCCTTAGGGGTGGAATTTTCTAAAACTCTGAAAGTACTTTATTATTAATTTTAATAAGTAACATTTTGAATAGTTTTAAGTCTAGTAAAAAAAAAGTTTTTCCCACACAACACTGGCTACCCTTCTTAAGGATCTTAAGGATCCCCTTAGGGATGGAGTTTTCTAAAACGCTGAAAGTTCTTTTTTAGTATTCTAATAAGTAATCTTTTTGCAAAGTTTTAAGTCTAACTCAAAAAAAAGTGTTGCCCATGCAAAGCTTGCTCTCCTTTTTAACCCTATTAGGGGTGGAATTTTCTAAAACGATTTGTGTTCTTTTTTTGTATTTTAATAAGTAATCTTTCTACAAAGTTTCAAGTCTCTAACTCAAAAACATAAACTTTCCCTGATAAAAACTTTGCACCCCTTTTTATCCCCCTTAGGGATAGATTTTTTCAAAACGCTGAAAGTCTTTTTTTTTGTATTTTTATAAGTAATCTTTCTACAAAGTTTTAAGTGTCTAGCTCAGAAAAAGTGTTCCCCATACAAACCTTGCACCCTTTTTTAACCCCCTTAGGGAATGATTTTTGTAAAACGCCGAATGTAGTATTTTTCATGTTCTAATAAGTAATTTTTCGTCAAAATTTTAAGTCTCTATTAAAAAAAAATATGTTTTTCCCATACAAACTTTGCACCCTATTTTACCCCCTTAGGGGTGAAATTTTCCAAAACGCTGAAAGTACTTTCTTTGTATTTAAATAATCTTTCTACAAAGTTTTAGGACTCTAGCTAAAAAAAATAGTTTCCCACATACAAACTTTGCACCCCTATTTTTAGGGGTAGAATTTTCTAAAACGCTGAAAGTTCTTTATTTGTATTCTAATGACTGATCTTTCTAAAAAGTTTTAAGTCTCTATTTAAAAAAAAAATGTTTCCCCCATACAAACCTTGCACCCCTATTTTACCACCGTAGGGGTGGAATTTTCCAAAACGCTGAAAGTGTTTCATTTGTATTCTAATAACTAATTTTTCTACAAAGTTTAAGTCTATAGCTCAAAAAAAAAAGGTTCTCCCATACAAACTTTGCACCCCCATTTTACCCCCTTAGGGGTAGAATTTTCAAAAATCCCTTTTCATCCCTAGCCCACGTTATTAAAACAACATACTGTGCAAAAATCAACTCTCTAAGATTAGTAGTTTCGGCTGTGCGTTGATGAGTGAGTGAGTGAGTGATTGAGTGAATAAGTCAGTCAGGACATAGGCATTTATTATGTATAAATAGATAGAAGATAATGAAACTCCCATTCAAATATCTCGAAAAATTATGAAGCTACATCCGTTTTAATGTCGCTTGTTAGAGTGAGAAAACGATGAGGGACTGTGACGTCAATATACTCGAGCGTCATAGTAAAAAACAATCGTTTCATATGAAGGTGCGTTTTGCGGAAAAGGGACGGAACATACTCCCTCTTAAAACTTTGGACTCTTATAACTTAATCATTACCTATATAACCTCTTGCTTTGTTTTTTTCTCCATTTGACTATATTTATTTTAAATTCTTTTTCGAGAAAATACATTATGATTATTTACCATATTTTCGATTCCTGAGCTATAACCACGAACTTCGGAATTCGAAAATATTCGGGTATCTCTATCTCTATCGCACTAACAACACTCGAGTGACAGGGATGCAGTTATACGAACTTCGAGTTTCGGTTTTCGTGGTAGCGCCGTAGGCACTTTGGCAGAATGCGCCGAGCGCGTGCCATTGTCATTCAAAAAAAACAATATCGTGTTAATTATATTGTTCAAATTTGTTGATTTCATTTATTGAAATTACGACACAAAACGACATTTGCGCATATAAGTTCTCATATCAGAATCGAATATTTTTTTATGGTTTATATTTTAGCATTTGTCTCGTAAAGGTCTATCGTAGACGGGATTTAAATTATTAATAAGTGAAAGGCAAAGCAATTCCGCCATTTTGACGAAAATTTGACGGTTCTTATAGCTGACAGTTGGAGCAGCGTTTGATTTCAATAAAAATAAATGAAAAATTAAATGAAGTCGTATATTTCGGAAAATTAATTAACTGTCGCAGTCGGATAAAAACTATCCTAAGTTGCAGCTAGAATAATAATGTACCTATATAAAATGTTTCATATTTTTCCGTTCATGGGATGCTGAGAACATTCGAACCGCGCAAAGCTTAGTTTCAAACTGGCTGATTCTTTTTTTAATTTAGAGATTTATTATAAGTGGAGATTAACTTTCATAGTTGATACCGGTTGTCGGCGTTTGTGTCGGCACTTATGTTAGTTTTTAAGTTAGGTCCCCACTGAAAATCAGCGCCTCAGCTTGCTGTGCCTTGCTGTGGCTTCATGCTGAGTGGGGACTATTTAACCTCCTAGTTATTTTAATTGTGTAATTTTGTGACGTTAAATAAATGTATTTTCTTTCTTTCTTCTTTCTTTCTAAATATCATATTTTTCTGTATGGGAAAATTATAGGTAGTTGAGTTGTACCCCTCGGACCTTAAATAGGTATCTAAGTAAATATATCAATTTCAAAAATTTATTTACGTTAACCTTAAGGCGGTTTTATTCACAGATCAAGATTTCAGTAAACAAGTCGGTACTATAGTTGGATGGGGGCGTATCGCGCCAGAGGCCTCAGCATCCAGAGTCCTCCTAAAGGCTTCACTCAAGATACTGAGTGACGAGGATTGCATACATTCAAAGCTAGCACAACATCTCAAGCCGACCATGATGTGCGCTTTTTCCAAGGGAAAAGATGGTTGTCAGGTGTGTAGTTCAATGAGTTCATTTGTCGATCACAAACTGAAGGGCAGTTACCTAACTTTTGGAACGTAAGTATATATTATTCGCGGAGCTCGGCCTCCTAAGGCGGACGGGGAGGACTCCGGGCTCCATAACAAAAAGCTGAGGTTGCAACCGGGTTAACATTAAGATGAGAGATAGGGAAACACATGTAGGTAGGTACCTACACGTACAAACAGCAACACAGTTAACTATACACTTCAGAAATAGGGAATACTGCAAGAAAGAGAATCGCACTTGAACGCGTTATGTATGTGTGCGTCAACGAGTATAAAGCGGCTATTATTCAAAAGAGTTTTGAAACAGTATTTTTAGGGTTTTTTACCAAAAAAGGTAAAAAAGTGGCCAAGTGCGAGTTGGACTCGCGCACGAAGGGTTCCGTACCATTATCTATAAAAAAGGCAAAAACATCACGTTTGCTGTATGGGAGCCCCCCTTCAAACAATATTTTATTTTGTTTTTAGTATTTGTTGTTATAGCGGCAACAGAAATACATAATCTGTGAAAATTTCAACTCTCTAGCTATCACGGACAGACAGACGGACGGACGACGGACGGACGGACGGACGGACGGACGGACAGCGAAGTCTTAGTAATAGGGTCCCGTTTTACTCTTTGAGTACGGAACCCTAAAAAGGAACCCTTATGGTGCGACTCTTGTCTGTCTGTCCGTCTGTCCGTCCGTCCGTCTGTCACAACGTTAAATATCTCAGGAACGACTTAAGCTATCAATTCGAAATTTGGAACAACTGTTAAGAGGGTAAAATCACGTGTATGAAAAATGAAAAAAATTAATATACATTTTTATTTTCTGTGTATTTGACGAATATGAGGGGGTTTAACAAATCAAAGTACAGTAAATATATCAAGTGGGTACTATACTTAAGTTGCACTTTCTAAAACCTTTTTTATTTTTTTCTACGGTTGTTAAATTTTGATTTATTAAGGAAAATGTAGAAAAAAATACCATTCCCCCCACCCCCTTATCTCCGAAGTTAACCAAGCGAAAATTCTGAAATAATTACATATGATTAAAAGTAACATAAATAATACAGGAAAAATAAAACGATATCTTTATAAAGCGTATTTTTTTATTTATCAAAAATAATTTCTTAATTAAATTTGTAATTTACTTACTTTTGTATGTAATTTTATGTCTTCAAATTCCTATGCGATTATTTGAAAGCCCCTCATTTCAAATAAAATAATGATAATCGAAATCAGTACGCGTAATAGAAAAATATCGCTGATAAACAAACATACTAGGTTGTAAGTTATTAGTACGAAAATGCAGATGGCGCTGTAAAAGGTACAACGGTAACTTCTACTATGAGTTGTTAAGATTGTTCAAGAATGAATGGTCGTGATGTGACGGGTATGGTGTATGAACGATTGTACGGAACCCTCGGTGCGCGAGTCAGACTCGCACTTGACCAGTTACACTTGAACAGAATCCTAAGAGATGTATTTTTACCAACAGTTCCGCACGGCTTATCCTCAAGGTCGTATTTATTTGGCACGGGACAACAATTCCATAACACAGCTCCCGATTGGTGCAAGAGTGGCCCTTGGGAACTTTTGAGAAGAAGTGACATGTGTGTTCGAATATGGTGGATACTTGGTGGATAATATTCATTCCAGGATTGATTTAGTCCTAGATAATGGAGGAGGACCCATCCCGTATTAGTTTAATAGTATTTTTAAAATAATAAATAATATCTATTAAATTATATTATGATTTTATGATAAAGACTGAAATAGTCTTTCTTTTTACCTTTTCTGCATTTTATTGCCAATCATAATTTCATAGACATTGCATTTTTGGACGAACATGCAACAGCAAATAAGAAATATATGAATGAATAATAAATATAGTTTATGATATTCACCCATTCAGGGCCCATGACGACACATATGCGTCAGAGCGCTACGAGCGCTTTTCGCTACATAGGAGGTTTAACCTGCTACGGACTACGGCTTAGCGCTACGAGATTATTGTGCCCGTAAATGTATTAAAAATAAATATAAATATTAAAAATATGATGCACCAATAGAAGCATTAAAAATATAGCTAGTTTATTTCATCCTGGCGTTCATCCGAATAAAAGCTGACCAATTTTATTCACGTCACGTCTTGTTGAAATAAAACCTATATTCACAATATAGAAAAAAAACATTACTAAAACAACTACGGTGACAAAGGCACGTCACACATACGCAAACGTTATTTGACTTGAAGTTGACATGATAGACATCTAGATATCTCTTGCGTTTTCTCTCTGCTCTGTCTTTAATGGGCAGTTAAGTGTGTTGCTGTTTGAACTTATATTATCCGTTTCAGCTGCGTTTGAGAAAATGGAACCAACTTTGTTCGGCAGACTGTCGCAGTCTTCGAGGAACACGGAAGGGATTAGGCATTCGCACCATTTCCCCTCTGCTAATACTCCAGGCAAAATACGGTTTTGAAAAACATTAACTTATAATAGCGTTTTTTTTCTTTATTTCATTTTAAAACATTATAGATGCTTTATTCAAGAATCCAACAAACTTCTTTGTACCAATAACTTCTGTTGTAATGAAATAAAGATTATATTATATATTATATAAATTTTCCATCCGGAAGTATTTATATAGGTTTAAATAAAGGAAGAATAGATATTTTTTTATTTTTTAACTTGAATATGATAGAGCAAATGTAAATGAACCATAATAAAGATAAAACCATTTATTCATATTTTTACTGAGTTTTCAGAAGCTAGTTAACTTATAATTTTTTTGATGTCTGAAATTTTGTTGGATTTTGTTCCTAGGTAATTATTTAATTGATAATATATCCAATACAAAGAAAAAACAGCTATTATAAATAAGTTCCAAATTTGACATTTTTTCCATACAAGTTGTCAGTTCATTGCCTGGACTATAAAGTACACGCCCAACTGGGCATGCTTCGTACACTAAAGTGTATGAAGGTGTGAAAGTTTTTTCGGTGTATTGTGTCATTGTTGATGTAGTATTTGTCATCGTTACAGCAACCCCCCCCCCCCCCCCCCCCCCCCCGCAAGAAATGACAGAATTGTTTGACTGTAATATTCATAGCGAAGGCGACTCACTTCCGCTAGGAAGGCCGTGTTGTTCGAAGGTCGCAGTCTGTTGCGTAGCCGCCCCAGATGATATGATTTGAAGTAATATTGCTACTTACATTTCAGGGTGACAGCGGTGGGCCATTTCTAGTATTTGAGAATTCTGGGCGATACGTACAAGCAGGCAAGATCAACTATATTTTTTTATTTTGTGTTGTTATAATCAGCGTCGCAGCATAACACTAACACTATTATGTTCGCATACAACTAACCTTTGATATTGTAATATTATACAATACAATACAAATATTCCTTATTGCTGACCAAATAGTACATAATAGAGAACATAGGTAAATTAAACATAAACAATGCCTATGCCTATATTATGTAGGTATTCTTCTTTCTATTTTGTATGGTGTGCCTATGCAAATAAACCATTTCTTTTGCCATTATGTATTGTGGCATTATGTATTTAAATACCATGCACGTACCTAAGTAGTTTATTAAATACCTACCATTTACAACTTTACAATAATTACAATGCAATAAGTCATAAAAATAGAACCTAATGTTAAACGTGTTTTTGTTTCAGGCGTTGTATCCTGGGGAATTGGATGTGCTGATCCGCGATACCCAGGTAATTGAACTAGCTAGAGAACATATCCCCAAGACTATTGATTAAAAAAAACCGCATTCAAACCGGTCCACCCTTTTGGGAGCTACACAGACAGACACACAGAAATACACGTTAAACTTACATGTGTATCTGTGTGTCTGTCTGTGTAACTCCCAAAACATTACTACCCCCGACGGCAACATTCCTCTTTTGCGTCGGGACTTATGAAACACATTATAATTGTTGTCTCATTCTAACTAAAAGTAATATCTAATCAAGCTTTGTTTGAACATAATTTTGTTTCAGGGGTGTACACAAAAGTTAGCAATTACATTAGCTGGATACAGGAACAATCGGCTGACGGACGAACATGCAAATAAATCGGTGTTATAGGTACCTACCTAATTTTAATTCGTGTTTTATTGTTAAACCTCGCTAACGACGTACCTCGATCCCTGCTCGGGTGAAAATAAAAAAAAAACAACAACAAAAACTTTACCCAAAAAAGAACAAGAAAGCTGACAAGATGATAACAAAAAGTAACTGTCCATATATTAGTATAGGTAAGGCAAAACGAATGCTCAAATAGTAGTTTATGCAATCGTTATATAATGGATGCTTTTTAAGTCGAGTACCACGTTGCTGAGTGGCCTAATTAAGGTACGAGACTTAAAAAGCTAATTATATAACTATTGTATACAATACTTTTTCTACGAGTCAACGGAAATAATAATTTATTAAACAAACTTGGTATCTATTGAAAATTGCCCTGCTGAAATGAAGCGCAGCAGCGTAGTAATTTTGCGCGTTGATGTCTTCACAGTTATCTTATACAGCTCATGTCCGGCTATCACAAGACGGCCGCGACATACTCTCGAGCTGTCGCGCACTATCCGTTTCTCTCTTATTAGACCACTTAGAAAGAGACGGATAGTGCGAGAGAATTCGAGAGTATGTCGCGGCCGTCTTGTAATAGCCGTGCTGGATTCATAAGATGACTGCTGGCGGTTATCTTATGAAACCATACGAGCTCCGTCACCAGCTGGTAGAGCTCCAGGATTAAAAAGTATGTGATCTTAGTTTCGTGTACGAAATCTTAATTCAAAGATTAAAGTCGACGAGTAGAAAAAGAGGTATAGAGGGAAATGCTTGGAACACAATTTTTGGGTTCATAACTTTGTTTGGACTAGTTCGGAGATGAACATATCAAAAGTCCTTGGTAGTCCTTGAGCCGAGTCGGGAGGGAGGGGGAGGGTTTGAAGGTCCCATTTTCCAGGTTTTCTCTGTGCATCCTAGTGACATGACTTTTTATACAAAATGAAAGCTGATAAAAATTGCTACAAGTTTTATTACGTTAAGTTTTTCGATATGTTGTATAGTTTTAGAGATATCTGCTCTTGAAAGTCTGTAATTTTGGAAAGCATTTCCCTCTATACCGTTCCGTTTCCTGAGTTCCTGAGTTGGGATTCGAACCCGCAGCCTGCCGTTTTTCTTTTGAGTTCATAGATTGACGAATCCAGCAACTAGTTTTTTTAAACTAGTTTGATATATTCACAAGGTACTTAAATACAAAATACAGTGTGTAGCGGCCTACTTTAAAAAAAAATCTATCGTTAAATTTAAAGTCGCATATTGAAAAAATCTTTACAAACCTGTCTCGTTTTACGTATGCCTTACGAAATATAAGTAAAACCACAAATTTTAAAACTGCAGTTAGTGCGTATTATGCGCAATATGGGATAATTTTATGGGGCAATAGTACAGACCTACCGGATTTATTCGTATTACACAAACGGTGCATAAGAATTCTCACAAATATTAAAAACTAGCTGTTGCCCGCGACTTCATCCGCGTAGAACTTAATACTTAGAAAATATAATGCAAACAAACTTCTATCATCTTAAGGGATGATTTCCGAGGCAAAAACTATTCTATATCCTTTGATGGGTCTCAAATTATCTCTATACCAAATTTCATCTAGGCACATGGATTTTATCCAAACTCTCACCCCCTATTTCATACCCTTACGGAATGATTTTCGGGATAAAAACTATCTAATGTCATTCTTCGGGACTCAAACGACCTTTATACCAAATTTCATCTAAACGGGATTCATCCAAATTTTCACCCCCCATTTCACCCCCTTAGGGAGTGATTTCCGGAATTACAACTATCCTATGTCCTTTACCAGGACTCAAGCGATATACCAAATTGTATTAAAATGGGTTCCATCCGAATTTTCACCCCTAATTTCACCCCCTTAGGGGATGATTTCTGGGGTAAAAACTATCCCATGTCCTTTCCCAGGACTTAACCTATATCTACACCAAATTTCATCAAAATAGATTACATCCAAATTTTCACCCCCCCCCCCCCCCCCTTTCACCCCCTTAGGGGATGATTTCCGGGATAAAACCTATTATATGTCCTTCCCCGAGACTCAAACTATTTATATACCAAATTTCATCTAAATCGGTGCAGCGGTTTAAGTAGCTCCATACAAATTTCCACCCCCAATTTCAGCCCCTCAGATATATAAACTACCCTTTGTCCTTCCCCGGGGCTCATTTCATCTAAATCGGTTCAGCGGTTTAGGCGTGAAGAGGTAACAGACAGACACACTTTCGCATTTATAATATTAGTATGGAAGTATGGATTATTAGTATGGATAGTATGGATTATTTCCGCTTGTCTTCCAAATAGAGGTGTAGCTGTAGACTCACTTCAAAAGAAAGAAGAAACGAAAAACTCATTCAAATATCTCAAAAAATTACGAAGCTACAACCGTTTTAATGTCGCTTGTTAGAGTGAGAAAACGATCAGGGACCGTGACCTCACTCCTCCTCCTCATAGTAAAAAACAATCGTTTCATTATAAAGGTGCGTTTTGCGGAAAAGAGACGCAACAAACCCCCTCTGAAAACTTTATACACTTATAACTTAGTGATTACCTATATAGCCTCTTGCGTTGTTTTTTTTTTCGAGATAATACAACATGTAAGCGCAATTGGCTGCTTTATTCGATTAAGGAACAAATATCATCGACTTGAGAGTGCATACGAAGTCGCGGAAGGTGAAATTCAAATGAAACAAACATAGTGATTGAATTACTTACTGATTATATTGATCCTTCACTGTGTTAACTTACCATTAAGACACAGTATTAATTAATAGTATTAGACTAACACACAATACATTACAAATAGTATTTGACTTCTCCCTGGCTAAATCAAGACTGACTCCGAAAAATCCCTCATGGGACCAGGTCGCCACTACATTGACGTTACTTTTCCCTCCATTACTATCGACCAATCAGAGAGCCGCAGTAACACCTGGCGGTCTCTGATTGGTCGAGCGCTTCCAACTGTCAGTCCTGCTTTAATCCAAGTTTTAGGTCATAATACATACTCATTTATACAAATTAATGATTACCACTGCGTATTAACTATATAATTTCTAACAGTCGGCCATCCAAAATAGATGTAACGACCTCGCACATCAAATCGTAATATTAACTAACAAATAAGAATAAATAATACGTACGAGTTTATACCCGTGTAATGGAATACATTTGCTACACATTGTCAAAATATGTTGGATTTTGTATTAATATATCATACACATGGACCAGCTGTAGCATTATACATCTGCGATTATCATTATTTCATGTTTACAACTTATTTCATTAATAACATAACTATATGAATCACAATAAACAATCTAGAGTGTACTCTATGGATTTGATTTACTGATTTGCAAGTAAGTAGACATTATATCACGGCCTGTAAGAGTAAACTACTTAGTAATATAATATAAACATTAAATTTTATTATTTTTGGCAGGCTTTATTTCATGGCCTGAATTTTATTCGCAATCGGGCATTATTTCATGGCCAGTGCGAGTGATGTATTATGTATTCGCATACGGGCATTATTTCATGGCCAGTGCGAGTGATGTGTCATGTATTCGCATACGGGCATTATTTCATGGCCAGTGCGAGTGGTGTATTATGTATTCGCATACGGGCATTATTTCATGGCCAGTGCGAGTGATGTATTATGTATTCGCATACGGGCATTATTTCATGGCCAGTGCGAGTGATGTATTATGTATTCGCATACGGGCATTATTTCATGGCCAGTGCGAGTGATGTATTATGTATTCGCATACGGGCATTATTTCATGGCCAGTGCGAGTGATGTATTATGTATTCGCATACGGGCATTATTTCATGGCCAGTGCGAGTGATGTATTATGTATGGTCCTGGACACTGGAATAAATGGGTTAGTGATTACTTTCAAAAATAGGCATTATTTCATGGCCTGAACACTGAAATAAATGGATTAAAGATGATTTTTATAAACAGGCATTATTCCATGGCCTGGACACTGAAATAAATGGGTTAATGATAACTTTCAAAAACAGGCATTATTTCATGGCCTGAACACTGAAATAAATGGATTAAAGATGAATTTTATAAACATGCATTATTTCATGGCCTTAACACTGAAATAAATGGGTTAAAGATGATTGTAATCAACAGGCAATTATTACATGGCCAGAAAACTGAAAATATGGGTATAAGATGATTTTCATTTATTAACTGCTACTGGCGCGGTCTGGCCGCGGCGGTCCATAGTAAACTTGTCATTAGCTGTCAAAATGTTCGAAATACAATTGCACTAGTGCATTATTTTTTTTTAACATTAACATCAATTTTGAACTTAAGGTTTAAAATATTTATAAAACAAAGAAAAGAAGAGAGACGAGAACACGATATGACACAGATAACAAATATAATGGACAATGTACACCATCATCGTCTGAAGCCCAATACAAGACTCGAAATTGTGACCTCTGCATTGCCGGTCCATATATAAAATTTTGTATATCACACTAATTAATTAGTAGCCTTTCATTATGGAGGTCTGAAATAATTCACCCTAGGCTTGATTTTATCAAAGTAACTGCTACTACAGAGGAATAGCGTCTATAACCATTTTTCATCATCTGAGTGTCAACAATCTGCTACCTATGAACATCGTATATTTTAATTAGTCCATATGGACCCTAGAACTTAAGTAAATATAGCTTTTTATTATTTTCAGTCGCTGGGATTTGTTTTTTGACACGTACTAAATATCCTACCTCGAACTTTTAGGACTGCAACGTTTTGCAGCATAGGACAATATCTGAGCTTCGTGTGAAGCTTTACGAGCTTCGTGTGAAGCTTTAACGGGCGCATTTATGTCTTCTCTCATTTCATCTACACATTTACGATCAGCGCTAGTAACATCGGTACATACTTAACTCTGGAAGAATGCGACTTTCACTAGGTGCCATTAACCAATTATTTATTTGGTGCCAAATAGCGCCTCAGAGGGGGTGCGATTAAGCCCTTGAATTTAAAGTAGTAAGTATGTACAATCTTCATTGCACATCAAGCATTTGGTCTCAACCGTGCCAATGCTATTGGCTGTCAAACCGTCCACCAAATTTATATTATATCGTTCTACTTGCCCGTGACCCTGGGTGAGGATACAGCGTTCAATACAGTAATATTTAGTATTCCTATCGCACAAAACTTCCCAAAGATCTCACTAGTGAAAGATATATATGATTCACCGAGGGACGCCAAAAAATACCCAAAATATTTTCGGAATACATTAATCTTACTAACAACTATGGACAATGTTCCGAAATAAATTATTTGAATTGAATTGAAAAATTGAATTAATCGATGTTCCTAACAGGCTTCAAGTAAGCGTTTTTAGTGTAAGAGTCTTTAAGAACCAGTATATAAGCATTGCACCCTTTCAAAAGCGCATTTTAGACAAAAGGTAACGTGAATTCAATATAGTGAAATAATTAGGTATAATTGTAATTTAATTTAAATAATATATGAATAATATTTAATGTAAAAATTGAATTCCAAGTTTTATTATGTATTTAGAATATTTAGATAGGTACAATGCTCTTTATTTATTTAAAAATTTTAAAAGTCCTTCTTTATCCCGAGATGAAAGGTTTTCTTCATATCCTGAATCAGCCTCAGATATGTCAGGAATACCAATTTGTTCGGAATCTACTTTCCTCCCGAGCTACACGATCGCGATAAATCAAAGACTCATTCTTCAATAAGCAGATATTACGAGGAGAGCAAACAGCTACAATATGTCCTACTCCTCCGGCAGGCATCCACAATACCCCAGCTACAACAGAATAACTCACCCCGTTATGAACTATACGAGTAAGTCCTCCTTCCACAAAAATCTCCCCTTTGAATACTTATGGGTTCTGGACGCACCCCTATAAAGGTAGGATCGAAAATTTCTAAATCACGATCGCAATGTTATTTTGAACTTGTTACTAATGGTCACTAATTGATCAAATTAGAGTGTATCCAAGTGATGACTGATCTTTTGTATAACGGTGTGAGGTTGTTCTGTATAGGTTTATCCTATCAACAATTTAAATGGCATAACATCTTTGGGTAAAATTAACAAGTCCTATTTAGCTTCAACGTCATCTATGTATAATGATTTGTACCCATAGAGGTAGAATAGAATAGAGAGACTCGCCCACACATACCTACACGCATGAGTGACAAGTATGCATGCATAGACAATACCGCAATTGGGAACGAGATACAATGTCACATTTTCCGTCCCTCCCCGCGCATACGGAATCTTTGCTGTTTGCCACCACATCTGTCAAAATATTGTACATTATCCTTCTAGCGTTATTCCCGGTTATGCCCCTAAAGGAGCCCGGGGTTCGCTTTGACACCTAATCCCAAGATTTGGCATAGGCACTAGTTTTACGAAAGTGACTTTTATTTCTTTATAGTTAGTGTGTGACTGAATAAATGATTTATGATTATGATTATGATTGACTGCCATCTGACCTTCCAACCCAGAGGAAAACAATACATTATTGGGATAGCCGTCACCGATATAACACCACCAAATCACAAATGACATTAGACGTCAATAATGAGTCTTCTGATACTTCCCAATCTATTAAGGTAAATTCACCACTATCTATTTCGGGCATACGCTAGGACGGCATCTATTATATTCTTATCGAATTTTGGAGGGTAGTAAAATACTATACACCCATATCTCCGTTGACAACTTGCTTATTTCGGGCATACGCTAGGACGGCATCTATTATATTTTTATCGAATGTTGGAGGGTAGTAAAATACTATACACCCATATCTCCGTTGACAACTTGCTGGGTCGACCATGACCGGTGAAACCCGTGTAGAAAGGTCAGAAATAAAGGTAAATAAATATCGCGTTAAAACCGTGAAAAACAATAATTTAAATATGTGTACAAAGCGCGAGTGTTTAAAGTGTTATATCTATAGGTATACGTTGTACTACAAAGTTACCGAATCCTCAAGAGTAAGGGAAGATTACTAGTTATATTGATTCCATTAGTTATAATTATTAAATAGCTTCATAACCTCCGACACCAACCTGAGGTATCCCGCCATACCAGGAAAATAGGCAATTAAATTTAAATCAAATCAAAATACGGACTAGAGTAGACTTTGTTCTTTTTCTAAAATCGAATGATGCAAAACAAATGCAACTCTGTTCTAATTTAAATTGAATATAAATTCCATTGACGGGAGGATGCCGTGAATTCGCGGCACCGGGAGACAACAGGACGTAAAGGACCGTATTCACAAACGCTGTTTTAAAATATTTGTCATTAGAATTGCGGACAGAGCTTAACCGGAGGAGACTGACGAGGAAGACCAGAGTAGGTCAATCACGCAACGCATTGTACGCGCGTCTGACAGTAAAATCACAATCTAACTGTCATTTTTCCATATAAAATTGACATTTAGACCTTACAGACGCGCGTAAGAAAAGTTACGTGATCGACCCACTGGATCATTAAATGCCGCAATACATATTGTAGTCTTGACATTGAGGAAGTTTGGCATAACACTGCCCAGTATCGTGACTTATTCTTGAGCATCGACCACATTTCTTTAATGGTTGCGTACATTCTAAATTTCAATAATATCTGAACTGTGATGTGACGTGGCCATCTTTCCTACATTTACAGCAACGAATAATCTTTGAATGTGTACGTGCCTGACTGTCTACATGCTCTTGGTAGTAAGTTCTTAACAAACTTACGCTCTGTATTTGTCTTTATATTTCTAACATTACTCGCATACGTTAGCGATTTATTAGAATTGTCACATATTGGGCTGCTTCCGCAACAAGCCTAGCAGAACGATCATCAAGTCCATGCAAAATGCATTCTACTGCACGTTTGCCAACAATACACACATCTATTTATCAAAACTAACTTTTCATAATAACACTCTTTAAGCGGATTAGAAAACCTAGCTCTTTTAGCAAGATGAAAATGGAAAGACAACAGATGGTCGACCCTCGTACCTTTTAACTTTGGCAAGGGAAATTGTACGATCCGTTTTTCGACCCGGCCGTAAATACTGGTGCATTCGTTTACCTTATGCAACCACATAGTCAAAGTCTATTTCCTCTTACATGGGTCGAATCCAGGTACAATATTATTCATACCTAACTTCCCTATATTATGGTCAATTTAATAGTCTCTAAACCGATACAAGATCTACTTATATGTTAGTATTATGAGAAGGCTCACCGAGATGTCCCTGGTGCGTCGTTCACTATGACCGCGCTGCCCACTGGCGGCCCGGCTGCATGCCCGCCGGCTGCCCGACGTGGCTGCACTGTCCGCTGGCTTCCCGCGTGGCTGCGCTGTCCGCTGGCCGCCCGCGTGGCTGCGCTGCCCGTCTGCGCACCCGCTGGCTGCCCGCGTGGCTGCGCTGTCCGCTGGCCGCCCGCATGGCTGCGATGTCCGCTGGCTGCCCGCGTGGCTGCGCTGTCCGCTGGCCGCCCGCTTGGCTGCGATGTCCACTGGCCGCCCGCATGGCTGCGATGTCCGCTGGCCGCCCGCTTGGCTGCGATGTCCACTGGCCGCCCGCTTGGCTGCGATGTCCACTGGCCGCCCGCTTGGCTGCGATGTCCACTGGCCGCCCGCGTGGCTGCGCTGTCCGCTGGCCACCCGCATGGCTGCGATGTCCACTGGCCGCCCGCTTGGCTGCGATGTCCACTGGCCGCCCGCGTGGCTGCGCTGTCCGCTGGCCGCCCGCATGGCTGCGATGTCCGCTGGCTGCCCGCGTGGCTGCGCTGTCCGCTGGCTGCCCGCGTGGCTGCGATGTCCGCTGGCTGCCCGCGTGGCTGCGCTGTCCGCTGGCTGCTCGCGTGGCCGCGCTGTCCGCTGGCTGCCCGCGTGGCCGCGCTGTCCGCTGGCTACCTGCGTGGCTGCGCGGCCCGTTGACCGCCCGCGTGGCTACGCTGCCCGTCTGCGCGCCCGCTGGCTGCCCGCGTGGCTGCGCTGCCCGCTGACTGCCCGCGCTGTCCGCTGGCCGCCCGCGTGGCTGCGCTGCCCGCTGACCGCCCGCGTGGCTGCACTGCCCGTCTGCGCGCCCGCTGGCTGCCCGCGTGGCTACGCTGCCCGCTAGCCGCGCGACCGCTGACTGCGCCTCCTGCTCCAGAGCAGCGGCTGACGCGCCCCCGCGAGGGCCGACTGGAGCGACCGCGCAAGCGCCGCGCCGTCTGACTGCTCGCCTGGCGCGGCGTCGGGGCGTGCTGCGCAACCGTCGATAACTCGATGTATCCTTTGTGGGACTCGTGGGGATATAAAGTTCCCTTCCACGAGCTGCTTCTTCTGTTATATCCTGAAACGTATAATTTGTTCGCGAAGTCACTGATGAAGGGTACAGTAAAACTATTAAGCGACACAAGATGCAAGTATAGCTCCAGAAATATTTTGTATTTTTAGTAAAAAAAAAGGAACAAATAAAAATGTATTCCGACCAGAGTTTTATTTAAACACCAATACGCATTCAACAACAGCTACATTATCATATAAATTTAATAAATATTATTGTTTAATAAATAAGACCTACTACTACTGGTACCTGTATAAACCCGGATAAAGGGCGTCAATCCTGAAGCCAACCTTGTCAACGCACTCAGTAGCTGTACATTATTTTATTAGCAACAATAAATACACGCTCAAGTGGATTAAAAGTCGAAGTGGAATAATGCGTCGCAATCATACATCACCCTGCTTTGAACCATGTGACCTAACATTTTAGCAATTCTAGCTGTTGAATGACTCTTACCGCGGTATTTAAAGCTTTAACCTTTGATATTATTTTACAAAGAAACGAACTAGCAGCATACGCTCTGATTATAGGAACAAAAACAAGTTTACGTGGGCTTAGTGGTAAGTTTAAACAAAAGGAGGAAAAAAAATAGTAGTGAGCTTAGTACTTTTAAGGTCCTTTTCTTATCCAACTTCTGAGATGTAAGCGCAATTGGCTGCTTTATTCGATTAAGGAACAAATATCATCGACTTGAGAGTGCATACGAAGTCGCGGAAGGTGAAATTCAAATGAAACAAACATAGTGATTGAATTACTTACTGATTATATTGATCCTTCACTGTGTTAACTTACCATTAAGACACAGTATTAATTAATAGTATTAGACTAACACACAATACATTACAAATAGTATTTGACTTCTCCCTGGCTAAATCAAGACTGACTCCGAAAAATCCCTCATGGGACCAGGTCGCCACTACATTGACGTTACTTTTCCCTCCATTACTATCGACCAATCAGAGAGCCGCAGTAACACCTGGCGGTCTCTGATTGGTCGAGCGCTTCCAACTGTCAGTCCTGCTTTAATCCAAGTTTTAGGTCATAATACATACTCATTTATACAAATTAATGATTACCACTGCGTATTAACTATATAATTTCTAACAAACATTATGATTATTTTGTTTAGTGTCTACATCCCTATTTTCGATAAGATAAAATAAAATAAGATTTCTTTATTGTCAGAACTGTGTACATTTAGTTGTTTTGGGTAAAATAAAGTCCAACAGCTTGCCCATTTCGGACGTAAACTATTAAACTTAAAGCTAGTCAAATATACTAAAACAATAACAAGAATAGTATTTCCAAATAATTTTAACCATATTCACAAATAAAATATTAATTTAGATCTATCCGACATCCGTATTTTCTTTTAAACCACGAACTTCGGAATTCGAAAATATTCGGGTATCTCTATCTCTATCGCACTAACAAATGACAGGAATGCAGAGGGCCTACCGCGAAAGGCATTCGAAGTTTCCCCTCTCTGTCATACTTACAAGTTCGTACATAAGTGCGACAGAGAGGTAAAACTTCGAATGCCGTTCGCGGTAGGCCCTCAGATATACGAACTTCGAGTTTCAGTTTTCGTGGTTTGGCTGAATACGCAAAGAGCGCGCGCGCGTGCCATTCAAAAACACCAAGTTTATATTGTTCGAATTTGTTGTTATATTTGTACAAATTACGCCTTAATTCGACATTTGCGCATATAAGTTCACATATCAAAATCGATTAATTTTATATTTGCTTTTGGTACCTAAGTATGTGTCTCGTCAAAGTATATCGTAGACGGGATTAAAATTATTAATAGGCGAAAGAAAAGCAAAGCAATTCCGCCATTTTGTCCGTAGTATTTCTTATTACTGTGATTTTGACGTTTCTTTTAGCTGACAGATGTGGCGGCGATATACTTTAAGAATAATAAATGAAAAATTAAATGAAGTCGTATATTACAGAAAATAAATTAATTGTCGCAGTCGGATAAAAACTATCCTAAGTTGCAGCTGGAATAATAATGTACCTATATAAAATGTTTCATATTTTTCCGTCCATGGGATGCTGAGAACATTCGTACTTAGTTTCAAACTGGCTGATTTTTTTTTTTATTTAGAGATTTATTATAAGTGATGATGAAGATATAAGTGGAGATAATGAAACATGCAAATCCCACTTTAAAAGATTAAGGATTTTAACATTACCCTCTCTCTATATTTTGGAAACTTGTAAATTTGTACGGAAGCATTTATACACTCAAGCCAAAGACCGTCCCTTGCACCCTAAATCTAAGACATAGAGATAAAATAGCCCTCCCAACAAGTAACTTACAAATGAGAAATAAAAGCCCCCATATGACAACAATACGCATTTACAACAGCCTATCTAAAGAAATAGCTTATGAGGTCAAATACCTACACTAAATTTGTTCATAATTAGGTACTTTAAAAAAAAAGTTTAAACCGACTTCAATTGAGTACTTCGCCAAGCCACATGAAAATTTCCACATTTCCTTTCCATTTACCAGATGAAATGCTTTCCGAGAGCAAATGCGTTGATTATTACAAAAAAAACCCAAGTTGCTATACCTACGTGGGCTGATAATATTTGAGGAACTCCGTCGATTCCTCAAGGATCTCAGAATAAACACTTCATTAGTTGCTACTTCAACGGAATAATGTCAGAATCTTTGACGTACTTTACATCTTTGAGGAGTTCCATAAGTCAACTGTGGTCTTCATCATCAGGTCCACTTCACCAAAATTCGACATAGACATAGAAAAACCTTAATTCAACATCACATTTTATACAAAAGGAACAGTGTACACATTAGACTTAGGAATATATATATATATATATAGTCCTCCTTGTCGTATCCGACGACGGCGACCCTTACAATTTCCTCTGGTGAGCACGAATATGGCTCGCATAGCCGAACTTAGTTTTAAATGTCCGGTCACATTGTGTGCAGTATAGCTGGTCCTGGTTATTGTAAGTATATGCATAGGATGGTCTAGGTCGAGTCTTCCGCAAATGGCGCTTTTGGTCCAGGTGTTCAAGTCGAGCTACTTCAAAAGAAGCTACACCTTTTCTGACTTTATTACGCCATTCTGGTCTCATAGACGCGACCTCCTCCCAGCCCTCAGCAGGTATATCGCAGGCTTTGAGATGACGTTTTAATACGTCCTTGTAGCGCAGAAACTGCCCCCCACGATTACGCTTTCCATCCGCAAGCTCGGAGTAGAATACAGATTTTGGGAGTCTGCAGTCTGTCATGCGACTAACGTGGCCACTCCATCTCAACTGGCTTTTCATCAGTATGGCCTCCATGCCGAGCATGTTAGAACTTCGTAAAACGTCCATGTTGGTCACACGATCCTGCCACCGAAAAAAACACACAAACACACTCAAACAATATCCTACGAGGCATTAACATTTTGTGATGCTAAAAAGGGGCTAGACTCAGCATACTGTTGCAGTGAGTACCTACTGAGTACCTACACTGCAACGCTGATTTTCAGTCAGACCCTTGCATATAATAAGTTTTATTTCTAATATTATGTCGGAACGGAATGAATATGTTATTTGAATGTGAGTAATGTTGTGTATATTATAAATTATGTAATGACTGTGGTTTGGATGTACTTGTATAAATATGTATGTTGAGTAAGCAAGTATATTGAAAATATAAAATAAAATAATAAACAATTTGAAATGACACGTCTATAGTAAGCATCAAAGATACGAGGCCAAGACTCGACCGCCCAAGGGTAGAGTTTTTTGTATCTGGAGGAGGAGTCGTTTTAATTTTAAATTAAAACTGCTCAGACAATTAACATTTTTGAGAGGTGGAGGTATATTATTCCAACACTTGGTTGCTGTGTACTTAAAACTACCCCGAAAAGCGGTGGTGTGGTGATGAGGAATTATGAAATTGTGGCTGATTGATCTAAGGCCATACACTGTGGAACAATTTTTACGCCGAGTGACCTTTTTAAACAAATACTCGGGTACTGATGTTTTTAAGATGCCGAACAACAAGATTGACAAGTGAAGCTCTCTTCGAAATGCCATTTTGAGGATGCCTGCCGAATTTAAGTAGGGAGTCACATGTGTTCGAGGAGGAATTCCGAAGCAGTACCGCGCACATGCGTTTTGTACTCTTTGCACAATGCGATCAGTGCGTGCTAACAGTCGTGGACCGTATACAACATCGGCATAATTGAACCTCGAGAGAACCAAGGAATCGCATAGCTTGATGCGTAAATCCACGCTGATGAACTCTCGGATTCGGTAAAGTATCTTTAGTCTATAAAATGAGGTTCTGGCAACTTCCGATATGTAACTCTCAAAACGCAGAGCCTCATCCATTATGATGCCTAAATTACGCGACTCTGATATACGCTCCACCTGATCGCCATTACAGATACAACTGGATTATGACTAGGTATCTATCAGTTTTATTTGATTTTTAGATCCGAACAACATATATCTCGTTTTACTAGGATTTAATACTAGGCAATTCGACTCTGACCAAGCTGTAATATTTTCTAGATCTTCATTTAAATTAGCAACAGCTTGACTAGTATCAGAGGGATAACATGAGACATAAACTTGTATATCGTCGGCATACAAGTGGAAATGACAATGTTTTATTACATCACGGACATCTGCAGTATAAGTACATAATAAAAATGAGTGGGCCAAGAGCTGTCACACAAAGACTACAATATACATACTGAGATAGACAGGCAACTCGACCAAATTGAGAAGGCATTTAATGCTTGCGTATACAGGCAACATCTCTTTTGCGATACTTAAAACTTTTCTTTGAATGTACAAAACATACAAAAAATGCGTCGGTTGTAGGGTTTGAACCCCGGCTCAACGACTCCAAATACCGCCGTCTGTACCCCTAGGCTACTGATGTCTTATGACAATACGGCGAATTGTGAAATACCTTGACAGCCTAGCCTAGCAATCGCTAGAGCTTCAGAGAGTTCGCCACCTATCAAGAAGGTGGCACTGTTTTCAATAAGAAACTGGATTTGCATTAAGTTCTAAGTTCGCATACCATGCTGTCACATTTCCAATTTCTCACCAAAATACAGTTCAAAATGAAAAGACGAAAGATGATAAACTATTAGTCGTAAACTATAAAGATTTTATTCGTGTTTGTGAAGACAAAAGTGTGCGTTCCTTTTAACATGGTCGAAGAAATCAATAACTGCACTCCTGAAGAAATTGCGTGAGTAGCAAAGGTAAGAATAGAAAACTTGCAGCCTGAAAAGTTTCACTATTCTGTAGTCTGCTATTTATATAATTGTATTGTCTGCAACGGTGTATAACTGGTCTAAAAACGCTCGTGGCGTCTTTAATTGCGACCCACGCCACTCGCCTTTTAAGACCCTTCTTATACAACAGTTGCATAAAATACTATTTAGCCTAGTAACTCATAAAAAACCTAAAAATATTGCAATTTCAGTCACGTTTCAGAGATATACAAACTGCATAAGTAAGTTTGTAATCCTATACAAATACACGCAATTACAAAGTTACTTTTGAAGTTCCTTCCTGCAAAACAATACAAACGTTATTTGCGGTTGGTAAAATAACATTCCCATACAAAGTCTACAAAAATAAATGAGATCCCATAAAAATAATTCCATGTAAAAAATAGGCCAAGTCTCGAAACTCTTTCACAGTAAAAAGTGGTGAGATATTTCGTAGAGCCAAATCAGGCATTCTTATTAATCTTTATTTGCTTGCTAAATTAAATTTTGTGACTTGGCAATCACACTTACATAGTTTTAGGTACCTATGCAAAAATTAGTAAAAGCAGTAAAGGTTGTGTGATTCCCAAGTTGCAGAATTGTATTTAGCAAGCAAATAAAGATTATTTAATAAGAATGCCTGACTTGGCTCTACGAAATATCTCACCACTTTTTACTGTGAAAGAGTTTCGAGACTTGGCCTATTTTTTACATGGAATGATTTTTATGGGATAAAGATGTTATAAAATGCAGTTTGGTATCAGTATGGTATCGATAAATAAATATCTATCTCGATCGATCGTAGATACAGGGTTCCTTAGCAACAATTGTTTCTTACATCCAGCACTATTGTCTACCTTACCTACTAGCTACTTTAGGCAAAAAAAAACGAACTCCGAATAGGGAACATTACGCAAAACTCTTCGTAGGTGGCGTCACTAGCAGCGTTGACATTGTATCTCGTTCCCATTTGCGGTATTGTATATGCAAGCATCCTTGTCACTCATTTGACAATCAATTGTGCATGTGTGTGTGAATCCCTATATTCCTATACGGTTTACTATTAGTGGTAGTGCTGCCTCTGGCGGCAGAACAATGCAGTAATGTTCCCTATTTTAGACACATGTAACCGGGTTTGATTACCGGCCGTATATGACACTTTTTTGAATATCTTTGAATGCAGTTTTTTTTTCTAAAATCTGTCTCGTTACTTTTAAGAACAAATTTCCCTATCTTTTGCAGTTTCAGATTTTCCCTCGCTGCCCCGTTTGAATAATACACCCTGTATAATTTTTAATTGTGAGCCAGAAGCACATCTTTTGGCTCACGTTTTTGTCCACAATAACTAGTTTCTCCACTTCATAACTTCTAACTATTTAAACTGTCCGCTCTCCGGTCCGGCCATTTTTTCCCCCCCGTTATTTGTCAAAAGGTCGCCAAAGCGTGCACCGTGATTAGTCGAGGAGGGGAATGGGGAATGGGCATGGGGTGGTGGGAAAGCGACAAACACGAGTGGTCAAAAATGTGCCGGAGATATCCAGCCTCAACAAACGAAGGTGTCAAATTTCGCGATTCATATGGGAAACGAGATATGCAAGTTTTCATGGAATTTAGTTTTGGCGCCGAATACCCTATACAAACCATAAACAATCCTATTAAGGCCAAACAAAACGCAAGATGCCTCAAATCCGTGAAAATGAGACCTTACCCCCAAAAAAATCCTTATTGGATTCCTAATTGCTGACAAAATCGAATATATGTAATTCAAAACATAAAGTTTCAACAGTATAAGGACAAGCTTACATTAACAGTAAAACATTCACTGCCCGTAATATCTAAACGCTTTCTATAGAGCATAGAGCATATCTGACATCTCAGTTTAACTTTAGTAACATGTATATTGCTATCCTGTTGTCACTGCTAGAAGATCCCCTCCTCACTTTCGTTGTGATTTGTTTCGCTTTCGTGTCGTATACACTATACACGGTATACCTCTGAACGAAACTAGCATAAAGTGCAATAGAGTGCGCTTGGTTGCGCTCGATAATTTAGTTTTCTATTTAAATGTAGTTCGAAATAAGTTGTTACTTAGTGATTTTATTTAAGTGACATGAATTAAGTTAATATAACCAAAATGCCTGGAATAAGAAAATATCGACGAGATACTAGCGAAGTCAGCTGTTGTTTGAAATATGTTATTTTTGGTGTAAATGTATTGTTTTGGGTGAGTATATTTCATTTGTTTATCTCAATAAGTCAACAGAAAAGTTAGAAGTACATTTAACAACTATAAAATGCGCATGTATCTTGTGATTCGAAGTAAAAGTAGCGTTGTTAAATTACTTTCCTTAGTGCTAGTGTAAACGCCTAGCCTAGCAAACAAGTGCAGTTCAAGGCTAAAATAAACAAGAAAGAAACAAGTTGGCCATTCCTACGTATTTGGAACAGCTGAATTTCCATAATAACGACGGTATTGGCCAGCCAATGTGTCAGAAAAATCTTTTGTTTAGGTGTCTCTAAATTGAGGCCACCTCAATTATTGTAACAGTACTTGACATTAGACATCCTCTTTGCGATCGCGAATTTAAATACGAGCGAGAGCGAGGTTCTAAAATGAAACTTTATATTGAGTGGATATTTTATGTGGATGAAGGAAACTTGAAGAAGTCTTTGTTTTGGCAACTGATGTTAATTGAAGACAATTGTTATGATCCTGGTATGAATGTGTTGCACTAATCAAACCAAGTTGACCCTGTGAACTTGGCAATGGATATCCTGAGCATTTGTAGGTACAGTTTATCAATTATCATATCTGATATAGGTATGTATGGCTCAATTCAGTTCGTATTTTTCTGATGATTATGAATAGTAGAATATTAAAATATTTTTATTTCCTAATCATGTGATTTTTTTAAAAATAACTAGTTACAGTATCTTAGGGGAAATTGTAACTAAATCACATAATTATATACCTACATGCTTAAAAACTAGTCATGAAATAAATAAATATTTGCTACTATCTTACACAAATCACCCTTGTCCTGAACTAAGCAAATATTGTACTTAATGATAACACTTACATAGATAAATAAATACTAAAATTGGTAGGACATAGAAAATAAACAAGACTCCGGAACAAGTAACACACAAATAAATGCTCTTATTGGGACTTGAATCTCGGACTGCTAGGCAAGGTTACCAGCTAGGTTACCAGTTAGGACCAGCTAGGCTGAAGTAGTTGTTATATGTATGAACAAAAACATTTGAGAGAGAAAGATATTCATAAAATTTCTGGCATTCCTACTTAACTCGTTCGGTGACAGTATGTCGACAGGTGGACCATATGTAGGCTTAACAACACTTAATTGATGGTACTGTCAACGACAGTGTTAATCAATCCTTCATGCATGACTGAGGATCTTGACTGCATGCAATTAGATTCCATGCAGCTTGGGTCCCTGTCAAGTGGATCGCATTGGAAATACAGCATTTGGGAGGCCTTCTTTATTGCATCAGTCCAGCGCACTGGAATTCTTCCTCTAGTGCGTTTGCCGATTCACACTAACTTTAACTTCTCACATTCAATTTGGTTGAAGTATGTAAAAGAATGTATCTAACAGATTCTGATCTGGGGGCACTGCAGTGCCCCCGCCAAGTCGAGCAAAACATAGAACCATGTACCATCCTTTTCTTGAAGTAAATTTATTCACAATATAAGATTGCATTATAAATAACAGTTTATCATTCTCATATCATTCTTACATTATCTTTGCAGTTCTTGGGCCTGATAGTCCTAGCTGTGGGTGTGTGGGCATGGACGGAAAAAGACACTTTCAATAACCTATCACAACTGACCAATATAGCACTGGATCCGGCCTTTATTTTGATATGTGTTGGTAAGTGGTATATTTCTTCTTCTTTGTCATATCCTGCTGAGGAATGAGATGGCCATGGGCACTCTTCACCATCCCTATTAAAGCTGCTCTGTCTTGGGTTTGGTGCATGCTAGCCAGTAGAGTGGCTCTTGCTGCAGATGCCAACGTATTCAAGGTTTATTATATAAACAAATCAAACCAACACTGGGCCAGCATAGAGACTACTTATTCCGTCTCAACCAAGCGAGAAGGCCTGTGCCCGGCAGTGTAAGATAATGAGAGAAACTGAGCCTGGTGACAATTTTTTAGTTATTTAATTGGTTAGTTCATTATAAAACAAGACTGATTAGGATTACTAACATCAGTAGCTTCAGCTACCTAACGTTTATGAGTAAGTAATTAAGTTTTTAGTAAAAGTAATGGAAGCCACTTCTCTCAACCTATTAATTATGTAAAAAAATAAATAAATTGTAAGGCACATACCTAAATAGCACCACCCCCTTTCTTACCGTGGGTGTCGGAAAAGTTGACTATGGGATAGAGTTGAGGTGTGTTGTGGCGATAGGCTAGCAACCTGTCACTAAATATCACATTTTCTCTGTCACCCACAATAATTGGTAGAAATGGCACTGAAAAATTAATTTGATGTGTTCTGCCTGCTGTAACCACGGGCTTCTGATTGAATGTTTGTTGTGTTATGTTATGTGTATCCAATTTTTATATATTTACTTGTTACTAATTTTACAGTAGTCATCATTTACTTAAGTTTGTTTATCATCATTAATTTTCTTTCTCTTAACTCATTTACTCAAAGGTTAGCTGGAAGGAATCCCTTAAAGGGATAAGTTCGCCTTTGTACATTAATAATGTTGTACATATTCAGGAAGGCACAATGTTTAGTAAAAACAGTTGCCAGGTGACATGTTTGCATATGACATATTATATTTTTAATCAGGTTTTATAATAACGGTTAGACTTGTGTAATGATATTATTTACTTTTCTTATCTTTTATAATTATAACAGTTGGCTGTTATCAGTAAAGACATATAGGATTCCTGTGTGCACAACTTATGATTTATCTTTATCCTAGAAGAGGTTCTTAAGAATTTGTTGAACCAATACAATTGTACAGTCAAACTCAAAGATATATATGTAACGATGTGTAGATAGATAGGTATATCTTTGAGGTCGACTTGTACACGCGTACAGTCAAACATGAAATGGTCATTGTTTTACTTTCATGAAACTTAAGTGACTTAATAGCTGTGTCGACACCGGACGCATGCTCGGCCGCACGCCTAGCGTGGCTCACCGTGGCACGTATACACTGAGCGCACACGCTAATGCGAGACGTGGCTCTCCGAGGCAAGTTTACACTGAGCGCGCACGCTCGGGCGAGGCCGAGGCATGCGGATGCTCGGTCGCGTGCCTCGGGCGAGCCGTGGCTCGCCGATGCACGTCTACACTGAGCGCGCACGCTCGGGGGAGGCCGAGGCATGCGGATGCTCGGCCGCGTGCCTCGGGCGAAGCGTGGCTTGCTGAGGCACGTCTACACTGAGCGCGCACGCTCGGGCGAGGCCGAGGCATGCGGATGCTCGGCCGCATGCGTCGGGCGAGGCGTGGCTCGCCGATGCACGTCTACACTGAGCGCGCACGCTCGGGGGAGGCCGAGGCATGCGGATGCTCGGCCGCATGCGTCGGGCGAGCCCGATGCACGTCTACACTGAGCGCGCACGCTCGGGGGAGGCCGAGGAATGCGGATGCTCGGCCGCATGCGTCGGGCGAGGCGTGGCTCGCCGATGCACGTCTACACTGAGCGCGCACGCGCGGGCGAGGCGTGCTGGGCCGAGGCATGCGTCCGTTGTAGACACGGCTAATGATATCATTCATTTAGCCGCGTAGTAAGCTCAATAAGGCTTGTGTTAAGGGTACCAGACGAGGCTATATTTACCTAATATTCAATCTCATGTTAATCTTTTCCAGGGGCCATAACCTTCATAATCGGTTTTACGGGCTGCGTAGGAGCATTACGTGAGAATACCTGCCTTCTGGCTTGCGTGAGTAATTAAACTTTAATAACACCCATTTACAAACAAAAATTCACGCTATAATGTTCAACATGTACTTAGGTAACCTTTTTATCTAAACGATTATAGTTCTTAACTAGTTGTATTAAAGACTTTGTTTTTTTCACATTATAACTAAAACAAGTATAATGGCTAGATTACTTTGTTATGTTAATTGTGATGTTTGTTTCAGTATGCGGTGTTTCTAGCGTTGTTGCTGCTGTCTGAGATGACTACAGGCATACTGTTCTTTGTTTTTAAAGACTGGGTAAATATTTACTCTTTGAATTTTATAATACAGTCGATATTGTTCAACCTCGAAATTTCGGGGAGTTTGATGAAATTTGGTACGAATGTTCGTTGAAAGCCCTGTTTTCGTCTCCCAAAAGTCCCCGGGTCAGGACCTTGTAGAACGCCGCTATCATGGGAAATGTACTCCATTCGTAAGAAATTCAGGTTTTGTTCCTAACTACGTACTGTATGAAAACGTGGTCTTCAGCAACATTAAAGCTGAATAAATTCTGCACAAGCCTGTAGTACACAACCTTGACGAGAAAACGTGTCTCCGTGGAGAAAAATGCATCCACATGTGAGATTTTCCCTCAATGTCCTTCCAGGGAAGATTCTCCGAATTTAGAGCTTGGGAGAATTTTAAATCCACTTTGATTTACACAATAGGATACGAACTACATTAATAATAACATTTTACCCGACTACGGCTAAACCCAAAAGAATGGTAATGGATTAAATTTCTCGTTAAGTAGTGATAGTTTGCTACCACCTCCAGGTCAAGATGCTTGATGAATTCCAAAAAATGAGGTGGCGTTAGATTTCTCTTAATGCTGACAACGTGTTGGCGCACATCGAGTTAAAAAAAACAATAAGGCGGGCGTGAGTGGAGACCTAATCTGAAATCACAACTTTGCTTCTATCACTTAATTTATCGGGCGGATTTCAATAAACATGACATCAGGAGTTGGGTCTGTAACACGCCAGTGCTATACACTATACATTTAACATTATTTATGCGGGGCGTATTACTGAAACTTCATAATGTGATGGTCAAAACATATTTTAGGGCGAAAATGGGGCAAAATGCAAGTGACAGTAGTCAAGTTCACTACACACACTCACCGAAACATCTGCTTACATGTCTTAAAATTTGAACTTTAGAGATAGGGGTTAACCGCTATCTTGAAAAGTAAGAGGCCCATATAACCATTTTTGGTAGCAGTTACGTAAATTTTACGACACTTATGTGTAGGAACAAACTGATTCTGGTAACACGTTTGGTTGCTGTTACGTCATTGTTCGGTCGCCGCTACTAAAATTGGGGAAGAGTCGACACAGTAACTTTTGGTTTCGCAGTTCTGTCGCTGTGTGGTAACAATGTTCCCAGTTTGAAACCAGTCATCGCAGAATTCATTCGTTCATTCACTCATTTTGACAGAACTCGTTAGAAACTAACTTTATTTTGTGGTGATTTTAAATAATAGAAGAGACGCCATTACAACAAAATTCACAACGTCAGTGTTTGCTTTAAAAGTGATAATTAGTTAAGAATATGTGTTTAAATCTCAATGGGAAAAGGAATTCTTCGTGTCATTTGATCATATTGGATGAATTTTATCAACGCGCCATCATATAGTCATAATTTTGCCAATATAGCAAAAAACACGATACTTAATATATTGCATTATTTAAATAAATCGATACATTTAAAGAGCTCAAAAGCTTGCAACAATAATAAAAGCTTTTAACAATAACAATAATATATATATAAAAGCAAGAATAAACTATAAAAATTGTTAATTATGATATAAACAATACTGTGGTCACACAGTTACTAGATTGTGACGATGTTAAACTTGAGGTAGTAACAAAGTTACTAAATTTACAAAATGGTTCCATGTTCTTTTTTGTTTACAGAGGTTCTCAAAGTTAAAAAATAATACCGTTTTCCGTTGTGTTGACGGAGTAAAATTCGAAATTTTTTATATCGCTGGTACCCAGTAACTGGGCAAAAGGTGGGGCTGTTTTAAACCACTATTGAGTGTAATTACGTAATATTTTTTCATTTGGTTCGTGATCACCATTTAGTTTTATATTTCTATTTTTAATCATTTGTTTGGAAAAGTATTTAAATAATTTACTAGTATTTAAGTAAGTATTTACTTACTTGGGGTTTTGTTGTGTGTATTCTTTAATTTTGCAACTTTTCTGTAGAAGTCCGATGAGAGTCTGTTTGGTTTTGCTTTATTCATTTCGTTTGACTCACACATGATTAAACGCAAATTTTTCGATTAATTATGACATGATACAACGGCACAAGATGTGAACAATATGAAATGATTGAGAAGCTTTGGTTTTCTTGAAGCCTTTTTGTTGTCATTTACTGTTAACAAGTTCAGAAACATTGACGTAACATTATTACACTTCGCGTATACTTTATTTTTATTGGTTACAGAGTTACCACACCGTTACTACACATTATTCCCTAGTTTGTACACTAGTCACAAACTAAACGCAAAGTGTATAAAAGTGTGTAGACACAAATGTTTCCGTTATGCGTGGAAACAGCGACCACACACAGTTACTAGTGGTTTAGTGGTCGCATTGTGTATCAACTGTTACTACACGTAGAAACCAAAGACAACACAGTTGCAATGTGCCGTAGCAGTTACGAAACCATTGTGACTTGTTACTGCTTTGAAAATGCTGCGACTGAAAATGGCTATCTGGGGGTTGAACAATATTGACTGTATTATTAGTGTTTTATTTTACAGTACATTTTTTATTTATTACAAACTTCTATTTAAACTAGGGTTTCGTATGTAAGTAAATATGTAATAGTTAAATCTATGACGCGTAGTTGCATTATCCAAGTGGCAACCGGATGGCTCGCGGTATTTGAGCTCCCGAAGCATTGTGGAACCGCCCTGTGCAACTGAGCCAACTTGGAATGCGGCGGAAATTGGAGGGGAAGTGAAAAGAAATTGTCGCGAGGTAGCCGATTGAAACAGCATTTCATTATATAAACGGCGTACACACTTTCAGGCAACCGCTGTTTCAATTGGCTGCCTCGCGACAATTTTTATACATTTTCCTATTTCCGCCCCAGTCCAATGGCTCAGTTCGGGTTGCACATAGCGGTTCCAAAACACTTCGCGAGCTCAAATACCGCAAGCCATGCGGTTGCTGCTTGGATACTACGCGTCATTGCTCTGAATATTTATATGTAAGTACTAACGACCCGCCCCGGCTTCGCACGGGTGCAATGCTGATACTAAATATATATACTACTCAAAAGAAAATAAGGGCCACTAAGTATTTTGATTGCTACGTGAAAAATATAGTAAACAGTAATGTATATTTATTAAAATAACATGTAACAAGGCTTTTGTTTTAACTTATGCTAATAACCATTTAATTGTGTAGTCAATTGTTTCACTTATTTCAATTAACATGTAATTAGTCCATTGTCAACAGCAAAAACTAAACAGAAACTCTTTGCAAAACAAAATAAAAACTGACACAAGCTGTTTTTTTTAATGGTTTAGTAACGGGTGTGTCCTCTCCTGTTTTCACACTCCTGGAGCCTTGAATGCATACTCTCGATTAAGTTTCTGATGTTTTCATCAGGTATCTCTTCCCACGCACGTTTCAGAGCATCCATAAGCTGTTGCTGGTTGTGAACCTCTTGCTCATGCTCCCTAACCCTTCGTTTTAATTGGTCCCACATATTATGCTCTATTGGATTTAAATCCGGACTATACGCTGGCCATGGTAGGACACGAATATGGGAGTCATCCAGTACAGTCTGAGTGGCCCGAGCTGTGTGTGGGCGGGCATTGTCATGCATTAACCAGAACCCTGGCCCCACTCTCTGTGAGAATGGAATCACATGAGGCCTGATGACTTCATCGATGTACCGTTGTGCAGTTACTGTGCCTTGATTTAAGAAAACCAGCTCAGTTTTGCCTTGTAAGCTAATCCCAGCCCAAACCATCACACTAGGACCTCCAAAGCGGTCAATTTCCTTGATGCAGACATCGGAAAATCTCTCACCCTGTCGTCTCCATACTCTAATCCGCCGATCATCACTACAAAGCTTCGCACCATACCCCATTGATTCATGCTCCAATCTGAATGTTCGCGGCAAAAACTTAAACGATTTCCACGTTGAACCCTAGATAAAGGAATTCGTACTACTCGGCGTCTGGACCTTTGCTGGTCTTCATGCAGTCGATTACGTATCGTTTGGTCACTAACACGAGTCCCCGTTGTCAACCGTAGGCGATTTTGTAAGTTACGTGCCGTCACAGAGCGCTCTCGACGGGCACTCAATCGGATGTAGCGATCCTCTTGTGCCGTAGTCGCTCGCACCCTGCCCGATCCAGGCCTTCTTGCAACACTGCCAGTCTCTTGGAACCGATCCCACACATTTTGGATGGCTCGGCGAGAGAAACCCAACGAAAAAGCTACAGACCGCTGTGAATGACCTTCAGCAATCAATGTAACGGCTCTGGTGGCAGTAATGGTATCCATATGCCTTCGTTGACGTGGCATTATTAACAAAAGATGTTAAAAGAATCAAAAGATGGACAGAAATAGTTTTTTAACAGAATAAAATTGTGATTCCATCTGAAAGGTATTTGACCTGAAACTCGTTTTTTTTATTTGCTTCAATTTCTGGCCAGCTGTAAGACTTAAACACCAGCATTAAAGAGGTTGGATACTGAAGGAGGCCGGACATCATTAAATAATCACTTATTAATTAGTTTACATCTAAAAATTTACTCAAAAACAGAAATATGTAAGTGGCCCTTATTTTCTTTTGAGTAGTATATGTATTATACGTTGAAACCTTTCTCTTGAATCACTATATGTATTAAAAGAAAGTGCATCAAAATCCGTTGCGTAGTTTTAAAGATCTAAGCATACATTGGGACAGGTGTGAGTTGTTCTACAACATTTGCAAACCATTATTCAGCGACTTGCTGGTATCTGATTGGGCTGAAATTTGGCATACTTAAGTACGTAAATTCGGTGACAACGCAATGTTATGTGACACCACCGAGCTGATGTGATGCTGGAGAAAGAAGGTAGTCATATTAAACCCTTAACTACACGTATACGGGTCGTGTTTGACTTCATTAGAACCCTCCCAACAACTAGTGAACGACTGTGCAAAAAAAGTACAGTCAGCAATAAAGGTCAGAACAACACCTAAAATTATTATGATACGGAAGTTATTCAATTATTTTTGTACACTGACGGACGACCATGAACGTCTTTCGCGATAATAAAATAAAACTTTATTTTGACCAAACTGTGCTATAAAGTCGGTGTTCTGGGCTTGTAATGAATAAGAATAAGTAGGTACAACTGTTTATGTTTTTGTTTTCAATGCCATACGATTAAATAAATAAATGAATAAGAATTATAACCTTACTTACAGATAAAACAGCAGGCCACGACTGGTTTCCAGACCTTCATAACGCATTACAGAGAAGATCCGGACCAACAAAACCTTATTGACTGGATACAAGAAGAATGGGTACGAACAAACTTAAATACACTTATAGTTTTTTTTTATTAATTAATCAATTCATTTATTCAAATAATAAAAACATACATGTTATCCGCAACGTAGGCTTCGTCGAATGCGTAGGTACATAATCACACAATTTTACAATTGTTGTTGCATTTAAATACCTATTGCTGCATGGCACCAAAACCATAATCACCCATACTAATGCGGGATACGGAGTATGCAATGGTTTTTTCACTTCTCATGCTAGCAATGTTCGCCTTTGAGCTGGATCTATGCTGCACAAAATGCCACCTTTATGCTCTGGTGCACAAAGTAAAATTGTTTTAAAGACTAAGACAATCGGGCCTAACAGCCACACACACAATAAAACTTCGTAGAATAAACTTGTCATTTGATTGGATTTGCTTTAATAAATTTCACATCCGTGTTTTCTATTATAATTAATTAATAAAACCAGATGAAATAGGAGTCAATTATTATTTTAAAACGTATTGAACCATTAAATAACTTGGCAGTATGAAGTACCTAAAACCTAAAATTCAAAATAAAAACTTTAAAAAGTTTATCTATCCAAATATCATAAACCCTCCATGATGCGTTCAAGAACCGCACATTATGACCACCATAAAAACCGACTGTCTCGTTAGAACAAATTTCTTATCTGTGAAAATGTTATTATTGCTAAATAATAACATCGATTTCGATAATATTATTTCATTCAAATTTCGAACATCTCTGAAAACAAAGAAATTTGATTTGACCTCTATTCTAATATCAGTCGAGATGACAAGTGTCGCACGTAAGTAAGATATCGAACGACTATCATATCGAGCCCGACTCTAGTTTGTCTCTGAATTAAAAAAAAAACTGACAGCTGCCAGAAAATAACGCCACAATGCCGGTCATACTACGCGGCTCCTGAATGCATCATAGAGGCTTATGATATGTGGATAGATAAAGTAGTGTATGTAACTGTACATAATTAGGCATTAAAACACTCGTGTGATGTTATTATGAAACTCGCCCTCGGCTCGTTTCATAAACCCACGCTCGTGTTTAATGCCCTTAATTATGTACAGTCACATAAACTATTATTTATAAGTGACAGGAATGAGCTATTATTTTATTTTATTTTGCATTTATTTTCTCGCAATCGAAGTGAAAAGCAGCGTATACCCCTCGAATTAACTAACCACCCTCGCCGGTGGCTCGGGTGGATATAAACGTCTCAGGTTAAATGACTCGTTTTATGCGCTTGTTGTACACTCAGCGTCAAATACTTTATAGCAACCAAACTAGTCAAATAATTCGGTACACCATATATTTAGTATGGTGTACCGAACTATTTGGCCACTTTGACTGCTCCAGAGTATTTGACGCTGACTGTACAATCTACTATTACTCGGCTGCCTCAGAAGTAGGGCTGAGCGTACGTATGTAAGCACTAACAGTATCCTAAGTACGTTGGCTCAGCGGTGGGACTCGCCTCTGGTAGACAGGTACGTGCAACTACACGCACCTGTGGCCGTACAGCCGCGAAAGTTTTAATGTAAATGTTGTATAATGTTTTGTTGTGTCTCATTAATTGTAGTACTAACAATAGATATACACCGTGGGCCTGAGGAACCCAACAGATTTTAGCAGCGTACTCCTAAAGATATTACGATTAATTAATGTTATATAAACATAGGTCCAATTAAGCATTTTAACAAAATATTTTTTTAGAACCAAATTAATAAATAAAGTTAAGCACTTCCTTGTGAACAAATCTTTAGTCGAGTGAGAGAAAGACAATCCTATCCATAGGCGAGAAAGTAAGGAATCAAACGACAAACAATTGAATGACAAACTTGTTGATAGGAACTGGCCAAAATTACTGCGAATAGCATATTCATTAAAATAGTTTAAACGCGTCCATGTACCTACGTCATGTTCTTAGGGTGTGTTAGACTTGAGATTTTAAAATTTTAATTTTGGTTTAAATAATTTATATCTCGACGATTATGCGTAATTTGACTATATGTTATACCACATTATATACTCCAAATAGGCTCTAGAATCGATAGTTTGAACACACATACTCTAAGCATACACACCACACAAGATCCACCTGAGTTAGATAGCAATCCCGAAATCGATCAAATATTCTCAGAAGCGCTTGGGCATTTTATAGATACAGATCCTACCAGCCGACCTTTTATACCCAAACAGAAACCATCTAAAAAATTGTCTCGTAATGTTGCCTACATAAACAATAACATTCTCACAGACAATATTAATGAAGATACCGACTTCCAGACTTTACACACTATAGTTTACTGTGCGGGGTGGACCGCCGCCAAATTTAACGGAGCTAAACTTAATTTGATACAAACAGATACACCTCGCCAATCCCAGAGAAATAGAAAACCGAACTGGGAACACAGATTGGAAAAGAAAATAAAGGACTTAAGAATTAAAATAGGCAGACTGACCCAATATATGAATGGCAATAGAAGCCGGAATTTAAGTTTACACGTAGAAAGAATTCAAGACCAGTATCAGGTCCACTCTACACATGAAGGTTTAAATACAGATCTAGCAGAGTTTCTGGATACGTTGAAACAAAAACTTGCAGTTACCTCAAGCCGCCTCCACAGATACAAGGCTTGCACGCTCCGTAAACAACAAAATGCACAGTTTGTCAACAATGAAAAGCAGTTTATCGTGAACTTAAAACCGCTTGTACTAACAATCATGAAAGTAGCCAAAATACCTCTAACAGTAACAACGGCCCAGACACAAAAACCTTACACCGATTCTGGTCAGACATCTGGCAAAATCCTGTTGAGCACAACGCTCAAGCAGAATGGATTGAAACTGAAATGTCTACCAACTCTGAGTTATCAGCAATGGAATTTGATTTTGTCCCAGTAGAAACATTCCGCGAAGTAATACAAAATTTACATAACTGGAAAACACCCTGTTCTGACCACATTCATAGCTATTGGTATAAAAAGTTTACTGTAATTCACCCTTACTTACACAATCATATAAATAACTTCATTTTGCAACCAGAGACAATACCAACCTTTCTTACAGCCGGAACAACATACATTCTCCCGAAAGACCATGATGACCCCAAAAACCCAGCCAAATATAGACCTATCACATGTCTACAGACCTTATATAAAGTAATAACCAGTTGCATTTCCAACCTCACCTATAAACACACCCACAGTCACAATATCCTTGCCGAACAGCAAAAAGGCTGCAAAAAACTGAGCCAAGGCTGTAAAGAGCAATTAGTTATAGATTCTGTTATCCTAAATCAGGTATACAAATCGAAATCTGACATGTACACTATGTATATTGACTATAAAAAGGCGTATGACTCTGTCCCCCATTCATGGTTAATTAAAGTACTCGAGATGTATAAAATCCATCCACAGATAATTCTTTTTCTACATGCAATAATGCGAAACTGGACCACCCGACTCAGACTCACTTCACCCACAGGTACAATAGAAACAATCCAAATCAAAATACAGCGAGGCATTTTCCAGGGAGATGCGCTCAGCCCTCTCTGGTTTTGCCTTGCTCTGAACCCCCTATCTAATATACTCAATAATACAGAAAAAGGACACCCACTTAAATACGAATCCCACGCGAACGACGGACAGACAGACAAAGACGAAATACACCTGAACCATCTACTCTACATGGATGACATTAAATTATATGCCTCTGACGAAACCGACCTTGATCAATTAGCTAATATAACCGAAGTATTCTCACGAGATATTCAGATGGAGTTCGGGATAGATAAGTGCAAAATCAATTCCATGAAAGCTGGGAGAAGTTACAAACATAGTTATACTCTGGAGACCGGTGAAACGATCGACCCACTAAATGAAAAAGCAGGATACAAGTATCTAGGCTATTTGCAGTCGCAACTGATCCATCATAAATACACAAAAAACAAATTAAAGATCCAGTTCAAACACAGACTTAATTCCATTCTTAAAACCCAACTAAATTCAAGAAATACAATAAAAGCAGTCAATACTTACGCAATACCTGTCCTGACATACTCTTTTGGCATCATCAGATGGAGTAAATCCGATCTTAAATCTTTCCAGCGCACCATAAACACCACTATGACTAAGTTCCGTAAACACCATCCTAGATCCTGCATACAAAGATTAACTCTGCCAAGAAAGGAGGGTGGCAGAGGTCTCATAGATGTGACCAACTTACATAATAAACAAATTACAGCTTTAAGAACATATTTTCATCAAAAATCAAACTCCTCTCTCATCCACGCAGCAATAGAACAGAATGACCACCAGTTTACACCTTTGAACTTAAAAGACCGAACCACCCAAAAAACCGAAGAGCTCACCGACCATACAACCAAAATAGCCCAGTGGAGTGCGAAGTCTCTACACGGAAGACACCGCCAAGATTTAAGCCAACACAATGTCGACAAAGTGGCGTCGAACGCATGGCTAAATCACGGCGAGCTCTTCCCAGAGACCGAGGGCTTCATGATGGCTATTCAGGATCAGGTTATCGAGACCCGCAACTATCAGAAATTCATAATAAAAAATAGAATTTTAGATTTATGCAGGAAGTGCAATAGCCCAGGAGAAACCATTCAACACATCACCGGAGAATGCAAATCAATAGTTCAAACTGACTACAAGCACAGACACGACCAAGTTGCCAACATAGTACATCAGAAACTAGCAATTAAATATAACTTGATTCCTCAGCCAGCCATTCCTTACTACAAGTATACGCCTGAAAATGTGCTAGAAAACCAAACCCACAGAATGTATTTTGATAGAGCCATCTTAACAGACCAGTACTAGTGGACAAAATCAATAAGACGGCTCTTTTAATTGACGTAGCAATTCCAAACACCCACAACTTACAAAGTACAATAGCTGGTAAACTTACCAAATATACCGATTTAAAGGATGAAATAACCAGAATATGGAAACTGAGAAACGTCACTATAGTACCCATCGTGTTGTCCACTACAGGTGTCATCCCTCAACAGTTGCATACCTCTATCAAAACCCTATCATTACCACCGTTTTCTTACACTGCAATGCAAAAAGCTGTAATTCTAAACACTTGTAGAATAGTCAGAAAATTCCTACAGAATGACTCACTCACTAACGTACAAATCCATGCACACCCATCAGTTATTCATCTTCCACCCGAGTCAAACCATAACCAAGAACATCTCTCCGATCATCATCATCAAGATGTTCTCTCAGATCATCATCATCAAGATCTTCTCTCAAAACATCATCATCAAAATCTTCCGTCTTAATTAAAACGTAATAGGGATATGAGATGCACTTGGCTTCGGCCCGTGCTTCCCATTACACCAGTATTTAGGTAAATACTGAGAAATTTAAAGAAACAAAATAATAATAATAAAAAAAGTTTTTTTAGTTATCCACGTAGTCTAGTGTTGTGCCATTAACGTTTATGGGTTTTTTGTAGCTGTTAGTCATCACTTTGGTCTTGCTTATGTTCATCTCCAGTCCTATCTTAGAGCTATGTTCGTTCAGTGTACTTATCATGCCTTCTAGGTTGCTTTGGTTCTCAGCAAAGAGCACGATGTCATCAGCGAATCGTAAGTGGCTCAAATAACGATTATTTACTTTTATTCCTGTTTTTTTTTTAAACAGGAATTGACTATATAAGTAAATTTAGATTAAGATAATTGAATAGTTTAACCTTTCGTCTACCTGCGGCGCTACCACGAACTTCGAATCTCGAACTTCGCATATCTCAGTCTCTGTCGCTCGAGTACCATAAACCATAAGTGCGATTCGATTGCGCAGTTCGAGATTCGAAGTTTGTGGTTATAGCTCTGATGCGGAGATATCCGCAACGTATTTTTTTCCCCGTTGTTTGTCAGAAGGTCGCCAAAACGTGCACCGTGATTGGTCGAGGGGAAGAACGGGGCGCGTGGGGTGGTGGGAAAGCAACAAACACGAGTGGTCAAAAATTTGGCGGACATATCCGCGTCAGGCAGACGACGGTGTCCAATTTCACGATTCTATGGGATACGATTTTGTATTATCTTTAAATTATATGAGTATAATATTTGAAAAAAGCAGTTGAGTTTTATGAAAAATATTTTGATTTCACTCGTGATAGCTAACACAAGTCGTATTAAACTTGTGGGATTCCTTAAACCGCATTCTCAAGGTCTCGCATGGCAGTCCTCTAACTTATAATATAGAGTGGGAAATCAAGATATATTATCTACGGCCTTATAGTTCATGCACGCATGTATTTATCGCATGATAAACGAGACCCCGCGATGCGATAGACCGACTGCATTATGCAGTCGAGACTAGTAGTCCCATAGTCTGTCTCTGACGGGTGTAAATGAGTATGAGGTGTGCAGTAGGAGCCGATGGCATCCCGACTGTAACAAGACTGCTCTCGTGAAGCAAGAGCGCAACCCGTTTAATACTAGTAGTTCACGTGAACTCGCGATGTACCTACTCGTGGATTCGTCCACCGCCATATAGCCAGTTTTTAAGAACCTCTTTATATCTTGGAAACCGCTTGACCGATTTGGCTCATCTTGAAACATAAACAATTATGTCTCATTAATTCATCTACCAAATTTCACGACGACGTTCCGATCAACGATACCTACTCCTAGGCCCGGTTAGCACGAGCGCTTTTTCAACGGGCGTTAAAAAAACGCTCAAATGACACAAATCGATAATCATGTATTTATTCACACGAAAGCGGTTTTAAAGCCCGGCGCTTTTTAATTATTTTTTTTTTTTTTCATTTTCTTAAACTTTTTTTGGAGATATACTCCACTATGTTCGCATGGACGCCGGCGTCGCATAAACGCCGGCTGCATGGACCGGCGGGCTTTTTAATCGAGCTCTGTTCGATTTTTGACCTTGGGCGTTAGACGTTAAATCGAATTCAGAGTACGGAGTTTGTGACGTGACGTTTTAACGCCCGTTGAAAAAGCGCTCGTGCGAACCGGGCCTTATTGAGGACGATGATGTCTACATCCATACATGCAAACATCAGATTGTTCCAGTGGACCCAGAGAACATCACTCGCTCGTTTAATTAGCTCTGAGTCTATTCGAAAGAGAAATAGATAATTGTGACCCGACGTCCTTCCTCCAGCTGCAATGCTGCGGCGTGGAGGGCCCCCGCGACTGGGACCGCAACGCGTACTTCAACTGTTCGAGCGGCGCCGTGGGCTCGCGCGAGGCGTGCGGCGTGCCCTTCAGCTGCTGCCGCAACAAGCCGCAGGACATCATCCGGAACAAGCAGTGCGGGTACGACGTGCGCAAGCCCACTTATGTGAGTACTAGCTGTTGTGACCCCACTGTCCTTCCTCAAGCGCAATGCTGCGGCGTGGAGTGGGACCGCAACGCGTACTTCAACTGTTCGAGCGGCGCCGTGGGCTCGCGCGAGGCGTGCGGCGTGCCCTTCAGCTGCTGCCGCAACAAGCCGCAGGACATCATCCGGAACAAGCAGTGCGGGTACGACGTGCGCAAGCCCACTTATGTGAGTACTAGCTGTTGTGACCCCACTGTCCTTCCTCAAGCGCAATGCTGCGGCGTGGAGTGGGACCGCAACGCGTACTTCAACTGTTCGAGCGGCGCCGTGGGCTCGCGCGAGGCGTGCGGCGTGCCCTTCAGCTGCTGCCGCAACAAGCCGCAGGACATCATCCGGAACAAGCAGTGCGGGTACGACGTGCGCAAGCCCACTTATGTGAGTACTAGCTGTTGTGACCCCACTGTCCTTCCTCAAGCGCAATGCTGCGGCGTGGAGTGGGACCGCAACGCGTACTTCAACTGTTCGAGCGGCGCCGTGGGCTCGCGCGAGGCGTGCGGCGTGCCCTTCAGCTGCTGCCGCAACAAGCCGCAGGACATCATCCGGAACAAGCAGTGCGGGTACGACGTGCGCAAGCCCACTTATGTGAGTACTAGCTGTTGTGACCCCACTGTCCTTCCTCAAGCGCAATGCTGCGGCGTGGAGTGGGACCGCAACGCGTACTTCAACTGTTCGAGCGGCGCCGTGGGCTCGCGCGAGGCGTGCGGCGTGCCCTTCAGCTGCTGCCGCAACAAGCCGCAGGACATCATCCGGAACAAGCAGTGCGGGTACGACGTGCGCAAGCCCACTTATGTGAGTACTAGCTGTTGTGACCCCACTGTCCTTCCTCAAGCGCAATGCTGCGGCGTGGAGTGGGACCGCAACGCGTACTTCAACTGTTCGAGCGGCGCCGTGGGCTCGCGCGAGGCGTGCGGCGTGCCCTTCAGCTGCTGCCGCAACAAGCCGCAGGACATCATCCGGAACAAGCAGTGCGGGTACGACGTGCGCAAGCCCACTTATGTGAGTACTAGCTGTTGTGACCCCACTGTCCTTCCTCAAGCGCAATGCTGCGGCGTGGAGTGGGACCGCAACGCGTACTTCAACTGTTCGAGCGGCGCCGTGGGCTCGCGCGAGGCGTGCGGCGTGCCCTTCAGCTGCTGCCGCAACAAGCCGCAGGACATCATCCGGAACAAGCAGTGCGGGTACGACGTGCGCAAGCCCACTTATGTGAGTACAACTCGGCTTTTATGCGACCGTGCCTTGGCTGGCTTTTTATCTGTTCATTGCGCGTGATCCCAACTAACCACAGTGAATATAAACTATAAACAGATAAAACGCTGGTCGCAGGTCGCTTAAGACCAAAGTCGTGACCAAGGCGTAACATTAGACGTGAACCACACAGATACGGCGTAAGGCATGAGACGTGGCGCGCTTCAACCTATTGTAGGCCTTTAATACAATGAAATAAGGACCATTGGTGAGTTGAACGTGGTGCCTGCGCCGCGCCGCTTGTGTGTAATTCAAAATACGTTTCCTTAGTACATTTTGTGTACAAACGTTTTGAAGCGGCAGCATCGTGCCTGCGCCGCATCTTCGCCTTACGCCGTCTCTGTGTGGTTCACGCCTTAGAGAGACCATTATCACATCAACATCACAAATACAAACGTTATTTGAAAATGTGAAGGTTACTTTGACAAAGTACGCCACAACGTGGGCTCGACAAAAATGCAGTGCCTACATCAGTGGCGTGACGTCAACGGTCTGACGTAGGCGATTAGGGGTTAACCAGGCTTAGTTTTTCTCCATGAATAGCAGGATAAGATGCTCAAGTTTATCGCATAGGCGAGCTGGTGGGAATAGGACTAGACTGTCGACGCCTCGCCACTACACACGCACGGACTACATGTACGCTTTAGTGACGCGCAATAATGATTGGCAGTAACTAAGCGAATGTGTGATCCACGGGCGTGGCTGCCGGGCTGTGGTCGAAGCCTATCTACACGCATGCATACATCGCCGTTTATATAAAATTGGTAATTTTTGACCACTGCGATCCGGAAAGAATCCACAAACCCTGTCCTATATTTACTTCGACACGTATAACATAGAAAGACATAAGTGAAGTAATAGTAACAATGGCAGCAACTGAGCGAGCGAGTGATCCACGAGCGCGGCTGCCTGGCGGCGGGCGAGGACTGGCTGCAGCGGCGGCTCGTGGTGGTCGCGGCCGCCTTCCTAGCGCCCACTGCGCTGAAGGTCCGACTCGCTAGTTTCCGTTGACACTAGTTTTAAGGTGATTTTCCACCGGCGAGACGGTACGAGACAAGACCAGACAAGAATTGAAATTTGTATAGCAAATTTTCAATCCCCTCCCAGCGCATCTTCGGTGGAAATATTAAGTGCCATACAGATTTCAATTCTCGCCTCGTCTCGTATCGCCTCGTCAGTGGAAAATCACCTTTAGCCGTATATTTAATCAGAGAGTAAAGAGTTGGGAAATCGTACCACCGCACTAGCATTTGATGGCTTTGACGTTTGACTGCAGTCATAGAGCCATATATAGGTAAAAACCTTAAATAAAGCCCCTAAAACAATCGAATAGGCATCTGTTATGTTTGTGTTAGACAATTTAAATATGTAATGTCTAATTGAATACGTCACCACTACATACAAGAAGGGCTTTACATAAGTTTTTTTACTTATGATACGCGCGTGGATCTGATGATGAGATCCACGCGGAACCTAATAATTTGTTCCCAAAATAATGAGAATCAACATCTTTTTCCGCTATTTTGACATTAGCGTTATCAAATTTTCTACTTTCTGGTAACGCAAAAAATGAGAGGCATATAATCAAAACGTTACTACATGCGGCTAAACTTTGTTTCAACGGAAACTTGTACGAAATTCGTTCATAAAGTATTTTTGGTTTGATAGAACTGTTGAGTAGAATGGACCATTCTCTAGTTTCAAGCTACGCAAAGAAATAATGCAATGTCGGACAACCGTGCTACATCCTCTTAATCTTTTCATTTTACTATAATACAAAACAGCCATTACTTTGCGTTGCTTCCTTATAGTTGACTAGCTTTTTAATTAGTGTGATAATTTAGTAATTAGTATCAACTAGTTAGTTGACACTAACTTCTAAAATGTATTAATAATATTTATATATTAATAGCCCTTCTAGCCTTATTGTGATCGTTTTAAAAATGTTATCGCATGTTGAAAGTAGATTAACCGCACTGCACGTTCAGTCGAGTTCATAAGTATATGTGGGTTCCCAAAAAAAAAATTATATCACGTTGTGTATTGTGCATAAAGGGCCGTAAGAAGGGGATCACTAACGAGAGTCTATTAGAAGCCCGACGCCAAAGGCGGAGGGCTTTTAATGAGTCGAGTTTGTAATCCCCTTACTGCCCGTGATACACACAATGTTTTTCATCACATTTGCGAGGAAATAAATAACTACAAAAGACAGAAAAATCTAAGTGTGCTTGTAGTACAACCGCACCACTCAAAAATTTACGAAATTGACAACTTCACTCACAGATTTGAGGAGGGCGAGAGGGCGTGGCGCCGCATGGCCTGCTAGATTGTTTTCAACCAATCACAGAGAAGAATTCTTGTGACGCGCGGCCAACTAGATTTGCCAACCAATTTGTTTGATTGGTTTTTTACCAATCAGATCACACACAAGGTCATAACTCCCTAGGGAGTTATAAATCCATAACTCCCGCGGGAGGAAAATGGGGTATAGCTGCTCTATAAACTTGCCTATAATACACCCTTTACGAGCAAGTGTGATGAAAACATATTTTATGTCACTTTATTCGTGCACATATTTTCGAACTCTACTGTACCTACTCGTACAGGCAATATAATAGAAATGATGTTTGTAATGTCCGCATAAAATGTATCCTTACAAGTAAATTTCTTTTCTGTATTTTTTGTGATTTAGCGTAGATGCATTTGTGTGGTTTGCATTTGTTTATTTTTCGTTCTTTTTCTTTCTAGAATTTTGAAGTTGCTAAAATAATACATGAGAAAGGCTGCCTAGAGGCGGCCGAGGAGTGGTTTGACCGTAACTTGCTTGTGGTCGCTACGTCCGCTGTTTGTACTACTTTTGCACAAGTAAGTTTTTGTTTGTAGCTGCACTTATAGAATTACTGAGACCAGATAATTGCGCAGTGGTGGAGTGTTGACATGTAAATATCATACACAAGTGTGGCATGTTTGTTATTACGTAATTATTATATACGAGGGAATTGCAATTTCAAATTAGGAATTCCTATAAATACAACGTACAAGCATTTCTCTGGTCTCAGGGAAAACCTACCTACTGCCAGCATTCCTCAATATTGTCAAATTTAACCTTATATTGATTTCGTACACGGAAATAGAGATGTCAGTTATGCAAAACCAGGATGAAAATGAGTGGTATTGGGTTGTTTTACCTCAAAGTCTTTTGTACTTTTTGAATTTATTTGGCATGAATATGTAGAAGTTTTGAGTTCTTAATGCTTGACTTGATTGCAATAATAAACGTATATATAATTATGAAAATGAATTGAATTATTATGCTATTGCTTCACTGAAACAATTTCTTCAAATAATTATGCATGCAATATTTGCGTGATTTTATGTACCTATCTTTATTCATTATGTTTTTTTTAATGATAGTTTTTCTTTTGTTGCCTTGATGCCAGGAGAAATCAAGTGAAGCGATACTACAATTTTTTTTTTTTACAAATTCAGGGTGCTCTAATCAATAATATTGAGCCGCCCTACTCCTTGTCATTGCGCACAATTGAATGTAATTGATACGTAAACACTAGAGTGGACGCCTTCTTGAATGAGGAACTTTTCAGTGAGGCTTTAGCTGAGAAAACCAAATACCGAAATATCAACCTCTTATTTCTCCCAACAGATACTGGGAATATGTTTCGCTCAGAACCTGCGCGCGGACATATTCGCACAAAAAGCGAAATGGCACTGACAATCAGCCCCTCCTGCGGCCGTGTGACGTCACTCTGATCACACCCCCAACCCCTACCAAGCGCTCTACGCCCTCCCCACCACCCCCCCTCCCCCCGACTGCCGCATGGACAGGTGAGCGACATCTGTGGGGAAGACACGACTACGAGTTGCCGATGCTTGTTAGTTCCGTTAGATTGCTCTAGATGGCGCTGTTGTTAATCTAGATTTAAGAACAGATTTAGAGTGAATGGACTACACACCTTAGAGACTTGAGAAGCAGATTACGCAGGCGATTATAAATATGATTTTAACCCTTAGATGGATAAATTGGATAATATACATATGGTATCAATCACTTTGCTTCTGGAATGGCATATGTACAATTAAATCCACGTCACATATTGACATTAATTATGTAAGGGTCAACGTGACATCAGTTAGGATCTACACGCTCTAAATCTGTTGCTATTAAAAACCTACTGTATTTATATGTAGCTTTCCTCAAACTCCCACTTCGTAGCTTTTCACAATGAACACTTCCAACTATCACTCTTTCACGACTTTCCTGCGTCTGAGAATTGTTCAAGTTATCTCAATGGTGACAAAGTTTATGAATAAATGTTGATGTCGTTGTAAGAATTGTCCAGTGTCTAATGTCCTAATGACAAAAGTGCAGTCAGTTTCTATTACTGTTTAAAGGTTGAATCAGTCGGACTGGAATTCAATTGTCTGAGATTACAGCGAGCGTTGAGACAACTGTTATATTCCCAAATAAAAATGTAATTTAGATCTAGTTAGAACGTACTTACGAAACGTCACGCAATCGACCAACTGGTTATGGTAATACTGACGATTCGGTTCTGCTACCTGATGCACGTCATACTAAAACACATGTTACGGATTAAGAAAAAAATGTATTTCATCCCCACTTTATATGACGATGCAGCAGCTCTATGTAATGTAAACTGATGCTACTCTACATAAGTAACGAAAGTAAATGGACTTCGTTTAGTAATTGAAACTCTCTGCACTCTAAAGATGTGTTCATACTCGTAAATTGGCCAACTGTACTAGCCTTAATAGAGCTGTGAAAATATAAGTATTGAAATAATTATAGAGTGAAAGTGAAAAGTATTTGCCGATCAATTATTACGTAGGTATAAAAACGTTGCGTTTTTTATCACTTAAATATTTGGATTCCTTTTGTTTTTTTTTGGTAATCTTATAAATTTTTAATTGTATTCCTTAGTAAAGTTCATTAACACTTAAGGTTCAACGACCACTTTGGCGTAGTTGGTAGTTCCCTGCCTGCGAAGCTGGCGGTCCCAGGTTCGAATCCCGGTAAGGACATTTGTTTGCGTGATAAGCACGAATATTTGTTCCCGACTCTCGGATGTTTTCTATGTACATATATTTAACTAAATTATTGTCGCCTAGTATCCATGGTACACGCTTTGCTTGGTTTGGAACTAGGTCGATTTTGTTTAATATTTATTATTATTTCTCGGTATATTTTCCAAGTGTTGTTGCCGTACAAATAGCGTTAGTGGGATGTCTAGTTTGCATAATAATTATTAATTGCCTTGCAAATGCTTTACAAAGTGCTTTTCGGCGAAGTCGTCGGGCGTAAGGGGTTGAGCCGCGCCGCAGGAGAATAATGGCTGATTATTGTATTATAAGGATTATCTACAATTATAAGATCTACTAACGAATCATAGCATAATAAATACTCATTGCTTTAAGTTAACAAACGATTTTTATATAAAAAAAATATCTTTAACAAATGAATTCTTTCAAATGTCTCAATTTATAGTATTATAATTTAATCGGTCGAATATTTATTATGATTCGATGTTGACAAAAATCAAATTTTTTGCACAAATCAATTATTTCTCTATTTATTGTACCTAGTTATAGCCTCTCGTTTTTTTGTATAGTTAGCGTAGAGTTATTTATTAAGTTTTGTTTTAATCTATGATATATCTGCATAATAATTACCTATATTATACTTAACCTAGAATATTGTTTATGAAATTAGAATTTCGGTCGAGAAAAAGATGTGGACAAAATAATTTACGAACCATATTTGGTCTGTGTTTTTTATTGCTACTGGCGAGCAAAAATCGTCTGTATTTGAGATTTGTATATTGATATTTGATATTTAAAAAAATATATAATTTTGAATAGTGTGATATTGAGTCGGAACATTATGATAAGTATTTTAATTATTAACGTTGTTTTTTTCTACAAGCAAATTTATGCATTTTATTTGATACTGACATTCCTTTATGTTCCATTATGATATGTATATCAATAGTGATGTGCGTGCCTGAAATAACGACTAAAGTTAAAGCATTAAGATAATGTTAGCCACGTGTGCATTCTCGGTAATCCTTACATTTGCTTCCTAGTTGCTGGTATTGACAAACTAATCATTCAATTATGTGTATATTTAATAATAATAACGTGCATGAAGTACAGAAATGTTAAATGTGTTTTATGCTTTTGAATAGTTTATGTAGCATACCTATGTATGAATTAGCTCGTAAATAAAGGTCAAAAGAATTGTTGACTAACCCATCAAATAAAAAGATTCGAGAAGTATTGAGGGAAAATGTGTTATTTTGTAAAATCTCAATTTGTAACTTAGGTATTATTCTTTAAGATCGATCAGCTAGGCTATAAGTATTCACTGCCTTAAGTATACTACATAATATGCAAGTAGGTACATAATAATAGTTTAAGACAAAATTAAGAAATAGATAATTTGCCAAGCATAATTTTATTTAGCTTATAATAGGTATTGTATCAACATTGAGGATTGTTTTAGATTAAATACCTATCTACATAAGGCAAGCACATTTTTGATCCCAAATGAATTGTTTGACTATTAATGGGATTCTGCCTGGTTCTAACCGCAATTTAAAAATGCATAATACCTACTATAATAATAAACTTCTAGATTAAGTAACCAAAATGTGTAAAAACATATTTCAGTATTCAATTTATTCTGGTGCGAATCTTAGTTCTGTAAATTACCTATACAACACAACATTCCAGCTGTTGGTTTTTCAAATTTAGTACAATTGATCCTAAACGATTATTTGACTGATACTTGACACAACTAACAGACACGTTTTTAACTTTTACTCGTAAATACCCTGTTGTTCTTAAGACCAAACCTCTTTTAACTAATGTGATTTGTTCCTCTCCTACAAAAATATGGTAAGTGACAAAATGACAAAGGAATTCTGACAGAATTTTAACTAAACTAGGTTTGATGAACTATTATGAATAAGCCATTCATGTGCTTATTATTAGACTTTGATCTCACTCCGCTCGACTTTGAGCCTTGTGGTTAATTATTAAAGATAGTATCAAAAGTTTGACTTCCTACAGGTCAAAAGTTAACTAGTTATAACCCGACAAGCTGCTATTTGACCCTGAGATAGTGTCGCTGAAAACTGCACAATATATGGCAATAATGTACAGTCGCCATTCCATACATCGGAGCAAACAAGCAACTCACAAACATCTGAACACAATAGGCTTGTTGCGTGGTGTTAAAATTGATAACGTCATGTTGCTAAATGGATAACGTCGTGTTGCTAAATGGATAGTAAACCATCAAATGATTGTAATAAAGTATAAATTACAAAATATAATTCAAATCATAATAAGATATGAACCTTGAAAGTTTAGAAAAAAAAGTTTTTTTTATTTATTGTCCAAGAGTAAATTTAAAGCTACCAATAGAATCCTTACGCTTTTATAGAAACAAATTTGTATGACAACTATGGACCTAAACGCAGTATTTCGCGACCGAAACAGCAATTTACTTCATTTTCCATGCAACAGTTAGTACAAATTGCACGGTGTGACGTCATACTTTAAAGCCAATCAGTATGAAGCGTTTCGGCTGCTGTCAGCGAGGTCCGTCTTTAACTCGATTTTTTTGGTATTAATGTCCTTTAAATGTAGTTGCTTCCATACAAACATTTGTTCATCTACAAAAACTGGTTCGAATGGCATCGTAAACAAATTTAAGGTCACAAGCCCATTCTATTTTCAAGGCATTAGGGTGCATGTTCAGATATTTTTGAACAGCCCGTAGTGTACAGACGTATGTGATGGCGACTGTACCTACATACGGCTCGTGTAGTCGGGATAGTGTGTAATGGCTGTATGTTGTTTATAGAAATACTAGACAATACGGCATCCTTTTTTCCTGTTAATTTTGCTATGGATTGCTTTCGGCATATTTGTTTTAATTTTTTTTACAACCATGAAATATTTCGTCTTCCTTGCTGTTTGTTTACATCGGTGGTTCCATTAAAAAATCCGCTACGTGGCTAGGGTCAAAAATATACTTGTCGGGCTATACTGTAGTAATATAACAAAAGAAAATTGTTTTAGACGTGATGGACAAAGGCAGCGAGTGTGGCGTTCAGTATTTGAATGTAGACGTAGGATTTTATATTGCTTTCAAAAGATGTAATGTAAAATATTTTATACGCAATTATAGTGTTTATTATTTTAAAAACATTATTGTTTGATTTTTACCTATTTTATCCTACTCGTGGCTCTGTGAGCCGTAGAACACGCAAAACAGTCTTTAAAAACCGAACGTAATCGACAAGAAATTCTATAATAGTGCATGTTGCTAGGGGAAAATACTTCACTTTCGGATACCAGCGCCATATTTTGGTATGATGTTAAAGTCTGAAAGTCCTTAGATTTTTCTTAGATTTTTTTATATTTTTGCTAATACCTAGTAGGTACTTAAACTAGTGTAAGTAAATATTGAAATAAAATGTATAAATGAACCATTGACAATTTATTCAGCGTTCATTTGGTACCCCACATGTGTAAACATGTACGTTGCAAGGTTTGGGTGTAATTTACACTTTTCCAAGTGCGGCCGCGGCGTTTTTGACGACGTCATTACAGGGGCGACCGACTCCTTGTAGATTATCTCTTGGTAGTTTTGGGATCCAGAAGACATGCCTAACAAAGAAAAAAAAAAGATGGCGCTGGTATCCAAAAGTGAAGTATTTGGTAGACGGAATCCCATAACAACACGCACTATAATACGTAATATACCTAATTATTGAACCTGCTCACAAATTGATTTTGACACTTTCTCGAAAATTGATTGAGAAATGTGACCATCTCTAGTATAAGTTTTTTTTCGATACAATACGTTTTCGAACGCGTTTGCGTTTAGTTTCAATTTGTATGGCAACGCGAACAGTGCCTCTGGTGGTAACTATTAGGTACTACGCGTTGCCATACATTACGTTTGAAAACGTATATATATCGATAAAACTTATACTAGAGCACTGGGCACTGTAGGGAAGGGCTGAAATTTAGTACTAATACATCGTGTATATCAATCACGCCGACAAAGTGGTAAAATAAGAAGTGATTTATTTTATTTTATTAGGGTACCTCCGCCAGGATACGTAACGTGGGGAGTGTTTTTTTTTTATTTCAACCCTAACGTGTGATATATTGTTGGATAGGTATTTAAAAATGAATAGGCGTTGGCTAAAATAATTTTTTGATAATGTTAATATTTTCGGAGATAATCGCTCCGGAAGTAAAAAAAAATGTGTCCCCCCCCTCTAACTTTTGAACCATAAGTTTTAAAAATATGAAAAAAATCTCAAAAGTAGAACTTTATAAAAACTTTTTAGGAAATTTTTTTTGAACTTGATAGGTAGAATAGTTTTTGAAAAAAATTACAAAATAATTTCACACACTTACTGTGACGGACGAAAAACTACGGAACCCTACACTGAGCGTGGCCCGACATGGATGCTTGCGGTTCCAGAAGAATCAGCGCGTTGCCGACCCCTTTATTGATTTCAGTATTCGTGTTGGTAGCTAGAGAAGCACCCTCCCTCACTCTTGACACAACACACCATATTTACATATATAAAATTGGACCGTTACTTATAGAGTGACAGACAACGCCGCACAGCCGCTAAAGATACAAGCATGAAATTTGGAACACATTCTTCAAATGACGTAAAGGCGCACTAAGGAAGGATTTTTTGAATTTCAACCCCTAAGGGGTTGAAATTGGGGATGAAGCGTTGTATGCAAATCCTTTATTTTTTAAGGTAGATCTCTGAAATTCGAGATTTGGCTTTTCGGTCAGAAATTAAAATAGGTTTCCTTCGAGCATTATCGAGTACTTATTCGTGCTTTAAAGGGGTGAAATGGAGGGTATAAGTTTATATGAAAGTTTTGTTATTTTTAAAGGTGAGATGAGAGATGAAATTTGAGTTTTGGCTTTTTGGTCGCGAATAAAAAAAGGTTACATTCAAGCATTTTTAGATATTCGTACTTTAAAGGGGTGACAATTTATATGAAAGTTTAGTTATTTTTGGACTTGGAATGTCCATGATTTTGATTACAAAGTTATAATGACATCTAGTAATCTTCATTAATCAAGCATCTTGAGTAAATCAACCCTTAGCATGATACAATCAAACCACGAAATTATTTCGAGTTTGCTCATGAACACTAAGCTGAAACTACTGAACCAAGAGTCTTGAAATGTGTAAGGTAGGTTACTTATTCAGGGTAGGCAAACAATAAGTAAGATTAGATTAGATTTTTTTTTTTCATAATATAAGATTACAATATAAATTAAATTACGCTTAATCTATATGAATTTATATCATGATCGTCAAATAGAATATTAATTACAATGCAATATCAACTTATAGGTCTGTATAAAACACTTAAATAAACTCATAACTAATTGATGTCCATAATAAAATATATAATGTCTAAGCACATAAAAGATCGTAAGATTACCAAAATAACAATAAAAAATAACAAATACCAATAACTATAATATAAATTATTACAAATGTCAAAAAACAGTGATTCCTAATATTTTGTGTCCATGTATTCTTTCACAGAATATAATGGATTTTTCAATAAAAAGATTCTCAATTGACGTTCAAATGTTTTGTCACATGACTCAGTCCGCAATTTGGCGGGTAGTCGTTCGTAATAGGTTGGGCCTATCACTCGAGGATTCCTACATGAAAGAGCCATGCGACGTGGAACCGTTCTGAGTCTCCCTGTTGATCGGAGTTGTTTGCCCGGGACCTCAACACGCTCGAACATTGGCAAATTCTTTCTCACGAACATTAACACCTCATACATGTATAGTGAATAGTGCGTCATGATTCCGTTATTTTCAAAAAGTATTTTACATGGATGTCTGTGTTTAACTCCAGCCAGCAGTCGCAAAGCACGTTTTTGAAGTATCAACACTCGCTTGGCATCCGCAGAATTGCCCCATATCACTATACCTTATGACATCAAGGAGTGAAAATGTGAAAAGTATACGGACCGTAAAGACTGTTTCGATACTAGCGGTTTCACGCAAAATAGGCACAATGGATGTCGACTTGCGTAAAACGCCCAGTATAACTAACTAACTAACTAGCGGTTTTAGCTTTTTTAGAGCAAATGCAGCACTACTCAGCCTCCCACACAGCTGGTCAACATGGCTCTTCCAGTTAAGGTTCGAATCAAGTGTAAACCCCATAAACTTGCACTCGTTACACAAAGGCATCGGACCATCGGCAATACACGGGGGCACTGTGGAGTTACGACCTGAGAAAAGCATATATTCGATTTAGCGAGATTTAAGAGCAAGCCATTTGATGAAAACCACGACTAAGGGTTTTACAAAATTCAAGCTTTAAGTGGGTTTAAAAAAGGTATAAATGTGTGTATGGAAAACAAGCCAAGTGCGGACCGTAGTTCATGTGGTGACGTGGAAAGGTGCATCTAGGTATGTGGCCTGGCGAATTACTATGAAGTCTAGAGAGCTTAAAATGGGGGCTTAAACTTTATAAGAAAACTTGCCTTAGTGAGAAAATTTTAACTCTGTTGAAACGGTTTGTTAAGGATGGTTCGCTATTATTATATTTGGCTCGCAGCAAAAATTAGTTTTCGTCAAATTACAAGATTGAATTTATGCTGCCCGCATGGCTTCACCCACGTATTGCAAGGAATGTAGGCAAACCCGCGGGATAAAACATAGCCTATGTCGTTTCAGAACATTCATTCTATACGCAGGTGAAATGATTTTTAAAATCGGTCCAACGGTTCCGGAGATTACCCATTATACACAAACTTACAAATCACACAAACTTTTCCTGTTTATAATATTAGTACCTATAGATGAAATCAGGCTTGATTTGCCAAGATAACCAATATTAGTCCGCCTTATAAATTGTAGATCAGCTAAATAATTGATTGAACAGCAATATTTGTTTTGTATTTGTTGTAAGATATTGTATCTATTACTGTCTTATCTATGACACTTGAGATTTTGACAACTAACCTAATGTATGGGTGGTTAAGCCAATATGTGATTGTGATTTTGAATACAGAAACTTTGAATAGAAATCTTTGTCTTAATACTACATGGTGACAGCGGAAAACTAAAATGGAACCAAAATCAGTTGTTACTCTATCAATGGAAGGTGATATGCACACAAACTGGAAGCTTTTCAAACGAAAACTAATGTCATACATTGACGCCTATTTTGAAAAGGCTGAAGATAAACAAAAAATCGGCATTCTTCTACATCACGGAGGAGATTACTGTCAAGACGTGTACGAAACCTTTGACTGCAAACCTGAAGACAAGTTCAACACAATTATCGAAAAATTTGACGTTCATTTCATACCGAAAATAAACATAACCTATGAAAGGTACAAAATCTTTACGTTAAAACAATCCAACGATGAGACATTTGAGCAGTATGTTACTGCACTTAAACGTATTAGTCAGGGATGCAAATTTGGGACTTTGCAGGACGAGTTGGTACGGGATTTGTTTATATGTGGGATAAATAATCCAAATTTAAAAAGGCAGCTTTTAGGTATGTCTGATCTGACTTTGGAGAAAGCTTTAGCAGTTTGCACAAACTTTGCTATAGTTGAAGGACAGATTACACAGATTGAAAAAGTCAGTGAATGCAGTGTGAAGAAAGAAGTGGAAATATATATGATAAAAAAGAAAAGTTTGGAAAATATGTCTAAATCGGAGTGCCAATATTGTGGATACAAACATGAATATGGAAGATGTCCGGCATTTGGAAAAGTTTGTGCCATATGTAAGAAAAAGAATCATTATGCAAGAAAATGTATGACTAAAAAAGTTAATTTGCTAGAACACACCAATAATGATGATAACAGTGATGAATATGAAGTAGCCATTCTCTCCTTGGATAATGCTATGAACAAGATGAAACGCTCCTGGTATAGTTGTTATTTTCTAAGCCGTCCGTTCCGCACTAAAGAACGCCGCACTGCAGAACGGACGGCTTAGAAAATAACAACTATACTGTGCAACACTCCGATTCAATAACAGTGACTTTCAATTGAAAGTTGACTCCGGCGCACAGTGTAATGTTCTAAGTGAGAAACAATTTAAGCAATTAGGTGTTTGTGAAAGTGAACTAAAGGAAACAAATGTAAGAATCACTTCTTTCACCAATGGAAAAGTGCCAGTCATAGGTAAATGTACACTGTCCTGTGAATACAAGTCTAAGTGGTACCCCATAGAGTTCTTTGTTGTAAATTCAGACTGTTACAATATTTTGGGTTTGGAAAGTTCTGAAATGCTCGGGTTCATTAAGAGAATTGATGAAATGAAGAATGAAAGTGAGAATTTGCTGATTCCGGAAAAATATGAAGAACTGTTTGATGGAAATGTAGGATGTGTTCCGCATGTAGTCAAGCTGGAGGTGGATAAAAATGTGAAACCAGTGGTTTCTCCAGCCAGAAGACTGCCTTACAGTTTAATGCCCAAGGTAAAAGAAGAATTGGACCATTTGGTGGAAAAAGGCATCATTGCACCGGTGACGGAGCCAACAGATTGGGTGAGTCAGATGGTTGTAGTGCAAAAGAAAGATGGCTCTCTCAGGATATGTTTAGATCCCAGACCTTTGAATAAGGCACTAAAACGAGCACATTATCCGTTCCCTAAAATTGAAGACATAACTGCACGCTTAGCTCGTGCTAAGTTTTATTGTAAGCTGTATGCTCAGTCTGCATTTTGGATGTGCCCTCTTGATGATGAAAGCTCCCGATTATGCACCTTTCAGACAGCCTGGGGAAGATTCAGGTTTTTACGTTTGCCTTTTGGTATTTCCCCGGCATCAGAGATATTTCATAAAGTTGTCTGTGACACTTTCCAGGACATTGATAATGTGGCTACCTTCCAAGATGACGTGCTATGTTGGGCAGAATCAGAAGAACAACTACAAGGAATCTTATGCAAGGTACTTGAAAAAGCAAGGGAAAATCAAATTAAGTTTAATCCAAAAAAATGCCAGTTCTTTGTAAAGGAAGTTACGTTTTTAGGACATGTAATTAGTCAGAATGGAGTGAGTATTGACCAGGAAAAAGTAAAAGCAGTGACAGAGTTGGCTCCTCCAAAAGACAAGAAAGCTTTGCAACGGGTACTTGGAATGTTTAATTATTTGTCAAAATTCATTCCAGGATATGCAGACCTCACAGCACCATTAAGAAACCTTTTAAAAACGGATGTGGAGTATAGATGGGACAAAAATCACGACAAATATTTTGACGAACTTAAGAAACATATAACAAATGCACCAATATTAGCATTCTATGACACAGAGAAAGAATTGACATTAAGTGTGGATGCAAGCTCAATTGGATTGGGTGCAGTTTTACTTCAAAATGGATGTCCCATTGCCTATGCTTCAAAAGCTTTATCTGAGACACAAATTAGATATTCTCAAATCGAGAAAGAAGTTTTGGCTGTGTGTTTTGGAGTTGAAAAGTTTAAACAATATTTGATTGGCAGGGACACAGTCAAAGTAGAAACAGATCATAAACCAATTTTAGGAATCATGAATAAGCCATTATGTAAAGTACCTGCCAGATTGCAGAAAATGATGATGCGACTGCAACCGTTTAGATTAAATGTGGTGTATACCCCAGGAAAGTACTTATACATTGCAGACACTTTATCAAGAGATTTTTCCATCAAAGGATGTGACCTAGAAACTGATCTGGAACAGGAAACAGAATTGCAAGTTTGTTTATTGTTACAAAATTTACCTGTCACTGCAGAATGTTGGGAAAAAATTTCACAGGCTTCTGAAAAAGACACTCTAATGTGCAAACTCAAAGATATCTGCCTGAAGGGATGGCCCAAGTTTTATAAAGATATTGAAAATGAATTGAAACCCTACTACCAATTTCGTGAAGACATTGTTATGAATAAAAATCTACTGTTCAAAGGAGACCGCATTATCATACCTAAATCCCTGAGAGGTGACATGCTAAAAAGTCTTCACTCTGGACATCCTGGTATTTCAAGAATGTCTTGTAGAGCTGAACTGACGATGTATTGGCCTGGAATAGTACAAGATATCAAGAAGTTTGTAAATAGTTGTGGAATTTGTCAGAAATACCAGGACAATAACCAAAAAATGATTTTGGAGTATAAAAAAGTACCAGTGCTACCATGGCGAGAAGTAGGTTGTGATATATTTGAATTCAAACAGAAACAATATTTGGTTGTGGTTGATGCTTTGTCTAACTACATTGAAGTTGGAGGCTTAAGAGATTTAAGAAGTACAACGGTGATTAATCAACTAAAGACAATATTTTCAAGACATGGAATTCCATTGATATTATATACGGACGGAGGACTTTGCTTTGATTCAGAACTATTCAAGTCTTTTGCAAATGGCAAAGACTGGGGCTTTACACATATAAAGTCCAGTCCACATTATCCAAAATCCAATGGTTTAGCTGAAAGTGCTGTAAAAACAGTTAAAAAAATGTTTAGAAAAGCTGAAGACGGGAATGAAGACCCTTTACTGGCTCTGCTGAACCATCGGAGCACGCCCAGGGGTAAAGTACATTCACCTGCGGCTATATTGATGGGTAGACAACTACGGACAAATATTCCCTGCTCATTTGCGACTCTGGTCCCTAAACTAACGTATGACAAGAATATGAAGATACTGGAAAGTCAGAAGGAAAAGGTTAAACATGATTATGATAAGACCGCAATAAAGAGAAAGGTATTTAAAGAAAATCAGCCTATTAGATTTAAGAAAATGCCAACAGACAAGACCTGGATAAAAGGAAAAATTGTGAAAAAGACTGATCAACCCAGATCTTACATTGTGGAAAATGAGGAAGGAAAAAGATACAATAGGAATGAAATATTTATAAGGCCTGGAGAAACAACAATAGCAGACCAAGACCCGGAAATTGAAACTTCACAAGGAATAGAATCATACCCAAATGCAACATCTGAGTGTGTCCCTGATCCAAGCAGTAGAGACACAGAACTTCCAGACCCAAATCAAATACGAACAAGATCAGGTAGATTAATAAAACGTTCACATAAATATTCTGATTATGAAACTTAAACTATTGTTAAAAATAAGATTTTAACGTTTCTAAGAACTGTTTCTATTAGCCCAATCAACTACTATCTTTTGTTTAAATTCTTATAGGGGAAGATGTTGTAAGATATTGTATCTATTACTGTCTTATCTATGACACTTGAGATTTTGACAACTAACCTAATGTATGGGTGGTTAAGCCAATATGTGATTGTGATTTTGAATACAGAAACTTTGAATAGAAATCTTTGTCTTAATACTACAGTATTTTTATTTTAAAATCCCCCCAAGAACTCACGTTGCTCCGTACGTGAACAGAAGCGATTTAATGAACATGGAGTCTCGGCGCTTCCTGCACTTTGCTTGCTTTCTGTTCGGTATTGTGAAGACTCAAGGACCTCGATACCTGCATGACAAGCTCAGGCTTATGCAACGTGAAAGAGTATGTACTCTCCTCATATGCCCTGCACACAAAACTGCAGCATTTCGTGGCAGTTTTAAGTACACCACCACGAAATGCTGCAACAACATAACGCCACCTTATAAGCAAGCTACTACGTTGCAATCTTTTAAAGCCAAATTAAAAAGTTATATTCTCACTAAGCTAAAATTAACTTCTGGGTAATGGAACTTTCATTCCGTGTTTTACATTAACACGTTAGACATTACATAGTTTCACGCCTTTATTCCCTTTATCATATTTTGCTATTATGCCATTATACATATTTATATAACTAGCTGTTGCCCGCGACTTCGTCCGCGTAGAACATGTTATTGTCTAAATGTTTGTTTAAGAAATGAATTTTTAAAAACATTGAAATTAGTTTTCTAGTCTTTTAGTAAACAGTCTTAAACCGAAGTTACAAATCTCTTACTTTCAAAATGTCTTGCTCTCTATACAAACTTAGAACCCCATTTGAACCCTCATAGTAAACAGTCTGAAACCGTAGTTACAAATTTCTTACTTTTAAATGTCTTGCTCTCTAAGTATACAAACTTCGAAGCCCCTTTTAACCGTCTTAGGCGATGAATAAAAAAAAACGCTGATATAAGTTTTATAGTTTTTTAGCATAATTTTTTAGTAATCTTTTTACAAACTTTAAAGATTCTATCTCAAAAAAGAGTTTCCCTTATACAAACTTTGCAACCCTTTTTTACCCCCTTTGGGGTGGAATTTTCCAAAACGCTGAAAGTACTTTATTTTTATTCTAATAACTAATCTTTTCACAAAGTTTTAAGTCTCTAGCTCAAAAAAAAAATGTTTTCCCCATACAAACTTTGCACCCCTATTTTACCCCCTTGGGGTGAAATTTTCCAAAACGCTGAAAGTACTTTATTTGTATTTTAATAACTAATCTTTTCACAAAGTTTTAAGTCTCTAGCTCAAAAAAAAATGTTTTCCCCATACAAGTTTTGCACCCCTATTTTACCCCCTTGGGGTGAAATTTTTTGATCAGAAGTTGCTTATCAGTTCATCAATCAATCAATCAGTCAATATAATGTTAATACAAACCGAATAACGGACAAATACCGACACATTGGGATGGAATGGAAAGTTTTGCGTTTTTTGGCATAAGATAACGTGAGTAGAACTACTCAACGGATTCTGATAAAAAAATCCATTAACTAATGTAGCAAATCCTGAATGTTATAAGGTTTCCATTTGCATGCATTTAAACCACTAATCCGATTTTGATACAATTTGGTATGGATATAGTTTAAAACCCTAGAAAAGACATAGGATAGCTATTATCCCGGAAATAATCGCTTAAAGGCTTGAAAAGGTGGTGGGAACTTTGTACAAAGGAGCGATGTTTAAGCATACGCCTGAAATACTTTATTTCATTTCATTCAAGTCGTTTACATGCTATTTCAAACACAAATCAAGCTACATTTACAAGAAAATTAATTACAAAAATCACACCAACAAGATTAATTTACAAACATTGTACAAATCACAAAAGTAAAATTATAAAATATTTATGTCAAAAATAAAATAAAATTACAAATTCATCACATGTAAATGTCAGTGTCCAAAGTAAAATATAATAAAATAAAATTAAAATTAAGAACATCGAATTTTAGTACCAATTATCCTCTATTAAGGTGATTAACGAGATCCACGCGGACGAAGTCGCGGGCTAAAGCTAGTACTACATACAGAGCAAGTAGTGGCGTCATTTTGGTTGCGGTCCTCCGTAAGGTGGAGGTACCTACTTCTCCAATTGGGCTGCTTCAAATATCATCATCATCATTATATCAGTCGAAAGACATCCACTGCTGGACATAGGCCTCCCCCAAAGAGTGACACAATGACCGGTCCTGCGCCACCCGCATCCAGCGGACTCCCGCGACCTTCCGGTACGTGGTCGCGTGGTTCTTCAAATATGCGGGAGGACATTCCGCTGTGCCCTCTCTATTCTTTACACAGGTGAAATGAAATTAAATAAAATAACTATACTGCAAAAAAAGGAGGTACGAATATTCTTCAGCCACTCATATAATATGGTCCAGACTGGATCTGTTTTCTTGTTTCCTTTAAAAGTAGTTTTAGTACACTAAGGGGCCCGGTTTTATTAAGATACTTTAGACAAAATGTCATTCAGTAACGGATAAAGTCTAACGGATCTTTGTAAATATTTTTTTATATTTTTTTAAATTTGAACTGTTTATTTCAATAGAAGACAAAAATTTATTCAGGTAACTTATCCCAATCTTAATTTTTTAAGTATATTAGCTAAGTTTAGTTAGTTATACATCATAGCATTGACATTTTATAAAACCGGCGGTCTATCAGTTAAATAAACTGCGAACGAGTTGGTCTCACAATTTATTTTAACTAAAGGAACCATTCTATTCTCAAGTAAATTGCGTTATTTGTGTAAATATTTCGTTGTTAGTCTAGTCCGTTCGACACGTCTGGGCGTAAAGCGTGGTAAGGCGGACAGAAATGGTGCATTACTTTCATTTAGTCCCCAATGGAGTCGGGCAATTGTGAGTTAAGCTGCGAGTTGGGACACATACTAATACCGAGACAATTGGAGCTGTGAAATACGGAGTTAATAGTAGCGAGATGCTTTTGTTAGCTAGCTTCTCTAGGACATATGGCTCTAGGGTATCGTAGTGATAAATTACAGAGCTAGCACTAGGTATTAGACGTCCGAGTAGGTAGGTACCTACGGACAACAACTTTGACACATTCACTGCCAGGAACCCGCCTAGCGGGCGTCTACAGCGTAGGCGCTTTCCGCTATTTAGCGGAAAAACCACGGGATGGGCTACGAGCGTAGCACGTAGCGATTCTTGGCAGTGAATGTGTATTGAGCATGAATCTTTTCACAATAGGCTTGTTGCGTGGTCTTAAAATTGATAACGTCGTGTTGCTAAATGGATAGTAAACCATCAAATGATTGCAATTAAGTATAAATTACAAAATATAATTCAAATCATAAAAAGATGTGAACCTTGAAAGTTTAGAAAAAAAAGTTTTTGTATTTATTGTCCAAGAGTAAATTTAAAGGTACCAATAGAATCCTTACACTTTTATAGAAACAAATGTGTACAACAACTATGGACCTAAACGCAGTATTTCGCAACCAAAACAGCAATTTACTTCATTTTCCATGCAACGGTTAGTACAAATTGCACGGTGTGACGTCATACTTTAAAGCCAATCAGTATGAAGCGTTTCGGCTGCTGTCAGCGAGGTCCGTCTTTAACCCGATTTTTTGGGTATTAATGTCCTTTAAATGTAGTTGCTTCCATACAAACATTTGTTCATCAACAAAAACTGGTTCGAATGGCATCGTAAACAAATTTAAGGTCACAAGCCCATTGCACCGTTAACTTATGAAAACCTATGATAGGCAACCTGATAGCCCCAACTACCTCTCATCCGTGAGACGAGGCCTCATCTCAGCAGTGGGACATATCTAGGCTGCTGCTGATGATAGCGAAAAGGTTTTATTGTGATATTGCCAATTAATGTTCACAAGTTTGAATCCTAGCTCGTACACAGGTACTACCATTACACTCACAGGAGTGTTTCGTAGCTTATGCACCTCCAGAATGTAATTTAATTAACAGGTGCCATTAGCTTTTCGGTGGAGGAAAACATAGTGAGGAAACCAGCATAGCATAGGCATGCACACCTTGCGAAGAATTCCTTGAAATATGAAGACCCCGACCGCACCGACTAAACTGCCCAATCTCGTGCCTGAAAATAGCCTATCTATCATACGCAGCAAAATTAAGAACAGGTCTTTTAATGGCTGACGACTTAAATTACCTAATTTGAGCGATAATATAATGGTTTCACTGCAACTATGACAAGGACAACGCACTGATCTTCCCTTTCTGTCACACTTAGGTATTGAGATTTAAAAAGAAATAAACAAAGCCACATACCTACTATTATACCTACCTTCCCTTCTACGGTCGTTGGCTGAAAGATGTCGGTAAGTTGTTCAACGTCCAATCCACGAATTAATCCATAGTGAATATAGATCTGGCAGATCGGTGCGCGGTGACAAATGACACGAGGCGACGCGACGTGGAGTGGCGTTATCCGGCGCGATCCGATATGACGGGTAATCGGATGAGGGACCAAGTGAAATATACTTTATTTATTGCCTCTCATCTTATTTAAGAGCAATTTCTGCTGGGTGGAGAAGTTGGGATCACTTTTGAGACACTAAGATTGGTAGTGGCAACTAGGAGAGCATGAGTAGGTAAATGTTTGGTGCACGTGCACGGTTTTAAGATTTACCCTCAGGTAGGATGAGCAAAAAGCATCAAGTTTGTACATAGTTACCAGGTCAATTAAGTTAGCTTTCATCATTCCTTTTTTGTAAGGTACCAATTTTATGAATAAATTTATATGAATTTTATTGGTCTTTTTATTACAAGCTTTTTACAAGCTTTTATTTACACGCTTTTATTTAGCTCACCTCGTTTGTTTAATTTGTCTTTATTTTTCTTTCTTGGGTCAAATTTAGTAATTGAAATTTGACCCACTTCCCGGTTTCCGATTGTGCTGAAATTTTGCATGCATATGTATATCGCATGACAATGCAATATTATGATTACATGAAACTGATCTGATGCTGGAGCTGGCCATAGGAACTCCGCAATAAAACGACATAACCCCATCGAGTTTGGGCTCTTTGGAATCGTCTCAATGAGTGGTTGATGATGGTATGCAGAAAAGTACAGTCGGGAATAAAAGCTTGTATCAAGTATAACATTTTTGACAGAAGCTTTTTTAATTAAGGTTCAGCTATCCTTATACATTCTGAATTCCAAAGATTCTCAAAGCATTGCCTTGAAAATTATAAAAAAAGGTAAAAAAACGAAATAATGAAAGCCAACTTAGCCCATATCTTTTATATTATAGAAGTACCACGTAACTAGAAAAAATTCTAGACTCGAAAAAAACATTTGCTTTTATTGGTATTCGAACCTAGGCCCGCTAATTTTGCAGGCAGGGCTGATACCATTATTGGTATCAGCCCTTAAGTTTGCTTTATAGCAAACTTCGTCAAAACCAGATCTTGTAAAATTTGTGCCTACTGTACGTCACGCCCTGCCACATACTACATATGCCCAGAGGGGCCGGACAGCACGCATTAAGTAATCTAAGAATAATATACCTAAATCAACGCTTCAGCTAAGGTATGTAAATAAATAACGTGTAAGGACAGTTATATTCCATTATACTTAGTTTACTATCCCTCCACTTTGTCAAATCTTCAGAGTACGAGAACTTAACGTTACCTACATAAGCTCTAGCGGTTTGTCGTAATGAAATACGCTACGGGTAGGTAAGTATACAAGGCTGTTATTTGGAACGCGCCTCACCTCACCCGTCACGCCTAACACATTGATTTATTAATTACTTAAGTTACTCGAGCTTGGTATTGATGATCTCCTCGTTCGAGTTGAGGAGTGGCAGCGTACTGGTTGCGATGTTCTCCTCCAGCCAGCGTAGGCGCGTAGGTTGGAAACTAGGCGGTTACTCGAACTTGGTATTGATGATCTCCTCGTTCGAGTTGAGGAGTGGCAGCGTACTGGTTGCGATGTTCTCCTCCAGCCAGCGTAGGCGCGTAGGTTGGAAACTAGGCGGTTACTCGAACTTGGTATTGATGATCTCCTCGTTCGAGTTGAGGAGTGGCAGCGTACTGGTTGCGATGTTCTCCTCCAGCCAGCGTAGGCGCGTAGGTTGGAAACTAGGCGGTTACTCGAACTTGGTATTGATGATCTCCTTGTTCGAGTTGAGGAGTGGCAGCGTGCTGGTTGCGATGTTCTCCTCCAGCCAGCGTAGGTTGGAGACCAGGCAGTTACTCGAACTTGGTATTGATGATCTCCTCGTTCGAGTTGAGGAGTGGCAGCGTACTGGTTGCGATGTTCTCCTCCAGCCAGCGTAGGCGCGTAGGTTGGAAACTAGGCGGTTACTCGAACTTGGTATTGATGATCTCCTTGTTCGAGTTGAGGAGTGGCAGCGTGCTGGTTGCGATGTTCTCCTCCAGCCAGCGTAGGTTGGAGACCAGGCAGTTACTCGAACTTGGTATTGATGATCTCCTCGTTCGAGTTGAGGAGTGGCAGCGTGCTGGTTGCGATGTTCTCCTCCAGCCAGCGTAGGTTGGAGACCAGGCAGTTACTCGAACTTGGTATTGATGATCTCCTCGTTCGAGTTGAGGAGTGGCAGCGTGCTGGTTGCGATGTTCTCCTCCAGCCAGCGTAGGTTGGAAACTAGGCAGTTACTCGAACTTGGTATTGATGATCTCCTCGTTCGAGTTGAGGAGTGGCAGCGTGCTGGTTGCGATGTTCTCCTCCAGCCAGCGTAGGTTGGAAACTAGGCAGTTACTCGAACTTGGTATTGATGATCTACTCGTTCGAGTTGAGGAGTGGCAGCGTGCTGGTCAGGATGTTCTCCTCCAGCCAGCGTAGGTTGGAGACCAGGCAGTTACTCGAACTTGGTATTGATGATCTCCTCGTTCGAGTTGAGGAGTGGCAGCGTGCTGGTTGCGATGTTCTCCTCCAGCCAGCGTAGGTTGGAAACTAGGCAGTTACTCGAACTTGGTATTGATGATCTCCTCGTTCGAGTTGAGGAGTGGCAGCGTGCTGGTTGCGATGTTCTCCTCCAGCCAGCGTAGGTTGGAAACTAGGCAGTTACTCGAACTTGGTATTGATGATCTACTCGTTCGAGTTGAGGAGTGGCAGCGTGCTGGTCAGGATGTTCTCCTCCAGCCAGCGTAGGTTGGAGACCAGGCAGTTACTCGAACTTGGTATTGATGATCTACTCGTTCGAGTTGAGGAGTGGCAGCGTGCTGGTCGGGATGTTCTCCTCCAGCCAGCGTAGGTTGGAGACCAGGCAGTTACTCGAACTTGGTATTGATGATCTACTCGTTCGAGTTGAGGAGTGGCAGCGTGCTGGTCGGGATGTTCTCCTCCAGCCAGCGTAGGTTGGAGACCAGGCAGTTGGTGGCGGGTTCCCCGTCGCGCTTTCGCTCCCGCTCCTCGGCGTCGCCGCCGCCGGTGCCTCGCATCTTCATCACGCCGAACGCATCGTTCACGAACTGCTCTTCTTCTAACGACACAAGAGCTTTGATTACGGTTAGTTACTACGAACATTCTTTTTTTTTTACAACGACGGTGGCAAACAAGTTTACGGCCTGCCTGATGTTAAGCTGGTACCGTAGCCTATGGACACTTGTGACTCCAGAAGAATCACAAGCGCGTTGCCGACCTTTATTCACTTGAGGATTCGCTGTGTTGGCAGAGACATGCAGGTCCCTCACTCCCAACATAGCGCCCACGCACCTTGGTTTACCCGGAATTACGAAATACACGATTACCTCAACATGCCCCAAAAAATTTGTAGGTACGGCAACGGTCAAATTAACCCTCAAACTTTAAAACACTCACAAGTCAGTTTTTTTTGGAATGTGTTGGATTACGTTGAGAACTATCGGCGAAAAATATTATCTAATCATTTTTGACATGACATTGGGTTAAGAATAGTATTCGTTTTTGTTCATATAAATTTCAGCTATTGATCGATAATGTTAGAAATTAAACTTTCATAAGTTTCATTATATTTCAGTAGCCATAAATAAACTACTTGCAGAATCCTGGGTAGGATATGAGTTACACTTGTTTTGAATTACCTATAATACTTACATTATATTACGTAGTATGTCTCTGTTATTAAATTATAGGATGGTGTTCATTATACTTTAATGCGATCTAGTAAATAAATATAATCTTTCCTTGGATTTACAATTGTCCCTAACGAAAACTTAACGCAATGTCAAAACATGTTAGAATAGTAGTCTATGTGACTGTACATAATGAAGGGCATTAAACACGAGCGTGGGTTTATAAAACGAGCCGAAGGCGAGTTTCATAATAACATCACACGAGTGTCTTAATGCCTAATTATGCACAGTTACATACACTTCTTTATCTATCCACATATCATAAGCCTCCACGATGCACTCAGGAGCCGCATATTATGATCGCGGCGTTGTTTTCTGGCAGCTGTCATAGTTTTTTTCTTAATTCAGAGACAAACTAGAGTCGGATCCAACTGTCATATCGTTCGATATCTTACTTACGTGCGACACTTGTCAAATTTGTATGCAAATTGACAATTCATTTCGAACTAAACGTCATCTCGACTGATATTAGAATAGAGGTCAAATCAAATTTCTTTGATTTCAGAGATGTTCGAAATTTGAATGAAATAATATGATCGAAATCGATGTTATTATTTAGCAATAATAACATTTTCACAGATAACAAATTTGTTCTAACAAAACAGTCTATTTTTATGGTGGCCATAATGTGCGGTTCTTGAACGAATCATGGAGGGTTTATGATATTTGGATAGATAATAGTATTTTATGCAACTGTTGTATAAGAAGGGTCTTAAAAGGCGAGTGGCGTGGGCTGCAATTAAAGACGCCACGAGCGTTTTTAGACCAGTTATACACCGTTGCATACAATACTTTTTCTACGACAATTTTTAAATAAATAGCAGACTACAGAATAGTCAAACTTTTCAGGCAGCAAGTTTTCTATTCGTACTTTTGCTACTCACGCAATTTCTTCAGGAGTGCAGTTATTAATTTCTTCGACCATTTTATAAGGAACGTACACTTTTGTCTTCACAAACACGAATAAAATCTTAATAGTTTAGGACTAATAGTTTATCATCTTTCGTCTTTTCATTTTGAACTGTATTTTGGTGGGAAATCGGAAATGTGACAGCTCTTGCTTATGGTTTGTTTTGTTTTTAATTTGTTTGCACTTGCCATCCGAACCAAACCGAATCCGGACCCGGACCGAATTCGAACTGTTTATTTTTATACATTATACCAAGAATTTATAAAACATGTAATTTAACACACAATAGATGATGATTTATTATTATTGTAGTAAATAATTTATAATATACAAATGTTAAATCGTAAATAAATACTTTTATTTCGAAATATTTGTTTATGAAGTTGGCACCACTGCAATATAGCGGCCGATTAAAAAAATAGTTAAACAGTGCTGTTATGAAAAATGTATGAACCAAAAAAGTACGCTAAACAGTGCGTTTTTGGGCCATAGAGCATAGAGTTTTTCGACGACTTATTAGTGGTGTCATTGTATTTGAGCCTATATAAATGACAGATAACGGTACAGGAGTAGAAAAAGTATTTTTCGCTATTAGTTATCAATGTATTCTAACAGATTCCAAAAAAAAACCTATTTCGGAATTATATTACCGTATAGCCAACCTTATAACCTTATACCTTGTAACCTTATCGCCAAATCCTTTGGCTATAAGGTTACTAGATGTGTACGATGTACGACACAAGCTGTGAAACGCCAAAAACGAAAGCACATCGTGTAGTTAACTGCTGGTTGAGCGAGGCGATGCACGATGGTCTAAACCCAATCTTTTACGAAGACACTCAACAAAACTGATAATATTCGTTATCGACTGATGGCAGTTTTAAAAGAGAATTAAAAAAAACTTACTACGAATCGCGGCGTCAAGATATATTATTGACGATATATTATAGACGGGTGAGGTGAGGTTAAAACAAACTACAGAAAAGCGAGGCTGTGGTGAGTGGACGAATATGTTAATTACACAATGTAAATGTTTATTCTATGTTGGGATTTAAAGTGTTATATTGCAAACCATGGGCGATTGTACACAAATCCTTGGAGGTGTACCTCATCTAACATATATCACATCAAATTTACATTTGTTGTGTTCACGGACCTGACTCGTTTGATATTTACTACGTAATAAGTGCAGTCCGATTATAAGTACCTAGTAAAAGTTGAACGGCCGAGTAGCATGGCTGGGGACGGACGGGGGACTACAATGCATTATATGCCGTCCCTAAGGACACCCTCTCTACGAACGGTAGCATCAAGAGTTTGTTTACATATTAATATATATCCTCCTTCATGACCATTCTAAATGAACACATTGTAATTTCTGTACCATTGCTACAAATACACTTAATAAATTACTCATGAATATGGTTTCAATTTTGGTCTCTAATGTCGCTTAAGTTGCAGTACTAGTATTTAGATAGGTACCTAAAGTTGCAGAGCAAAGTTAATTCGCACCTAATACCAAATTCTTGTAATTAATTGAGAGCTTGGCTCGGCAGACCGTATTGTGTGAACAATGGGACTGTCGCTCGAACATAAATCAAAGTCTCGGCGATTAACGGCGCATTACCACAGCTCATACATTTAATTAATTTAAGTAACAAATTTAATGAATTTTACAAAAATGTTAGGGGAGTTTTAATCACGCTTCAACGACACTCTACAATAGACCCCGCAGCGATAAGGGCCTTTACGAATCGAAAAGACCATAAAAAATAACTAATGTAGATAAGGATTGCATCTTAAAATTTTATAAGCCTATAACTTTATTACGTTGATCACTATTTTTTGTATATCTTGCCTGCACCTGAAACGTGCTTTATTACTTTAGAAACTTTCTGAACGGGCATTTATTTAATCAGCAATTTTTTTTTCGGCGGCATTTGGCTGAAACGCCAATTGGCGTCAAATTTAGTCACCTTTTGGCAAAATAGGTACCTAAAATAGGTACCTAATATCTGCGACTCTGATATGGCACAGCATTTACCTATAATAGACGAAAAGTCACCATCAAAATTAACTACGCAATCAAAATTAACTATTTACGAATCATAAGAACGTAACGTACTACGCAAACGAATTTTGACATCTTCGGGCACAAGGTGGCGCAATCAAATTCTAAGTTTTAAATAGAAAACATGTTAGACATGTGTGTGTTGATATATTACTCATATTACATTTTCATCGACGTTCATTAGGTAGGTAGGTGTCATGTCATGTTTATCAAACTTTTATAAACGAGAATATTTTGACGTAAATACAACAAGAGTAAAATTACTCGCAGGCTTCACAATTTGAATAAACTTTTAATTATTACAGCGTGCTACAAAATAATACGTAGGCAGGCTCCAGTCTGAAATCGCACTTCACGATCATTAAAATTATGCAGGTTGGGATGGAAAAAAAAGAGGAAAATTGCGATGATAATTATCACGCTCGCTGCAAAAATGTGCAGCGAGTTTTGAATGATACAACAATTTTACACAGACCTTTTGCACGTCTTTCACCCTTGTTGTCTGGAGGGGTTTGTGGGAAGTACGGGGGCCCCTTTAAGTCGGTCGGTCTTGAAACCCGACGCCAAGCCTTTTGTCCGTGTTGTACGGCTAAAGGTCGTGTCGCTCATTTGCTGAAAGCTTCGCCTCAAGTGCCGTCAGAAATCCGGCCGTTTTCGCCACGCCACGCTCTGTTTTCAAAGAGGAGAAAACCATTTAGTTGGTCGTATAAAATGAACCAGCGATATTATGTCAGACCAAGTTTGTTGTACTTAGCTACATTGTGAATTAAACATCAGATGACCAAAAACACTTTGTATTTTATTTTGTTTGACCACCGGTTAGTCTAATGGGTAGATACGCTGCCTACGAAGCTGAAGGTCCTAGGTTCGAATACCGGTAAGGACAAATATTTGTGTGGTGAGCATGAATATTTGTTACTGCGTCTTGGATGTTTAAGCCTTATTAAGCTTACTATGGGGCTAGTTATCGACTTCCAGGATTGTTGTTATAGATGTCTGAGGGCTGGAGCCTATTGACCCGACATACAGGTTAAACTTCCCGTAGTTCGGGCACCAGTCTCCGCCGCACAAGTAATGTGAGTATATATAATAAACATAATATTACTTAATAACTGTGTAAACTGTATACTTTGTGGTAGAGTTAAATAAATACTTTTTATTTATTTATTATTATTATACTTAGTACCATCAAATCCACTCCTGTACAATGGCTCCCAGCTCTAAGCCATATCCCACCGCCGCACCTCAGGCGGCAGCAAGCGCTATTGAAGGAGGCCAATAAAATATACAACAACCCAAATATGCCCGCCTACCAGGAATTTCAACATCCACCACAGCATCGATTGAGGTCCCGGCATCCTCCTTACCAGACCGCCCATAACCTGAAACATCATGGCTTCGGTATGAAGGAAGCTTGGAAAGCAGAGTGGCGGTCCAACGCTCCAGCCAGCAGTCCGAGCACTTACGACCCCACATGCAAACCTTGGGGCTTCTCAGCACCCAGAAGGCTATGGTGCCAATTCAACAGATTGCGCACCGAACACGGACGCTGTGCGGAGTACCTGCATAGATGTGGTTGGCGCGCATCACCAGCGTGCGACTGCGGAGCGCCTGTGCAGTCGATTCACCACATAATCAATGACTGTCCGAACCGGAAATTCTCTGGGAATATCTTAGACCTGCACTCACCTGACGCAAACGCTACCCAATGGGTGAAGAATTTAGACATTACATTATAATAGTTAAGTAAAGCGACTCTGTAATTTAGTAATGCCATACGAATAAATAAAATACTTAGTTCTATTTGTCTAAGATTGTCCCCAATATTTAAGGTAAGTCCGTAGAGTATTTCTTTGTTGCAAAAGGTGGTGTAGAAGTTTAATTGCTTACATCGATACAACCGAGCAAATATCAAAAATGATTACACGAGATCTCTTGGGACAACTTTTGGCTGCCACAAATCCTCGATTTTTTTTGGTTTCTCACTCGTAGCTTCTATACGGTGCATCCTAGTGAAAAGTTACTGACTAAGAAATTAAAGAACATAAAATTATGCGTCTAATGAGTACCAAAACACATTAATTCGGTTTAGCGACATAATAGAAAACCATGATTGAAAACGAGTTTTCCTCAAGTTTGTAAGTTAACTATTTTAAGATAGTGGTTTTCAAGCTTCTGCATTTCAATTTTGAATTTAACTATAGGTTTTAGCTCCTCAATTGTAGGAATTTACAGAATCGACAGTAACTTCAACATTAGTATCATCATAACTGGTAATCGAAGCGCTGGCAGTTTTCTCGTGCAACGCATCAGCATTGCAGTTCAGTGAGGAAATACCGCCAGCATACTCGGTACAATGCCTAGAGGGTCTTTTTAGGGTTCCGTAGCCAAAATGGCAAAAACGGAACCCTTATAGTTTCGTCATGAATGCCCGTCAATCCGTCTGTCCGTATGTCACATGCATTTTACTCGAAAACTATAAAGTGTATTTGAATAAAATTTAGAGGATTTATTAGCCGCTACATAATTCTAAAATGAAATGATAAAAAAAATATTCTTTTAGAGGTGCACTCCATACATATTTATAACTGCAAGTCAAATAAAAGAAAAACATCGTATGTACACGTGTGGCACATCAATCGATAGGCCTTTTAAAATAAATACAAGGTTTCTCAGTAAGTTTTTCGATTAAGTGAAAATAGTCGGAGATAATTGCCCCGAAAGTCACTAAATTTCCAGGATTTGCAGCTACCAAAAGTTGTCCCGAGGTATTTCGTGTAACTATTTTTGATTTTTGCTCGGTTGTATCCATATTACATGACTTAAAAAATAAAATCTTCTACACCACCTTTTGCAAAGTACCCCGTGCTTTGAACCTCTACTGACAGGCGTAGGTGATTATCTCCGACTATTTTCACTAAATCGAAAAACTTGCTGAGAAACCTTATATTTATTTTAAAAGACCTATCGATTGATTGCCACACGTGGACATACAATGTTTTTCTTTTTTTTGATTTGCAGTTGCAGTATGGAGTGCACCTTTTTTTGTCATTTAATTTTAGAATTAAGTAGCGGCTAATAAAATACTATCCTCTAAATTTTATTCAAATACACCTTATAAATTTCGAGTAAAATGCCTGTGACATACGGACAAACGGATTGACGGGCAGTAATGACAAAACTATAAGGGTTCCGTTTTTGCCATTTTGGCTACGGAACCCTAAAAAGGCCCTCTAGGCATTGTACCGAGTATGCTGGCGGTATTTCCTCACTGAACTGCAATGCTGATGCGTTGCACGAGAAAACTGCCAGCTCTTCGATTACCAGTTATGATGATACTAATGCTGAAATTACTGTCGATTCTGTAAATTCCTACAATTGAGGAGCTAAATAAAACCTAAATTTAAATTCAAAATTGAAACGCAGAAGCTTGAAAACCACTATCTTGAAATAACTTACAAACTTGAGGAAAGCCTCGTTTTCAACCATGGTTTTCTACTATGTCGCTAAACCGAATTAATGTGTTTTGGTGACCATTAGACGTATAATTCCATGTTCTTTAATTTCCTAGTGAGTAACTTTTCGCTAGGCTGCACCGTATAGAAGCTACGAGTGAGAAAGCAAAAAAAGTCCCAAAATTTCGAGAATTTGTGGCTGCCAAAAGTTGTCGCAAGAAATCTGGTGTAACCATTTTTGCTATTTGCTCGGTTATATCGATGTAAACAATATTAAAAAAAAAATCTTTTACACCACCTTTTGGAACGTAGGTACCTCCCCCTGCTTTGAACCTCTACGGACTGGCGTATTTATTTATTTCGAATTGTCTGATGTGTATTTGTCCGCATATTAAAACAAATAACATGTTCACCCTTTCACCTTTCCTCACAATTCTTATGCATCCAGGCAAAAGGCCATCTTGTAACAACTGCCTTGTCATTTGCATTAAGATCTGACGTCATGCTGAGCTGCCTGTAGCATGCCCGGGTCTCTGAAAGTGCTCTATTTATGTCATTTCCCTCGCATTTTATGAATACCTCATTCTTCCGGTGGCTGGTAGCTTCACTTTCCTTCCAGCTATTTGATTTTATGACATCATTTGGAGATTCCGGGGCTCAGTAATGAACTTTTATATCAGTCTCGGTAATATTTCTGAGACGCCGAATAAGAATAACATTTTTTAGATAGGATTACTTTTGTTTGTCGTGTTTCTTGTTTTATCGAGGAAGATATCGTTATGACCCAGGAATTAAGATGGCTTTTAAATTAGTCTTAATCTTGAATATTGTTTTATTGAGCGTATTTTATACTTGAAAGAAAAAGGTGTGCTCCTTTAATTCTTTTTCAATGTTTGAAGAATTTTGTGTATAAGGAAGCTACCTATTTTAAGCAGTGACTGAAATCTATAGTTATGTACTTACCTTTTAGGAAATCATAAAAAGCTCTCATAATCGTATACCTACGAGCTAGCGTGGACTTCATTTTATTACACCTATAATATTTCAGGGTAGGTAAACGCAAATAAGTACTTTGTGTTGCTAGGTAGGAGACTGTGAGAGGTTGCAGGATGATATAGACAGGGCAGTATACTGGAGTAAAATTAACCATTTACAGTTAAACTCCTCAAAGTGTATGGTAATTACATTCTCGCGAGCTCGCACTCCTATACAACATAATTATATGAAAATAAAATGGTTAGGGTAACAGAAGTGAGAGATCTAGGAGTTAAATTTACCATGGAGCTATCTTTTCGCAACCATATTTATTATTACTAATATTTGTAAAAAAGCTTACAGAAATCTTGGGTTTGTGCTAAGGACGGTAAAAGGATTCACAAATATGAAGGCCATAGCTATACATTGTACAATGCCTTAGTGCGGAGTCAGCTAGAATGCAATGCGGAAATATGGGCTCCTCACGAAGCTAAGTACACTCTCATGTTGGAGCGAATACAAAATAAATATATTAGGTATATGTATATGAGGCAATACGGTGTGTACCCTTTTTATCCCTTAAAGTACCTTACATTGTTTATTTTAGGTATGGTTGGATATACAGAACTTAAAGTTAGAAGGGACCTCGCCCTCGCTACCTATATCTTTAAAATAATTCGAGGAAAGGTATACAATGCGGAGATATTGGAAAGGGTAGGCATATGCGTTCCTCGTAGTGTGGGGCGCCGGCGGCGGCCGCCGCTGCTGTCGGTACCGCATGCGCGCACGCAGCTGCTGCGTGAGGCGCCAATGACGCGCGCGCTGCGCACTCTGAACCTCATAGGGACTGATCTAGATCTGTTTTTCTGTACACTGGGTGAATTTACAAGGATGGATTTGTTTAAAATGCTTTATTGTAAATAATTAGCAGTGATCGGATCTAGGATGCAATTTTCCGGGGTTTAAGTTCGTAATATTAAGGTGGATATGACTTACAATCCCGCGACTTTTTTTGTTACCTTTCTTTACAAAAAGGTAATTAACTTTTAATTTTAAGTAGTTTACAGTATAAAATTAACAGAAAATGTAATAACAACAAAAATGTTTACAGTACCTACTGCATAGAAGAACTGAACGTATCTTTTATGTATTTTTATTGTTCTTATGTGTTTACCAGGGTATAGAAGAAAAAAAAATAATTGTTATTAGTTCACTATCACTATTTCGTTAATCTTATCACCAGGGATCGAACTTTTAGTGCCGATGACGTTGCACTGCACCGCACATAGGATGCCATCAAATAGTATTTTCGTAAACAATTACCACTTATCAACCTCTTTTATTAAATGAAATGGCCACTTGAAATGAGCAGTATATAATGTCTTGACTGACATTGTCAATCAAATCGAGCCCTGCTTATCACATTCTCAACTTATCGACAAATAATAATAATTTCAGTTATAAATACCCATTATTAGACAATTCTAGTGTGCTTTAAGTGTGCAAATATTAAGTGACGTATTTTTTAATTTACAATAGCCCATGTCTTCAAAATCCCGGGAGATCCGAGACACATCCACGATAAACATAACGTTTGAGGTCGTTCACCCCAAATTGCATCATAGATCCGATCACTGAATTAATTAGTTATAAGGTGTTGTGCAAAATTATCGCATTGGGTCTATCCTGTAATGATAATTGTAAGTATAGAAAAAAAAAATATTGGTACCGTCGTTATCTTGTATAGCATTATGATTGATTACATCACTTGCGCACGTAACGGTAGGTAGTAGGTACGAGTACTATCCAGAATCGAATCCCAACTCAACCGCCCACGCTAATCGCCAAGCCGCGCGGAATTATAAAAAGCGCTCCCCGCGTTTTATCCCCCTCAGTTAACTTGCTTCTTCCAACTTCATCAGTCTCAATATCCACAATGCGAGAGGCATTAGTCTCAATACTGCTGCTGGTGGCCACCGCAAGCAGCTCAGAACTCGGCAAGGACGTCAATTACTATAAAGGTATTTATTATCTTACTTTGTAACTGAGATGTATTGAGCTAGGACAAAACCGTCTAGACTAAATAGGTACTCGACTTGTCCCTTTTCTTATAATTTGCGAAGTACGGTTAGATTTACGCTCAACTTCTTTTAGTATTTGTGAGGGTGACTAAGTGACAAAGTGCCACGTCGAATCAAGAGGTCAATAGGCTGCCAGAGTACAAAGTCTAGCTTTTCTTTGTTACCTAATACCAGTCTTTACAATACGCATTACGATTTTACACATTTTTGTAGAACATAAATATTGGCAGAGGAATTACCCGTTAGTATTTAGTTGGAATATAATACCCGATAAAACAATAACATCTTGGTTACTAAATACTAACCCATTTTTTTAAATGTTAAATCATTACTTGAAGTGTAATTGAATAAGTTTATTTAAATGATTATCCACAAAACAATAAACAATCGCTATAATTAACTAAATAAAATCACAATGCTGATTCTTGCAATGCTGAAGCTGCAACGACTAAGACCGTTTTTCCACGCGCTCAGACCAAGAAGCTACGCGCCAGCGCGTAGCACTGTGCCATCAGCTCAATTAGTTCGACATTTCGATAGGCAAACTACATAAATAGGTAAAGCATTGAATTTTTGATGGTAAAATGTAATTTAGGTCTGGTGCCCAGTGATCTTGCCACCACCAGTGGTTGTAATACGCAAAGAAAAAATGTGTTCTGGGGAACCCGTAATCCTAGCCAAATTAAAAAATATGCTAAGTACTGTGATATTAAGTTAAGCTGTATGAAAGATGATGTTATTTGCGATAATTGCGTAAGTGGAATATGTGACAGAAATCGACACTATACATTTATAACGAAGTATTACCACGACATAATAAGTGCTTTACAGGAAGGTGCTGCGCTGAGTGCTCGGTCGCATCTCGGGAGCAGACGACAGAATAACACGGTAGTGGGTTGGAATTGCCATGTCCAAGGCAGCCACCAGAGGGCAAGGATCAGTTTTCAGTGTTGTGTTGCAGCCGGTAAGCCCTCCACTGGGCCAATATTCGCAAAAATGGCGTCAGATAGAAAATTATTCAAAAATAAACTAAAATGGTGTCAAAATAATGAAGAAAGAATTAAACTCAGTATATTAGCCACGCATAAAGCAGAGAAAAATTTCGTTAAATTTTGGAAATCCGTCAAAAGCTTAAATTACAGTAAAAAACTTCCCGTCTCAGTGGAGGGCTTGCAGGATGGTAAGGCGATTGCTGATATGTTTGCAAGCAGATTCAAGGTAGATCCCTTGCCCGTGGAGAATGTGTCCAACCTTAGTAGCAGATGTCAACATTTGACTGATGTTAAACAATTTGGTATTGAGGATGTCGTTCGTGCTTTAAAAGCGATGACAGGAGGCAAGTCACCAGGATATGACGGACTCAGTATTGAGCACATTCTCCATGCTGGCCCGCTAATTACTACTAAACTGTGCAGCTTGTTTAATATGTGTATTCGGTATAATTATATACCGACTGCACTTATGAAAACAGTTGTAGTGCCAATAATTAAGAATAAGACGGGGGATCTTGGGTCTGCGGGCAACTACCGACCTATATCTTTGGGCACAGTAATTGGTAAGGTGTTCGAGCGGCTGTTGCAACCTATGATACAGGAAAACTGTAAAATAGATGACGCGCAGTTTGGTTTTCGTCCAGGGGACCGATTTTTGACTTTCGAGCGCTCGAATCATTCACTCGAAAACAGACTAAAATTACGAAATGCTGTTTTCAAATAGCAATAGAAAATTGAAAAGCGAGTGGTATTGACCACTCGCATTCAATTCTATCGGTAGAAAGTTAGTGCCTGCTATTTTGACACTAAAATCGTATTTACTTTTATTTAATTTTCGAGCGCGCGAAAGTCAAAAATCGGTCCCCTGGACTCTCAACGGATTCAGCCATACTGAGTCTGAAGCACACGGTTAACTATTACACTAACCGTGAAACATCAGTGTACGCATGTTTTCTTGATCTCAGTAAGGCTTTTGACCTAGTGAACTACGGGCTACTATGGAATAAGCTCAGCAACACTGCAGTTCCTACAGAAGTAGTCAATCTGTTGAGATTCTGGTACGAAAATCAAACGAACTATGTGAAATGGGGTGACACGACGTCTAACGAGTACAGGTTAGAATGCGGTGTACGCCAGGGGGGAATTACCTCTCCGGACCTTTTCAACCTTTATATGAATGATTTGATTGAGGGGCTGAGAAGCACTAAGATCGGATGCCACATAGGTGGCGTTTGCGTCAATAGCCTAAGCTATGCGGATGATATGGTGCTCCTCAGCCCTTCAGCCGAGGGGCTAAGGCGGTTGCTTCATTTCTGTGAGAAATATGCAATTTCTCACGGAATGAAGTATAATGCTACAAAAACAGAAGTCCTCGTATTTAGGGCTGGAAAGGGACCGGAGAGAGTACTAGACGTATTTTTGAATGGGCTGCCTGTCCGTAGGGTGCAGCAGTTTAAATACCTCGGACACGTTCTTACTGAGAACCTGAAGGACGACAAAGATATAGAGAGGGAAAGGAGGGCTCTTTCGGTGAGGTGCAACATGCTTGCGCGCAAGTTTGGCAGATGTTCTGATGAGGTCAAGGTGACGCTCTTTAGAGCATATTGCCAGAACTTCTACACTGGACAGCTCTGGACCAACTTCACCAGGAAAGCAATTAACACCTTAAGGGTTCAGTACAACGATGCCTTCAGAATCCTAATGAAGTTGCCAAGATGGTGTAGTGCGTTAAGTATGTTTGCTGAAGCTCGTGTCCCTGATTTATTTGCTGTCATCAGGACACGGGTTGCGTCGTTTTGGAGCAGGTTGCGTGCCTCTAAGAACTCGATTCTTGCCATGATTTGTGAAGACTTAAATAGTCCAATTAGTAGGTTTTGGCTGTCTCTGCACCGGGATGCGAACCGTAAATAGTTTTAGTTTATATGATTCCAATTTTTACTGTTTCTCTTTTTACATTTTATCTATACTGTACTTTTATTTTTAAATCATACTTCTTCTCTCTGTAACTTTTATTTTTACACTTTTAATTATATTTTTTACATGTAGTAGGATGAGGATGATATGGGTTTTTTGCCTGAAATAAATGTCATTTATTTATTTTATTATTTATTTATTTAGTTTTCACGCGCCCCCGCTCCCACAGGGGCCAAGCCTAATTTGTTAGAAAGAGTGCGCGCAACACATTGATGTCGTATTTTCATGCGAAGTGTTGGGCAAAATTGAACTCCTGAATGAGTTAATTTAGGCAACAATATTTCAGATTACCTTCGTGCGCGCTCGGACGAGGTACCAGAAAGCCCCGCGACAGCAGACCGGCTATGTAAGTAACTAAGAAAAATCTATCTAGGTTTATTTTGTCGGTCCATTCCGAAACTGATCCCGTTCTAATCCGTTGCGCTGCGTACCGACAAACGCTTCATTGAATGAATGTTTCGCCGAATTTCCATTTCATCGAAAACATTTTTTTTCATAAACAGGAAACTTTTCAGGGTTTTATAAAACAAACCTATCCTTACCTTAGCTTCTACACAATTTTAACTATAATTACAAAATGAACGGTTTCTGAGATGAAAAAAATAGATGAAGTGAAACATTTGTCGGTAAAATAAGGAGTCCTATTATTTTAGTTAATATTAATTTAGGTGCACTTCGGTATATTTGCAGTAAATATATGTTATTCGTAGTTCATGAAAACGAATAAGTAAAGTAACGTGTTTCCTGTTCACCCAGTATAAAAACCGATGCGCTTTAGAATTTATCTACATGAATATGAATATATTGAAAAGCCCCCGAAGTAATTCAACGAACAACTGAAATGGAAATCAACTCGAACAAGCGAAATTTTTGTGTCACATGTACCTACTCGTACACAACATAAGTATAAATTTAATGTAGCCCTGCTGGTCGATTGCATATCGCTTTGTACGTACGTCAGGTTATTAGGGTTCCGTACCAAACAGGTAAAAAAAGAACTCCGTCATCTCTCATGTCCGTCTGTCTGTCTGTCCGTATCATCCGTATGTTAAATATCTCAAGAACCACTTTAGCAATCAATCGGAAAATCGAATTGTTGTAAAGAAAACTGATCCACATGTAGAATGAAGAAATTGAATATTTATATTTTCTATGAAAAATTACGGATACCTACCGTATTATTATTATTTTGTTTGTGGGCCTTAATATGCCGCTTCGACCAGCAAGTGATCTATTGTGGCAGCCCTTGTTTTAGAGCTCACCGTTAAGTCCCGTTGCCTCCAGGAAATTCCAGATTCTTTGGGCGGTGATATGTTGTACTTCTTGTGGGTGCATTATGTGCCGCCCTAGGTAGGTACTTCTTTTATGCATGAGTGGTCCGCAGGAGCAGAGAATGTGCATTGCAGTCTCCTCTGTCTCCTGGCAGAACCTGCAAGTTGTGTCCTGCTTCATACCCATTTGAAACAGGTGTTTGTTCAATTTGCAATGTCCTGTCAGGATTCTTGTCACTGCGCAGGTTTTGTGCCTTTTGAATTGTAATAACTCTTTAGACAGCTTACTATTTAACCCTTCGATCAGGGATTTAGCTTGTTTTTGTCCTTTGGTGAACTTCCACAGCTTGATTGCCTCTGATTTTTCCGCGTTGTTTAGCAGAGAATATGCTTTCCGTTTTGTGATGCCACAGAACGGTTCCGGGCCGACTAGGGCCGTGTCTGCGCCCTGCCTTGCAAGTTCATCTGCTCTTTCGTTTCCTACAATGTCGGAGTGAGGAGGAGCCGTAAACCGGGGGGGTTACTTTGATACATTTTAAGGTTTGACACAATATTTTGGCGACACTAATTCACGTAAAAATATGACATTAAAATATAATAATCGGATTTTACTGTTCTTTCTGAATACCAAATAAAAGAAAAAATGGATAGTTTCTTCAGAAAAAAAGAAAAACAATGCGATCAAAGTTTAATTGAGAATACTTTAAACCACTATATTTTTGGTGGGAATCCAAAGTAAACCCACTAAAAAGAATAAAAAAAAAACGGTAACTCTTTGAGTGATCAATTCTATGCAAATAGTGTAGAAACTTTAATCAGGCTTTAAAGGTTTAAAAGCTTTCAATCACAAATAAATAAAGATTGTTTGGCGTCTCCTATACATGTGAGGGAATTTTCAATTTTTTTTATAATCTTGTTACTTGTTACCCAATCTTTGTCATAGTCTTTTGTCATAACGTGGTATTATTTCTACAAAAAAAAAACTACATAAATTAAATCTAACAACAAATACCGCCAGAAAATTAATTCCCAGGGTATAATCGTTTGATCAATTTCACCACATATGTGTTCAAAGACACCCCGATCCATGGATTCCCCGGCTAAAGGTGCATTTTTAGGTTGTTGGATTAAGGATATTTTTTTAGATACACTACTACTGACTAGTGATTAACTTGAGACACTGTACAAATCAACTGCATTTATTGTTGACATACTTATATAGTCGCTTCATGATAATCAGGAGGAAAAGTGTCCTTGCTGTTAACATTTTTTTTGTCCATGAAATAATTGCAACTACACACGAACCAGTTCACTACGTTAAGAAGCAACTACCAGTATTGCCAATAATGCAAAAAGTACAAAAGTGCTTCTAAAGTTTTTAATATAAGTATTTTAGTAGTGGATGGAAGTTGTTATCAAAGTCGACCCTCAAATCAAAGTAAGGTTACAGGTTTACAGGTGTCAAAGGTTTACGGTAATTATGATTTGGGGTAAAAATTCAAAGTCTAATCATAAGGCCAAATGGGGTATCAAATGAAAGGGCTTTAGTTGCACATTTGAAACAGTACTTATTTTTATTTTACAGTGAATAAATTTCGATTTATGAAGGAAAATGTTGGAAAGAATACCATTTTCACTTCAGCAGCTCGAACAAGCATATTTTGCTGCGAGAAAACAGTGAGCAAAATGCGATTTGCGAGTCAAAGTAGCTTTTTAATTTTGATGTCGATCACTGACATTTCCTAGTGTGGGGTGTATTACAAATTCAGCATTCTTGAACTTAATGAGCTCTGTCCCTTTCATTTCACTACGAAAAAAGAATACGACACGAATAGGTCGATTCATAGTTCAACAATCGAATTTCAAAGTAGAGCCCCAAAACAGCGCGAAGCAAGTAACACGTTCGAAAATACACTTAAGTTTAAATTACCAAAAAATAAATTGAAGAAGAAAAACGTGAAACATCTCAGAATAATGTCCATTTTGCTTAAATAGATAAACATACATTTTAAACTAATGATTCTAGTTTTAACAATCTTGATTTTTAAGAACTTAGGTATACCACAGATACAGTTAAGTATCCGAACGCACACGGGCGCCCCGCCCCTTTAAAAAACAGCGCGCTGTTAAATTGTTTTAGATTTAATTCGATGTATTATTCTTCATTCTTGCGCTATTGATATTAGTTTTAAATATAAAAACGACTAGGATAAATTAATTATTTATCCAATTAGGAAATATTGTTAAACCAGTGAAGACGGCAGTACATATTTAAACAACAATAAGTACGGCTAGTTTTTGGTGAGCGTAAGTGAAACTGTTTTACTGTGAAACAGACAAATGTGTTGAATATTTCAAAAATAGCTTGAAAATATGAGTGAAACGTGAGAATACGAGTGGCAGTATTGTAATACGGTCAGTTTTTAGTGTTGTGTTAGTGTCACAAGAGACTCGTGTAGATTACTAAAATATGCTTTGGTTTGTTGCGCCTTGTCTCGCCCCGCGCGCTCTCGCGTGCTTCTAGTAGGTACCTTTTAGCCGCACTGGGGAGTTAAAACAAGCAGTAAAGAACGCCAAAACAAGATTTCTTCCTGAATATTCGCAAAAGAATAGGTACGTACAACCTTATTGAGTTATTAATGTATTTTTTTGTGTAAAATATGTTCTCACTGCTGAGATGAAAAGTTGTATGTGTTACTCGAGAGCAAAGTATTTGCGTCTCGTGCTTTTGAGTCCCTCGCTGCGCTCAAGATTCTAACTTTGAATCACTCACTACGCTCGTGATTCAATTTAAGAATCTTTCACTTACTGGGGACTCAAATTCAGCACTCGCAGCAAAAATAAACTTTGCTCTCTTGTTGCACAAATAACTATTATATCTCCGAAGTTTACCAAGCGAAAATCTTGAAATAAGTAATAACATGAGATTAACATATCTGAGTTATTTTTCTTTAAATTATCAAAAAAAATCTAGACTCAGCTTGTAATATTATCACCTTTTAATTTTTTTTAAAGCAACAGTTCCTGGGTAGAGCAAGTTAGTACAAAATACCCGAAATATGGCGCTTTAAATGGCAGTAACTTCTGCTATGCGTTGTCAAGATTTTTCTAATAGCATTAATGGACGGAGAAAGACGGGTATGTTGTATGAAGTTTTGTACGGAACCCTCGAAGCGCAAGTGAGATTGCCCGATGGTAAGCAGACAGCCGGAGCCTATGGACGGGAGCTTGCGATTCCAGAAGAATTGCAAGAGCGTTGCCGTCCTTTTTTTGATTTGAGGATTCGTTGTGTTGATAGCTAGAGACGAACGTGGGTGCGTCGCTCACAATACAATACATCCTCGGGAAGCTGGTGAGAAAAGAATTCACCATCACCATAGAACCACAACACCACACACCTCCAACGCAAGTAGTGGCGTTATTATGGCTGCGGTTTTCTGTAAGGTGGTACTTCCCCAGTTGGGCGCTTCAAATATGAGCGAGATGAAATTCCGCTGTGCCCTCTTCTAGATCGAGATGTTATTTTTTGTATGGGAAAATGACACTTGATTTGTCTTAACGCTCGTTCGAACATGACGTAATTAATTACCCTCTGGTTTTAACAGATTTCTATCGGACGCCACTGCAGCTGTACCCGGGATTACTACCCGTCCTTGAACAAGAGTACAGGAAGAGGACGGGGAACGTGTTTAAAAGTATGTATGCATCCTCAACCCTTTGGGCTCCAAGGACCTAAAGTAGTAGTGTGTTGTCATACCATCGGCGCGCGAGAATGTCTATAGTAGCCCATTTCAAGAAGGTACAGGTTACAATTTTAAAAGCCTAAATAGGCAACCTTGAGGCACTTGACTAATAACGACTTCGTTAACCTTGCGGTTATCATAAGATGGCGCGCGATCTGTGTCGCGATGAGATAGACTATCCGTCTCTTTCTTAGTGTTCTAATTACTGATTGCTGATAGCCGTTTTCCTCAGACATTGTCTGGTTGCCTTTGGCATAGGTATCCCTCAGAGTCCTCCATCTGACTCTATCCAGAGCTTCTTTTGTCCACAGGGCTCCGGCGATATCTTTGAGTTCATCTTCCCATGTTTTCTTCTGTCTCCCTTTTTTCCTTTTTCTATCTCTTGGATACCATGTCGTAATATCGTTGGACCATTTTTCTTTGTTGTCTCTCATGATGTGCCCAGTCCACTTCCATTTAGGTTTTTCATAGTGTAGTTAACATCAGCGGTCTTTGTTTTCTGTTTGATATCTACTAATCGTATTTTATCCTTTAGTTTTATATTTAGCATGCTCCTTGTCCTTTCCATGCTATTTTGGCACACTTAGAGTGTTTTTTGTGTTTTTCAGTTGGTGCCCATATTTGACATCCATATGTTCTAATTAAAAAGAGACAGATACTTAGTCTATCTCGCCGCGACACAGCTCGTGCGCCATTTTGTGCTAACCGTGCTCGCAATTTGAGCTGTGTTGCCTGTTTAGAATTTTAAATCGTAACTTTTAGCTAATGTTACTTCATGAAACAGGCCACTGGTGCTATTACCAAACGTGCATGCTTTCAACTAAAGTTCGAATTCATACACTTACAGAAAGTATAGTTGGCGTTTAGGTGTTGCTTTCGTACGAAGAATGTCGTTCAAAAGGATAATTACCTATCTGTACAATTTAGGTACCTACCTTACCTATTGAGATTCCATTAGCACACTTTCAAACTTCAGCTCGGTTGCCGGTTGTTAAAGTTTTGTTTGTCATGCCTATTTAGTCTACGGTGTCAATATTTGACTTACAAAATAATGTGTCGGCCTGAGAATGTGATATCTAATTATCTATCTACAATCCAAAAAGCATGTGGTATATTGTCCTTTATATCAAACTAGCTGCCCGCGTGGCTTCGCCCGCATTTTGCAAAGAACGCAGGCAAGCCCGTGGGATATAAATATAGCCTATAATATAACCATCCAGAAAGTCCACTATACGGGCAGATGAAATATTTTTTTGAAATCGGATAAGCGGTTCCGGTGATTACCCAAAACATAAAAGCTTACATAGTTACAATCTTACAGACTTTTCCTCTATATAATATTAGTATAGATAAAAGGAAGGAGAGGCAGGGGAAGACCACGGTGCAGTTATATGGAGCAAACAAATTAAAAAGCTGGTGTCGTGTCGTATCAGCAAATCAAAAGGCTGGCGTACGACAGAGATGAATGGAAAATACTCCATCGACAAGAGGATAACTCTTAAAGTTATGATTTGTGATGTGGAAGATAATATTCAATTTTTAATTTCCCGGGATAAGAGCCGGAATTTGAATTGTTCGTGTATTAAGTATAAGAAATAAACACATAAACCCCCAGCCCAACACATAAATAAAATGTAACTTTGCGGTTTTAAAATCGGGCATTTGTCGAAAACATGCAATTCCAGGATATCGAGTCACGTTATAAATCATTTCCTACAGATCACATGCTGAATAAGGATTCGTGGGAAGGAATGGAACCGGAGAAGCGGAGCTCGAAAGCGGCCCTATCAGCGATGCTGCACGGGAAACATCCTTATCACACGTAAGAAATGTTGCAGAGCTATTGACTTAAAACAGAATATTGGGCTGTGGTCAATGTAATCGTAAGACCATCAGTTTGTTTATAATAGTAGGCATAACTTGAAGCTATCAACTAGTTGTTATCAAAAGAACTGGGTCGATAAAAATTTAATTGGTCTTTTGACAATTCGTGACCTGTCACAGCATTTTTAGATAGCCATTTGAAATAGGTACCTAGTTATATAAAGGTATAGTAGGAATTTGACTTATGAAATGCTGTGCAGTACCTGTGCTTACATTAGGCATGTCTAAAGTTCGCTTTCAAGAATACAAAATGACACAAAAAAAGGCACTATTCATAGAAGTGTATGATCGCCACGTCACAAGCTGACACGTACTGTCACGGTTACTGGTAATGCTATTTATAGTATATACTAGTAAAAATTAGGATATATCCTAATTTTAGAACTACACTATACTGTTTTTTTATTTCTCATATTCTGTAATTAGGTCATTGTTTATCTTAGTAGCGCGGTGAAAGTGATGCGTTTAGCTCCTTTGGCTGACTAAAAAGTACCTAATTAAAAAACTAAGCAATGGCTAAAACCTACAGCCACACTTCCATAAAAGAGTATTGATTTGTGAAGCTTTTTCATATTTATATAAGCTTTTTATTAACTTGCAATGTATGTAACTATGTATGTTTGTTCGGGAGGAATCTTGCAATTCAATTTTAAAGCAGACACCTTCAACCGATTGAGCTGAAATTTTGGGTTTAAGTATAGTTTGGGTAACAATTCAATATTATGGTATCTACCATCGAGCTGATCTGATGATGGTGGCCATGTGAATTCAGGACTTAACAGACATAACCCCGTTCAGTTTGGGCTCGTTAGAATCGTCTCGAGTACCTAACTAGTTGATGACGGTATATACAGAAAAGTACAGTTTGCAATAAAAGCTAGTACCAAAAAAATAAATGTTTTGGAAGAAACTTATTATGTTATGAACACAATTTAATAGTAATGATTTTTTTCAATATACCCAATATGCACATTGGCATAGTTCTACCCAGTCAATAGGCATGCCATAAAATAAAACTGTATTGATGTTTGAAACTTGTTGATGGCTAAAATGGGTTAAGTATTTAAATTCTTATAATAAGTAAATATCAATAATTTTATGATTGACAATTTAAAACTAAAAAGAAACCAGTCTTTTTCAAAATACCCATTCGTCAAGGCGCCAAAAGATCCCGTCTGAAATAGGCGGCTTTCAACCCTAGGTTAATTAATCTACTAATTCTTTTGGGCGAAATAGTAAATGGAAAAATAGTCATATCACAATTAAAACAAATTAAGTTAAAAGTAGTCTAGTAGGTGTGTATTATGTATTCGTGATTAGTTTATAAATGTAATATAAGTAATAATACATCATTTACAGGGATGAAGGGCATTATTGCCCATACGGCAAGTAGAGAGGAGGTGGTAATAGGTAATAATAATACAGTTTACATCAAAAACAATTAAAATTACCTTCATGATAATAATGTAGGTACGCATAATTAAGTAAATTACTTTTGTTTCAGGATAGATAATGATCAGGAACAGGACAACATGGATTTTACTGTAGAATAGTTATAAAATGATCTGACAATATGACAGTTCTGTTGTGTCAAGTCAAATAATCATTATAATGTAGCAATTAGTATTGGTTTAAATTATCATTGGATGATGTGATAAGTAGACATTTTTAATATAGCCTACCTATTCCTTACCTAACTTGTATTGAAAAGAAATAGCTGTACTTACAAATAAAAATAAACAAATAAACGTTTTTTTATTTATTTTCAACATTTTAACGAATAAATTGAGTAATTCGCTGAGATATCTATCGGAATCATTTAAAGTTAAAATAGTTTTTTATTCTCATGTAAATTAAGTTAAAAGCAAGTCGAGTCAAACCCTGATTCCGCTGCGCTGTTCCGCAGGAAAATTTAAATTCTACTGAAATCAAATAGTGTTCGACTTCATTCCATTTAACTTTAAGAGCCAAACTGTTCCGTTAAGTTGGTAGCATTGTCTACAGCATCAGCTGAATGCATAAACTAGCAGTTTCGAGTACATCCTGTATCTGTTAGACATATAAGTATATATAATATAATGTTTCTTTGACGGCAGTTTATTCTACTTTGTTGGAGTCAATATCTTACATCATTTTTGTAAGTAGATAAACAAAGTCAAATTATCACACATTCTGCTCGGTCATGTAATGATGAATGTACAGACGCTAGACGTAGTGAATGATGTTTTTCTATTGAGCAAACTCGGAAATACCTACGACTAGGCCCGAAGTGAAAACATTGCCTCACTAAGTATATCATATGTACATTATTCTCCATTCGATCATTGGTTCATTTGTTTGCACGTGCTACGGAGACAAGGATAAATAATACTAACTGAGGCAATAAAGCAATTAATTATCTTTAACTTTTTGCTTGACATTTTGCTACGATTTTCTATAGGTTGGGAACAATTTTATCCTGATTAGATTCGCTTTTTTTGTTACATGGTATACAATCACAATATAAATTAAAACTAGCTTAACCTATATGAATTTACATATATTATGATCGTCAAATAGCATTGCCTGTAGGTACCACAATGTCAATTTTTAAAAGAAATGACAACCATTCATGCTTCCTGCTCTCAATAAATTCTTACGAGACGGGAAATTCAGCTCTTTTTCTATTCATGCCACGGAATACTGCAGTGTTTTATAGAATAAATGCCAAGGCACCAGCATCAATAAATAAGTATTTTGTGTTTTATAAGATTTGACTTCAAATTTATAAGCACAATACAATACAAATATTCTTCATTGCTCACCAGAAATATAGTACATAATAGAAAAACAGAGGTAAATAAATAAATAAATATTACGGGACAATCTTACACAAATTAACCTAGGCCCACGGTAAGCTCAATAAGGCTTGTGTTGCGGGTACTAGACGACGATATATATAATAGATAAATACATATAGATACTTATATACATATATAACATCCATAACTCCAAATAGTCGTGATAAACACACAAATAAATGCCCTGACCGAGATTCGAACCCGGGACCTCCAGCTTCGTAGGCAGAGTCACTACCAACTGGGCTACGGAGGCCGTTAAATTCAACATAAACAATGGTAGACAACAGGCAGACTTATCACTGAAGAGCGATCTCTTCCAGAGAACCTTATGGTGGTGGAGACGATGCAAAATAATCATATGATTTAAGTAGGTGAAACAAAAAACGGAATATAAACAACCCAACTATAAGAAAGACACTTACATAAATACGTATATATATAAACTTACATAAACATACAATAACTAAAATATAAAAGAAACAGTATCATTTACAGTCGAAAACAAACAGCACACACAAAGTAGACATGAACAGCTACGGAAGAGAAAAATAGTTCTCCTTTAGTCTAGTTTAAAACACTAGGCTAGGCTGGGTTTAAGCACTAGGGTAAGATAAATTGGCACTTAAGAACCGCAACCATGAAGATTTTGGAATTAAGAAAAATGGTATTAAAATTCCTTTATCACGGCTGCGAATGGTCTGTTAAAAAACTACAGACTACTTAATTCCAGAAACTTGAACCATGCTACTAGAACTACTTTTACGTTTAAAATTTCAGGTACATGGTACGTATACTCGTTTTTAAGCTTCATAAGCGAGTGATACACGGACCTATGTAGTAGCCAATCGATTTGCACCCGCCGCTGTGTACCTAATCAGGTAATATCGAGAGTGCTCCGGGCCGCTGGTATAATTCTATCCGACGTGATCGCTACCAGACCGCGTCTGCTTCGATTTGCTTTCGTTTCAACTTAGCAGTTTTGAGGAAATCCACAAAGTAAATTCAAAAGGAAAACCTCCCAGGAAATGTTTTCAGGTGGCCTCCTTCGTTAATGAAACGTAGCAAAGCTACAGTTTCAAGGGTCGAGAGCAAATGAGCTTAGCGCTAAAATGAAATTTAGTAAGCCTTGTGAATGGGTTTGCTAGGTAATTTACAAGAGATTCGTTGAAAACAAAGCTATTTTGGAGATTTTTTTTCACTTGTTTGTACCTAGCTTTGGAGTCTTGGTTTCAGAGCAGCGAGGTAGCCAAGTCACGCTTTGGTAAGCAAAAAAATATTCAAGTGCGAGTCTGTCTCGCGCACCGAGGGTTCCGTACAAACTTTCACCACGCTTTATTAAGAAAAAATATATGTTGGTTTTTGAGAGAATTTTTTTTTTCATGTGCACCAATTTCGATTATTCTTTTTTTATTTGCTAAAAGGTACTTTCAGAATACTTCCATACATACGTGAAGGAAAAAAAATCAACAAAACAGTATTAAATTACAAACTTAAATATTAAATGATTTTCGAAGAATAAAAAAAAATACGTTAGATAGAGGTCTAGTTATACTTTTCCGGTAAAATTTACGTTAATATTAATAGAATATATTATTTAGAAATTTTTCGCTCGGTAAACTTCGGAGATAAGGGGTGGTATTTTTTTCTACATTTTCCTTATTAAATCAAAATTTTACCACTATAGAAAAAAAACAAAAACTGTTTTGGGATGTGCAATTCAAGTTCTTTCTTATGATACACCCTTTGGCCTACTAACTAGACTTAAAAATGTTGCCCCCCCCCCTCTTATGCATCCTTTTTTATAGAAATTAAAGATACATATTTAAATTTTTCATTATCCATACACATGGATTAGCTTTGTTTACAACTATTCCAAATTTCAAATTGATAGCATTATTAGTTCCTGAGATATTTAACTTTGTGACAGACAGACATCCAGACGGAGTCGCAGCATAAGGGTTCCGTTTTTACCTTTTTGGTCCGGGACCCTAAGAACGGTCCGAACGTAGTTAATGCTGTACCTACATAAACCCACTGCAGACAGTGGAACTTGAATGATTTGATAAGAAATTGATGTCAAATAAGGATCACCAAGGCCCCGAGTTTTCATCGCAGCATAAGATGAAAGTAAGCTAAGATATTAACATTAAAACCGACCAAGTGCGAGTCGGACTCGCGCACGAAGGGTTCCGTACCATTATCAATAAAAATATTTATTTTATTCTGTTTTTAGTATTTGCTGTTATAGCGGCAACAGAAATACATCATGTGTGAAAATTTCAACTGGAACTATCACGGTATCAGTGAAATACAGCCTGGTGACAGACAGACGGACGGACGGACGGACAGCGGAGTCTTAGTAATAGGGTCCCGTTTTACTCTTTGAGTACGGAACCCTAAAAATCAACTCTTACTTATGCTAGTAGCTCTGTGAGCAGTATAACTCGCCATACTGTCTTTTTTATTTTGAAATCTGAATCTGCAAAAAAAAACTATAATATAATTATTGAACCTGCTCACAAAAATTCACGAGAATCGGTTGAGAAATGCGACCTGTAGAGACAGACGGACGGACATACGAACGATTTTTCGCCCAAGCTGAAACGGAGAATTGCCTCCAATTATAACTATAAATTAACATTGCATTTCTATACAAACCCAACATTACAAACCACATCGTACAAACTAAAAGCCATCCCATCAAGTATTCAAATTAATTTTAATTAATAAAGGTTAGGTGTTTTTAATTCATTCCGGTTACGTAGTCAACTTTATGTATTTAAATCTATTGCAGAAAATTAACAAGAGACGTGGTCGGCCTCCCAACTCCCGGGGTGCGATGATTTTCACTAATTTGGCCGGGTTTGGAAATTATTTCACCCACTCATTAATGTGGTTAAATATTTGGGTAAAAGTTTCCCCGCCGGTTAACTATTTTGCGGAGCAATTTATCGGTTCATGAAATTACGAGTAAGTAACTAGGGTAGACGCATTTGGTTTGATATGATTATGATAATTTAAATAGTTTTTTTTGTATGCTGATACATATAAATTTATTGAAACAAAAACCATTGGTTTAAAACTGACATAAATAAGGGACCAAGTCCGATAGAAACAATTTTTTAAAGAAACATTAAAAAAAAACTTTACTAAGAAATCGATACTTTATTTTGATCAACTATAAATATATAAAACAATGTTTTGGTACAGTCAGCAGCAGAAGTTGCGAAGCGGTCCTAGTGCTCAAAATGATCTACACAGGAACTCTTATGCCAAGGGTATAAGGGCCTGTGTAGGTCATTTTGAGCGTGTTATTTATCATAGCTACTTCTGATGCAGACTGTACTAATTGCATCAATTTCGTCTACAATGTATGAAGGTTGATAGGGTTGATACTTAGTATAAAAGCTAAGATAATTCACAACATTTGGACCCAAAGTACAGAACCATTTAGTTAATTAGTGGCCAAAACTAAGTGATACTACGTAGCGGAAAAATACTTGTACGTACCTCTATTAACAGTCTCTCTAGATCACTAGTATACGCTGAAGTTAATTAAAACTTTTAAAGATATGTCTACTGATGTGCCGACGGAAAGTTTCCTATGTTGGGAAATGTTTCTGCAATTTAACATAGGAAAATTTCGGAAATTTTCTTCATTTTTGTATGGGAATTGAAACTTTCCATTTCCAACATGGAAATTTACGAACTGAGAAGCATAAAACTGTAACTATTATACTTACATAGTGTATAAGAGTTACATTTTTATGCTTCTCAGTACGTAAATTTCCTTAATTTCTTGTGAAAATTTCTAGAAATTTCCGAAAACTTTTCCAACTTTTTGGAAACTTTCCGCAATTTGCACATCACTAGATATGTCTCAAGTCTAAGAATTAAAGTAAATCAGCGCGTCAGTTATTCTTATTATAGTAGTTTATGCAATCGTTATATAATGTATGCTTTTTAAGTCGAGTACCACGTTTAATTAAGGTACGAGACTTAAAAAGCTAATTATATAACTATTGTATACAATACTTTTTTTACGAGTCAACGGAAATAATCATTTATTAAACAAACTTGGTATCTATTGAAAATCGCCCTGCTGAAATGAAGCGCAGCAGCTTAGTATATTTGCGCGTTGATGTCTTCACAGTTATCTTATACAGCTCCTGGATTCATAAGATGACTGCTGGCGGTTATCTTATGGAACCACGAGCTCCGTCACCAGCTGGTAGAGCTCCAGGATTAAAAAGTATGTGATCTTAGCTTCGTGTACGAAATCTTAATTCAAAGATTAAAGTCGACGAGTAGAAAAAATAATTTAAACGTGTAGAATTTTCAAATTGTATTATTGTGTACCATGCGTATATGACAATAAGTCATGAAGACCGCAGTTGTTAAGACTGTCTAGACTAGTATGCATAATTAATAATATGTTTTTAATAAACTGGGACTACGACTATTTTTTTGGAGAATAACTGTAATTAAATGAAATTATTACAATACTTGTAGTACCTAGGTTACGCCGCCTTATGAGTACGATATATATTAAATCAAAATCAAAATATATTTATTTACCAAAAAATGCATTTATACACATACAGAAATTACAGTGATACCCACACTAGGCAACGCCTGTATCGTGGGTTTTAAGAACAATAAGAATTGCCAGAGTGATTATATTGTATATTATGTTATATTATTTATATTATATCTTTTTTATTATTGGAATTGTAATTTCTCCATTGTATTTGCAAAGTTTTACAGTAGGTAAGAACCAAAAACGTTTACGTCAAATAGCTTTTTATCAAATCGATTCGTATTAATTACGTTTCTCGAAATCTCCCTAGTAGCTCTTTTTAGGGTTCCGTATCCAAATGGCAAAAAACGGAACCCTTATAGATTCGTCATGTCCGTCTCCGTATGTAGCCACTTTTTTCCGAAACTATAAAAGCTATACTGTTGAAACTTGGTAAGTAGATGTATTCGGTAAACCGCATTAAGATTTTCACACAAAAATAGAAAAAAAACAATAAATTTTGGGGTTCCCCATACTAAGAACTAAAACTCAAAAAAAATAATTATTAATTATGCATACTAGTCTAGACAGTCTTAACAACTGCGGTCTTCGTGACTTATTGTCCAGTATAATACCTAGCGCGAGTTCTTATACTTTCCTGAAATTATTTTACTTTAAACATGCAAGCTACGGTTGCCTAATGGTTCAGGCATGCGGCTATCAAGCGGAGGTCGTGGGTTCGAATCCCGGCTCGTACCAATAAGTTGTTCGGAACCTATGTACGGAATATTTACCGTTAGGGTAAAAGTAAGAGTATTGTAAAACATCGTGAGGAAACCGGTCTAATCCCAATAAGGTCTAGTTTTCCCTCTGGGTTGGAAGGTCAGATGGCAGTCGTTTTCGTAAAACTAGTACCTATATCAAATCTTGGGATTAGGTGTCAAAGCAGACGCCGGGCTCCGTAGACCACCACCGGGAATAACGCTAGGAGGATGATGAAACATGCAACAAAATCTTGCAAAATAAAAAGAACACGTGGATATTCTCAGTTCCCGGTATAAATGGGTACTGTTACGACACTTACGACACTACCAGTATAATCCACAACAACCTCGTCTGCCCTATGTTGAAAATAAGCTAAGCAGCTTTTCCCAACTTTGTTTAACGTCCGGGCTCCGAAGAGACTACTTGCCATGCCCGCCCAGGGACTACGCCTCAAGTTGAAGGATTTACATTTATAGGCAGTTTGTAAATTTGTTTATTAGGTTGTTACCTAACCTAGACCCTAGACCTAGACTGATCAAGTGATCAACCTAGACTGATCAAGTGATCAAATAACGTTTCATATAAGTAGGTACTGAGTGTTCTCTACTTTGTACTCTGTACTTACTATAACCTCAATGCTCTATGCCCAGTAACGCTACGTGCGTTACACCGTTGCGTTACTGAATAAGGAAAACCACTGTCAAATAGAGTCTTACTAAATATGCTCACGCCATCGCCATCAACTATTGTACGGTAACTGTCAAAAATGTATATCTACGAAGTTTAGGGACCTTACATATATACACCATCCAAAATTAACTGTGATCGGCCTTCGCCATTAAATAATGTACTTTAAAAAGAAAGTTTTAACCTAACTCAATTCAGTACTCCACCAAGCCAGATATATGAACCACGAATCCACATTTCCTTTCCATTTTACCACATGAACTGTGAACATGCTCTCTGAGAACAAATGCGTTGAGGAGTTCCGTCGATTCCTCAAGGATATCAGAATCACCATTGGCACTTAATTAGTTATCATATCAGAATCTGTGACGTACTTTTATAGTTTTAAGCAGATTATGGTGGAGTTCCATAAGTCATCTGGTAGTCTTCATCATCAATTCCACTAATTATAAAAATTATATGGATCGGGAATTAGGGGCATAGCATACGACTGGTTTAGATCTTACTTAGAAAAGCGCATGCAGCTCGTTCAGGTTGAATATGTCAACCCGACGTCTAATACGTTGGATATTGTCCGATCTAACATAACTGAATTAAGGGGCTCAATTCCACAAGGAAGTGTGCTGGGGTGCCTACTTTTCTTATTATATATTAATGATCTTCCCAGAGAAATAGATGCCAATTGTACTTTATTTGCAGATGACGTGTCTATCCTTTTTGACTTTCATAATAATAACGATTTTAACGAAGTACTATCAAAAACCTTGCACCAAATCAATCACTGGATGAATGATCACAACCTTTCAATTAACATCAACAAAACTAATTTAATTCAATTCTATCCTCATCAAAGGACGCCACCGCCTCTGAAACTTGAGCTGAACAACAAAGAAATAGTACAAGTAACAAACTTTAAACTCTTAGGCATTACTTTAGACAGGCACATGAATTGGAAAACACACATTTCAATTACTAAAACAAAAATATCCCAGTTTCTATATGGGTTATTCACGCTCCGCAAAACAACAGACTTTGCCACAGCACTCTCTGCCTACTACGCCTATGCCCACTCGTGGTTCAGGTACGGCATTATTTTGTGGGGTGACAGTACAGATGCTCATGACCTATTCATAATGCAAAAAAAATGCATACGTGTACTGGTGGGCATACGAAACCGGGATAGTTGCAGGCCCTATTTTACCAAACACGGCATATTAACCTTGCCCTGTATGTATATATTGGAATTATGTATATTTGTGCGGAAGAATATTCACCTGTTCAAGAAGCAACAAAATAAAAGACTAAAACATAAACTTATATTACCTGTCCCAAATCTTGAAATATTCCGAAATAGCCCTCAATATGCAGCAGTTAAATATTATAATCATCTCCCAAACTATTTAAAGGCAGAAGAAAAAGACACAACTTACGCAAAAAAGTTAAAATCATATCTAGCAAACAAAACATATTACACAGTAGAAGATTATTTTAGTGATAGATAATAAGAGCGAAAGTATTTTTTTTGTTTTGATTTTATGATGTATACTATATTGAATTGAATTTAGATTTATATAAGCTATAGTGTGTTTTTGCTTTGTAAATTTAGCTTTTCCTAATTCTGCCTACACACTAGCAAATGTAGGTAACAATTTAATAATTTAAGTTTGCTATACCCGTCCAGGGTCCATGAGACACATACATATTGTAAGAACTTTTATTTTACCATGGTGCAATAAACGATTATGATTATGATTATGATTATAAATTTGTGATTTCCGGGAAACATTAAAAAAAAACAACTCCTTTTATTGAAGTTAGTAAAAACATACTATTTAGTCGTGCGCTGCAGTTTTCTTCCGACTTTACACGTACCTACCACTGATTCAAAAAGTTAGCGGCACCTAACCTCGATACTAGCTAGATCCCATAACTCCAACTAATACGAGGTTCGAACAAACCCAATCAAAGAAAGGTGTATTAGACCAAAGTGAAACTTTGAGCCACTAACCAATATTATTAGGAGCAGAAAAAGTGCCATTCGGGGCGCCACCTCACGTCCATTGTTTGTATTAATTCTGGGCTTATTGAATAATACGTGACCCACATGCGAGTGTTGTTGATTAAGGAGCCATAAAGTTGATACCACTTAGGAAAATTGGGTCAACCGTTACTGATTAAGAATGGTGAGGAAAACGTAATATTTTTTTTAGACAATTTTTATGTGACCTGTGACCTGCGCGGTTTCGCCCGCATATTACGAAGAATGCAAACGGAGCTTGGGGATAAAATATAACCTTCCAAAGGTCTACATACTAGTGAAAGAAGCTTTATAATCGAAAAGGAAATTTCCCCCTGCATACAAACTTACAATCGCTATAGATAGGATAGACTCACAATTTCAAGCCGCCGGATAAAATATAGGCAGGCCAGTCCTACTGGTAAAAGGATTACCATACTCATAACCTCACAAACATAATGTACACTCGCAGACTTTCATTTTCATCATCATCACATAAGCCGCAAAACGTCCACTGCTGGACATAGGCCTCCCCCAAAGAGTTCCAAAGTGACCGGTCCTGCGCAGACTTTACCTCTTCATAATATTAAGTATAATTATAATTACCTGAATATTTGGTTGCCCCAATGATCACATTATTGAATGATCACATTATTGAATGATCATATCATTGAAGTATACGAAGCCGAGTGAAGTTTCCTGTCTACGACGACCACTTAAGCTGAGTTGGCAGTGACGCTGTCCACGAAGCGGGCGGTTCGGAGTACGAATCCCGGTATGGGTTTATTTGTGTGATCAGAATATTGGTTTCTGAATCTTGGTTTTTTTTTTTATACAACGACGGTGGCAAACAAGCTTACGGCCTGCCTGATGTTAAGCTGGTACCGTCGCCTATGGACACTTGTGACTCCAGAAGAATCACAAGCGCGTTGCCGACCCTTTTATTCACTTGAGGATACGCTGTGTTGGCAGATAGAGACATGGAAGTCCCTCACTCCCAACACAGCGCACCCTAGGGAGCTCTGGCGACCTTACTCACCACCAGGAACACAACACCACATACTTCATCATGCAATAATTCATATAGCAACACTACAAAGCAGTGGGTGCTATTATGGCTGCGGTCTTCTGTAAGGTGGAGATAGGTACTTCCCCAGTTGGGCTGCTCCACATACGAGCGAGATGACATTCCGCTGTGCCCTACCTCTCTTTGAACGGATGTTTTCAATATACGATGTATTTATTTATCTTTGTAAGTATATATTATATTATTTAATTGTTTAATACCGATTTGTGTAAAATTGTCTCCAGTATTTATTTATTTATGAAATTCTTCAGATTCATCATTTACTCACACTATATTTCAAAAAGAGGTATACAGCGCACATAAAATATATGTTTTTTATTGTAGCTAAGTGTGAAGATGGAGAAAATGTGATGTCGCAGTATAGTTTGCTAGCCCATCGCCTACTACACACGTCAACCCTGTTCATATAGCTGACTCTTACTACGCCCACAGTAGGAAAAGGAAAGTTTATCTATTAACTTATCCCATTCAATATTTGTCTGCTATGCTGGATGCGGGTGGCGCAGGACCGGCCATTGTGGCACTCTTTGGGGGAGGCCAATGTCCAGCAGTGGACGTCTTTCGGCTGATATGATGATGATGATGATGATGATTCAATATTTACCATGTTTTGGGGTCATAAATTTGGTGTGTATTAAGTATGGTGCGGTTAATGGATTAAAAAAACAGGGATGAACAAGCTTTTGCATCTAACGTAGGTAATAAAGTAATAATTAATTATTATCCATCGTCAAAGGTACTCATAGAGAGCTCGAATTCTTCGGGAATTCAGTCAAACGCGGCGCGGATACGCTAGAAAGGCGCATAATTAGGTACTGGGATGTTGATACAAGGAGGAGCAGAAGTCGTGCGCCCAGGACATGGACGGATGTTTGTTAAGAAGTCACCCGGTCCACACTACAGGCAACCATACAAAAGGCTCAAGATCGAACGGTCTGGAGAGCAGAGGTGGATACATCCGCAGACGTCACGACCCTCAGACATGACGATACGACCAAGAAGAAGAAGAATTTCAAAGGACAAAGAGACGTCAGACTAACTAGTGGCACCCTTTAGACTTAACCTCATTGTTTTTCAAATTGAAATATAATTATTTAACGTTTCGCCCGAGATGGCTCGAATGACAAAGTAAACGAATGATTAAAACAGTAAAATTCATAACCTCTCTATATTTAATGACGTATTGTAATATGAACTCTATTTTCACAACCATAAGGTCACTTGTAGAAGTTAAATAAGAGTTTAATAAGGCACAAGACACGAAGTGCTGAAACACAACAGATCGAGGGACAATCAGCTTTTAACGATGCCCGTTGGCGCTTTTCCCATTAAATGAGATATCGTTTTTAGTTACATCACAATGATCCTTCTATTGATGATATAATTATATGAATGATACAAAAAAAAAATATATATATATACAGTATGTATCAGAAGGAAAGGCCAAGCTGAAGCCTGGTTGATGGTAAAGTGGAGTTTGTTCTAACAGAATACTTACTAATAACTTTTATTTGCTTTTTTTAACTTTGCTCAATCACAACATGACTTTGGGTACTATTATTTGCAGTCGGTTAAAAATTCTTGTAACAAACTGTAGAAACAGTAAGACGTCAGTTTATAAACGTAAACAAACTAATTAAAACCAACCCACATCATATCAGATTACTGCAATTTCAACTATGACCAGATACTGATAAGCATAATACATACGAAACACTAAACACTTCTTGAAATTATCATTTAAGGACTTGTTATTATTTCATTATTATTTATAACAGGGATTTTGCATATCATTGTAGTTCACTTTGACATTAATTATGACATTCCATTAGATTTGTCATCTTGTTATTTTTATTTTGAAAGAGGTCAGGATAAATCAATTAATTGGACTTTTTTTCTTTAAATTTAAACTTCAAGTCAGAGTTTGGCATTTGTCTGCCAAGCAAATCTAATAAACAGAAATTTAAATTAAAAATTAGTAATAATGCCTTTAAATTTTTCTGCGGAGGAACTTGTGGATATGATCCTTCTTTACAAAGAGTGTAGGGGAAATGGGAATGCCGCTATTCGTCTGTACGCGGAGAGGTTTCCCGCACAAAGGCAACCCAACCATGGCCGTGTGATCGTCAATACGCTTATCCGACTGCGAAATAACAACCCGCCGGTGCTGATCAACCGAGGAGGGGCTCCACAATCACACGTGAGAGAGGAAGAACATGTACTAGACCATTTTCACAACCAACCGGGATCTAGTACGAGACGTGCAGGACGCATTTTAGGCATGAGTCACTCCTCCGTCCATCGAATACTAAAACGAGATCGACAACACCCTTTCTCTATTAAAAAAAGTTCATGCGATAAAACCCGACGATTATGACAAACGGACTGAGTATGCAGATTGGGCTTTGCAAAAAATAAGACAAGATCGTAACTTTTTGAAAAAAGTTATGTGAAGTGACGAGAGCACGTTTGCTAGACACTGTTGACCTCAAGCATGTTCATTTTATGGACTCCAATCTAGACCTTAATTACGAAATGTTTTCACCAAATACAGGCATGATAAAATATTCTGGAATAAAACACATCCACAGAAACATAAAAAAATTGATATTTGACTTCGGAAATAAACACATCGCGACATGTTCGCCCGTTCCTTCAGCCGCGGTATCTACTGCACTGCCTACGACGAAACTCTTAACGCCCACCGTGGATCCTACTACTCACGCCTCGTTCCATAGAAACTACACAACCGTCAGCGAATCTTATGCGGCAAAGACATCCAGGTGTCCTCGGGATGCAAAAATTAATAATCAGGATTTTTTTTCTATACCTCCATCTCCGTGTTACATCAGAACATAGCGGGCCTAGTAAATAAAGCGGACGCGTTATCAGTTCATTTAGATGAACTTGAGGCGAAGAAAATACCTATTGATGTAATATGCATTTCTAAACACTTTATGATGGAGGAATTGGGGGATCTGGTAACCATACCGAATTATAAACTAGCATCTTCGTTTTGCCGCAACCAGCGTAGGGGTGGCGCTTGTATACTAGTTAGATCGCAACATGAATATAATGAATTAATCGATGTAAAAAATATATCCGTAACATGTTTAATGGAATGTTGTGGAATTGAATTAGTGCAACATAAAACTATTATAATATGCCTATATAGACCTCCGCAATCAAATATTGCTCTTTTCTTTGAAAACCTTGATATTTTGCTTAAAAAGATTTGTAATAATACAAATAAAAGAGTTATATTATGTGGAGACTTTAATATCAATATTTTAAATCAAAATACTAACACCCTGAAGCAGGAAAACCTTCTGCTAAATTATAATCTACGTCTAGAAATAAGGAAACCGACAAGAATTTGTAGTGGTACATGCCTGGATAATTTTGCACACAACATAAAAGGATGTAAGGGAGAAGTTGTTGACCTCGGCTTATCAGATCATACTGCCCAACTACTAAAATGTCCAGTCAAAAAAACGTGCTCCATTAACTCGTGGCGTATACTGAAGCGTGACTATAGCCCAGAAAATTTAAATTTGTTTAAAAAATGTATTAGTAGCCTCTCTTTTTCTGACGTTATGGAGCTCAGCGATGCTGACTTGGCATTTGGCTCTTTTTTGGACACGTTTTCCTGTTTTAACAATCTTTGCTTCCCAACTATAAGTATTAAACTTAAATCTACTAATAAACCTAAATGGATATCACACGGTATAAAGGTATGCAGTAAAAAAAGAAGGTTAATGTTATGGAAGTATCGTTTGTGTCCCAATGCGCGAAATAAAACTACTTTTAAAATGTATAACGCTAGATTCAAGAAAATTTTGAGTCTTACTCAACGTTCACAAAATGACCACTTCATTAGATCTGCGTGTAATAAATCTAAAGCTACGTGGCAAGTTATAAATAAGAGTAGGCAGCAATTTCCCAAAGAGCCAATTTTAAAAATTATTGCAGATGATGCGACTACTATTACAGATCCGACAGACATAACAAATGCGTTCAACAACTTCTTCATTGACCAAATAAAATCCCAAGGCACAAAATCTCTCTCAGGATCTGAGGCTCTGTATGATTTGAATGTAAACTGTGTTAATTCTATGTACATGAAACCAACCACACCTTATGACATTCTCAAGGTAATTAAGTCTTTAAAGAACACTAACAGTGTCGGGCATGACAACATATGCACCAAAGTCGTAAAAGAAGTTGCACACATTATCGCTATTCCCCTAAGTTACATCATTAATTTAAGCATCACAACTGGAGTATATCCTGATAACTTAAAGCCGGTTATTGTAAAACCCTTACATAAAAAAGGTGACAAGTCATCTGTAAAAAATTATAGACCGATTGCTCTAGCAACAATATTTTCAAAAATTTTTGAAAAGGTTTTATATGAAGCTCTATACACTTATTTAGAGAAATATAACCTACTAGCATCAGAACAAAAAGGTTTTCGGAGACAGAAAACCATAAACATGGCAATATTCGATCTTGTACAACCTATTATAGAAAACATGGACAGGCGTAATAATATTTGTGCAGTTTTCATGGACATGACCAAGGCTTTTGATTATGTAGACCACAAGATTCTCTTAAAGAAACTCGATGCATATGGCGTACGAGGCAATGTGTGGGATCTGTTCAAGTCATATTTAAGTAACAGGGATCAATACACAGAGATAACTCAGGTGTGTTTGCAAACCAAACAGCAAAACACATTCCGTTCTGAAAGTCGGAGAATAAGGTGTGGTGTGCCGCAAGGAAGTGTTCTTGGCCCTTTGCTTTTTTTACTTTATATAAATGACCTTCCACGGCATATCAAATACCCCATGGTGCTATTTGCCGACGATAGTACCGTAATTATTGAATGTAATGAAAAATGTAAATATGAATCAGTAATTAATAAAACTATTTTGGACATAATTAAATGGCTTAATATTAATAATTTATTGATAAACCTGGACAAGACCAAGATAATACATTTCTGTCAACGTAAATCAGCTCTCCAAATCAATTGCAATTATGAAGAGAAAAGTATAGATTCTGTGGCTGTTACAAAGTTTCTGGGAGTGTACATAGATGAACATTTATCTTGGAAAGTTCATGAGGATGATACGTGCAAAAAGCTTAACCAATATGCATACGCTTTACATAAACTTGCCAAGCAAGCAAGCCCTCACGCAGTATTAATGGCATATCATGGTTTTGTAGCGTCAAAACTACGGTATGGCATTATGTTTTGGGGTAACTCCACAAATAGAGAAGACGTTTTCAAGGCACAAAAAAGGTGTGTTAGAGCCATGTATGGTCTCAAACCGACTGACAGTTGTGTACCTTATTTCAAAGACTCAAGAATTTTGACGATGCCCTCTCTATACATCTATGAAATAATCATGTTTGTCAAAAACAATACGACCTTATTCAAAAAGCACAGTGATGTTACTAATAGAAACTTGAGAAAGAAAAATACTTTAAATCTTTGCATAGTTCCTGCAAAGACAGCATTGATGCAAAAAAGTATGTATTGTCTAGCCAGCAAAATTTATAACCACTTACCTTATAACATGAAGTCATTAAATATGTTAGAATTAAGAAAGAAATTAATGACATTATTATTACATAAATGTTATTATTCCATTTCAGATTATATAAATGATAAATTAGATTGACATTTCTTTGACTCTTTTAATTATATATTTTTTTCTCTTTTAATTATACTTGACATATTTAATTGACATTCTTAAGATCGGACATGCACTAATACATTCATCTACCTATATAACTTTTTTTATCAAAGATTGTTTAACTTCAATTGCTGACCTTACTATATAATTATAATTTGTACAAAGGCACCTCAATTTTGTATGCATGATAGTAGGTATAAGGTACTCATTTAGTATTAAGCTCAAAGTTTTTGTACGCCTATTGGCAAAACATAGTGAGACTGTAAAAAAAGACAACCACTGTAATTACCTATGTTTACAAATAAAACACTTACTTACTTACTTACTTACTTACTAGAAACGGAATGTGGAACCGGAGATGTGTCCACCATTGGGCTCCTAAAATTAGAAACCCTCACGTTGGTCGCGAATTATCACATCAGACTAGATGGTCGATAAATGTATGGGCCGGTATTAGAGGCGACGACATCATTGGTCCAGTATTTATAAATGGAACACTGAACGGTGAGCGGTATCTCGAAATACTGAATGGCACTGTCAGTGACTACGTGGACAATTTACCTCTAGCTGACGATTTAAATACCTGGTACCAGCATGACGGTGCACCACCTCACATCTCGATGCAAGTACGAAACCGCTTAAATGAAATGTTTGGACAACAGTGGATTGGCCGATTCGGAGCGACTCTCTGGCCACCTCGTTCACCCGATCTCACTCCGCTTGATTTTTTTATTTTGGGGTTGGGTGAAACAATTAGTGTTTAAAAGGGAATCACAAACTCGCGAAGAATTACAAGCACGGATAATTCAAGCATTTGATGAAATTAGACACCGTGTCCGGCAAAATCCGAATTTGCTGCGAAAAGTACACGAAAATAATCGTCGTCGTTTGCTCAGATGTGCTGCGTCGCATTTAATACGTGAGTGTGCACTACAACTGACATTTATGACATTTTATTTGTTGTTATTGATAACACTGTAAATAAATAATACAGGAGGTAATAAAATAATTGTTTATTATTCTTTTTTTTTCACTTCCATTAAAAGATGCTAAATTTGCATAAGCCCGGCACGATAATCATATTTATGGTCTAAACATTAATTGGTCTCTTTCTTGGCCTTTCCTTCTGATACATACTGTATAAACTAAGACACGTGAAAACAAAAACAGTTCGGTGTCATCGATGACAAATCTCTTTTTTAATTCATTTGGTCAAGAGCGAGAACACTGAAACGACATTATACGATTTTAAACCAAAAAAAACTATATGTAATTTTAAGCGAAATTGTATACGTACATGGCTGTATATGGTGACATAAATAAATCTAAATCTATAGTCTGGACGTTTAGGTATTAAAAAAAATGTAAACAAAAAACACCACGTGACTTAGTCTTTCAGCCAATACGATAATTACCATAGATACAAAAAGTTGCTATGATTGGTTGAATGACCAAGTCACGTGAGTTTTTTTTGTTTACATTTGTTTTAATACCTAAACGTCCAGACTATAAAAAGGTATCCGCACAAAAGTCCCTACCAATATCCAGTTTTAGTCTTATCATACCTACAGTCATCTGCAAAAAAAGTGAGCCCTCTGCTTATAAGTTTTATACATGCAGGGGGTCACGTTCAAATTTCTCTGCAGCTGACTGTACATCCCGCGTGCAGGTCGGCCTATTTTTTATTATTATTATTACAAGCTTTTATTTAGCTCATTCCGTTTGTTTCTTGGGTCAAATTTAGTCATTGAAATTTCACCCACTTCTCGGTTTCCGATTGAGCTGAAATGTTGCATGCAATGTAATGCAATGTCGTATGACAATGCAATATTATAATGACATGTAGATGATCTGATGCTGGAACTGGAAGGTGGCCATAGGAACTCCGCAATAAAACGACACCACCCCGTCGAGTTTGGGCTCGTTAGAATCGTCTCCATAAGTTGTTGATGTGAAAGTACAGTCGGCAATAAAAGCTTGTACCAAAAATGAAATTTTTAGCAGAAACCTATTTTACGTTTGGGATTTATTTGACAAAACAGGTACTCTGTTGAACTACAAAACTTCATTCCAAGTCAAATGAAAGCGTGATTGAATTTACTGAGACGCATTACACCCAAACTAATAATAAAGATACACAGTAGTCTAATATTTACCTCGAGACCGCCAGTTTTTTGTGGATCCGACATCAGCGCGCTATCGAAATCGGTGCTTCATTGCACTATATTAGTTGTATTGCACATTATTTACACTCGCGGCGACTTCAATTAAACAGGATTCAACAAAGCACATAACATATATTTCTTAATATAATATGCGGTTGATATGCGGCATGTGTTGACAGTTATTCGGATTACACTGACATTACTTTTTTCTCTGAAGAGGTGGTCACGATGCGGCTGAACAAGACTTGCGCGCGTATTAAAAAGAGGTTTTAGTGTGACCAAAACTTTATTCCACTAAGGTTAAGCACGATGGTAAACCACTGCCACTACACGGTATCCAGCGACCCATTCTCTAAATCAGGGTGGTGTATTAAGATGTATCGGGTCCTGTATAAGCGCTGAAGGAAGACGGTCAAAAATCTATCCTACCCACAAGTTGTATCTGATGCAATGCAATAACTTCATCAGAAACATTATGGGAGGGAAAAATTGAAAGAGAGGGAGAGGATAATTGAGGAAAAGTTATATGAACGGAGTTAAGAGGCAGTAGGTAGAGGTCGTATCGTACTTGGACATTAGAAAGTGGCCTCGGATCGGCATTTTTTGAGACAAGGGCATCAAGCTACAGTAAAATGTACAGTCGAGTTCTCCAATATCTATTCAGACAACCTTTCAAAAATATCTATACATGTGTCTTATGTTAGTAACAATAAAGACTCTGTGTAGATATTTTTGAAAGGTTGTCTGTATAGATATTGGAGAACTCGACTGTACCTACACTGTTTCTATTAGTATATGATGTTGATGGCAATAAATATATGAATATGAATAGTAGGTATACCTAATGACGACATTAACACATTCACTGCCACGAATTGCTACGCGCTACGCTCGTACCCCAGCCCGTGGTTTTCCTTGTATGCGAAAAGAAGAAGAAAAGAAAGTGAAAAAAAAGAAAAAAGTGAAAAGAAAGAAAAAAAAGTGAAAGTACAACAAGTTAAAAGGTAGTCAATGTCTTTTTAACCGCGCATAGTGATCAGATTACAGGTATCATCCTTTAATACTACCTATTTGTATTAAGAGTTTTGAGTTCCGTCAGACTTTAATACATTTACATTTTCACGGCGAGAATCTCGATTGTAGAGTGCCAATTAGACTCAATCCGAATATATTTAAAAAAATCTGCATAATTTAGTACTACAGAAACGTGACGATGGTACCTTATAAATTATAATAAGTTAAATAAATTTACCTACTCTCTCATACCTACGCGAATTCATAAAAAAAGTGTCACAGGCCCGCGTCATCTTCTGAAATACGGAGGTGTTGTAAAGAACGTTAATTTAATTTATAACCAAAATTACCTAATTAACTACGGACTGCGTTTGCGGAATATATTAAATGGGATACTTCGTTTCATTATAATAACTATTAATCTATATTTCACTATTTATTAATTTGGCATACGCATACCTACAAACTGACTGGTAGGCACTGCTCTTGAAGTTATATCCCATTCCCTGTCAGCGACCGGTTAGCCTAGTGGGTAGTGACGTTGCCTGCGAAGCTGAAGGTCTTCCTGGTTCGAATCCCGGTAAGGGCAAATCTTTGTGTGATTTGGTTCTGAGTCTTGGATGTTTTCTATGTATTTTTTAAAGTATTTAAGGGGCTCCACGCGCTTTTGGACTAGTCTTGATGAGTTTTGAGTTGATATTCCTCCGTCATTACAATATAAATATTTATGCCACAAACATTAATCGGTTTTTCAATACTTTATCTACTTTTGCAAGAGAGTTTTTTGGAAAAAAATGTATATATTTATTTTTCTATGATTTATTCAAACATGGTCCAAAAAAGTTCTGTTTTCGATATTAGTATGTTGTTTATGCACTTTTATATATGAAATTTACATGTAACTGTTCCTTTTTGACGTTTCTAACAACCCAAAAGAGTTTTATATTTTTAACTAATTTTTACAAAAGTTACGTCCAAAAAACTGGTTTTTTGGCCTAAAACTGCTAAAGTTTAGTGCCATATATGTCAAAAACTATGAATTTTGAAGTAAATATAGAATACTATTTCGATTAACCTCGTTATTGTTAATACGGTAAGCCAAAAAAAACACGAAAAAACGGACGGTAACAGATCGAAGGTCATTGGGAGCTGTGAGCCCCTTAATATCTATTAAATATATCGTCGTCTAATAGTACAACACTAGCCTTATTGTATTTAATATCTATTAAATATATCGTCGTCTAATGGTACAACACTATCCTTTTTGTATTTAATATCTATTAAATATATCGTCGTCTAATGGTACAACACTAGCCTTATTGTATTTAATATCTATTAAATATATCGTCGTCTAATGGTACAACACTAGCCTTATTGTATTTAATATCTATTAAATATATCGTCGTCTAATGGTACAACACTAGCCTTATTGAGCTTACTATGAGGCTAGTTCTATTTGTGTAAGATTGTCCCCTCATATTTATTTGAACAAGCGAGCGACGAGAAAGAAGTTTTCCGTTTCAGCTTGCGCCAAAATTCTTTCGTAAGTCCGTATGTCTGGCTGTCCGGCTGTTCTCCTCTATATGACGCATTTCTCAAACGATTCTCGTGAAATTTTGTGAGAAGAAATAATTATGTAGATTTATTTTTTTGATTCAGTTTACCGAAATTAAAAAAGAAAATTGTAAAAAAGACAGGTTCGCGGGTTCTACTCGTACAGCTCACAGAGTAACTAGTTATATCGGTTTCGACGACCGCTTTAGCCTAGTTGGTAGTGAACCTGCCTACGAAGCAAGAGGTCCTGGGTTCGAATCCCGGTAAGGGCATTTATTTGTGTGATGAGCACGAATATTTGTTCCTGAGTCATGGATGTTTTCTATGTATTTAAGTATTTATTTCTCTATATAAGTATCTATATCGTCGCCTAGTACCCATAGTACAAGCTTTGCTTAGTTTGGGACTAGGTTGATTTGTGTAAGATTGTCCGCAAATATTTATTTATTTATTTATTTATATTTATTTATAGGTATTCCCTATAGTATAGGCTAATGATGTAGATATTCTACATGGAATGTCTGCAGTGTTAATCAATAAAAGTCTTATGGGTGCGATATGTAAATGGAATGGGCACAAAATACTAATAGGGCGCGGAATAAGCGTCAGAATTGACACGTTATTTCGTATAGGTACATACGTATCATACGGAGGTAGCCATGAGTCCTAAATGAGCGCCATCTCTCTGAGTGGATCACGTACACTGTATCAATTTGCGGAGACGTGAGCGAGGTGGCAATAGGCCTTGTTTGCCTCAAATTAGACCGTATTCTTCCTCTCGGTTAACGATAGCCACTTAATTAAATTCAGGGCCTTATTATTTCTGATTGCGCTTTTGTTTTTGGGCCGAATTTTGGCGGATTCTTTCTCTTGATTGCGTATGTGAGTCAAACTGAAACGTGCTTAGCGAAAGGAAGTAACGACAATGACGGGAGAAAGCGAATTGAAATCTTGATGTGATACCGATGTAATGTAACTTTTTCTACTCGTCGACTTTAATCTTTGAATTAAGATTTCGTACACGAAACTAAGATCACATACTTTTTAATCCTGGAGCTCCACGAGCTCGTCACGGAGCTCGTGGTTTCATAATAAGTTAAATATATTATTATTAAGTTGACATGTAAAATTATATTTTTACCATATATTGTATTGTATTGATATGCTGTTGAATAGGAAACCAAATCCACTGATTTTGTTTATCACTTTTATCAGGAACAAAATTGTGAAAAATTTGCTGCAGCGGTGTAGAATAATAGATGTGATCAAATTATGTTGTGCAGGTAGACCAACTAAAAAAACGATCATTAAGACAGTTTTGGTTTATTAGAGCTTATCTAAAACTCCCTGTTATCATACGAATTCAAATGAATACGTCGTTAATTTTTATATTGCTTCTATTCTTAGGGGAGATAAAAATGCCCTTTATTCCAATAATAATAGGCCCTTTCAAACTGCTAACTTCAACCTTGGTTTCAATGACAGTCGAACCACTTGATATCAATTCACCAACTTATTGTGTACCCCTTCATTTGAAGTTATTAACTACTACCAACGCAAACTCTACTCGTTTCCAATATTTTACTTGGAAAACCGTTCAATTCAAATGTTTTCAAGTGAGAAAGTTAAACGAGCGATTAGCAAAATCAACTCCGGGCCAATAAGGTGCAAACACTTCTAGTGACCAGTGTTCATACGACCTTTTCGCTCTCAGCAGCTTAGAATCGAAATATTCTTGAACAGGCAGGAATCATAACAAACGAGCTAAAATCTCGAGGAGATAACGAACTCCCAACTCTGTTGATATAAAGTTTTAATGCCCTAATAGCGTAATGATTCAAATGAAACGGTCACGTTTACAAAGACATTGCCATTAGCATCTATTGAGTAAGTACTATTATTAAGGGGCATTCTCACGAGATTTTTTAGTTTATTTATGAAAATCTACTACGATTTCTTATTTTTAGGGTTCCGTACCTCAAAAGGAAAAAACGGAACCCTTATAGGATCACTGTGTTGTCTGTCTGTCTGTCAGACTGTCAAGAAGCTTTATCTCGGGAATGCGTGGTTGAAAAAGTCAAACTTCTAAGTTAACGTAAAACAACGTACCGATATTTCGACACTCTCAAGGGAATCAAAATTTATAGGTTTTTTTCCGTTGACTTAGAACTATGAAAGGCAAGTAATATCGTCTTATACTACAAGTAGGTACAGGGAAAAATCTGAAAACTAATTTTGTACGGAACCCTCGGTGAGCGCATCCGACTCGCACTTGTCCGGTTTTTTAGATGTATTCAGAGCTCCAAGCATATTTATAATGTGATTAGTGCCTTATTATATCCAGCGGTTCACAAAAGCTCAAAGAAATACGAATGATAACTTAAATTTAAAACGTAATGTTTAAATTAAAAATAATAATTATCATTTGCTCTCATAATCTAGTGTTATAAAATTGGCCTTCATCATCATCATATCAGCCGAAAGATATCCACTGCTGGACATAGGCCTCCCCCTAAGAACGGACTCCCGCGATCTTTACCAGATCATCAGTCCACCTTGGCCTTAATCCAAATTGACCTTAATGCAAACGAAAATACACACATTGAAATTTTGACCTCCAAGTAATGTATCTTGACACCACGAGATCATGGCACAGCAGTCAATGTAGATTTTGAGGTAACATCATGTAATGAGTCATACATAATACTCATAATAATTCTTGCATTATTGTTTTCAAAAGATATTTTTGTGATTTTTTAATATTTATTTCGTTTTTGTTACTGTTTTTAACATAAAAGTTACTTATAGAATTCCAGAGGGGCAATCACGTAACGTTCCGAACGCGCATCGGTACAATTTAACTGTCAATTTTCCGTATAAAAAGTGACATTTAGACCTACCCGACGTTCGTTCAATGCGTTACGTGATCGACCCACAGGTGACGTTGATCGTCACTTTTATTAGACATATTTTATTAGACAGTATTTGTATTTTGTATTTGTTAAAGTGACGGCTCTTACGTAAATATAATGAGCTTGTCGTACTGTGTCGCAGTTAGTCAAGCGCTACACGCTCAGTATGTGGAGTTCCTGATATTAATGTCGTAATTACCACGAGATGGCACTGCAGTCGCCTCCTAAATGTGAATATTCGGTGGAACGACGTGGCAATTAATATCGCTTTCTGACATCTTTCACATTAATTTAACTTAACAATACAAAGTTGGCGTTTTGCGTAAGGAAATGGTCCACAGAGACGTAATGTAAAGGATCCAGTGATTAATTGTGTTATATTAAGAATGGGAATACTCTTAATTAGAATCGTTACAGGGGAATAATGTCATGCCGCTTTTATGACAGGAACGGTTTCGCTCCAATGCGTACATTTGTATCTACTTTTGTAAGCACTTTATTGTCAACAATAATAGGGTGAAGCGAAATACATTTCATAAAGAAGACGAAAACAAGGTATTTGTAATATGTACTGTACTCTTTTCTCTGTTTATCATTTTACTGTGGGTCCATACCGGGTTGCATAATATTTAAAGCCATAGTTTTGATTGGCATAGATAAGTAACTACTTTAAAAAAAAAGATTTTCTCAAACATGCTCGGAAATGTATGCGTTAATGTCACGAAATGAAGACATGAAGTTCATTGTTTATGGCTCCCTACATTACTTCTTGGCCTAGGCCAAGAAGTAATGTATGAAAACCCTAACTAAAAACATTATTGGCCGCTACTCTAACTTTTTAAATTTGCTTACTGATATTAAACAGACAAAGGAAAAAATACATACTGCCAACCACCAATACTTTTTTTCAATTGTTTTAGTTTTTTGTAAAAAAAAAAATGTTAGTTTTTTACATTTTTTTTGTTATTTTTCGTTTATTTTTTAGTGTTGTTTATCGTTTTTAATGATTTAAAAAAAAATCTTTTCTTTTCTTGATGTTTGTCTATTTTTTAATGTTAAAATTTTTGTAGGGTCTTTTTAAATGTTTTTTTTCCTTTTTTTTGTTTTTTTTTAATGTTTTTCTTTTTTTTTTGTTTTTTTCCTGTTTTTTGGTTTTTTTTAATGTTTTTTGTTTGTTTTTCTTTTTTTTGTCCATTTTTTGTTTTTTTCCATTTTTTTTTTAGTTTTTGTCATTTTTTGGGCGTTTTTTTTGTTTTTTTAGTTGTTTTTTTTTTTTTTTTTTTTCCTTTATGTTTTACTCTTTTGTAATGTTTTTTTAATATTATTCTTTTTTAATGTTTTTTTTTTCTTTTTTAGATTTTTTTATCTAGAATCTTTCTCACTTTAGTGAGGTGAAAAGGATTCTATTTTTAAACCACTCATATTCGCTAGCTCGTGTTTCAATTCCACACTCGCAGTTAAATTATAACTGCACCCTTGTATAACAAATAACTATTTATTATTTCCTCACATCGTTTGAGAAAAGCACTATACAAGCCTCGGCCGGAACAGGGATTGCTGGACTCGTTGTATCCGGCCTCGTCTACGACTCGGCCGTCTAGCCCAAACTCGTCCATCAATCCCTTACTTCACGGCCTTTGCAGTAATGTACTATTAGAACACACACAGTCGTATAAACAAAAATATAAGGGGTACACAAAGAGTACCAACATACATATTATATTATATTATTATTTAAACATGTTCTGTGCACTTCTGTACGTTTAAAGTTACACTATGGAAGAGCGGTGTCTCTTGACACAGGTATCTCGATACTTAAAAAGAGACACCAACCTGTATTTAGTTAAGCTATGTTAAGTTACTGAATAAACTATTTTTCATTTTTTTTCATTTTTACATAAAGCTAAAAACTATGTTAACATAACAACCCAATCATAAGACATGGAAAAAACAAAGCTTAAATTAAAGATTTATAAACTTAACAAATTAATTACGCCTACGAACCAAGAGGTCCTGGGTTCGAATCCCGGTAAGGGCATTTATTTGTGTGATGAGCACGAATATTTGTTCCTGAGTCATGGATGTTTTCTATCTATTTAAGTATTTATTTCTCTATATAAGTATGTATATCGTCGTCTAGTACCCATAGTACAAGCTTTGCTTAGTTTGGGACTAGGTTGATTTGTGTAAGATTGTCCGCAAATATTTATTTATTTATTATTTTATTTATTAAATTTACACCGGTCCTCGACGCAGTATGACACATGCACAAGTTAAAGGAAATAAGTAGGGTAGGGTGCAGTCGCGGAATGAAAAGTTTTCAAATAAAACATTGTTTAACAAGGGGCGTATGAGGAATATTACAAACGGGAGACTATCAGAAGCCCGACGCCCTAAGGCGGAGGGCTTTTGATGACTCGAGTTTGCAATATTCTTACGCCCGTGTTATACACAATGTTTTTCATCACATTTGCGAGGAAATAGATAACTACAAAAGACAGAAAAGTCTATGTTTTATACAAGCGCACCAATCAAATGTTGACGAAATTGTCAACTTCACTTCCAGATCAGTGCGTAGCTTCAATATTTCATTTCAACCAATCACAGAGCATGGAGCATGTGGTTCTTGCAGGGCATGGCCTGCTCGATTTTATTTTCCAACCAATCACAGAGCAGAATTCTTGTCGTACGCGGCCGTCCAGATTTGCTTAACCAATCAGATCACACACAAGCTCATTACTCCCTTGGGACCATTATTTCCCGCGGGAACAATTTAGGCCATTGTCCTTCTGTATACAGGCATGGAATAACACCATTTATGAGCAAGTGTGATGAGAATTCATTTACGCGTTGCATGCACATATTACCTTTTTAAACTGTACGTAACAGACGAGAGTGTTGTATTGAAAATTATGTTTAACTGTTTGACAACAATGCTCAAACTTCCTTAGACGAATGTTCCTTGACTGTTGATGGTTGAACTTAATCCTTTTTATTAGTTTAATCTTGCCATAACGTTGTGTCAAGTTTGATTAATCTAATGATTAAATCCTCTTATCTTATAATGATTACGGCCTCTCACAGACTGGCGCGGCCTGGCCGCGGCGGACAATAGAAAACTTGTCATTAGCTGTCGAATTTACTATGGTCCGCCACCGCAGGCCGCGCCAGGCCCTAACCGCGGTGGGCAATAGTAATTTCTCATTAGCTGTCAAATTTACTATGGTCCGCCACCTCAGGCCGCGCCAGTGTGATGCAGGCCTAAAACTAAATGTGAGTTACAGTTCCTGTCAATGTCACCATTGTTATTTCTTGTATTCGTTTTTTTAACTCGCCTTTCCAAAATGTGTGTGGACGTACCTACCTGTAGGCCATGTAGTGAAATGACATTAATTATGACCGAATGTGTCTGACACTCGGTCGATAAAGCAGATATTGATAACCAGGCATCGGAGTATTTTTAGCACGGTAAGACTAAAGTGAGCTATGGAGTCGTTGTTACCATTAAAATTAAATTTATACTCATACTCATCCTCATTAATTTAATTCATAAAATAAATAAGAACTATAAAAAAATATACCACCATCTTCACTGACGAATAACAAATAATATGAAGGGTCCACGGAAAGAACATGTCTAGTCACTTTTTTTTTTCAAAATGAGATTTTGATGTCAAAATGTTGCGCTCGTTATGAACTAATGCATTAATATCTCATATTGAAAAAAAAAAGTGACTACATATGTTCTTTCCGTGGACCCTCATATTATTTTTTATTCGTCAATGAAGATCTATAGTGGTGTCTTTTTATAGTTATTATTTATTTAATGAATTGCGTGTGAAATGAGTGCGGAAAAACCTTCAGGACTTCAAACTCAACAGTGATATCCACGACTACAATACCAGAAGTAAACACAAGATCGCAGTTTAGTACAGTCGTCTTCGCAAGGTTAGCACGTCGTTCGTGGGGAACTGTATACGTTTTTACAATAAAATACCTACCGAAATTGTTAATTTGCCGTTAAGTAAATTTAAGTCTCATATTAAAAATTATTTGCTAAGCAAGGCGTATTATAATGACAACGATTTCATAAACGACAAAAATGCCTTTAAGCCAGTAGCAGTCAAATTCTATTAGAATTAATATACCTTCGAGTATGATTGTCTTGGCGTATTACGTTTGTAATTATTATAAGTACCGGAAATAGCTGTTCCGTTTTATGTAACATGAGAGCACGTAATGCTTTATCTCGCCGAACAAGTCGCTTTAATCTTTGCTATTATCAATGTCCAGTGGCTTGAATATGTCATGCTCGCTTAAAGGGCTTTGCTTACGGTGGCGTCGTTGATCGGGTCGCCACCTTCCCTAACATATGGTTGAGGGAGGCGATGGCTGAGATATGCGTCATACTCGTGATCGGGTGCTGTTTGTGGAGTCCGGTCTGTTCATGCTTGCAAGGGCATAGTAACTACCTAAATACTAGTGTTATTATCATTATTTTGACGAGAGACATCATTCTGTTCTTGACACGTTTTATTGTTATTGACCCTGTACGTCTCTGACAATATTACATTAATGATCCTTTTTTTCTGTTTTAACGCTTAGAGCCAGTATACATCTCTATAAGAACATTAGAATAATTATTAATTGTATGCGGACGCTCAGAGACCTTATACATCTATGGGGTACTAAATTAATATCATAAACTTATTGTTAATTCTGATACAGACCTCATATCGAATGTAATTGATAATATTTTACAATTTTGGATTTTTTTAGTTTTCATTTAGTGACATTTAGTTTGTTAACCGTTTAGGTACTAATTGGTTAAAATCTGCAATTTTAAAATGATTATTGTGTAAGATTATTAATATTATATTGTAGAATACCATTTGACATGTAAAAGTGCCCTTGTGCCCTATTTGCAGAATAAATAATTGATTTTGATTAAATTAATGAGAATAAATTTAATTTTAGTGCTTACAACGACTCCATAGCATACTTATGTCACTTTAGATTTAGAATAACAGGTGATGTGAATAGTAATATTTACCTCAGGTACGATTAATAAGGACGAAAACAAAGGTTAGGTTTGTATTCACTATTCCACGAATCACTTTAAAATAAACATTAATTCATTACGCTTGTAAATCAAGCTTGATTTCATTGTCTTGTAGTTTGCAGTCTCTAAATATACGTGATGAATATTGCAAATCACGTAGGTTACCTCAGCGCGCGATAGCTATGCCAGTCGCTACACGCTCGAGCTCCATGTTAAAATACCTTATTCGGCAGAAACTACACGTATCACGAATATATAGGAAACCAATTATTTGGTTAGCTAAAGAGTCAAGTTTGCGTATGAAGAAAAAAAATATTACGAATAATCCATGTCTTTCGAAACTACCTGATCCTAATTATAAAATAAAAACAAATAAAAATAAAAAAGTAATCAAAATTAAAAAAAGTAATAAAAATAAAATTATTTTTTTTCCCTCCGTGGACCCCTTCGGGTAAAGGCCTCCTCCGAAGTCGCCCATTCGTCTCTTTGTTGCGCTTTTGTAGTCCAGTTTTTTCCTGCTATCGCTTCGATCTCGTCTTTCCACCTTTTTTTTTTTACTTGGGGAAATGCCTTTACGCATTCCACCTAGCCGAGGAACTAGGATGGGTATGACGGGCTCCCGGGAACCCCCCGGACTACCGTCTAAAACCACCAAGGTATGCCCTCTCTGTCGTGTAATAGGGGCGTCATGGGATCGCGAACATTTCACCACGACGCCCCTCGGCAACAGCCGCAGCTGCCCTCACTACTGAGGCAAAAGCCCCCCCTCCCGTCGTAAGCGTGCAGGGCGACACCACACACTTCCCGACCCGACCAAAGGACCTCTACGCCGGGAGAGGGTGATAGACCTCGGATTCACCCTCTCAGGTCCCCTTGTAACTTTTTATAGAGGTTTTCTCCCTCGCAGCCACAACTCGGCCCCGGCCTGACGGTCGCAGCCCCCGCGCCTAACATGAATCCTCTGATAGCAGAGGATTTGTCAGGGTTCCGGGTCCGTTATTTATTATAGAGACAAACAGCAATGGCCTCTCCCTCAAGCCGCACCTGGGGAATCTTGCGATTCCCTGGGCGGAACCCCCCGTCCCCCACGTGTCAGGTTATTGGTTCACTAAACTATCACTTGCCGTTGTCTTCAGGGCGCACCGGCCTAGACACTACCCATTCCTGCGGATCAACCGAATCAAGAGGAATCGGTAGAGTCCACACACTCGAGGAGGTTCTCGTCTTTCCACCTGCCCTTAGGCCTGCCGACACGTCTCGATCCTGATCCTAATTGATATATTTATAAGCCTTTATTGCTGATTTATCTATGTTAGTACATGTATGGTTGACTAATATAAACTCATGCCTAAGTATTAAAATAAACCCTTAAATCTATAAATAGTTTTACATATTATTAAATTAAACTATACATCGGCAAACGGTAGTTGGTCTTCATCAGCTTGTCTTCCGACAAAGGCCTCCTCTAAAGACTTCCATATATTCCGGTTTCTTGCTGCCCGCCCAACTAGCAAAAACCAGGCCTACAACAGTCTCAAGACTACTATTTTTTCGCTCTTATATTGATTCTATATCATCCTATAAGCCTGGGTTTGGGCACCAATTATAAGCGTATTTATTTTAATATCGTTCTTATATCAGTCTTATTAGATGCTGTTTGCTTTTACAGTAATCTTGCCATAACGAATTTAAGTGCCTTAGGCTAATATCGCATTTACGTAAGTATCTTGTAAGCCTGCATGGGCTTATATTTGGTCTAACGTTAGAATATTGTGAGCCTAAACAAGCTTATTATGATATTTTGTAGGATCTTGTAAACCTGCATGGGCTTATATTGATCTAACGTTAGAATATTGTGAGCCTAAACAAGCTTAATATGATTTTTTGTAGGATCACTCGGTATTTGAAACAGTCTGAGAGTCGATTCGATCAGTGTGTTCACGTGCAGCGTGAAAATAAAAAAAAGTTACAAACCTTTACACTACAAGACTGTTTATTAAGTATAATTAATATTACAATATAATAACGTATTTGTTTTCATCAGAGGGGTAATCACGTAACGCATCTGGTCTGTGTTTGTTTTATGGTAAGTAATTTGCACGGGAATATATTATTTACTGTACAGTAGACCCTGTTTTACGCTTTAAAATTCATGCGCCTAATCAATTATGGCATTTTGTATCCTCTTTTAATTATTTTATTTCTTTATTTGTATTGACAGTATCTCCATTGATATAGCTGCATTTTACCAGCGTACTGTTAGACTATTGTAAGATCGTTTACACTCACATTAGCCTTCTGGATACCAATGGCATGGCCATGATGAATTATTTAGGGTTCTTTGATTTACCTACATAAAACCTTAAATCGATTTAAGATCAAACCACCTTATATTGATCTTGTCTTTTGTGTTGTAAGCATGTTGATCCAATATCACTCTAATATCTTACTAAAGCACTGCTGTTGATCTTAGTACAGCTTTAAATAAGATCAGAGAAGTAACTACTTAAAGTGCTCTTATGCTATGCTGATATTAGTCTGACATTCTTACAATAGCATTTAGCAAGTCTATTACAAAATGAAATGAGCTTAGAGAATGGGGCTATAAGAATAGGTTTTTTTAAGTGCAATGAGTATTCGTAAATGTTATTGTAGGAGCAAGAGGCTTAAAATAGTATTATAAAATGCTCTTATAGACATATATAAGACTAGGCAATAAGACTGAACGTTCTTGAGTCCGTACTCTAGTCTAATACTAATATAAGAGCGATGACATCTTTCAAAACAATTATAAGAGCGCTTTAAGCTTACCACTCTCATAAAGTGCGTATTCTGAGACTGTTATAAGCACAGGTTTTGTCAAGTCCAATGAGTCTTCGTAAATGTTACTGTAGGAGTAAGAGGCTTATAATAGTATTATAAAATGCTCTTATATACATATATAAGACTAGGCAATAAGACTGAGCATTCTTGGGTCAGTACTCTAGTTTTAGGCTAATATAAGAGCGTTGACATCTTCCAAATCAATTATAAGAGCGCTATAAGTCTACCACTCTTATTAAGTGCGTATTCTGAGACTGTTATAAGCACAGGTTTTGTCAAGTTCAATGAGTCTTCGTAAATGTTATTGTAGGAGTAAGAGGCTTATAATAGTTTTATAAAATGCTCTTATATACATTTGTAAGACTAAGAAATAAGACTGAGCATTCTTGTTCGTACTAGCTTATCTAAGACTAATATGAGGGCGATGAGCCTACCACTCTCATTAAGTGCGCATTCTGAGACTCTTTTGCTAGTTGGGCGTGTCCACAATGGGCAAGCTACTTTTTTGAAGTCGTCCTCCAATCTCTTGATTGGTCTACCTCTTTTCCTTTTTTTATCTATTGGGTACCAATCCGTTACTAATTATGTCCATTTCTCTTTTGTTTCTCTTAACCTGTGACCTGTCCATCGCCACTTTAGTTGTCGATAAGCAGTATGTGAATTTTTAAATTTCGTCTTAGATTTTATATATTGTAACTTCATTTTATCCTTTATTTTTATTCCTGAGGTACTTCTTTCTATACCATTTTGACAGACTTTTATTTTATTTTCTAATTTCTCTGTTAACGCCTATGTCTGGCAACCATACGTTAAGCATGGTAATATACATGTATTAAATACTTTCCTTTTTTATTTCATATATGATCCTAATTAGCACACTTCAAATAATTATTTCCTTAACTTCACAGCCTTTAGAACTTCATTAACACTTAAGACTCATACAGACTTTGTTACTAACAAACTTATCAATTACTACAACTTGATTTAATAGTGTATCCATATAGTGGTAGCTAATGACGTAATGACAAATAAATAAAATAAAAAAAAAGTTTCAATCTACACAATGAGCTAACTCAGAAGTATTTTACTAAAATACATGTTCCTACATTATGCCAACGCTAGTGAATCGCCCGAGCCAATCCGTTAATCGTGTACAAACTTCTACCATAAGTATATCAAAATCAGCAGTTTAGAATGAACATAGTATCTAGGTACCTAGATTTTTTAATGAAATTATGGCTAGATAACATCAGGTACAGAAAACAAATTTGAATCTGCATTGTTTTACACAAATTTGAAATATAGATGCTAACTTAGAAATTTTTGTAAAATACATTTCCCAGGTAAATTTTTCAGATGTTTACTTGCAATCAGATCCTTGTTTAGCTTATAAAATATTTATGGACCTGTTCATGTTAGTTTTTGAACTCTGCATACCTCTACAAAGAATTAGAGTAACATATAGAAAGAAACCACAATGGAAAAGCAAGGGCATTCTTAAGTCTTGTAAAAGTAAGCGACTGAGGTATTTAAAGTTAAGAACCAAAAAGGGAACTGATCCACAATCATCTGACTCTAAAAAATACTGTAAAGTTCTGAAAAGGGTTATACGTTCGTCAAAAATATTAACTAGCAATAATTATATACAAACTAGCACCAACAAAACAAAAGCAACCAGGAATTTAATCAGACAACACACTTCCTCGACTAATTCTATAAAAAATACAGTTGAAAGTATAAAACTATGCGACGATAATGCTACTACAGACCCTTTGGAAATTGCCAAGATTTTTAACAATTTTTATGTAACTCGTAATTATGACAGTAACGTATCGAAACATAACTTTAAGCCAATTTCAACATCTCTCTGTAAAAGTTTATTTTTAAACCCAGTTGATACATTTGAAATAAAAAAAGTTACCAAAGCACTAAGAAATACAAAAAGTTCAGGACATGATAATATACCTATTCAAGTAATAAAAGCATCTTTGGACTACATAGCTGAACCATTGGCTCATGTAATGAATCTTATCTTCCAAACAGGGATATTTCCAGATGATTTGAAGAAAGCCCTTATAAAACCGTTATTTAAAAAGGGTAAAAAAGACGATGTAAGTAACTATCGTCCTATTGCCATATTACCAAGCTTCTCCAAAATATTTGAACGGTGTATATACAATAGAGTTGTTCATTTCCTAAATTCAAATAACATTATACATCCCAACCAGTTCGGGTTCCAAAGAGGAAAGTCAACAACACATGCAGTGTTTCAATCGTTTAAACATATATGGGATGAAATCAATAATAAAAGGCCCTGTATTGCATTATTTCTAGACATGTCCCAGGCATTTGATTGTGTAGTGCATGAGATTTTGTTATCGCAACTTAGTAACGTAGGTATTAGAGGTAATGTACATAAATTATTTGAAAGTTATTTAAAAGATAGACAGCAAGCCACGGTTATTGAAAAATATAATAAGAAAACTAAAACTATACAGCAAACACAGTCTAAATTTCAACATATTAAAGTTGGAGTACCTCAAGGCAGCATCCTTGGTCCGTTGTTATTTTTACTGTATGTTAATGATATGCCAAACATCATAGATGAACTTTGCGTAATGTTTGCTGATGACGCAACCATATTATTCTCTGGAAAAAACTCAGGATCCAATTTTCAAGAAAAAATTAACAATACTCTTCAAACTGTTGTCAACTGGCTTAAATCAATTAACTTAAAAGTAAACGTAGATAAAACAAAAACGATACAATTTAGAAATTACAAAACAAATCCAATAAACTTGAATGTTGAACACGGGGGAGCTATTATACAAAACATAAACAGTACCAACTTTTTAGGCGTCTCTGTAGATTCACATTTAAATTAGAAATCTCATATAGAAAAGTTAAAAAAAAAATATCCAGTCAGTGCTATGCTTTATCCGTCTTATCAAGTACTTATTATTTTTTTTTTTTTTTTGTGGGCCTTAATATGCCGCTTCGACCAGCAAGTGATCTATTGTGGCAGCCCTTGTTTTAGAGTTCACCGTTAAGTCCCGTTGCCTCCAGGAAATTCCAGATTCTTTGGGCGGTGATATGTTGTACTTCTTGTGGGTGCATTATGTGCCGCCCTAGGTAGGTACTTCTTTTATGCATGAGTGGTCCGCAGGAGCAGAGAATGTGCATTGCAGTCTCCTCTGTCTCCTGGCAGAACCTGCAAGTTGTGTCCTGCTTCATACCCATTTGAAACAGGTGTTTGTTCAATTTGCAATGTCCTGTCAGGATTCTTGTCACTGCGCAGGTTTTGTGCCTTTTGAATTGTAATAACTCTTTAGACAGCTTACTATTGAACCCTTCGATCAGGGCTTTAGCTTGTTTTTGTCCTTTGGTGAACTTCCACAGCTTGATTGCCTCTGATTTTTCCGCGTTGTTTAGCAGAGAATATGCTTTCCGTTTTGTGATGCCACAGAACGGTTCCGGGCCGACTAGGGCCGTGTCTGCGCCCTGCCTTGCAAGTTCATCTGCTCTTTCGTTTCCTACAATGTCGGAGTGCCCTGGTACCCATCTAAGTATGACTTTGTTGGAGTTCGCCAGGGTGTTTAGATTATTTTTACAATTCTGGACTAGTTTAGAGTAGGACTCTAGTGATACTATTCAAGTACTTGCTCAGAAGATATTGTAAGAAATGCATATTATGGAAATATTTATCCTTTGTTGAATTATGGTGTAATTTATTGGGGTAATTCTGTTAATGTCAAAACTACTTTCATTCTCCAAAAAAAATGTCTCCGCATTATATACCGCTTGTACAATACTGAGTCCGTTAGAAATATTTTTAGGGAAAAGAAATTTCTAACCTTAACTGGATTATATATTTTAGAGCTGTGTTCCTATGTAATAAATCATAAATATAATTTTAACTTCTGCTCAGAACAGCGTAACAATTTACGATCACAGTATATGTACAACATTTCACTGCCAGCGATCAAAAACGCAACCTATTATAGGAGCACCTTTATCACCGCTATCAAAGTTTTCAACCATCTACCCATTAGCCTAAAAATGTTGAGCGGAAATCAATTTAAGCGCCAATTAAAACGATGGTTGACAGAAAATGTATTTTATGATTTAAAAGAATACTTTGAGTTTTTAAACTGAATAATTATATACCTATGTAACTTTTATAGTTAATATTGTATGCCCGAAAGGGTTGCCATTGTAACTCACACATTTATCATTAAGACCTAATTGTACATGGTAAACAATAAATGTTCTCTTTCTTTCTTTCTTTCTTTCTTTGTTTTTATAGCCTAATTATCGGGTAGTCGATTTAGCGGCGTCGATATATAAATATAGCCACGAAGAAGAGAGTTCTTGTTTGTGTTGCTCTGCTTTTTGCACTTACCCGTGGCCAACTTAAAGTCTCTATTAGCAAAGATTTTACTAGAAATGGGCTTATAATGAAACGTTGAAAATTGTGGCATCGCATTATACGCCGGTTGGCTAACGTTTCCGAATTAATTAAAAGCAGCGCTCATTTGTAGTTTTAGTTTCCGCACTGCGATGAACTTTGGATCCCTGACCCCATTGCCTGTGGTAAGCTCTCGTTGCATATCAAGAGAAAATTTCATCAGCTCCTCTTTTCATTAATCATTTAACCAAATATGATTCTTATCTGTTCCGAATACGGTTCTTTTTTGCAAGAATAAGGTTATTTAAATAAGAGTTTGGGAAAGTTTACTGTATTTAGCCATTTAGCGGCATCACCGCTTCGTTTTCAGATTCGCTATCTTTTTTTGTTAAAGATTTTGATATTCCTAATGAGAAGCATTTCTGTACAAAACAAAAATAATAAGGTTTTAATATTTTCAATTAATCGAGTGTTTCATTGTGTGCATCAGATTAAATAGTAATAAAAAATTTAATTTGAACTGTTTATTTTCAGATCTGTGATCAAATTACATGAGTTAAGTTTAGTGCAATCTTTAATATTTTAGATTATTTACTGAACTTTTTTCTCTTAATAACTAATTATATTTATCTCTGTTACTACTGGGGGCCTTAATGAACATTTCCTTAATTATATTTTTAGTTTGTGCAGGTTTACTTTCAATGTTATCTAAAATATTTTTGGGAAAGCTGTTTTATCAAAGGGTAGGTAGCTAGACCACACTCTTTGACCATATATGTTGTTGTATTTGTTTACTGTGTATGCATTCTTACTAGTTAGAGTTCGTAGGTTGCCTTTCCTTGTGTAGTACACAATGTGTACCTGTATCTCCCAATTTATGTTTATATTGCATATCAATTGCCATTTTAACTTTATCGAATATGTAATTATGATAATTATCTTTATATTTATATTAAAGTTTAAGCGGGACTATTATTTTCAGTAGTCTAATTTGTAGGTTATATATACTTACGCTGTAAATAAGTTTTGTATGTTCTACCATAGCTCTAGAGATTCCATAGCTTATGATTGAGTCCGCCATGGCCATGTACAGTAGTCGCAAAGTAGTGTATGGCATTTTATGTTTAAGTATGTTAATGTTACATAGGATGGCCCTTAGTTTTTTACAGACTATTTCTATGTGATTATTCCAATTCAATTTATTGCCTATTGTAAGGCCAAGGTAAAGGCGAGGTGATGTGTTACAACTTCTAAGGGTATCTAGACACGTGGCAGCGTGTCAAGCCAAGTTCAAGCAAAAGAACTGGCTAGCCAGCGCCAAGTGTAATATTACACGAACCACTTGGTACCACTTTTGACTCTTCTATAACTCAAAACCTCTTTAACGTAAACACATAAAACTACGTGTGTTTAATTATATCCATAAGGACATCTAGAAGCTAAAATTTTATGAAGCTAGCTCAAACGGTTATAAAGATATGAAGGTCAAAAAGTCGTAAATTTTAGCACTGACTGACTGACATTATATATAGTACCTAAACCTAACCTACTTCCAGATGACCTAGAAGGATGAAATTTGGAATCCAGCTCGGTAATTGTGTGTAAGCGGAGGAAAAAATCAAAAAATAAAAAAAAGTTAAAAAATAGCGGGGTTCCCCATACAATTTTTTTATATAATTGTAGCGTTGGAACCATTACAAGCAGATATTTGAAACTATCCCAATATATCTAATATTTGCTTTATAACAGAAATATAAAAATAAAGTTAAGTCAAAAAATAAGAGGTGTCCCCATACAAAAAAACTTGTAATACGCGCTAAACAACCAGCCAAGTGTGTCGTCGGTGGCGCGCGGCACCTAATAATTAATAAATAATAAATAAATATTACGGGACAATCTTACACAAATCAACCTAGGCCCACGGTAAGCTCAATAAGGCTTGTGTTGTGGGTACTAGGCGATGATATATATAATAGATACATACATATAGATATTTATATACATATATATATATATATATGACATCCATAACTCAGGAACAAATATTCGTGATAAACACACAAATAAATGCCCTGACCGGAATTCGAACCCGATAATTATACACGGAACAGAAGTGAATCTCAATACCTGCCTAGTTTTCTTTACAAAGAGTAATGATATCCCACCAAAAACATAAATGTAAAAAAGGAGAGCCAAGTTCAATACAAAAATTATGCTTGGCTGTGGCCTTCGCCACAAAAAGAATGGAGATCTAAATGAGTGCCAAGTTGTATGCAAAATCCAAATATGTATTTATAGGAACAAAATAACATTATGAACAAGTATTAAACTCTATGTCCTTGCTTTATTGGATACCTATAATTTTATTCAAATACACCTTATAGTTTTCGAGTAAAATGCCTGTGACATACGGACAGACGGATTGACGGGCAGTCATGACGAAACTATAAGGGTTCCGTTTTTGCCACTTTGGCTAAAGGCCCTCTAGGCATTGCACCGAGTATGCTGGCGGTATTTCGTCTCTGAACTGCAATGCTGATATGCCAGCTCTTCGATTACCAGTTATGATGATACTTATGCTGAAATGACTGTCGATTCTGTAAATTCCTACAATTGAGGAGCTAAAACCTAAATTTAAATTCAAAATTGAAACGCAGAAGCTTAAAAACCACTATCTTGAAATAACTTACAAACTTGAAGAAAGCCTCGGTTTCAACCATGGTTTTCTACTATGTCGCTAAACCGAATTAATATTTATTGGTACTCAATAGACGCATAATTCCATGTTCTTTAATTTCCTAGTGAGTAACTTTTCGCTAGTATTCAGCGTATAGAAGCTACGAGTGAGAAACCAAAAAAAGTCCCAAAATTTCGAGGATTTGTGGCTGCCAAAAGTTGTCCCAAGAAATCTGGTGTAATCATTTTTGATATTTGCTCGGTTATATCGATGAACACAATATTTAAAAAAAAATCTTCTACACCACCTTTTGCAACGTACCTCCCCCTGCTTTGAACCTCTACGGACTGGCGTAGGTGGGAATCGGCTTATATGGGCGCTCCGCCACTGGTGCCTTCTGTACTTGTACTATTACTTATTCTGTGGTCCAGCTTAGACTGAAATACGCCAAAATTTATTTCAGACATCTTATAGGTTTGCACGGTATAGTAAATCGTAAGGTATTTATTTGTTATTGTATTATTCTAACTGTACAAAGGAATTTCCCAAACAAACAGCGCTCTATTAGACGTTTTCCTACACTACGTAATTTTCCGGACGAGAAAGTTGCTGCTATGGGGTTATTACAAGCTTTTGTTTGACTTCAAATGCTAGCTGGCTTGTGTATTTAGGTTGAAATATCATTCTGATTGATTACTAAACTCGCGTGGGCCTCCAACAAATAGTTCAATGTAGTGAGTTCAGAAATTATTTTCTTCACATATAATTGCACCTGCGTTGATAATAACAATAACAAATATAGATTATGGTTCCTTTGCATTCATCGTATGTCCATATAATGTCGCATGAGGTAATCTATGCTGCCTCTATTAGTTTTAGCACCTTTAAGGTATGGAGGAGGTATACCGCTGTGATTGATCGTAACATCAACGCCTTAGTTTCGTTGTTTTTTTGTAAGTAATATTGATCACATGATCAATCTGTAAATCATTGTTATAATCTGCAGCTGTTGGTATTATCAACGCCATCCGGAAAAAGCGGCAAACGCATCTGACTCTTATTGTTTTAAAACAATTAGAGTAGGTGTATTCTCCTCGAGGAGCAAATATATTTTAGAAATACATTGGAGTTTTCGATTATAGATATAGGTCAACATTAGCAAATCACACACAACTCAACGTTAAAAACAATCGTGATCTCCATAAAAACGATGTTCTTACTGGGTTTGTTGTCCTAACTATGAACGTTTGCGCATTTTGCTGCATACATAACTGTTTAAGAAACACTGCCGAGACTACAACAAAGATTTTGCCTCGCTTTAGTCTAAGCAACCACGACGCTGTATGGCCATTAGGTTCCTGTCAGCCTAATAAGCCTGTACAAATTGCCTCGGCGAATTTCGCTACACCATTTCTTAAAACTAGCTTATAGTTACTGCAAATTGCGGAGTACGGCACGGTGCTCCACTGGGCAATAATAATACTCGTAACACTCAATTTGAAAAGCTGACCTTAACGGGTTACCTCTCAAAGTTGGGAAAGGACGCGAGGGTGCCATGTGTAAACATGGCTTAGAGTTGTGTGTTGTGTTAACAAGAATTCTTGAGACTTTTGTGTTTAACTAGCGGCTTGGATGATGAGTTGGGTGAGTCGGCCACTAGCAAGGGATTACTTATTTTTAGATGTTCATATAGGTACATAAGTATAGCTGTGCTGTGCTATAGAGCTTGCAGATACATGCCCTTTGAACAAATATTTGTGATTGACTTATTTAGCACATGCATTATTTCGAAAAGGTTTACCTACGTGTAAAAAAAATGCCTGAGTTGGGCACTTTACAATGGTACAGAAGAGTCTAATAATTTAAGATTTGATACGATTCGTCAATCTATGCGTCCAAAGTTAAACGGCCGTTTTCGTTAGAGTTCATAGTTAGTTTGACGAATCCAGCAACATTAAAACTAGTTTGATGTATTCACAAGGTACTTAAATACAAAATACAGTGTGTAGTGGCCTACTTTTTTTAAATATCTATCGTTAAATTTAATTAATCTCAATTATTTACCAGTGGCGCTAGTGAGCACGTGAACGGGCTCTTAAGGTATGCTCACAATCCATAGAACAATAAAGAACTCTGTCTGTCTTCCTTTTTCTCTACTTGCTCTTTTTTTAAACAATGTAGATGAAATATTATGCAGAAGGACATAGTGTAGTAGACATTATGTCAGTCTTTAAATATCTCATCAGCAGGCTGATTGCGTAACGTTTCTTTATAACATATCAATTCACCTACGAAAAATTACATTGATAGATATCTAGAAACGCGGCAGCATGTCAAGCCAAGTTCAAGCAAAGGAACTGGCTAGCCAGCGCCGAGTGTATTATTACACGAACCACTTGGTGCCACTTTTGACCCTTCTATAACTCAAAACCTCTTTAACGTAAACACATAAAACTACGTGTGTTTAATTATATCCATATGGACATCTAGAAGCCCAAATTTCAAGAAGCTAGCTCAAATAGTTATAAAGATATGAAGGTCAAAAAGTCGTATATTTTAGCACTGACTGACTGACATATAGTACCTAAACCTAACCAACTTCCAGATGACCTAGAAGGATGAAATTTGGAATTATTATAAAATATTATTATTATATTTGCTATATAACAGAAATATAAAAATAAAGTTAAGTCAAAAAATAAGGGGTGTCCCCATACAAAAAACTTATAATACGCGCTAAACAACCGGCCAACGGTGTGTCGTCGGCGGCGCGCGGCACTTCATAATTATACACAGAACAGAAGTAAATTTCAATACCTACCTAGTTTCTTTTTACAAAAAATAATGATATCCCACCCATATCATAAATGTAAAAAAGGAGAGCCAAGTCCAATACAAAAATTATGCTTGGCTGTGGGCTTCGCCGCAAAAAGAATGGAGATCTAAATGAGTGCCAAGTTGTGTGCAAAATCCAAATATGTATTTATAGGAACAAAATAACATTATGAACAAGTATTAAACTCTATGTATTTGCTTTATTGGATACCTATAACAATTGCTGTTATTAAAAAATGTGAGATATTGAAGTAAGTTAGATTTGACTTGGCCAGTTTTCATCAGAATTTAAAAATATATATGTTGAACAGCAGCACTAGAAGTCATGCTAGGGCCTACCTTTACATATGCACATACAAAAAGAGCTGGCTGCGACGTCAATACGCCTAAAAAGCCTCAACCTATGGACGAAACTAGACATACCCCACACGAAGATCCACAACAAACTGATCACAAGCCTACCTATGATGGAAGCTTCAATCGACAAAATACCAAAAACTGCAGTCTTTGGGAAAGACTATGGAATATTACTGACGGAAGACTCCAAAGAGGGGTTAAACCAAACAGACCTCAGAATCTTTACAGGTGGTTCAAAAACAAATACGGGAACAGGATGTGGTGTGTTCTCAGAGGATTCAAACATACACATATCCAAACCACTGGGTGTACAAAACACGGTATTCCAGGCTGAATGCGTAGGGATAATTGAAGCCTGCAATGCCATAAAGAGACGACAAGTCGAAAACACAAACATACGGATACTCTCAGACAGTAAATCGGTACTACAAGCACTGAGCAGTGATAACATCACATCTAGCTTGATATACGAATGTCACTTAAACCTCACAGAGGTGTGCGCAGATAAAAACCAAGTTACTATACAATGGATCAATGGGCACAGTGGCTCAAGAGGAAACGATGCAGCGGATGAACTGGCCAGGAAAGGCTCAGAAATAACGGCATATGGACCGGAGCCAATCTTGCCCCTGCCACAAAGCTACATATACAATCAACTGGACCAACACACTAAAGACCTACACCAAAGATACTGGGAGGAGATAGACACATGCAGACGGACCAAAGAGATTCTGTCGAAACGCGACTACAAACTCACAACCATACTACTAAGGACACATAGAAACCAACTGCGCAAGATAGTGGGTATAATAACAGGACACAACACCTTGAACAGACATCTCTATAACTTAGGTATCACAGACAGCCTCATGTGCAGAGCGTGCATGGAGGCAGAAGAAACGATTAAACATATACTACTGGACTGCAAGGAGGTAGAAGTAATGAATGAAGCACCTAGGTTCTCCAAACATACTACGGGACGTAGTCAGCAACACCAAGGCACACACCAACTTTTTAGACGAGGGTGGTTAGAGTAGCGCCACACCGCCGTTTCACGCAAAATAGGCACAATGGATGTCGACTTGCGGAAAACGCCTAGTATAACTTACCAACTATATATGTTGAATAACTAGTAAAAATGTTCGACTATAATGCTGCCATTAAAGAACTCGAGTTAGTCAACTGGACCGAGCTGTTGATTAGCAAGGATGCAAATAAAGCCACAAATATATTTATTTCTCTCTTAATTAATACTCTAAATAAACATACTCGTTATGTAACTACATCTCGACGTAAGCACAATATTAATAGAAGTAATATGTTGATCCGTAGGTTTGCTCGGTGTACTAAAAACGTAAAAATCACTCTGTTTAAGGCCTATTGCCAGTCATTTTACACCTGCAGCCTATGGATCAATTATACTCAAAAAGCTTACAGCGCCCTGCGCGTCCAGTATAACAACGCTTTCAGGATGCTGTTGGGGCTGCCGAAACATTGCAGCGCGTCAGGAATGTTCGCGGAGGCGCGCACGGATGGATTTCACGCAATATTGCGAAAACGTGTTGCATCTCTGCAGAGACGTATCGGCCTTAGCCCCAACAGCCTCCTGGAGACAGTGGCAGAAAGGAACGATGGCCCATTTCTGTATCACTGGAATAAATTGCATGTGATATCCTTTTAGCCAAGCATGCCTTTTAGTTTGTCATATATGTATTAATGTTTAATATAAGTGGATAATTTTGTAAAGTGTACTAACATTACATTTAAGTTATTTATTGTAATTAACCAAATATGGATTTATTCCGAAATAAAATTATTGATTGATTGATTGATTAAGCCGTGGATCACACCAGGTTTAATACGCTGCATTAGGAACAGAGATAGTTTACACTTAAAACTGAAAAAGGATCCGAATAATATGATTCTCAAAATTACTTACCGCCGATATCGTAACACGTGTAATAATATGCTGAACAACATCAAAAGAGCCCATTTAAGGGCACTAATGAAAGCAAACACTCGTAATATCAAAAAACAATGGGATATTATCAAGGGTATCTGCAAGGTTGATAAACCGGATAACTCGACACATTTACTTAATATGAGTTCCAGTCCTCTCGAATCAGTAAATTACGCTAATAAATATTTTACTAATATTGGAAATGATTTAGCTATGGAGATCTTTAACAAATCTCAGCTTTCGGAACATCAGAGGGCCAATGCTATAAAAATGACGATGTCTTCTACTAACTCAATGTTTATGAACCCAACTGATGAAACTGAAGTCAAACAAATCATTCGTAATTTGAAATCTAGTTCAGCTACTGGTAACGATGGCATATCTTCCAACTTTTTAAAATCTAGTGCCGAGGTTATTAGTAAGCCTTTAGCTTTTATTTACAACCTTTGTTTCCATTCCAGGAGGGAAAGTTTCCGGACGCCTGGAAGAAATCGGTGGTCATACCGGTCTTTAAGTCAGGGGACAGATACTGTATAACTAATTACAGACCAATTTCACTTTTACCGTCACTTTCTAAAATAATAATAAACTCGGGTAATTGAGTTTTAGAACGCCATATCTGCAGAAAAGGATATATTATATCCCACCAAAAACATAAATGTAAAAAAGGAGAGCCAAGTTCAATACAAAAATTATGCTTGGCTGTGTGCTTCGCCGCAAAAAAAATGGAGATCTAAATGAGTGCCACGTTGTATGCAAAATCCAAATATGTATTTATACAACAATTGCTATTATTTAAAAATGTGAGATCTTAAAGTAGGGTAGACTGGGTACGATTGAACCAATTTTTCGTATATCGTCCGTAGTTTTGCTTTTTATAATCTAGCATTTTTTTGTATGCTTTGTATTTTTTTTTTTTTTTTTTGTATTTTTTTTAGGTTTTTTTGTTATTTTCGTTTTTGTTTCGTATTTTTTTTTGTTTTATTTTTTGTTTCGTTCGTTTTTTGGTTTTGTTTTTGTTGTTTTTTCTTTTTTTTTTGTCATTTTTTGTTGTTTTCTTTTGTTTTTTTTTGCAAATGTTTTCCTCATAGTCGGTGTGAAAAGTTACATGTGTCACTCAGGAGCTAAATTATTTTCGTCTAGGGCGTTAACACTTGAATCCCTTGTAACGATTCAACCTTATAAATGGCTTGCTTTTTATGTTTTCCTATTCTGAACTTAAATTAACCCCTAGCTGAAAGCTGAAGCTCCTGAGAAGCTTCTAGTCGTCTGAAAATGGAATCCTACCTGAAGGAAAAGCTATTGAATAAAATTAAACAGATAGTAAGCGAGAAAATAAATCATTTATTTACCATAGAAATATCAAATTAATTTTGTTTGTTTTGAAGCTAAAGAACCTTTGATTAATTAATCCAGTAAGATCAAGACTCGATTGTACTAGATATCCACTTTGATCCTATAAATACTAACTCGTACCAAAGCGAATAGAAAAACCGAGTTAGTTCCGGCCGATCCTACTAGGAAGGTTGGGTTTTATTCTAGTCTAGGTAAATCTATCCTACAGCTACAGAATCTCTCGTTATTTATGTTAAAGTAATCGAGCTTGAGTACTTTAACAGACCAAATCATCTCCTAGGATATTGCCGGACGGAAAGAGATTCGGTCAAATAAAAAACCGTCCGACTCCAGTGGGTCGATCACGTAACTTTTCTTACGAACGTTAGGTAGATTTAAATGTCATTTTTGAGCCGACCCGACGCTTGTCAAAAATTTGCACCACGTAACTCCGTACGTACGTTCGAAAACGGTTCAGGGACCGTACAGATCACTAGGTGAATGGGTATCGCCGTTTTGTTATTGCAAAGGAAATCCATTGAACGAATGGTTTGTCTTTAAAAGTTATTGCTGAAATAAATGTTTATTTGGTCATTAATGCAACGATTTTAGAAAAAAAATACAAGATTATAAATAAACTCACATTATTTTTACAAATACATATATCAACTGCATTAGCAGGAATAAACGAAACGCACTATTTTGATAAATAACCAAAGACAAAGTTACGTTTTGGCGGAAGACCTTCATAGTATTTAACTACCATTTAAAACCAATGTTGCATTCCAAATAGTGTTTATATATAGTTTTTGTATAAATAAAATACTTAATTGATTAACCACAACACATAAAATATAATTTCCAAATTAAACCCAAACATATACTATGCAGCAAAGGTGGTGACAATTAATGCTAACATCACACTGACGCCAAGACCCGCGCAGATGGTACCTACAATGTTAAAAACTATAAATAGATAAATATCAAACAAGGAATTCTTAACTAACTGGTAGCGTATTTCTCATTGTAGTGCATAGTTTCTATCGATAGTTTATATCGAATAGTTTGGTAAGAGGATGTTGATTTTCAATATTTTTTTTAATATTAATTTTTTTTTAGAGCCGCTACAGCTTGTATTTATATTCTTGAAATTTCCAAGAACTATAAAAGAGTTCTCTGTTTTTCGATTGAAACGTATAAATACCTATTAAGATTTCGAGAGATTTGAAATTATTATTTATCCCTAAAAGCCAAAGGTTCTATACCTACACGGTTCTGAGATTATAGTGCGTGTAGCCATGGCGTATTCGAATGCTCTCAAAGGTTTAGACCAAAAACGCTCAAATAAGACAATTAGTGCTTATTACCGTCGTGAAGCCCCAGACTGTGTCAGGGATCGTAAGTAGGTACAATACATGACCTTCCAAGAGCCCCGTGGTCAGACCAAGTTGCCACACTACTGGTGTGATCACGGATATTATTATTTATCCGTAGTCACACCACGCTTACACAAAGAAAGGTATGAGGTAATGTTTGTGAAGTCATTAGATTTAATATTTTTACCAAAGAGAATTAACTACTCATGTGCCAACTTGGTCTGACCACGGGCTGGTTAGGGTCAGGCTAAAATAAACATTACCCGTGATCTAATTAATCTTAATAAAATACCGTGGTCAAACCGGTGTGGCAACTTTGTGTGACCACGGGTCGGTAGGGTGTATCCGGACGTCTGCTTTGAGCACACACCGAACAGGGGGCTAGCAAAACTCTTTGCGAAGGTGCGTCGCGCGCCTCGACGAAGAAAGAGAGTAGAAATTTTCCTTAAAGCATTTCAGTTTTGGGGATGCGGAGTCGGTCTTTTCCACTCTAATCCACTGGAGAAATCTATAAAAGGATCTGTTTCTACTTTTGGTTCCACTGTAATCCATCAATGGATCTGTTTCTACTTTTAGTTTCACGCTAATCCATTAATAGGGCAGATGCCCCAGTTGTGGCCGCTTTAAGACTGATTGGCCATTCAGTTTTCGGTATCTTAGTACACTCAATTTAAAGTTGAAAGTGGCCAAAACCGGCCCAGTAGCCAGAACCGGGACATCTGCCCTACCTAAAAAATCCTCTATTCTCAAACTCAAATTGCGTTGCGATCGCGTATAACGCTAGGTAGGGGTATGTTAGGTTCGTTAGGTAGCTTCAGATGCTCGAAGGGCAAACTGCCCAGAAATAGGAGCCCCACGCAACAGCTAATTAAGTAACGAAAAAAAATATCTATATTACTTTATTAAATTATTAAATTAGTTAATAGTTGAATCGCTGAGCCATCGCGATTATGAATTAGAACGCAATATAAAAAAGCTATGTAAAATAATCCATCGCGATAATGGATTAGTGTGGAACAAAAACTAGAAACAGATCCATTAATGGATTTCTCCAGTGGATTAGAGCGGTATAGTGGGTGGAGTCACTTTGTATTTTTTTACGTCATACCTGGCCATAAAGTAGGAATTACCGCGCGGAAAACCCCACTTCCTGGCCAGATAGAGACGTAAAATTTTGTACTCACCACGGGCGGTAGTAAAGAAAGCCTCAGAGCGCATATTTATCGCCCTTGCCTTCGGCTCGGGCGTCAAATACCTGCGATCTGAGACATTCTTTGTTTAACCGCCCTAGGTAAGTAATGTACTATTACGTCATACCTGGTCATAAAGTAGCAATTACCGCACACTTCCTGGTTAGGGTGAGACGTAAAATTTTGAACTTGTGGCGTCACTCTTGTCAAATCTGACGATTGCATAAATATAACATCCAAACAACTCTCATTGGACTTCGGTCCCTGAGAGATCTCTCTATTGTCGTATCTTCTACATTGGTGACCCCGACAATGGACATAAGCGCAACTCTGAATATCCTGACTGACGCCCGACTCTTCTCAGCAAGCCAGACTCTCTCTCTCTCTCTCTCTCTCTCTCTCCCCTCGCCACCCTGGCTCTGAGCGCTCGCTCGCCACGCTGGCTTTGAGCACTGGCAAGCTGCACTCTACTCTTCATACATCCTTGACCCCTCCGTCTCAAAGGGGGGCTGATGTGGCGTCACTTCTGTCAAATCTGACGATTGCATAAATATAACATCCAAACAACTCTCATTGGACTTCGGTCCCTGAGAGATCTCTCTATTGTCGTATCTTCTACAAACTCACCACAGGCGGTAATAAAGAAAGCCTCACATCGCATATTTATCGGCCTTGCCTTCGGCTCGGGCGTCAAATACTTGCGATCTGAGACATTCTTTGTTTTACCACCCTAGGTACTATTAAATATCTACATAATTAAAAAATCTTATATAGTTATCAGTTTTCTCGTGGTTAAAAAAAACAAAAATTATTTAAAACTATTTTAATTAATGAATTACAATAAAATAGATATGACGATAGTTGGAGGAATAACGTATAGTGAATGATTTTTACATTTTACACTGATCCAATAAAGTAAACACGGACCACGTTCTGATGATGCATTACCACGTGGTCTTGCATTTGCCGAATTGTTATTTATTTTCATGTAAGTACCTATCCTCTCTGACCCACGGCACAACTACGCTGCTCAACTGGTTGAGCCGTTGGGAATTTAAATTCCCCATAGCACACTAAAGTTATTAACAATCATGTTATTGTTTTAAAAACATTTGCAAAAGAGGACATACTCGTAATGTGATATATGAATTTATTAAATACCTTTCCACCTCACTAGCTCGGAAAGGCCTTTTTGTATGTTTGTTAACTATTGAGAAAATCGCTTTTTATCCACATGTGAAGAAAGTAGACGTAGAACGTTAAAAGTACTATGACGTAGAACGTTAAATGTTTATTTTTGTTTTTTGTAGGTATATTTTATGACATATTTTTGTTTAACTTTTATTTTTAACTTTTTAAACTTATTTTTTCGTTTTTTTTTTTTACTTTTAATTTTTTTATTTATTTTTTACTTTTTTTAAAACTATTTTTAAACTTTATTTAATATTTTTTTGTTATTTTTTTTTTGTTTTTTTTACTTTTTTTTTACTCTTTTTCTTATTTTCCTTGCTGTAGTGAGGTGAAAAGATTTGTGTTATACACGGGTGAAAAGTTATTTTACGTCTCGCTTCGCTCGTGGTCAATCATGGAATCCTTTCGCTAGCCCGTGTTTCAAATGAACACTCGCAGGTAAAATACAACTTTCCCCCCTTGTATAACAAATAACTATTTTGTAAGCTTTTTTAGCACCAGTTGTCTTGTATGTTAAAAATTCGCAAGTGCCACTATTTTTCATTAAACATGACTAAGAGATGAATTTCACAATATAAAATCATTATTCCGAAAAAAGTATCAGGAGACCATATATTAATAGGAGGTTCTGGTTATGAAAATGGGAAAAAAGTCGCGGGGCGGGGGTCCGTCAAAGCTGTCGAAGTACCAGGAGACCATTATTTAACATACCTAATAAAATTTAATTCCTTACCGTGCATTAATAGGAGGTTGAAATACCTATGTTTTTTGTCAGAAGTAAAATAATATATTTACTTTATTACTTTATTCGAACTTTGTTGTTGAACTAGACAACAATATTCGAATTATTTAAATTTTCTAAATATTAGAAATGATTGCATTAAAGAGTTGAAATAATTGGAATATTTCCCTTTATTGCTGTAGTACCATTGGATAGTACTATAAATGGAACTAGTGACACACTTGTATATCGCTAGTTCCATCGATGGTACTAGAGACACAGTTTTTAGTACCATTGTCCGATAATAATAACAGTAGGTACTAGTGACACACTGTTGTGTTCAAGTACCATTAGGAAAAAAAATGGCCACTATTTTGTTTTAGATATTATCATAGTCTATGCTATGATAATTATAAGCAATCCACTTTCATTGACTTTGAAAAGTGTCAACTTCCAGATAGGTAGGTATTACTGGAAGAAATTGTGCGTAAATAAAATGTATTAAACCGGTGAAATAATGAATGATTCTGTTGTAAGTGTTATAGTGCGAGGGCGCGGAAAATTATTGTTGTACAATGGGTATGAGTTTTATTTTCACACCAAGTACAAAAATAATAACTGCATTTGGAGGTGTCGGAATTATAAAACTTTTAAATGTCCAGGAAGTTTTTTCCTAAAGGTACTTGAAAACAACAGTGTGTCACTAGTACCTACTGTTATTATTATCGGACAATGGTACTAAGAACTGTGGTCTTTAGTACTGTGGACGACGCGTGGCGCCGACGTGGTCGATGTGCGACAGGCCTGGGTTTGACCTTCGCGACCTCACAGTCACCTAACAAGGGGCGTTTAAAAACCGCGGCGGGCGAACCGCGCGTTTCAACCGCGGCGGGTGAACCGCGGCGGTTGAACCGCTCAGCGTGTTTTTAAACGGCTGTAACGCGCTCTGATAGCGCAGGTGCTCTAGGGGAGCACTAATCCCGCAGACTGAGCTGCACTGTTGAAGGATGGGATGAGGGTGACGATAAAATAATACTTGGCGAAAAATAAATGAAACGGTATAATAAAATAATGAGACACAAACTACTGATTAAACTTTCCCTATCACAATTTCCTACTTCCTATCACAATTTCCCTACTTCTTCCTTTCTTCTTCTTCCTAGGAGCTCCCACTGGTGGGGCTGAGCGAACACAACTTTATCCGGCGATTATAGCCTCTTTTATACCCCTAAGGCATTAAAAGTGGTGGGGATATAATTTTGAAGACCTCGCCCACTTTTACTATGGAAAAGCTAGTTTTTACGTTTTCCTGGTTTTCAGGGAAACCTTAAGGGTTTTTACATATTTTCCTTCAAAAGAACTATTTCTGAGCTATACTGCCGTGCAGAACCTAAAGTGCAGTAACTCGAAAAAGTCCATTTCGAGATAAACGCAAAAAACACTTTAAAAGTAGTTTATATCCGTTCGTTCAAGCGGTATATACTTATAATTTATTGTCATGGAAAGCGCTCAACACATAGAATACGATGACGTTAAAAACAATGGTTTCAGTGTACACTGAAATTAATTATGAGGCTTTTTCAAAATTTCAAGCTCGTACTGCACTCTTTGAGACAGGCAAAACCAAAAGAAATACCGCTTAAAACACAGTAAAAAGTCGAGTTACTGTCCATGTTTTGCATTCACTTACACAGACAAGTGATGAATTTCCATTTAAACCACAGTACGCGGAGCTATACTACTGCGTTTTAAACGGTATTTTGCTTGATTTTTAGTGCTACGAGCATCCGTTACTGCATTTAAAACAGGTTTTTGTAAAAAAAAAGTATGACTAAAGCCTTTTTGCCAATAAAATGATTTAATATTTAATTGTCTTCAAAACTACATATGCTCAGTAAATGTCAAGTCAATCAGGCTTCTTAAAGTGGGAGAAAAACGACTAGCAAGATTTAAATAAACTTATTTGTGATTTATTATTAGAGATCCTAAATAAAACACATATTTCGTGTAATTGTAAGCAAACAATGTTTATTACACATAATTATGTAACCCTTCTAATAAAAAATGACGACTACTTCAGTATAATGCTACTATTTATTCTTATGTACTGTTAAAATAGCACTTTAATCTTATTGTTATTGTCCGTTCAGTTACTTTGTCAGATATTAAACTATAACTAATAAGATCGTAATTACTAATAAAATGGACGGCACACATATATAACCATTCATTAGGCTATTAGTAACAATAAAAAATTCAACAATATACAAGAATTACTACAACTAGACCTTTTTCCAGTTAGAACAATGTGACTTCTAAACATAATTACATTAGAATACTTTGGTAACCCCTGGGAATAAAGATATATCTTTATTATACTGTGTATACCCTTATAAAACAAAGTAAAATTTTAGCTGGGATTAGCTATATTAATTTATTATAGTAATAAGGTATACGAAAAAAATTAGTTTTTAATAACTTACTTCTAAACTGTTTTGTAAAATATTTCACCAAAACTTTTAAATATAAAACGAATTAAAATTGGTCAAGGCTTGGAAAACTTAACTGTGTCAGTTCAGGCAAACAAGAAAAACTAAAAACAGGTATTTAAATTTAAATATGGTGATCATTATAATTAGGAAATACCCCACGTACTGCCGTTGTCAGAGGGGTAATCACGTTACGTTCCAAACGCGCGTTAGTACAATCGAACTGTCATTTTTCCATATAAAATATGACATTTAGATCTACCTGACGTGCGTACAATGTGTTACGTGGTCGACCTGCTGGTGCAGATGAGACAGGTAATTGCCTACAAAACACAAGCCAGTTTTTGAGCATCAAGGTTTTGCTTCCTTAAGTAACTGATACCAGGCAAAAGATCAAGAGGTGCAGTTTTTCTGGCCTATATTTAGTGATTTTCATGTTTAAGACGACCAGCCTACATAATAAATAGTGATAATTTCAAATGCTCTAGTAAAACTTGGCTCCAGTTCCGTAAGGAAGCAATGCCGTCTTAAGGAACTGCAGGGTTCACTGATGCCCAAAAATCGGCTCGTGTTTTGGTGGCATTTACCTGTCTCATCTGCACCTGATAACGCATTACGTGGGGTATTCCCTAATAATAATGATCGCAATCTTTAAATTAAATAATTTTTCTTTATCTTATTTGCCTGAACTGACACAGTCAAGTTTTTTTGGTGAATTATTTTAAGAAAACAGCTTAGAAGTAAGTTTTCCAAAAATAATTTGATTCTTGTACCTCGCTTATACATATTATTAATTAATAAAATTATCCCAGCTAAAATTTTAAGTTGTTTTATAAGGTATATCTTTATTCCCTGAGGTTACGCAAGTATTCTAATGGCATTATGATTAGAAGTCACATTGTTCTAACTGGGAAAAGCTCTATTTGCAGTAAATTTTGTATATTGTTGAAGGTTGTATTGTTACAAATAGCCCATTGAATGGTAATATATGTGTGCCGTCCATTTTATTCGTAATTACGATCTCATTAGTAACAGTTTAAAAATGTGTCTTGTTTGTCCGTTACAATAAGATAAAAGTGCCATTTAGCTACATAAGACTGAATAATGTATTATACTAAAGTAGTAGGTAGTCTTTTTTATTACTGTCATACATAATTATGTTTAATAAACATTGATTACATACGATTTGAACAACTAGGTATGTGATTAATTTACTATCTCCAAAAATAAATACCAAACAAGTATATTCCAATCTTGCTAGACGATTTTCGGCCACTTAATGTGGTGTGATTGACTCGACTTTTACTGAGCAAATGTAGGTTCGATGACGATTAAATAATTTGATCAATTGGCAAACATGGCCCAGTATTTTTTTTACAAAAACGTATTTTAAATACAGTAACAGGACAAAATTAAGCTCCAGACACTGTGGTTTAGGCTGTAAAAACACACTGTCAGTCCACGAGTACAGTTACAAAAAACAAATGCATTGAAAATACCATCTAAAGTGCAGTACCTCGGCTTGCTACTGCACTTTAGATGGCAATAAGAGTAATATTTAAATAGGGAGGGTACCGACTAAAGTAAGGTAACATACTTTTCACTGCGTTTTAGTTAGTAATTATGCCTAAAAATCAAAGATATTCGAAACACAGTACGAAGAATTTGGAACAAAACTTTGATACTGCAGTTTAGTTAGTTTTTCACGAATAACTTGTTGAGTTGATACAGGCTAAAACATCTGATAAATTACGATTCTACTGCGTTTTAGTTGGTAATGGTCCAATATTCGTAGCCGTAGACGTTTTAACTGCGGTTTAAGTAGTATTTTGTGTTCTACGCTAGTCCATTACTGTACTTTAGGAGATTTTTTTTTACATGTTCCAGTTGTCCAAATGAAATACCGATTAGATACACATGTGCATCTTGAAATACTGATCACAGATCATCAAAAAACAAAAAAACCCAAATTAGCCCGATACTGCACTTTAGGTTCTGCACGGCAGTATACATTACAATATCTACTAGTTTTCCTGCTTTTCCCGTTTAAATTGGGAAAGTCGATATTTACGTAAAATTATCAACTTTGGTAACATGAAATGGCTTTGCCAGGCCCTAGTGGCTTTAATTAACATTAATTATCAAAAGTGATTATACATACGTAAGGGCATTTACCTTACCTTCCTAACGATACCTCAATTGCTTTCGTACCTCATCTGGTTACGAAGCTATGGCCGGGTGAGACCGTCAATTTTCACATTTACATTAACGTGGTAGCATAAGTTTGACTTTGCTCCCGTCTTTTTAGCCAATCAGAGAAATCAACCTGAACCTTGACCATTCTTGCACCATAATATGCAATAAAACTCTATGCATACGTAGTGTACATTTTTATTTCACATTTTATGTAACTCTAGTTACCGATGTCCCTTGTTGACGGACTAGATCTGGATATAGTCTCAAGTTGGTTTCTTTACAAATAATTTGGCTATCTCTCCCTCATTTATCAGGGGCTCTCCCCCTATCGATCTTTATGAAATAATTACTGGAGGTACCTGGTACCTTTATCTTTACTTTAAGCTATTTTCTTTGTCTGTACCTATTGTACTTAGGTCCTAAATAAATCACGCGCTTCTTATATGAGCCGTTTGCTTTAGGAGCTTAATCTGGGCACAATTGCCGTCCTTATGTGAAGGAATTATAGTTACACATCCTCTCTCTTCGTGGCCCGTAGGCTTTATCGTTCACATACTATACAACACCCTTTCTCTTCGTGACCCGTAGGTCCTACATTTCACAAACTACATTCTGTCGCCCACAAGTACCATCGATGGAACTAGCGATATACAAGTGTGTCACTAGTTCCATTGATGGTACTATCCAATGGTACTACAGCAATAAAGGGGAATATTTTTGTCTATTAGTTCAACTGTTTGAACTTCCAGTTTAACTTAGTGGAATAGAGGTATTTTATTATAGGCAACTGTACAAATATCTGCCGTTTTTAGAATCTGCCGTTTAAATAATAACCACTCGGGAAAAAGTGCTCCCAATTACCTTTATCTTTTTTTCTAGATATTTTATTCTACCACTTTATGGATTTTTTACGTGCAATGAAGTAAATACTACATCACAGTAAAATTTCATGAAAACCGATTTATCGTATACCTATCTTTTCTTAATTGCTTGAAACATTAAAGTTGTGTGCCTGGGCCGGGGAACAATCGTAGGTGACTAATTGTGCCATAGGGAAATCAGTAATTCCCAATGATCAAACTTTCTGTCAAATTGTGTCATGAGTACATACATTTTCCCCATGAAACAACTAGGTGTGCTATGGGGAATTTAAGTTCCCGTTCGCTCAACCAGTTGAGCAGCGTAATTGCGCCGTAGGTCAGAGAGGGTAACTATATCTCCTTTATTCAACTTTCATATTACTTTAGGTTTTTACAACAATTATATAAAAAAGTAAAACTTAAAACTATACATACAATACATAACATCATTATAAAAAGCTAAGGGTGCCGCTGGCAGCGAGTCGGGGCTTAAGCTTCCAGTTTTTTTATTTTTATTTTTTATATTTATTTATTAGAATTAAAAATATTTTTGATTTTATTTTTAGTTATCAGGGCAGTAGAGAGAGGAATCGGTTCGCCCTTGTTCGACCTAACAACTTTAGCCCTAATGTTTCAGTAGACCTAATGCATCACTAGATCTAATGATTTTTTTTCTTAAATAGTAAACTTTATAGGATTATTGCAAGACAAACCTAACTTATATTTGATGATATTCAAAGTAAACCCGAAAAGTTCACTGTTTCGAAGGAAAATGCATTAGGTCTAGTGAAACATTAGGGCTAAAGTTGTTAGGTCTAACAAGGGAGAACCAGAGGAATCTCCTGACTGTTCGTGCAGTGTCAAGGAGTACCGCCTTCTGTAGGTATCTAACCCTTGACCCAGCCATCTAGCAAGAGTCTCTTAAGGTGTTGGTCGAGACTCTTCGCGATTAAACCATTTTCCGAAACGACAATTGGGAAAATGATCGTCGAATCAACATCCCACATGGCGGTTACCTCGTAAGCCAGGACTTGCCTCTAGGTACTTGCTGGCTTTGTCCTTCTCGGCCTTCACAAGGTTGTCGTCATGGGGGCTGGTGATGTCGTCGAGTACTGGCTGGCGTTTCGATCGATCTGTCATCACGATACCAGGCATATTAGCTAGAATAGTCATGTCTGTGATGACGGATTGATCCAAATAGAGCGTGGCACGATCATTTTCGAGAACTGGAACAGGCTGTACTTATAGTCAGGGCTTTCGAAGTCAACAAGACCGTTTAGCAGAGCAAATTGCTGGTGAATAATCCTGGCTACAAGATTATGCTTGTCCAAGTACTCGTCGTAAGCAGGATGGCCATAACCGGACATAATATGGCTGAGTTGAGTGACTCCCCGGGACGGTGGCATGCCAGACAGATATCGACCGTACTGTCCTTCAGGATATATGTCCGGTAGTTGTACGTCATGGTAACTTCTTCCGCTATTGCATAGACAAAAACTTCGGTTTCCCCGAAGAGATCCTCGAAACGTAGCCAGTTCACCGATGCGAGCAGGTCTGTGAGGGTCTTGTAAAACCGCCCGTGTAGCTCCTTGCTGTAATTAATAACCATTAACCAAAAAAGAAGCGTTTTTGTATTATGGCAATCGCTGTGCGTTGAGCTAGTGCCGATGGCGTGTGGAGTGCCTCAACAACCATGGTTTGCTTTGGTGTTTTTTTTTTTTTTTTTTCATTTATTTACTACAAAAAACTATACAAAAGAAAACATTTGTACAGCGGACAAAGCCGTAAAGGTTTATCTGCCGCTGTATTCGCTCTTTAACTAATTAAATATATATTTTTTTACAGGGGTGCAGTTCTATTTTAGCTAATTTAATATTATAGTTACTTACAATAGTAGGTACTTAGTTAATTACTATTGGCCGTATTCATTTAACTCGAGGATTAAACATGCGTACCCATGCGTTTCACTTCAACTGTGGGTATAGTGACAGATGGTTTTTATACCTAAGAGGGGTTGCACTTAGCGACTTTCTAAAGGGTAGCAAACGCGAGACAGTGACGATAAAGGTGATTTTGACAGGTGAACTATCGCTACGGATAGTATCTTGCGACATTCACGCGTTCGTGATACGCGCATTTGTATCGCTACAAAAAGTCGCGTGAATATTTCTAAAATATCGAAATTTTAAAATCTGTGAATCGCGGTATTTTTCATTGGATAAAATATCAGATCTAGGTATAATATACCTAGCCGAGGGAGCCAGCCTGTGGGTAAGGCCGTAACAGCATTTTGTCTTTTTGGCACATTAACAGCATTTTGTCTTTTTGGCACATTAACATCCCTGTAAATTATTTCCGCTTTGTCATCAACTACTCATTGAGACAATTCTAACGAGCCCACACTCAACAGGGTTACGTCGGTTAAGGTGGTTCGATTGCCATACAAAACGTTATTTGACATTCGCAGGCTAACGGCGTGATATTTTAAGAAACTTATGTAACAAACTTTCTTAAGTTGGCTTCCCATATGCGCCAAATTCCCCCTTTCCTAGAATAAACTTGTATAAACTAGATTAATTTGAGAAATTGGTTTGTCACGTGATATTTTGGAAAAACTAATTTTCTCAAATTAATTTAGTTTATACAAGTTTATTCTAGGAAAGGGGGAATTTGGCGTAAATGGGAAGCCAATTGAAGAAAGTTTGTTACATAAGTTTCTTAAAATATCACGCCGTTAGCCTGCGAATGTCAAATAACGCTTTGTATGGCAATCGAACGACCTTAAGTACCTAGGTACTGAATTCCAATGGCCACATTCTGTCTCCATCATCAGATCAGTTCGATGGTACCATAATATTGGATTGATTGTCATCCAAACTATACTCATACCCAAAATTTCAGCTCAATCGGATTACGTTAACTGGTTCCAAATTCAGTCGCAAGATTTGTCGTACAGTAACTAACAAACGACAACTCATGTTAAACAGAAGCTTGTAATAAGAGAATAAGTTTCTATGAAAAAAACATTTTTGATAGAAGCTTTTATTGCAAACTGTATTTTTTTGTATATCGTTATTTACTACTCAATTATAGACGATTCTAAGGAGCCCAAACTCAACGGGGTTACCCCGCTATAGTACTGAATTCCCATGGCCATATTCTGTCTCCATCATCAGATCAGCGCGATGGTACCATAATATTGAATCATCATCCAAACTTTGCTTATTCCCAAAATTTCAGCTCAATCGGTAGAGGTTGAAAGATTTGTTCCACACTGACAAACGAACAGGTCAAGTTAAATAAATAAAAGCATGTAAAATTAAAAAAAAGACAGGCTCGCGATTCTACAGGTCACAGACTCACTAAATAGTTTTTAATGAGTTTACATCAGTCAAGCGGCTTATTCGAAGTATAATTACTGTAAGTTAAGTACCGATAAAGACATATTCTGAGCATTCAAAGTAAGCCGCATTGACTATACCTGCATAATATTATGGAAATACTTAGATAAATGATTACCATATAAAGCAGCTTTAACTATCTATGTATATTTTTCAACTGCGACAGATAGTGTTACATTAATTCGGAGTACAATGCTCCTCGCATCACATGAAAGTCGTTGCTGCAGACCATGTTTCATCGTCGTGTTATTATTTTCTGCCTGAAAGTGCCGTATGTAAATTTCAGTTTGTTCCTTTTATTACAAGAAGCGCTAGTTGATATCAACTTATAGATAATTTACTTTAAAAACAAAGTTTAAACCGATTTCAATTCAGTCTCCGCCAAGCCACATGAACATTTCCACATTTATTTTCCAATTTACCACATGAACTGATTTCCGAGAGCAAATACGTTGATTATTAGAGAAAATAACCATATCGCTGTATGTGGCCCGATAATATTTGAGGACTTCCGTCAATTCCTCAAGGATCTCAGAATCACCTTTGGCACCTCTTTGTTTGCTATATCAACGGAATGATATCGGAATCGGTGACGTACTTTTATAGTTTGAAGTACATCATTGACAAGTTCCACAAGCCATCTGTGGTCTTCATCATCACTTCCACTTCACCAAATTTATGATTTCCGTATACACGAGTTATATTAGAAAACACCTAAATTACTACACGCGTGCCTTATATATTTGAGGAGTTCCCTCAATTCCTCATGGTTCCCATCATTCAACTGGAGTTTTGAAAACAATGGGACCAACCTGGAAGCATATACTTTCAATTAAAAAAAGAATGGTACGAATCGGTTCATAAATGACGGAGTTCTGAGGTAACACACTTAATAAAAATAAAAATAAAATACAACCAAATTGAGAACCTCCTCCTTTTTTTTGAAGTTGGTTAAAAAAAGGGTCGTTACGATAAAATATGGTTACTATGCTATGTTTATATCTACTCGGGTTTGAGAGAGTAAGGGCACAGCGGAATGTCATCTCGCTCATTAATATTTGGAGCAGCCCAACTGAGGAAGCACGGCCTCCACCAGTTACGACCTTCCAGAAGTCAAGACCTTACAGGAGATAGCAGCCGTAATAATACCACTACTTGCTCTATTGGTGGTGTGTCAATTTTAAATGGATATTGTAGCTTCAAATCGTAAGCGTGTACTAATATAATGCAGCTCTCGGAAGTGATTATTAGTTTAACCAAAATAAAAGATAACACACGGGAATTCCCGTGTGTTGTCGGGTTAGAATAGCTCCACCCCCTTATTTCCCGTGAGTGTCGTAAGAGTCGACTAAGGGAACAGGGTTGAAGTGTGTTGTGGGCGATGGGCTAGCAACCTATCACTTCGGTATCACAGTTTGTCGATATTTTATACCCACATTTATGCTAAAAGTAGCACTGGAAAACAAGTTACATGTGCTCTGCCTACCCCTTTTAGGGATAAAGGCTTGATTGTATGTATGTTTGTATGTATGTAGACGATAACATCGTAAAGAAACCTACTAGAAATTTAAAGCTGGGCATGCATTGGGATAAATAGTGCCCTGCCATGAATCAGAGAAGAATAATCTATAATGTGTAATTTTTATTTTTATTTAAGTACAGTCAGCAGCAGAAATAGCTAAGCGGGCTGGGTGTTCAAAATGACCTGCACACGACTTTATTATTAAGAAATTAAGAGTGTGTGTAGGTCTCTGACTGTACTTGATAACATGTAAATTGGCTTTATGAATAAATTGAACATGAATTTGAAGACCTGTACTGTAAAGGTGGTGTGGAGACGAGAGAATACAAGTATTTATATCGATCTAATACATGAATAGAGGTTAGTCCCCAGTGGCATATTCTTTGGTTTTGAATATGATGACGATGACTTTATATTAGTTCTGTGACACAGTGAAAGTATTACTCTGACCAAAGATTTATATAACTTGGTGTCCGTCACTTACAGATGCATGTTGTGGGCATCAATCCTAGCTTTGTTATTTTGGAATATCTTTAGCATTTCGGTGAAGGCTAACAACGTAAAGTAACCTGCCTGCATCTGCGAAGAAATTCAAAGATTAATATCACCACTCATCCATGGGAGCAGTTAAAGTGCCCAACCGTGGGAAGTAGCAGGAAGTTACAAACAGCTCCAGAGCAGGGTGGTGACAATAGTATATGAGCCATGAGTCAAATCTTCATCTTTAAATCTAACATAAGTTTTGTATTCTCAAGACATTAAGCAGTTGCTACTTCAACGAAATGTCAATACTGTGGAATACCAACTTTTCCAAGAGGAGTTTCATATGATCTCTGTATTTATTTATGGCAGTTCCACCGCTATACATTTGTAACTCACGAGATTAAATACATAATTTACTTTAGAAAATACCCAAATACCGCTATTATGAGTAATTGAGTATACCTAAATCGCAATAATTGCTTCGACGAGTCGTGGGAAGTAGCATGAAGTCACAAACAACTCCAGGGTTGGGTGGTGACGGTGACAATAGTCCATGAGCCATTAGTCCAATTTTCATCTTTAAATCTGACATCGATATTAAGTACGAGTACTTGCTACTTCAACAATATGTCAACATTGTGAAATACCTAAAACTATTCATTGATTTTATTTTTCTTGTAAAGGTCGCGGGAGTCCGCTGGATGCGGGTGGCGCAGGACCGGTCATTTTGGCACTCTTTGGGGGTGGCCTATGTCCAGCAGTGGAAGTCTTTCGGCTGATATGATGATGATGATGACGTTTCATTGAGAAATTTCATAGAATATCTGTGGTCATTTCAGGCAGTTCCAATTCTCTTAATTTGAAAATTTGAGAGTAAATACATAACTTGCTTTAGGAAATACCCAAATCGCTATATGAGTTATTGATACCTAAATTGCCATCCCTTAAGTAACACACACTTGAAGAATACTAGACATTTTAGTAAGCTACAAAGAAAATGCTTGTTTACATATACCCAAATTGCTTTGATAATATGAGTATACCTACACCGCTATATATACTACTTAACGAGTTTCATTGATTATCCATGGTTTCCATCTTCAGATCTTGATGATGTTTTTTTATCAGGCCACCCCTAAAGTTTACTCTTTATCATCATAATAAGTATAAGTGTACTATATAATATATATGTTATTTGGCTTATATTTGGAGCAGTCCAACAGGTGAATTAAGTACCTTCACCTTACAGAAGACCGCAACCATAATAATACCCCTACTTGCTTTTGTGGGTATTTGATGTTGTCTTTCTGGTGGTGATTTAGCCAAAGCATCCGTGGATGCGCTGTTTTCCAAGGACACCTGCATGTCTCGAGCTAATCTAGCTATCAACACAATGAATCCTCAAATCAATAAAGAGTCGGCAGCGCACTTGTGATTCTTTTGTAGTGGCAAGCGTCCATATTTCAAAATTGTAGGGTCTGATGGCAGTCGTTTGAAGAAAAAAAACCGGCCCAGTGCGAGTTGGACTCGCGCACGAAGGGTTCCGTACCATTATCTATAATAGTACATTGTGATACAAGTGAGCTATGTTGATTATTACATCAGAGGCGGAATTATTTATCACGCGAACCGCAGGTAAGACGCACGGACAGGACGGACGGACGGACGGACGGACGGACGGACGGACAGACAGACAGACAGACAGACAGACAGACAGACAGACGGACAGACAGACAGACAGACAGACAGACAGACAGACAGACAGACACACAGACGGACAGACGGACAGACGGACAGACGGACACACGGACAGACGTACAGACGGACAGACGGACAGACGGACAGACGGACAGACGGACAGATGGACAGACGGACAGACAGACAGACATACAGCTAAACTCGACCTAAAATACGCGAGTGACCCGTTTTCAATATATTTTAATATGGTCGTCTATTACTCGTTAACTAGTTATGCCTACTTATCTGTGATAGTTTTCGTGTTAAGGCGCTCTTATTAGACGATGTTTAGGTATTTGCGGAGGTGAGGCAGACGGTGCGGGAGACGCGCGTCCCGCGCACCCCGCTAACGGCCTTATTCTGTTGGCATCCGTATTCGGCTCGTTTTTGCGGATCATACGATCAAATGTTTTTCATCTTTAATTATTGTTTTATTTTTCAAATCTTGGTTGATTTGTATAAGATTGTCCCCAAATATTTATTATTTATTTAAATCTATTATTTTGGAAAATAAGGAATAATAGGTAGTTACAGTTCTTAAGTGTAATATCGTAGTATGATGACATCAATTAAGGACACTTACTTTCCAAAGATATGTTAGTACAGATTTCTTCATCATCAATCCTCCTAGCATTTTCCCAGTTCCTAGGTGGGTGCTTCCGTTTTCCAAATACGTAGAACTGATAAAATAATAGTACATCTTCACTTCCTAAGGGTGAACGTCACCAATTATGGATTGTACTAATATATTACAGTTTTTATAAACCGAAATAAAATCGATTACTTATAGGTAAAGTTATAGTGCCGGTTAACGCCCGCTTAAGAAACCATCAAAAATAATAAACAAATAGCTATGTTCATCTATTTATCTCCTGGCAAATTATATTATTACCATACTTATTACCTATGTTACATATGTATGACTGACTGATCAAAAACTGGATAATTAGACCACTGTTAACCAGAAGAGCATTTTATATACAGGGTGGTTATTTTAAGACCAGCAAGTTCTTCAGTACATGACTATGTCTATTAAAAAATGTAATTTGACCAAACATCATATAAAAATAACAATTTCAATTTGTCTCTTAAATACCTAAACGTGTTATGTCACTGCGCTCGCGCGGCGCGTGCTGCCTACCATGCTACCTCGACCAGCGGCCACACCGCGATGGACCTTGATACTTGCAACAAGCCAACAAGATTGGACTTACACTTGTTACTTGACTCTATACTGTCAATTCAAGAATTCAATCAAGCTTTATTCAAGAATCCAACAAATTTTCCAACCGGAAGTAACTCGTATAAATTTAAATTAAGCTTTAATTGTCTTTTTTTGTTTGATTTATATTGAATATTTTAAAGCAAATGTATTATAACTTATTATTATTATTAACCATGCCATTTTTCTCGGTCTTTAGCCAACTGCATCCAGCTAGGTCCGGCGACCTCAGTTATGTCATTGGTCCAACGTCTTCGTCGTCTACCTTTCCTTCATTTGCCTTTCGGCCCTGACAAGTTTGTTGCACATCCTTCCCGTGCCCATCTTTTTTTCCTTATATCTGGCGATAAATGGCTTTTACCCGAATGGGGTCCATATAAGAAAGAAAAAATGGCATAAATCTTTTAGATTTAGTAAATATGTACTAACACAAACAATATGGAATAAATAAAGCTTAAATAAATACCTATATATATATAAACTATATATATATATATATATTTTTTATTTTTTTAATAAATGCATGGTATTATTATCGTACTTATAAAACTCACTACTTTCTAAATTAATGTAAAACCAACAGTGATATTTTTTTTTTAACTTATTATTTACCAGTAGCTAAAATTGTTTGTTTTTAATGCAAGAAATAAAAGGCTTTTTTATTTTTATTTTTATTTTTTTATTTTTTATTTTATTATATAAACTAGCTGTTGCCCGCGACTTCATCCACGTATAACATGTTATCGTCTAAATGTTTGTTTAACACGTTGGTTGCCATATCACGGGAACTCGCGTGAAGCGGCTGTATACGTAGTGGCCGCTCACGCGAGTTCGCGTGATGATCGAATACAATATTGTCCGAGCCACAAAATTGCGGCCGTTGCGTATTGGCTTCTGATTTTTCCTTTGGCCACTAGGGAAGCGAATTACCTATTTACTAGGGGGCGTGGCCTGTGGGTAGCCATGTTTTACGAGCACTTGACAGTTCGCTCGCCGCAGCCGTACTGTGCGGGTGTGTTGTTTGTGTGGCCATCCATATAAATTCTGCATTTTCGGCTTGGCAACGAACGTGTTTAAGGAATGAATTTAAAAAAAACATTGAAATTAGTTTTGTACAGTCAGCATCAGATAGTTAGTAATTAGTATCAGCCAAGGTAGCCAAATATATCGCAACACGTCTTTATTACTGTAGGAGTAAGGATGTGTTACGATAAATTTGGCTACTTTGGCTGATGACGCTGACTGTACCTAGTCTTTTAGTAAACAGTCTAAAACCGAAGTTAGAACACCTCTTTTTATTTCAAAATGTCTTGCTCTCGATACAAACTTAGAACTCACTTTGAACCTTCTTAAGCGATGAATTAAAAAAAAGCTGAAATGAGTTTTGTAGTATTTTAGAAAACAGTCTAAAATCGAAGTTACAAATCCCTTACTTTAAAAATGTCTTGCTCTCCATACAAACTTTGAACATCCTTATAATCCCCTTTAGGGGATGAATTTCAAAAAACGCTAAAATAAGTTTTGTAGTCTAAACAGTTTTGTAGTCTAAGTTACAAATCTCATACTTTATCATTTTCTTGCTCTCTTTACAAACTTTGAACGCATTTCAGGGAAAAATTAAAAATAAAACACTAAGTTTTTTTATTGTAATATAGGTAAGTATTTTTTCTACAAAATATCAAGTCTCTAGCTAAACAAAGTGTTTCCCATACGAACCTTGCACCGCTTTTTAACCCCTTAAGTGGTGAAATTTTCCAAAACGCTGGTAGTACTTTTTTTGTATTTTAATTGTAGAAAGATTAAGTAGCTACTTAATCTTTCTACAGAGTTTTAAGTTTCTACCTAAAAAAAAACTTTTTCTCCCATACAATTATTGCACCTCTTTATCCCTCTCTTAGCGAGTGGAATTTTCCAAACCACTGAAAGCAATTAATCTGTATATTTGTATTCTAATAAATAATCTTTCTACACAATTACAAGTCAAAAAAAAGTCTCCTCCATACAAATTTTTACCCCTTAGGGGTAGAATTTTTCAAAACGCTGAAATTTTTGAAAACGCTGAGCTTACCTTGAGGCTAGTTTGATTTGTGTAAAAGTGAGCTTTATTTATTGATTAATTACGTCGATTATTTTTCGGCAATGGCGGCGCGACAAAACCCACGGTAGCTGTGACTTGCCAGCACTACGCACATCTATATCTGCTTGTTTAGTGCGGATACATGATTCATGGAGATTTTGAGATAAATTGACACTTAGTGTCTTATAAATATGTAAATATTCAATTAAACGCACAAAAAAGAAACGTACCGTACAATTGGTAATGCACAAAATACTGTATGTTCTACGTTCACCGCATGCTTGGCAACGTCCAATATGCTTGACATACGATTTCTCTGAAACTATCATAAACTGATTTTTTATATTATCTTTCCAGTATTTATAAATATATAAATATCCATAAAAACAATAGCTTCAACTAAATTTCCATATGTTTTCCTTTTCGATTTAAGGGTTAAGAAAAGTATAAGTAAGTAGTATTTAAAAGATTAAAATCAACAATGTGTACCAATTACATCTACTATTCAAAAAGCAATGTACCTATCTATGTAACTCTCGACCAAAACGCATTTTTTTCGAGTGTATAAGTTTTAATTAAATTTTATTCTTATTGCCATTGATTGCTGTTTTTCAACATGATTTTTGCATGGTTCGTTAGCTAAATTAAGTAAATTATGGGCTAATCAATAAGTCCATACCGACAAAAGGTATGCTCACTTAGATACATCACATTTATTTGCTTTAGTGGGCTTATTTTTAAAGGGGCGTGGCGGGGGAGGCTTTCTTGGTAGTTATTTAGAGAAGCAGCAGCGGCAGAGTGAGTGCGAGATGTGAACCCACGCCGCGCCTTCCGGTACGTGGTCGCCACTCGAGAACCTTTCCGCCCCAATGGCCATCGGTTCTACGTGCAATGTGCCCCGCCCACTGCCACTTACGTTTAGCGATTCGGAGGGCTATATCGGTTACCGTGGTTCTGCTGCGGATAGCCTCATTTCTGATGCAATCGCGCAGAGAAACTACCAGCATAGCCCTCTCCATCGCCCTTTGAGTGACTTTGAGCCTTCTTATGAGGTTTCCGTTCCATATGTCATCACTGGCAACACACACTGGTCAAAGATTCTCGTCTTAAGACACTGCGGAAAATTGGACGAAAATATGTGCCGTAGCGTATGTATGCATGTATGTATATGACGAAGATGAGGAAGGGCCGTGGCCTGCTGCTGGTGGAGTGGCAGGATATTTTTCCGCACTCGTTTTTAATAGAATCTACTAAACAGCAAGTAAATATACTTCAGTTCACTAACTCGTGTAGGACTTTAGACTAGGTAGTCGCTATCCGGCGCAATAGCCCTAAATGCTTTTGATATATTTCTGTATGAATAAATAAATCTATTATTCGTACAGTCCATAATTGGTACCATTACCCCCCCCCCCCCCCCCCCCCCCCCCCCCCTGTCCGAATCCGATTTACACCCGTCTACCTACTACCTAACAGTTCTACGTATTCAGGATAACTGAAGATTTTTATTGACATCTTGTCAATATGCTCCAGCTACCTATTAATACGTTTTAGGTGCGGATGTAGAAACGCTTTACTGTAGTTAATATCGCATAACTTATATTTGTTATTCTATCATTTCGAATGTGTTCTCCAGCATGTATTAGCGTTTCCCATTCCTTTATTATATTTTTATTTACCGTGATAACTCGAAATAATTGCTGCAAAAAGGCGTATTTGCGTGCCAGGTAAACATTCACAGGTCCGTCGTCGGCAGTGGCCACGGGCGTACTAAATAGTACTTGCCACCGCGCATGCAAGACGCGGACACCCGGTTTTTCAGCCAAATGACCAAATGTATTGAATTAGCAAACATATTGAAATTCTAAGAAGCAGGTAGATAGATCTATTAAAAAGCTACCTATCACAACAAATTTCATTGTAATATTCCAAATAACTTTTGAGATATTTAGAGTTTGGTGGTAAAAAAGCACTGTTTTGAAAGGCAAAATCTATCGAGGTTTTTGTAAGCAATCGTGATTCTACGAAGCCCGAACATAGCCAATGAATTGAAAATATACATATCAAAAATTTGGATCTCTAGCAATAGCACAAGTATACTAATAATCGGTTTGGAAAAGGCACTTTTTCGATGCGCAGGCTGCATACAGCGCCTTAAATGCATTATATGTTCAACTGCCATGATTATTTTCATAAACCCAGTAACCATTTAGCCGGCAAGGGGCCAGACACGACTCTAATAAAAACCGGCCAAGTGCGAGTTGGACTCGGGCACGAAGGGTTCCATACCATTATCAATAAAAGTATTTACTTTTTCTGTTTTATTATTTGTTGTTATAGCGGCAACAGAAATACATCATCTGTGAAAATTTCAACTGGAACTATCACGGTATCAGTGAGATACAGCCTGGTGACAGACAGACGGACGGACAGCGAGTCTAGGCGGTAATAGGGTCCCGTTTTACTCTTTGAGTACGGAACCCTAACGAGTGCCTACGCCAAAAACATTAGCTCATATCGTAAGCTGACCGCAGATACCTTAGAATGCAATTAATCATACTGAAAGTTTAAATCCTGTGATCCTGTCTCATACTAATGCGTTATGCAGAACTTAGGTGTATACGGAATAATATATTTAGCATTTCGGTGAAAGATAAATTTCAGCGTACATTTGCGATGACATTCAAAGGTCGGGCATGGCACGGGCTAGCATGGGGACTATACGATGTCCATTCCTACTAATCCATGAGGACCATGAGAGGAGTTCTGTGCCCACTGCCCAGCAAGGGAGTAGAGTGAAGTCACAGAACAGGATAATAGCATTACATACATAGTAAAGTCACAGACAACACCAGGCCATGGTTATGATGAATCATCATCAGATCAACGTGATGGTACCATGATATTATGATGATGATTATTGGCTACCTAATTGTATACAAAGTGAAAACTGTCGCTAAGCTCGAGATATTATGAATCAGTCGAATAGCCAAATAACGTAATGCTGAGTATCATAATATGACATATTTAGTTATAGGTACTTATCTATAAGTACCTACCCCCTAGCGTTTTCTCTCTCTAGAAAGCAACGGTTGTAGCTTCGTAATTTTTTGAGATATTTGAATGGGATTTTCGTCACCAGGCATAATTTTTTGCCTTCTTTCTTTTGAAGTAATAATCAATTTTAAGTCTACACCCCTATTGTAACTACATCGGTTTTTATCTTTATATTTACATTAAAAATCTTCCAAATTTTTCCTGACTTAGTTGACTTTTCAAACTGTCAACGACTGTGATTATGCTTCGTTTTCAATGACTCATTGTCTGTTTTCTTTACAAGACCTCTTTGGTTTAATCTAGCAAATGATACACTACGACTACGTTCGAACTTTTTGATGGATTTATAAATATTATGCACAGGGTCTTATTTACCCTAAGGTCAAGGGGGCCATGGCCCGCGGCGGCAGGCTCCGAGGGGCGGCCCGAGCCGCTCCGAGGGGTGGCGCGAGCCACCAAAACTTACTGGCCCGGGGCGGCAAAACTTACTGGCCCGGGGCGCCAAATCTTTAAATACGCCTCTGATTATGCATTAGAGGGAGCATGGTGTATTTCCATCTTATTCAGGTGTCCATAGACAAAATGATGGGTAGTATAATTTTAAATGTTGGGCCCACATCAATGAAAAAATCGTTTGATTTTTGGTAAGATGCCTAAATCTCTCGAACACTCCTCTCCTATTTTCGACTTCTTACTACGCGTACTCTTAGAATAAATAAGTTAACTTGATAGTTAACTTAGGCTTACTTTTCAATAATTTTGCGCTTTAGTGATAAAAGTAATACAGCTTTTAGGTATGAAGCCATAAAATAGGTACTTACACATCGTAGGCAATACATCTTTAATTAGATATATATGACCTTACCTTAGTGCTTGAAAAAGTTTCATGATATTTGAACTTACAGCAACTGGGTAGGTAAATCTCCTTAATCTCCGGTGGTTTGAAACGCTCAAGGTCATTAGGTATTATCACCTCATGATTATCGCCGTAAAAGATTGACAAAACACAAGATTTTTTATGAAATAAAACTCAAAGCCTGTGTCTTTATACGTTTTTAACCAAAGCAAATTCTAATAATCATTTATTTTGATAATATTTGCTGAGATAATAATGACGAAAATACGCCGTGATGACGTTGAATATGGACCCAACTACTTTGATTTAATGCAAATTCCGATACTGGTTATTTTAGCAAAAATATAGCACTAAGTTGTATCTTAAAAAGACGACAGTCACTAAATGAACACGATGTGTAGACAACAAGCCATAATCGCGATGACTATTGCCACTTTTTTGATCGTCGGAAAAACCATAAAAGGCCTTTCTGCCAGAAAAGTAGTTAAAAGCAGAAGCATCATCCACGTTGTTGCAGATTTTCCGGATCACCTAAAACCGAAAGCGATACACATTGTTGCACGAGTGTTTAACTTTGATTTGATAGGTACTTACATTTATTACTACAATATTGACCACCAGCAGTTTAAGGAGATTTTGAGAAAGGTAGACAAACGGAAACTGCGCCACTGGCTGTTGTACAGACGAACTCATAAGTAGCTGCACACCTTAGCACCTTGTCACCATCACCCATTTCACAACTTCGTATGGTATGGCAGTTCACGACACGGTAGTTATACGGTATGGTTGACATTATTTAATGTGGCCCACTGTATGTTTATAAAACTGTCAATGGAATTGGAACCTTGGACGATAGAGTTACTTTTTGAATGGACTAGGTACTTTGATGCAATTCGGCCAATTCAACTAATGTCTTGTATACACGCGGTGTTCAGCCTCTTGTGAGGCAGGCCATCAGCGACAAACTGCTAACTTACTGCTAACTACACCGAAGAAGGTGCCTACATTTGTGGTATTCATTTGAAACTGAGTTTAAGCCGATATGATATTTAAGAAATAAATAAATTATATGTTAAATCAGGCAATATTTTAATGCGGCAGGCTATGGAACTCTAAGTATAATAAATGAATTGCAGTTTAGGGCTAGCTAGGTCCATGTTCACGGCACGGCTTCGTCAACGTGAAATGGCGCAGATTGGCACCCCGTGGAAACGCATGTTGCTGCGCCGTGTGTTTATATTTTTCACGAAGTGGCAACGTCTTTTCTACGGTACCGTATTATGTAGATGCACGGTGTCACGTGGTACCAACACTAAGCAAAATATCACATTGCCAATGGTACACACACACACAGCATCGAATCAACTGACGTTGCGGCACCGTAGAATACGAGTATAATACTGTGAGTTTTTACTCGGGATTAGGTGTCAAAGCGGACCCCGGACTCCTTTAGGGCACAACCGGGAATAACGCTAGGAACATGATGACTGTGAGCTTTTACTCGGTACGGCGCTGCAACGATAGCTCCTACGGCGCCGCGCCGCACCATATCACGGTGACAGAGTGTCGTGCGATTGTGAATGGCCGAGCCCTTACCTCATGAGAACCTACTTATCCTACATCGACATAACAGAATAAGTAAATTATTCTGTGATCGACATCCATGTATGAAGCAACGCACATGGCGTCAAACGTACCGACGTGTAGGGCGCGCATATGAAAACATACATGTTTCTGGGTGCATGTTTCTGTAGTGCACCCTATTTGTATTTGAATCATGTACAATTGTACATCGGCACCGCCAACATTTCTTTCCGTCGGTACAGCTTTTAAATTATTTTTCTCCTTATCGTTGATGCTCAGCATCGCATGATCATCTTAGAGATCTGCTTTATCTGAAACGAAGCACATAACACAGCAAATTAAGTGAGATCAATAACAAATGTGGGTATATACCATATGACATTTACCACTTCTTACTTTTCATTGTTTGCTTAGTGCTTCTGATATTCTGTAGGTACTTTTGTACTTCATCGAGTATTTCGGCGGCATTTCAAATAACACTTCAATTTGAAATATATCACTTTAAAATTAATGTATTATAACGATAATCTTTGTTCACAATTTGTTTGATTCTTTTGACATGACAGATATGATGACTTTGTCAGTCAGTAATTGACATGATTCATCGTACAATTTATCCGTCAAAAAGTTACGTGTTGCAAATAATTTCTTCAATTCCTCGTTTTAGTATGGGATTTCCATTCAGTCGTTCATTCAGTACAGATCACTCACCGTCTAGGGTCGGATGCCAAAAAAATGACATAAGGGGATAGATTTAAGCTTCAAAAATGACGTTTAAATCTACCTAACGCGCGTACGGAAAGTTACGTGATCGACCCACAGGCCTACAATGCCGTAATCTAACCTAGAATTTATTATCTCTGGAACCTAACCTCGAAGACCTATTTAGACCTAAGCTATACGTGATTCGCGCTGGTGAAGTGGCTTGGCGTTTGATTTCGTCTAGTGGGTGAGGCTCTGCGTTGTGCGAATAGACCCAGGCCCTTTTCGAGAAGTATGAAGTTTGTATTTCTATAAAGGGAAAAAGTTACACGTTAATTGAAGTTGTACATTAACCCTATTTTAGTAGAACCTATAACTTAAGTAAGACAATTATACCAGGTTCCTTAGAATTTATTTACAATTCTGTAGTTTCATTAAGTGATGCACAATTATGGAGGCTAAAGTGGGCATAAATTCCTTGTTATACTAAGTTGTGGGAAGTGATAAATTACGCTATGTGGTAGGTGACGCCCTTTAAACAGACTCGCAATACAATAGTGGTCAACTTGTGTTGGCCATGATGGGGTCTCTATTGATGATGATGCGATGATATAATAATGAAAATAATCATGAAGAAGTCAAGATATTGATGATGATGCGATGATATAATAACGAAAATAATCGTAAGTCAAGATATTGATGATGATGCGATGATATAATAATGAAAATAATCATGAAGAAGTCAAGATATTGATGATGATGCGATGATATAATAACGAAAATAATCGTAAGTCAAGATATTGATGATGATGCGATGATATAATAATGAAAATAATCATAAGTCAAGATATTGATGATGATGTGATGATAGTCTATTGAAATAGAATATTAGTGCATGTTTTACTTACAGGTACATGAATGGCGTAATGTCTAGTGTAATATCGATTCTCCCTAACGATGAATCTTAGAGTTGTTAGCGAACTGTAGCGCTCGCCTCTCACTCGCTCGCGGCTGCTCGTACTCGCTAGTAATCCCACCTCATCTGTTGTTTCCGCCTACCCTATCGTTATTTCTATCAAATCTAATACCAATTAGTACTGACTTTTCCTAAGCAATTTATAATACAATTCATCCCCAAAATATCTCAATGGATGTAACACAGTGTCTTAGCAACCAATCTCACCCAATCAACTCAAAGGCACTTTATAGTCGGAACAATGTTAAATATACGACAATGCACAATTGAACTGACGAATGATAATTAATTACCAACCCACCGTGAGACCTTTGTTGAGATCCCAATAAAACGGCCCCACCTAAGAAGAGACCTACTTAAATATTACTGATATTAAGAGTGAAAGTGTTGGATTCCCTCGCAAAATCAATATAACAAAGGCCTCTAGATAAGAGGCCTTTGACTAAACCAAATCGACAGCTCAGCTAATGAGAACTCCCAATTTGCAAGATTGGGAGCTCTAAATACCTTTGCCTAATCGATGACACATCCATGACGGTGCTTAAGGTGCGGTCACATCTCACTTGACTAAGGAACCTCTTACGAGCGAATCCTCATTGGCCAAGGTCGTCAATGTGCCCTGAGAACAAGAGTCCTGACACCAAGCGACGCGATCACCGGCGTACATGAACTAAATTACCTTGTTACATTCATTCGGCTAAGGAATCCCACACGGTATACCTATAGGTATATTTGATTCCTTCATAGATTAACGCAACCGCACCCCTTATTAAGAGGTTTGTTAAGACTAAGACGGAAGCTTGACCGGGGAAGATCCCCAATTTGCAAGATTGAGGACCCTCAGCCACTCGCTCCGCATACACATCCATGAAGAGCGCATAAAGTGCAGTCATACTTCTCTCGACACAGTCGAGGTCTTAAGTATGTCCAAGGGACGATAGTCCATCAACACCGGTGCGAGCACACCTCTTCTTGACGTAATCAAGGTCCTCAATGTGCTCTGGGTGACAAGAGTCAGCGACACCGAGCACTCAATCATAGGTGTACATTATTAAATTACTCAGCTACGTTCACCTATTAAGGAATCCCTCAACCATATCGATAATTAACCACCGGGTCTAAGATGTACTTGTAGTAACATTAGTCGCTTATCCGCGCCTTATCAATTTATTCTCATATTACAACACGTACCACGGACCGAGTCAATTGCTATAGCTAGGTTGTCGTATAATAATTGATCACTTTATCTCGTAAGGGCGCACAGAACCCAATCATATCGCAGTGACAAAACAACTAGTAATATATATGTAGAACAAAACAACATTTCTGTAATATCGTCAGTTATTTGACCAATGACCTAGATCCGTTCATAACCTATACATAAACCGCTCGTACTTTATCTAGCATATTCCCCAAAATATATACAGTAGAACTAGATTTCGATACACAAATACAAGTATGATAACGTTGAAATGGTTAGATAATAGTCCCCAAAAACAAATTAATAAGTTTCAGAATCATTCAATACAGTGATTATAAAGGTCACTCACCAGATTTTAATCTCTTAATAGTACAGACACGTACCGGCCTGTCTCAGCGACTTGTAGGGTCCCTGGTTCAGCATGTCCTCTTCCCGCCTTGACGCCCCGAGCAAAAGGTGACCCGCGCCTCCATAAATAAATTACAATATAATATTAGCACATATTTTAATAAAGATTTCCCTCATTTGTACCTACAATTAACCACTAGATATTGGTATACAATTAGGAATTATTTACTATTGTAACAGTAACAGGCCGCGTCGATTGCAATGACTAGGCTATAATAAGTGTTCACTTTATTTCATGGGAGTATACGGAATCCTAATATGATGATGTCTTAAGTGCATTTATTAGGTGATAAACCTATTAGACCGCCACATATTCAAAATACACACGTGATCATATAAGATCATATCAGTTCACGAGCAGAAAGATATTGCCTAAATATTAATCACTCAATTCAAGACAATGTGCGCACAAGATAATTACTCCCTAAGAAATTCCAGAATTCACTATGATTAGTCACACTTTAAAATAAAATATTCAATCTCACCAGACGATCGCAAAGGCATTTGCGACCTTACCAAACTCTAATTCCTCTCAGCAACAGCCGTAATGCAGCCCAGCAGTGACCAGTCTTGTTCCGCCTCGAAGTAGTACGCGCCCAGAGGTCAGCCTAGCCTGGCCGCCTTTGCCTTCTGCAACGTGATCTCGCTTCGACGTCCCATAAAAAAGTGAAACGCTCCTCGGCCCGCCGGGGTATTTATAGCCAATACTAACACGATCACGCCACTAATCCGACTCCTCATCTGAAAATATACCTTAATAAAAGGGTATAAGGCCCATTTTCCAGGGAGCGTTCCCCGCCCCACAGTGCCGATCGATAAGCACTTTTCTCGACATCGCGGGTAGAATGTCTCTGCAGCTCGCGCGTCCGTCCACGCGTTTTCTTGCTGGCCAGCGATCCATTCCTGCAATTAACCTAAGTAGTCTAATTTATGAATCCATAAATCTAGATCTAGCACACATTAAATGATACACTAATCCAACAATACTGAATTAGTATGCTGAAGTATGTTTTAAACCAACTATTTTGGACGAAACGCGAGTTTTCTACACTTTTAATTGTAGTCTTGATTTTAGCCTAGAATAGCATCTAACGCAATTTATATCTAACTTATTTACATACATTATTAACAGGATGATAACGAATGAAAGCTTCAATCCCTTCATATTTGGACCTGAAACCCACAACGCTAACATCTATCAATTTAAAAGAGTAATTCCGCCCTTAGATACTATTGAGTCTGAGAGCGAAGCTCTCGGATCGTCTCAATCTGCCCCATGATCATGCACAGCGAGAAATCTACGATTTTGAGCGAAGCATTATCACAATCTTAAACATACTTAAGCAATAAACAAGGAATTGCGACCTATAAATGGTGAATTTTAAAATAACTTTGAGTAGATAATTCCGTTAACCTACTGTCCTTATACCAAATTTAAATATAATATTACTCTAACTGAAGGCTAGATTTGTTAGCTGTGTCTATTTACATAACTCTCCCAATTAATTCTGACCAATAATCTATGATTATAATTTGCAAAAAATGCCAACCCCATAACTCGGGAAGTTTCAATTCGTTGATATATCGATCTCTCCAACAAGTGTATTTTAGATGTGTGAATGTTTAACCACTACGTTTGCTTGGTGATGGACGTTGAAGAATAGCCCCTGTATCACCTTGTGCCTCCAGTCACCTTCTGGCTTCCGTCAGCACAAGTTTAGCCACATATCTCGGCTGATGACACACATACCCATCCCTACGGTACCACCTTGAGTCCACAGATGCCCCCTGGCCACCACAAACTCAAGTTTAGCCACATATCTCGGCTGGCAATACAAACCCCTATACTGCATCACCTTGCACCTCCAGTTGCCTTCTGGCTTCCGTCAGTACAAGTTAGGCCACATATCTCGGCCGATGACACAATATAATTATCTTTTAGCTTCACCTTGAGCCCACAGATGCCCCCTGGCCACTACAAACTCAAGTTAGACCACATATCTCGGTCGGCGCCGCTAGAAAACTTCCCCAGAATACTCCCATTCGCACAAAGTACTAGGTTGTGAGCCCAATAGATCCTAATGACCACGATGTTGCACTAACACCCCGAACCCTCAGATACCTTCTGGCTACCAAGGATCCAGGTTCAACCACATATCTCGGTCTATGTTATTACAATAACTCCCCATGCGAACAGCAGAACACTGAGTACAAAGATAACCACCAAGCAAACCCAGTGGAGAATGTTTCTACTTGACTAGGATATCCGACTTCAGACTGTATTCCACACTAGAGGCAAACTGTTCATAAACTACTGGGTTAATTTTGCATTAATCCCTTCAATGTCCTGACAGCACCATCACACCATTAACGATAGTGATAATACTGACAAAACATCAAACAAACTTTAATTATAATCGTCGTTCGCGATGATACTCTATCTCTATACCGAACGTGACCCAGTCGCACACAGTAACATTCATCAACCCCGTGGGGTCTCTAGGAAGTGCCTTGACATCCTATAGAGAATCCGACTACATGCGTCCAAGCCCCACCCAGCTTTACTGTAGAAATGTCGTAACTACTATAAAATACGTTTGCATTACTCAAATACAAAATGCAACACTTCACCATCGTGTAAGAATAACAGCCTTACTAAATTTAATTTCAACAAACCATGTTCATTGAACCCTTGCAAGATTGTAATCTTGACATTGCAAATTACTTAACATATAATAGGAAATTCCTGATAAATTCCCAGTAATGGAAGTTAAAATATTATTACTTAAGTTTCAGAATGAATGTTCGTTGACAAATCATCCCGAAGAATATGGTGTCGGAAGTATCCTTGCCACGAAGAGATGTGTAGGACGAAGATAAGACTAGCTTAGCCTTTCAGCTTAGCTTCTGTAGAGTATAGTGTCGCCACAGTTAGTCACACAAGGACCTTGTCATTTTATGACTTTAACCTAACCAAACTATAACTGCGGAAACACCGGTGTAAAATGGTTTGGAGAGATCAATCAGTACCAACAAACCTAGGTTGCACTGCGAACTCCGGCCAGTCGGTAAAAGCCCATTGTTATCATACAATCACACACTCAACGCTGCCTTTTATGCGGACTCATACATCTCTTAACTCAACGAACACACTATTTACCCACCCAACCTAGTTAATCCCCTTGCCCTAAACACGACTTAGACCAACTAAACGGAATCCGACAGTACAACCACATTAATGATATATAATGTTCTTCCCAAGTTATATGCTATGAGAATTTACATTTACTTTAAATGACGAGAAAATTATGATATGAAGAGTAGAACAAAGTGATAATATAATATTACTACTTTACTTATTGCAAAACAAAATTTTACTGCTTTAATTGATCCGCACAGCCCTATTCGCACACAGCCAACTAACCTGCCCTTCATATGTTTGAAGATTATAAAAGACAGCAAGTCAAACTTAATTAACCCTCCTAGAGTAACCCGTAAATATCTAAATTTTAAGCCATATCCCATTTACCATTTACCTATCAGTCATTAATTAAATAACTGCCCCCCATTCTCACAACTTAAATAATTTTATAGTTGGATCTCAAATTTTCGTAATACTATAATTTATGTAGTAAATACCAGATAAATTGCAATACATAATTCATAAGTTTAAAATTAGTCTTACGCCAATACCATATATTGTGCAAACGTAAGATTCGCCGGTTACTAAATGAAGATTACACCCACGCCCTTAAGACCCACATAAATTTAACGCCTGATGTCAATATTGTATTGACAAACGCATCATACATCTTAAGATATACCTATAATAAATGGATTATTTCATGTAAATATTTAACGTTGTTTATGCACTACCTAGCGCATAACATGTGGACAAAATATATAACCATATTCCATGCTTGAGATAAATTTAAGCCGGAATAATTATAACTGCGTAAGGTCCTAACCACTAGACGATCACGGCCCCATATCCTTCCCTTTATTATGAACTCCATCTCTTCGATCTCATAAGATACCTGTAAGTTTCAATAATTAGTATTCAATCGATGCTTGAAATTCCGCTCCCGCAACTGCAACTGCCGTCACGCTGTCATAACACCGTCGCCTTTACCCCACATCTGTATCGTAATTCAAAATATACAATCACAAGCTAATCGAATACGGTAGCCGCGACCTCTTCTTCTCCAAAGCCGACCCTGCCCTATTGAACTCCAAATTTAGCCCCAAAATTCGAAATCTGCATCCGTGCATTACTCGAAAATGATACTCGCGCCGATTTTTTCTTTCAAAAATTTTATCAGCCATCCTGGATTCCAAACTTATCTTAAATCTAGAACCTGCATTCCCGTATAACTTGAAAATGATACCCGTCAGGAATCCCTTAAAACCAAGATGAGCCGCGATCTAAAATTTCAACTTAAGTATCTAAAATTTGACACGCACGACAACAGGTTATCTGATTCCCCCTTTATACCTATGAGACGTCAATCCGCCGTATACCTACTTTCTCCGAAAGGAAGGGATGACAAGAACAAAATTAAAATTTCCCGCCAACTCAAAAAAAAGAATTATAAATTTATACCATCTAGTACTCAATTTATCAGTCATTCCTGTCCCGTTATCCTGTAACTTATTTTACGTCATCCTAAAAGGTCACGTACAAATATCTCTAGACTCCGCAATTCGTAACAACTAAATATTGGGATATAACCGCTAGTACTCTTTGGGGGAGTCCTGTCTAACAGTAGCTGTCTACCGGCTAATATGATGACGATGGTAACGATGACTCAGCGCTGCGGGTATAGATCTACTTTCGCTAGTGGTGAAAGGTGAGGTGAGGTGAGGTGCTTCCCTAGTACGCCCAGAATAACAGCCCAGCTGATAACGAGACAATCCCGCGGTCATTGCGCCAACCTTGATATTCGCCAATGCAGAACGACTCGACTCAAATCGATTTATTTCTTACAGCCAGTATAACCTGATCTCTAACCTCTCAATATCAATATAAGACCAGGGGTCAGTGCTAATCTTGCCACGCCCAACGCAGCGATCTCGAATCTACCTTAATAGCTACCGGTATAATCTATCGTGAACTACATATTGGACAATTTATTGACTTAGAAATATTTCTGACGATAAATGTTACGCATTAAAAATACCTAAATTCCCATACTACAACCAACCATTTTGTTAATATTTTATGACAAGTACCTAATTTGTTGTTGAACAACCTACATAGGCGCCTTTAATTAACGTCCAACCTGACTTAAAGAAGTAAAATACAACCCATCTAAGAGCCCTCCCTTTTTTGAAAGTCGGTTAACCTAATCGACGCACGACCTCCCGTGAGCGCACACTATGGATACGCCTTACGATCTCGACTACATAATACCTTATTTACAAACTTACAAGTTGCCTATTCTATTCTAGTTTTAAGCACGGAATCAAGTATAGAGTACCAAATTTCCCCTTTTTTTATATCTAGTGTGAAACGAACAACGCGAAGTACTTACGGTTTCATTCGCGCGATTTGAACCAGCGGTGAGTGGATCGCGTAACTATTCTTAACACAGACTATAACTTTTCTTATTCTACTTATCATTATTTTTTTGATATTTATCGTCTAAAATGTTAACTAAAATTGTGGTAGTACCCTTGCAAAAGCTATCATACCGAATGGATTAAAGACAACCAACTACGCTAATCCTCCCGCGATACAAGCGATAATGGCCCTACAAACGATAATGTACACCCAACATAATGCGCGACTCAATTTCAATGGGATGTCTACAAATTTTGGTATGAATACAAACACTTACTAGGATTTCTCATTTGGATATAATGTAGTATCAGAGTATTTTATAATCACAATGCTAACCCCAATTACAAAAGGCCCCTTATAAATCGACGCGAATTCTGACATTGGTAGGACCTGTTAATCACATTTATAGTTTAATAACTTTAAGCGCAGGGAAATTAATCATTAGATTTATCAACTAGACACAACGTACTGGCAAGGTCTATCTAATAAAAGGTCCTAGTTTAATGTTAGTAGGCAAGGAAAATCCGTCTAAGTAAATATGAACTCTCTTGTCAAAAAAAATTAACATAATTCCCAATACCTCACTTGCCTGATACACAGTTTATAAATGTAAGATGCTCTTGTAACTCGTAAATGATTTGACTCGAAACCGAATTAACCCCTTCATTCCGCCACCGTATTCCACATGACAAAACCCCATTAGAATTAAATTACCACCTCTAAGTAAGCTCAGGCTTTATGTATTCACAACTCCTAATTTTTCCTAAACCGTAACAACCGTTTAAACACGCCACTTGGCCGTACATTAAAGCCTCACCACAGATCTTAACCCAAATCAGCAAATGTCAAATTCCCGCGGCCTGGCTAGACAAATTTTGTAAACAACATTCGTCGTAATTAATCAAATAATTTAATAACAATAATAACTAGTGTCTAGATTGCTATTATTTGAAGGAATAAATTGCTCCAGTTACGTCTGACTTGTATAGTGCAACAACGAGTGTTTTGCCTCCTATTTCAGCCTATTCCAACGTGTCATTACTCGTGTTTGAGTCAATATTGTGTATTATTATTTAAAGTTAGTTTTAAAGTGAAGTTAGTGAAACAATGAATACTGTGCTACCAGGAACTCGACTAGTGTGTGTCTAGTCAACCGACCGTAAGTAATTCCTTCTTCTAAAATCTCCCCATTTTAATCCATAAGGCCTATTTTAATCCAGCACTGAATTAAATAAAGGTACTGTAAGGTCTAATAGTTTACTAGACCTTACATGTACGTACGTTGTTGTTTGTTAATCGGGACGATGTCTTAAAGTGAAAGACGTGACCGTCCTCGGTGAGTATCTTTATTGAACTAAATAATAAAATGTATTACAAAGGTAAACGGCGTAATGATGCGCGCTCGGGTGCATCGTAAGCTTAATAATAAAATGTCGAGTGTGCTCGTACATGCTGCCAAATTTAAGAAATAAGATAAGAAAATAAAACTATTAGCGTAGTTGCCTTGTCAGCGTGAGTTGCGGCATGTACAATCACCTCACTGACGGTGCCAGAGGCGCGCGGCTGCCGAAGGTGTCGAAATGACGCGTCGCCGTGGTCATTATTCGGTTTCTGCTCCTTGGCGATGTCTCGCGCTGTTGTGGTCTGCATTCTGCGTCTCATGTAGATGCCTTATGCATTAGAGTTGAAGATTCTTGTATGTAGAGATTGTCTTCGCTTATTGTCTTCTTACTGTGAAAGTTGTTGTGAGATTGGATGACAACGTTATCTCCTCTTATCATGCAACCCGTATCAAGCGTGATTATTCCTGTTTCGCGTAGTACAAGTGGCGTCACACCGGCTGGACAAAATATGCGCATAGCGCATTCCTGGCAGCACGCAGACAGCCAGGCGCCGGGCCTGTGTAACCGGATCCAGTTGTCGGCGCACTCTGTTGATATAGTCTTGCAAGCCGATATGTTGTTATTGTTAATTAATTGCGCTTCACATATATTAATGTTTGATTTTGTGTCGTAGATAGGTAGGGCCATGCTGCATATTATAAGATGTTCTTTGAATTGCAGGCACGATGTAATGTCTTGATGTGTTAAGGGTATTACCCCACCCTTTTTTAGGTTAACTGCTATGGATTCTGCTGTCTTCATGATTCTCTGTGTGGTTCGTGACAGTATTTGCGGGATCAGTGTTTTTCTATAATTCGATTGAGCTCGTATTGCTCTGTGTTTACTAACGGTAATTTAAACTCGACAATAATAAAGTTGTTCGTTATATGCACATGTACGCGCGACAGTTTGTACACGTCGCAGGTGATGTTTCGTGTTCGCACATGGCAGAGTTAGGTCCCCCGGAAGCTGCCCGGAGATGATGTTTAGCTGATCTTCGAATTGGTCGGGCTTCAGTATATGTATGTTGACACGCCCGTCCTAGTCTAGTTTTCCTTATCTGTGGTATCTACAGGCAATGGTGACAGTTTAGTGATGGGTCGTTTCATAATACTTGTTTTTGTTTTCAGTGTTACAACCCTTACGTGACCATCCTTTCCGGGATGCGTTCCTATGACCTTTCCCAATAGCCATCTTGCCGGAGGGATGTTGTCTTCTTTCACCAACACCATGTCGCCGACTTTCAGGTTTCGTTGGACGCTGTTCCATTTGCTGCGAGTTTGCAGAGTATGTAGGTATTCAGTCGACCATCGTTTCCAAAAGTCCTTGTGCAACTTTTCTGTTAATTGCCAGCGTGTTCGAATGTTGCGCGTTACTTTTTCTGGAGACAGCGGATCTGCCAGTAGTGGCCCGCCGACCAGAAAATGTCCAGGACTAAGATATTCCAGGTCGTCCACGTCGTCTGTTAGCGGCGTCAGAGGCCGGGAGTTCAGACAACCTTCTATCTGAGCTAGGAGAGTGGAGAACTCTTCAAACGTCAACTTCTGTTCTCCGAGAACACGTCGCAGGTGATGTTTCGTGCTCTTCACAGCAGCTTCCCACTCCCCATTGGGTGTAGGCCACGCCGGCGCACTGAAGTGCCATTCAATGTTGGAGTTGGCCAAGTGCGCCAACAGCTCAGTGTTTACGTAACGTTCAAGAACTTCCTTTCTTTCTCGCGCCAGCACCTTAGCTGAACCTGTGAAGTTCGTACCGTTGTCACTGTAGAGATGCTGGGGTGCACCCCGGCGAGCAATCAGTCTATGCAGTGCCGCTAAGAATGTTTCGGAGCTCAAATCTGAGACGAGCTCAAGGTGTATAGCCTTAGTTGATAGGCAAACAAAAACCGCTATGTAGCCCTTGGTTGTTTTAATGCCTCTTCCTTTGTTGGCCTTGACCTCGACATAGCCAGTGAAGTCAACGCCCGTGTGCGTAAACGGTCGAGATGGTGTTACTCGGGGCGCCGGAAGATCTGCCATCACTTGATTGTTGGTTGTTGGTTTGAATCGGTGACACCTGATGCAACTACGAAGCCGATCCTTCACTGTTCTAACACCTCGTAGTATCCAGAAGTTGTTTCGCAGATGCGCCAGAGTGAGTCTCGGGCCTCCATGAAGTGTTGTTATATGGGCTTGTTGTATGAGTAACTCCGTCAGCCTGTCGTCGTGCGGAATGATAGCTGGATGTTTTTGGGCGTAGGTGATACTCGCATGTTCTAGTCGACCACCGACACGCAGCACGTTATCGTCGTCCAAAATTGGATTTAGTTTTAAAAGTCGACTTTTGTTAGATATTGCCTTATGTTTCTTTAATTGCGCAATTTCCTCGCTAAAATGTTTGTTTTGCACCGAGCGTATTATTGCAGTCAGCGCATTCCTTAATTCCGACGTTGCTAAGTGCGGCGACTTCAGTTTATTATTTCCACTTGCGTTGTTAGCAAAACGCGACACCCAGCCGAGCGTTCGAACGACACGTGTCATAGAGCTGTTATTGTTCAGAAGGGTCTCTATAACCGGCGATGTCGATTGTAGAGAGCATGTTTGTTTGGTATGTTTTCGCTCTTCTGTGGGTTCTTCATATACTGGTTTCGCCGTCCGTTTTGTTATGTCGTTGGCTAGCGATGATGGGCCTTCAAACCATAAGTGGTGTGTTAAAAGTTGCGATGGTAGTATGCCTCGACTAGCGCAATCCGCGGGGTTGTGTTCCGAGCGTACATGTCTCCAACACTTGGCGGGCATCACCTCGGTAACCTGAGTGACTCTGTTGGTGACGAATGTCTTCCATCGTGTTATGTCACCTTGTAGCCATCCCAATGCCACAGTTGAATCGGTCCATCCATACACTTGTACTTTCTGATTGTTTAGCGAATCTAAAGTTTTTCGCATTAACTTTGCAAGTAAGACCATTCCAGAAAGTTCAAGTCTCGGTAGAGTGACGTGTCTGGTTAAAGGCGCCAACTTAGTCTTTGCGGCTATTTGTTTAATTGTTGTTCGGCCATGTTCATTGGTACTTTTGCCGTAAATAACGCAGCCATACCCCTTTTCACACGCATCGCAGTATCCATGTAATTGTTGTACATCTCCGACCCATCTTGAAATTGTTATATTGTTAAGCATTGGCAGCTCGGCTCTAAATGTTCGCCATTCATCTTGGATTTGAAGCGGGAGGACCTCGTCCCAAGACAGAGGCTGTTTCCATACTTGTTGAAAAATGATCTTGCCCTTCATTGTAACTGGAGAGAGCCATCCAAGTGGGTCATATAGTTTTGATAAATCGGATAGCAATGAGCGCTTGGTGATGACGTCATTTATGTGCGGACTTAAGTCAGCGATGTTGAACGTAAATTGATCTGTGCACGGATTCCATAGCACTCCGAGTGTTTTATTGTTATTTACGTTTTTGAAGTCGATCAAGTTTTGGCTGATTTGATCTTCCGTTAAATCTTCAAGCAGGCGGGGGTTGTTACTAGCCCATTTGCGAAGGTTGAAACCCCCTGCTAGTAGTAGTTTGATGAGTTGTTCTTGCGATGTTTTGGCTTCGTCAAGGTTATTGTTTCCGCCCAGGAGATCGTCGACATAAAGTTGTTGGTCTAAAATAGTAGCTGCGAGGGGATACTTTGGCACATCGTCTGCGATCAGCTGTTTGATGGTCCGCATTGCCAAGTAGGCCGCGGCCTTGTTTCCGTATGTCACAGTGCAAAGCTGAAACTCCTGGATTGGTTCAGATGGAGAGTTTCGCCAAACAATTTTTTGTAAATGTTGATCTTCTTCTTTTATAAGAATCTGTCTGTAGAACTTCTCGATGTCCGCTGTGTATACGTGGCGATATGACCTCCAACGGAGAATTATAGCTTGAAGGTCTTGTTGTAAGTTCGGGCCGCTCTCCATAAGTTGGTTAAGACTTCTTCCTGACCTTGTGGGGCTGCTAGCGTTAAAAACTGTGCGTAGGCGTGTTGTGGTGGAGTCAGGTTTCATTACTTGATGGTGAGGGAGAAAGCAGCTGGGTTCTCGCTGTACGGTACACAATTTCATGTGTCCTAGCTCTATGTATTCATTCATAAAGCTTTTGTAGCTGTTGGATAGCTCTTTGTTTTTCACTAGACGTTTCTCTAGTTGAAGTAACTGTGCTATTGCCTGTGGCTTCGAAGCTCCGAGTTGTTCTTCGAAGTTGGGTTGCATTGGAATTTTCACCTCGTAACGCCCACTTTCCAATCTTGTTGTTGTTGTATTGTATAATGTTTCACAATATTGTTCAGTTGGGGTCATTTTGCTAGTTTGTTCGGTTATCTCCTCGATTTCCCAGAACTGAGCGATGTCTTCAAGGTTGTTAAGCACCGCGTGGCAGTTGAATGTTTTTACGTTTCCCAAGAGCACCCATCCGAGTTTTGTTTGTTGAGCAATCGGAGCATAAGCAGGGCCTCTGAGAATGCCATCCATTATTATATCTGCATACACTCCAGCATCCAGTAAGGCGTCGATAGGCCTAGAAATGTTGTAGTCCGGATCCGCTAGATTGATGTTGCCGAGATGTGACCAATGTTGTTTCTCGAATGAGTAGTTTGGTAAATTGTTAATCATGTTGGTCATAACTAGTGCATCTGTAGAGAACTCATGATCCCCATACAGTGACTGGCAGATCAATTGTACAGTTCCGTTGCTTTCTTTGGCGGACTGTCTAATACCTGAGACCGTGGTGTTCTGTTTGTATCTCTTGAGCCCAAGTCGTTGAGCTGCAGTTTCAGTGATCAAGTTTATCTGGGATCCCTGATCCAGAAGACAACGAAGCTGCATGAGGGTACCGTCAGCAGCCTTGACCTTAATTTGGACAGTAGCTAGCAGTATCTCGTTAAAGTTTCCTGATACGTGATTGTTGGACTTCCGTTGTTTATCCGAAGTTTCAGGTTGTTCTTCGATCGCCGACATTGAAGAAGCCGGCGGCGCGCAGGCGGTGTCACGTAACAGGTCATGTAGCGACGTGTGATGTGCCGAATTGCACACCTTGCAGCGTCTGATCGACGTACATTGTTTTCCGTTGTGCGAGAATAAGCAATTTCCGCAAATGTTCAATTGCGACATCGTTGCCATTTTAGCACTTGGCGTCATGTTCTGAAATGTTTTGCAATAGAGTAGAATATGATTTGTTTTGCATATCGGGCAATTACGTTCTGTGTTGGCATGATACGATTTCGCAACAAATCGCTTGAACTTGCCGCTGTTGTGTCCATCGTTTTGTGGCGTAGGAGGAAAGTCTCGGGCATGTCCAGGACTCGTTCTATGTTGGTTTGTAGTTGTTTGTTTCCGCTTGACCACCGGTTCTAATGCTGTGAATTTTCCCTCCAAAAATCCAATGAATTCGTCGAAATGTGGCAATTCACGCGGGTTCTTTCTTGCTTCCATGTAGGATGCGTAGGTGTCAGAATCCAATTTGTTGGTCAAAATGTGCACCAAAAACGGGTCCCAGGATGAAGTATCGACACCCAGGTTGCGGATGGCGTGTACGACCTCTAGGCTGGTATCGTGAAGTCGCTTGATTTCAAAGGCGTTTTGTTGTTGTATCGGAGATTGGTTAAGGAATAGTTGCATTTGCTTGGTGAAGAGTAGCTGCAGGTTGTTGTATCTGTGGTTGAGCAGCTCCCAGCAAGCGTCGTAGTTTTCAGCCGAAACTGATAAATGTTGGATAATGCGCTCCGCCTCGCCGCGAAGCTTGCCTTTCAGATGTTGCATTTTCTGTGCCTTGCTTATCATGTTGTTGTTATGAATTGCCTCAGAAAATAAATCGATGAATGTTGGCCACTGGGTATAGTTGCCAGAGAATGTTGGAATTTCTACCTTGGGCACCGCTTGGAGTTGATGAGCCGTGGAGTTTAGCTTTTGGTGGAGTTGCTTCTTAGTAGACTCGTAGATGGATTCGTGATGAGTGTACTCCTGTTCGTAATCTACGTCTGCACCAATAAACATGTTGTCCAGTTTCCAGTGAACTTCGTCGATCGCCTTCCACCTCGTCTGTAGCATTTGTAGTTTGTCCTCAATTTCCCATCTGTCCGAGATCTGGTTGAAGTCGATATTCCTGACCATACGAGTGAAGGCTCTAAAGTTAGTTGTTTGTTGGCTGAATAACTCATCTGCCTGCGATGGAATACCCTTATCCTCCATTGTTGCAACTACACAGGTCTGTAGTTTGTTTTTGAACGTGTTGTACAAACTCTTGACGTTGTCCACCAGCTTGGCGTAGTTTTTGTTCAAAAGAGTCTTGTCCTCTGAAAGCCTGAGCTCTTCATGGTTCGTGGTAAATTCTTCCCAGAGAGCTTCCAGCGTTGATATTCGTTTCTCAATGTAGTCAGCGGTTTTGCGTCCAGCAGAATCCTTCTGGAAGTTGGTCTTCATCTTATCGATGGTTTCGAAGATTATGTACTGTCTCTTCAAAGTTTCCATGTTGATGTTGTTGTTACGTTAGAATGAAATGTTGATCTCCGGTTCAATCCCGCGCGACCGTGCCCTTGTTTCTTCTTGCTCAATTAGACTGGTGGAACCCGCTTGTGGGAAGCCAGTCGAACTGAGCCACTATGTTGAGACACAATCACACTGAGAGAATCCGGTTCGAAGGACCAAAAATGTAAGGTCTAATAGTTTACTAGACCTTACATGTACGTACGTTGTTGTTTGTTAATCGGGACGATGTCTTAAAGTGAAAGACGTGACCGTCCTCGGTGAGTATCTTTATTGAACTAAATAATAAAATGTATTACAAAGGTAAACGGCGTAATGATGCGCGCTCGGGTGCATCGTAAGCTTAATAATAAAATGTCGAGTGTGCTCGTACAGGTACTAAACTCTTTTGAACGGTTACGAAAGAACGGAAAGCAACCGCGATCTTACTCATGTGACAGTTAATCCATCGGCCGACTACTTATTTCTTACATGAATGAGAGAAATATCACTTGCGTTTGTCGCTAGCATCAAAATATCCCCGCCACGGGTCAAATTAATTTTCCTACGTGACCAATATCTGACCTATTTTGCGCTAGTTTTGTAACCGAACTTGGAAATATGCCCTAATACGAATATCGTTTATAAACAACCATACGTTCTGTTCAATAAACCTACGCGAGTGCCTCGATGATAATTTTATGCATCCGTAAAATTATACCGCAGACCCTTAAATAATACCTAATTACAACCTCTTACATTAACTGATAAGTCATTTTTGTCATAGGTACTTCATGGAAAAAAAATAGACGGACCCTATGTCGTAGACAAATACACAATTTGATGAATACCTAAATCGCATAATGTTAAAACTATAAACGCCTAAATATATAAGTATCCCCAATTACCCTTAACTTGCTCCAAACATTGTAAAATTCGTTCAATTTAATAACCAAAGGTTTAAAAGGTAGTAGCCCACAATATTGTTAGTAAAGCAAAAATAAAAAAACACAAAAAGATTTTTCCGTACCGGGGATCGAACCCGGACGCTCGCGATTCATAGCCCGCCGGACAAACCGCCCGTCCAGTGCGCTGTTAAGATAAGTTGCGAAATTAACGACCTATTTCGAAATTCACATTACCTCAACAATGACTAGAGAGGTGGAACAGTTAGTTTACATACTCCAGTATCACATACTATGGTAACCAATTAAAGTGCCATGCGATATATACGACTCCTGCCTTAAAGTACATAATAATAATAACACGTGCACAACTTGGTATTACTAATATAATTTCTCCGAATTGCCCTGTTACCATATAATGTAAACATGGCGAATATCTTTCGTAACCTGACGTGAACCGGTACATATATGGTATTTGTCTGACAAGCTCTAATCTTTCGGTTTCAGACTGGGACAACTATCCATCTTATACTTGACAAATTCTGAAACCATTGTTTAAAATACGTAAGTAATAAATTTTACTATCAACGTAACTATCAATGAATTGATCCGTACTATATTTACTTACTATACCTACCTACATTTAAATTGCATTCAACCCTATTGATAGAACCCATGACTTTAACACTACCTTATTAATAATTAAGTGCGTTGCGGTTAATCAATTTCATGCCCTACACACATTGTCTTACGATTCTAAGCCTTCTGCCCCCCTTTCTTAGAGCTGAATCTCCCGTGAGATTCGGAAATCCCTATCAGCGAAGTCTTTCGCCTCAGAACCTGAGTATCAAAGTTATTCGCTAACTAATAATGTCGTACCGTAGATCACGCGTGCTTGGTTTTGCATACATATATGAAAACCTAACTTGACTGGAATTATAATTAATTATTTAAATTATTCTGAAACTTCACAAACCCCGCTCTATAATTATGACTCATGAAGTAACTAAACCAGACAGACGGATTTCGGAATATCCTTATTCAATGAATTCGTTTTATTTCATTCGCTTGCCAACACGTGTTATTATTATTTTTTTTTTTATTTTTATTTTTTTATTTTATTTATTCATTTCAGTACAGCAACTATTTTTACAGGTTGACCTAATACAATAGCGCCTTAATCTTATATCTATATATATATATCTATTATTACTTACTTACTTATTTTCTAATTCGAACGTTCGTAAGTACGTTAGCGTTAATTAAGCTACTGATTACAATGAAATTCGCTATACCTACAGTGTGTGATGGGTCTAAAACTTTATTTCGCTAAGTTTTGTAAGGCGCAATCTATCTATTATCATTTTCATTACATTGTACCTACGTAAACCCGCGTGACGCTTTAAGGTACTTAACATACCTATTAGAATTGACCAATATAAAATATGTAGGCTCTAACTAGCTTATACTTAGCCCGCAACCTCCACACAAAGCTAATTTTGTCGCATACTAATTCCATATTTTTACTTCGTTGATATGAGTTCCGGCCCGTGAGAGAAACCAGACCGCGCCGAGGACACAACCGTTTATCAAGCCCAAGTAGACACTTCCTTGTTGTCTATGTTCCTTTAATACATCCGACACGAAATCCCTAAATTCTGTATAAGTACATGTAAATCACATACTTATGTGGCAACATGGCTAACATACCTCACCCGACTTGCGATACATTTAGGAATGGTGGTCGTTTAAGCTTTATTTCCATGTCCGACATATAAACTAAATAACATTTTGCGACTAATATTTAGTGGCCAATACATCTTGAACTGTACCCCTATACAAAACGTGAGCAAAGAAGTATCCACCTCAAAAGTAAAGCAACTATATTATTACCTAGTTATTAGAAATAATTTACACTATGCTATTATCATAAAGTTACTATCAATATTAACGCATCTAATTGGCTACATAATTTTCCGTGTCAAAATATTTTACGTGCGACGCTCTTTATTTAAGACCGACCTTAATGCATTACATAAATATTTATCCTATGATCCTAAAATTGTTCACCCATTCCACCAAATTATTAGTGAACGCGATATATAGTTAATTAATATTACTCCTCTATCATCAAATTAAACAACAATTTCCCGCCAAAAATCTTTACGATTACCTACCGACGGCGCGGCGCCAAATGTCTGCAGAATTTCAAGATGTCGGCCCGAACAACCACAAGTTCGATGTTTAAAATTGTTTTTAGTTTGCGCGCGGGCTTCAACAAGCCGAATTCTCACATATTCAGGTCTATTATTTAATCAGTTTAAGGTGTTTTACTGTGGTTTAATGTGTATTCAAACATGAATCAATGCAGTGATAATAGGACTAGTGCTAAATATAAAGTGAATCGTGATAGAGTGGCCGCGTATTTATGTGGAAATGTGTGAGTCCTACCATGCCAGGAATATACCTCTGTGGAGTTAGCCAGGTATTTAAGTGCCCTTGACTTGTTGTCTAACTTCGACCCTGTCACTATTTTAACCCTGCCAAAGTGGTTTTATGTACCTACGAAATTAAAAATTGAAATCTCACGCGTACATACAACCGGTTCACTGACTCACGATGACAACCATTTAAATACCTACACACAGCTTACCTTTTGACCTTAATGACCTAACAACAAAGTCCATTATAGTGTACCTTTGATCTTAGGTATTTGAATTTCTAGCCGGAACTAATCCGATTCGAATGCGCATTTTCTTGTAACAGATAGCCGCTCCAGTTTCCTATCATTTTAACTGGTTAATGAATATAACTCGCGCGAATTACCTACTTATCTATTCTTACAATTACTTTCTTTACAAAGACGATTACGTAGAAAATATCCGCAAGGTTATAGGTACTTAAGATTTCGGACAATACTTAGTAGCGATCGATTTAACGTAAACGCCGAGAATTGGATTCAATTTGACTAGGTCAACTAACTAGGTATAAACGCATCTAAATGTACCTACTTTTCTCCCATAGCTTACGAAAGTTACCTATAACTATGTGATGAGTTCTTTAGTATGTTCCTAAGTCCTTGGTACTATAATCATCCACCGGTACTTTCCTAACCGCTGTTTAACGAATAATTGCCTAAAATGTGGGACAGAATGTCAATGACCTCAACACTATTCTTGCGAACTCGAATGCAACAATTGAATATGAAGGATGAAATAATCGTAGTTAAATACATAAGATGCTAATATAACAAAATACTATCTTTGAGGTAACCTTATTCCGTTTTATTTTATTTTTATTTTATTTTGGAATAAAACCATTATACCTAAACTTTATTATAACTACTACCGCAACCGCCTGATGTATATGGAACCTACTTAATTGTGCTATGGCATTGGCAGATTGTAAGGCCATTCCGCATAACATTCCTGCCCCCCTTTTATACAAATTACGCGTAGGCACTACTTTGACACGACTGTCCGATGAAAAGAGTGTTTAGGTACTGTTACGTTTTTACTTAATTCTTAGATTAGACTCACTTCCTGACTTCCGTTCGGCCTAAAATTTCGCACGAATGTATAAATCACATGACAAATTAAAGTTATGATGACAAGGAACTAATCTGATGCTGGGGTTTGAAGATGGGCCTAGGAACTTCGTGATACAATGACACAAACCTATCGAGTTTGGGTTCGTTAGAATCGTCTCAATGAGCAGTTGGTAAACATATGTAGAAAAGTACAGTCGGGAATAAAAATGTGTACCCCCAAATGAATTTCTGTCAAAATAATATTAGCCCTTCGTCTACAACAAAATTATTTCTATGCATATTTTTCATAGTTTAGTGTGATATAACTTATTGATTAGTAATTCACCTACGTACCGCGCGTGAAAATCCCTTTGAAATTAAATAAAAGAAAGAAAGTCCTGAAAATAATACACAACACAATTCACGTACGTATCGCGCGTGAAAATCTCTTTGAAATAAAATAAAAGAAAGAAAGTCCTGAAAATAATACACAACACAACATTAAAATATACAAACTCCATCTCTCTATCTACTCCACGGCAACAAAATGTGGGTTATTTGTATAACCCACACACAGAAAAATCTGTAAATAAATTTAATTAGCCCTTTCACCAAGCGAATCACGTAATAAAAAAATATTTTTTTCTTTTATTATAATTTTTTTTCTTTTTTTTTTTTTTTTTTTTAAAACGAAAATACTCTATTCTGTAGTAACCCGGGATACTAAAAAGTGAATTTAAAACCCTATTTTCATCCTGGTCACGGCCTCACCAAAATGTAACGATTCAACCTTATAAATGGCTTGCTTTTTATGTTTTCCTATTCTGAACTTAAATTAACCCCTAGCTGAAAGCTGAAGCTCCTGAGAAGCTTCTAGTCGTCTGAAAATGGAATCCTACCTGAAGGAAAAGCTATTGAATAAAATTAAACAGATAGTAAGCGAGAAAATAAATCATTTATTTACCATAGAAATATCAAATTAATTTTGTTTGTTTTGAAGCTAAAGAACCTTTGATTAATTAATCCAGTAAGATCAAGACTCGATTGTACTAGATATCCACTTTGATCCTATAAATACTAACTCGTACCAAAGCGAATAGAAAAACCGAGTTAGTTCCGGCCGATCCTACTAGGAAGGTTGGGTTTTATTCTAGTCTAGGTAAATCTATCCTACAGCTACAGAATCTCTCGTTATTTATGTTAAAGTAATCGAGCTTGAGTACTTTAACAGACCAAATCATCTCCTAGGATATTGCCGGACGGAAAGAGATTCGGTCAAATAAAAAACCGTCCGACTCCAGGCCTACAATGCCGTAATCTAACCTAGAATTTATTATCTCTGGAACCTAACCTCGAAGACCTATTTAGACCTAAGCTATACGTGATTCGCGCTGGTGAAGTGGCTTGGCGTGTGATTTCGTCTAGTGGGTGAGGCTCTGCGTTGTGCGAATAGACCCAGGCCCTTTTCGAGAAGTATGAAGTTTGTATTTCTATAAAGGGAAAAAGTTACACGTTAATTGAAGTTGTACATTAACCCTATTTTAGTAGAACCTATAACTTAAGTAAGACAATTATACCAGGTTCCTTAGAATTTATTTACAATTCTGTAGTTTCATTAAGTGATGCACAATTATGGAGGCTAAAGTGGGCATAAATTCCTTGTTATACTAAGTTGTGGGAAGTGATAAATTACGCTATGTGGTAGGTGACGCCCTTTAAACAGACTCGCAATACAATAGTGGTCAACTTGTGTTGGCCATGATGGGGTCTCTATTGATGATGATGCGATGATATAATAATGAAAATAATCATGAAGAAGTCAAGATATTGATGATGATGCGATGATATAATAACGAAAATAATCGTAAGTCAAGATATTGATGATGATGCGATGATATAATAATGAAAATAATCATGAAGAAGTCAAGATATTGATGATGATGCGATGATATAATAACGAAAATAATCGTAAGTCAAGATATTGATGATGATGCGATGATATAATAATGAAAATAATCATAAGTCAAGATATTGATGATGATGTGATGATAGTCTATTGAAATAGAATATTAGTGCATGTTTTACTTACAGGTACATGAATGGCGTAATGTCTAGTGTAATATCGATTCTCCCTAACGATGAATCTTAGAGTTGTTAGCGAACTGTAGCGCTCGCCTCTCACTCGCTCGCGGCTGCTCGTACTCGCTAGTAATCCCACCTCATCTGTTGTTTCCGCCTACCCTATCGTTATTTCTATCAAATCTAATACCAATTAGTACTGACTTTTCCTAAGCAATTTATAATACAATTCATCCCCAAAATATCTCAATGGATGTAACACAGTGTCTTAGCAACCAATCTCACCCAATCAACTCAAAGGCACTTTATAGTCGGAACAATGTTAAATATACGACAATGCACAATTGAACTGACGAATGATAATTAATTACCAACCCACCGTGAGACCTTTGTTGAGATCCCAATAAAACGGCCCCACCTAAGAAGAGACCTACTTAAATATTACTGATATTAAGAGTGAAAGTGTTGGATTCCCTCGCAAAATCAATATAACAAAGGCCTCTAGATAAGAGGCCTTTGACTAAACCAAATCGACAGCTCAGCTAATGAGAACTCCCAATTTGCAAGATTGGGAGCTCTAAATACCTTTGCCTAATCGATGACACATCCATGACGGTGCTTAAGGTGCGGTCACATCTCACTTGACTAAGGAACCTCTTACGAGCGAATCCTCATTGGCCAAGGTCGTCAATGTGCCCTGAGAACAAGAGTCCTGACACCAAGCGACGCGATCACCGGCGTACATGAACTAAATTACCTTGTTACATTCATTCGGCTAAGGAATCCCACACGGTATACCTATAGGTATATTTGATTCCTTCATAGATTAACGCAACCGCACCCCTTATTAAGAGGTTTGTTAAGACTAAGACGGAAGCTTGACCGGGGAAGATCCCCAATTTGCAAGATTGAGGACCCTCAGCCACTCGCTCCGCATACACATCCATGAAGAGCGCATAAAGTGCAGTCATACTTCTCTCGACACAGTCGAGGTCTTAAGTATGTCCAAGGGACGATAGTCCATCAACACCGGTGCGAGCACACCTCTTCTTGACGTAATCAAGGTCCTCAATGTGCTCTGGGTGACAAGAGTCAGCGACACCGAGCACTCAATCATAGGTGTACATTATTAAATTACTCAGCTACGTTCACCTATTAAGGAATCCCTCAACCATATCGATAATTAACCACCGGGTCTAAGATGTACTTGTAGTAACATTAGTCGCTTATCCGCGCCTTATCAATTTATTCTCATATTACAACACGTACCACGGACCGAGTCAATTGCTATAGCTAGGTTGTCGTATAATAATTGATCACTTTATCTCGTAAGGGCGCACAGAACCCAATCATATCGCAGTGACAAAACAACTAGTAATATATATGTAGAACAAAACAACATTTCTGTAATATCGTCAGTTATTTGACCAATGACCTAGATCCGTTCATAACCTATACATAAACCGCTCGTACTTTATCTAGCATATTCCCCAAAATATATACAGTAGAACTAGATTTCGATACACAAATACAAGTATGATAACGTTGAAATGGTTAGATAATAGTCCCCAAAAACAAATTAATAAGTTTCAGAATCATTCAATACAGTGATTATAAAGGTCACTCACCAGATTTTAATCTCTTAATAGTACAGACACGTACCGGCCTGTCTCAGCGACTTGTAGGGTCCCTGGTTCAGCATGTCCTCTTCCCGCCTTGACGCCCCGAGCAAAAGGTGACCCGCGCCTCCATAAATAAATTACAATATAATATTAGCACATATTTTAATAAAGATTTCCCTCATTTGTACCTACAATTAACCACTAGATATTGGTATACAATTAGGAATTATTTACTATTGTAACAGTAACAGGCCGCGTCGATTGCAATGACTAGGCTATAATAAGTGTTCACTTTATTTCATGGGAGTATACGGAATCCTAATATGATGATGTCTTAAGTGCATTTATTAGGTGATAAACCTATTAGACCGCCACATATTCAAAATACACACGTGATCATATAAGATCATATCAGTTCACGAGCAGAAAGATATTGCCTAAATATTAATCACTCAATTCAAGACAATGTGCGCACAAGATAATTACTCCCTAAGAAATTCCAGAATTCACTATGATTAGTCACACTTTAAAATAAAATATTCAATCTCACCAGACGATCGCAAAGGCATTTGCGACCTTACCAAACTCTAATTCCTCTCAGCAACAGCCGTAATGCAGCCCAGCAGTGACCAGTCTTGTTCCGCCTCGAAGTAGTACGCGCCCAGAGGTCAGCCTAGCCTGGCCGCCTTTGCCTTCTGCAACGTGATCTCGCTTCGACGTCCCATAAAAAAGTGAAACGCTCCTCGGCCCGCCGGGGTATTTATAGCCAATACTAACACGATCACGCCACTAATCCGACTCCTCATCTGAAAATATACCTTAATAAAAGGGTATAAGGCCCATTTTCCAGGGAGCGTTCCCCGCCCCACAGTGCCGATCGATAAGCACTTTTCTCGACATCGCGGGTAGAATGTCTCTGCAGCTCGCGCGTCCGTCCACGCGTTTTCTTGCTGGCCAGCGATCCATTCCTGCAATTAACCTAAGTAGTCTAATTTATGAATCCATAAATCTAGATCTAGCACACATTAAATGATACACTAATCCAACAATACTGAATTAGTATGCTGAAGTATGTTTTAAACCAACTATTTTGGACGAAACGCGAGTTTTCTACACTTTTAATTGTAGTCTTGATTTTAGCCTAGAATAGCATCTAACGCAATTTATATCTAACTTATTTACATACATAATTAACAGGATGATAACGAATGAAAGCTTCAATCCCTTCATATTTGGACCTGAAACCCACAACGCTAACATCTATCAATTTAAAAGAGTAATTCCGCCCTTAGATACTATTGAGTCTGAGAGCGAAGCTCTCGGATCGTCTCACCCTCACTACGCTGAGGATCCTACGTTAGGATCCCTCGCTACGTTCAGGATTCAATACACCGCCCTCGCCGTAAATATACTATTTTGCTAACTATTGAGTTTCAGTTCTAAGTATGGGGAACCCTCAAAATTTATTGTTTTATTTTCTATTTTTGTGTGAAAATCTTAATGCGGTTCACAGAATACATCTACTTACCAAGTTTCAACAGTATAGGTTCTTATAGTTTCGGAAAAAAAGTGGCTGTGACATACGGACGGACAGATAGACATGACGAATCCATTAGGGTTCCTTTTTTTACCATTTGGCAACGGAACCCTAAAAAGTAACGTTGGTGTCATTTTTAACAGTTAGTTAACTATCTTTTTTTGTTTGCAACGATAACAATAACAAACCCAAAGATAACAGATGCGGAGTTTAAGGTGTATCGCTAAACTTGGGTTTCTGACACTTGGCCGGTGTGCAAACATTGCATTGTTTGGAGTTGCTTAACTCGAGGAATTAGAACAGATACGTATGTATTAAGTCGCGTATAGACTAGCGCGTTGTGATTCGTGAAGCCAATTTGAAACATGTGGTGAGAAATGCGATGGTCTGGTACATTTTATCAATGTAATCTTTACACATAGGTATTTCAATGTGTACTGTACTGTAACAATAAGTAGTGGTACGGAGCTAAGTATGAGTATGTATTCAATTGTGCGATGCAAATAGCCAGACGTCTTCCGTGTATTCCATTTAAACTTTTTAAGGGATGTAAGGTTATGGCATATTTACACATATTTGAATGCCCAAGCTCCCGCGTCGGTCTGTGGGCAACATTATTTAGGCAACGGTACTGCACTAAATATATCGTTAGCGCATTCTACAAAGTTAAGACAAAGCGAGGAAGTTATACAAACAAACGAACTTTATCACAATTAATCTTGGAAACGTTGCGGTGTATCGATGGCCATTTTACCTTTTATTTTAGTTCAAACATTTTCGCAGTTTATTTAACCTAATTAGAAATCGTTAGGCAAACCGCAGGTACCGTTAATCGACGTCAACGGTTGAGGTCTTGGCAGACCGCAACGAGAAGGTTGCGAGAAACAAAAGAACAGAAGCCATGGAACATTACGAAATTAATTTTTTTTATAGGTTTTAGCTCCTCAATTGTAGGAATTTACAGAATCGAGAGTTATTTCAGTATAAGTATCATCATGACTGGAAATCGAAGAGCTGACGGTTTTCTCGTGCAACGCATCAGCATTGCAGTTCAACGAGGAAATACTGCCGGTATACTCGGTACAATGCCTATAGGGCCTTTTTAGGGTTGCGTAGCCAAAATGGCAAAAACGGAACCCTTATAGTTTCTTCATGTCTGCCCGTCTATCCGTCTGTCCTTATGTCACAGACATTTTACTCCAAAACTATAAGATGTATTTGAATAAAATTTGGAGGGTAGGTGTATTTTGTTAGCCGCTACACAGTTCTGTAATGAAATGACAAAAATAGTTATTTACGATACAAGTGCAGAACATAGGAAATTCGCAACGAGTGGTGATAAATTAAAACACGACCGAAGGGAGTGTTTTAAATCGACACGAGTTGCTAATTACCTATTCGCACGTGTATCGCACAACGTTTTACAGTACATATGGCTCTTTAAAGTTTCAACATATGCACGGAAATCGCTCTTTTCCTCACACGTGCGGAAAAGTAGCACCATGTGTACTGTAATTTTTTTTTACAGTACACATGGTGCTACTTTTCCGTCTCGCCTACGGCTCGTGGCAAGATATCTCATTACTCGTGGCGTAATGACATACTTTCCGCTCCGCACTCCGCACTAGCATCGAAATGTACTATTTTTAGGGGTGCCATACATGTAACTGCAAGTTAAAAAAAAGAAAAACATTGTAAGTCCACGTGTGGAACATCAATCGATAGGCCTTTTAAAATAAATAAGGTTTCTCAGCAAGTTTTTCGATTAAGTCAAAATAGTCGGAGATAATCGCCTACGCCAGCCAGTAGAGGTTCAAAGCACGGAGTACTTTACAAAAGGTTGTGTAGAAGATTTTTTTTTATGTCGGGAATATGGATACAACCGAGCAAATACCAAAAATACCAACCAACCTACCAACTTTTGGCACTACAATTCCTGGAAATTTTGTGACTTTCGGGGCGATTATCTCTGACTATTTTAACTTAATCGAAAAATTTGCTGAGAAACTATATATTCAATAAAATAAATAACCCCTAATAAGCCCTAATATTCTTACATAGTTCGATTCAAAATTGAAACGCAGAAGCTTAAAAACCGGGTGCGCGACTTTTTATATAATTACACTTAACACTCACACACTCTCACTCTCTCTTTCACAATTTTTTTTTTGGTTTGATATAGGTACAATTTCTTTGTATAATGCAACGGATGGTATAATATTGTTTCAGATAATTTTCAAATTATCTAATGTAACAAGCTATATACTTAATGATCTAAGACTATAATTACATTTAGTATAATAGACATTTACTATATTTATTACATGGTATAAAACGTGTCTATCATAATGACTTACTTTACATAATTCGCTAATGCTATAAACGTAGCCTGAAGTTTCTGGCGGGAGCCCGGGTGGAGGGCGGGAGACTGAGTCCCAGAAACGAAACCGGGCTCAGTCAACTTCTTGGCAGTCATCCATCCAAATATTTGGTTTAGGTGGAAAGGACCCCGGCCTCCTTTAGAATTCTACAGAGAAAAAAAAATTAGGAGAATGAGTCAGACAGAACAGACAGTATATAAGTTTATTGAACCTCCACTTCCGCTTGTTTCGATTTAAAATGTTCAACTACTTCCAAGTTTATTTTCACTTAGTTTTGAAGTGGATACTTCGTTGCTCGCATTCTTGTATAGGGGTACAGTTCAAAATGTATCACGTGACTTCCGGAATAACTTTTTGTAGAAAACCCTAATCTGATTTCAAATAATTGTTTGTTACATGTTTTAATTCTTCGTTATTTGCCATTAGTTGTTAATCATAAAATGTTATTTAGTTTATGTGGCGGACATGTAAATAATGCTGACATGACCGCCCTTTTCAATGTATCGCGAGTCAAATGAGCTACGTCAGTCAATGTTGCCATATATACCGAATATACCGATGTATCTGTATCTGTACTTATACAGATTTAAGTGAATTAATTCAGACATATTAGGGTTCCATAGCTAACAAAGAAGTATCCACTTAAACTTAATTAACGGTTGTATCTCTGACACAACCCGCTTCATTTTTTCTTATTAAAACGAAAAGCGTTTTCACGATATTCCGCGGAACACCAAACATCTGTTTGCGCGGTTCCGGAACAGCTTTCATGAAAACTCTTGTGCTGAGATAGTTCTGCAGTTGAAAGTTATGAATAAGTTAAAATTACCGTTACGCGGTGTAAGTCTAGTTCGCGCAATTTCATTTCAACGGGGAAAAGTTTTGACATATTGGAATATGGCTCGTAGCAATGAGAAAGATATAAGTGCAATGTATTGACCCAATTTGAATGGAGGTAGGTATTACGACGACCGGTTAGCCTATAGGGTAGTGACGCAGCCTACGAAGCGGAATGTCCTGCGTTCGAATCCCGGTAAGGGCAAATATTTGTGTGATGAGCATAAATAATTGTTTCTGAGTCTTGGATGTTTTCTATGTATGTAAGTATTTAAATCTTTAAAAACTGTTTAATCCGGGTCTAACGCGATATTTATTTACCTTTATTTCTGACGTTTCGACACGGGTTGCACCGGTCGTCATGGTCGCAGATAACTGTCGTCCCAGCAAGTTGTCAACAGAGATATGGGTATTGAGCTTACTATGCATGGTAAGTATAGTTCGATTTGTGTAAGATTGTCCCCTAATATGTATTTATTTATTATTATTATTATGTATGTCTTTACCGTATCGCGGGACGAATAACAAAATATAATATACATATTTCTTTAATTTATTATAAAGCAGTTACGCTGCTAACGAAATTTATAATTTCAAATTAAAGGAAAATTTTTGTCTCCGAGCCGGATTCGAACCGGCGACCACACATACAAGGCATATTTTGTTTTGTACAAAAACCTTAAAAAGCTTTTTGTACTTTCTCTAGGAGTAAGGTGTAAGTACACTTGTGCGGGCTCCACACTATCGCCGCTGACTCTAGCTTGCTACGAACCAGAGATGTTTACAGCGGTCAGATGACCCTTGGATTTTGGAAATCAAGAGAATTCCTGATTACGAAACCAAGCCGTTTGAAACAGTCAGCAGCTAGTTCCTGTACATGGAAAGAGAAGCTTTCGTCAAAGAGGATCCCTAAGTCTTTGATGGCTACAGCCCGAGATACATGTCTGTTATGGGAGGAGACTAGCGGACACCTGCCGTGACAATCAGTCTCAAAATTGTAAAAAGGCAGGCGGTGCACGGTGACTTGTCAACTCGCTAAGTGTGCCCCACAAAACAGACGCACGCACAGCACGACAATGGGGCAACACCTCGGCTGCCCGAAATTAAAAAAAAGCGGCCAAGTGCGAGTCGGACTCGCATATGAAGGGCTCCGTGAAATAAATTGCGGTAAATGGTGTCTCTCGCGCAAACTATTCAGTTTAGAAAAAAATTATGTTAGAAACCCCAATATCATTTTTAAAGACCTATCCATAGATACCCCACACGTATGGGATTGATGAAAAATTATTTTTTGAGTTTCAGTTCTGAGTATGGGGACCCCTAAAACTTAATGTTTTTTTTCGATTTTTGTGTGAAAATCTTAATGCGGTTCACAGTATACATCTACTTACCAAGTTTCAACAGTACAGCTCTTATAGTTTCGGACAAAAGTGGCTGTGATATACGGACGGACAGACAGACAGACGGACATGACGAATCTATAAGGGTTCCGTTTTTGCCGTATGGCTACGGAACCCTAACAAGTAACTAGGTTTTAGCTAATTGTACAGAAGAGCCAAAAAACGTTTTTTGAGTTTGAAGGCTGTTTACTCTAACGACACATCTAATTTTTTTTTTGTGGCAGAAGGGTTAAAAAAAAATTACCTACAATATTATGTTTTTTAGTCACCTGTAACTAGTACCGTTACAGGTATGCAGCTGAAAATAGTTTTTGGCTTGGTAATAAAATCTAAAAAAAGGTTTAATTACGCGCTAAAAACAAGTACCTGTTTGTACATACTTGTTTTTTGGTATGAGGTTCATATTTTTTAGAATGAAAAACAATGTAAATGTATATGTTTTTTTATTTAAGTCCTATAAATTATGGTATTTGGTTGTTATTAGACATGGTGGAAATCTTTGTTTCATGCCTTCCACACGGATCAAATCCGGCAAATCATGCCAAAAATGTTGTCGGTTAAGTGGCATTAGTGGAACTAATTTACGTAAATTTTTTTTTTTTTTTTGGAAGAACGTTCTCCTCTTGCTTTGTTGAGCCTATTAGCTTAGCTTAGTTGAGCAAATCTACTAGCCATAACCTTCAGAATGCCGTTTTGACTTATCTGTGTACACCAGCCGGATAGTTCAATTATTTTCATCCATTTTCGCGACGAATGAAAAAGTATATTCAAACGGATTATATCGCATGTGTAAATGTATAAACAAACACCTTGTTTTTTTGTTACTGCAATGCTTCTTCAAAAACAATCTGTTTGATTTATTTTATTCAGTTGACACCTATTATATCTTTTAAATTAATGTTTCGTAGTTACTCCTATAATATGTAGTTCGTGTTTATGTTAAAATACAGGATTAGCATAAAATTATATCTAACAATTATTCATATAAATTTAATTCATTAATAAAGCTATAAAAAAAACGCGAATATGAATGAAAAGCATGTTTTGTACTTACATTTCTTGTATTTTTTGCATTCACTTTTTATGTAGGTTAGTGGGTATTCTTAATTTTTGCAATAATACAATCAAACTCTTAGATTGCGTTTACTGAGCTAAAAACAAGTAAGTCGTCAGTCAAACCAATTAAAATCCAAGCAACTCAAAGGTTTTCTGTTCGAGTTTTATAATTGGACAAAGATAAAAACAAGTATCTAGTTAAACCAAGGTAAAAGCAAGTAACAATATTTGATTTGCTTGATTTTACCCTGGTTGTAGTTGAGATACTTGAATTTAGCTCAGATTTGTTTACTAATTTGAGTTACTTGTAATTGTTTTTCTTAAATAAGTGAAAAACGGTGACGAAAAAAATTTTGAAAAAAATTAGGCTAATGTATCTGAATGCGAAAAATCGATTGGGTCAAAAAACAGATTTTCGACAAAAATGGACTTACTTGTTTTTAATTTCGAGCAGCTGACCTGTGAGCGGCTGTGAGATCGTCAAGAGGTGAGTCTGCGATAGCCAGATCCCGATAATCCGTTCAAGGGCCGCCGGCGTTATGACATTTTACACTTCCAACCTGGAGCATAGGTTCCGAAAAGCCAACGTCGGTTTCGTGATCAGTTGTTTGACACCAAAAAGAAGCGCCACGCATCGCCGCCCTTCGCCTACGTGATTGGATTTTGTGTTTTTATATTGTTTTTTAGGTCTCGCAGGCTGCTCGTTATCGGGAAGTCTCGAAACGGACGCACGACTTTGTCAAAATATGTGAGTTAGTCTGTAAGATTGTACGTAAATAAAGGCCTTGGAGCCTGCTCGGTGCCTGGTGTAAATAAATAAAGTGAATAGATATGTATATGTTTTTACTGTAAAAGTCAACAACAAGATAAAATTAATGACGCTTTCGACAGGACGTACTACATATCTATAAAAACAAACGTATGTAATATCCTAGCCTAGAGTCCACTAATGAAGAAACCTGCCTTTGGTTCTTGGTCACTTGACACTAGGAATACCGCTTTGGCCGCTTTCTATGTAAACTAAACTTGATCACGTTCTACACATATGGAAAACCTTTTAAGGCTAACGAGCCTCGCATGAACATCCTATTTTTTTACAATCCGTGTTACGGGTATTGTATACAAGGCGCTAACAAATAAGATGTCAATATGTTTAGAGCTGAATAAATGTCAATGTCATGCTTTAACTGATTGTCAGTTAAATTCATAGTAGGATATGTTTGGCCAAAATATTAATTTATTAATTTTTAGTACGTGTTGTAAGTAAGGGGATGCCGTCGAACAAATACTTCACTCTCGGATACGAATGTTGTTAGAACATGCCCCTGGATTTCAAAATCTCTAAGGAGTCTGTCTCCCCTGTAATGACGTCATCAAAAACGCCCCGACCGCGCTTGGAAAAGTATAAATATCACCCAAACCATGCAACGTACATACACATGTGAGGTAACAACATATTAAAATATGGCGTCGCGGTATCCGAAAGTGAAGTATTTTCCCCTAACAGCATGCACTATTTGTTTAGGAAATCAAATCGAAAATATCGCATTCAAAGTTTTATACATTTATATTTCAACTAAGTATACTGTTTTATTTATTTATTGGTTTTCCAATAAATAAATAAAACAGCTCTTAACCTGTTTTGTGAGCTGTTGGTTTTCCAACAGCTCACAAAACAGGTTAACAGGCTTTAAGGTCAAAAGGCTAAAAATATTGGTAACAAATTTGTTCGCATCCATAATACATCAATTCACGCCTGTGTTCCCAAAACTGGATAGGCCGAGCAATATAATTGAATTGAAATTGAATTGAATTGAATATAATAATGTTCAGTGCCATTGTTGGCGACTGGCTGTGGTGCCACCTTTTTTATACGAATATGTCATCTATATATATCAATATGTCAAAGTTGATCCTTTTTTTATGTGGCTGTTTGACGTGAGTTTTTTGGGTTGTCACTTCGCCTTTGCAACGTCTTGTTGTTATTTTAATAAATATCAGTTTAAAATACGTGTTTCCATCTTAAATCCATATATTATACAGTCCACTCTCATCCACTAGTTATCATTTTGGTCCTTCGAGCCGTATAATCATTGCAATCATCGTAGTTACAAATTGTCAAATTTTTTCATCGCATCGCGAACACCGCGAACATTCACCGCGCGGCGCCCGGCCGATTTCAGCCGCGACAACCGACGGCGCTTTGGCATTTTCGGTTTTGGAATTTTCGGTGGAAGTTTACATGGTAATGTACATCATATATTTTTTTTAGTTTTATCATTCTCTTATTTTAGAAGTTACAGGGGGGGGACACACATTTTACCACTTTGGAAGTGTCTCTCGCGCAAACTATTCAGTTTAGAAAAAAATTATGTTAGAAACCTCAATATCATTTTTGAAGACCTATCTATAGATACCCCACACGTATGGGTTTGATGAAAAATTTTTTTTTGAGTTTTAGTTCTGAGTATGGAGACCCCTAAAACTTAATGTTTTCTTTCGATTTTTGTGTAAAAATCTTAATGCGGTTCACAGAATACATCTACTTACCAACAGTATAGCTCTTATAGTTTCGGAAAAAAGTGGCTGTGACATACGGACGGACAGACAGACAGACAGACGGACGAACATGACGAATCTATAAGGGTTCCGTTTTTTGCAATTTGGCTACGGAACCCTAAAAACCGCATCAAAATCCGTTGCGTAGTTTTACAGATCTAAGCATACACAGCGGGAAGCGACTTTTTTTTATACTAAGTATATGTAGTTAAGTGCTACAGGTATAGATAAAATAAAACATACTTGAGTCCAGACAAAATCTGGCACAAATCGACCATCCCAAACTGTGCACGGCTTGTAATGTAGTTTGGGTATTTATTAGGTACTAGATAATTATGATAGATGTTTAAACAACAATATGCATAGGTGGTGGTGGTTGTGGTTTATCTGTTCGACTGCCACACACCACCTATGCATTTTAGTTGTAATTTGAAGCATATTGAACGATCAAATATTGTACTTTAGTTTGTATGAGTTGTTTGACAAAGTTCAAACGTCTCTATTAATTTACATCGTCATCCATCACTCATGATGAAAATCATGATTTTCTTAAGCATTTAATTTATTTACTTCATAAATTTGTTGTAAGGTTTATATTAACATTTACTCCTCCAGAATTGAGAATTGTTAACGTCTACAAAGTTTCTATGTTGAGCGTCACCTTTTGTGGTCGGTTTATAAATTGAGTAACGGTTCAAAGTAATAAGAAATTAACGTAATTTAATTAAGATTCCATTATATCTTGATAATCGATTTAAGATGTCGGTTTGATTCTCCGTCTTCGTATTCTTTATTATTGTAAGGTAAACGTGCCAAGCGGGCGTTTTCACCTAATAGTGCGACTTTACTTTTTTTCAGAATTTAGTTTCTTTTAGTTTTTTCTGTTCAGAGTCATGAGCACTCTTGATCCCGATAAAGAAAAAATGTGTCCCCAATTTTTTTTCGAGTATCTTCCATGTACAGACTTTCGAACCTCTTCAGCTTTATTATATGTATAGATAGATAGATAATTTGCTTTTCAATATAGGTCAGATGGCAGATATTGAAGGTCAGATGGCAGTTTCGTAAAACTTGCCGACGCGAAATCTTGAGATTAGATGCCAAAATGGCTTCTACTCGTATAAGGCACAACCCCGACAAACGCTATAGGAGGATGATGATGAACTACTAGATCGGTTTAAATTCGTCTCAACCCTAAAAGTTTAGTTAAAGTACGTATTCATTGTTTCCATTTTTGTAAATTGTTAAAAAAAATACGTTTTTCCCGATGTTTTGCCACCGGCTAGTCGGGTCGTGAACCCTGCAAACGTCTGTCAATGGAGATGTGGGTAATGCTGATCCTTCTCGTAGCTGTACAGTTACAATGTACATAAACCTTGCTAGCTCTGAATATAACGTTTGCTGAATAAATTCAGGATTCCAAGGTTTTTTTTTTTGTATTTAGGTATCGTACAAAAATTGTGAGGTGATGTGTAGTTTTACTCATTCAGTGTTTACATATGTAATTACGAGTACGATTTTTTTTAAAACAAATAAAAAAATAGTAGATTGTACAACAAGGGTCTAAAATGAGTCACAATACCACGAGATGGGTGGCTCTTTTCCCGAGCGACGCGAGGGTAAATTGTTCGAGTGGTAAATGGTAATATGGCTTAGACCGAGTTATGTATATACTTTACTTTTCACTTCGACTGCAAGAAAATAGTACATTTAATGTGCTCTGCCTACTTGTATTACATGGGTGTGACGAATGTTTGTAAAACCCATGCCATACTCGATGTGGGTAAATAATTGAACGAGCGAGCGGAGCGAACGAAGTTCTCCGTTTCAGCTCGCATTTCTCAACCGATTCTTGAATAATTTTGTAAGCAGGTTCAATAATTATACACCTAGAACGTTTTTTGTCCATTCAGTTTTTCGTAAGTATTTTTTTTTTAAATACTGTTGCGTGATTTCTACAGTTCATAGCGCCACTAGTAGGTACTAATCTTACACTTCGTGTTGCAAGCCAATGTCATCTACAATGTGTGACCGTCCATTGATTTCCATAAAAACAGAAAAGTGATACTGTTTACCTAATAAAACTGTTAGGTTATTATAATTGCACCTCGTATAAAGGTGTTTAGGATTTTAAAGCAATATTGTCTTATCAGGCTTTACTTCAGCACTGTTTTAGTATAATTGTTTAATCACCAATGAAATATTCAAAGTTGTCGGTTATAACCAGAACAGTTGGCGCAAAGGGGCGCACATGGCGCGGTATAAACCTTTTGTTAATTTTTGACCCTCCCCAACAATCGACTTTAATGGCTGAGGGCCCCATTAGGCCTCTGTAATTAATTCCTATGTCTCGTGCGCTGCAAACGGGTTGGAAAATAACTCTGTAGGGTTTTTGCAAGCGGAAATAAAACAGGTCCGGTTAGGCGATGATAAGGAATTTTTCAGCTTGCCGTTTAAACGCCATTTAAGGTAGAAGCTATTCATGTTCATGATGGTTTAAAACTATGTATTTTTAGGGTTCCGTAGCCAAATAGCAAAAAACGGAACCCTTATAGATTCGTCATGTCCGTCCGTCTGTCTGTCTGTCTGTCCGTCCGTATGTCACAGCCACTTTTTTCCGAAACTATAAGAGCTATACTGTTGAAATTTGGTAAGTTTTTCACACAAAAATCGAAAAAAAAACATTAAGTTTTAGGGGTCCCCATACTCAGAACTGAAACTCAAAAAATTTTTTTTCATCAAACCCATACGTGTGGGGGTATCTATGGATAGGTCTTCAAAAATGATATTGAGGTTTCTAACATCATTTTTTTCGAAACTAAATAGTTTGCGCGAGAGACACTTCCAAAGTGGTAAAATGTATGTCCCCCCCCCCCTGTAACTTCTAAAATAAGAGAATGATAAAACTAAAAAAAATATATGATGTACATTACCATATTAACTTCCACCGAAAGTTAGTTTGAACGAGATCTAATAAGTAGTTTTTTTTTTTAATACGTCATAAATCGTAAACCGCAATTTATTTCACGGAACCCTTCATGTGCGAGTCCGACTCGCACTTGGCCGCTTTTTTAATATGTTACTGGGGCATTCTCAAGTGCGAATTGAAATCACTAATAAATCGATGTAAGTATACAACTAACTTGCACCCGGTTAGATGTATAACTTTTCGAACGAGCGTTAAGACATATCATCTGTAATTTTTTTAAGGGGAAAATTTCAATCAATATATCCTAAAGCTCGTTTGAAATGTTTCGCAACTACGCGCTGCTGGTATAAGTAGATTCTGAATTAAACTGGATCCCTCTTAGCCATTTGACACCACGATTCATATAGGTGAACGTAATTACAGCATTACGAACGCGAATACGGCCATTACACGAGGCTAGTTTTTTAAGCTAGGTACTGCACTATACCTACTGTCCTGGCTTGCTGTCCTCGTTTGGAACATGCTAGTGCTGTTTACATGATGGCAGATAATTTTAAACCGGCCAGATATTAGCTTCGCCGACCACACGAAGCGAATACACAAGCCAGGACAGTGTACCTAATCTGCACGGTTATCACAATACGGCGCGCGAGCCGTGCTCGTTATACGTCTTGTGGTAACCGTGCAGGGGTGGGGGGCGCTACTAGCTCAAAAATAGATTAAGGTAATTTTTATTCTGTCATGTGACTTCTATTTATTCTGAAAGACTTGTGAACATTGTACCTATCTTGATTTCAAAAAAATCAAAAATCAAAAATATTTATTTGGTATCAAAAATTTGGTTTTTACAATTGTACGTGGCTGACCCCTCCAGGTAAGTATGACAATACTTGTGTTAGGAGAAGCCGCCCCTCCCATCCGGAGTGCATAATTTGAATACACAAATCTTACATTAATTTAACATTTCTAGTTATACTGATAACATAGTTGTGTAACTGTGTGTGTGTGTGTGTGTGTGTGTGTGTGTGTGTGTGTGTGTGTGTGTGTGTGCGTGTGCGTGTGCGTGTGCGTGTGCGTGTGCGTGTGCGTGTGCGTGTGCGTGTGCGTGTGCGTGTGCGTGTGCGTGTGCGTGTGCGTGTGCGTGTGCGTGTGCGTGTGCGTGTGCGTGTGCGTGTGCGTGTGCGTGTGCGTGTGCGTGTGCGTGTGCGTGTGCGTGTGCGTGTGCGTGTGCGTGTGCGTGTGCGTGTGCGTGTGCGTGTGCGTGTGCGTGTGCGTGTGCGTGTGCGTGTGCGTGTGCGTGTGCGTATGTGTGTGTATGTGTGTGTGTGTGTGTGTGCGTATGTGTGTGTATGTGTGTGTGTGTGTGTGTGTGTGTGTGTGTGTGTGTGTGTGTGTGTGTGTGTGTGTGTGTGTGTGCGTGTGTGTGTGTGTGTGCGTGTGCGTGTGCGTGTGCGTGTGCGTGTGCGTGTGCGTGTGCGTGTGCGTGTGCGTGTGCGTATGTGTGTGTATGTGTGTGTGTGTGTGTGTGTGTGTGTATGTGTGTGTGTGTGTGTGAGTGTTTATGAGAGGGATTGTCTGTAACTTATAGAATCTATGTATATTTAAGGAGTGATTCGGTGTTATCATATGTAAGCGTAAGTAGCCACTCTGTAATCTTTTTGTTACAATTCACTTGATGTATTGGGTAAATGTTAAGTATTTTATTTATTTTATTATATAAATGCGATGATATTGCTTTAAACTGTCTATCTGCAAAGACCGACTTAGTATAGCATTTAGGGGCTACTATGTGTTGGAGCCTGCGTTTTAATATCGATGGGTTAAAATGAAGCGTTTTGTGTAATTTTAGGACGGTAAGTAATATATATAATTTTCGCATGGTAAGAACATTACTTTCTCTGTACAATTCAGTCGTTGGGTGTCTGAAGGGCAGTTTGTACATTACCTTGAGAAGACATCTTTGCCCTCTCTCTACTTGTAAAAAAGATGTTTTTGTGGCACCACCCCAAACCACAATGCAATATGTCATCACTGATTGCGCAAGAGTCTTGTACAATTGATTTAACAATGGTTTGCTGGCAATGTGTCTGAGAGTTTTAAAAATCCAGATTAATTTTCTGATACGACTGTTGATGTGTACAATGTGCGGTGATTAAATTAAACACAGATCCCACTAGTACGTTTAAACCAAAGCCATACTGGTGTGCAGACTTGTCGAGGGCTGTGGCACTGCGTAGACAGGCGTTAGCTCAACTCAGAAGGAATCCCACCCCTGTCCATCTTAGCATCTTTAAAAGAAAGACTGCTGAAGCGCAGTGTCTGATTAGAAAGGCATGGGCGGTGTCGTTCAAACAATTTTGTCACAGTATCGATATCACAGTATCTAGTGGTGATTTATGGAATAAAATGAAGTGGTTAAAGGGACACCGAATAGCACGGAATACTTTAGACTACGCAAAGACGGAAAAGTTTATCACACAATTGACTCCTGATTATGTTTTACCACCAGATCCGATATTTAACTCAAGTAACTTGCAGCTGGAGGCCCCTATTTCAGTACAGGAACTTAAAAACACAATTAAAAAAAAAGACACCGCACCTGGAGTTGACGATATCTCATATTCCATGATACATAATTTCCCCGATAAACAGATCTTAGTTGATATGTTTAATATATTTCTGACACAGGGGCGGGTACCTGAGCAGTGGCGAGATATTAAAGTAATCGCAATACCGAAACCGGGACGAGATCGTAACGACATTTCATCATTAAGACCTATATCCCTCATATCTTGTTTATGCAAAACTTTACATACGATCATAACTAGGCGATTAGAATGGTATTTCGAAAGTAAGGGGTTATTTTCTAGACATACAGTAGGATTCCGCAGGACTCAGTCATGCCTCGATAATTTAGTTCGACTTGTTACACAAATTCAAATAGGGTTTACTAATAAACAACAAACATTAACTTGTTTTGTCGACATAAATAACGCTTACAATAATGTTAATATTTTAAAAGTTGTTAACAAACTAGACGAACAGGGAGTGGGTTCCGCCTTGTGTAAATATTTATGGGATGTTTTAAAGGAAAGACACATATCTGTTATGGAGTCAAGTGGAAATAGCCTAATCACGAGGTGGACGGCGGTTGGATTAGCACAGGGTGATCCACTGTCTCCAATTTTATTTAACATAGTAACCACCGATATTTGTGAGAAGATTGATAATGTATTTATATCACAATATGCCGACGATTTTGTTTTGTACATATCGGGACAAAACCTAAGATTTATGTCAATAACACTTCAAAGGGCTTTGGATATGATGTCAGTTCTGTTGATAGATTTAGGTTTGGAGTTATCGCCAAATAAGAGCAAAATTTGTAATTTTTCAAGGGGTAGGCTTCAGCGTCACGTAAACGTAAATATTCGTGATGTGCAGTTAGAATATGTACCTACGGTTAAGTACTTAGGACTATGGTTGGATCAATCTTTACGATGGGGCAAGCAAGTTAACGAAATTTGTGAAAAATCAAGAAAATTCTTAAATGTTTTTCAGGTATTAGCGGGTTCATCTTGGGGAGTCCACCCTATACACTTAAGGAGATTATACATTGCAATTATTCGCAGCAGGTTAGAATTCGGATGCTTTCTCTTTGATAATAGCGCTAAAACTAATATAACTAAGCTAGATAAAGTCCAGAACCAAGCAATGCGAGTGGTCGGAGGTTTTATTAAGACCAGTCCAATACATGTCATGGAAAGTGAATTAAGTCTACCTCCATTGTCTGTCAGAAGAAAGTATTTGGCTACTAAGTTTTGGTTAAAGGCTAGATCTATCGAAGATAGTGAGATCATTTCCATTGTGTCGCAGCTTGAATCTCTGTGTGATCATAATACATATTGGAACAACAAAAAAAAACCGCTGTTGGTTCTAGTACATAACGAACTGTCTAGTGAAATGATTTATTCATCGCATAAATTGGAGATGTTTTCGCTGTCAACGTGGATGATAAACATTGATATTAAAACCCAGATAAACTTAACTATAGATAATGTCGAAGGGTCTAAGAAGTCTTATGGCTCTGAAAACCTCCTACGAGAATCCATAAAAACAATAAATAAAAAATACAACGGGTTCCAACATATTTATACTGATGGGTCTAAAGTTGAAAATGGCGTTGGGGCAGCGTTTTTTGACCCTCAATTGAACATCAAAGCGGCCTTCAGGCTGAATGATAAGGCTTCAATCATGTCAGCAGAATTATATGCTATACTCGAATGCCTATCATACATACAGTCATGTAATGGGACGAAGTTCGTAGTGCTTAGTGACTCGAAGAGCGCACTACAACACTTAGCTCGATGCACCTCTTGTGAACGAGGTCTCCCCGTAGCTTATAATATTTTGGATTTATATTTACAGCTACAAAACAGTGGCAGAAACATAAAATTCCAATGGGTCCCATCGCATATAAATCTTGCAGGCAATGAAGAAGCAGACAAATTAGCCAAATTAGCAGTCGAAGAAGGGATACAGGTAAACCATATGCCTTTTTTTACCGACCTACTAAGGGAATCAAAAGGTAAATGTTTTGAAATTTGGAAAACCTATTTTGATGAAAGGTCGAGAGAAAAAGGCATATGGTACAAGACTATGGTTAGTGAACCACAGAAGATTCCCTGGTTTTGTGAGTCACGACTAAATAGACAACAAGTAGTTACAAGCATGCGACTGCGTTCCGGGCACATGCCACTTAATGTGTTCGGGCATTTGATGAGAGTGGTTGATTCTCCAAATTGCACGATTTGTGGTGTGAGAGAAGATGTCTACCACGCATTGGTGGAATGTGCTCGAATCGGAGCAGACCGGAGGGCATATGAAACACAAGCCAAACTTAAATTGGCCGACATTGGCGTATGTAATATAATATTGTCTAACCCTACATCTGAATTGGCATTTAAGCTGTACCGATTAATTATTGAATTGCTCAAGTGTAGACAATGAAACAAATGTGATGCCTATGAGGCCGGCGTCATCGCTCTGCGATGAAGGCCTTGTTTTCTTTTTCTCAATAAAGATTTAAAAAAAAAAAATGTGCGGATTCCAACTATTTAGTTTCCAAGTTTACCAATACAGTTTTCTCCAATCCAACCGGCATTTAATTTTACGATCCAAGAAAGGCAACCTGAACACGCAACCAAACGGAGATAGGAACGGGAGGCCTATAGCCAACTAGTCCTCCACCTTTCCCTCCTATAGGTACTAGCCTGGAAATAAAGCTAATTTTGTATACACGAAGATAGACGCACTAGCTTGCTTGCTTACTAGCACTAGCTTGTTTTCCTACATCCCGGTCCCGGTCATTACATTTTCCTGAGATTCTTCTAATTTAATGGCTGATTTATACCGACCATTAAATTAGACAAAAAAAGATTCGAAATGATTCTGTGATCTGTCTACGACTACAAATGAAGGCAATTTCTACTCCAGTTTGATTCGACATTTTAATGTCGTCATCTCGGTTTAGCACTTAAGGGACGAATTGGGCAGCCAGATTTTATTCTTAATGTTCCTTCATAATTTCGCTCCAAATCATTCTGTCTTCGACGGTTCACTGCTCGCCGCGCGCCGATAACCTATAAATTTAAACGTTTTGATTGATATTGGAATAAAATAGATTGCTAAGTATTTAAATGAAATAGCTTAGGTAGCTAATAAGTTAGAGGTTTCGTTTATTCGTAGATGATGTATAGAAAATGTTGCATGGTTGATTTTTATATAGAATTAGTTTAGTTTATTCATAAAACGTTATATTAAAAGATACACTTTTATTCATTGCATTATCATCCACAGGTGAAGTTTTATATTAACGATTGTTATATATTCGTGTGCGTGATTTGGTACCGTCCACATTAAATAATACATAACTAGTGCCCCTGTGAACTATAGAACCCACGAGCCCGCCTTTTCTTTTTGAATTTCGGAAAAGTGATTCGACAAGAAAATACTAAATAGGTACTTAATATAATTAATTATTGATCCAGAGGGGTAATCACGTAACATTCCGAACGCGCGTCGGTACAATTTAACTGTCAATTTTCCATATAAAAAGTGACATTTAGACCTACCCGACGTTCGTACAATGCGTTACGTGATCGACCTGCTGCTCACAAAATTTCACTAAAAAGCAAGGCGACTTGTAGACCAACCAACCACCAACTACCAACCACCAACCCAACCACCCACCAACTGACCAACCACCAACCAACCAGCCAACCACCAACCAACCAACCATCAACTCTATTTTTTCTGTATTTTTATTAATGTGCGCGCGTGACAACTCCAACACAGCCTCATGTGCCTGGTGTTGGAGTCTCCTGCCTGCGCTGTGTGGAAGCACTGGAACTCGGTGCACGTGAGAGGCTCTGTGTATAATATACTATAATATTCGATTTAACTAACTAACTTAGGATAAGCAATTGTATTACAGTACCCGCCACAAAAGTTTGCGCGTCTGATGTTAGCTACTAGTAGCGCCGCAAAGATGTCAGAGGGGTCGGACGGGTATGCGGGAGGCGACTCGAGGCTAACTTCAGACACGCAAACTTTTGTGCCGCGTACTGTAAGTAATACTATGGACATGGTCTGAAATAAATAATTTGAATTTGAAATAATGTCTTGTGTACACTAAAGTATTTACATAGTTAAATACATACTTGTAGAGGAGAACAGCCGACCAGTCGCCGGACATACGAAATAATTTTTGCCCATGCTGAAACAAAAAACATCGTTCACTATTATTAGTTGGACGACGAGCGCAACTAATAATAGTCGATTGTACAACAAGTGCATGGAACAAGCCATTATATTTGATATGGTATTTGCAGGCAAGGCTTAACCAACTGTGGAAATGATGGAGCGAGCTTGGGAGTAGGCATAAAGGAGAGGGCAAATGCACAAAAGATCCCACTGGGTCGAAGTGCATCCGAAACGGCCTTCGTCTAGATAAGATAAGGCTTAACCAACTACTTAGGCTAACCAGTCGTTAATTAATCTAGTATAATAAATAATAATGTAGTGTAGTGTTTTTAATAGAACCCAATGAGATTCAAATGCTTTCTGTACAATAGCTTGTCTTCGCTTTCAAATACAAATGTGTTAACTGCTGAGATAACGCACAATAAATACTTACATGTACATTCACAAAATGACTTGCTGCGTATGGTTTGTTCTCAATTTGCGAATACCACATACACGCCTATTCAATATGATAATGTAACGCTAAGGCACAGACAAACTTGTGCGTCATTACTAAGGGACATATTACGTATTACCTATAGAAACAATAGTATAGCGCATGAACAGTCAAAAATACAAAAGTCGAGTAACCAAAAGCCGCATACAGGACAAAAACTAATTACAGAATATCTATTAAAGGAAAATGTGACTAACTTCAAAAAACAAAATACTGACATAACACGTAAAATACAGTACAACATCCCCTACTTATTCGAGCAAATTAAACTAAAAAAAGCTAAGGCGGTAACTACCACTGAAGCAGCAAACACTTCGATGGCTGAACAACAACACAACCCATCAGATTTTTTTCGTGACTAACAATGGTAGTGTGAATGATAGGTCTAACAATAACCTTATCATTATGCATTTAAATACACAAAGCATCAAGTCAAAACAAGAACAGTTGGAATTGCTATTACATGAGAAAAGTATAGATGTTTGTTGTTACAGTGAGACTTTCCTAAAAGACGATGAAGTAGAAGTATTACAAATAGAAGGATACAAAAACGTTGCACATTTTTGCCGCAAACTCAAAAAACGTGGCGGTGTAGCAATCTATGCAAAATACTCAGTAGAATGTCGTGAATTAGAATGGGTATCAAAAATGGCAGTGGAAAGTCACTTTGAATGCTATAATATGTGGACTTGATTACGTTATCATATGTATATATAGAACCCCGAATAGTAATTTTGACATATTCCTCGTAAATTTGGATTTTCTACTTAGTAAATTAACGACGAGGGCCAGAAATAATCATAAAAAAATATTTATTTTGGGTGATTTCAACATAAATATCCTAGAAAAGAACAGCAAAAGTGAACTGTTCCTTAACACGTTTGGATCTTACAAACTTCACCATACAATCACAGTACCCACGAGGATAACCACACATTCCCAAACTTGTATTGATAATATTTTCACGAATATAAAGCAATATCGAGTAGAAGTATTAAATGTCGGTTTGTCAGACCATACTTGTCAGATCATTACGGTTCACACTGAATTAGGTTTTAAAGAACATTACTGGTATGTGTATTGTAAAAGTCCAGATAGCTACATTGAAATATTTTTAAAATATATATCACAATTTAGTTTCTCAGAACTTTACTCTATAAAACACCCCGATGAAGCGTATAATGCCTTTATAGATACTTATAAACTTATTTACGACCTTTGTGTACCAAAAAAAAGAATTAAAGTAACCTACAAGAAAAAACCAAACTGGAAATCTAAAGGGATTGTGATAGCAAGCAAACGTAAAAAGCAATTATATTTACAAACTCTCAAAACAAATAATGTCATTTTTAAACAAAATTATCGAAAGTACTGTAAAATCATGAAAGCAGTTACTAGCCATTTGAAACGTAACACAAATAGTAATTTCATTAAACAGAGTAGTAACAGAAGTAAGGCTACATGGCAAATTATCAAACAAAATACAACTCAAGTGAATAAGATAAAACATACGATAGAATCTATAAAAAAAGATAACATTGATATTAAAAATCCATTTGACATTGCGAATACTATGAACGACTTCTTCATTAACCAAAATAATGTACAAACCACAAACGATACGCATGTCAGGCATGCAACACAACCCACCTTGAATAGTATATTTATGACCCCAGTTACCATCCAAGAAATAATAAATATAGTCAGAGAGTTAAAAAACAAGAAAAGTACTGGATTCGATGAAATACCATTAATAGTGATAAAATCAAGCATTGAGTATATAGCAGCACCATTGGCTCATATTATTAACCTAACAATAGAAAGTGGTATTTTCCCTGACGAATTAAAAAAGGCATTAATCAAGCCTCTACACAAAAAAGGTTCGAGGCAAGACATAACCAATTATAGACCGATTGCATTGTTGCCAAATTTTTCTAAAATATTTGAAAAGATAATATTAAATCGCTTTACATCGTTTTTTAATAAAAATAACATTTTAAACGCGAACCAATTTGGGTTCCAAAAAGGGAAAAATACTACACTAGCTATATTTAAAATTTTGCAGCAAATGTGGACAGACATACATAAAAAAAAGGTAGCCATTGGATTGTTTATAGATTTATCTAAGGCATTCGACTGCGTTTCTCACAAAATGCTTTTAAAGAAGCTTGAGCATGTCGGAATTCGTGGTATTCCCTTGAAATTGATTGAATCTTACCTTACAAATAGAATCCAAGCTACAACTCTAACCTCATATGACAAGATTACAAAAACAGTAACAAATATACAGTCAAGCTATGAGAAAAATATTCAAGGCGTACCCCAAGGAAGTGTGCTAGGACCATTATTGTTTTTGGTATACGTAAACGAGTTTCCTCTAGTGGTTAACCACCTGTGTGTGATGTTTGCTGATGATGCCACCATATTTGTAAGTGAGGACAAAGATATTGATATTACTAATGTATTATATAACACCTTAAAAACTGTTACTGATTGGTTGTCATCCTTAAAATTATGTGTTAATTTAGACAAAACAAAAATAGTACAATTTACTAATTATAAGCAGATACCGCAGAATTTAAGCATAACAATTGAGGATACACAAATTGAACAAGTTACAAACACAAACTTCTTAGGAGTCACAATAGACAGCAATTTGAACTGGAAATCTCACACTAATAAAATAAACAATAGACTAGCTAAAAGTTGTTATGCCTTATCTATACTGACCAAAATAACGTCAATAGAAGTTTCAAAAAAGGCATATTATGGAAACGTTTATCCTATACTCAAATACGGCATAATTTTTTGGGGTAATTCAGTAAATGTTCAGTCAGTATTTATTCTACAAAAGAAAAGCCTACGAATAATATTTAAACTTAAGAATGGGGAATCCTTAAGAGACATATTTAGAAGCAATAAAATTTTAACGCTGACATGTATCTACATACTGGAAATTTGTTTATTTGTTAAGGAACGGCACGATATTTTTAATAGGAAAAGTGACTCTAAATTAAAAATTAGATCGCAATATAAATATGATATGTGTACAGTTAGGTCTTCTAGTTACATAATTAGCAAGAGTACCTATGCTATTGGAATCAAAATCTTTAATAACTTACCTGTATATATTAAGTCATTAGATAATAATAATAAGTTCAACAAGGAGCTGAAGAAATGGCTAGCAGATAAATGCTTTTACAATCTGAATGAATATTTCGTTTAAGTACCTAGGTCTACAAATTATTAAGTTTAATTTTAAGTTCAATAACATTGTACGCTCGAAAAGGGCAAACTGTTGATACCTTCCAATGTCTAAAATGAGATCTTATGTACACAGTTTTAACAATAAATGACATCTATCTATCTATCTATCTATCTATCTAATAAATACCTATGACCGGACACGATTTTATCTGAAAATAAAATCATTATGTTGTTAGATTTAATCGCACTTAAAATGATGTGCCTACATGTTACTTATTCACACGGGTGACCACGGCTATTTTCTCACGACTAGTCCACCAGTTGACTATTAAGCAGCAAAGGAATTTGCATCTCTAATTATAGAGTCATCTCTTTTACACTAGTGACGTAGCGTGGCGTGAGAGAGGGAGATTAAAATCGCGAAAGCGTGGCTTCGTCCGCTTCAAGATGTGTGATATTATGCAGTAGCGTGCAAGTGGCTGGAATCAATTTTTCCTAGTAAATATCTGATTAGCAGCAGTATGTCGTTTAATGTTAGGGAAGGAGTTAAATCCGTGATTTGTAGGCTATTTCTTATTATTGGAACATTTCAAAAGAATTACGTAAACAATATTCAGTACCCAACGTCCAATATTGTTTTTTTGTTTTTGTTGACAATAATGGAAACTATGCCGTGAATAGCAATTTCATTATGTAAACTTATTGTTATCTTTTAAAGAACGGTAACTAAATCTACGTCTGTACGAACTGAGTTTAAGTACACCATACTGAATGTATGGGAGCGTATGACGTATAATTTTGGATATTATTGATAAAGTTTTACTCTTTGAATAACATACTATTGATAATAGTTTGTAGGTTTTCAATATATCTTAATGCTGACTGAATAATCGCCTTGGCACACTTAACCATTACACCCTGTAGGTATCTATTTAACAAACTAAACAACATGAACGTTTGTCAATTGTTTTTATTAAATTACATTTTAACCAGCATAAAGTTTATTTTCATACATGAAATCGATTTGCATATCTAATATTTGCAGTTCACTATTTCAGGGTCCTAGTCCATCAATGTCACGCTCTCTATAATCTCTTATATAGCTTATATGCCAATACGGGTTATAAATAACACTTGCGGGACACGGAAGACGTCAGAGACACGCCCCGGCGAATCCATCAGTGCGGGGCGAACTGTTCAGGCAGTTGCTCACTCAAACTTCGAAAACTCTTGGGCCTATTCTGATAAGGCTGTGCTCTTTGGAGCAAAAAAATGCTGCATCGATGTCAAAAAATATGATAGGTATTCTTTTTGCAAAAAAACATATAATTTATGGCTAAAATCTCAAGATAGTTTAATACACGAGTTGGTCAGAATAGAGAAAAACTAACTGTTCTCGACAATAGGGATGATGACTAAACAGTTTTTGAGGAGGAACAAATGTTTGTGTGGGAGCAACTACAATTAAAGAACATAAATACCCAAGAATTGGAGACAAAGATTGACCTCGCTGGCGACAGGCGAAACGCATCATACTAATTGATACATAATAATATGTATGACGTTATTTGTACTAATCGTTGTATGGAAAATCAAGTAAATTGCTATTTTGGTCGCGAAATACTGCGTTTAGGTACATAGTTGTCTTACAATTTTTGTAGGTGACGTGCCTATGGAGTTTTATTCTTTATTTTTCTAGTGGACTGTATCTTGAGGTATAGGTTTCAGCGGGGATGAGAACAAACGCAGGTTGACTGGACCTCTCCCCCCGCCATCCCGCACCGACCCCCCTTCCCGCGCAAACTCATTTGTTTCCGTTTAACATCTTTTACAGGTACATGAATTATAATATATTGTTCTAACACGATACATTTATCACAGTCTTATAAGATTCCGCTTGGAATTGGGAGGATATGCGAGAGTAAAGCCCTCCAGAGGCATAATCTCCTCTCGCATACCCCCCGCTTCACCGCGGTTATAAATATAACTAGCGGCGACGCCCTAGGCATCACTCATTCGTGTCTAGGCCGCCCTCGGAGCACAGTCGCTGTCGTATGCCTTTTTCTACTCTTTATTTACCTATTGCTATCAGGCAGGGACGACTATTGCTAAATAGGTGCCCTAGTAATAATACGAGACTCATACTGTAGTTTTATTGCAGAACTTAGGTACTAGTTACAGGTCACAAATTTAATTCTTACGTTTTATATATTATGTTTTATCTATCATTATTAACGATATAATACCGCTGCCGTAACATTTTAATTCGTCGTTAACAATTTAGTTTATTTAAAAGCGTAAGGATTCTATTGGTAGCTTTAAATTTACTTTATAGTTTGGACAATTAAAAAAATGCCATTTTTTTCTAAACTTTCAAGGTTTTAGTTTATACTTTATTTCAATAAATTGATGGTTTACTATCCATTTAGCAACACTGCGTTATTAATTTTAACATGACGCACCATGCCTATTAATATAGCGATTGGCAACTAATGTTCTCTAGCATCTAAATATGAGTTAGTTTGGATACAGCAGCGGTCAATAATACCAACTTGGTACTTACTGCAACTCTAGTTTTAGCAACTTTAAAGAAATCGCCAACCATCTATGGTGCTAACAAATTTCTTGGATACCAAATCCTGCAAGTCAAGCATAAGCTTCTTAAAAGTAGATTTTCTACTCGTCGACTTTAATCTTTGAATTAAGATTTCGTACACGAAACTAAGATTACATACTTTTTAATCCTGGACCGCCAGCAGTCATCTTATGAATCCAGGAGCTGTATAAGATAACTGTGAAGACATCAACGCGCAAAAATACTAAGCTGCTGCGCTTCATTTCAGCAGGGCGATTTTCAATAGATACCAAATTTGTTTAATAAATTATTATTTCCGTTGACTCGTAGAAAAATAATTGTATACAATAGTTATATAATTAGCTTTTTAAGTCTCGTACCTTAATTAGGCTACTCATCAAGCTTCGTGGCCTAAACGTGGTACCTACTCGACTTAAAAAGCATACATTATAAAACGATTGCATAAACTACTATATACGCTGTCTTTCGCTATTTAAATTATGGTCCCTCTTGCATCTGACATTATATTTGTGCCGTTATAAGCGATGGCTGATGAGGGACATTATAAAATGATGCACTTGTATTTAAGTGCTACAAAACCAGCAAAAGTGCGTAAAATTAAGATACGGAAGAGGTTCATAGCGTAACAGATACAGTGGTTTATGATTAGTGAGATTTCAAACAATAGCATTGTTGTTCGCAATAACAGCAAACAAACGAAATTACAAATACTAGGTAATACTCTTTATTGCACAACTCAATATAAGAATACTGTACATAACATAATTACAATAAATTAACATTAATCACTAACCATCATCATCATCCTATACTAACGTTTTTTTCCGGTTTGTATCCTAAAGGAGCCTGCAGTCTATTTTAGTACCTAATAACTAACAAATGCTTGTTTATTACCCTACATAAAAGCAACTTTCTAACGTAGTTGTTTTACCTGTATCTTTGTGTATTATTTTGTACCTGATGTATATGTGTGAGGCGTACAATAAAGCGGAATTGTATTGTATATTGTAGCGTTCAATCGCTGCGCGTGGAGCACAGCTTTACATGCGGCACGCATCATGTTACTCATTCACGCTTCACGCGCCATATGGAAATTCGTCCACAGTATCCTGAAGCTTTGCAACTTTGTGTGGCTTGTATTTGAAACACGTGAATCAGATGATGGCAGGCGGTTGTGGTAAAATCATCTGTGCGCGAACGTTTCATTTCCATTGAAAAGGACCACGTATACCTATTTACATAAGTAATGACGTGATCTTTGAATCGTTTATGAGTTTATACATGTCATCATCATCATCATCATATCAGCCGAAAGACGTCCACTGCTGGATATAGGCCTCCCCCAAAGAGTGCCAAAATGACCGGTCCTGCGCCACCCGCATCCAGCGGACTCCCGCGACCCTTACCAGGTCATCAGTCCACCTTGTGGGGGGCGGCCTACCCACGCCTCGCTTTCCGGTACGTGGTCGCCACTCGAGAACCTTTCCGCCCCAACGGCGATCGGTTCTACGTGCAATGTGCCCCGCCCACTGCCACTTAAGTTTAGCGATTCGGAGGGCTATATCGGTTACCTTGGTTCTGCTGCGGATAGCCTCATTTCTGATGATTATACATGTACGTAAAATAAATAAATATTTGCGCAAAGCAAAGATTGTACTATGGGTACTAGACAAAGATAAACATACTTAAATACATAGAAAACAAATATTCGTGCTCATCACACAAATATATGCCCTTACCGGGATTCGAACCCAGGACCTCTTGCTTCGTAGGCAGGGTCACTACCAACTAGGCTAAAGCGGTCGTCAAACCGAAACTCGACTCGTTTTTAGGGTTCCGTACTCAAAGAGTAAGACGGGACCCTATTACTAAGACTTCGCTGTCCGTCCGTCCGTCCGTCTGTCTGTCACCAGGCTGTATCTCAAGAACCGTGATAGCTAGAGAGTTGAAACAGATTATGTCTTTCTGTTGCCGCTATAACAACAAATACTAAAAACAAAATAATATATTTTTTAAGGGGGGCTCCCATACAACAAACGTGATTTTTTTGCCGTTTTTATAGATAATGGTACGGAACCCTTCGTGCGCGAGTCCAACTCGCACTTGGCCGGTTTTGTTATAATATACCGTAAACCTGAACAGGCATAATGTGATGCCTCATGTTAAAATTGATAACGTAGTGTTGATAAATGGATAGTAAACCATCAAATTATTGTAATAAAGAATAAATTATAACATATAATTAAAATCATAAAATACCTTGAATGTTTAGAAAATAAATGCATTATTTTATTATCCAAGAGTAACTTTAAAGCTACTATAAAATCAATAGAATCCTTGCCGGTTTTATAGAAACAAAATTGTATTACAACTATCTATGTAAGTAAGTACCTAAACGCAGTATTTCGCGACCGAATCAGCAATTTACCTGATTTTCCATACAACGATATCACATGACAATTAGTATGAAGCGTTTCGCTTGTCGCGAGCGAGGTCAATCTTTGTCTAAAATTTTTGTGTATTTATGTTCTTTAATTGTAGTTGCTATTAGCAACTTGCTACCATACAAACATTTGTTCCTCTCCAAAAACTGGTTTGAATGGCATCGTAAAAAAATCTTAGTCATCATCCCTATTAAAATATAAATATTTGTTATAAGTTTGACTGAGTATTTGTGAGTCTGTCTGTGGCATCGTAGCTCCTATACGAATGAACTGATTTTAATGCGGTTTTTTTGTCCGAAAGTTGACGTGATCGAGATATTTCTTTCTTAGTTCATAAAGTCTCATCAGTTCTTAAAAAATCGGTTCAGAAGAAATTTCAACTTTGAAATGAAAATGTCGGGCGTTTTTCAACTTTCCTAAGTTGTAATTGTTTGACTGTGTTTGACATTGCATGTTACTAATGTCAAATACTTAATAAAAATAAAAAAAATAAAAAAAAATATACTTAATAGAGTCAGACATTGGCTATAATGTTGTGCAATTTGGTTGCTGCCTGTGTGATAGTTGGAATGTGCTAATTGCTTGGTATTAACTAAGGTGCCAAGTATGCATCCGATCGACACTTTATAGTTGATCACAAGCAATGGCGAATTCCTAAAGACCAGTAGGTATACCTAATAGTGTAAAAGTAGAAATATACTGGGTGATTTTGAAGTCATGATCCGGAATGACCAGATGCTTGTACTGAACAACATTTCCCATGAGACCAACTAATAAAACGCAAAAATAAAACAGCTATTCCATACATTAACTCTCAATTGACTCACAGTTAAGTCACCGTTAGCTTTTTAATGGCTCTTATTTTTTTGCGATTTCATGGATGGTCCTACGGGAAAAGTTGTTCAGTGTGACCATCTTATTCGCTTTTGGTCATTCCGGATCATAATCCTGAAATCACCCAGTATATGTAATATGCATGTTGATAATGAACTATAGAACAATATTCTTTTGTTATTCCCCTAAAGAACGTGCGTGTCTATTAGTGATAATTCGATGCGCCTACTTGATTATCACCATGGAGTTCTGCAAAGTAAGTGATTCAATTGATAATTAAATTGCTTTGAAATTTACCTAACCCTTTAATTCTACCAGAGAGAAGTTTTCCTGTCATTTAATTATCCATTCAAGCGGCAAAAAAATATCTAAAAATATTTATACGAGTAGTCTACGTTCAAAAAACTAATCTAATCGAATCAGCGCAATCAATCTACCCCGGCAAATAAATCACCCCGTACAAATTATAATAAAGGTCTTCAATTTTCCTCACTACTTTTCGTAGTCAAATTTTAATATCATGTTTAGGTACGTACACTGAAGTGATAAGAAAGCGGACCCACCAAGAATTTATACAGTTTGTTGCATAGTTTGTTGCAGATTCAGCTATAACTTAAACATACTTATTATCATGATGGGTCGTGGTTTCGGGGTGGGCGTGGTATACAAAGATACATTTTTGTACCTCTTTTTCTTCTTCTGGTTAGGTCGATCCGGCAATTGCCCACCATGCAGCGAATTGACAAATCGAAACAATGTTCCTCGTCAAGTGGACAGTGTGGACTGCAATAGGAAATACCAGTCCCATCATCATCCTCCTAGCGTTATTTCCGATTGTGCCCTAAAGAGCCCGGGATCCGCTTAGGCACCTAATCCAAAGATTTGGCGTAGGCACTAATCTTACGAAAGCGATTGCCATCTGACTGATCTGACCTGTTCCCCAGAGGAAAAACTTGACCTTATTGGGATTAGACCGATTCATTCCATCGCTCCAAAATCCTTCACAAGTTCACACAGATGTGCAAATTGCGGAAAGTTTCCAAAAAGTTGGAAAAAATCACGGAAACTAGAAAGTTTCTCAAGAAATAAAGGAAATTTCCATTTTGTTAATGGAAAGTTTCAATTCCTGTACAAAAATGAGAGAAATGTTCCTATGTTAAATGGAGCTAACCGTAGCTCCATTTAACATAGGAACATTTCTCTCATTTTTGTACAGGAATTGAAACTTTCATTCATTTCATTTAGGCTACCGAGCCTAGTGGTTCAGGCATGCGGCTGTCAAGCGGCGGTCGTGGGTTCGAATCCCGGCTCGTACCAATGAGTTTTTTTGGAACTTATGTACGGAATTACCGTTCGCTTTTCGGTGAAGGAAAACATCGTGAGGAAACCGGTCTAATTCCAATAAGGTCTAGTTTTTCCCTCTGGGTTGGAAGGTCAGATGGCAGTCGCTTTCGTAAAACTAGTGCCTATGCCAAATCTTGGGATTAGGTGTCAAAGCGGACCCCGGGCTCCTTTAGGGGCACAACCGGGAATAATAACGCTAGGAGGATGAAAATGACATCAGTACCTACTCTAAACTAGTATGTTAATGTGGCCGCAAGTGTAAATGAAAGTCGATGCGCCATTTCACGCATGAGACCCGTAACTTGTGAGATGAGCGTTCCTTCACAACTAACTGAATTCTGAACAACTTTGACGAAGTCTTTGTGCTTGACTTTTCATGCCCACTTACAAGTTTCGGATAAAGGGTAATATATTTAACAACATGCACGTATAATTATTCTGTAATACTGGCTTTTGATACGATATGACATACTTTCGTCTAGAATGTGTACATGTTACTACCAAATTCCAATTAGTGTTTAGCTTAGGTAGGTAAGTACTGTTAATGCTAATTTGTTCTCAGTGGTTCGTTTTTATTGCACAAAAAAAAAACTTCTTCAGAATAGACTCGTCGTCGCGTCGTTAGCATTCTCAACCAGTCAACCGTTGCTCACCTCAAAGCAGACATATAAAACGTTTTCGAAGAGTTATTTGAAGAATTATGGAAGTATAGGTACGTGTATTACCCCAATGCAATACATACATACATACATACATTCTCCGCAAATATGTTAACCCTTGACAGCTTTGAATCTACTATAAATCCTTGACAGCTTTGAATCTAAATACTACAACCTTGATAAATATTAACTCATTTCACGATTCGATCAGTCTCAAATCTTTAGCCACCAATTATTTTTCTGGAAGCTTAGTTTTGCGTCTTAGATTATTTAATACTAGCTGTTGCCTTCGACTTCGTCCGCGTAGAGCTTGTTATCGTCGTAGAAAATGGTTGCTCTTAATACAAACTTTGTAACCTCTTTTAGGGGATAAATTAAAAAAAATGTTAAAATTATTTTTTTAGTTTGTGAACAAACAGTTTAAAACCGAAGTTACAAATCTCATACTTTAAAAATGTCTTGAAATATACAAACTTTAAACCCCCTTTTAACACTGAGGGGAAGAATTTGGAAAAACTCTAAAATTCGTTTTGTAGTCTTTTGACATACAGAATAAGACCAAAATTACAAATCTCTTACTTTTAAATTTTCTTGCTCTCCATATAAAATTTGAACCCCCTTTTAACCCCTTAGGGGTTGAACTTTTCTAATCGCTTTTTTCGTATTGCAAAAAGTAATCTTACTACTAACTTTTAAGTCTAGCTCAAAAAAAGTGTTGCCCATACAAAGCTTGCCCCTTTTTAACCCCCTTAGGGGTGACATTTTCCAAAATGCTGAAAGTTTTTTCTTTGTATTCTAATAACTAATCTTTCTACAAAGTTTTAGGTCTCTAAATAAAAAAAAAAGTTTCCAACATACAAATTTTGCACCCCTATTTTACCCCCTTAGGGGTTAAATTTTCTAAAACGCTGGAAGTACTTTATTTCTATTCTAATGACTGAGCTTTCTACAAAGTTTTAAGTCTCTATTTAAAAAAATATTGTTTTCCACATACAACATTTTGCTCCCCTATTTTACCCCCTTAGGGGTAGAATTTTATAAAACACTGAAAGTACTTTATTTGTATTCTAATGACTAATCTTTCTACACAGATTTAAGTATCCATTTCAAAAAAAGTAGTTTTTCCTTTACAAACTTTGCACTCTATTTTACCCCCTTAGGGGTGAAATTTTCCAAAACGCTGAAAGTACTTTCTTTGTATTCTAATAACTAATCTTTCTACAAAGTTTTAGGTCTCTAAATAAAAAAAAAAGTTTCCAACATACAAATTTTGCACCCCTATTTTACCTCCTTAAGGGTTAAATTTTCTAAAACGCTGGAAGAACTTTATTTGTATTCTAATGACTGAGCTTTGTACAAAATTTTAAGTCTCTATTCAAAAAAAACATTGTTTTCCCCATACAACATTTTGCTCCCCTATTTTACCCCCTTAGGGGTAGAATTTTATAAAACACTGAAAGTACTTTATTTGTATTCTAATGACTTATCTTTCTACACAGATTTAAGTATCCATTTCAAAAAAAGTAGTTTTTCCTTTACAAACTTTGCACCCTATTTTACCCCCTTAGGGGTGAAATTTTCCAAAACGCTGAAAGTACTTTCTTTGTATTCTAATAACTAATCTTTCTACAAAGTTTTAGGTCTCTACTTAAAAAAAAGTTTCCCACATAAAAATTTTGCACCCCTATTTTACCCCCTTCGGGGTTAAATTTTCTAAAACACTGAAAGTTTTTATTTGTATTAATGACTAATCTTTCTACAAAGCTTTAAGTCACTATTTCAAAAAAAATAGTTTTTCCTATACAAACTTTTCACCCTGTTTTACCCCCTTAGGAGTGAAATTTTCCAAAACCCTGAAAGTACTTTCTTTGTTTTCTAATAACTAATCTTTCTTCCAAGTTTTAGGTCTCTAGTAAAAAAAAAAAGATTCCCACATACAAATTTTGCACCCCTATTTTACCCCCTTAGGGGTAGAATTTTCTAAAACGCTGAAAGTACTTTATTTGTATTCTAGTGACCAATCTTTCTACAAAGTTTTAAGTTTCTATTTAAAAAAAATTGTTTCCCTCATACAAACTTTGCAATTTTTAATATATAATTTAATATATAAGTTTTATGTCTCTAGCTAAAAAAAAAGGTTCTCCCATATTTAATATATAAGTTTTATGTTTCTAGCTAAAAAAAAGGTTCTCCCATACAAACTTTGCACCCCTATTTTACCCCCTTAGGGGTGCAATTTTCAAAAATCCCTTCTTATCCCTAGCCCACGTTATAAAAGCAACCTACTGTGCAAAAATCAACTCTCTAAGATAAGTAGTTTCGGCTGTGCGTTGATGAGTGAGTGAGTGAGTGAGTGAGTGAATAAGTCAGTCAGGACATAGGCATTTATATGTATAGATGACGTTTGCAATTACTAACAATATTCTAGCTAGTAGGCATGTTAATGGTAATATATAGTGTACCCACATGACACCTAACATGTAGCCTTGTTCTAGTTACTTTAGTGAACGGAGTTCTTACCTACGTCCTAAAACTCCTTGAACCACTTGAGTTCAGCCAGCACTAAGTACAACCACTGAACAATTCAACTTCAAATTTAATTAATTATTTCAAACGACAAACTTTATCGGGCTTCGAGGCCTACATAAATCAGAGGTTGAAAAATAAATAAGAAAACCTCAGAATTGTATGTGAAGGCGCTTCGTAAGGGCTCTTGACAAGTTTTGTTTTGGTTGTTAAGTAATTTCTAACTTTACTCAGACACGGGAGCTTGTTATGAAACAATTTATTGCTATCTGAGCCTCTCAGGCTTATGTGGCGTATGTGTATATCAAGCCTGTCTTATTGCGGGGAGTTGGGTGTACAAGTAAGGGTTGTATAGCTTATTGTGTGCTTAATGACGTGTAGGTTTTAAGCGGTATTCGACTGGTATTATCCGAGTTTAGAACTCAGGTTTTGTTAACAATAGCTCTTTTTGAAGCATATAGTAATATGCTAACTTGCTAACTTTTTCTTGCGTGATGCGAGTTATTTACCAATATTAGGTATCACAATACATTATTAATCACCTGCTTCTAAATATTATGACTTGACTGGCTTTGGAGAGGTTACTTTAATTTGGTGAAATATAGAATTACCGTTTTCGGGCTAGGTAGGTACAGTACATATAAGTTGACTAAATAAGTAAATTTGTGACATTGTGTCTCCTTCGTGTTTGTTACTTATGCCACCATTTCTCGGCCAGCAGTTGGACGAGGTACGGTCAATATGTTGTTATATGTATATATATGTATTTATATAAGTGTGTCTTTCTAAAGGCCCTGCTAGACGGTCGCCAACACGCCCCTCTAACCGAGCGACTTTGGTCCGCACCGACCGTGTAGACAGTTGTTTGGAGCAACATTTCATACTACAGCGGTCGGTGCCGACCAAGGTCGCTCGGTCGGAGTGGCGTGTTGGCGACCGTCTAGCAGGGGCTTAATGGTTAGGTTGTTTAGATTCTGTTTTCTGTTTCACCTACTCAAATCATATGATTATTTTGCATCTTCTCCACCACCCTATGGTTGTCTAATAGAGATCGCTTTTTAGCGATAAGACCGTCTGTTGTCTACCATTGCTTATGTTTAACTTACTTACCTTTGTTTTTCTATTATGTACTCTTTCTGGTGAGCAATAAAGAATATTTATATTGTATTTTATTGTATTGTGTGTATAAGAAATTTACTAGGCGCTGATTGACGTTTATTGTGGAAACGGGCGTCCATAGATTGAATTCGATCAAATTACTTATAAAGGTGCTGATAAACAGTATTCACACGTAACAGAAAAGCGAGCATTCCCCGTTTTTATATTAGTCGAACAGTAGCTCTAGTATAAGTTTTATCAATAGATATACGTTTTCCAACGCGTTTGCGTTTAGTTTCAATTTGTATGGCAATGCGTTGTTCCTGTTACCACCAGAGGAGCTGTTCGCGATGCCATACAAATTGAATATAAACACAAACGCTTTCGAAAACGTATATTATGATCGATAAAACGTATACTAGGGCTAATGAACAACGAACTGAGCCAAGTATAGAGCCAAACATCGCTATGAACATTTTCACGATCATTCTAGCGAACGTCTAAGTAACGGCGTGCGGGAGGTATGGGCGGGGAGCGACGGCGGTGGAACAATATCAAAATTGCTCGGCTCGCCAAAAAGCTCGAAGGAAATAGTTAAGGCCTGCGCAAACCGGCTGAACGCAGCGCAGAACACTTTAAATTTATCATTGTATATTCTTTTCTTTTTTAAATAAAGCTGAGTCGGGGCCTTTTCGTGGACCCTGCTATTTTTACGTTCTGTGTTTTGTTTTTTACACCCATTGTTTTGTCCACGAATAAATGTTTTCTTTCTTTCTTTCTTAAATACATTAAGGTTTGATTAAGGTATAAATTCGAATGCTCTGAGACCGACCTCGGAGCATCACGGGGGATTTCTACACTGCGGCATCGAGGAGCATGTTAGAGGATGCTGCGGTGGTAGGCGGCGGCATGCCGCGGCATCCCCCGCTATGCGCCAAGGCCTCCCGAGTGCGCCGGGTTAGCGGGGCTGCTGGCGCAACTCGGCGGACGACGGGGGTGAACACGAATTTTGATACCGCAATGCCGCCGTATCCCACGACGTCCCACGGCATGCCATGGTCGGTGATTCGTAGGCCCGGTGCACTTCGGCGCATACTGGGAGATGCCGCCGCAGTATCGTCGCCGCTACTCAACGCCGCGGGGAGAGGATACCGCCGCGGCATCCCCCGGTATGCGCAGAAGCGCTTTCAGGTGCGCACTGGCGGGCGCTCGCGGTATCGCGGGGGATTTTCCCTCGTCGGTGTGCGGTGCGCGGAGTAAATCCTGCTAGGTGATCTGCGCTGCGCTCCGCCAGTTTGCGCAGGCCTTTTATACTGTCGTTTCGCTAGAATGCTCGCTAAATCGCTCGAGTCTATCGACACCTTAGGGAATGCACTGCCGGTCGTTTCTCCGCTGCCCGCTGGCGGTCAGCTGGTCGATCACGTAACGCATTGTGCGCGCGTCAGGTAGATTTAAATGTCACTTTTCCTATGGAAAAATGAAAGTTAAATCGTACGAACGCGCGTTCGGAACGTTACGTGTTTACCCCCCAGACCGTGACCTAACATAAGGACATAACTCCACTGCCTCTTATTGCATACTATACTCTCATGGCATGACGTGACTGTCACATCGACAAATTAACTAAGTCCATATCACTGTCTAATCTCTCAAAGTATCTAAGAAACATAACCCAAGGCCTCCACACACCGGTCGCGTGCGCGGGCCCGCGCACGCGACCGGTGTGTGGAGGCCTTTCAACATTTACCAAGAGGTCTCGCACCTCAGTAGGTGTGAAGAGAGTGGCGCTTCTGCGTGAATGGCACGATCTATGAACCTCACTACGAGAACGTTCGTAATGATTAAATTAATACAAGTATGGCTCTTACAATAAACAATTAAATCGCATCCCATTTTCATTTCACAATCGAAACGACTATAGAATAATGCAGTTGCACACTAATCATTTTATCAATCAAGAGCTTGTTTGTGAAACCGCCCACGTCAATTGTATGAACGTGAGAACAGTGCACAAAACGGTACCCTACTTTGATTATTTGCTAAGTTTTAGCATTATAGTTGACTGTAGTGTTATAGATTTTGACGCACGGAATAAGACGTAGGCCACATAAAAAAAACAGCTAACGGTCTTTTCTTAGGAAAAAAAATACTTTTCAGATGTTATTATATTTTACGTCATACCTGGCCATAAAGTAGGAATTACCGCACGCTATGCGTGCGGAAAACCCCACTTCCTGGCCAGATAGAGACGTAAAATTTTGTACTCACCACGGGCGGTAATAAAGAAAGCCTCAGAGCGCATATTTATCGATATATACTAATCGATATCGATATAATACCTGCGATCTGAAACATTCTTTGTTTAACCGCCCTAGGTAAGTAATGTACTATTAATGAACTTCAATACAATTTTACTATTAAAATTTAAAAAATCCAGTAAAAGTACACAGATAATTTTTTTTAAAGATCAACAAAGTAGAGCTAGTATATAGCTCACAAGTGCTCTTTCTCGTTACGTTACGGATTATTTACTTTCTCTGAATTTAAATAAACATTTAACACTGGGATCATTAGAGTGTAACTGCGGGTAATCTAAGGAATTTTTAATTTTCATACCTACACGCTATCACCGTACGTCCGTCACGGGTAATGCAAAAAAAGCCTCGTGAATGTATTGTAATTTTTTTAAGTGACTACGTAAACTTAATAATTACGTGAGCGGTAATGCATTCGCCAGACTATGTGGTAAGTAGAAAGATTGCAAGGTAATATAGCGGGGTGTTTATCCGTCTACTCCTTCTTCTGAGCTTGAGAAGAACAAACCGGCGCCCGTCTTTGATAACTCTTCGCCATTTAATCTAAGCTCCCGCGATCTTCTCCCAACGTTGATATGATAAATGCTGTCTCTAAGTATTATAATTAGTTCATTGTACACAATGAAAACTCTGTCTATCATTTCAACGTATTTCTAAATAACCCGAATTCGAGGATTATTTATAAAAGGTATAATGTTTAATGTATTCCAAGACTAAAATAATCAGTTTCATCCTTTGATTGTATCTGGCAGGTATGAATTATTATTCATAATATTTTGATCGTGTCGATCATAAATATTCACGACGAGCAATTTAAACGCGAAAGATAAAATTGAGGCTCCCCAAATTGATACATTTTCGGGGTTATTAGATTCGATGCCGTCCCATCAGGAGAGGAATATAACCTTGTTTATACGATTCAATGATTTAAATCATTATATTCCAATGTACCCTTAACATGAACTTGAGAGAGGTTTTAATAATTACTAGTTCTATAACTTATAAGGCATTAATCACATTTCTCTAAAAAAAAAAACACACACTTATTTCACCCACTTAGAGAACGATTTTCGGAATTAAATTTTCTCTTCTTAATCTTAAACTATCTCCATACCAAAATTTATTGTTATTGGTTAAGTTTATGCATGAAGAGGTTAACAAACATATACCGATAGAATACATCTCTTATTTTCATAGCGAAAGTAACTCTGTCTTATACTATTCGCAAAACTATCTGGCCGGTCAGGTCATAAATCATCGGAATCGTGCTATCTCTTTCACACCTGCACGGCTTATGGAGTGGGCCGAGCAGCAAAAGGGCAGGTAGCGTTACGCATAAAAATGAATGTCGATAAAGTAATGAAACAAATAATTTAAATTACGTGGTGTTTTATATAACAGTATTGTATAGTTACTATCGAACTATAAATAGGTATATTGAACTATTGACATAAAGTATTACAATAAAATAATAAGGAGGTATAACAAAATAAATAACTAAACAAGGAAAATACTAGATATTCTTATTCGTCTTCAGTGTCACTATCGTCTTGTAGGTTAATGACAAGACGGTTGGTGTCAATAAAAAGTGTTTTAGCTAGGTCTTCGTTCTGAAGATTTTCAGAGTGGCGAACACATTTGACCCAGTTGTCGATTGTAACATGATCGATCGCTTCATTTAACAATTTCTCAACATCTGCCATTTTAAACGTGCTATTTTTCGTCGTGGTACTTCTCCTTTAACTTGAGCCCATATCAACTCTATCGGGTTATACTGACAGTGATAAGGTGGAAGCCGAATTACTTCGTCACCGTGTTTATTTGCAAGTTGGTCCACTGCGTATATTTTTTTTGGATGACTTGCTTCCACTCTCATTAATAATTTCTCTATTATATCCGTTGGCAGGTATGGTATGTTATTTTTAGTCAGCCACCCTTAAATATATTTTTTTAACCAATTTGTATTAGGAATCGGATTTAATACTTTCGTGTGATAACTAGCATTATCTATAATTATTAGTGATGGTTCTTCTAATGATATTAAAAATTGTTCAAACCACTTCAAATAAACTTCTGCGTTTATTTCCGAATGGTAATCAACATTCGGCGATTTAACGGCTCTGAATATTAATTTTGCCTCTGGAACAAATCCTGTTTTGGCTGAGCCACCGTGACAAATAATTAGCCTGGCACCTTTTCCAACTGACGTTTTAAACCCTCCGTTATCTTCACTGTCCAACCACATTCGTTTACGTGAATGATTTTGATTCACCCAAGTCTCGTCTAAATAAAAAAGTGGTATTTTGTCCACAGAGACTCGTAACTGATCCATTTTTTGTAAAAAGTCCACCCTGGCAGCAACTATATATTTTCGCTCCATTAACCTCTTTCTTACGTCCATTGTTTTCTTGAATTTATACCCTAAGCGTTTAATAATAGTTCTCATTGATGATTCTGAACACTTTAGATTGGGTAGTTTTTCCTTGGCTGCATCTAATATTTTCTGCACAGTGCAGAAAATATTAGATGACACTCTCCATTTGCATACAGCGACGTTATAGTTCTTTTTATAACTGATTTATCAAAGTCGTCAAGGTCGATAACCGTAGAAGGTTTCTTGTACTTCTGTCTAGGGGAATTCGGCACCCCTGCTTCCGAAACATCCTTCTGAATACGATATAGAGTTCGTTCGCTCGCTCCGCAAACCAATGCTGTCAGTTTTTTTGCTTGTTGAAAATCAATTTTCCTTATGACATCAGGGTCTTTTTTCAACTCTTGAAACCATTTATAAACGTTTAGAATAACCAGCCGAGCTTGCTGGTTAACATCACCTGTTAACTTGGTCAAATTGGTTTTGCAAAAATCTTCCATTACGACGTAGGTTCACAGACTAAGTTCGTATAACGAATGAGTTATGCATTGTGATGTTAACCCTTTTATGTTAAAGTATATTTTGTTATCAATTATTCCTAATGACTTAAATAGATGCATTTCTCATTATCTACTTACCTAATCACGTATTTAGCTAATTATTTAAGAAATATCTTAAACATTTAGTATTATTCATTAGATAACTTTAAAAACAATATCAATAATGATATAAGATTTCATTTGAAAATATAATAAATCGACGATTACATTATAAGTTATCGACATGTTACACCCCTAACGGTAGCGGACGTCTATTGCCCTACCGGCCAGATAGTTTTGCGGATAGTATAGTAGTTTCTGATACACATTTCACTAGACTCTGGTGACTGTGCTAATATGGTTCTAGGCTACTTCTAGGCAAATCGAGTAAGAGACTAGACTAATTTACATGGATTGGGTTATCCGATCTTGTGTCATCAAGATTTTAACGAATAACAAAATATCACAACAGAGCGCGGATGCGAAATATTTGACGAAGAAGATAAGAGATAAGATAGACGGTTAGGCTACGTAATCCTTTGTAATAGTCAATTAGTTGAATAACAGGTTAGCGACAAAACCACAGTTAACTCACCTTTTTAGTTACCTAGTCCCTGGGCGACCGAGCTCTGCTCGGATGAAAATGGAGAAAATACGGAGAAAACAAATTTTCCCGGACATGAGACCTATCTAGATCGATTTCTCGCCCCCGTAAACCCCTGTATTCCAAATTTCATCGAAATCGTTAGAGCCGTTTCCGTGAACGTGATTGCAAATATATATATACACAAATATTGCTCGTTGCACTAGTTGTATCCTCTACACCAACCTCGTCCAGCAATCCCTTACCTTTGCAGTAATTACTTTGTACTATTATTCAAAGGCGGTGGCTTACGGGCTACGGCTATTGAGAGTTGGTAGGTTCAGTTCCAATCCCGAATCCGGGCTATCCTATAAGATATTATTAATATTTCGATTTCATGTTGAATGACTGGACTACTGTGACAATCTTTACTTGAGAAAGTCTATTTTAACTTCCGTTTGTCGAAAATAAGTAAATAGAGCTCATGTTTACCAATTTCGTTCAAATCAAAGCGTTCCAGCTAAATATTTACCTCATACTTTGCGACCCTCAGAAATCTCTTGTGTTATTTTTTGATTATAAACTCTGTAGCGTAACTGATAAGGTTGCTTCAATAAGCAAATAGTTGATTAAGATGTGAGGTTCAGAAAGTAAAAGGAGAGTGATATCTGTGCCAGCAAGACAGCGCCAGTCACGACTTCGGTATTAAGTAACGAAATAGTTCTGAAATGCTACTCACCGACTTGGCCCACAGTTAGTTTCTAGTCTGCTTCAATGTCTCAATGGTCCGATCAACACTGAGATGTACCGTACCTAATTCAATAGAGGATATAGAAATGTAGATATATGTATTATACTTTTGGCTTGACGAAATTGGCTTCTATTCGTGCATTACTACCTAAGTTTTGCTGTTACATACTTGATTATAGGATGCGTTTAATGTTCACTTGTTGACACAGATGGAAATAAGCTAAAGCGTGAAACAGATAAACAAATGATAAAAAATATATCATCATCATCATATCAGCCGAAAGACGTCCACTGCTGGACAAAGGCCTCCCCCAAAGAGTGCCACAATGGCCGGTCCTGCGCCACCCGCATCCAGCGGACTCCCGCGACCTTTACCAGGTCATCAGTCCACCTTGTGGGGGCCTACCCACGCCGCGCCCTCCGGTATGTGGATAAAATATATACTCATCTAGAAATTTGAAGCAATTATCATTGATTTGCGTTTATTACTGAGTCTCTGTTTAAATACAAATGACTGGGTCAATTGGCACTTTTTTGCAATCGTTCAATATAATCGCGTCACACTTTTCGCACCGGTAGTTTAGGGATAACGGAATGTGTCAGTTTTAGAGTTAGTAACCTCAATAGTCAATTTCTTTCTGTATAATTGATGATTCTAATTTAATTATCTTCGCAAGTTCGCAAAAACGAAGCGACATCGAAAGCCTTAGAAGTTCATTAGGCTCTGACGTTTCAATCGTGGCTGATGATAATCGGAGGTTTTGTTTATGTGCTCGAGTTTGTCACTCTCATCTGTATCTCGGCCATAAAACAGAGTGAACTTGAAGCTAGCTCGCTCCCCTCTCACGCAACGGTACTCGTGCGCAGACGCCGGCCCGCAGGTCCCTGCCCTCGCCGCGCCGCCTGCACGCGTCGATGCGTCCGCGCACATTCAACACTAAAATAAAATAAAAACCACCATCTTAACTAAAAGTGCTACCCATCTCGCGTCAAAAACCCTCTGCATCCTCCAAGTTCGTGCTAAACTTTGAATGTGACCCATTACGGATCTTGTTAGAAAACTTTTGTCAATACAGCCTTCGGCGAGCTCCTCCAAAGCTCCGAATAAAATGTGATTCGTGAAATGTTGCCAATTATGGTGATTTTTTGTTTGCATATCGATTTGTGATTTGTGTTTGAGCGAAAAAGTGGAAGTTGGTGAAATATTTAGGAAGAAACACACTAATTGGAGTTAGGCTGGTGCGAGGAAACAGCGTCAAAGGTGAGTTCCAGGCATGAATTTTAAACAGGCACTTTTCAATATGAATGAACGTCTTCAAGATTTTGCTAAAAGGGTCTTTCAAAGTTCTGAAGAATATATTTCTTGAGTTTTACAAGTCCGTCGCAACGAGGTGAGCGGTCTATTTGTTGAATAAATGCTTGTGTTTCGCAGGGGCCTAATTAGGGGAAGGAGGAGGTTTTGGCAAAATTATGCTAAATATTATGATTTTATTAATGTTGCTTTTACGGGCACAAATAGATTGCTTTATTCAAAGGACGGTTTTCCTCGAAGTCTGGGCTCGTTAATTTTGTTAAGTAATGTCACATGCAATGATAGATAGGTACAGGTGTCATAAATGCGTAGCAAATCTTTATCTTAATTATATATTAAAATATTTCCAAGAATACGTTAAAATAATAAGTACAATCTAATAAAATCTAGGTAAAAAAAAAAGAAAAACACAAAACCTCACGGTCTTATAAAATAAATTACGATATTTAAAAGTAACTTTAACAGCTGAGTAGCTTACTTAATGAAATGTGTCTATATATGCTAAACAGTACCCACCCATGATTTTTCTACTCTTAGAGAACCTTTCATTATGGGAATTCAAACTCTGGGCTTTGCTATATACTTATACGAGATTTTTTGTACAAAATGTACATTACTTTATATGCGAGCATTATATTAATGTCGCGGAGAAATAATCCAATTCATAGCCAGCCGCTGAACTGGGGAAATTGAAGTATGCGTAATATTATTTTCCTATTTCATAAAGGAAACAACATCAGCCCAAATAAAAATGGATTTCGGGTGAAATGCCGAGAGCAAATTAAACTGCTTAGAAATAGTACGTAGTGCGATGAGTTCAGTACGGCAATCATTCAGGCCACATTTATACTTACGTAATGTTAATTTAATTAGGTAGGTAGGTAGATATATTGAAATTCTAACATATTCGAGCACATTCAAAACTCTCGTACCGGATTAAGTTTTCGGTTCCTACAAAAGATTGTAGGTATCTACGAGTAGGTAATAATACTTTTGAAATGAGTCATAAAAGTTTTAAATGTCCAAAAGTGACAATATTGTCACGGTCACGCTGGGTTTCAAGTAAAACTGACTGACAAGTACCTAAGTAGGTATCTAATGTGACTCTTGCTTAGAGAGAGTCTTGAAATATTATCCGGCTAATACTCTTACTCAATAAGGATGAAAGCGTTAGGAAATATGCGGGGTATAAATTCCAACCTTAGCTGATAAAGTTCCATGTGGTATTTAATATTTTTGCATGGTTTTGTATTTATTATTATTTTTTTTTTTTTTGTGGGCCTTAATATGCCGCTTCGACCAGCAAGTGATCTATTGTGGCAGCCCTTGTTTTAGAGTTCACCGTTAAGTCCCGTTGCCTCCAGGAAATTCCAGATTCTTTGGGCGGTGATATGTTGTACTTCTTGTGGGTGCATTATGTGCCGCCCTAGGTAGGTACTTCTTTTATGCATGAGTGGTCCGCAGGAGCAGAGAATGTGCATTGCAGTCTCCTCTGTCTCCTGGCAGAACCTGCAAGTTGTGTCCTGCTTCATACCCATTTGAAACAGGTGTTTGTTCAATTTGCAATGTCCTGTCAGGATTCTTGTCACTGCGCAGGTTTTGTGCCTTTTGAATTGTAATAACTCTTTAGACAGCTTACTATTGAACCCTTCGATCAGGGCTTTAGCTTGTTTTTGTCCTTTGGTGAACTTCCACAGCTTGATTGCCTCTGATTTTTCCGCGTTGTTTAGCAGAGAATATGCTTTCCGTTTTGTGATGCCACAGAACGGTTCCGGGCCGACTAGGGCCGTGTCTGCGCCCTGCCTTGCAAGTTCATCTGCTCTTTCGTTTCCTACAATGTCGGAGTGCCCTGGTACCCATCTAAGTATGACTTTGTTGGAGTTCGCCAGGGTGTTTAGATTATTTTTACAATTCTGGACTAGTTTAGAGTAGGACTCTAGTGATTCTAGTGCCAGCAGAGCAGCTTGGCTGTCCGAGTTGATGTAGATATGTTGGTTCCTTAGGTTTTGTACGTAAGAAAATAGATTTTGATTGGGAGAAAAATGAGATTTTGATTGGGAGAAAAATACCTACTCAGTGAGGATGCAAAATGTGCTCTTAAACCGTACCTATGACCTAATAAACTAATTAGTTAAACTACGTAACTCTACGCTTTAGGACAAAACTCCGCTATCATTTTTGAACGTGAAAAATATAGTTGATAGCGTAGACTGGGTACGATTGAACCAATTTTTCGTATATCGTCCGTAGTTTTGCTTTTTATAATCTGTGAGATAAGGAAAATATATCAAATGAAATAGCGTGTTATTATCTACTAAACGGCAATAGATTTTTGGGTCCAGGTTTTCTTGTTTTAGCAGTAGATCAAATTGAAAAAAAAAATTGTTTCAACTGTCCCCATCCCATGGGTGGTTGAAACAGTGACAAAATATTGTACTTTTATGTGTTTTATTCGTATTTTTATGAGATTACGTATAGTTTAGGAACTGTTTTTAATCAGCTTGCGTTTTTGCGCTTACAAGTTAAACTCTACGTATATTATCAGTCATTTGTCACCTTATTTAAGTAAGTTACCTAAACCAAAACAAAAATAAACTGTTTGCATTTTAAATGTAACAAAACTAAATAAAAATACATGAAAATAAACTAAAAGAAAACTTACTTTGAGTTTCATTAGTCAATGTCAAAAAAATACAAGCAAATCACTCTGTTGCAACCGTCCCGTTTCAACCGTCCCCACCTCCTCCTTTCGGAAAAAAGCCATTGTAGTAATAATGAAAATAATGATACAGTAAAACTAGATACGCTGACATGATCCACAAGCTTCACTTCAAACATAAACACACACTCAATACTCTAACTTAAATAGAAACCAGAATAATTGAAAAACTCTACGACTGAAAATACTTACTTTTGGGGATCAAAATACAACAGGGTCTTCTACAAACAAATTACGCGCGCGGGAAGCAACGTCACGATGGTTTTCGTGTACAAACCGATCGTCCGCTTCTTTCCCTCCTTGGACCCTTCGCCGTCTCGCCAACGGTTTGCGAGATATTTACGTTGTTTCAACCGACCTCTGTTTTAACCGTACCCAGTCTACCCTATGCCCTAAAAGGCCGTTTGAAAAGTTACAAAACTGATATTATGAATTTTTAATAACACAAATTCCAAAATAACATAAAACGAATAATTAAAGAAGGCTGGCTTAATAAAAATATGGGTAAATTGGTAAGTACCTACATGAAAACCCAGTTCAACTCATGTTACGTAAGCTGTCATCAATAGTTTGAAAACTTGATGAATATTGATAAATATTAGAAATAGAATCAAAGTTGAATGTATTTTTAATATTAATGTCACGCAACTAATAAATATGTAAAAGCCAAGCCCTCTTCACATGACCACGTTAGTTCTGAAGTAATAAATATAATTTGATTATCATATATCAAAGTATTCAGTAGGTAATATTAACATTTACGTTTGAATGTTCTCGTGTCACTCAAGCTGTGTGACGGGCTCGTTTCGGGTGTTTACGGAATTTATGGACGGCATTATATGATTACTGACTTACGGCTTACGCAAAATCTAGCTTAAAATAAAACCTTATTTGCAGAAATTCATTGGATTTTCTCTAAACATCGTATCTATTAACAGGCAAATTGAAGCCGAGGTGAAATAATATTTGCGTTCTGAATTCATAAAGAAAAAACCCGGCGTTTGCGGGAGATCACGTGAGTTTAGAAACCATGGTAACGCATGCAAACATAGTAAGTAAGTATCTTAAATATTATGTCATCGGATTTTTAACTTTGGCACATGCCATTTAAAAGTGATTATTTACTAAACTAACTCGCTTACACAAGTATATTGCAAATAAATAATAAATATTTGCGGACAATCTTACACAAATCAACCTAGTCCCAAACTAAGCAAAGCTTGTAATATGGGTACTAGACGACGATATATATACTTATATAGAGAAATAAATACTTAAATACATAGAAAACATCCATTACCCAGGAGCAAATATTCGTGCTCATCACACAAATAAATGCCCTTACCGGGATTCGAACCCAGGACCTCTTGCTTCGTAGGCAGGGTCACTACCAACTAGGCTAAAGCGAAAATGAAATGTCCCAATGCCCAGTAGTTGACACCTTTTGTTCGCCTGTATTGTTTCGACGTAAGATTTAAAGGGTCATGTATGATGTATTAGGCCAGTGACAGGCACTCGGACGTAAGTTTACTTTACTGTTAACAATATTGCATTCTCTCTAGAATATAGATGAATCAATGACAGGGTAACGATTCAAGTCCTGTGGTCTGCGCAAATCACTCGTTTCATTCACGTAAGGTAAACGTCCGAGTGCTATACGCTTTACATATCAAAGTGACATGTCTATTGAAGAAAAATACCTTTAGTTCGAATTTAACCCATATTGCTTTGACTTAGAGTGTCCATGCCATATACTAAGTACAGCGTCGATTTATTTAGATAGGTACAGAGTTTGCCTAACATGAATAAAATCTGAAATCGAATGTTTTCTTCAAATTTTCTGCATTTACCAATGCTTATTTCTAGGCATAATAACACCCCTACTTGCTTTGTGGGTATTTGGTGTTGTATTTCTGAGGGGTACACGTAACGTTTTGAACGCGTGTTAGGACAATTTATCCATCATTTTTCCATATAAAAAGTGACATTTACGTACAATGCGTTACGTGATCGACCTGCTGGTGATCCGTCTCCATCGCACTTATGGTTTATGGTACTCGCGCGACAGAGACGGAGATATACGAAGTTCGAGATTCGAAGTTCGTGGTAGCGCCGCTGGTGTGAGTAGGTATTTAAGATCGCCAGATCTCCCGAAGATGCGCTGTGTTGAGAGTGCGAGATCTGCACTTATGTTGCTGGTTTGCCACCGCCATAGTATTATAAAGACACAGTAGGTACCTTGTGCTTATTGATTATTCACGAAACCACCAGCGATCCTATACACACGTATCCGCGACGTAATTACACGTCTTCGCTCGCACGCATTTCACGCAAGCATCGAGCCGCGTAACGTTTTTATGCGCGCCCGTATAACGTGTACGCGTAATTGAGGTACGAGTCGTTCGAACGAACGTAATTACCTCAATGATGTTCCGTATGGACGGTGGAAGCGTTTACGGAACCCATTTAAAAGGTAACATGGTCTCTTTTCAGCGTTCAGAATTAATAGTTATTAACCAGGGGTCTGTCTGCATTAAGAGTATATTGAATCAGAATGGAATTGATATAATGTCTGCAAGCAAATTAATCCAGAGAGGGGTAATCACGTAACGTTTCAGGGTATACGGGGTAGTCACGTAACGCGTTAGGACAGTCCAACTGTCCGTTTTCCGTAAAAAAATACATTTAGATCTAATTAACGTACGTACATTGCGTTACGTGTTCGACCTGCTGCTCGAGCCTTGTAAAATGATTTCAACTAAATTAACATTAAATCAAATAAGTCTTGGGGCATCTTCATAAAACATACCTTATACATCAAAACTGGATGTGTTTTCTTGTTTTGTGTTGATTTAGGTACACACAGTGGTAACCTGAAAGTGTAGGTACCTTTGTAGGTAAATTAGGACCACTGTTTTTATAAGACTCAACAGTTCATGATTATGAGTAGGAAATAATTCTAAATTAATAAGAGTCGGTGTCGAGATACTGAACACGTTTGGCAGTAATAGTTATTTGTTATACAAGGGGGGAAAGTTGTATTTTACCTGCGAGTGTTCATTTGAAACACGAGCTAGCGAAAGGATCCTGATTGACCACGAGCGAAGCGAGTGGTTCAAAAATAGAATCCTTAGCGTAGTGAGTGTTTCAACACACGAGAGTTTCAACACACGAGGTAAAATAACTTTTCACCCGTGTATAACACAAATATTTTCACCTCACTACAGCGATGAAAATAAGAAGGGTAAAAAAAAGTTTCAAAAAAAGTTTTAAAAAAGTAAAAAAAATAAAAAAAAAGTAAAAAAAAAGTAAAAAAAGTTTCAAAAAAGTTTGATGTATTTGACTTTATTTAATGAAGTGACATTAAGACATCATGTAGAATACAATATGTGGTAAAATAAATATAAATTCAAAATTTTGATTAGCCAGTAATACAACATACTCCCCCGTAATCAAAATAAGATTATAAACATAAACCTATTCCTTTTACACAATTCTGATGCTTAATGCGAGCTAAAGGCTTAGTTAGCACATCAGCCCACATCTCCAAAGTAGGAGTATAGACAACACTAATAACATTGTTAGTTAATAAATCGCGTATAAAATGAAATCTTGTGTCTATATGCTTGGTTCTATTGTGGTGGACCGGATTCAATGCCAATTTTTGGGCAGACTGCGAATCATTGTAAATAGTGACAACAGTTGACTCACCAGTTAATTCGAACATCAACCGCTTCAGAAACACAGCATCCTAAGCCGCACACGCCAAGCTCATGAATTCGCTCTCACTAGAAGATAAAGCAGTGGTAGTTAGCTTCTTACTTTCCCACGAAATTGCTCCATCGGCCAGGGAGAAGTAAAATCCAGTGTATGAGCGACGATCAAAAGGACAGTTGGCCCAATCTGCGTCCGCATAACCAACTAAACGTCCTCCGCCTTTCCTGTAAGTAATGCCCAAATCGATAGTTCCTTTTAAATACGCGCTTCGCTGCAACCCAATGACTTTTATCATATTTAGTGTTAAACTGGCTCAAATATGATACAGCAAAAACGATATCTGGTCGCGTATTAACGGCGAGAAACATCAGGCAGCCGATTAACTTCTGATATGGGTATAATGAGGAATCATCATTACCTGTTTAACACGGCAACAACTTTTTAGTTCCTAGTGGTGTAGGCACAGCCTTACAGTCGGACATTAGAAACTTTTCGAGCAAATCACGAATATAGGTTTCTTACGATATTTTAATCTCGTTAGGTTTACAATTAATATTTAAACCTAAATAATAGTTTAACGGGCCGATAACTTTCAGGCTAAAATAATTCTGTAAGTCAGATATGACAGTGTCAAGCGTTTTATTTTCCTTGTAAAATATGACAATGTCATCGACATGGAAGGCGAGTATTATTAACTTGTTACCAAACTTCTTAGTATAAATACACGCTTCGGAAGGAGTTTGGTTAAAACCTATGCAGTGTAAAATTTCCGTTAACTTTTTATACCATGCCCTTGAAGCTTGCTTGAGGCCATAAAGCGAACGCTTTAGTAAGCATACTGTATCTTCTTGACCAGGTTTAGCAAATCCTTCTGGCTGACACATGTATACTTCTTCCTACAAATCGCCATTTAAAAATGCTGTGTCCACATCAAAATTGTGCATTTTCATTCCTGATTCTGCAGCCAACGCAAACAGCATGCGCAGAGAAGAGTTCCGGACGACTGGGGAGAAGGTTTCCGAGTAATCAATGTCATACACTTGATTAAATCCTTTTGCGACAAGTCGCACCTTATATTTGATAACGTCACCGTGTGCATTTTTTTTCAACTTATATACCCATTTGCAAGCTATGACCTTTTTATCTGGTCTATCAACGAGAACCCAAGTTTTCTTCTCAAGCAGCGACTGATATTCATCTTGCATAGCTTTATACCACTTGTCTCCATCTTCTGCGTTCATTGCCTGTGAATATCTTGTAGGTTCATCCATATGCTGAGGGGATGAAGTCTGCATGCATACACAATTGGCAGCAGGATTAGGTTTTCTCGGTCTCAAATTGTAACTTGATTGTACAACCTCAATATTAGAGTTAATTTCTTCTGATGAAGAAGAAATACCGGTCTGAACTGACTCATCTTCAGTAACAGTATTATGCCATTGTTCTTCAGTACTGGTATTCACCTCAATTTCTAGCAATATCAGGTTGAATCTGCACATCTTCGATGACAGCGCTCGTCCGTTTTAAACTACTCGACGAGTGCTCTTGTGAACTTAACAGAAGAGGTATAAATGCTGGCTCAGGTAAATTATCACCAGACTTACGTGTGTTACCTTTACCTTTCAAGTCTTGAAAATGATTTTCAAAGAAGGTTATATCTCTGCTTTTCACAAATCTTCTGGGATACGTAGCGTCCCTAAAGTAGTAACTTCTCGGATCTTCTGAATATCCGACGAAAATGTGTTCGGATGCTTTCATGTCCAATTTCTTCCGACTACAGACGGGGACATGGATCAAAGCTCTACATCCAAAAACACGTAAATGCGATAAATTCGGTATCTGTCTTGCCTTCAAGAGCACGATGAGGAGATCTGTTCTTGAGATATACAGCCATTTCTGCTGCATCTTGCCAATAGGCTGGAGACAGAGAACTGTCAGACAGTATTGACCTCACTTTCTCCATAATAGACCTATTGGTCCGTTCAGCGACACCACTCTGATTAGAACTGTAGGGAACCGTAGTTTGGTGATGAATTCCTTCACTTTGTAAATACCTCGAAAATTCAGCATTAACGTACTCCTTCCCGTTGTCGCTCTTCAGTGTCTTAATCTTGGCTCCCGTTTTCCGTTCTACTGAGGACTGGAAGACACAAAACTTAATCTTTACTTCAGCTTTTGAAGAAATAAAGAAAACAAAAGTCATACGAGAAAAATCATCTATAAAAAATAAAATATATCTATTGCCTTGAAATGACGTTTCATGCAAGGGACCACAAACATCTGAATGAATAAGTTCCAGAACTGAAGTTGATCTTTTATGCGAAACTTTCTTAAATAAGGGTTTCCTATTCTGCTTACCTTCAATGCATGGGATGCATGGTTCCTTATCGACATCTGAGTAGTCGACACCAACCGTGTGTCCTTTCTTTAGTTGATCCATTCCAATGCGGCATAAGTGACATAAACGTCGATGCCAAAGCTTGAAACTAGAAGCATCGGAGTGCGTCTCAAAAGCGGTTAAATAACGCGTGCTTGGGTTACCTGTACAATCTAATGAATACAGTACACCATAACTAGAACCACCACAAGAAAAAGCATCAGAATCATAAAAATTACAACCAGTTTTATCAAAAACTACGCTAAAACCTTTATCTACCGCCTTCTTCACTGAAATAAGATTAGAATTCAAGTTCGGTACGTGAACAACATCCGTAATCTTCTTTACATCAGTATTGTGACCGCAACTGGTAATAGAGATATCTCTAACACCTTGGCTCGGCAATGCATCACCATTGGCAATGGTCACAGTCCATGTATGTGAATCTCTCACGTTTTCCATCCAATCAGCTCGTGACGTCATATGGGCCGACGCACCAGAATCGATATAAAACGTATCACGATCTAGTCTGTCATTGACATTTAATGCGCATAAAGAATTCTTGTGATTCACAGGTTTCTTCTTCTTGTCCTTCTTATGTGGACAGTCTGGACGCTTATGCCGTGGCTCCATGCATAACAAACAACAAGCTTTTTCGGTTTGGATGTAGAAGGTCTAGTATGGTTAATTCGGGTACGAAGAGCAGTATCAGGGTTATATAAGGCTGGCTTATTAAGTTCATTCAATAGTTTGGTCTTAATCAAATCCACGGTAATGTTTATGTTGGAGTTTTCCAAAGCCATTACTAAAGGTGCATACTGAGGACTCAAACCTCCTAGCAGAATTGCAGCTATTGGAGCATCTTCCATAATCTTGCCTATATCGGCTAAATCTTGCACAGTTGACGTAACAGCATTTATGTACGTCTCTACGTCACTCAGGCAGTACCTGTACAGTTTCCGCTCGAGGCTTATACGTCGCCCTAAACCTTTGTCCTCGTAGGCGGACGAAAGAGCATTCCAAGCCTCCTTGGCTGTCTTGCAGGACCTTACATGGGTGATCGCCATACCATCTACCATAAGACATATTTTTGATAAAGCCTTTTGATCGTTACGTAATTTCTTGTCAGCAGATATATCGTTACCTTCAGGGTATCCGACGATGGTCTCCCATAGTTCTTCATGCATAAGATACATACGGATTTTGAATTTCCATACGGAATAACCGTCTCTGTTTATAAGCGGTTTTATACCAGAAATAGAGTTTGATGAATGATGACATGTTTACGTACGCTCAGCTGTTCGATGTCACAATAAAAAATATCTTATGAAAATATTTACGTGAACTATTAAAAATTTTCACGGATTTTCACAAATCACACACGTACATATTGGAAAAACTTGCCTATTCACTTTTAATTAGATAAAATGCAGTTTTATTAGTGTATACTCAGTTAAATAGAGAATAATTGCTGATAACGAATGATGTATTTGACTTTATTTAATGAAGTGACATTAAGACATCATGTAGAATACAATATGTGGTAAAAGAAATATGAATTCAAAATTTTGATTAGCCAGTAATACAACAAAGTTATAAAAAAAGTTAAAAAAAAAGAAAAAAAAGTTAAAAAAAATATGTCACATTAAATATATAAAATACCAAAAGTAAACATTTAACGTTCTACGTCGTAGTACTTTTAACGTTCTACGTCTACTTTCTTCACATGTGGATAAAAAGCGATTTTCTCAATAGATATCAAACATACAAAAAGGCCTTTCCGAGCAAGTGAGGTGAAAAATCCGTTTTATTGTGACAAGTTTGCGTGCTAGCCCTTGTCATTTGTAATGCTCCGGAGTGGGTACGAGTGTAATTCATGTTGTCATAAAAATGACACAACATAATAATATTAATAATATGATTGTTCAACACTAACTGCTGCCACTTTCACTGTCCTTCATTTCTAATGCGTCGTTGACGTGTCTCCGACGCGATATAGCTCATTGTTTGTTATGAAATGAATAATTACTCTCAGTTTGCACAGAGAAAGTTCATGTTATCTGAGGTTTTTATAGGCTTTAGAAAGACGTGCCTTTGGCAATCAGATCCAGCGCACCAATATTCGTATAGCGTAACTTTGATGAGCGCAAATTTAGTCGTTTGAAAACATCCCGACTAATTGGGATCACAATTTGTGGCTTGTTTCTGTTTAGTAGACCACTGAAATAACAATATTCAAGAAATTGGGTCAGGTGAACTGAATGTACTCAGTCCAAAACTCTTAAACTAACATAATCATTCATATGGAGGATTCTACGGCACACTAATACTTGGATCATCTTCCTCACTTCACTCGTAATTCCACTAGAATTACCTGATTGATAATGTTCGGTGCATTTATATGATATTCTAGTCGAACTCCTCTCCAGATATGGCAAACTCCGAAACTTAAAATATTCATGTTTTTTTTATAAACCGTGGGAGCATCAAAAGCTCTAACAAACGCCATTGCAGCGAAACCTTTCTCTTTGCGGGCAGCCTAACGAATACTGTTAAACAGCCATACGGTTCCCCCACCATTAAAAATTAACAACCCTTTTAGGGAATTTTGAGTTTGAAACCTTTGGGAGGCGGGCACGATACTTAGTGGAAAGTTGAGAGGCTTTTTGTAGAAAAATCAGCGAGAAAAGAAGTTACACGTGCCGCTAATTTAATGGGTTAGATTCCTACAATGAATATAATTTTATGCGGCAAACTGATATAAGTAAAGCGTTTTTAATTTTTTAAATCCCTCAAATCAACGGATTGTATTGTCAATGTCATTGTAATAATTAGAGAAATACTTATATAATATTTAGAAATGCCTTTTAATAAATAATCTACCCTAACTCGCTTTAAGCTACCCACTTCTAATATTTATTCCTGAATGTCAAGTTCCTTGATTCTTCGTAAGACGTGTAGGAGGCTCTTAAAAAAGATGAGTATTCAATTACCTTCCGGAAGTATGGTTCTCATCTTTGAGCGTTGATATCAAATCAAAACAACATAACAAGCGTAGTCACATTTTATGGAACACTTGACTTGTTCCAATTTCCTGTCATAAAAGCTACTAATGGCCATAATATAGAGTCATAATTACAAATTGCCTTAAAATTTGTTAGAGATCGTAATACAAGCATTAAATTAAAACATTAATTTTCTAACTTGTCATGATGAGTCGTCTGAACTGGTTAAATTACTTAGCATAGATTTAATTCCCTACTTGTACCGATGGAGAAAGTATGAAATGGGCGAGTGAAATTGCCTTCAATAGACGAGCATCACGTAACATGCATCTCTTCTTTTAGCAATTTCCTCTCGCCGCTAGAGCGTAGCAATTAAATTAGATATTTATTCATATTTAAGTGTTAATGTTTACAACTAACGCGCTTTAATGCGATGGTCCACGGAAATAATAAGGAGTATAATATACAATTGTTTTACTCGTACCACCGGCAGTTTATATATTTTCTTTACGATTATAGGTACTTTAAAAACGTACCTAACTTTGTTACCTAACTATACCTACTTTGTTTGATCACTTAACTGTACGTAGGTATTATACATTCGTCACTGACTCTCAAATCAATCTGAATGACCGTGGTAAGCCTGGTACGTCGCAATCTGAGCCATAGAAATTGAAGCCCAACGGCTGATATAGCGGTCTGTGTGAAAAAAGAAACAAAAGACGATCGTTAATCTAGTGTAACCAACGTTTAAGCCATGTTCGACGGAATCAAAGATCTTTCTCTTTCACCAGGTTTATTTATGGCTGGGAGAGTAAACGAGATAGAACGAATGAATTGTCGATTTGAGATCCGGATTCTTGCGCCTCCTGTGGGTTTTCCGGGTTAGTGCTGACGCGCCTAAGCGTTACAAATTACTGGAAATGTACGTTTTGCTTTAGGAGATTTCGTGTTATATGGTTAAGTACCAATGTAACCGGTGAATCTATTGTAATTAAGTAGGTAGGTACTACTATTTCTGGTGAGCAATAAATAACATTTGTATTGTATTGTAGGTACACTTTTTGCACTGTTCGATGCAGTGGGATTTGTATTATGCATATGTATTGAAAATTATTTATTATTCCATAGCTCTTCGTCTTAAATACTTAAAACCATAAAGATAGACTTTAATCAATTCATTACCTCAAACTTATTACTTGGATTGGATTTATATCATAAACTACAATAAACGACGTCGTTTGGTACCAGTTTATATCCATTGCGCTATCCGGTATTTTATTTCGAAAATAAAACTTTGGAGTGAGTTTCAGAAACCAAAGCATTTGAATCTTTAAGTATCTTATCTAGAGGTCAACAGAGTATTGTACTTTATACTTTTAGTATTGACTCGGGGCTATTGTTTATACAGGATCATTAAAAGTAAACAGTAAAATACTGCTTTAGGAGCATACTATTCTGTATGTCTTTATAAATAGCACTGGACACAAAAAAAAATTAAGGGCATGGCATCAGTTGGAATCCATCTAAATGTGCCACGTAGTAGTAAGCGAAAGGATGAGGTGAGTTTTGTGAATGAATTTCATTCAGTGATAAGGCGCTCCTGAAATAAACGTAATGGAATAAGCTGAGACGAAGACTTTAAAAACTCAGGCTCCGTAGTTAAACAAAAGGCAAAGGCTTAATTCTGGAGCGCTTTTTTGACGTATTGATATGAGAGCGAAGTTACCTTCAGCAACCAATACGGTCCAGAATCCTTACACGTCATTAGCGCGTAAAACTGTGTTTATGCACGATTGGCAAACACATAATGGCGTAGCCAAAGTTTATGTAAAAAAAAATATTGTACTGTTTATTGCATTAAAAAAGACAATAATAATAGGTAGGTACTTCTACAGTTGCACAGGTGAGCTTTTTTATACTCGCCTGACACCCCGTATCGCGCGCCGAATGGCGCCAGTTAACATGCTATGCTCTAGCTCTAACTAAAGAACCGCAGCATTCGTGCAGCCTTATTTCATGCAGCCGACAATGGTGCGAAGTGTAACGGTTGCACAACTAGTCTCGCGCACAACCGTGACCCTTGTTGCGAAAAATCTATGCGTGCTTAGAACTTTGCTCTTTACCAGCTCATGTTATGCATAACATTGCTTTAAGGCGCTGTCAACACCTAAAACTCGCACACTGTCTATTTGTATCGGAGTAAGCGAGAGCGAGTGTTACTTGAGCGGCCAGGTTTTAGACGAAAATAATGAATAAATATTGAAATAAAAAAAAGTGTGGATTATTTGTGAAATATGGCTCGTCTACGGTTTAGGTATGAATATGTGGACTTCGTGTTTTTAATTGCAGACCCATACGTCAAAAAAATAAGGACATAGAACCGTTTAAGATGATTTTAAGACCAATCTTTGCAATTATTTTCTATCGAGCCGATTTCATCCAATTATGTTTCGAGTCCGTCTACGGTCTTGGAAATATGATGAATATTAACTTATATTTTTTTTGATGTGCTAGAATAAATAGTTTTTCTTATACAACTGCTCAAATAATATCAATTTCAACAAATTTGGTCTTGTCAGCCTCTTAAATACCTACCGGTATACACACACGGTACACGTTTACTATTTTTCAAATAGTAAAAAGTACGCTTCTATACGCAGCTATAATTAGGTATAACCAAGCAACTGGAGAGTTTATAAAAAAAAAAGATAACCAATATCCAAACAACCTCACGAACTCTAACGCTGAATTGTATTATTAGTACGTTAGTACCTAGGAGAGAGAGGATTATAGTATGAGGATACGTGTTTGACGAGTGGTTAATACAGTTTTGAATATTGTTGGAAAATGCTCATTTTGCTAAAATAATTTATCAGAAAACATAGGTAACTGGAAATTCGATAAACGGAAAAGGTATTTCTAATAGGGTTTGCAATTATTGGTCATTTTTGCCATTTTAAGGGAGCACAATGCTTGGTGGTTGTATTGATAAAATGTATTTAATGTAAAGGTTATTCAATTACGTTAAATGATTTCATGTTTTTAACTGACGTTAAATGATGACTTGATGACCCAGTCAACAGTTTAAACTGTGTTACGGTAGAGTTCGTGTCTTCGTGTAAATTGATTTCGTTGACATTTAACAGTGGTTTAATGCAGTCACTTCATAAGTTCAAGGAAACGCTAATATTTAGAAGGTTATCGCGATACCGACAGGGCATTTACAATTGCTTTTGATTTATGATCACCGCAAGAGGAAACCATCAAAAATATTCAAAGAAAATGATAAATTTAGGAAAGTGACAAGGTAGGTACCTATACTTTTTCTTTTCTTGAACTTATTTATTTCTTATGCTAAAGAATTATCTAGTAACCAGCCAATATTTAGTTAGAACAGAATATATAGGAATACTTTTTCAGGTAGGTATCTGAGTTAGTTTAGTAGGTACTGATTTTAAGTCAATCTACGTTTGCCTAGAAGAACACTACGAATTGAGGACCACAGTGGAATTTAAATTGAAAAATGAATAGTAAGAGGATTGACTAGTAGTAGGTATGACTGTGTGTAACAAAAATAAAACACTAAAATATGACTCATTAGACAGATTTTTAACAGAAGTATAATGTAGGTATTGTTTTCAATTAACTAGTAATATTTTTGACGGTAGCGGTAATTTTCATTGCATGTTTCATAATGTTCTATCGTATTTTAATGGCTACCTACACTCACTAGTTGTTAGGTACGCAAGTCGCAAATTCTCTCGAACACCAAGCTATGTCGGCATAAATAAATAATGGATCGTGCAGTGGAAACTGATAAGTTCATTTAGTATTTCATTAAATGGAATTGATAAAGTGCGCGATTGTACGCGACCCGAATGCAGAATATACGCAGAACTTGCGCGGTGCTCGTGAAAAATTACTACGACTACTACTTACCTCGAATCTCAAAAACAGCTTGACAAATTAGATACGTACGGAGTAGATATATGGATACTTAGATCGGTTCCCGAAACTCGTTATTTCGGCGTAGCGGCTATATTCGCATTTTCCCCCTTTCCAGTTTTATGCTGTATTTCGTTTCACTCATGAATTTGTCCAGTAACAGACGGCGGATACATGATTTACAAGTAATACATTACAAATATTTTACAAATGACGAATTTAAATTGATATTTGTTGGTTGCCTATATATACTTACCATACATGTTTACCGATACAAACTTGCTAACTTAACAAACTGGAAACTTAGGGACTGTAGTTTGACTCAATAAACAGAGTTTTAAAGTAAGTGTCTGACGTATAAGCATAAACTAATTCTGGTAATGTTTATTGACAAGCAGATTCCAAAATTCGCATCATTGCAGGTAGGTACTGGTACTACAACGGCGGGTCAATTTTTTTAATAGATTAGCATTGAGAATTAATAAAGTTGAAGAGTAAAATGTAAGAAATAATTTTAACATTTACAACGCGCAACTTGTTAGTATAATAAATAAAAAGCTACGGTAGCCCAGTGGTTCAGGCATGCGATGCAATCCCGGCTCGTACCAATGAGTTTTTCGCAACTTACGTACGGAATATTAACCGTTAGCTTTTCGGTGAAGGGAAACATCGTGAGGAAACCGGTCTAATCCCAATAAGGTCTAGTTTTCCCTCTGGGTTGGAAGGTCAGATGGAAGTCGCTTTCGTAAAAACTAGTGCCTGTGCCAAATCTTGGGCTTAGGTGTCAAAGCGGACCCCGGTCTCCTTTAGGGGCACAACCGGGAATAACGCTAGGAGGATGATGAACCTGTTAGTATTGTTATTGACTTTACTATTAAATTGTAAAAAGCATAACATAATTCCAAATCCTAAAAAATAACATCATAATAGGTAGGTACTGCCACATGAAATACATAAATTCAACCGTTAAAGAAATTTCTCTATGAAATTTGTTCGTTAACTTCAACTTTCTCTACTTTTACTGGTAAACGTAACATTGGTTTACTGGTTACGCACATTGTAACGAAAAATTTGGCAGTCGCAGAATTTAAAACGTCGATCCTTGGTATCATTAGTACTTGGAAATATGTATTTAATTTGGGTGCCGGCTCTGACACCCAGCCCGCCCGAGTTTATTTATTGTCTTGGCATAATTTCTTCTGAGTATAAATAACTCTTTTTGCGAGTGGCGACGACGCGTGAGTAAATTTACTCCGAGGCTTCTCGACTTTATACAGAAATACGGTTACTGTTATTGCCCCTCATTATCATCCCTGGAGACTATTGCCTAAAAAAATTTCGCTCGCACGATCATATTTTAGTCTCGTTTTTATCCTAGCGTTCTAACAAAATTACGTAATTTTGAGATATCGTACAGTCGCGACCAAATAAAATTACACTACGAAGATTTCACAATCTTGAGACTTTATGAAAGACATAGGGCCATTTCGCCGGTTAGCGACCACTTAGCTGACTTGGTGAACTGAAAGCATTTTTTCTTGTTTTTTTTGTAAATTCCTATTCCATAACTACAAACAATAAGGCATCCGGCTGACTAATTCAATAGGCTCTGTAGAATTGATGTAATCTTCAATTGAAAAAACCATGTTCTTCAAGTGGTCGCTAACCGAAGGTGGTCGCGTAACCGGCGAAATGACCCTATTAGTTTAAAATTATTGGGACCTATAATAGATGATCTTTTAACTATGAGTTCTCAACACGAATGATTTTTTGAAAGCCTTTTTCAGAAAACAAACAAAAGCGCGTTTAAGCCAATCATTTAAAACTTGACGCGATTTAAACCCCAGATTAAGTGGCCATTATTATTTAAGACGCCATTTTTAAAATTCTGACCGCATCATCTCGGCTTCAGAATTTAACGAGTTGAAGTTTATGTGATCAACGTACGTCCCAGGTGTATGAAAGTTACCTTAAAATGCTTTATGTTTATGGCGAAAATATGAAATACTAAAGCATTTTGTTTGATGCTCTAAGTTCGAAAACTTAATATTATTCCATAATATGATGCTAAAGTAAATTAAGGAGAATGTTCTTAAATCAAAGTGGAGTAATAAAGTAGGTAATTATTTCGTATCTTGGGCATTGTATGGCATCTATGGAGCTCATATCGCTTAATAAACTGCCTCGTGCTTATCTTTAGTACCTCATCAGGCGCGCAGTTCGGCTCGCATGTATTGAATTTATAAGCTAATAATTTCATAAAATTGGATGGCGTTTAGGTCCGTAACGGTTTTGCTTTATAAAATTCGAGTTTTTTTTGTTCATGAACTTCCTATACAACCTTACTTTTTTATTTTATCTGGAGTTAACTTAATTGGATTTCATTATATTTTACTGTTCCAGTGGAAAAAAAAATCAAGAACTTTATAAATTAAAGCACAGGTAGAATAAAAATAACTAGGAAGAGAAATAGACACCACGAAAAAGTATTATATATATATCTTAAAATATAAATATCACCCAACTAAGGAGGATTTGCCGTCATAACAACAAAGGAAAAGCCGCTCTAAAGCACAAAACGGAAATTAAGGGTTGCTAGGTATGCATTACGGGTATGTCGTGGACGTAAGCCAAAACCATGTGCCAACCCCTTACCTTGCAGGCGAGGCATTAAAGTTGGCCTTGGCACACAATACTGCCGACACCATTGACAAGACATCTGTCTTTAGATTAGATATACTTACAAAATAAACGAAACTTTAGTCAGTCGTAGAGCCAAGTCGAGATTCTTTCGATGTTTCTTGAATTATGTATATTTATGACAATAAACAAAATTAATAATATTTCTTCTTTTTTCATGTATACCATAGTGGTACAAATAACGTGAGAAAAGTTTTTCCCTGTCATTTTTTTATGACATTGATGTATAATAGAATTTCACTTGGCAAAAGGTCACTTATGAATGAGGGTAACGTAACGTTCCGAACGCGCGTTAGTACAATTTAACTGTCAATTTTCCATATAAAAAGTGACATTAGACCTACCTGACGCGCGTACAATGCGTTACGTGATCGACCTGCTGGTAGCTGGATGTCTCTGGGCCTGATAGCAAGCGGTTGTTAGTTTATCGCGCTGACTAGGCGTAGATGTAGGGATGTCAAATAGATAAGACGTCACTCTCGCACTCACATATTTGTCAGAGCGTGATGGATGGATGGATAAGTGGTAAAATGGCAACCATGCTACGCCCGCTGTACGTACTGTGATGCACAAGTGCGCTGCTTTTTAACCCCCGACGCAAAAAGAAGGGTGTTATATGTTTGACGTGTCTGTGAAAATATCGGGGGTTTATCAACTTTTCTAAGTTGTTAATTATCTAGATATCATTTTCGATTCATACTTAACGGAAAAACAAATGATACGAACTATTAGTGCGTGTTGTTAGGGGATTCCGTCGAACAAATACTTCACTTTCGGATACCTTCGCCATATTTTAGTATGTTGTTAGGCATGTCCCCTGAATTCCAAAACTGCCGGGAGACAATCTCTAAGGAGTCTGTCTCCGCTGTAATGACGTCATCAAAAACGCCGCGGCCACGCTTGGAAAATTATAAATAACACCCAAACCATGCAATGTACATACACATGTGGGGTACTCAATGAAAGCTGAATAAATTGTCAACAGTATCATGATACGTGATATTTTAATATATACGCCATTTAAAGTACTATTAGTAAACGTATAAAAAAATCAAAGAAAAATCGAAGGACCTTCAGACTTTGAGGCAAAACTAGAAAAGATACACGAATGTAATCTATGACACAAATGATATGTAGTATTTCAGCTTCACATTTTAGTTTTTAATTTTAAGACAAGAGCAGAATTGGGAAAATTATGCTCAAAAAACCATGAACGCAAAGCGAGTTTTCCCTACAAGATTGATTTTATCGAAATGACAATTTTCCAGAAACCAGCACGAACTTTTGGTATGTTGTTAGACATGTTATGTGCACCGCAAAACTGCAGAGAGACAGTCTCTAAAGTGTCTAGTTCATCAGTATTGGTACAATTTTCATTGCCGCGGAGGCTTTTTGAAAAGTGGAAATTTTACCTGAACCATGTAATATATATAAACGTGTGTTATATAATGTAAAAACTAAACAAGTATGATATAATTCTTGCCAACATTGTGATTAGATATATCCATAAATTTAAGAGGTTGTAGAGAAGAAAAGTAAAAAGCTCGCCAACATCAGATTTTCGGGAATTGAAATTGCTCTGAAACTTACAATTAAAATTACAAATCTTAAAATTGTAATCAATATATTGAATAACAATTTTAAAACGAGTTATAGCATATTTTATTCTCTTTCATATAATATCACGTTTGCATTCAGAAAGTACATAGTGTGGGTTTAATTTAGACTTTACAAAAAGCGGGAGCGGGGAGCTTTTCACTTTTCTTGTCTTATATTTAACAAATACCTCTTAAATGTAGGGATATATGGAATCACAACGGTGGCAAGAATTATACCATATTTGTTTAGCTTTTACATGATATAACACACGTTTATATATATTACATGGTTTAGGTAAAAATCCCCTTTTTCAAAAAGCCTCCGCGGCAATGAAGATTATGTCCTTACTAATGAAGACACTTTAGAGACTGTCTCTTTGCAGTTTTGCGGTGCACATTGCATGTCTGACAACATACTAAAAGTTCGAGCTGGTTTCTGGAAAATAGTCATTTCGATAAATTTCATCTTGTAGGGAAAACTCGCTTTTGCGTTGTTGGTTTTTAGAGTACAATTTTCCCAATTCTGCTCTTGTCTTAGAATAAAAAAACTAAAATGTACAGCTGAAATACTACATATCATTTGTGTTATACATTACATTCGTTTATCTTTTCTAGTTTTGCCGCAACGCAAAGTCTGAAAGTCCTTAGACTTATTCTTGATTTTTTTGATACTTTTGCTAATAGAACTTAAACTTGCGTATATATTGAAATATAATGTATCAAGGAAAAATTGACAATTTATTCAGCTTTCATTTGGTACCCCACATGTATATGTACGTTGCATAGTTAGGGTGTAATTTATACTTTTCCAAGCGCAGCCGCGGCATGTTTGATGACGTCATTACAGGGGAGATCGAATCCTTAGAGATTGTCTCCCGGCAGTTTTGAAATCCAAGGGACATGCCTAACAACATACTAAAATATGGCGCCGGTATCCGAAAGTGAAGTATTTTCCCCTAAGAACATGCACTATATGGCGTGTGCCTCAAAAGTTCTCTGTAAAAAAGCAGGACACCAAACCCAGAAGATAAAATGTGACTTTGTCGATATTATTGGCATGTTTATAGCTAGAGACCCAATTTCATGTCTCTGTCTTCCGTAATCAGAATATCAGAGACATGATAGCGATATAATAAAAATAAAAAAATAAAATATCTTTATTTCAGATCTTTAGTCGATCCATATGATGTTAGTAACAGTGGAGACTTATGAACTACGTTAGTGACAATAATGACAATAAATTAATGATACTTAAATGGTTAGACAAATGACTTAACGCCCCGGCTTTGCACGGGTTTATATGCATGTATTATACATATAAACCTTCCTCTTGAATCACTCTATACATTAAAACCCGCATCAAAATCTGTTGCGTAGTTTTAAAGATCTAAGCATACATAGGGACAGACAGACAGCGGGAAGCGACTTTGTGTTATACTATGTAGTGAAGAATAACTGGTTCAGGCTTATTTGGCCCTCCCGATAGCCACCTGAACCCAGTATCTTGAGAGTGGGCAGTCGAGGCGCTCCGCCAACACCCTCAGAAGACTATTGCTGCTGCCTCTCAGCCGTCTCAGTAGCGACGCTACTCGTTTTCGCCTGATGGCATAGAAATCGTCGGTGCGCGCCTCGGCGAACATACCCGAGGCGCTGCAATGCCTTGGCAGCCTCAATAGCATTCTGAGTATGTTGTTATACTGCACCCGAATAGCGGAAAAGGCTCTCTGCGTAAAACTAACCCACAGACTGCACGTGTAAAACGTCTGACAGTAAGCTTTAAAAAGCGTCAACTTAACTTGCTTGTTACAACGTGCAAATCTGCGGGCAAGCATATTGCCCCTTACCGCCATTGCCCTCCTCTCCCTCTCAAGATCCATGTCATCCTTCATATCCTCGGTGAGCATATGCCCCAGGTATTTAAACTTACTTACCACTCTAAGGGGGACGCCGCCCAGCATGATTGTAGGTACTGATGTTGGGTTATATTTCCGTGCCTTAAAAATGATAAGCTCACTTTTGGTTGCGTTGTACCTAAGACCATGCCGCGCGGCGTAATCCTCGCATATCCTGATAAGCCTACGTATAGAGCCCACTGATGGACCCAGCAGCACCATGTCGTCCGCGTAACTTATATTATTGAAAGGTGTCCCCCAAATATGGCATCCGACACGTGCGCTGCTGAGCCCCTCAATCAGCTCGTTAACATAAAGATTAAACAGGATAGGCGACGATAGGCCCCCCTGTCTAACACCACATTGGAGCCTATACTCATCTGAGTATTCCCCAGCCCATCTCACCTGATTGACCTGGTTGTTATACCAGTATTTTAACAAGGCTGTGCAATCGGGTGGTAGCCCCGTTTTAGCTACTTTCTCCCATAATACATCGTACACAACCAGGTCAAAGGCTTTGGACAAGTCCAGGAAACACCCATATATCGGTGTATTCCTGTCCTTGTAATACCTGACAGCTTGCTTAAGGCACACAATTGCACTTTCCGTCGACAGGCCAGGCCTGAAACCGAATTGCGCATCGTGCAACTTAACATGCTTACAAAGTTGTGCATTAAGCAAGCTGTCCAGAATTTTGGCCAGTATAGTTGCCAGTGAGATGGGTCTGTAGTTCCCGCTGTCTGACAAGTCTCCTGTTCTATTTTTAGCAAGTGGAACTACTACGGTGCGAGTAAGCTGCGCCGGAAGATACGAGTGTCTTAGACATAAAGTATAGAACATCGCTAGAACGCGTGATACGTGTACCCCTGCATGTTTGAGATGCTCAATACTGAGTCCATCATGCCCCGGCGATTTGCCCCTCTGCATATTTTGAATAACGGCCTCAACTTCTTTTGCCTTAAATATCACAGAGCTCTCGCCCATGAAGGTCTCAGCATTGCACATCCCTGTCCCCAAGATTGGACTCACAGTAAAAGCACGCCTAAAATTATTAGCGATGTCCTTTTTGTCACTCGTTCCCCCCACACTCACAGGGACACTCGGCCGCACATTTAGTTTATTCGTGTTTTTCCAGAAGGCTTTAAAGTCCTTGTTAGCTCGATTTGTGGCTAAGATATCATTTTTTATTTGATCTTGCCTATCTTGACACCATTTTAACTTGGACTTAAAAAGCCTCCTGGCTAAACACATTTCCTCATAAATACGACCCTGGAGTGGTTTGTTCGCAGACATCCACACCAGGAATGTACCCCTTGCCTCCCCGTGAGCGTCGGCCACGTGTCTATTCCAACCTGCTATATACCCCTTTCGCACACCTCGCCCATGCTTACTCGACTTCCTTGCCGCTTCCGTCAATGTAGTAACTATGCCCTGATACATTCTATCTAATACTTTTCTGTGTTCGATGTCGTTGCACAGCTTATCCGCGCATGACGTTAACTCGACCGGGAAGTCCAGTAGTTTCAGTTTATCATTACAAACCGAGTGATAAACATCCACTTGCTCGGCCTTTCTATCCCCCCACATTACACCCTCGTGCAACGGCTGGACAGGATTACATCTAATTTTGATCTTGTTCATTTCACAATAAATCATGAGCGGCAAGTGGTCAGACCAATACACGTCATACTGAATTTTAACATCGCACACAGTTCTCCGCGCTGCCTCAGTGACAATGCAGTGATCCAACCACCTGTTACATCCATGGGCGTCACTAGTGTATGTATAAGTTTCTGATTTATCACCTAGCATCTCCAAATCTACACAACACCATTTTTGTGTTTCACAAAACTGTAGTAGCTCCCTACAAAATATTTCATTGGGGTGTGCATTAAAGTCACCTAATATATATATAGCCTCGACGTCCGCGTTATCCGCACTTATGGCACTAATCTCGGCCATACATTCTGTGAAAACCGGCAAGTTCTCAGCCGCATTTACTGGCATATACACACTAAATACAAGCGCCGCAGAGTCCGGCATCTCAACCCTTATAGCTGCTATGCGCACACTTTCACATTTTAAAACCACCACTTCCTTAAACACTGATTTCCTCCACAGAATCGCTACGCCTCCATGTGGACGCCCCGTCAAAATGCCGGCACTGGTATCCACTGCTGACGTCCCCGTATACGCGAAATCCTTGTGAATGGAGCCCAGTATTGGCAGGTCGAATTCTAATAACCAGGTCTCCTGGATAGCTAGAATATCCGCTATGTCACATAACGCCTTTATTCCTTCAATTGACCTCTTGAGGGACTTACAATTAAAGCTTATTAGTGTGCTTAACTGTGTACTACTCATTTCTTTCATGTACGCCATTTCCTTTCTCACTGCTTTGTAGGACGGTTCCCTCCTCCTGGCGGCCCTTCAGCGAAATAAACCGCCTAAAGTATACGCCCTTAGGCCAGAACGCCTCATCCAAATATATATTTAACTTATGACTAGCAACATACAATTTATACGAATTGTAGCTCTTTTCTCTCCTCATTCTCACTTTTATTAGTGATACCTTCTCATTTGTTCTTTGGTATACATATTCTTGAATGTCACTTTCCGACACGTCTCTATGCACATTATAAATAAAAACTGGCACATTACTCTCCGCTGCTTTAAATTTCTCATTAAAACTGGAGTTCGCGTTACCTTTGCTACCTATAAACCTATTTCTTAACTTTTTGCTTTGGGCCACTTGCCATTCTTTATCAGGTTTCGGTTGTTTCCAAGCTTTCCCATTTTTTAATTGATCTGCAAACGATAATGATTCATTCACCTTCCCTTGCACGCTTTGTTTATTTACCGTGCCTTCACAGCTCTTAACGCTGTTTACATTTTCCTGCGACACCCGATCTTCAACCTTATTCCCACTGGTTTCAGTCGATATGATCTGCTCGGGCGCTTGCGACGATACTCGTACGGCACTTTGCGCTAGCTCGGCATCTAACTGCCCGGGCGATGCGTGCAATGGAGATAGCGAGTGTTCTTCCTCCTCGCGTGACAAGGACGGCGCGCTCCGCTGCCATAGTCTCTGCGCGGCCGCATCTACTTGCGAAGTCACGGTCGACTGGCTGGGGTCATCGACCCGGTGTCCGCTCACCGACCCGCTGCTTGGCGATAAGAACCCTCTCGGTCCACTATTTAGCAAGCCTGCGCCCCTTATTTTATTCACATTTGCTTGACCGTTTATAAATGAAGCAAATTTATCGTGTTGCCACTTACTCTCTAATTCCTCTAATTGTATATTTGTGGCGTATGTACTCTTAATTTCTTGTAGTTCATATTTTATTCTCACGATATCTTTTAAAATTGCCGAGGCGTCCAGATAGTCAAACGTAACCGCCGGTAATTTATTCAAATCCCTGGCTACGAAAGTCGGGAGTAACTCCTCATCGACGTCCTTAAACACGAGCATTATATCCTCCAAATCCCTTTGCATTTTTCCATCCTTTTTTCTTGTGATTTTCCTTTTCGTTTTATCCTTCATACTATCAAATAGCATTGTTTTTCCTTCTTTAATTTCGTCCTCGGTAAACGCAGAAAGACAGATACGCATCATGCTTTCGTTATCCATGAGTCCCGATTTATTCTGCACATATGCTAACAGCTCACATATTACTATGTCACAATTCACGCACTTCACCGTTTTCGACGATGATGACTTCATTTTTAATATCGCACGCGCAGCGCGCACCGCTCACACATCCGCTCGAGATCGCGATTACGCGCTCACTTGAAGATGAAGATATACTGGGGATGTCCCCTTTTGTAAATAAAGGCAATAGAATCGCGGCCTAGTTAGTTTGTAATTCGGTAGACATCCATGGCGTTTTGAACCCTCCTTGTGTGAAAATGTGATCCCTGACTTTAGAGAGTCCTGAATTCCAGTTTCTCGTCACGTGTTCGTCTCCGCGGCATATCTCCCGACATTAATGCCTTTTTTCATGCCGTTTATAGACACGCGAATTCTATGAACAGTGTTTTTCAAACAGTAGGCTTATTTGTCAGACTTGAGGTGGGCAATGCGCACGTAACACCCCTGAAGTTGCAAGCGTCCATATGCATCGGTAACATCCCCCCTATTCTGTAACTTGTTTTTAGCTCACCTCAACGCTCACCCACAAATATTAATCATGACGCCACGATTCGTAGTAACTAAACGAAGGTAGATGTCTCGTTTCGTCACGGGTGACCGGCGGGGTGACCCGCGAACGCGTAGCTTGCTTACCATCATAAGGGCCGTACGCTTTTTTACCGTGTCTACTTTTAGAGCTCACAATAGGGCAAATCCGTAATTGTTAGGGTCGCCGTCATCGAAATCGATGAGGAGGACTATAATATACAGGTTGTTCGGCACATGAACCGTCAAATTTTTTTGGCGTGCTGCGTCATTTCCTACCTTTTCACCCTTGGACCCTAATTAATTTATAATTTTTTTTATTGAATTTTAAAGTGTAGACGGGTTTGTAAATTCGTTTTGTTTGTTAACAAAAATCCTCACGTTTTAATTTTGTGGTGTTATTTGTTACAAAAAAAAATATTTTTAAACACACACAACGTTCACGTAAGATAATTAAGCAAGTTATGGATGTAAAAACATACACAAAAAAAGTTATGGGGCTTCGAAGGTCAGATTTTGGGTAATTTAAGTAAAAAAAAAAAATCGTACCTCCTTGACCGTAACTCTTAGGACCCAGGGTCCAAGGGTGGAAAGGTCGGAAATGACCCTACTAGCACGCCAAAATAATTTGACGGTTGATGTACCGAACACCCTGTATAGTATATAAAAAAACTTGTCATGTTAATATGCGATGTCATGAAGATTTTCACACATTGTTTTTAATAGTGAGACTTAAGCCGTGTTTACGAACACGGGGGCGATTTTTGAGTATCGAGCGCTCGAAAATTAAATAAAAGTAAATACGATTGTAGTGTCGACAATTGCAGGCAATTACTTTCTACCGATAGAACTAAATACGAGTGGTCAATACCGCTCGTTTTGCAGTTTTCTATCCCTATTTCAAAATCGTATTTCATCATCTTTGACAGTTCTGCCGTGCAGAACCTAAAGTGCAGTATCGGGCTAATTTGGGTTTTTTTGTTTTTTGATGATCTGTGATCAGTATTTCAAGATGCACATGTGTATCTAATCGGTATTTCATTTGGACAACTGGAACATGTAAAAAAAAATCTCCTAAAGTACAGTAATGGACTAGCGTAGAACACAAAATACTACTTAAACCGCAGTTAAAACGTCTACGGCTACGAATATTGGACCATTACCAACTAAAACGCAGTAGAATCGTAATTTATCAGATGTTTTAGCCTGTATCAACTCAACAAGTTATTCGTGAAAAACTAACTAAACTGCAGTATCAAAGTTTTGTTCCAAATTCTTCGTACTGTGTTTCGAATATCTTTGATTTTTAGACATAATTACTAACTAAAACGCAGTGAAAAGTATGTTACCTTACTTTAGTCGGTACCCTCCCTATTTAAATATTACTCTTATTGCCATCTAAAGTGCAGTAGCAAGCCGAGGTACTGCACTTTAGATGGTATTTTCAATGCATTTGTTTTTTGTAACTGTACTCGTGGACTGACAGTGTGTTTTTACAGCCTAAACCACAGTGTCTGGAGCTTAATTTTGTCCTGTTACTGTATTTAAAATACGTTTTTGTAAAAAAAATACTGGGCCATGTTTGCCAATTGATCAAATTATTTAATCGTCATCGAACCTACATTTGCTCAGTAAAAGCGAGTCAATCACACCACATTAAGTGGCCGAAAATCGTCTAGCAAGATTGGAATATACTTGTTTGGTATTTATTTTTGGAGATAGTAAATTAATCACATACCTAGTTGTTCAAATCGTATGTAATCAATGTTTATTAAACATAATTATGTATGACAGTAATAAAAAAGACTACCTACTACTTCAGTATAATACATTATTCAGTCTTATGTAGCTAAATGGCACTTTTATCTTATTGTAACGGACAAACAAGACACATTTTTAAACTGTTACTAATGAGATCGTAATTACGAATAAAATGGACGGCACACATATATTACCATTCAATGGGCTATTTGTAACAATACAACCTTCAACAATATACAAAATTTACTGCAAATAGAGCTTTTCCCAGTTAGAACAATGTGACTTCTAATCATAATGCCATTAGAATACTTGCGTAACCTCAGGGAATAAAGATATACCTTATAAAACAACTTAAAATTTTAGCTGGGATAATTTTATTAATTAATAATATGTATAAGCGAGGTACAAGAATCAACTTATTTTTGGAAAACTTACTTCTAAGCTGTTTTCTTAAAATAATTCACCAAAAAAACTTGACTGTGTCAGTTCAGGCAAATAAGATAAAGAAAAATTATTTAATTTAAAGATTGCGATCATTATTATTAGGGAATACCCCACGTAATGCGTTATCAGGTGCAGATGAGACAGGTAAATGCCACCAAAACACGAGCCGATTTTTGGGCATCAGTGAACCCTGCAGTTCCTTAAGACGGCATTGCTTCCTTACGGAACTGGAGCCAAGTTTTACTAGAGCATTTGAAATTATCACTATTTATTATGTAGGCTGGTCGTCTTAAACATGAAAATCACTAAATATAGGCCAGAAAAACTGCACCTCTTGATCTTTTGCCTGGTATCAGTTACTTAAGGAAGCAAAACCTTGATGCTCAAAAACTGGCTTGTGTTTTGTAGGCAATTACCTGTCTCATCTGCACCAGCAGGTCGACCACGTAACACATTGTACGCACGTCAGGTAGATCTAAATGTCATATTTTATATGGAAAAATGACAGTTCGATTGTACTAACGCGCGTTTGGAACGTAACGTGATTACCCCTCTGACAACGGCAGTACGTGGGGTATTTCCTAATTATAATGATCACCATATTTAAATTTAAATACCTGTTTTTAGTTTTTCTTGTTTGCCTGAACTGACACAGTTAAGTTTTCCAAGCCTTGACCAATTTTAATTCGTTTTATATTTAAAAGTTTTGGTGAAATATTTTACAAAACAGTTTAGAAGTAAGTTATTAAAAACTAATTTTTTTCGTATACCTTATTACTATAATAAATTAATATAGCTAATCCCAGCTAAAATTTTACTTTGTTTTATAAGGGTATACACAGTATAATAAAGATATATCTTTATTCCCAGGGGTTACCAAAGTATTCTAATGTAATTATGTTTAGAAGTCACATTGTTCTAACTGGAAAAAGGTCTAGTTGTAGTAATTCTTGTATATTGTTGAATTTTTTATTGTTACTAATAGCCTAATGAATGGTTATATATGTGTGCCGTCCATTTTATTAGTAATTACGATCTTATTAGTTATAGTTTAATATCTGACAAAGTAACTGAACGGACAATAACAATAAGATTAAAGTGCTATTTTAACAGTACATAAGAATAAATAGTAGCATTATACTGAAGTAGTCGTCATTTTTTATTAGAAGGGTTACATAATTATGTGTAATAAACATTGTTTGCTTACAATTACACGAAATATGTGTTTTATTTAGGATCTCTAATAATAAATCACAAATAAGTTTATTTAAATCTTGCTAGTCGTTTTTCTCCCACTTTAAGAAGCCTGATTGACTTGACATTTACTGAGCATATGTAGTTTTGAAGACAATTAAATATTAAATCATTTTATTGGCAAAAAGGCTTTAGTCATACTTTTTTTTTACAAAAACCTGTTTTAAATGCAGTAACGGATGCTCGTAGCACTAAAAATCAAGCAAAATACCGTTTAAAACGCAGTAGTATAGCTCCGCGTACTGTGGTTTAAATGGAAATTCATCACTTGTCTGTGTAAGTGAATGCAAAACATGGACAGTAACTCGACTTTTTACTGTGTTTTAAGCGGTATTTCTTTTGGTTTTGCCTGTCTCAAAGAGTGCAGTACGAGCTTGAAATTTTGAAAAAGCCTCATAATTAATTTCAGTGTACACTGAAACCATTGTTTTTAACGTCATCGTATTCTATGTGTTGAGCGCTTTCCATGACAATAAATTATAAGTATATACCGCTTGAACGAACGGAAATAAACTACTTTTAAAGTGTTTTTTGCGTTTATCTCGAAATGGACTTTTTCGAGTTACTGCACTTTAGGTTCTGCACGGCAGAGTTTTCGAGTGAAAGAGTCGCGAGCTCGAAAGTCAAAAATCGGTCCCCAGGTGTTATTTCGCGCGACACACTATTAATTTTTTTATGGAACAATACCGTGAAAGGACAACAAATAAATGCGTCATCTCAAGTCAGATACAAGAAATACCATGAATACTCATATTATTGAGCAGAGGACAACAAATTGCCCTAACATATCGCTTCTCTGTATAATTTTGATTTTACAAGTGAAGATGTGACGATGTCCCTATGACACGCCGGGAACATGATGTTAAATTGGGTCTTACACCGCGAAACGATTTGTTTCCGAAGCGTAAAGGGTCTGTTATTAATAATCACATAACAAACATTTTATATTAAAAAATATGAAATCTTTATGTAGTCTGGTTATATAGAGAGCGAATATATTGATCGCTGGCGACCAGAGAAAATCAAGCCCTCTGGTGACCTAAAGATTATATTTAGTACATATACGCCATGTCTTTGATATCTTCAGCAATTTAGCTATACGAATATATAAAAGCGTATTTCCGATTATTCCCCTCTTTTAACTGTAGGGTGGGTTTCGGTCATTATTGGATTTTATCCGGCGTTGAACGGGTTTTAAACGGTATACTTCAGAACCCATTGGTCGTATATTGTACACGTTTCACTGTTACGTTAGACAAAACGGCCGGCTACAAGATGATTTTCTTGTGTTCGTTAAGTTCGCTCACGACTATATGAGACGTCAAAGGAATTTTAAGTATTGACAGAATCGACGCCTAATAATGGATAACACAAACTATATTTGCTGAACCCGAATCTCGTTCGGAAAATATAATTCGACGGAATAAAGTGTCAATCACAATTACCGTATTTTTAGGGTAAAATTTTTGACATAAATCTAACGTGGGTTTGACCGTCGCTCGGGTGTTGTACAGGCAAATTAATGGAAAATCGGCTGACACTCGTTTTGGGCCGGGTCCAAGTTAATGTGCTTAATTATTAGGTGCAGTATTAGATATGAAATAGTTTATTTGCACATATAATCCCTTATTCATTAAAGTTAAAATATGTCAGGTAAATAAAATGTGTTTGTCCATTTATTACTAATACCTACATATATACAGATAAAGACGGCTTTTTTAGCTGAAATATGTATGTTAAACGAGTATGAATACGGCCAATAAAGATTAAAATCAGTATTCCAGTTTCTCGCTTCGTGTTATTGATGTGTACACACTCTTTCAATATTCGTATTATGGTGCGTATAACGTTATATGTGTCTAGAATGTTTAATTAGTCATCAAAGTGTTTGATTTCAATGAAATCTTGTCAAGTTGCTTTAGTTCTTCACTGTAACTAAACCTCGTTAATTAGTATCCGAGTATTAATTACTTGCTTAAGAATTTCAAGTTGGGAGGCACCCAAAATATTTGAAGTAACTTAGGTAGGTACGCAATTTATCTAGATCATAATTTTTTCCTCGAAACATAAATTCTCAGTAATATATTCTGCTAATTGTGAGAGTTTGATTATTATAATATTATTAACTCGTATTAAGTGTGTATTTTCAATACATGTTGAACCATCATAATTATATGTTCCATATTTGACTTATTTTAACTTTTAAGTACATTCTTAAGTATTTTTATATTTCCTGTAGGAACTCAACTAACCGCTCATCACATGATTTCGGCATTTAAAAAGGTAGCCTATACACAGCACAACCAAGTGAGTATCTAACAAACAAAGTACCTAAGTACCTAAGTAAGTGCGAAACGATTCACGATTTCTATGCATGTCAACTTGCTCATGTAATTCGAGAAATGTTTAGGTATCAACATAAATACCTACTTGTCGTTAGAAAAAGTAAACACGTGTGTTTAAAATAACTTTTCACAAACTTATTTAAATGGGTGGTGTTGCATATCAGAGGGGTAACACGTATTCGAACGAATGTTAGGACAGTACAACTGTCATTATCCCATACAAAAAATGACCTTAAGATCAACCGACGCGCGCACAAATGGATATTCGGATACCTACCTCACAAATAAGATCAAATTCTAATGAAGGAAGTATTAGCAATTAATATTTTCAAAAATTATTGCACAATTGTATAAAACGTTACTCCTAGATGTAGCTACGTACCAATAGGTAAACCTTTTTGTAATGTCCTTCTTTGATATTGAATTCCACTAAGGTCTCTCTAGAGACATTCCAAGGAAAAAGTAATTAACAGAAGTAATTCGGCAACTAAGTAAGAAATAAACAAACTTATTTAATCAAACACAAAGTGTATTTTAAATTGATTTCGTTTCGAGATCGGTGTTTAAATATTTGTTAACTCGTCGCAAGTAACCAAGATGAGTATTAGTGTTTTTTTAATTAAAATAGTACCTATCTACCGACGTAATTGCTACAAGTTGAAGTAAATTAGAGAATATAACGTGAAATTAATGGGTGGTTTAGGGATTGTTTCAAGTGCTTCAGGCATCTTGGAACAAGAAGATTACAAATAAAGGCTCATTTAAAAACATTTAATTTAAAGTGTCTGAGAATATTAGGGAGTGTATAGGTAAAGTGTGGCGGGACCGTGGAGCGTAACTTCAGCGAAACAAGAAGTTGTAGAAACGGAAAAGGTTTTTTAGGTACTGAACAAAACTTATAACAAAGATAAGGCAACGCGTAGTAGAAGTAGGTAGGTAATTTTTAGGGTTCCGTACTCAAAGAGTAAAACGGGACCCTATTACTAAGACTCCGCTGTCCGTCCGTCCGTCCGTCCGTCTGTCTGTCACCAGGCTGTATCTCACTGATACCGTGATAGTTCCAGCTGAAATTTTCACAGATGATGTATTTCTGTTGCCGCTATAACAACAAATACTAAAAACACAGAATAAAATAGTTTTTTTGTAGATAGCCATCATGATCTGTGCTACTTAACTAGTCGTAGCCTTTCGAAGCAGTTGCGTTGCAGTGTTAGAATAAGATTTTTCCACCACGGAAAGAAAATTTAGAAGGCGGTCACAAAAATTCTAAGGTTTACGACTCGCGTCACATCATATCTCATCTAGAGCAATATAAATCGTGGTCCTCCCCCTACCGCGCCCCCCTTTCCCCCCTCACTTGCCCTCCGCATAACCTAATGCCGTTTTTACATTCTCCTCATCAAATTAAGAGTCGAGCTCCAAAGAAATATACGACGTAGCAATCTTACTAAGTATTACGCTTTTTGTGAGCACTTGGATGGAAAATCTCATATTATTTCCCTAGGAATGATTCCTTTTTTATTTTTTCCCGTTTAGCACAAAAGCACGGTGGAACAATAACGTCGAATGGACCTCTTTGTGCTGAGACAATGGCATAAAACGTAGAATCAGTGGACGGTTTTATCAGGAAAGATTCAATTAATGTGAGTGAGACCCGTAAGTGATATGTGGATAGCAAATTTTCCCTACTCAGATATACGAGGAATTTGTAAATAGAGTTATTTCATTTGATGTCGGTACTTTAAGGTGGTTCGATTGCCATACAAAACGTTATTTGACATTCGCAGGCTAACGGCGTCATATTTAAAGAAACTTTTGTAACAAACTTTCATAAATTGGCTTCCCATTTGCGCCAAATTCCTCCTTTCCTAGATTAAACTTGTATAAACTAGTTTAATTTGAGAAATTGGTTTGGGACGTGATATTTTGGGAAAACTATTTTTCTCAAATTAATCTAGTTTATACAAGTTTATTCTAGGAAAGGGGGAATTCGGCGCAAATGGGAAGCCAATTGATGAAAGTTTGTTACATAAGTGTCTTTAAATATCACGCCGTTAGCCTGCGAATGTCATATAACGCTTTGTATGGCAATCGAACCACCTTAAGCAAACGCGGTTGACGCGTGAGGTAGTTTTTACAGTGCCCGTTTCTCATTTAATGTACCGTTTTGTGTGTAGATTAATGCTCCGAACAGCGTAGAAGAAGAGGAAAGAAAGTAAAAGTATGCGGCCTGGTTAATTAACAGTAAAGTAACACCTACCTATGCCTTGTATCAATAGTAATAAGAGCGTGTATACGTTGATTGTCACGACGGAAGGCGTACAAGTGTATTTATGCGTATATCGCAATATTTTATGATTGTGATATTTGTGATTGTGACTGCATTCACTCTGTACTCTGTAACGCTCTGTACTCGTACCTTAAAAAGGTGCTCCGTAGCCAAAATGCTTAACTCTTATCGATTCCGTAGGTCACAGACATTTAACTCAGAACTTAGCAGCGCCTAGAAATAGGTATATGAATGATATTTGAAATATAATTGGTGCCTTATTATAACTCCGCGAACTTTTTCCGAGAAATCTTAAGGGGTCCTGACCTTGAGGGTACTCTTGAACTGCAAGAGCATTATATGAAGAATGTCAGGAAAGTGAATGAAGCAAGAAAGGTTTGTCAAGATTGTAGCAACTAGAAATCCGTGATCTCTGCCCACCAGCTATCTCTCCGGAAAACGGGCGTGAGTATATATATATGTGCATGTTATTATCACTTACCACATCATACAGGGTGGAATTTCATAAACTGTACATAATAAAAGGAGAAAAATTTCAGCCAATTTCATCGGTGAAACGGTGTTTTTTTTTTTTTCTAGTCATTAGTTTTTTTTTACAGAATTTTGAAAATTTTTGTAAAAACTCGGGTAATACACCTAATTCAGACGGTATAACTTTTGATCCAATGGTCCTAAAATGAAAATAAAAAATGCAGAGTATTACCAAGGGACAGGTTAATAATTCTTAATAACAATAAAAAACCAACTAGAAGAGAAAATCCGCAAAAAAAATTATTGTTTTTGAAAAATGGCTACAAAAATTACGAATTTTAAAAGAAAAACACAATTTTCTGAAAAAAACGCAGATTTAGTTAACATTTTTTTTGCTTAGTATTAAACCTCACTTAATGCCGATTCGAAAACCGTTTTTAAACTGTCTCAGACTTTGAAAAATACCACGCAAATGGGTACGTAAATCAAACCATAATTTTATTAATTTTAATCCTCTTAAAATCCTTAATGACCGCTTGTTCCCAGGTAGTTGAAGGGTGTTATCGGGTTTTAGGTGGAGATAACAAATTACGTACTTAGTATTAATCCTCACTTAATGCCGATTCTAAAACCGTTTTTAAACTGTCTCAGACTTTGAAAAATACCACGCTAATGGGTACGTAAATCAAACCATAATTTTATTAATTTTAATCCTCTTAAAATCCTTAATGACTGCTTGTTCCCTGGTAGTTGAAGGGTGTTATCGGGTTTTAGGTAGAGAAAACAATAGGAAGAAAAGTAGTCCTAAAAATTGCGTAAATAAAATCATGTATTTTAATTAAAAGTCATAAATTCGATTGATAAACCTTTATTAAAGAAAAAACTTATTCTAGTGTTGCAAAGGGCGTTCCCTGTATGGTATTAATTGTTCAAAATGACCTCCTCTTTCTTGAAGGCACAATGTGGCCCGAGCTTGAATTTGTTGCGTAGCCCGTCGAATCATTCCCGGATTATTTTTTATTTCTTGTGCTGCATTTAAAATTCTGTCGTGCAATTCTGCTTCGGTATTGACGATTCTGTGATATACCCGTTGCTTCATATCACCCCAAAGAAAATAATCCAACGGCGTCATATCAGGCGATCTTGCAGGCCATCCAACGGGGCCGTCTCGGCCGATCCACCTATTGGGATATTGCTCATTTAAAAAATGTCGAACTCTTAATGCCCAATGAGCTGGGCATCCATCTATTTGGAGAAACAGGCGTTGTCTCACATCTAACATCACATCTTCCAAAAGCTCTGGGAGCTCGTCTCTCAGTAACAGTAAAAATCTGTCGGCGTTCAAAGTATTCGGTAAGAAGACTGGTCCAATCAATTGATCGTCGAGTACCGCTGCCCAAACGTTTATGGAGAATTGGTCTTGAAAATTAGATGGTCTTACTAGGTTTGGATTATCGTGAGCCCATGTGTGTAAATTTCTGAAGTTAGTTATTCCCGTATGAGTAAATCTTGCTTCGTCCATCCATAAAATTCTTCTAGTAAATTCCGGATCCCTTCTGATATTGCCAAGTATCCAAGTCGACATAACACACCTAACGCGGGCATCGCCAATTTGCAAATTTTGTACCCGTTGATAATGAAATGGATGCAGTCCTTCCTTCTTCAAAATTTTCCAGACAGAGAATTTTGAGATTCCGTGCCTCAATGCCAAGCGTCTTAGACTCGTGGTTGGGTCCGCGTACAAGTCTCTGAGAACTGCTTCTTCTATGGCAACATCAATTATGTTTCCTGGCTCTCGGCGATCTCGGCCACCGTATCCCAGGCCAATATTGCACAACCGGCGATGAACTTCTTGAAAGTGGCGAGCAGCAGGTCTTGGAACGTCATTAGGATACTGCTCCAAATAGGCGATACACGCAGCTCTTGCAGATCCATGGCACAATCCATAATAATAGTGCATGTTGGCTATTTGTAACGGCGAAAACTCTCGTAAGCGGGGCATGATGATTCAAACTGAACAAGTACTGGAGTAATCAAAGAAGTGGCGAGCAAAGACAAGCAATTGCGATTTGCGAGCGACTGAATAGTTGACCTATTGCCCAATGCCTTTATACCCCTCATGTTATCTCCACCTTCAACCCAAAAACACCCTTCAACTACCTGGGAACAAGCGGTCATTAAGGATTTTAAGAGGATTAAAATTAATAAAATTATGGTTTGATTTACGTACCCATTTGTGTGGTATTTTTCAAAGTCTGAGACAGTTTAAAAACGGTTTTAGAATCGGCATTAAGTGAGGTTTAATACTAAGCAAAAAAAATGTTAACTAAATCTGCGTTTTTTTCAGAAAATTGTGTTTTTCTTTTAAAATTCGTAATTTTTGTAGCCATTTTTCAAAAACAATAATTTTTTTTGCGGATTTTCTCTTCTAGTTGGTTTTTTATTGTTATTAAGAATTATTACCCTGTCCCTTGGTAATACTCTGCATTTTTTATTTTCATTTTAGGACCATTGAATCAAAAGTTATACCGTCTGAATTAGGTGTATTACCCGAGTTTTTACAAAAATTTTCAAAATTCTGTAAAAAAAAAACTAATGACTAGAAAAAAAAAAAACACCGTTTCACCGATGAAATTGGCTGAAATTTTTCTCCTTTTATTATGTACAGTTTATGAAATTCCACCCTGTATTATGCGTACAATCGACTCCAAGATGTTTCATTTTTTTCACCTTACTGCTTTTTGGATTAAGTAAAAAAAAATGTGTAAGTCGACTGAAATACAATTTATTCAATAATTGACTTGCATTTCTTATCAAGCTTTTAACACGACGAATTTCCGTATACATAGATGATGCTCCTGGCCCCGTAGCATGGATGGCGTTATCACGCGATAAGTGATAGGATAAGCGCGTCGTCTCATTCTATCGAACGGTGTCAGCCAGGGACGGCCGCTCTATCTTATCACTTATCGCGTGATATGGCCATCCATGCTACGGAGCCAGGGTGTGCAACATGCAAGCGTTGATTGCTAGGCCACAGTCAAGTGTCCGGTTACAATTTTAAGTTTAACTCGTCTAAACTTGCAACACTGGTCAAAAAGCCAGTTGGCCTAGTACTTAAGAACCTTGTACAAGTGTAACTGCACTTAATGAAACGATCCACCGGTAGTCGTGCGTAGTCTGTTTCCCGCTGTCGTGTTGTAGCAAACAATAATTTCCCTAAATTCCATCATTACCTACTTAACTAGTTTCTTAGTTCCCCGTAGTTTAAGCTAGTTATTATGCAAAGTGCTTGCAACGGTTCTGTGGCAGTTTACCTCATTGCACCTTTCACGGCGACATTGACGCGGTGTAGTGTAGGTAATTATGTAAGTTGACCAAGTAAATATTTTATGACAATGTTCTCTTGACATCATTCTAAAATATGTGAGGTGAGGTGACCCACTCGGAGTAACTGATGTATCGATGATATAGTTACCTATATTTTTACGTTTGTTTAACAATATGGTGGATCAAGTAAATCAATTTTCGCAATCGGTAATCCATCGTGAGCTTAATGACGACATACTTAAATTAATATCAATTCGACCATGCATGAAAAAAGGGAATTTTTATCTCAGTTTGAGTCCTAATTCCAGTTTGGTGTAATTAGAACTTACTAAAGATTAATCTTTTCCATAAACGTCGATCAAAACTATTGTAAAATTGGCGTTGTAATCCGTTAGACACAAGAGACGGAAGTTATTTTAACTATCAGAGGCTCTCATGAATAAGTGGCTTTACTTATATTAGCAGATCAGTTAAGATAAAGGTCAGAGATAAGTTAAAGCTTCACAGCAGGCAAGTCTAGTAAGTAGGCATCATTTGTAACGGAACATGGCATTTATTTTTCAAATTATTTCTATAAAAACTTCATAGATTATTTCTGAAGCTTAATTGGGTTAAAAGTGATTTTTCCTTATAAACTGGCATAGTGTTGGAATATACCGTTTGTTGATAATTTATGTGAACATTACCTTGACAATTACGACAGCGACTGTAGGTACATTTTAGAACAAAGAAACAGTTCGATGAAGTACATTTGATAGCTAAGATTAAATCAATAGCAGTATCAACGAACATGAAACTACTTATATAAGTGTGGGTGAAGTGGACGGCCTCGGCCAAAAGGTGACATTTCTAAATCTGTGAGAGGTTCCGTATTAAAGTTTAAAACTTATAAACGAGTCTTATCCTATACCGTATGATAAGGGAGTAAAGATTAGATTTGAATGACTGCGGCATGTGAGATGTCGTGTTACACGTATTTGGAATGCAGCCCGCGCAGCCAGAGTTATTGAATTGATCAATGCTATTTTGCGGTTTTGCAGTTTCACTGTTTTTTAACTTGAGACACGCACACATATTTCATAAATACGTGTGCGTGTCTGTATGAATAAACTTGGTAAATAGTATTTACCATGTTTATTCACAGATCATGTTTTTATTGTCATTAAATTTTTTTGGAGAGCGTGCTCTATCAATTTGTTTTTGATCACTTCAAAACACTGGTAATACACATTTGAAAGAAAAAAACTTTTTTTCATATAAACGACACTTTGCGGTTACTTTATTCTAATATTTATGTTTATACATCACTATTTTTATCAGTGAAGTAATTAGGAACGGAGGTAATTGGGTATGAGACTGGGCCATGAACTTTCCACGCTCGTCAAAGGTCCTGAAGTTTGCGGGTGAACTTTCATTCGCTAATATTGAGCTTTGCGGTTTCCTTGTCTCTGTGTGCTCACAAATTAATTTAGGACTTATTTATTAGTTTCTCCCCTCATTTAAAACCAGAATTCAAACTCTCACGCCCTGAAGAACTTGAGTATCAAAGTTGGTTAACCAATCATGTAGTTCTTTGGGAAAATCCACAGAAAACATATTTATCAAAGAATTCAAACACAGAATCAGACGTAATTTTTTTATATTCATGGCATGTAAGGCTAACTACTTCATTTTCAATCTTATGTCAAAACAATAAAGGAGAACTGGATTTAACTGTTACGCATTAAGGTGTCGATCGTTGGGACATAAATATACCTTACCTACAAGCAAATTAAATAGGTAAGTAATCAAATTTTGGTAAATTTGTTTGTCATTGTTCCATACTAGGTAATCGGAAAAAATAGCTCATGAAGAGATAAGTCAGTAAATTATAAAAACTAAACATTATTTGGTCTATATGTTTTTTTTCAATTCATTTTCCTCCTCCCAATGGAACATCAAGTGCTCTCAAGGCACGATCAAGGCCCAAACGTTGGTATGTTAATTCTAGCACTCAGAAATTACCCAAGTCTAGCACTGAACTTACTCGTAATTCTGTTAGTTTGAAACACCAATATCTCAACTCCACTATTATAATACTAGTATTGTACAAAGTTAAAGGGCGTTTCGCGATCCCGGACACGGCGGTCGTAAAGCGGGAATTATTCCCGGACTTCGCGCTAGAGCCGTGGGCGTTCTCGGATTCTTTGTAAATTAGCCTCCGTAATCGCGGATTATATTTTAATTCCCCAGGGAACGCGAGTTCTCAGGCAGTGATTACAAATCGCTTATCAAAGAATTTCGCCTCAGAGTTTGCGCAGCGTTATTGGAAAAGTTTTAGCGGGTTCCCCAATCCGTAAATGTCTACAGAGATATCAGTCACAAGTGTTTGAGTTGACGATGAGCATTCTTTGATCGGAACTAGCGGCCGCAAATAATGTTCATGGGATTGCTTTAACGTGGCTCGAAGGACAAAGTTTCGTACGGCTGCCCATTGGGATTCAAATTAAAATTTTCAGCGTATTTTAATGCGACTTTGTCATTTGTTCTTTGCTACTTCGCCACAGTAAAAAATTGTGCGTTGTTCAAGTTTTTAACGTTTCATATAAATAAGTGTATGTTTTTCGAAAAGTCTGTTAGAATATTTTTAGTAAGTAGAGTAGGTAGATAATAAGTACCTACTAGGTATGCAAATGGTCCCGTTATTAAAAACTCAAAAGTGTTAAAGTGTTCTAATATTACAAAGGTAATCTACTCAAATGGTGGATTTAAAAGAGTTACTCCAAATACCTCGATAACAAGAGGGTGATTTAACAATCTATTAATCCAACAACCTCGACACTAATATCGCCACTAATAATATACATGATTGAAACCTTAAGAAGTTTGCGGCCGAATCTCAAAGCACTGGAGAAAAACGTTTTGTACCGTAGTAAACACGGGAAATGTCAGGAGGGTGATTATGCACAATGATGTTGACCATGTAAACAGCGTGGCAAAGCCGACCCAATCTTTGCCGAGCAAATACAAACATGGCAACCGCGGATCGACCCGTGAGCACTGTCATTTGCTTTACGTAAGTCTTGGCCTGAAATGAGGTTTTAAATCTTTTAGGACTGGCTTCTAGAGGACGGATTACGAGTTAGACCTTTCAGGAGCTTGACAAACTGCACTCGTAATATATAAAGGTAGATACAGACGTTGCTAGCACTTCACTTATGTGGCTTTGCCTAGAAATAGGGTCAACCCGTTTGCCGCTATCTCTAGGGCAGTACTGGCGATATAGTTAGTGTCAGGACCTACAAATTACTGTATACTATTAAATCTCATCAAAGCCAGCTACATTTCGCAAGCTATCTATAATTTTTTTTTATTTTAAACCCTCCCTGAACTCTTCTAATGGAAAGGTAAGACGAGGCTTCCGCGTTAATAGTTAAAACTTTGAATATTATGATTATTGTGTGAATTTAACATTATTAACGTTCCTGCATACATTCAAAAAGGAATTGTCTCCTTCATGACAGTGTACAGGGTTGGTTAAATGCAATCACGCGAGGAAGAAAATCTACGTCCATTAGTTTCCACCTTACAATAGTAAAACGTCGACGACGGGATTTTACTCACACCCGAGTGGCGCAATCTTTTATTCATGATTCTTCGAAATTCAAAATACCTCTAAATTCGATTTTTTTTCCACTGTCCGCCTTTCAACGATACCGAGCCATCCCTTCCCGATGACCCTCCATCCATCAGCGTCAAGCGCGATGTCTCTCCATTCCTGCCGATATCTTATTCTCTTGTTCGAGTAATAGCTCATTCCTATGAATGATTTGGACATTCACTGAAGACTTATTTACATAATAATACGTTGACTGATTGTTGTCGCTTACTTCGTTAAAAAAACAAGATATAATAGCATCAGTACTGGTATCCCAAAGGTAAATTAGTTCACGGCATACTTTTTTCGCAGTTAAAAATTATTTACTGTGAGCGATGACGGGGTTATATTCTCGGCCACAATATTTTTATTTAATGTGAGAATTGTAACGGCAACAGTCGTGTGACACTGATTTATACGGACTTCATTCTGTACGAGTATTATGGTTGGGCCAGGACATCAAGCAGCGGCGGCAGCGGTAGCGGTGTGCCATATGTGGGAGCGAGAGGCCGCGCTCCGATCTCTCATTTCAGGCACATAATAAATAATACTTCATCGGGCGTAGCATGGTAGCATAGCATCATAGCATATGCGAGTGCAAGAGTGACGGATACATATCCACAACGATAAGTGGTAAAATGGCAACCAATCTACGCCCGCAGGTAGTGGCTAAGACGTAGGTAATAGTCATAGCCGTAGTGCCATCTTCACGAGACCTTGACGACGAAAAGAACAACCGGACCTGCCATTTGACAACCAGAATGTTCGATTATAATTCAATCATGTTTTATTTAGTAAAAATCCATTCGTATCTTGGAATAACTAGGTTAATCATTACTCAGCCTTTACAAGTACCAAGTACCTATTCTTATACATTCTACTGCAGGACAAAAGGCTTTTCTTATATTTAAAAAAATACGTATTTTATAAAATATTTTAGGGAAAATTACAAATCACTTAATTGGTACTTATTACTTATCAAAACTAAGCTTTCTTTGCCTTTGTATTAACTTTGATCAAAGACGCCAAGTAAAATAGACATAATACCAAGCAACTAGCAACGGAGCTACTATTATTTAGCACAGTCTATAAACCAATACAGTCATTCGACGAAGCCATCTAGACAGGGCAATCGTGCGGGGTGTGAACGGCGAGGAGCGTACAGGGCGAGCCCAAGCAAGCTGCATACATGTAGCTTGGGACATGACGTTGTCAAACCCGCAAACGTCAAAGGCGTCGGTCCACTGTTACTCTTTACACTATGCCATTAGGCTTAGGTACTTTCATTTGTTTCGGTCGTTCAGGTCTAATCAATCATTTCTAGGTCGGCTCGGGGAGACTTGCGAAGAATACATAAAAGTTTTGCTGACAATAAAGGTTACTTTATGATAAATTGGAATAAATAGGATTGCTGCTACTATGTACACTATTATAGTGGTATTTAATTACCCACTTACGTACCCATCATTCTCAATCTCTTGAGTGTTTTGTGAAGTTAATTCGATGCGGTGTTATTACAATAGGTACCAATATTTACTCTACTGACACAATACAAACATGAATAAAAACTTCATCTGAGGTTAAACATAAAAATTGTGAAAGCTAATCTCAGAAAAAATGTATTCCGGGTTAGTGAAATTGACACTGTAGTGGTAATCATGAGGTTCTTTTTAAGAAATTCCCATACTAAATCGTATGTTTTAATTTATGTCAAATTATTTACAAATAATCAATGAATGCATTAATATTCCAGACACTAAAATGAACAAAAACAAAGCTTGGTGTAAACTCTGTTTCTCGCTAGCGAACGATATATCCCACGTAGTGGTGGGGTCAGCTTTCCTTATTTCCCTTCTCCACTACGCTTCGTCGTCGACATCTTCTTCGGATACCTTTACACTATATTATGTCTCTTAGCACAACATCTTGCCATTTTGTGTTACATAAGCTAAATCAGCAATTTTGTTTACCCTTATTCAGAGTTGCCCTACTTAAGGCAGCCAGGCACATAAACCTCGGCATCCAATACGACTTAACCAGAAAACGATGTCAAGAGTTCAATTTGTGGGGGGTAATCACGAATCCCAAAAAGATACACAAGGTAACAAATTGCCTATAAAAAGCTAACAAAATGCTGTGGGTAAGCATTTCGGTCAACGCTGTAAATCCTCGCTCTGAAGCAATAAATCCGGGGAAAAAATATCGAAAGCCGTGTAATACAGTTAGAAGCAGATTGTGTCGGAAGAGGCTCCCCCGAGATGCCATATTTGGGACTTTACCAGTCTATTTTGAATATTAAAATGCACGAATGATTGCTCCTTTCATACGGGATTTGGCTCTGATGAGGGTCGTTGTTTGTTTCGAGTGATTGCCGATGTTTAGATTTAGATTGCTCCGCTAAATAGCGGAGAATGTGAATAAAACAAACGAAATGACGAGGGTAGCACTTCACTTTTGTTATTTTAGAGGATGCTGGACTACTTAGCTGTTTAATAATTGCTACTGTTTTTAAGTAATTAATCTGAACGTTCCTTGGTATCATTAATGAAATGAATTTTCTCAGAAACAAGGCTCTCACAAAAAAGACCCCAGCGACATCGATTTTTCGCCATTGTAAACGCCTGTACTATATATAAATGAGACTGATACATCTTTGTATTGTAATGCGAAGTGATGAACTAAGTTGAGGCCCAGCCCTGGAGTTAAGAGTCCGCACGCTCGACTGAAATCGACTATCCATACAAACGTAGCTTATTTCTCATTTTAAAACAGCATATTGGAATAACATGAAACTTTTTATATACACAATGGGATTCGCCGTACCTAGGCTGGAAACTAGTTTCTGTTGTTATAAATTGTTATATGTATGTTATATAATAGCTATGTATGAAAAGCGTTCTACTCGCTCAATTTTTTTTCGATTTTAATTCTAACCTGAGAATCGAGCGTCCGGCGACCCTTAAGGTCCTAGACTCGCATACAACATGTTTATCAATTAGGAAGCATTAGGCGAGGTAGAATATAGGTAATATTATTTTCCCGGTCAGCATAACTAATAACACCATAGTCGAATAATTAAAATGTGTATTATTTAACTGTCATGTTCGCTGAAAATAATCGAGTTCGCTAAAGCCTGGTTTCACAGCAATTGTCATTCATGTTAATCATGCACGATTAACCGGATGACCGAGCAACCTAACCACTTCATAATTAAGTAGTAAATGCAATACCCGCTTTGTTTCCAAATTAAAATACCAGTAGTCGTTAATTGCTGGTCAATATTTAATGTTGAAATAATTAATCGGAATGATTGCGATCGAGTTCGCGATTCACGGACCCAGTATTGTTTGTTGGTTTGCAGGTGTGATGCTGTGAAATTAATAACACGATGATAAATAAATAGTCGTTCCAATGCCCATGAAGATAGTCAATAGCAATGAAAATGAGGGTAGGTACACTTTTATAGAATTTCCCTTCAAAATAAACCAGACTCATATTATTATTCATTCACAGTGCTAGTTCTGAAGTTTTGATAATTGAAGAATTCCATAAAATATAGGCTAAATAAATTGACAGTCAGAATTACCTACTTTGCAGCTTAATTGATCACAAAATCTAGTCGAGAGCGACGGAAAATATTAATTAATAGTTATTTGATACGCATGAATTCGTAAAATTCCACTTTACCGGTACGATTGCCTACTGGCGTGGCGGTCGATCATAATTAAGTAGGTACTTGTCTTTTCACTTTCCTTTACAATATCAAACAGTTTCTTAAATACCGTCTAATAAGGTGTAATAACAAGTCAAACAAAGGTAGCTTTGTTTCGACGACCGCTTTAGCCTAGTTGGTAGTGACCCTGCCTACGAAACAAGAGGTCCTGGGTTCGAATCCCGGTAAGGGCACTTATTTGTGTGATGAGCACGAATATTTGTTCCTGAGTCATGGATGTTTTTCTATCTATTTAAGTATTTATTTCTCTATATAAGTATATATATCGTCGTCTAGTACCCATAGTACAAGCTTTGCTTAGTTTGGGACTAGGTTGATGTGTGTAAGATTGTCCGCAAATATTTATTTATTTATTTTAAAAAATTCAATTTTAATATACAATAAATAATTAGACAAAGAATTAATCCAGTAACTTTGTCGCCTGAAAGTACGGGGTAGTTTGCGTTAAATCCGGTAGTTCTGATATTTTGCAGACTTGTTTATGGTGTTGGCCCAATGAATAATCCAAGTTTTAGACCTCGAGCGCCGAACACAACTTCGTCAAAACACGAAAATACCGCAAAATCTCTAAAGGACTCGTTTTTGATAGAACCTGTTCAGCTAGTCGATCACGTCACGCATTGTACGAACGTCGGGTAGGTCTAAATGTCACTTTTTATATGGAAAATTGACACTTAAATTGTACCGACGCGCGTTCGGAACGTTACGCTTACGTGATTACCCCTCTGGACGTTTTTTAAGTAGACTAAATTTGATACAATATGATACTAGAGTTGTCTCTGTTGACCTAATAGTTACTGAGATAAAGCTTTTCGAAATTCATAATTTTTTCGTACTTTTGCAATATTTTAGATGTCGCTCGAACAACTATAGCGGGATGACATTCCATGTAGGTACCCCCGACGGAGTTTTTGCTAGTATTGCGAAGTTCGAAAAATTATAAACTTTGAAAGGTTCTAACTCGGAAACTATTGGGTCTACAGAGACAATTCTAGTCTCATCTTGTAGCAAATCTAGTCTACTTAAAAATCGTCCTGAAAAAATACTATCAAAAACTAGTCCTTTAGGGTTATAATAAAAACTTTCGCGGTATTTTCGATTTTTGACAAAGTTGCGTTCGGCGCTCGAGGTCACAAACTTGGATTATTCATTGGGCCAACATCATAACCAAGTCTGCACTGTTGCTACCGATGCAAGTCGCCTTCCACCCTCCGTAGTTGCCGCTGGGGTCTGACTGATAGAGCTGGTAGCCGTAGTGCTTGTCCCAGCCCATGTACAGGATAGAGACGCCAAAAGGCCGTTTACCTGAAAACCAAATAAGAATAATATATGCAAACATACAAACAAACGCGTCGTTCATGACACGTCAAGTTAACGTTTTAGAGTTTGATCTCAGACATGCTGTTTCATATTCAATGTCAAGTTAAAATGTGAAACTAAAGTCTCTGATGTCCTTGGCTGGAAATAGAGAATAACGAAGTCACAAAAGTATAAGATTAATAAAATATAATGGTAAAGCTTTTCAGGTCAGCGGAGTTGGCTTTCTTTGACTCATCGCACAAGGTCTGGTGCACTAGCGTTTTAAGGTAATAAGTAAGTAGTAAGTGACTACGAGACTCGTACAAAGTTACGACTTTTTGATTTAGCACGGTTGTACAGGGACCGGTTTTTTGGACCGCGGCCTTTATACTTGTGTCACAGAGTACGTGTGCATATGCAGAGAGATCACCCCATAAAAAAATATACAGGACGCCCCAAGACTATGCGACATGAAGGGAAAGTACCTTAAATATCGTAGAAAGGATTTTTTGCTGAAAGATAACTTTATGTTATTTTTAATAAAAGTTAGTAATACTGCATTTAAAAAATCCTTTCTTTATTCCTTTCTTTTAAAATACTATGTTACTTAAGAAGAATTATTATTTTTTGTCCATTCTTTCGATTGGCATCATAAAAATAAGAGTTTTTTTTTACATTTAAGTCGGTTCGTTCCCAGAAGAAGCAAGTAATTTTTAGAGAATCTTTGAATGCAGTATTACTACCTTTTAAAAATAACATAAAGTAATCTTTCAGCAAAATATAATATCTACGATAGGTACTTTACGAAGACCAAGACATGAAGATGTCGCATAGTCTTGGGACGCCCTGTAGTGTATATAGTTAATATATGTGACTGTTCATTTATTTACAGAAAGCGCACGATAATATACTGAAGTTTACTAATTCTCTAATTGCGCATGGTATTTCAAGCTCGCTAGGGTTATGTACATACGTATACAAATGTATGACTAGATTTATAAGCCAGTGATGACGAGTTATATATAATATTGTAATGTCAGTTTGCTAGAAAATGTCTAAAATGTTCGATGGTAGGTAATTTAAATCTACAACTTCAGATAAGCCTGTTCGTGACGTGATGTAATAATTGTATGTGTATATAATTGTGTATTCTTACGCTGTATAAGGTACCGTACCTAGAATGATAGAAAAACATTAAAGTATTATATCTATTCCAGGTATTAAAATAGACAAATGTTTTTATTAATGTCAAACGATAATTTTCGCTTTTAGGGTTCCGTACCTCAAATGGGATAAACTGAATCCTTATAGGATCACTTTGTTGTCAGTCTGTCTGTCAAGACCCTTTATCTCGGGAACGCGTGGGGCAATAGAGTCGAAATTAAAACCATAATTATACTCAGGTGTGAAAAAATCAAACTTCAAAATTAACGTAAAAAAACGTTAATGCCGCAAAAAAACGTATATTTCGACACTCTCCAGGGAATAAAAATTTATAGGGTACTTACCGTAGACCTAGAACAAAGTGGCAAGTAATATCGTATTATACTACACGGAAAGGGAAAAATCTGAAAACTATACATTTGTAATTTTGTACGAAACCCTCGGTGGGCGAGTCCGACTCGCACTTTTCTAGTTTTTTTATTATTATGAAATGCGAACGACAATTAAAATATTTCAACAGATTCATGTCAATGAGATCGATTTCAATAAAATATATTGATTGATAGAGGAAGTCATAGAAAAAACAAAAGGTCAAAAATTCTGTTGTTTTCTTACTCTGTGGCACTACCTCTGACGAGATTTCGTTGCGGCGGCGTACGGTTACTGTTATTATTGTTATTAACTATATTTTTCTGCGCCTGCGCATACCTTACTAGTATTTACTGGAGTAATTAGCATTCTTGTTTACGTCTGTTTGTAGTAATTAGTGTAGTTAGTGTAAGATAAGTAGTGAGTGATGAATCTTTAAAATATCAAATCCAAGTGCTCTTATTGAAATTGGTGGTTGTCTACTAAGTATTAAACTGGAATAGGAGTTCAACAGTAATAATACGTTTCTGAATGAGAAGTCGGAATGAGAGATAAAGTGCACCGTAAAGTTAAGTATAATAATAAAAAACGAATAAGGTCAGTTTCCCACCAAATCAACGTTTATGGACTTGACAATGTCAACTGCAGCAAAAGAGAACGATATAACGAATCCATGAAACCAGATAATTCACAAACAGACCATTTCAATTCGTCAATATCATGTCCTGGAATTGGGACCTTAATATCTATTCAGATCGAATACCTTCGATACCTATCCATAATTTTATTTGCCATGACGCTAGTGTTTGCCATAAAAAAAAAACTCTGAAACCGTAACATTTTCAGGACTTTGCATAGAAGTAGGTTAGGTTTGTTTTATAAGTTATAAAATTTGATAACTATGTATGATAAGTTAACAGTTTCTGCGAAAAACGAATCGGGGAAAATGATGATTAGGTATGACAAACGTTACATTTATGGCAAATGACATTATGGATTTTAGTAACCCCTATTACAGCCCCCGATATTGCAGCGCGTCAGGGATGTTCGCAGAGGCGAGGGTGGACTGTTTCCACACTACTATTCGCAAGCGATGTACATCCCTGGTGCGTAGGGTACGGGCCAGTGCCAACAGCATCCTGAAAATGATCGCTGAACGGATGGACTGTGTGTATCTAAACCACTGATGTATGATGCACACAAACACATATGTTAACTACGAGGTCGCATAACATTTGACATTTTGAGATTTAAATGAGTAATTAATTATTTAACTCGACATCTTGTAGTTTTTAATTTGAATTTTTCATATACATATTATTATAATTGACTGTACTTAGCTACTTACCTTTAATGTTGTAAATTTCATTCTGGCCTAAATTGTATTATTATTATTATTTCTTTAAATTGACTATGTGTGATATTATTTTATAGTTACTAATATTAAGCTAAGTATTATTTTATTACTAACAATAATGATCCATGTTGGTTCCTGAATAAATGAATTGAATTGAATTACATGTAAATGTAGGTAAATAAGTCGATGTGATACATTTTTGTGGTAATTGTAGGCTTGTCGCACAGTTATGTAAACACGGGCCTGTGTGAATCGGTTTTGCCTTTCCGGCGAGCCCATAGCGGTAATTGCTCTGGCCGCAGCCATTTGGATTCTCTAGGGTTGCTAATAACTCGTGTCGAAATAAAGGGTTATTTTAACACATTCCAGAGCTAACAAAGATGCCAAAATATGTTTATGTAGGCATCCTAGGTATGCCTAAAGATTTCTATTGAACTACATATAATAATTTGATAAAGATGTGTTAAAAAAAAGACAAAGAAAGTGCTTACCGTAAAATGGGGTGTGTTGGGTCAAAATATACATATATATACCTCGATAAAAATGTTTTTACATGTGGCACGTTGATTTACATACATAAAAAATATTCCGGCTGTCTGAATTTTAGTTTTTTTTAACTGTCTTTTTTTTATTTGATTATCTGTCGTTTAATTTCATAATCTTCACAATAACACAAAAGTAGTGGGAAATTCCACCTCACCCCGTAGTGGAGTTAGACGGGATAGCAATGGAGTGAGCTGGGAAAATGTATGGGGATAAACTTCCGGATTGTGAATTTCGAATTAGCTTGCCTCGATCTGCGTTCCGTCCCACTCTCCGCTCATATTTATTGCTCCTCTTCCGCATGATCGCTACCCGCAATCCTGGTTCCACTCCAGGCCACATATCGTTCACCTCTCACTTCTAGAGACTCCACTTTTTTTAAATGTTATAATTTGGCTACTCTGTGTTGCCGCAAGATAAGAAAATATGTCTAAAAGTATAATAAAATTACTTTTTGAGCAACCTGAGCCAGAAAATCAAAGTGCAACTGAAAATATTCGCGTCTCTACTGCCCCCGCAATCCCTTCTCACCCCATTTTACGGTACTTACCAGAATCCGGAGATAAGGTTAGTACATTTTAAATAATCAAAGTCATCGTAGGTACCTAACATATGAAAAAACATTGTAGTGCCTGTGTTACTTTCGTTTGATTCAATAAGATGTTGTTTTGACAAAATTGCGTGTAACATTAAGTAATACGTTTCGTTATTTTACGTATTTTTTGCATGCTATTATATTTAACTGTCAACCCTAATAGGACGACTAGAGACGAACCAACGCCCTAGTTTTGTTCATCTATGTTAGTGAGTGTCGGCCGCCAAGTTTAGTAGGACATTGTTTTAAACAGTCGTTTTGTATGTTTTGTACCTAGTTCACACGCCATTTGCGACTGAACATGTGAGGCGGACTATTCATTTCCATGGCTACAACAAACTATTAGAGGAAATTAGAGGAAATGCCAAACAGGCTGTGAATCACATACCTTTACATATTGGCATGAGAAACGGTGTTTTTACCCGGGTGGGAATTATTGTACCTAAGCTACGCTTATTTAGTGCTACCTTCCTGTATACATTAATTACTAAGATCGAATCTTATCACTGTTTACGAATTGCTGTGTCGATACAAACCCGATACCGACCCTGTCTGTTTTATGAATTTTAGTCTGTTAAATTAAATACAATATCAAATTTTATGAGGTGCTTTTGGGTAAAGTGCCTCACGCATTAAAATAGTATTACAATCCTTTATTTGCCTGAACTCTCAGTAGACATTTTTAGGTTTCAGCGCAACGTAAAGTTAGAAAGTACCCACAGTATTCCAAGCAGTTCTACGAAAATTCAGCTAATTAAAGAGTACAGATGTATTGATATAAAGAGTGCTTTTAATTTGTACAATATTCATCATCACATGTACAATATTCTAGACTGTGATGCATAACGACAGTTTTTGAAAGTCCTCTGTGAATACGAGTAGTAACGATTTTTGGGGAACAGCCACGGGAGACGTCTAAGGCTGCGTTTATAATAATCACTGTGATCAATTCGGGAATATAAAACGGCTACACTAAACGGTCAATAAAAAGATATTTTTAGTATAAGTAGTTACATTGAAATTTGCTTACATGTGGAGTTTGCTTGTAAGTATGTGTAGAACGGAAATAAAGGTTCTTTTCAAACAGTTCGAAATCAACTCAGGCTTGTCTATTGGAATGTTCACTGAAATGAAGAAAACAACCAAAAGTCATTCTGGTTTCGGGCAAGTCGGGCAAACGAATGGTCCTAAATAAACTGCATAATACGTACAAAAGAATAGTGCAATTTGATGTAGCATTTTGTACTTCGGACTTTGAAATGACCTGAACTAGACACTATTGTGGGCAATGGTATATTTTTCTTCAATTATCCAATTGTTGGATTATAAATGCGTATTTTTATAAGAATTAGACGAAAAAACGTTTAAAGCTCAGTAAGCATTTCGAATAAGATTTTAGATATTTATCTCTTGGCGGCTCTTACACGTTTTTATTCTGTAATCTAGAAACGTCGCAGCCAAGCCAATTTCAACTTAACCCTGAATGCGTTTTTCGTCATTTACCCGAAAAAAACTATCCGCAGTAATCTAAACTCATTTTTCTAACTTTGTCATCATCATAAAGCTAAGTAAATGTATTTTCTGACAATAATAATTTTCTTCTTAGAGTCCCTTAAAATCAGCGTACTTAACGATAATATTTGCGTAAAATTATCCTTTCCATTATCACGTCACACAATCCAGTTTTCGGCAGTCATCGACCCCCGTGGCATACTTAGAACATGAATGGAGCTTGCATATCTAAGGCTGTGGTATCGCGCGGCTGCTAATCAAGGCTGTTAGGAATTAACGGGACCACTGAGACCAGTCAAGTGACAGCTGCCAATAGACGGGCCTGCACCGACCGCATACTTGAGGAGTGGAAACTAAAAAAAGGAAGTGCCTCAGACAAAGAAAAAGAAAAAAGATCCACGCAGCATTTGTCACAACAACTGTTTTTAACCATGCCAAATAAGTTAAACACACGCTCACTTAGGTACAAACTAAATTGCACAAAACTCAAAATGTGTAAAAATTATTTTCGTATGCTTTTCACAAAAGTGTTTCGTCCTATTACTGTCCTGGAAAAATGCAGTTCTATACAACGGCAATTCACCACATTCGTTATTCAATACAGAATACTGTTACACATTTCAGTACATTCGTTATTCAGTACAGAAGTCAAAATGAAGACTGTGACGAATAATATACACCTGATTCTGAATTATTGCTGCTGTGAAGAATTTAGTTTGGAAATAATTGCGAATAGCAGAAAATCTTTTGGGCGAAGCCTAGCATGGTACATAACATGGTAAAATAGTCAGCTCTTTCTTACAATGGTTGATACAAAGTGACGGATGAAGTTTATTATAAGTTCTTGAAGTTTATCACGGGGTAACCGTGACACGTCTGCCGCGTTTGGTCTTGCTATAGAAATTAGGATAAGCGTAATTATAGTTTGTTTGTCTGCTTGTTTATTATATCTCATTATACAAATTTCATATATGTAATACAAGTGATTTGGCTTATACTACCTAGATATACAGTGATCGTAACAATGATATTAACAACTAACAAGGTATAATGTGCAGCAAGCATATAAACAAAATATAAAGCTACAATGAAAATATTGCAAATATTAATAAATTAGATCAAATAATGTTGCAATGTCAAGTACTACACATAAAACTAAAATTACAAATAAAATCAAATTAAACAAAGATAAAGTAAAATAATCAAATGTTGTACCTGAGTACAGCTACCAATCATATCAATGTCATAATACTCATAATGCAATTCTTAATCATAAAAATGATGTACCTGAGAAGTAGGTACAATAGGTACATATCAATAAATTTTAAGTAATTTCAAATCTTAACGCTCACAAATCTAAATCAATAATAAATAAAACACACACAAGTCAAAAAATAAGAATGTAAAAATTCAAAATAATATGCGATTATATCATAATTTCAACATTTTTCTATAATGAGTAAAGTGACTTTTCTAACAAAAGGTTCTTCAGTCTGCGTTTGAAGGTTGCCTCGTTAACTTCCTGTTTAATGTCAGCTGGCAGGCCCAATAACCCTTGCGTTTTTGGCGTGCAGTTCTGTGCGACGTGGTGCTGTCCTAAGGTTTAGGGTATATGTAACGTACTTATTTGGCAATTATTATATGGGAAATACGTACCTATAGCTCCAATCCTAAAAGTTTAACATTCGTTCGCTGTAGTTCATCAAACAAACTGAGGGAGAAAAATGTTCTAAGCAACGAAAATGTATACCACCAAGAAAAACTCAAAATATAAATGTTTTTTTTTAAGTAAGTACCTACTCGTAGAAATTTAATTGCTTGAGTAATGTCAAAGTTGTTTATCACGCGCATGCCTTAAGCAATAATTACAAGGTACACAAAGGAGATTATAACTACGTCAATACACAGTGACAGCAGGCTAAACACTTAGTAACCTTGAAGCATCATGCGGTCGGCGCTAACCCGGCTGTTGACTTTTTACGCCCAAGTAGACGCGCGACCGTTCGAGTGCCGAGCTGCCGACTCAGTAGGTACTTCTGCGAAATCCAACGGTGCTATCGATTTTTCTCCTTACTCGACCTTCTTTACATTCATTAAATCTTTTTTTCCATTCTGATGAAATTGTTGATAGGCTCGCAACGGCACAGCATCCTTATGTATGTGTGACCAAATGAAACTCACGGGCAACTATGTATAGAAATAAACTTAGCACAGCAGTAAGGCCACTTCCGCATTTGTGCGGCGCGGAGGCGGTACGGTATCAGCAAGCTGTCAGTGTCATCATGTCATCAAGTAAAGATTCTTTGACGCGCAAATAAATTTAAGCACATTTTAATGAGAGCTTATATATAATGTGACCTAATTTTATGTACATAATTACCGTCTCATAATAGACTTAAATGAGTATTGACTCATTTATGAAGACAAACGCAATTCAGTACCACTAAAAAAGAAAAAGCGGAAAAGCTATAAGTAGGGATACATATAATTAAACAAATTGCTGGATTTAGAGCTATACATTTATGTATGCATAAACTTAGTCATATAGGGTTTTAACAGGTAGCCGCCATATCTATATGATATCACTACCAAGATACCATGAAACGGTCATGCAGCGATATACGGGAAAAAATAAATGCCGCAGCACTGCAGCCAGTATTATCCAAAAAGTTATTATATAGCGTAGTTATTTGAGTCTAAGTTCTTATAACGAAAGGTTCGTATCGATCGGGTCGCAAATCAAAGGCCTGTTGTTATTTGGGTCAGTTTCCGCTACACCGCTTTAAGCCTAATGAGTTCACCTGAATATTGTGGGATACTTCCCATTATCTATTTGAGCATCCATTTCTAACCGAGGGGATTATCTTAAACTCCCTAATAAGCTCCGTTTCCAAACAAGACCGCTAAATAGAGGATAGCATAGTTAACATCCTGGGCTTTAACATCAAAGCCTGTTTAGGCAGCATTATGCAGGTAAATTCAACAGGGAAGATATGTTTAAACGCTTTTAAGGCAAATAATGCAGAAGTACCTACACTAAAGAAATAAAGGTAAATAAATATCGCGTTAGACCCGGATTAAATAGTATTTAAATACCTACACTAGCTTTTGCCCGCAACTTTGTCCGCGCGAACACCCGTATCAACTTCCATGGGATAAAAAGGTTTCATGTTTTATACCAAATTTCATCCCAATCCGCTCAGCAGCTTGTAAGTGCGTTATTGAGTAACCAACATCCGAACTTTTACATCAAAAAATAAGTACATAGGTACAGTTGGACAGAAAAAATACTACCAAAAACCGATTCAGGCTATATAATAGTATGCAAAATTAGATAGCTTCAACACAATAGTATAAAAGAGACTCACTAATGTGTTAACTCATCTGCTCATTACATTATAAATAATGCGCACAACGCGAAACGCCTGAATATATTAGGTAATTTCATTTTAACAATTAGAGGACAAAATAATATTTTATTTATCGATTATGTTATTAATTTAGAATATAATTTAATCTTTAATAAAATGGGACATTAACCTTCGCGCCTTACAAAATCCACTACATTTAAATCAATCTAAATGAAAAATTTAACACCAGAAGAAATAGTTCCTACACACACATTTTGTTTATTACGTGATAGTACTTACTTTATCCTCACTGTCAAGCTATCATTTGCACAACTTTTAACATTAGCTTTAAACGCTGTTGCTCTCTATCATTTAGGTATACCTACAGTTAGTAGCTGTAGTTGAAATTAAGGTCAATAGAGATCAAAGGATAGCAAAATTAGCAAACATTATTTGCCAGCTTTGCAACCCTTGTCACATCGGAGCAAATTTGCAATAGAGCGAGACAATTACAGCCTTATTTATAGATAATACCACAATACGCGAACACGAAATTGATGGTTCGTCACTGTCCAATTTGACTATCGAAAATCAAACGTCAACAACTTCAAATAAGGTTCTTTTCACAATGTTTTTGTAACCTCAGATACGAAATTTTGAAACTCCAATAAACGAATATTGACGTGTTTGCAGTCAAACGATTGCAAATATGCTTTCGATACTCGGCGTTGATTGTGATAGGGCCATCTCGACTAATGGATGGATTGGACAAAGCGGGAATTCCGAGTGAGTTATCTGCCAGTGGTCTAATGAAACGTATGTGTGTTGCACTAAATATTTTAACGAGTGCAGTACATGCTGTGGAAAGGTAAGGTTATTTCAAGACATAAGATAAAAATACCTGTGTTGCACAGTTTAGCAAGAAGTAGTAGTATCGTCGCTCTATAGCTATGCTTCTTCTTATGGCAATATCATAATTGCATATTGTATGCAAAACTTAAAAAATTGTTATTTAGAAATAACGGTTTAAAAATACTTAAGTTTTTTTTATGAAGTTGATATACTTAGGAAATTACTAAAAAAATGTAAAGAAGCGACCAAAGTTTGTAAAATTTTCTTTTGCTTTTTAAAAGTTAGATACGATACGCATGATAAATTATGTGTCAGCCCTGGTTTCAGCAAAGTCATGCAAAATGCGGTAAGAATCGTTGACAATAGCAAACGATTCATTCTTTGGCAAACGAAAGTGTGGAGTGTCTCGTTTGGCTTTGATCGTGCGTGCATAATTCCGCATTTATGTTGCGGTGCAGACTGCTTTAACGAGTTAGATTTATGTGGCAGTAACTGTTTAAGTAATAATGTTTGAATATAATTAAAAAAAAAGTCACTCACAATGATATTTTCTATTTTAATGATAAGCCTTGGTGGCTTGTCGTGCAAATGACAATTATCTTCAAGAGTATAATTTTTAAACTTAAAAGGGTCGTTCTTCTCTATGACAGCTGAAAAATCAATAAAACTGTTATGTTATGGGACAGCATTTTAGGATTTTTAAAAACAAACTGAAGAAATTACTTCTTAAAAAGGCCTATTATACAATTGATGAGTTTTTGAATGACCAATCACTAGATAAAGTATCGTACTAATCACAATTTTAATTTTAATTCACAATTTGAAGGTATGTGATAATATCGCTATTATCCATTATCATTATTATTATTTAAATCTCCTTTCAATCTTTTATAACATGACATAAACAAATAAGTAAATTTTTTATTTTAATATTATTATGATATACTTCTATTTTTCAACCGACGAAAAAAACGGAGGGGGTTCTCAAGTCAACGCGTATATTTTTTTAATTTTTTTTTATGTATGACGCATAACTTTTTACAGAGTAGTTCGCCTTTGATAATTATTTTTTTATTGGAAAGGGTAGGGTCATTACGCCGGTTAGCGACCACCTTATTTCATGTGCCGGTTAGCGACCACTTAGCTGAGTTGGTGAACTGAAAGCATATTTTCTCGTTTTTTTAGTAAATTCCTATTCCATAACTACAAACAATAATGCATACGGCTAACTGTTTCAATAGGCTTTGTAGAATTGATGTTATCTTCAATTGAAAAAACCATGTTCTTCAGGTTGTCGCTAACCGAAGGTGGTCGCGTAACCGGCGAAATGACCCTATACCCCGAACTTGGTCTCATATAAATTTGGAAATAAAATCAACCTTAAGAGTAGGAAAATAGGGGATGATTGATTTTTTGTCTGTTAAAACTTTGTTTTTAAAATAAATTATCAATACTGCGTTCTTTCTATAAATAAAACTACCTTATGTTGTTAGCATGTTAGTACGTAAGAACATTGCAATGCCCTAACAGGGTATCATGTACCTACTGTATAACCCATCTTAAGATCTACTGTATGGACAATGAACATGATCGCAATAAATGAATATGAATGAATAGGTTTAAAAATAAACTGATTTTAGCGGAGATATCATCATGGATTACACGTAACACGTGACAGTATTTTGTAAAAAGCCAATTTTACTCTCAATTCCTTAAGTAACATCCACAGAAATTTTAATCTTAATCTGCCTCTGGTCAAAATATGTCTGATCACCTAACTTTTCGAACGCACGCTAGGACAACTCAACTGTCATTATTCCATACAAAAAGTGTAATTTTGATCTACCTGACGTGCGTACAATGCGTTACGTGATCGCCCTGCAGGTGTGCTTTGATTTTGCCGTATTTTCTGCAGAATGTCTGGAAATGTTTGCTTTGACTGTATTCAAATAAGTTATAAACCTCCTCAACGTTCTATTATACCATCGAAGTGATTCAACTTGAGAGAATTACTTCAAGTAATGTATTTTTTACTGCGCGGTGCAATAAAAACATATATTTTCGCATGAATGTGGGTTCCTGATTGCGCTCGCAAAAATAAAATTAAACCGGCTTTGCACAGATCTTTTACGGAAAGTGCAAAACGTATAAACATAAGTTAAAATTTTAAATGCAATTGCTAGTAAACGTTTGTTTCTTGTTTATATATGTGACAATAAAATTAAGAAATAAATACACTGATTCAGATAAAGATATTTATAATATATTGGAATCTATATAATACAGTTTTCACTTATAAAAAACTAAATCTAGTACATAAGTAAATAGTCCACCAGTCATCGTAAAAGATTATGAGCAAATGTGCACTCTAGACGCAGGTGCGAATGGCCATTACGTTCACTAGATATATTAAACTCGCTGCAATTGGACACTTTATATAATCATGTCTTCAGCGTGGAATGGTCAGTCATAAATTCATGAGATATGTCCGTAGGACTTCCAGCTTAGAGAAGTTTCCTCCCTCGAACGCTCCGGTTGTGGATTGAGCTCCCTGCCGAGGTTTTCCCGAGGGACTAAATTATAGGGTTATTCAAGAAGGGAGTGGAGAAATTCTTAAAGGGTCGGCAACGCACATGTGAAACCCCCTGGAGTTGCAAGCGTCCATAGACTTCGGTGACAGCTTACCATCAGGTTGGCTGTAAGGTTGATGGCTATCGACGATAGATTTTGGCACTGGTATTTGGTGTAATTTTTATTTTACTCACTGGATAACGAAATAAATGTGAAATATACTGAATAAAGTTTTTTTTTTAATAATCTATCTATATTAATAGAATTTTAATAGACAAATTGTTAATATGTCTCTTCGTTTACCTAGGATGTCAAAGAAAAATATAGTACTAGTATAATTCGATCATTAGTATCATTACTTATATCATACTTTTCGAACCTAACACTTTTAATTTTATTAGTTTTCTAATTTGTTCTCGGAGTGGATAAATTCTTAAGGGGTCGGCAACTCACGATGTTTCTTATCTAATAAGGAAAAGGTATAGTTTTTAGCATATTCAGGCACTCGCTAAGCATATACATTATATAACACAATATATTTAAGAAGGTTGAAAGTTGAGTTGAGTTGACTTACCTTTGGACAGGTAAGTAGGTACTAGGTACCAACTTTTTGGTAAAATTTTAAATAGGAATTATAATATTATCTTATGAGGTTTGCGTGATTATTACCTACTCATTAAAATAAAACAAATTTAAAAAGATTATATTGCGTGGATTATATTTCGAAATTTCTGAACTGAACTGATTAAATGTGACAATGTTAACTTTTCATTATTTTCGTTTGGTTGCATATATATTTAGCGATAAGACCGCCTGTTGTTTACCTCTACTTTCAATCTTCTTTAATATGTTGTGTTATAAATGTATCAATATAATATGAATATCAGAAGACGATAAATGAGAAGTCCCTATGACAGCTCGAAAGTGCCACGAGAATTCCGGCCTCTGTTTATAATCTACCCAGTGAGATTATAAACTGACGGATACGTTAGGTAAGTTTGTTTATAATCTAAACTGACAAAGTTTCTAATTTTGCTTGGAAATATATATATGTAGAACATGTATGTATCAAAACGGGTATATCTTGTAAAAATAACTCCTTTACATTTGCGCAGTCATTATACCTGTAAAGTTGTAAACACATGAATGGCTATCGTAACTGATACCTAAAAATATTCTAATCAAGTAATCAACAACTCTATTGTTATTAATATAATCCTAGGGCATTTGTAAATATACATATTTTTGTTAATATATTTACCACATTAACCGTTTCATCCGATATGGGTAGGTAAATTATAGTATACCTACCGTCCTAATAGCTCAGCTCGTATTCATAATTTAAATGTTATTTGTTTCAGATATATCGATTCCAGACGAAACCAATTGAAAGGTAACTGTATAACATTTTTCGTGTACCTACTTTTATTTATATATTGATTAAGACAAAAGAAATACATAATAATAGTTACAATACCTATCTAGGCAAGACCTTGACGAGGTTTGTGTGCAAATGGGGGAGTTCATAACTACTGATGTAATTTATATATAGGTACATTAAAAGTAAGTATTTTAAGCAGGTTACAACTTAATTTACAGAATATAGGTTACATTTTTACATTTTAAAAAGTGTTTTTTCATGTTTTTCTTATTTTATTCATCCTTTCACATATAGGTTTTGTACATGTTCAGGCAATTGATTTATAATTTTAGGCAGTAAGTGTGAGTGTATTCGAGCACCATATACCTATTTATGTTATTATACCTATATATTATTTAAACAAAATTGGCTTTGGGATGATAACAATTCTTAATCTACTACCTACATCTTTTCTTAACTTTGAGTTTAGTAATATTATATTCTTCAACTAAGACAGCTTTTTTTGTACAGGAAATTGTTGTGAATAGTCGGTTACATACTTATTTTTAATGTTTTGGTACAACATTTAGGTTTTAGTATTATAATTTGTAGGTTGTATATTTTTTTCAAATAGGTCTTAAAGGTTCTAACCATATGTACCCAGGGCGTAGCCAATCACAGAGTCAGCGAAGGCTAAGTATAGCAGACGTAAGGTTCTGTACGGTACTTTATGCTTTAGAATTGATAAGTGTCAGTTTAAGGTAGGTGCTATAACTTTACAATTGAAACAAGCAAGCTGACAGTTTACCATAACTGTGAATATAGTAATTTTTCATCAGTGTATTTGTCTAGGAAGATAGTTATAGGTGTAGCTGTTCACAAAATTCAGTTTCAGAAAAGTTTTGGAATGGCGGCCGCATCCAAGGTGGTCCGACGATTTTGACGACTGCTTTAGCCTAGTTGGTAGTGACCCTGCCTACGAAGCTAGAGGTCCTGGGTTCGAATCCCGGTAAGGGCATTTATTTGTGTGATGAGCACGAATATTTATTTTGTTCCTGAGTCATGGATGTTTTCTATGTATTTAAGTATTTATTTCTCTATATAAGTATCTATATCGTCGTCTAGTAGATACCCATAGTACAAGCTTTGCTTAGTTTGGGACTAGGTTGATTTGTGTAAGATTGTCCGCAAATATATAAAAATATAAATATATATTTGGTGGAGGGAGGTGACGAGAATACGGTGGACGAGGACAGTAGTGGACGTTGTTTGGCTGATATGACGAATGACGATTGTCTCATGCACAATAGGCTTGTGACCTAAGATTTATTTACGATGCCATTAGAACCAGTTTTTGGAGAGGAACAAATGTGTGTATAAGAGCAACTACAATTAAAGAACGTAAATACGGACCTCGCTGGCGGCAGGCGAAACGCTTCATACTAATTTGCTTACCACTGTGTTACGTCCCTTCGGCATTGCTTTAATATTGTTTTTCGTTTTGTTCAGTACCCCTTTGTTATTATGTATTTGTTGTAATGTGTTCACTTCGTTATTGTTTATTGGTCATAGTTGTGTGTAGTAATGATCACTTTTCAAATTGTAACCGGTTTTCAACCTTGCATGGTACGTGTTTTTTCTCAGTTATAAGTAAATCGAATTAATTATACTTAGCATATTGTAGATTTTCAAACATTATTGTTGATTACATGTTTAATTGAAAAGAATGACGCCTGTCTGCCAGTGCCACCTGTCACTTCTGTCACTGTCAGTGTCAATGACGCTAGTGTGCTGTTACGGATCGCGCAGGAGTGAAATGGCTGCGTTCATAGACCACTGGACAATATTATTATATTTTATGTTCTATTTTTAATTTCGTTAATTGTCCCTTCTCGTGTTTAATTAAGTTTATATCATTATTTTGTTTGTTATCCACCGTGAACTCACTCGACGGTTCTATCGGAAGACCAGCGCTGGCAGCAATGCCAGCATTATGCTGAGATAGAACCGTTTCGTGACAAACGCTGTGTGTTGTTTGTCTCGAATAAATGTTTCTTTCTTTCTTTCTTTCTTTCTTTAATTGACGTTAACGTAGGTACCTATGACGTCACACGTTGCAATTCATACTTATTGTTGTATGGAAAATCAAGTAACATGCTGTTTCGGTCGCGAAATACCATATATCCATCCATAGTTGTCATACAATTTTGTTTGTATAAAAGCTTAAAGATTCTTATGATAGCTTTTTAATTTACTCTTGAACAATAAAAAAATGCATATATTTCTAAACTTTCAAGGTTCTTTTTATGAATTTAATTATATTTTGTAATTTATACTTTATTACAATAAATTGATGGTTTACTATCTATTTAGCAACACTAAGTTGTCAATTTTGACATGACGCAACTATCTTTTGTAGAATAGTGCAGTTGTCGATTTGAAATCTGAAAAAATATATTTAAAGGTTGAGATAAAAAGCCAACTACAATACAGAAAAACCGGCCAAGTGCGAGTCGGACTCGCGTACGAAGGGTTCCGTACCATTATCAATAAAAATATTTATTTTATTTTGTTTTTAGTATTTGTTGTTATAGCGGCAACAGAAATACATAATCTGTGAAAATTTCAACTCTCTAGCTATTAAGGTTCTTGAGATACAGCCTCGTGACAGAGAGACGGACGGACGGACAGCGAAGTCTTAGTAATAGGGTCTTTAAGTACGGAACCCTAAAAATCGACCGTAATTCTCCGTATACAAAAACCGGCAACATTTCAGCTTATGCAAGTGTACAAAATTGTAAGGAATAATTGAAATATATACGAGTATTAGGGTTATATTCTCTTGAGCCTTCGTTACGCTCCTGTTGAACCCCCACATTTAATATGCAGATAACAATTTAACTCAACGAACATTTTATTGGATGTTGTTATGATTTGCTAAGAATAAATTTTGTAGATGGCAGTTCGTTTTATTCACATTTCTATAACCTTTTATAAGTGAATAAAGCTTTTATACATATAAAATACTCCTTGAAGTTCAAGTAAATAATATTTAAAAACTAACGGATGAAGTTTATTGCGAACGAATTTTGAAATTGAGCATTGTAAGTATGCTATCGTCTATAATTTACTTTAAAAACAAAGTTTAAACCAACTTCAATTCAGTACTTCACCAAGCTACATAGGTAAGCACATGAAAAGTTCCAAATTTCTGTCCAATTTACCACATGAACTGCTCTCCGAGAGCAAATGCGTTGAGTATTACAGAAAAAACCCAAGTCGCTATATGTGGGCTGATAACATTTGAGGAGTTCTTTCGATTCCTCAAAGATCTCAGAATTAACACTTCATTAGTTGCTACTTCAACGAAATCATGTCATGTCAGAATATTTAACGTACTTTACATCTTTGAGGAGTTCCATAAGTCATCTGTGTTCTTTATCATCAGTTCCACTTCACCAAAATTGCGATTTTCGAGGGTAAATACGCGAGTTATAATAAAAAATACCGAAATTACTACACGCCTATAACATTTGAGGGTAGCCCTCAATTTCCCTGGGATCACATTATCAGATCCTGATTTGGTGACAATGGTCACCTCAGGAGAATACTTTTTAGATTAAAAAAGTAATTTTGGAAATCTACTATTGACGGAGAAATCGGTGAATATACATAAAAAAAAACTTACAGTGGAAAATAATATATAACCTCCTCCTTTTTTGAGGTCGGTTAAAAATATGAGTCTTATTGAGCTTACCGTGGGCCTAGGTTGATTTGTGTAAGATTGTCCCGTAATATTTATTTATTTATTTATCTCCGAATCCTTCGAACTTTTTGAGTTGAACACAGAGAGGTTTAAATAAACGAATTATTATATTCAGATAATAATTTAGCTAGCTAATTCAATTGAAATGTCACTTCCGTTCCATTAGCTTTGCTTTGTATTATTGTGAACCGACGTTGATTTGATTTTTGATTTCCAATTTCCGTTCTTCTGGGAGCCATTTCTGCTATTAATTTAATACGCGTGCTCAACAAAATGAAGAATATATTTATTTGATTTTGGTGCACAAATTAACTTCAGTGAGTCCCTCTAATATTAATTATTTTATTTAGAAGCGCCTCCTATTTCCCGCTGCTTGTATAAAAATCAAATAAAACATTTTCTGATTTTAACCGTTTCAATAAAATATCTCCAATAATCGGAGCGTGAAGTATACACAATACAGCATGATCGAGACACAAAGGCTGCCATGTACGTATTGTACAACGCCACTGGACGACGTTCAAATGTACTGTAAATTGATTTACCTTCTTAAACCTTAGCAGACTTTAACAAAGGTCCAAATCTTTATTATTACTTGATATCCGCTGGCAGCGATCTCTAAGATCGATTGTCACTAGGTTTTCAATGTATTTCGGGCTGTCCCTTGCAAACATAGCCGTCCTAAAACGATAACGGAGACCGGAGCAAACAATACGGGAGAATAAGGCGCGACATATGTCTTTATAGAGGTTTCTAACATACGACACCTTCAGTGGGATTTTAGCGGTGACACCGACACGCTCCTGTGCCGAGGGTTTTTCACAGTAAACCTACCTAATGTTTATACAAACGCGTATCTGAGGCGGCATTTATTTAATAAGTTGCACTATTTGCACCTTGGTAGGTAAATAGACTAACACTTACTTAAAAAAATATTTCCAAAATTATGTGTTTAAAAGTAAAAATGAGCGTTAGACGTCTAGAATCGAATAGGATCAAAACATTCATCTCCTGGAAGATTATTTAGAAAGTAAGAAAACTTACGTAACTAGGTACTAGACATATACTAATCACAGAAAAAATAGTAAGTATAGATAAAAAGTTGCAACAAATACAGGTATTGCGAAAATATATTTCATATTATGACAAAATACTTACGTGTTTCTCGCGGGTGCGATACAGACAAAGGCATACGAATGTCCAGAGATAAATCTATTTACGGTAGATTTGAGCTGCAATCCGTTCCCCGGGGTTGGGTAACGAACCAGGTGAACGTCTTACGCTACCCTATAGGGCACGTCTGGCTACCTACATGACATTTTAAGGGTTAATCTTTATTTATCGAAGTATAATAGACCGGTCAGACCGGAAGATTATTTTGATTCGCGGGTGAAGAGTTCTGCGAGGGGATTTCTATTATTTATTTATTTCTTTCTCAGCGGTATATTTTTAGAAGCGGATCCTTTATTCGGCCATTCCTGATCTTTTCAATTTACGTTGCAGAATACTTTCGTACTGATTATTTGGTATCTACGTACTCCGTACGTAAGTATTTGCATGTCGTCTTTGGTATAACTAGGATGTACTGTACACAGGCTTACACTGCACGTTATAACTGTCTGACTCTTAATTTCTCTCATATATTTTGTTTAAGATTGTTACTTCATGTATATTTTTTTTTATAATACGCGTCTCGTAACTAGGCAAAAAATACCCATCAATTAATATACTAAGGTATGTTTATTTATTCAACGGAGTAAAATGACAGGTAGAAATGTCAAACAAAACAAATAATGAATACCAGCTTATTACAAACAGTGCGGTGATATGATTACGGTTTCTGGTCTAACTCTCAATAATCGGTAATAAAATCATTGCAAAAGGGATACAAACGATGCTTTTGTTATATATAATAGGGTATTTTAGGCCTATCGCACACGGGCGGTATTCCATAACCAAATTCCGATGAGTCACACACGACTGAATTTCATCCGCAAAAGGAAAAAACTCTTTGTTGCTTTATCGTCTGTGTATAATTTGTATTTGTTTGCCACGAATAAGTGCATTGGGGAAGTGGGCAAGAAATTAGCACGGCTATCAAAAGACGGCCCCGGCCACGGAATAAAATAATTCGTTAACTTTATGAGGACTAGTCTAAACATAGCATAGATACCTACCCCTTAAAACTTTTCGGTAATTGTCATGCACATCACTATTTAAGAGATGTAAAAACTGACAACACATGAAACATCATTTTACTCCGTTGAATAAATGAACAGACTTTAGTTTGCGAATCGGGGGTTCAATACTAATTTGTAGATACGAGTAAACTCTACAAGTATAAATACGCTTTGTCCATCACAGGAAAGTCTGAACGAGGGACAAACTTTACTTTGCCGTTGGAAAACTGTTATTGACATTGTTGTTTGGACTTTTTACCCACTGAAAATTTTATAATAACATAAACAAAAACTATTTATTAATGCTTTGCATCGCCACACAATTATAGTAGGTACCCTATTTTAGTACCAATTGCGACGCCATTGGTCTGCTTCATCTTAGTCAATGTTGTCTAGGAAGAAAACTTCTGGAAAATCATACTACTTCTTAGTATTTACATTCAATAGTTAGCTCCATTTCACATTTCAAGGAGTTCTAAAATACCTATAAGTTTCATCGATTCACGCAGCGCCGAAGTTGATAGGATTGATTGCTATCGTGTAAACTTGTTCTGGTACCGAAGCGCTCACAGATCATTTACTCAAATAATGATTATATATCTTTTTTTGTAAATATTTTGTAATATGTTAAATAGCAATAAAAGTATCCTAATCATTGAATACGATATTATATATCTCGGTTATTCAATCAGTCAAAACAGCCATTCGCACCTAGGTTAGTATAGCACACCTTGGCTGAATAATACAGCCTAGTAAATACCCTGCTTTTATTTACCTATGCTATTAGTATATAAATAAAGCGTTTCTGTTAGCAAATATTGCACTCGCTGAAGTAAGTTGTGATATGAACTACTTTAAAAACGCCCAAAATAATGTATCAATAATATATACCTACCTGGAAATAGTGGTATAATTAAATAAAAATATCTACGAATACCAGATTTGATTTTGAATAAAAGCTTCTAAAAACGTTCTCAGACGACACAAAGATTTTTTTTACTCATCTACATTATAAACTGTTATATCTACAGTGAATTAAAATAAGATAATTTGAATCTAAGAAATGAGAATGCATACAAAGATGAGCTTCGGTATACAGACAAGTAAAAGATTCCTACTAATCCTCCACAACGGCTAACAGAAAAACAAACATAACTGAATTTAGTTCAAGTTCAAGAAATAGTGCGCCAGCTGAATCTATCTATGACAATAGCGCAACGTAACAAACGGCTAGAAGTGCACCAATACTCGTCCGAATCACTCATGAAGGCGCACTCTTTTGTGTCAATGCGAATATTGTCGGGAGCTCCTCGAGCGCCGGCGACGTCAGCAATACAGCGCCCTGTGGGAGACAACGCTGCAAATTGAAAACTGAACGAGTTACCAAAGACGGGCGTAGCTCCAGTTGCAGCGTATAGCGAAATAATACCAAGGACGGTCAGCCAAGAAGGTCTACAACTTTTTGACTCTATTATTTGGATGTTAATGTTCAAATCCTTACCCGAATTACTCATGAAGGCGCACTCTTTTGTGTCAATACGAATATTGTCAGGAGCTCCTCGAGTGCTGGCGACGTCAGAAATACAGGGCCCTGTGGGAGACAACGCTGCAAATTGAAAACTGAACGAGTTACCAAAGACGGGCGTAGCTCCAGTTGCAGCGTACAGCGAAATAATACCAAGGACAGTCAGCCAAGAAGGTCTACCACTTTTTGACTCTATTATTTGGATGTTAATGTTCAAATCCTTACCCAAATTACTCATGAAGGCGCACTCTTTTGTGCCAATGCGAATATCGTCGGGAGCTCCTTGAGCGCCGACGACGTCAGCAATACAGGGCCCTGTGGAAGACAACGCTGCAAATTGGAAACTGAACGAGTTACCAAAGACGGGTGTAGCTCCAGTTGCAGCGGACACGTACAGCGAAATAATACCAAGGACAGTCAGCCAAGAAGGTCTACCACTTTTTGATTTTTAGCGCCTTATGAAATATCATTAGCAACATTTCATAAACATTTATTTATTCAAAGCATACTTAATCGAAGCAATCCACAAATTTAAATATCCACAGCGCAGGTTTCGTCAAAAATGAGCACAGAGTGAGTATCCGCAACAAACTTCGTCTAATATTAAATACTTACAACCAATAATCAGCAACATGCTTCGTCAAGACTCGGTTACAAATATTAAACAAAAATATATATACATGGGAAAGAAAAACAATATTACGGTATTGAATTCCAGGCCCGATAAGTACCTGGCGTAAACGTCCCTAATATACCGGCAGCATTTCCCCTCTGTATTGCCAGTGAAATCCGTTGTACCAAGTACGAACCGGACCTGGGATCGCAGCCCCTTTCCCTCAAACGTCGTCCTAACGCCTTCACCAACGACTTTGCCTCCTCGCACCACGGCCCAGATGTCTCCACTGCGACCGGAACAAAATCGTACACCGGTTCCAAGTTCGCATACTTCGCGTGCTTTAGCCTAGCCGCTTTTTCTGCAGCTGCTCCTGCCCGTCGCGTTGTGTAAGCGAGATGTGTGGGGGCAAATGTGCTTACGCATGTTGCATCCCAAATGAGACTACGACCCCTCGCCCACGGTACCAGTGTCAACCCGTCCGGTCTCTTACCGTCTGTTCTACTTAGACCCTGAGGTTCCAACACACACGGTAAGTTAGCAGACACCACTGCCCTCCGAATTACGTTATTTATTGAATGGTGCCGAGAAAACCTACCAGCGCAACGTAAGCAACTTAGCCCATGATGACCATTTGCTTCGACTGTGGCCCCACAAACACACTGATGAGGTTCGCACACTGGACATCCCAGCCTCAGCGCTACCCCCATTCGAAGCGAGTCATTATCTAATAGCTTACCTAAGTGTGACGAGGGTAACGCATGAAGCCATGCGCCAGATTCTGGCTCCAAAACAGCCTTTAAGCGGGCCTCGTCAGCTCCCGAAGCTACCCCCAATAAGCTATCGTAAGTCTGCTTACTCATTATGTCATCCCAGGACCGCTGTGACGCCAACTCGTCAGGTACCGTATCACTGGGACACCTAATCTTCCACTCAACCATAGCCTCCTGCAAAAACGGAACTTACCCGAATTACTCATGAAGGCGCACTCTTTTGTGCCAATACGAATATTGTCAGGAGCTCCTCGAGCGCCGGCGACGTCAGCAATACAGGGCCCTGTGGGAGACAACGCTGCAAATTGAAAACTGAACGAGTTACCAAAGACGGGCGTAGCTCCAGTTGCAGCGTACAGCGAAATAATACCAAGGACAGTCAGCCAAGAAGGTCTACCACTTTTTGACTCTATTATTTGGATGTTAATGTTCAAATCCTTACCCAAATTACTCATGAAGGCGCACTCTTTTGTGTCAATGCGAATATCGTCGGGAGCTCCTTGAGCGCCGACGACGTCAGCAATACAGGGCCCTGTGGGAGACAACGCTGCAAATTGGAAACTGAACGAGTTACCAAAGACGGGTTTTTTACCGTCAGAACTGTTGCTGCTGTTGCTCTTGTGTATTACATTGTGTAAACACAGTCGGCCAACAAATAGGTTACTATTTTTAGTATTTTTTGACTCTATTATTTGGATGTTAATGTTCAAAAACGGCAGACCACTTCTTTGGCTTATTGTATCTTTGTCATTATCTAAAAAAAACTTATTATGTATTGTCGTAATTATTTGACAATATAACTTTTGTGTAAAGTGGCCGTGTAACCGGGCGATTTTATGATTTAAGATTAAACGTATAAATTGGCTGATTTCGAGATATGATCCGTTGAGAATAGTTCGCAATATCGAACTGGTCCTTAATTGTTGTTGGCGGTTTGTCCTTAATCGTCTACAATGCCACTCTCAACTGCGGACAACCCTTTGTTTTTTTATTCTTGTCGAATATATGAGTGGAAAATCCATTTAATTTTGTGTCCTTTGCACTTTAAATAATGAACTCGAGATCAACCTCTTGTATGAGATTGGAGGATGAACCAATGGTTTTAGGTTCCTAAAAAATATGCTTGTAAATTTGTGTCTTGTAGACGGAGTCCATCGAATCTTTTCAACTGATGTGACCTATACAAATAACAAATAACTGTGTTCAAAATGCTCCATTTTCATAAATATACATTTTCATGCGCACTTTGGAATTTGGCACGATACTTTTTTATAAAGAATCGTATAAAACGACTATCAACAACTCTGTTGCCACCATGTATGCAACCCCATTGTTGCGGATGCAACCTATTTTGTACCTTTTTTTGTCTATTATTTTTATACTTTTGGAATGTTTTATTTTGTTTTATCAGTTGTCAATATATTGCTGTCGAAAACAGATTGAGTCGGCTTGGTTTTAATATATTTCCTATAAATAATCACTCCAGCTATACAGTCCATCAGAAGTCCTTTATATTTGATCCTTCTCCCGTCTTATAATGAATATGCGAAGTAGAACCAAGCAGCTGGCAACGCCGGCTAAAAGTCGTAAGGCGACACGTTCAGAACCAGGTGCACCCGCTGTGGGTGGGGTCGGTCGGTCCAAAAGTCAGGGCCTCACGAAGACTGATGCCACAGAAACACCCGCAGCTCTCGATATTGTTCGCGCGTGTCCCGCAACTACCACCACCGGCGGCTGCGGCTCCGCTGTTGCAGCCGAACATTTTGACGTTTCTCCTAGTTGCAGGTCGCACGTATCAGGGTCTTCGCGGTCATCAGCTACTATAAAAGCACGGAGGCTTTCTGCGGAGGCCGAGTTGGCCCGCAGAAGTATGGAGCGAGAGCAAGAATTGATGATTCGTGAGCAAGAAATTGAGATTGCTCGACAAAGAAAACTACTTGAGCAGGTAAAACAAGTAGAACAATTAGAAATGGAAGCTGCTCTGGCCGCTCAAGAAGCCGAAGAACGTTCCGCAAAGTCGGCCAGTAATGTTCATTCCCGGACGGCATCTTGGGTTCGCGATATAAACCAGGGTAGCTGCCTACGCATGACGAATGAGCCAACTGTCGAATTGCATCGCAATACAGGAAACGATGGAATTATACTCAAAGCGATTGCTGACACTGCAGCTGCAGCAAAAGCTTTGGCTTCAGGTCGTAGAGCCAACATAGAACTCCCTACATTCTTCGGGAATGGTTCCCAATGGCTACAATTTAAACGTCAATTTAGTAGTACTGAGTCTTCTCATTCCCCCGCAGAGAACGTTGCGCGTTTACAGAACGCGCTTCGCGGACCCGCGCGTGAGGCGGTCGCTTCGCTGCTCCACACGGCAGCTGCCCCCGAGGAGATCATGCACGCACTCGAGCGAACATTTGCGTGCCCGGAAATGGTCGTCTTTGGTGAGGTACAAGTGTTGAAAACGCTGCCGCGGCTTGGCGCCGAGCTTAAGGAGATTGGTATTTTTGCCAACAAGGTACGAAACAGCCTTTCTACTATGAAATTACTCGGTCTACGAGAATATTTACATTCACCTGAGCTATTTCATAGTATTTTGGGCAAATTTAACCCTTTAATGAAGATGAGGTGGTCTGACTATGCGTCAGAAATGTCAAACCCTCTCATGTCAAAGTTAGAACTTTTATCTGATTTTCTAACTCGTGAACACGAGCGTTATATTAAATTCGCATTATCTCCTGAAATAGGTTTTATTGCTACACAACAAAACATCATTGTGCCTGTCAATAAACAATTCAAACGTGAAAATATTCACGCTGTGACACATGACAATATTAAAACAGGTGACAAAACCGAATGCATTTATTGTAAAAAGTGCCATGATATAAAAAACTGTTCCGAATTCACAAGGTTATCAGTTGAAAACAGGTGGTGTTGGTTGCGTGAACACAAAATATGCTACAAATGTCTAAAGAGTAAATCACATCAGTGGAAGTTATGTAAAGTGAACCCTTGTGGTGTCGACGGTTGTACTTTCCGACACCATCCACTTTTACACGGCAGGCAGGATACATTTACATCACCGCAAACACACCATACACAGGCGTTCCATAATACAGTGTGTACAGCTGCGCTCAACCATGAGTGTGAAACAGAACTAAACAATATGAACAATACGGGGTGTACGGCACCGCTAAACAAAACTGAGTGTACTGCGTTCAATAATATTGGGTATGCGAATTTGTCTGAAAGGGATGCCAAACACACGCCGTGCTGTTCCAAGACTACACAGGAGTTGTCAAAAGAAAACGTCATGGTTTCTAATACAGGTATTTTAAGTCAACATGTTGGAACGACAACCAAAACACAACCACACAGCGCATTATTAAAAGTGGTACCAGTTATTGTGTCTGGACCAGCTGGCAGTTACGAAACCTTCGCACTCCTAGACGATGGCAGTACAGCGTCGTTAATTGATTCTAAAGTGGCTGCCCGTATCGGGGTGTCAGGGCCAGAGGAGGTTATTACTGTCAATGCTGTAGGTGGCTTACACAAAACTACTAAGATTTCTTATGTGGACTTTTACATACAGGGTAAACACGAATCTGACAGGTTTTTAGTCAATCGTGCCAGGGCCATGCCCTTACTCAGCTTGAGCACGCAAACATTGTCCAAACACACCGCACAGTCTTACGATTATTTGAGTGATTTAACCGATTATTTGACGTACACTGACGCTATGCCAACCGTGCTGATTGGTGCCGAGCACTGGCATCTGTCAATATCTCGTGATATCCGCGCTGGTAGTCGTAATGAGCCGGTAGCTTGTCACACCTGGCTTGGTTGGACATTGTATGGAGTGGCTTCTAGTAAAACGAAACCGGTTGAGTTTGTCAACCACTGTCACCTAGACCGTATTGAGCTTACTGAACATGAACGTTTAGAACTGCTAATAAAGGAGCAGTACAAATTGGACTCACTGGGTATTACCAAACATGAGAAACTTCATAGTAAACTGGATGCTCGAGCTGTTGAGATCTTACACAATACTACCACACGTTTGCCAACTGGTAGGTATGAGGTAGGACTTCCATGGCGGGATAATATTCAGTGCGTTCCCGACAGTTATCCGCAAGCCCTATCTCGCTTCTTAAGTTTAGAAAGACGTATGTTTCGAGAGTCCGATTTTGCTGAAGCGTACAAAAGGTTTATTGACAATATGATTGCCAAAGGTTATGCTGAAGAATGTGATCCTGTCACTTATTATGGTCATTCTGTCAGTAATAGGAACGGTACCAATGTTATCAACAGTAAACACAATTTAGTGGAATGTCCAAATAAAAATAACACTTCGTCAGGTTACATTCAATATGGTACAGTCAGTCCGAATAAAGTGCAACCAAAATGTCATGACTACATGTCAACCACAGACATGGATAAAATAAACTTAAAAACGACTTCTGAATCTTCTGATACAACTCAAAGTGAAACCAATACCGAAATAAGGTGGTATTTGCCTCATTTTGGGGTGTATCACCCACAAAAGCGTAAACTCCGTGTCGTCCATGATGCAGCCGCAATGAATCAAGGCGTTTCCTTAAATTCGTTGCTTCTTCAAGGACCAGATCTCTTAGAAAACTTATTAGGCATACTTTGGCGTTTTAGAGAGGGCGCTGTCGCAATGACAGCGGATATTAAGGAGATGTTTCCCCAAATACGGATCCGTGATCAAGATAGGGACGCATTACGTTTTTTATGGCGCGACGTTAGGTCAAAGAACACAACTCCCATAAAAGAGTATCGAATGACAGCTGTTGTTTTCGGGGCGTCATCCAGTCCATTTACTGCGCTGTATATCAAAAATAAAAATGCAATGTCACATCAGGATTTGTATCCCAACGCAGCCAATGCAAGCATTCACAGTTCCTATATGGATGATTTTTTGGACAGTCTTGATGAGGTAACTGAAGCTGCGCAGCTGGCATCCGATGTGGTGACTATCCACCGTAACGCCTGTTTTGAAATGTGTAGTTGGATTTCTAACAGCCAGGAAGCGTTGCGTCTTGTTCCAACTGAATTGCACGCTGCACAGCCTACTGAAGTGTCTCTTGGTAGTGAATCAACTAACGTCAGAGCCTTAGGTGTCTCTTGGGATCCTATATCGGATACCATTGGTTTTAGGACTGGTTTAGAAGGGCTCAAGTTACATGGTGTTTTTACTAAGCGTAAAGTTTTGTCCCACCTCATGAAAGTGTACGACCCACTAGGATTGCTTGGCCCTATAGTGGTCAAGGGCCGTATACTCCTTCAGGAGGCATGGAGATCCAACATTGACTGGGACACGGTTTTTCCACCTTCACAGGTATTAAGGTGGAACGAATGGTTTAAAGAACTGTCAGATATATCTAATATTAGAGTTTCACGTTGGTACGCTAAGGTAAACGGCGAGCCTCTGCACAGGGAGCTACACGTTTTTGCGGATGCGAGCGAGCTTGCCTATGCGACTGTCGCTTATTGGCGTTTTTTGTACGCAGACGGTACAGTCAAGCTTGCTCTCATATCCAGTAAAGCAAGAGTATCGCCATTGAAGCCCACTTCAATTCCACGCCTAGAATTGCAGGGTGCTTTAATGGCTTCACGCCTTGCTATGACCATCAAGGAATTTCACAAGAAAAAGCCTATTCGGACGTTTTTTTGGACAGATTCGAGAACTGTCCTTAGCTGGCTAAGAAGTGACGCACGAACGTTCAAGCCCTTTGTGGCCCATCGGATCGGCGAAATAACTGAAAATTCATGCGTTCAAGACTGGAGATGGGTCCCAACTGACTTGAACGTCGCGGACGATGCCACGCGAATCAAACCTCTCCATATCAACCCTAACCACCGATGGTTCACCGGCCCCTCATTTCTTCTGGCTTCTCCGGAAAATTGGCCTGTGGAACCAGCTGGCCAGCCTCCAGTTCATGAAGAGTTTAAGCATACTCCTACACTTGTGGTTGGGCATCTGGTTATCACCGCGGATTTCAGTCGTTTTAGTGACTGGTTGCGCTTACTGCGCGCCACTGCTCGCGTTTTGCAGGCGGCTTCTAAATTTCGCTCACTTTTGGACCGCGTTAGACACATTGATCACACTGATCCTAGCACCGATTTTAGGGTTCGTCAACGTACAAACGCGCCTACGTCCACCGCTCTATTACCCCTGACAGCGGAATTGATGCAAGCCGCAGAAAGGCACGTCCTGCAGAAAGTACAGTCCGAGACATTTGGAGAAGAAATTCTGCGGATTGAACGAGGAGAGTTATTGCCCAAGAGCAGTCGCTTAGCAAAGTTATCACCCAAGATGGGAACGGACAATTTGCTACGTTTGGTCGGCAGAATTGAGGCTGTAGAAGACGTCGGTACCGAAGTCAAATCGCCCATACTGTTAGATGGTCATCACCCAGTCGTGCGCCTTTTGGTTCTCTTTTACCATCGCAAGGCTGGACATGCGAATAATGAGATGGTCGTCAATGAGCTGAGACAGAGATACTGGCTTCTTCCCTTGCGCAGCACCATACGAAGCGTCGCCAGCAAATGTTTGTATTGTCGGATCAGGAAGTCAAAACCGATGAATCCAATGACTGGAAACCTTCCTCCGCAGCGGCTTGCCCACCATCGCCGCCCATTTAATTTCACTGGACTTGATTATTTTGGCCCGATTAACTCCACAATCGGACGCAAACAGGAAAAACGATACGTAGCCCTATTTACCTGCTTGACTTCCAGAGCCGTCCATTTGGAACTTGTGCACTCCCTGACGGCTGATTCAGCGATAATGAGTTTACGACGATTTATTGCAAGGAGAGGTGCTCCCGAAACAATATTCTCTGACAACGGAACTTGTTTTGTTGGTGGTGACCGAATATTACGGGAGTTTTTATCAGACAGATGTCAACGATTTTGCTGCCAGCCGAGGAATCAATTGGAGCTTTATTCCTCCCGCTGCTCCTTTCTTTGGTGGATGCTGGGAACGGCTAGTTCGCACCGTCAAAGTTGCACTGAACGCCACCCTACGCGAAAGGGCACCTAACGCAGAAGTACTCGTGACCCTCCTGATGGAAGCTGAGGCCATTGTCAACTCCCGGCCCCTAAGTCACGTTTCTGTGAGTCAAGATGACCAGGAGACGCTGACACCTTTCCACTTTCTAATTGGCACATCCTCGAATCAAGTCCTACCTGCAACCCTTGACGACCGAGACCTTCTTCGTAGAGCAGACTGGAGGAAGGCCTTGAGGTTAGCCGACCATTTTTGGAACCGTTGGGTGAAAGAGATTCTACCTACAATGCAACCACGACAGACAGGCGAAAACAGGGAACGCGACTTAAACATCGGTGACCTGGTACTCATCGTGGACGAAAATCTTCCAAGAGGAACTTGGCCAAGAGGCCGCATCACTGCAACCTTCCCTGGCCGAGATGGCGTAGTCAGGGTGGTGGACGTAGCCACACAGGGAGGCCTTCTTCGTCGGCCCTCCAAAAAATTGGTCAGGCTAGACGCGTAGGGCTCCTTATTGGCTGGCCCGGCTAGCTTCGTGTGCTTTCGCACACTAGGGGGTGGGATGTTGCGGATGCAACCTATTTTGTACCTTTTTTTGTCTATTATTTTTATACTTTTGGAATGTTTTATTTTGTTTTATCAGTTGTCAATATATTGCTGTCGAAAACAGATTGAGTCGGCTTGGTTTTAATATATTTCCTATAAATAATCACTCCAGCTATACAGTCCATCAGAAGTCCTTTTAACCCATAGTTGCAGTAAAAATGTAACCCGCTATGACTACTACTCCACCCCACGCAACACCTATGGGGGGGAAATTGCAACTCTTCTATTGCAGTTCTCTGATACTGCATACAAGAGCAGCCGGATACAAGATACGCCATCTTCGCGGACTTTATATCCGATTTTCAGATAGGTGTCTCTGATGACAGGTACATGATTATTCCATAGTGAGTATTAGAATAAGTGTATACAAGCGATCTTTCATACACCCTAAAAACCCATGAGTAACGGTTGGAATTATTTGCATAAGGAGAACACAAACAGAAACAAAAAAAAATATATTACCACAAAAGAACCTTAACTATGCAAGTAGGTACATGTGGAGAATTAAAACAAAAAATACAAAGAAAAAGATAAACAAAACAAGAATATTCAGCCGTAAAGATGCACCCTGGAATCAACGTCGAGCACATTTAGGGCATTCTTGGGAAACCCATTTCATTTCTTTCCTATATCTCCCTTCGATAATTTAACTAGACAAGATAAACTGGCGGTTCGTTGTATAAAAATTCTTGTAAGAATTCCTGAGTTGATGAATCTTTGACAGGATTATGAGTAAACATTTGTGCAACGAAAATTCCATAAACTCCTAAAGACACAGTCATAAAAAAAAAAAATTTTCGGCTCAGCGGCGGGTCGATCACGTAACACATTGTACGCACGTTAGGGGGATCTAAATGTCAATTTTTATATGGAAAATTGACAGTTGGATTTTCCTAACGCGCGTTCGGGAACGTTACGTGATTACCCCTCAGGAATATGAGTGTTAGTCCAGCAGAGGGGTAATCACGTAACATTCCGAACGCGCGTTAGGAAAATCCAACCTACGGTACGATCACGTAACGCATTGTACGAACGTCGGGTAGGTCTAAATGTCACTTTTAATATGGAAAATTGACAGTTGAATTGTACCGACGCGCGTTCGGAACGTTACGTGCTTATCCCCCAGCTGCAGGTCGATCACAACGCATTGTACGCGCGTCAGGTAGATCTAAATGTCACTTTATGTATGGAAAAATTACAGTTAAATTGTCCTAACGCGCTTTCGAAACGTTACGTGATTACCCATACAACAGCTTAATAGTAGGTCAGGGGTTTTAATACTTTTAATCTTCATCATTGTTTTCGTGTTCATTTTCACACAAGCAGTTAGGGGAATGAAGTTGTTAGACCGACATAATTTAACATATCCCAACTTCACAGTTGTACCTACTCAGTAAATTGTACACCCGGGAGAGCTGACCCTTCCCTCTGTAAACAGAGGGCCTACCGCGAAAGGCATTCGAAGTTTCCCCTCTCTGTCATACTTACGAGTTCGTACGTAAGTGCGACAGAGAGGGAATACTTCGAATGCCGTTCGCGGTAGGCCCTCAGATCTCAAATCGCTTTTCATTTCAAAACCTCTTTTTAGCCTCCCCTTTTAAATATTTTTGAAGTAAGTATACCTTTTTTCTATTGTACTTTATAAATATTAGGTTTTCCCTTGCTTTTCGTACGTGTATTAAATAAGGTAGATATGTATTTTTTGTACCTATAGGAAAATGACAGTTGAGTTGCCCGTTACGCAATCATCCCTCGGAATACAGATATTTCCTTCTGCAGAAGGCTTAAGTTTGTCACTACACTGTACCAAACTGTACATATTACCATTGCACTACAACGCGTTCTATTCTCAAGAAACCTGTGTTGATTTGAACGAACATACCTATTTGAACAATGCAAGTGAACTTTGAACTACGAAAATGGAAGGTGAATTTCTCGGTCCCTTGACACAAAGCGCAGGCAACATAGCTTACTAAAACGGGTAGCGAATTTGCTTTATTAGCGCAGGATTCGAAGTTTAACGCTGTAAGCCAGTTTTTCTGACTCGACGTATTGTTTAATGGAATCGCAGGCAGCCTATTACGGTTAAAAACATAATACCTATTTATTTATTGTATGGCGGTTACACACTGGTAAATATATATATTCGTATCGATGTCGCTGATAGAGTACTAGAGCAGCCCCACTGGCACCGTACAGAAGACCGCGGCCATAATGACGCCACTACTTGCTCTGTAGGTATGTGGTGTTTGTGGTGTCTATACCTATGATATGTTCACCGCGGCCCCTTCATGGTAACATGGTCGCTTTTACGTCTAACATAAAACACGTCCCTTTGGTACTTACATACTTACTAGTGATGGAGTTAATGCTTTACGTTACGTAAGTAAACGCGATCATGCTAGGCAGTACAAGTTACGAGCGAAAGTGTAGTGTAATGATGTATTATATCTAGAAAGAAAGAAAGAAAACATTTATTCGTGGACAAAACAATGGGTGTAAAAAACAAAACACAGAACGTAAAAATAGCAGGGTCCACGAAAAGGCCCCGACTCAGCATGGTGCTAACCTAGAAGGCCAGCGCTGGTCTTCCGTCGGAACCTTTACATGAGTTACCTCCTGGAAGGCAACACAAAACAAATACCTACGCTAAACATAATATATCTTAAAACTATTCCAAATCCGACGCCAGAGTGGCACGGCAGATTGCATCGTATCTCATGTTTGTCGCAGAATACAGACCCTTGTACACGTATGAAAAATGATATTCCATACACCTGTATTGGGTATTTAATACTAGTGACTGTAAACATTTAATCAGGTTAAAGTAACCGTACATTTTACTTAACTCGCGGTAATCCGAGGTTAGCACGACCGCAACCGCAGCTGGACTGTTTAGTGAGTGGTTACCGGGATTCTAGTTATTTGGCCGGTTTTCGGTTAGCCGCTAGGTTTGACCTGAAGATTTCACTTAGCGCTGTAGGCGGAAAGTAAATAATTTTATTTCTGAAAATAATAAGTAATTTTCTAAGGTAAATTCATAAAATCAAATTTGTTTACTATACGTGTCCGTTACTGATACTGCTCCAGTTGTCTTTGTAATTATTACGTAGTTGCCGTTGGTATCCCACAGTACTAGGTATCAGTACAAAAACTTTATATGTCATTTTTTCTAGACATGGCCGGGACAATGTTGGATTCCTCCCAAGGTAGAATATCGGAAACAACGGCTAATTGGGTATTCAAAATCGATAATCTACTTGTTACGCAATTGAACTTCTAATGGCAGCCTGTAACGATATTGACGGGGGCTGAAATCGCTTGCAATGCCCGAAAAATGCCTCTTTTTAAACCACTAGCCTGTGCACTACTGTGAAAAAATGTGAATATAGTATATACATAGTTATTAGAAGTGGTATTGGATTGCACTAGGATGTCGATATCAGGTCTCCGGATATTGCTGGGCTCGCGGCGAGCATACGCTGTGAACCTTATAGCCACGCTTTAAATTTAAAATGCTTAAAAATTCTGCACCAATATTTTAAATATGTATTTATAAATACTTCGAAGTTTTAAAAAATACTGGCGACACATTCCATTGTCGCTGATGGTATTTCGTACGATATAAAAGCGGAATAGGTAATACCTGGACTGGAATTCAATACAAACGCTGTTTTTTTTTAATGCCCTGTGGTATTTGTTTCTAGATAAAATTGAGCAAGAAGCTGTTAGGTTCTTAATAAGTACATTGTAGAACGAGTGCCTAAAATATGTCATGTTAACCGAGACTATTTATTTATCCATCCGAGCCGATAGCGAGGAAAAATTAGGTTTTAATTAACGTAGTAGGTAGTTGTTTTGTCATAACATAATGCTGGAATTAAAAGTCTGTACGTCTAAACATTTATTAATTGAAATATTTCAGTAGATATATTTAACTCGTTGTCAGTGGAGACATTATTTCAGGTGTTTTTATCAACAGGTGGATTTTTTATCAGTGGCAAATTTGAGGGTGAAAACTGTGAGTCATACTTGGTCCTATCGTTGTTCAAATAAATACCTAATAAAACATTTTAGCCAGTGATCAGAAATACGTTCAGTGAAGAGATACAGGTTCACTGAACGTATTCCGAATACGTACTTGCCGCTATTTCCGTCTAATTATACAGAATTAACGGCGAAACTTTCGAACCCTTTAAGACGAAACAACCAAGTGTCATATCCACTCTAGCATTAAGCGCAGTTTAAGCGCAATTTTGTCAAGTCTGTTTACATTAACAAGATTATTAACTTAGCAACTTCAGTTATTTAATGATGAGCGGGTAAATTCACAAACATTTAAGCGGATTATGATCGATTATATTATAATAGGAATATGATTAGGAGTCACAAGCGTCCATAGGCTGCGGTATTTACTTTTCATCAGGCTAGCCGTATGTATGAACTTTATTTTACCATGGTGCAATAAACGATTATGATTATTATGATTATGATTATGCTTATTTGCCACCGGCACGCGGTATTAGGAAACAATACTCTACAAAAAGCTTTAATTTAATACCTAATATGAATTATAAAATATTGTTGGTTCCTTAATATAATTACCCAATAATTTGTTTTTGGGTTTTTTTATTTAAGTGTATGGCTTACAATGAATGTGTGTATTACACGCACCGGACGGTGAAAATGACGGACGTCTACAAGCGGCCTGAGTGCTCATTCCGCTACGAGCGGGGCGTAAAGCGTCCATATAAATTGCATTTTTTTCTATATGGACGCTGCCGCAGGCCGTACAGGCGTTCAGGAATATAGACAGGAGACGCCTTTCATATACTTACTTTCCTCTCTGCCAAAAATTAAGTTGCTATCTTAGCACACTATCATGCGAATTATCAAAAAACTACTTCACTAATCGGTTATACACTAGTGTCAAAATCGTTTGACGTGTGACAAACTACATCAAAGAGAACACTAGTATATTTCTGACCTAAAACGAAGTTTGGTGAACAACGTTAGGAAATTAGAAGCATTATTGTTTGATATTTAAAACATTTTTACAAATCATCTTCGGCATTTTTGCTATATTTCATGAAAATAAAATAGTATAAGAATCGAATACAAAGTTTTCAATGCTCGCATGATGCTCGCACAGATTTTTTTCCAAATGAAATTTATTTCACCTATTTGTCCCGGATACGTTCCTCTCTCAGACCAATATCTGCCCTCGTACTTTTCAGTCGGACGTTTTAGTAATTCGAGGTTGAATGCTACGATGGATACCAAATAATGCTACGAGAACCGAAATGTTAAGAATTTATATAGGTACGTACATATTATTAGTAAAGCGTACTCATAGCATACTACGTAATTATAAACGGTACATACCTACTGTTATTTTAGTAAGTAAGTACGAATAGTAAAGTGCCTTAGTTTTAACTGGCAATCGGTCTCTTTTTAGGGTTCCGTACTCAAAGAGTAAAACGGGACCCTATTACTAAGACTCCGCTGTCTGTCTGTCTGTATGTCTGTCTGTCTGTCTATCTGTCTGTCTGTCTGTCTGTCTGTATGTCTGTCTGTCTGTCTGTATGTCTGTATGTCTGTATGTCTGTCTGTCTGTCTGTCTGTATGTCTGTCTGTCTGTCTGTCTGTCTGTCTGTCTGTATAAATATTTTTTATAGATAATGGTACGGAACCATTCGTGCGCGAGTCCGACTCGCACTTGGCCGGTTTTTTTTCTTTGTGACTTCGTATCCCAATGTTGTTTAAAGAATAAGCATTGAGTTTAGACTCGTATCGTTAGAATCGTCTTATTGAGTAGTTGATGACGGTATACAGAAAAGTACATTCGGCAATAAAAGCTTGTACCAAAAATAGACTTGACAGAGATGTATTTCTCTAAGCAGCATAAAGCAAAATTCAAAATTTTACCATTTCTGAAAACCATGTACTTGAATGTTTCAAGCATCATATCTCCAAAACTATTAAATATACGGAGCTGTGGGTTTGCTTCAATTGTTTCAAATTTAATCCGAATCGCTAAACTGAAGTGGCAGTGGGCGGGGCATTGCACGCAGAACCGATGGCCGTTGGGGCGGAAAGGTTCTCGAGTGGCGACATGCTTATATGCCACTAACTATTGCCCAAAGTAAGGACACTCTTTTTTACATCTGTATAGCCCTTAATGATATTTTGTGGCATCTCACACATTTGATCGGGGAAGATTGAATTATCACAATCATCCGTGCACTAAATATTTAATACCCAAAAACAATATGACTATTGACTAAAATATAAGATCGTGAATTAACTTTTATGTACGTGTGCTTAACAATCAGCATTCAACAAAAACATTTCGTTTTTTATTAATTAGGTACAGTCAAGGTCACCAATATGTATACACCACAAAGTTACAGAAATATGTATACAGACCTTATTACTACGGAAGTGAGGTTGTTGTTTACATATTTTTGCAACTTTGGGTATATACATATTGGTCACCTTGACTGTACCTACCTACTTAAATTATTATTAATTGGTCTAGATCTGGATTTTTGGATCAATTTTTTCGTCTCTAGTCCTTCAAATTATTGTGAAGCTTGCACGTTTTTATTATACAAATACAAATTATTTATTTCGGACTATAAAATCCATAGTGTTCGTGGTTACAAACTTAGAGCTATGGTTAGTGTTTTATAATTATGCTAAACTAAAATTAAAGACGCCTGGGCACCGGTATTACAGGCGCGTGCAGTTGCACATAACGCTGGAGCAGTGGCGAGTCCCAGCGGTGGGCTAGCATGCTCAGGATACTATTTGGGCTGCCACATATGCCTTATGACTTAGCCATGGGCTTGTTTAACCGACACATATAGGTACACGAGACTAATATGAATCGATATATCGATACCTGCAGACTTAAAGGGCGTAACATCCTGTTGTTGTAATGGCTGTTACGCCCTTTGAGTCTGCAGGTATCGATAAATTAATGAGCATGATAATACCTATCCAGACTGGATTGTATCTTCAAAGATGCCTACGCATTGAAGCAACTGTGGCCAACGCAGGTTTTTAATACAATGTTGTTGCGCTTTAGTCGCGACCTTTTGTATAGACTTTTAAAAGTCTTATTAAAATTGGTATTGACGTTACCTGTAAGGGCTTATTGGCCTTGGTTGTTCGCCTTGTTATTTTTAGTACTTTTTCGACGTAATTTTTACATTTTTGTGGTATGGTACTAATGTTTATAACTTGAATGCTTTGGTAGCACGTTTCACTAGAAATTTAATTTTTTCCACGTAATTTTCCCAACAAAATCTCGATATGAGCTACGCTCACTGAATGCAAGGGAAGTAAGAGAGCTCCATCTTGCAAAAATATACAACCATATCGACGGTGGAAAGGCAAAACCATTGAAGCGACAATTTGGTCAATATTTATATTGTTAAAATCAGCGTTTGTTTTCTCCGTCGTTTGAGCCGGGTTTCACGACGATCTGATGACTTTCATGTCGCTTAAAGTACCTAATACAAAAATAAGCGCTAAATTAAAAAAAATACCTTACTTTATGCGACACACAATTTGATTAAAATCTAACCTGTGTCACTTAACCATACACTCAATCATAACCATGGTCGCAGACAGTATTTTAAAAAATAATTAATTCAGTCAGTAAAGTGTTTATTCCAGGTACATATTTCATGAGATAAGGTACTTTTAAGTGTTTCTTCGAAAATGTTGAAAATAACTGTTGTCGGTTAAATAACCATTAGTAAATGTACCGTATATTTCATTCCTTTTGAAGTGACACTCCTTAACTTTGCAGAAGTTGTCGCTTCAAGTATTTTCTAAATCCACAATAGGTCGTTAAGTGAAAATCGTTAGCGGTGTTATGGTGCTTAAAGTGTCTCCGTGGATCTTTTTTAGAATGATATGACCGCGAATAGTGTTTTTTATAAACGAAGTGTAACGAAGACGGTCGCTTCAGTTGTCCCTACAAGCATTGGAGGGAGGTTGTTGTCTCGCCGTTCGCTGCAATAGACGGGTTGCGTATGCTAGTGTAATTATTAATAGTTTTAGCTAAAATTATGAATAGGTAATAAGTGATTTGTAAGACACCAGTATGCAGTTCTTAAAAAGTATAATTGATTCTTCTTAGGTTTCCAGACCACGTACCGGAAGGCGCGGCGTGGGTAGGCCCCCAACAAGGTGGACTGATTACCTGGTAAAGGTCGCGGTAGTCCGCTGGTTTCTTTGGGGAGGCCTATGTCCAGCAGTGGACGTCTTTCGGCTGATATGATGATGATGATGAGGTTTCCAGAGGGCATACACACTTAAGTATGAATTATACCTACTTACTATCGTACGGAAATATAAAGTAAATACGTTTAAAAGGGTAAACGGTTTTTGCGAACTGTTTTACTGTAACATCATGTTGTTACTTAATTACCTATCAGGTAAAATGACATAAGTGTCGAAATACATATATCGTTAATTACATTGTTGTTCCCACGGCACACTTAATCCCCCTGAGAACTAAAACACTACAAAAAAGTGCCAATAAATGAAAGATAGTGAAATTAACTCTACTGTTCCAAGTAGAAGGGAGGTAAGATAGGAACGGTACAGATTTTATCTCCATGTGTAGGCATTTTTTGTAGCTTTTTCATCAAGTTTCCCGTGGCATCTGATCTCCCCAGTCTCCCCTATCTCAAGAGAAGTGTACTCGGCCAAGTCAAATCTAACCTACTTTAAGATCTCACATTTTTAAATAATTTTAAGCAATTGTTATAGGTATCCAATAAAGCAAAAACATATAGTTTAATACTTGTTCATAATGTTATTTTGTTCCTATAAATACATTTTTGGATTTTGCATCGAACTTGCTCATCTAGTTTTTGCGGCGAAGCCCACAGCCAAGCATAATTTTTGTATTGAACTTGGCTCTTCTATTTTACATTTATGTTTTTGGTGGGATTTGCTTTTCATTAGACATTCTGTCTATTTAAGGTATACCAGTCGCCTATGTTGTTGTTTATTGTAATAGGTATTTGTTTCCGCGAAGCGGGGCAATATCGCCGGTGGGCTGGCACTTTGCCAGAAGCTTTTTCGTTTAATACACGCTGGTGTGGCGTTACACAATCACATGTTTTTCTAAAGTAACTACCTACTCGTATATTGGTTGTGAATTGCAACAGCGCGCACCATACAAAAACATGGGCAGTGAAATTAAAATCAAGTTATTTACTTAGAAAACAAAGTTGAATTAATTTTATATGATCTAGAATTAAACACATAAATGCGACTTTAAAACGTGTTATGAAAGGTCTAAATTACTTTGAAATCTAATGTACATATTGTTTCATATTGAGCGGCACAAGGGTAGGATTTATACCCCATTTTAGGAGAGCCTATAACCATAACTTCTAAGTAATACAGCGATTACTCGACTTAAACACACTATACAATCACCGCGCCAGCGAAATCTGGCGATAAGCGACAAAACTATAATCTGGAATTAATCGCAATAAACATACTCTAATATATATAACTTCCAATAAGAACAGTGAATTTTAATAGAAAATTTTGATATTTTTCAGCCTTGGTGAGCTTCTCTTGCGTAGGATGTTCTTTTATTAAGGATCGATCTTTTAAATCAGGCGTGCCTACCATGACTTACTGTTGGTCTTGGTTTCCTGTGAAACGGTCATCTTGCAGTCTGAAGAATCCTAACCAAGCGTTTCATGACCGGTCCTGGTTTTAAAACCGTTTTATAGTACTGCAAGCTGTGAATAGTTGTACCTAGTGCTAAATAATAAAAATGTTGCTTATAATGATGCTATTCTTCCACGTTTTAAAAAGACTTCAATTACCTGGGGTGCGATTGGACATAAGTATATATCCTATATCCCATCCCTTTAAGTCTCTGTTTTAAAAAATGAGACGCAACGGGAACACTCTACTTTTTCTGAGTCGAATATCGGCCCAGTTACTATTAAATACTTTCTGGTTGTACCCTAAATAATAACACCAAATTTTACTACGCCTATGTGAAACTACTGAAAAAATCCGGCTTGTTCCTGAAAATAAACGATAGTTACCTACTTACTACTCCCAGTCCCAACTTTGGCTCATATATCTCAATCTCCACAATTGAGATATATGATTAGAGTTCATTGAAATAATACATGGATCATTAATTGTCATCGCTCTTGGCAGAACCTATTTCTTCGGAATGTATTGTCCTGTACCGACATTCGTCCATAAATTCGTGATACCTACATATTGGTACTCAACTAGAACGGAACCGAAAAACCGAATTACTTACACATTTTCTCCTCCTTTTAAACGAAAGGAGGCACCACGCGTGTAAAAGTTTCTTTAAAACACTTAGTAAACAGTTTATTTTTACACTTAGTAAGTAGTTTATTACCTTCCTACACTTCACTGTTTTAAACGTTTAACGTTTACAGAGCGGATATTATTCCTTCCTCTACGATACGTAAATTGCTACCTTGCTTGTGTATACTGTGCTAAATATGTTCCTCGCATACAGCCATACAAACGTTATAAAAGATGCAAGCAACGCGGTTATTAAGTGACTTGAATACTTAAATTCTATGAAATATCCGCCTTCTTTTATACAGTTCATGAAGCATGCATGTAGTTAGCATGTTTTTTTCCGTTTGTAAGTTGTTATTATCATGAAACATACCTTCATTTTGTAAATATTTAAGTACGGTAATTTATCAAGTGCTACCAAAACAGTGGTAACGGCCTGAAAAAGCGCATGCCAAGTTTCTAACTAAATTCTTGGGATTATTTAAAAAGTTAGCATTTCAAGTAAACCTATTCGGAACAAATCCTCAGCTGTCTTTACTAATTCACAACTAACAATATTTTATAGTATTATCTATATATGGTCTTATTTTGTAAATATATTATAATGTACCTACGTACTGTAGTAAAACAACATTTGCAATATAATAAGTTTCTGTCAAAAATTTAATTTTTAATACAAGCTTTTACTGCGGACTGTACTTTTCTGCATACCATCATCAAGTACTCATTGAGAGGATTGTAACGAGCCTAAACTCGATGGGGTTGTGTCGTTTTATTGCGGAGTTCCTATGGCCACTTTCCAGCTCCTCAGATCAGCTCCAAGTCATCATTATATTGGATTGTCATGCGATATACATATGCTTGCAAAATTTCAGCTCAATTGGATAACGGGAAATGACTGAAAAAAGGATTGCCAATTTTGACGGACAACTTACAAATTTACATACATACGAACTGTGCAAGTTAATATAAAGCTTGTAAAAAAATGCCTCCGTTTCTACTTAACATTAGCTGTACAAGTATTTAATTTAATGCATAATTACGGATTCGTGACACATTCAATGCATTACGAATGCATCATACTGATAATCACCGCCGAACTGAAGTTTAATCCGTCGCTTCCAATTCCAATCACGTTTCAATCTGATTCTCACTTACTCCCACGCGCGCTATGTTAAAGTGCCGGAACAAGCACGTGAAACATACTCGGTGGTAGGTACTCTACGCCAGTCCTGAATCCTGAAGTAGCACTCGCAGTCCCCCCTCATCGCACTGGATGTATGACTAATTCCTTCACTGTCCTGGCTATTCGGCTTTGGAATACTTAGTCTTCCGCTTTCTATCAGGCAAACCTTGCGCAAGCATTTTCTCGATGATATCTTTGGAACATATTTTGCACAGGGTAGGCAAAGTAAAATGTATGTATGTATATTATATTATATGGTATATAGGTATGTAAGTATACGCATTTATATACTAAATTAGGAAATGTATTTTCATTTGTTACATAATAATTATTATTATTATCATCATATCAGCCGAAAGACGTCCGTGCGGAACATAGGCCTCCCCCAAAGATTGCCAAAGTGACCGGTCCTGTGCCATCCGCATCCAGCGGACTCCCGCGACCTGGGTAGGTCCCCACAAGGTGGTAATCGTGGTAAAGGATAGTAATGATTAAGTATAAAAAGTATTTCTTCAACTCTACGACTAAGTATACAGTTTACACAGTCATTAATAATATGCGTATACCTATATGTAATCACATTTCTTGTGCGGCGGAGACTGGTGCCGCCCGAACTACGAGAAACCTGTAAGTCTGGTGACCAGTGGGTCGATCACGTAACTTTTCTTACGCGCGTCTGTAAGGTCTAAATGTCAATTTTATATGGAAAAATGACAGTTAGATTGTGATTTTACTGTCAGACGCGCGTACAATGCGTTACGTGATTGACCTACTCTGCCGTGCAAAACCTAAAGTGCAGTAACTCGAAAAAGTCCATTTCGAGATAAACGCAAAAAACACTTTAAAAGTAGTTTATTTCCGTTCGTTCAAGCGGTATATACTTATAATTTATTGTCATGGAAAGCGCTCAACGCATAGAATACGATGACGTTAAAAACAAGCGTTTCAGTGTACACTGAAATTAATTATGAGGCTTTTTCAAAATTTCAAGCTCGTACTGCACTCTTTGAGACAGGCAAAAACAAAAGAAATACCGCTTAAAACACAGTAAAAAGTCGGGTTACTGTCCATGTTTTGCATTTACTTACACAGACAAGTGATGAATTACCGTTTAAACCACAGTACGCGGAGCTATACTACTGCGTTTTAAACGGTATTTTGCTTGATTTTTAGTGCTACGAGCATCCGTTACTGCATTTAAAACAAGTTTTTGTAAAAAAAAGTATGACTGAAGCCTTTTTGCCAATAAAATGATTTAATATTTAATTGTCTTCAAAACTACATTTGCTCAGTTAATGTCAAGTCAATTAGGCTTCTTTAAGTGGGAGAAAAACGACTAGCAAGATTTAAATACACTTATTTGTGATTTATTATTGGAGATCCTAAATAAAACACACATTTCGTGAAATTGTAAGCAAACAATGTTTATTACACTTAACTATGTATCCCTACTAATAAAAAAGACGACTACTTCAGTATAATGCAACTATTTATTCTTATGTACTGTTAAAATAGCACTTTAATCTTATTGTTATTGTCCGTTCAGTTACTTTGTCAGATATTAAACTATAACTAATAAGATCGTAATTACTAATAAAATGGACGGCACACATATATAACCATTCATTAGGCTATTAGTAATAATAAAAAATACAACAATATACAAAAACTACTACAACTAGAGCTTTTTCCAGTTAGAACAATGTGACTTCTAAACATAATTACATTAGAATACTTTGGTAACCCCTGGGAATAAAGATATATCTTTATTATACTGTGTATACCTACCTCAGAGCATAGAGAGAGGACAAGCCGCCGGCGGCCGTGTCGCAGCTGTATTGCTCAATGGGCATACACTGCCATACTGTGCACGCGTGCTGATCGCAGAGAATATTACGTTTTTTCCCAAAATGCCTGATATGAATGCGCGTTTATTGTCAAATAAGCGTGTAGGTATACAAGTGTGTGTGTTTTAGATGTGTGCGTGCTTTGTCTTGTCAATTACTTGGGCGTTGTGTGGGTTAATGTACTTGCGACAGGCTCACTCTATACAAATCGGCCGCCATGTCCGATCTCCTTATATTCATACATCTGTGGTGTATAACCCTTATAAAACAAAATAAAATTTTAGCTGGGATTAGGTATATTAATTTATTTTAGTAATGAGGTATACGAATAAAATTTGTTTTTAATAACTCACTTCTAAACTGTTTTGTAAAATATTTCACCAAAACTTTTAAATATAAAACGAATTAAAAATTGGTCAAGGCTTGTAAAACTTAACTGTGTCAGTTCAGGCAAACAAGAAAAAACTAAAAACAGGTATTTAAATTTAAATATGGTGATCATTATTATTAGGAAATACCCCACGTACTGCCGTTGTCAGACGGGTAATCACGTAATGTTCCAAACGCGCGTTAGTACAATCGAACTGTCATTTTTCCATATAAAATATGACATTTAGATCTACCTGACGTGCGTACAATGTGTAACGTGGTCGACCTGCTGGTGCAGATGAGACAGGTAATTGCCTACAAAACACAAGCCAGTTTTTGAGCATCAAGGTTTTGCTTCCTTAAGTAACTGATACCAAGCAAAAGAACAAGAGGTGCAGTTTTTCTGACCTATATTTAGTGATTTTCATGTTTAATACGACCAGCCTACATAATAAATAGTGATACTCTCAAATGCTCCAGTAAAACTTGGCTCCAGTTCCGTAAGGAAGCAATGCCGTCTTAAGAAACTGCAGGGTTCACTGATGCCCAACAATCGGCTCGTGTTTTGGTGCCATTTACCTGTCTCATCTGCACCTGATAACGCATTACGTGGGGTAACTACGAGTATACGATGGGTCATGTTTCAACTCCAAAAAACAACTTGTTAACTCGTTAAATAGGCAGTTCCTCTCGGCGGCAGCACAATGCGGAGCCCCACGAGCTGAGCCTTCCCGAGCAATTGCAGCGCTGGTCCACGCACGACCGCCAAATGATAGATCACTCTTTCTTGCTCGTTTTTCTCCGGGTGAAATATATAAAATAATCCTCAAGGATATTGCATTAAAAAACACCCAAGACGTATACGGCATATCGACGGAACTACTAAGCCTGGTCGTGACAAACTTGTCAGTCCCTCTAGCAATAATATTTAACGAACTTCTGCGCGATGGAAAATACCCGCGCACCTTAAAACAAATTAAAGTCTGTCCGATTTACAAGGGAAAGGGTAAATCTAGCGATCCTAATTTCTACAGGCCCATCTCCATTATACCGGCAATTGCGAAGGTCCTAGAGAACGGAGTAGCATCTCGGATGACATCCTTCTTAAACAAATCCAGTGAACTATCCGAAAGGCAGTACGCGTACCGTGCAGGGAGATCTACCACTATGATGGCTCGTGAAGTAGTACGTCGCGTTATCACCGCGCGCGAGGAAAAAAGAGAGGTCGCTGTACTTTTCTGTGATCTCTCGAAAGCCTTCGACGTGGTTGACCACGCAGTACTATCTCAAAAACTGCACCACTACGGCATACGAGGACCAGCCCTAGACTTTATGGCAGACTTTCTGCGTGACAGACTCCAATACGTGGTCGGACAGCAGGGTAACGTGAAATCCGATGGCCTGTCCACGGAAATAGGCGTGCCTCAGGGTTCGTCCGTATCCAATCTGGCGTTCTCCCTCCTGCTTAACGACCTACCGAATGTTGTAGATGTTGCCGAGATCTTTATGTACGCAGACGACGTGGCAGCTGTTGTTACCGCTGAGGACCTGGATAAACTGGAATCTCAATTAAATATAACAGCCCGACAGATACTTGATTGGTGTCGATTTAACGGACTACTACTGAACCTGACAAAAACGCAATTTATGCAGTTTGACTTATCGGGTAGAAGTAGACGCCCATTGATCGTACACCATCAAGGTACCACTATCAGTCAAGTTGCGACAACCACATTTCTGGGCTTCCAGCTTGACCAGGGCCTTACATGGGAGGCGCAAATCAGTGCAGTATGCGGAAAACTCAGCAAGGCATGTTTTGCACTTTCAAGGCTGAACCAAACCCTAGAGCGTCAGGCAGTGCGCACTTGTTACTTTGCAAGCATTCAGGCAATTATGCAATACGGACTGGAGCTCTGGGGCCAAGCCGCCGAATGGCAACGCGTTTTCCGACTGCAAAAGCGCGCCGTGCGCACGCTGGCCCGCGCCAGGCATGACGATAGCGCCAGACCGCATTTTGTCGCACTCGGTATCCTGACACTACCGTCACTGCTAATTTTCCAAATAGCCGTGTATACACGGGTGAATTTATCACTATATGAAAGGCGAGGTGATAGATCTGCTTGGGTCACTCGAAATGCGCACAAACTATTAACAATTCCCCACAAGCTCACTAAGACAGCTAAGACAATCCACGTCGCGGGACCTATATTTTATAACAATTTACCAGACAGCATCACGGAAGCTAACAGTCTTCCGACCTTTAAAGCTAAATTAAAAAAATGGCTTATTGAGCAATGTTACTATACTATTAAGGAATTTTTAGAATATAAAAAATGTAATAATAATATATAATATAATAACTAATAATCTTGTTAATTTAATTTACAAATGAATGTTCTATTTTGATTGTAAACATGACTTGTAATACCTTATTACCAATAAAGGATGTCTATGTCTATGTCTATGTCTATTCCCTAATAATAATGATCGCAATGTTTAAATTAAATAATTTTTGTTTATCTTATTTGCCTGAACTGACACAGTCAAGTTTTTTTGGTGAATTATTTTAAGAAAACAGCTTGAAAGCTACATAATATTAATTAATAAAATTATCCCAGCCAAAAAATTTAGTTGTTTTATGAGGTATATCTTTATTCCCTGAGGTTACCCAAGTATTCTAATGACATTATGTTTAGAAGTCACATTGTTCTAACTGGGAAAAGCTCTATTTGCAGTAAATTTTGTATATTGTTGAAGGTTGTATTGTTACAAATAGCCTATTGAATGGTAATATATGTGTGCCGTCCATTTTATTCGTAATTACGATCTCATTAGTGACAGTTTAAAAACGTGTCTTGTTTGTCCGTTACAATAAGATAAAAGTGCCATTTAGCTACATAAGACTGAATAATGTATTATACTGAAGTAGTAGGTAGTCTTTTTTATTACTGTCATACATAATTATGTTTAATAAACATTGATTACTTACGATTTCAACAACTAGGTATGTGATTAATTTACTATCTCCAAAAATAAATACCAAACAAGTATATTCCAATCTTGCTAGACGATTTCTGGCCACTTAATGTGGTATGATTGACTCGACTTTTACTGAGCAAATGTAGGTTCGATGACGATTAAATAATTTGATCAATTGGCAAACAGGCACCAGTCATTTTTATACAAAAACCTATTTTAAATACAGTAACAGCACAAAAAATCGAGCAAAATGCCATTTAAAACGCAGTAGTTAAGCTCCAGACACTGTGGTTTAGGCTGTAAAAACACACTGTCTGTCCACGAGTACAGTGACAAAAAACAAATGCATTGAAAATACCATCTTAAGTGCAGTACCTCGGCTTGCTACTGCACTTTAGATGGCAATAAGAGTAATATTTAAATAGGGAGGGTACCGACTAAAGTAAGGTAACATACTTTTCACTGCGTTTTAGTTAGTAATTATGTCTAAAAATTAAAGATATTCGAAACACAGTACGAAGAATTTGGAACAAAACTTTGATACTGCAGTTTAGTTAGTTTTTCACGAATAACTTGTTGAGTTCATACAGGCTAAAACATCTGATAAATTACGATTCTACTGCGTTTTAATTGGTAATGGTCCAATATTCGTAGCCGTAGACGTTTTAACTGCGGTTTAAGTAGTATTTTGTGTTCTACGCTAGTCCATTACTGTACTTTAGGAGATTTTTTTTTACATGTTCCAGTTGTCCAAATGAAATACCGATTAGATACACATGTGCATCTTGAAATACTGATCACAGATCATCAAAAAACAAAAAATCCCAAATTAGCCCGATACTGCACTTTAGGTTCTGCACGGCAGTACTGGTCTCCCAGCCCTCAGATATATACATTATTTAGGCAGACAACGAAGCAGTAAGCCGTGTCCGGCCCGGGCCGTTTTCTTAGAAAAACGACGGCGTTTTTAATAATAAAAAATAATTGAGAGTTTAGTTTAAAGAACATTTACATTCGTTTTACTAAGCAATTTGTTATATATTGATACTTAGTAACTCAAAATTATTCGAGTTATGAATTATTAATTATGTCGTCCAATGAGTGCTTATCAGAGTAGGTACTTTAAATATTTATCAAGTGTATTTTTGCTTTTTGAATTAATTATTGCCGCAATACATAACAACATACTATTGCCCACCGCTGGAACCGACCTCTATCTATAATAATGGGCTGGTTAAGGTCAAAAATTATAATATCAATAATCCGAGCCACAAGCATGTGCATTCGCGGGACCCGGCACAAATTCAGATCAGTTAAGCATTTTTTCGGCCTCAACGACGGGGCAGCTCTTCCCAACATCGCCCCCTAACCCCTCTCTACATACAACCATCCGTTCTTTTTTAATATTTATATTTGTTGTAACATTGTATATTTTATACATAACAAATTACGTTAACGTTATCATGTTTTTTAAGTAAATCTGTTTTGTTTTAGGAAAAAAATGTTGTTCTACACAAAAACTTATACTTTGAGTTTTTTTTTATGAAAATACTTATGTCCATTAAATAATACTTATGAACATAACTTTTTTTACTTATCATTAAATTATTTGAGTTTTACATTATGTTGACGCTGATCTGCCTGCACCTATAATCCTGCGGTTGACTGGTAGATAATGCCTTAAAGCATTAAGGCCACCTTTTATACTTTTTTTGTGCAACAAAGTTTAAATAAATAAATAAAAAAAACATATTGCAATTGGGATGTACAAGAAATGCTCCAAATTGAAGCACCTATGCCGGCCGGACCAGGGTTTGTGTTTGTTTACGTTAGCTAAACCTGAAGCACGTCTTCGATCCCTGCGATAGCCAAATAGAGTTAGGTTAGCAAATAGGCTAGAGTGATTGGTAAGGAGAATTTGTATGGTTACAAAGTAAACTAGGATGCCAAATGATGAAATTTCACTATTGGGGAGCTAATGGTTATTTTATATACAGTGTGTTACCTCCACATACAAATTATAGTAGTAAAATGGTAAAGCTAAAAAAATCTCTCTATGGAGAAATGCAAACCTTAAAGAATTTCAAAATTCAGTAGCGACCCCTAAATCTTATCCAAAAATAAAAATAAATAATTTAATTTAATAACAAAGTTTTAACCGACGAAAAATAAATCATCCCCTATTTTCCTACCCTTAAGGTTGGTTTTTTTTTCCAAAATTTATATGGGACCAACTTTGGGGTATACCCTTTCCAATAAAAAAAGAATTATCAAACCGAACTACTCTGTAAAAAGTTATGCGTGGTCATACATAAAATATATATATATATATATATATATATATATATACGCGTCGACTTGAGAACCTCCTCCGTTTTTTTCGTCGGTTGAAAACAGACGTTATTTTTTTACATACTATTGAAATTTCAAATTTTCGGTTTTTAAGCAACACTCTTATACAATTAGTACATTGAAGGCTCAGATTTTTGAAATTGTATTGTGCAGTTAATTTACACAATTATGATTTGCTAATACGTGTAAACAATTGCTAATGGACCATATTATTAGCAGTTTTAATAAATGCCCGCGCGCCGGTAACACACAGTATAAAAATTGACGATTGAAAATTGTATCATATATCTTTGACGTTGACTGTACCTAAATGTAACGTGAACATAGTATATGAAGGGTACACGGAATGAACATGTCTAGTTACTTTATATTGATTAAAGTTTAATCTCAAGTAATATATTTTTTAATACAGTTGCTCAAAAAGTGGTACTTTTTGTAGCTGCAAATCGTAGTGCTTTTTATACTTTTCCACGTGTATCGAACGACGTTTTTTAATACAGTTGCGAAAAAATAAGAAAAACAACAAGTAAGGAATTTGAAACTTTTATATTATTAATTCTGTAACATCATTATAATACAGTTAAAAAATAAAGAAGTTGTTCAAAAAAAATTTTTTAATACTGCTCTTACTTGTTGTTTTTCTTATTTTTTCGCAACTGTATTATATATTTTTTGCTTACCGTAAAACTTTTGCTCCAGAATTTGATATTCTTTAGTTGCAGTTGGTAGAATACACTGAATATACGGATATACACGGTGTTAGAGGATACATGTGCGTACTCCCATTTAGTAATCATAATATTGCCTAGGTGTAAATTTAAAGATTTTAATATTTGAACCAAGTTACCCAATTTTTGAGTGTAACTTTACTCGGAAGCGAGAGGAGCAATTTCCCCAATTGTCAATAATTACGCTCCATAACAATTTAAAAAGTAACCAATTTTATTCTTAAATACTTCAAGAAACTAAGAAAGTATGGGACATCATTATGTATGTATTAAAAAATATCTTACATAATGACTAACTATAACATGTCCTGCACCACTAAAGTTTCTGTTTAGCCCAATGGTTTGCTGGTAGACAACGCGTGACGGCATAAAGTTCGCCAATTGAACTTTATTTTTATTTGTGCAATAAGTAATCTTTAAATAAATAAATAGACATTGTGTTTTATGGCTATGCATATACAATTCGAGCAAGGAGGACCGGTACGGTACCTACTTACTTACCGTTGTGAGATTAACATCCCATTTATAAAACATTTTATTTCTGATTCACTCACGCACACGGTTCTGTCCATATGGAAAAACTATCGGAATACCAAGGGCAAATACTACAGTATACAATGGGCTTGTGACCTAAAATTTGTTTACGATCCCATTCGAACCAGTTTTTGTAGATGAACAAATGTTTGTATGGAAGCAACTACATTTAAAGGACATTAATACCCAAAAAATCGAGTTAAAGACGGACCTCGCTGACAGCAGGCGAAACGCTTCATACTGATTGGCTTTAAAGTATGACGTCACACCGTGCAATTTGTACTAACCGTTGCATGGAAAATGAAGTAAATTGCTGTTTCGGTCGCGAAATACTGCGTTTAGGTCCACAGTTGTCATACTTTGTTTCTATAAAAGCGTAAGGATTCTATTGGTACCTTTAAATTTATTCTTCGACAATAAATAAAAAAACTTTTTTTCTAAACTTTCAAGGTTCATATCTTTTTATGATATTAATTATATTTTGTAATTTATACTTTATTACAATCACTTGATGGTTTACTATCCATTTACACGACGTTATCTATTTTAACACCAGTAGGTCGATCACGTAACGCATTGTACGAACGTCGGGTAGGTCTAAATGTCACTTTTTATATGGAAAATTGACAGTTAAATTGTACCGACGCAAGTTCGGAACGTTACGTGATTACCCCCCTGGCAACAAGCCTAATACTTATATGCGCGCTTTCGTATTTTCACAGATTTTAATTTTATTTGGTTTCACATGTCAAGAGATGTCGGACGTGAGTTATTATTTTATTTTATTTTATTTATTTTAATAAGTATATTGTTTTACATACTTAAAGTTGCCACAAAACTGTAGTGACAGTTTGACTGTGGGAGCGGCAGTCTCTAGGTAAGGCATTCATTAGCAAACATATTTAGTTATTCATTAGTAACAGTAAATAGTAGTAGTAGTATATATAACTGAGTATTATATAAGTACATCTACGTAATGATTTTTTAACAGTCTCTTAAATGTATTCTTATTTTTTCACGTCTAATGGCTTCGGGCAAACTATTGAGTAGGTATGGGATACGCTTTTTGAGAGTTCTGTCCCCATAGTAATTATTTATCCTAGGAACGAATAGTTTACCAGTCGCCATAGCTTTGATGTTATAGGTAGGTATGATCAATAGGTTTTAATGAATGGAGTGGAGCGACGAGTGTATGTATTCCGGAATACTGGAAACTAATGGCTTTCATAATATATAGGTAGACGTAAACGTTTGAATCAAAAAAACATACCTACATGTCTAGAACAAAAAACTTTCAAGATAAAAAAAGATAAGATCTTCTTGTCGGTGGAGCAATCGCCAGCTGTTTCCGTACTCTGCCATTTCCTTTACTTTCTGGTAAGACCCGACCTTAACTATTTCCTTTATTTGTAAAAGATAAGATAAGATATTAAGATTATTGTTTATTAACGCCTTACACTATTACAAAAAAGACATATCCAAATAACAGCAAACGACGCTAAAAGGAGAGCCACTTTCCTTATTTTTTTTTCACTTAGGTACCTGATTATTGTTTTTATTTATTTTAGAAAATATGTTTATGAAAACTCAAGTAGATAAACGGCGTCTTTCAAAAACTGCGTTTTACCTCTTTCATGAGCCCAAATGTATTAAACATAGCTTTTGCCAGAAATGTTGTTGACTGAAAAATATGACAGTTAAAATGACTTTACTGATTTAAGTATGTTTTTTGTTATAATTTGACTTTGTAAGTTTTATGTGTGTACTTGTGCTCATACACGACTTTTGACGACCGGTTAGCCTAGTACTCAGGGAGTGACGCTGCCTACGACGCTGAAGGTCCCGGGTTCGAATCCCGCTAAGGGTAAATATTTCAGTGATGAGAATGAATATTAGTATCTGAGTCTTGGATGTTTCCTATTCATTTAAGTATTTATATATATTTAATGTATCGTTGGCTAGTACCCATAACACAAGCCTTAGTGACCTTACTTTGGGTACTAGTACTTATTCTGTGCTATGAGGCAAGTTCGATTTTTGTAAGATTGTCCCTTAATAGTTATTTATTTAAGTATATAATATGCAACATTACAAAGTCACAACCCCCTTTATAGTTGGTAACTAAGCAAAATAAATATGTACTGGATTCTGTCGTCACATAGGTAGATATCTAAATGTAATTTTTTGTATCGGAAAATGGCAGTTGAGTTGTCCTAACGCTCGTTTGAAAAGTTGCGCCAGTTTTAACTAGATATTTCTTCCCTTATCGCATAGTTCGCGTCTACAATGTTAACATAGTTCAACCTAATTCACAGTCGCTTCAATTTAAACTGAAGTTACTTCAAATTCAATTCGACCGTAACAGTGTCTGCAGAATTGGATCGATTGCTTGTATACCTTCACACATCAAGAACAAAGAGAGACTGCAAATATTGTATTAAATTGCATATAATACGTACGTATCTACATTGTATCACATAAGTCATAGGTAGTTAAAATTAAGTAATACACAATTCGATTTAGTTGGTAGCTCAGCTTGTCGATTGCGTAACGTTTTGTATGTGCGTTAGATAGTTCAAAATGTCATTATTTGTATGGAAAAAAGATAGTTGAGTTGTTTTAACGTTCGTTAGAAAAATTACGTAAAAGGCATTTTTGAAGCACCTCTTTGACGCTATTAATGGTTGATTATCTTTATGATATTAACACAGAATATAAAGTATGATTTTAATATAATGTATAGTTCTAACTTTATTAATTTGTGTGTCTTATATCATCTCATGTTTATGATCCAGCAAAAATGGAAGTTTCTGTTTGAGCAAATTGTTGACCTTCAAGAAATGCGTTGAGATTGTAATTCCGAGATTTGCGTTTTCTTTTATAGTAGTTACAATAAAATTTTGGTCATAGGTCATAATGTAAACGCAGCTTCATCGTTACTCCAATGATTAAGTGACATAAAAATTTATGCAAGTAATTCAGCCAGCGTCTGAAATTCTTGTAAATGAAGTGTGAAAGTTTCAAGTACCTGCTTACTTCTAAAAGTAATTTAGCGCCGCTTCTTTCTTGAAAATGTAAATGGCTATTACAAAAGTTTTTCAAAATCTGTCGCCAGTCTTCTTTATTTTGCCTTGGTAACAACATCTGAAGGTAGTGGATAGAACATTCTCTTTGAAATTGCATTTAAAGAATTTTGTAATAATAATTTAAAACTGTAGCCATGAAATACACACTATACAATATACAATAAATTGCCAAGAAATATAACCAAGTTAGAAGGATTGGTAGAGTTCAAAAAAAGCTTGTTTGCATTCCTAGTTAAAAAGTTAAAAAGCCTACTATTCACTCCGGGAATATTTACTTCACAGATGATGAATTGTAACTGTTTACGCATGCTCCATACTCTATTTGTATGCCTTATGGCAAAACATAGAGATAATTGTAAGACCTTGAACCTATGTTTAATACTAAATATTTGGGCTTTGACTTTTGTCTTTGAAACCTAAATAGGTAGACCAAAAGGTCACCAAGAGGTTAGTTTGATTTAGTCACCATCTATCATCAATTAATTTGTTTGAAATAAAATAAACAAATTTTCTTTGTGAGATCCATTAATGTCAACTTGAATGACTTACATCTATCAAATTATATTTTATACTACTCTTACACATTATTGACATATTTATAACGGTAAAACCCGAAGTATAATAATAATACTTATAGCCAATATTGCTATATCATTCTTATACTTAAGCAGTTAGGTACCATCCATCTCCAACTCTAAAAACTCCCATCCCTACTGTTATTCATAACATCAGAAGCTGTCGCGAAGCCACTTCTGGTCACTCTCATGGCCGCGAATGAGAACCTATAGCACTCAAGCTAAGACACCTGTCAAAAATCAAAAATCAAAAAAAAAAAAAAATATTTCAGTAACTTATAAATACGTATACAAGTATCTGTGCTGGTGCCTCTTTTTAAGTATATAATATACCTGTGCTAAGAAGATCACCGCTCTTCCACATGTTGTGACTTAGGTGTAGGCATAACTTAAAATATAATGTATATAATAAGTAAACATTTCAAATTATACTATGTGGTAAGTGTGTGAAAAAACCTGTATTAGCATATATGCAACTATAAACATACCCTTACAACTTGCGGAATCCTTAATATATCTGACATAGGGGCTGCCGTGCCAGCTCCCTATGACGTGTGGGGACTTTCGTCCCCGAGAATGTCCTCCAACCTCACCTTATAGACATCCCTTACCAACATTGATACAGTCCCAATTCACAAGCTATTGTTCCAGTTACAATTACCCGGGTGCACTCTTGACTGATGATGATATGGCCAGAAGCCGAGACTACCAAACTACCCTGTTGTTACACTTGTAAATAATCCTCTAACACTAAAGAACTCCACAACTAAGAACTGTGTTGTGTGTCCTACAGGTCACGTACATGCGCGACCTGTAGGAAAACCTTATTCATCGACATTATATACCAATACGCCTCCCAAAGAGAATGATACCTGTGGACGCACATAAATACATCGCATCATAAACAATCATCGTCCGATCTGTGTAAGTAAGCACATGAACACACGTGTAAATGATACCAAATCATTACAATATCATAGGACGCATCGAAAGTGATTATGGAACGAGCTCACCCTGGTTTTCCTCTAAATCAACCACTACAAAACCGCACTTAACTGTTCGTTCCCAATATAGCCGTGAGGAACTCTTAATACCCGCCTACCCGTCAACATTGTTATAAACATGATTCCTTGTAGGTGTTGCTACATAAACTACTAATATACTGTTTGAGACATAATTATAAACACCAATGTAAATACTATCGTGAATCATGACCATTCACTACAGAAGCGAGTCCGATTCTATATCATATCTCTATATTTCAAAATCTAAACAACACTTATACACATCATCTAGGTATTAACTATCATCAACTTGATATTGGTGATAAGGGCATTTTCAAAATATTCTGTACCTATCTATCTAGCGGGAGTCGTCAAACAAGAATTAACTCAGTGTCAGTTTTGTGACGACAATTAAGTATACAGTTTGTATGAAAATTAACTTTTTCGTTTATTTTTGTAAACGATATGCATCATATGCATAAACAAGTTACTTAAATGTAAAACTAGTTCATTTTCACATAAATTGTATGCCTAACTGTCGTCACAAAACTGACACCGAGTAATTTTTTGTTACACGAATTACACTAATTGAGTATTCTTCTTTGAAAATGCCCATATTTATAATTTAGCACTATTTATTTGTCAATATTAAAAATAGGCACCTATTCAAATGCGTTGGAATGTCTCCAGAATCTTAGTTCTAACTAGGGTGTCCAAGCCATTTCCCGGGACTCGAGACTCCTCGAGTGGCATGTTATCACGCTACTTACGGACGGGGTCGAGATTCCGTAGGTGGAATACGGAACAGTGGGGGAGCAGTACATGGCTTAGATGTGTGAGAGTTCATTAACACGTCTTCTGCAGGCATGTAGAGTCGACGTCAAAGATTATATTATATTTAAGTTTGTACCTTTTTCCTTTGTAATAAGGCGCACAATGTATACATATCGTTGACGTCAACCCTAGAAGATTTTCTTGTCAATGATATTGGAGCAGAGAATTTTTTTTATGTGTACTTATTATATTGGTAAACACTAAGTTATGTTATGTTAGTAAGTGTCAATTTTATAAAGACATATGTTTTAATTTATGTTTTTAATAGGTATTGTTTATACATTTCTGTAATCTTATTCTTCCGAATCATGTTTGGGAAAAAAGTAGTGGAACCCTAACCTGGGAAATCTAGTTTAAAGATCTTGTACAATGATCGATAAAAAAACCCTATTCTTAAGTGTTTCAATTAAAATTAAAGTCAATTTCAAAGATGTAAAAGTAACACAAGACTTACAAACTGATTTCAAAAAACCCGAAACACTCGTAATATGAAAATGAGTTCTGAAGTGCCGTGGGGCGCGCCAGCAAACTTTGATGAGCTGCCGCGTCATTTAGATTCATAGCCTTTGTGATGGCATCTGGATTGCTTACTCATTCATGATTCTAGTTTTCTTTTTTATTGCGAGCCGCATTAGTTTACTGAAGGTTTTTATTGCCCAAACGGGCAAACGCACCTTTTTTAGGGTTCCGTACCAAAAAGGCACAAAATGAACCCTTATACTCCGTCCGTCTGTCACAACGTTAAATATCTCAGGAACTACTTAAGTTATCCATTCGAAATTTGAAAAAAACTGTTAAGAGGGTTATGGTACGTGTATGGAAAATGAAAAATTTAAATATTTATACATTTTTATTTTCTGTGTAAATGACGAATATGAGGGGGTTAAAAAATCGAAGTCTAGTAAATAGATCAAGTGGGGTATCATATGAAAGGGCTTGAGTTGCACTTTCAAAAACCGTTTTTATATTTTTTCACAGATAACTAGAAAAAGTAGTAAAAATTTTGATTTATTAAGGAAAATGTAGAAAAAAATACTACTTCCCCCCCCCTTATCTTCGAAGTTTACCAAGCGAAAATTCTGAAATAATTACATATGATTAAGAGTAACAGTAAATAAATGATCCAAGAACTCAACTATGTCAGTCACGATATCGGTCTAGAATTAAACACCGAAAAAACAAAAATGATGTCTAATAAAGGTCAGAGACCCATCTACGTAGATAACCGGCAGCTGGAATATGTTAACGAATACATATATCTGGGTAAACAAATATCTTTCTCGAAATCCAGACACCGTGACGAACTAAAGAGACGTGTGAACCTAACATGGAATAAATTTTGGAGACACAAAAAAGTTTTAAAATTTGACTTCCCCTCCTCCTTAGTCCTCGATTCATGTCTCTTACCTTGTCTCTCATATGCCAGTCAAACATGGATATTTAACTCACACACAAAATCAAAAATTGAAACCTGCCAGAGAGCCATGGAACGGGCCATTTTAAACTTAAAGCTTAGTGACAAGCAACGAAGTACGGACATAAGACGAAGGACAAAAGTCATCGACTCTCTAACACACTGCAAGAGTCTTAAATGGAAGTGGGTTGGCCACATTGCGCGCCTAAATAATGAGAAATGGACAAAGAGAGTCACTACTTGGGCTGGCCCTCCCGGAAAAAGAAAGAGAGGAAGACCACCAGAAAGATGGATACACGAAATTAAAAAGATTACTGGCGAAGACTGGATAAAACCGGCACAAGACCGGAAAAAATGGAGAAAAATGGAGGAGGCCTATACTCGTCGAGAGGTCCTAAATAAAAATTAAGATCAATAAAATACAAATAATAAAAGGAAATGAAATCAATAAAAATTAAATAATTACAACATGGAATCAAACACAAATAAATTATATATATACTTACATACATATATATAAACATGGGTGCGGTATCGTTACCTTCATCATCGTTGACTTCAATGTGGACCACGCACTCTGCTGCAAAACTGGTGGCCTAATAACTCGTCGTCACAATGAAATCAGAGACCTGTTTTGTGAACTATGCCAAAACGCTTGGGGAAATGTTACCAAAGAACCGATCTTAACTGAAGGAAACTGTGGACTTCGTGGAGACCTCAGCTGCCGCGGTGTTTGGGATGCACAAAGGGAGGCGTTATTCGATATCCGTGTCGTAGACACCGACGCTCCCTCTTACATCTCTCGCCCGGTAGCTTCTATTTTAAAATCCGCAGAAGAAGAGAAAAAACGTAAATACAGTAGCGCCTGCGAGAAACAACATGCAACATTTACCCCTCTCGTCACATCAGTTGACGGAGTCTTCGCCTCACAAATGTCCACCTTTATAAAACATCTTGGTGAAGCTATTGCCGACCGCTGGAACCGACCCCTATCTATAATAATGGGCTGATTAAGGTCAAAGATTATAATATCAATAATCCGAGCCACAAGCATGTGCATTCGCGGGACCCGGCACAAATTCAGATCAGTAAAGCATTTTTTCGGCCTCAACGACGGGGCAGCTCTACCCAACATCGCCCCCTAACCCCTCCCTAACCCCTCTCTACTCTCTACATACAACCATCCATTCTTTTTTTTATATTTATATTTGTTGTAAATATTTGTTTATAATCCTATAAGTAATAAAATGTGTGAGTACATATATATATTTCTATACTAAGTTTAAATTTAATTGTTTTTTATTTTATTTTAGTATTAAATTAATTGCATGAAATACAAACATGAATTTGAATTGTAAAATTGTAATGTACTTATAATTATTAAGGAAATAAAAGGCTTATTATTGTTATTATTATAAGAGTAACATAAATAATACAGGAAAAATAAAACGATATCTTTATCTAGCGTATATTTTTTGTTTTTAAATTTTTTTTTCTTAATCTAATTTGTAATTTATTTACTTTTGTATGTAATTTTATATCTTTAAATTCCTATCAGATTATCTTTAAAGTCCCTTCTTTTAAATATTTTTTTTTATCGAAATCGCGCGTGATAAAAAGCTATCGCTGATAAACAAACATACTCTGCCATGACGGGTATGGTGTATGACAGTTTGTACGGAACCCTCGGTGCGCGAGTCAGACTTGTAATTGACCGGTTTTTTAAACTTGGGGGAAGCGTATGTCCTCAAGTGAACGTTTTTCGGCTGATATGATGATGATGACGGTGCATAAAAAAAGTAAATTACGCTAACAAGCAGTTCTATCTGATGGTAATTAGATACCGGAGCATTGACACGCTTGCGACTCCAAAAGAATGTTTCTGACCCTTTATTGATTTGCGATTGGTTCTGTGGTCAGCTAGAGAGCAGGTCCCGACCGCTGCTAGATACTCCATATAAAATCTATGACTGCCTGTGTCGGATTCTGGGATCCAATTGGTGGGATCGAAGAAAAAGTTGAAAGAGGGACTTTGGAGGCAAACCTGGTTTCTGAATATTTGCCCCGCGCGTGCTTGTTGTAATTGGGCGTGACGTACACTTCTTGTACTTCTTCTGCCCCAGGGCGTATGATCGACGATAGAATCGCGCTGATTTTCTTGGTTTTGTCCACTCGCGGTATTTTATTTTGAAGGGAGCGTGTGCTCGACCCGAAGCGCGCAATAGTAGAGAGATTTTTGCAGCCTATCGGTAAGGTACGCGACTTTCAATCTGGAGGACGCGGGTACGAACCCCGGCTCGTACCACAGGTTTTTATTTTAAAAACTTATGTACGATATTTAATAGTGACTTTTTGGTGAAGGAAAACATTTTGAGGAAACCGGTCTAATCCCGATAAGGTAGTAGATTTGCCTCTGGGTTGGAAGATCAGATGGCAGTCGCTTTAGTAAAATTACTGGCGACGCCAAATCTTGGGATAAGGTGCCAAAGCGGACCACCCCAGGCTCCTTTAGGGCACAACCGGGAATAACGCTACGAAAATGATGATCGCATTCTCCATTTAGATTGCTCACACGTATTTAATGATTCCATCAATCAACCATTGAATTGTTTCTGTATTTATCTCAGTGTCTTTTGATTTACTGCCAGCATTAGATGGATAGATGTTTACCACTAGACTAATAAAAACAGTTATAAACAAGAAGTCCCTTGTTTATATCACTCGCGTTGCCTCAATTAATTTGTTTACCAAACAAAATGATTACGAAACAAAGTTGATCAGATTGCCAATTAATTAAAAGCAAAACGGTTTTGATCCAATTGCAAACTTCCAGCTCTGAAATCTACAATACTAAAAATAACAAATGTATATGGTCTCACGAGTAAAGTTTTTTAACTTTTTTTTTATGTGTCAGTTTGACTAAACAAGAATACAGTTTATTAAAAGTTTGTCATCACACTGCCGCCGCATCCCACTGCGGCGTGCGGAGCCGCGTAGGTACAAATTTCGCCGGACGGAGGTGCGGTGCAGTGTGAAGGACCGTGCGGAATTTATATGCAAACGGAGGTCCTAGCAATACAACGTTGCGAACCGTCGCTCCGCAGGACGCAGCGGGATGCGGCAGCAGTGTGATCACCGTCTTAGAGGCCGGTCGCATCAGCGTTTTTGTCCGGCGACACTTTGTTTTTTTTTAACCTTTTAACAAGAGTAGCGAGTAACGCCATGATTTAAAGTCAGGTTTATTAAATATTTATATAGACCAAAAGGACGATCGTACATTCATGATTTTGAGATAAGCTAACCTCTATAATTAACTATTTAGCAAACGACCAATCGCCGCATTGAGTTAAGGCATCACAATTTAGTAACTAATATTTTTGAATTGAAACTTCCTGTATCACTCAGACATGTAAAGTTATAAGCGACCTTATTTGACATCCGATGTAATTAATAAATAATACTACTTATTATGTACATACCTGACTTGTAAAACATTGACTTTTATGAATAAATATCTTGTATCTTATCTTGAGTTAGGCTTCTATTTAAAAACGTAGCAACATAAAGTCAAACTTATCTGTTTACGTTCCCACTCCAATCTAATTCCACTTATTTGTCTACCTTCAAAATTCAACAGGTATATTATTACACACCCAATTTTATTCGTTTCCTGAAACATATTAAACAAAAATACTTATTGTAAGTACATTTACTGAGAAAGGAGGAAAATACGCAACGCAACATAATGTTCCTCCGTAAGTAACATTACGAAACAAAAATCCTACGTACATGTCCTATGTACACGTGGGATTTTATGGCATGTGCTTTATTTGTAAAAAAATGAGTTACCTACCGATTTAAATAGAAAAAAAAACATGGGTCAATCGAAACTGGGGTGCATACATTATTGTAGTTTGGATACCCGCGCAGGGTAGAGTTGAGTAACTTTTAGAACGTGCGTTAGAACATGTCAACTTTCATTGGTACGAGTATGTAGGTATACCTACGGTTTGTGTAGCTTTCCTGTGGTTTTTGTATTAAAATTCGGCTTAGTCCACTTTAACAACCGTTTTTCACAACTAGTTAAGAAACTGTTTATGAAATAACTGGTTATGAAAAAGTAAACAAAAGTGTTTTTTCTAAACTGACATTCATATTATGCTGCCGAATCACGAGGTTGTGAGCGGTTATACTCTAAGGCAGGTCGGTGTAGGTACGACGACAAGCGAAGCGAGGAGGAGTGTTAGGAAGAACTGCGACCCTACAGCGCGCGAGCCGAGCGAGCGAAGCGAGCGAGCCGCGGGAGCGGCCGGCGAAGCGTCAGAACCGACTTTATACGACAAGTACAACCGTCACAACCTCGTGATTCGGCAGCATAATATGAATGTCAGTTTAGAAAAAAACACTTTTGTTTACCTTTTCATAACCAGTTATGAAAGAAGGAATAAAAAGTGTTTATTATTAATTAGTTGTGAAAAATAGTTGTGAAGGTGGACTAAACGTAAAATTCGTGTTTAAAACAGGAAAAACCATAAATAGTATTTTTTGTACTAGACGATTAAAATATGTGTATTAAGATTTCATACAGAATACTGCAACGTCACTCTTTTCATAGTTGTAGTCCATGTTACTGTCGAAACAATCGAAATAACTACTTTTCGATACGCTCCAGACAACTAAAATAAATTCGACCAATCACGTGGCTGCTTTACTGAACTGTAATGAATTGGACCAATAGAATCGCTTTGATGTCGTACGCTCGTTGATGTCTTTTAAGATATCAACAAGCGTACGAGCGATGAGCTGCACTTCGTTTCAACAGTATCGAGTTTGTTTAATTAGTTCAGTTGACTCGTAGAAAATTAATTTTAATGAACTCGTACAAAAAGTATTGTTCACAATAGTGTTATAATGTAAGCTTTTTAATCTCGTACCTTACTTAGGCCACTCAGCAAGCTTCGTGGCCTAAACACGGTACTCGACTAAAAAGCTCTCTATTATAACACGATTGTGAAAAATACTATATTATTATTCTTTTTGGCAGCAAGTAAAAGAAGATGAATGCAAAACTTTTTAGTTTCGAACTATATGAACTTAAACCGTAAATTGGCACGCCCTCAAATCCTATGACGGTTTATTTTCCGAACAGACTCTAACTGCGGTATGTCGTAAACATCGTTATTGACATTAAGATTCGCCAAAAAAGCAAGGAGTAACCACCAAAAGAAGTGATTGACAGATGAAATGGACCTATACAATAAATAATATATTTTGTGATATATATAGAAATGAGTGACGGTAACGTTACTTACACAGTTTTAGTTGAAAAATTTGGTACACAGCTCCAATTTGTTTTCATGAAATCTTGCTAAAAAACCACTTTGCTAGTAACTTATTTAATCAAAACGTGTGTACTGGTAAGTGATAATTCAATCATTCTGACGGCGTCGCGGGCACCCGGCGCATGACGAAGCACTGCCCGATATGAACGTTGCAGTTTAGATAAACAAAGCCTTTTAAATTTATAGCATTCGTTGTATTGTAGGCCCAGTGTTAAATCCTATACCTACTATTAAACGAGCAATATTTGTATTTATGTATATATTTGCAATCACATTCTCGGAAACGGCTCCAACGATTTCGATGAAATTTGGGATATAGGGGATTACGGGGGCGACAAATCGATCTAGCTAGGCTCATGTCTGGGAAAATTCGTTTTCTCCATATTTTCACCCGAGCTGAGCTCGGTCGCCCAGGGACTAAAAGGTAAGTACGTTCTAAACTAGTCATCATATTATGTTCTCATCGTCCAGAAATGACAACCAAAATGGCAAACAAATTTTCAGTCATTAATAATGCCAGTTTTAAATAAAGGAAGCTGTTTATGACACGACGATGACAAGTAAATGAAGGGTCCACGGAAAGAACATGTCTTAGTTCAAATTTTTTTTCAACATAAGATTTTAATGTCACGTACGTTCATAATGAGCTCAACATTTTGACTTTAAAATCTCATTTTGATAAAAAGTGTGACTAGACATGTTCTTTCCGTGGACCCTTCAAATGTAGACTTACCGCTATACGTTTAGTCTCGCATTTCATTCCTGTGCCTGAATTGCAATCTTACCCCTTTCTAATTACGTCAGAGCCCGGATGCTCCGATAACTATGTTTCGTTGCGTGGCTCTCTGAGCTGTACAACTCGTGAGTGTGTATTTTTTCAATAAAAATATATATTTTTTAATTTCCGAAAACTGAATCGGCAAAAAACAATATTGAATAACCTGCTCACAATACTTGATGAGAATTGATTGAGAAATACGATCTATAGAGGAGAACAGCTGGACATCCGGACATACCGATGAATTTTGGCCTAAGATGAAGCAGAGAACTTCGTTCGCTTCGCTCTGTCGTTCATCTATATGATACGAGTATAGTATACGCAACTACCTATAAGATGCTTGTTCATGTGAAATTGCGATTATTTACACTGAGGCTGGAATTATTGTACATGTTACTTTAGGTACTTACTCTGGCTTTTTGCATCTGACCCTTTGGCTGCAAAAAATAGTTGATCGAAGAATCAGAAAAAAGTAGTTATCCTACAGATAAATCGTGGCAAGTCTCTCTGAGATCCTGAAGTTATTAAACTTTTTCTTAAAGTAATATTGGAAACTTGAAGGAAAATCAGCCAAGGTGCGGAACAGGCGCGTAAGGTGCAAGCAACGCCCGCTCCGCGTTGGTGTCGAGAGAAACCAAAATATGCAAACGGCTTTTTAATTGACTTCGCGATGTTTCGATGGCTCCTTGTTTCATCTTTTGATGTAATATATTAAATCAGTTTAGTTAGATTACTTCGCTTTGGTGAGACCTCTCTTCAATTTTCTTCCTTGCTATAATTATAAAAAGTATTCTTTTGATATAATCAAGCTTGAGACCGCATGAAAAACGTGGGAGTAAATAGATTTGTTCCAACATGCAAAAAGGCAAAATACTTACCTTTCTTCGCCCAGTAATAATTATAATATCGACGAACTGACACTGAATTGCTATTTTGGATAGGTACGCCGTTTTTCACACATTATTTTTACTAAGACGGGACTTATTATATACATATATGTGTGTCACAACATTCACAACATCCATGGTCGTCTAAACTACTAAATGGTTGCACGATTAGGTACATAAAGTTCGCACGATAGACAAATGAATCGAAAATACCATGAATCGGCCTAGGCCGACCTTATTTCGAGTAAGCATGGCACAAACAATTTGTTAAACTATCAGGACAATCTTGCTAATTGGCAACAAACCCAAGCAAATAGGTCGGTAACGTCTCAACATGGCCGCCATACCGTATAATGAGTAATTGGATTGCCATGTCACCTGTTGCAGCTCACCGCCGAATTACCTGTGGGCGCGGACGGCGGCGAGGTTCCTTACTACCAGGTTGCTTCATCATTATAAATACGTACCTATATATATATATGTTGTTCATGTTCCACTGTAGATGAAATGAGTCTAAATAAATAAAGTCTAGATACGTTACTAAATACTAATTTAGTTTAATAACTAAATTAGTATTAGTAAAAAATCCCAGAGAATAAAAGAGTAAATTGAAAAATGTGAGTTTAACTAAGTAATGATAATAGATATTTACTATATAGGTAAAAATAAATTGCACGCTTTACTTTGCTGCCATTTTATTTTCTTAAAACTCGACCCTTTCGTTGATCAAACAGCTTTTATTACATGATAAATAATTGGAAAGAAAAAACTGTCTGACCTACTGACCGCTTTTTGTTGTTGACATGTCATTCAAATCACTTGAGTTTGAAGATTAATTAATTAGTGTTTACCGTTTGATAATAAAACTTACCAATTTGAAAATATAGCTTTTTTATTATTTAATGGTCTTTAAATGTACATTGTGATACAAAACACACAACAAACGAACGCGCATTCTTGCGTTTGGTGTCGTTATAAAATCTTAACAGATTGCAGATTGTTTTGGGTATATTGCTTACCCGTTTGCTTCGTCTAAACCCACCGTGACATACAGTTTTTGCTGGCTAGGCTTAGCTTAAGCCCCTTCAAAGACAATGACAGACATTCGGCATATAATAATGAGCAACCTCTATAATACACTCACAATAAAAAATAAAAACCGGTAAGTGCGAGTCGGACTCGCACACGAAGGGTTCCGTACCATTGTCAATAAAAATATTAATTTTATTTTGTTTTTAGTATTTGTTGTTATAGCGGCAACAGAAATACATAATCTGTGAAAATTTCAACTCTCTAGCTATCACGGTTCTTGAGATACTGCCTGGTGACAGACAGACGGACGGACAGCGAAGTCTTAGTAATAGCACAGTATAAAGAACTACAACCAGTAGGCAAGCTTCATTCATCTACGAATTTACGCACGCGCTTAGCGTAACCGCTCAAGAGTCAGGGTTGTCAAAAATATGTTTAGAGATATTAATTTATTTATAATCACATGATTCATTTTCAATCATTTCAAAAGTAGGTACTTACTCACTCAGATCTTTAAATAGAAATATATAAGTTTAGAAAAGGCGGCCATTTTTTTTCGTTTTCAAAATCGTTATTGGTTCCGAGGGGCTTTTTAATAAGAATCCAATATTGGATTTTCAAAAAGTGGCCGCCATCTTGAAATTCTTTGGTTCAAAATCGATATCTGGGGGACCGCGGGGCCTCTTAATATGAATCCGAGCTTGGATTGTAAAAAAGTGGCCGCCAACTTGAAATTCTTGAAAAACAGGCCGATTTGGTTCAAAATCGATATCTGAGGGTCCGCGGGGCCTCTTAATATGAATCCGAGCTTGGATTGTAAAAAAGTGGCCGCCATCTTGAAATTCTTGAAAAACAGTCCGATTTGTTTCAAAATCGATATCTGAGGGTCCGCGGGTCCTCTTAATATGAATCCGAGCTTGGATTGTAAAAAAGTTGCCGCCATCTTGAAATTCTTGAAAAACAGTCCGATTTGGTTCAAAATCGATATCTGAGGGTCCGCGGGGCCTTTTAATATTAATCCGAGCTTGGATTGTAAAAAAGTGGCCGCCATCTTGAAATTCTTGAAAAACAGTCCGATTTGGTTTAAAATAGATATCTGAGGGTCCGCGGGGCCTCTTAATATGAATCCGAGCTTGGATTGTAAAAAAGTTGCCGCCATCTTGAAATTCTTGAAAAACATTCCGATTTGGTTCAAAATCGATATCTGAGGGTCCGCGGGGCCTCTTAATATGAATCCGAGCTTGGATTGTAAAAAAATGGCCGCCATCTTGAAATTCTTGAAAAACAGTTCGATTTGGTTCAAAATCGATATCTGAGGGTCCGACGGGCCCGAGTGCGATAAAACTTGAAATTTTAAATTTGATTTTTCCCCGATAGTAGACCTAGATCGATTTATCGCCCTCGTAAGCAAGTCTCATAGAAATCGTTACACACGTTTTCGAGAACGCGATTACACATAAGTATATTATGTACATACCATCATCATCATATTAGCCGAAAGACGTCCACTGCTGGACATAGGCCTCCCCCAAAGAGTGCAACAATGACCGTTCCTGCGCCACCCGCATCCAGCGGACTCCCCTGCGACCTATTTAATCCAAGCTCGGATTCATATTGAGAGGCACCGCGGACTCTCAGATATCGATTTTGAACCAAATCGGACTATTTTTCAAGAATTTCAAGATGGCGGAAACTTTTTTACGATCCAAGCTCGGATTCATATTAAGAGGCCCCGCGGACCTTCAGATATCGATTTTGAACCAAATCGGACTGTTTTTCAAGAATTTCAAGATGGCGGCACCTTTTTTACAATCCAAGCTCGGATTCATATTAAGAGGCCCCGCGGACCCTCAGATATCGATTTTGAACCAAATCGGTCTGTATTTCAAGAATTTCAAGATGGCGGTAACTTTTTTACGATCCAAACTTGGATTCATATTAAGAGGCCCCACAGACCCTCAGATATCGATTTTGAACCAAATCGGACAGTATTTCAAGAATTTCAAGATGGCGGCAATTCAATTTGAACAAAATGAGACTGTATTTAAAGAACTTCGACTTATATTAAAAGACCTCGGGCCCTCAGATATCAATTTGGAACACAATTTAAGTGACATCATAAAAAAACACCTAAACCTTACCGATATTTAAAGTCGGTTTTATAAAAAGTCAAACTTGACACCCCTTCAGAATAGTTAGCGCAAACTCAATGAGTTTGCGCTAAACTTCCTCGTCTCCCGCTTCCCCGCTTTCCTCCCCTCTCGTAAACCCGCGTGGCCCTGAGCTTACAGACTGTATGTAGTTAGACTGTGGTAATAGGGTCCCGTTTTACTCTTTGAGTACGGAACCCTAAAAACGAGTACTGCACATTTTTCTAAGAGGAGACAAATACGACCTGTGCTCAAAGGTTTTTTATAAATATACTTAGAACCTCAGAGCATAGAATACTAGAGAGAGGACAAGCCGCCGGCGGCCGCGTCTTAGTTGTTAGCTCAATGGGTGGGCACGCGTGCTGATAGCAGAGAATATTACGTTTCTTCCCAAAATGCCTGATATGATACGCGTGTATTGTCCAATTAGAGCGTAGGTATGCAAGTGTGTGTGTTTTAGATATGTGCGTGCTTTGTCTTGTCAATTACTTGGGCTTTGTGTGGGTTAATGTACTTGCGACAGGCGTATTCAATACACATCGGCCGGCATGTCCGATCTCCTTATATTCATACATCTGAAATGAAATTAAATTAAATAATTTATTCGTGACAAGAAACTTAAACTACTGTATTAACTATAATATACTATAATATAGCAGTTTGTCACAAAATGGTCTCGCCTCAGCATAATGCTGGCTCATGAGCCAGCGCTGGTCTTCCGGCAAGACCACATCTGTGCTTAGAACCCACAAAAAAATCTGAAACGTACAAAAGTGTAGCTTCTTTATCAAATAACAATAATTTCTACTTAAGTACACTTAAGTAGTTTAAGTAACAACAATAGTAAGTAGAGAGAAGAAGTGAACGTTATTTTAATTTGAAAAAAAAAGCAGTTTCCGACTTCAGTTGGTTTGGCAGCGCCTTGCAAATACTGACTCATTAAAAGCGAGGCGCTAGGGAACTGATTGATGATAAACGATCGCCGCGGAAACGAAGTGTTTCCTTTACGTCAGTTTTACGGGTCCGCAGACTGTCTGACCGACTGCGAGATAAGCGTATTTTTGCAACTAGCGTAAAAAACGAGACCCGGAAGCATAATGTGAATCCTATATGAATCCAATATGTATATATTTGAAAGATTCTGTTTTTTTTTTGTTTCAGATCTACAACATTAATTCAGCTGAATACATCAAAGAAAAGGTAAACATTGATTAGTTACTCTATTGACCATTGAATCTATCAACTCCTGCTATTTTTAACTGCCCACTCCATATAATCTTCAAAAATAATTAGTAAGTACCTAATTGAATCTGATTTCACCCTTGGTATTCGTAACTCCCGATTTTACTAAATTACGGGCAGAAAATGTGTATTATATTCGAACTTTTTTTAAATTTTACATCTGCGTGCGTGTCTGAAGTTCTTAACCTGCATTAGACAACGTGTTTTTAGGAGCAAAAATCTCAAATACGTGGTCGTTCGAAAACAGCCATACATTCTTGTCTATAAAGGTTTTATGTGCCGTGAAGGCATTCCTCTGGCGCGGATCGGGGAATTGCGTGAGCATTTTTTGCCGATGCTAGTTGGCTCGGAAAAAGTTGCGAGGTGCGATGTGAATTATGATAAGGAGTTTGTTAGAATTGGAGTTTTAGGTGGGTTTAAGTACGAGTATAATGTTGCAAGTCAGTGGTACCTAACCTACACATACATAAATATTATCTTACACAAGTATACAGTAAGCTGCTCAATGATCTTAAAGCTGTATTTGGGCTAGAGCAACCTTAAATGCGTGCGAAGTTATGTTTTATGACAACAGGTTACAGGAAATTCAGGACACAAATGCCTGACGAGTATATAATTAACCACGAATTTACCTTGGTTGTCTCAAGATACGCCAAATTGTCATGGAATTATCAGTGAGCGGTGGCAGGCTTCTATTCTTATGACACACAAAAGGCTCTCAGCCAAAGAGCCATCAGCGGGATTTTGCAACGGCCTCGTGCCGCAAAACGGCAGAAATCTAAGCCCTTCGCGGTTTTACTCTAAGTAGAATGTTTCCTTGTTTTTCCTTTCCTCTAACAAGCAGAAAAAGTTAAGGTTGTATGGCTTACGTTTGTATTTTTGGCAAATGTCGACAGATTTTACCTTCAAAGGCATTTCTGAAGGCAAGAAAAACACATAAGTAAGTAGGTATATATAACCAGCATTCATAGACGTCATGACCCGCCGAAGGAGTGAAGGCGTTTATTTTATACCAGTTTATGCGGTGCCCTTTAAAGTAGGGTTACGTAAGCAGGAGGAATGGTTAATTGAATACGACATCGGATATTTTGGGGCATGCGTGGCAGCCACACGTCAAATTAGGCTCCCTTATTATCTCCTGGGAGTAGGAAAGGGAAATCAAGAAGAATTATTGGCTGTCCCGGGAACAGATTTCGTTTTGGCACGTGTCTCGTTACGTTTTCCTTAAACGTGATCGATGATCGGGCTGGGTGTAATCGAAGTGTTGCTGCTTATACGACTGAGTTACCTGCCGGGATTATGGAGATTTCTTTACATGGCGTTGAAAGTTTTGTTGAAAGCAGAAATCTCAATTTTGTGAAATACTCAGTTAAATACGAAGAAATTTAACAGGCAACTTGTCCTTGTAATGGATACCTAACCTAAATTACTCTGGAATACTTGTTATGTCAGAGAGGAATTAAAAGAAGTTTTATGAACATAAAAAGTAAGGATAGAGTAAAGAACAGAATAATCAGAGAAATAACAAAAGCCAAGGACAAAACACGTCCTCCGATTAAAGTGGAAATGGGCAGGACATACGCAGAGAAAATGGATGAAAGATGGTCACACATACAAATAACTGGTTTATAATATATAAGAAACGTAAAAGAGGCAATTCAAAAGGTGGAGTGATGATATTGTCCAAATGGCAGGTAAAACATGGGCTAGAACTAGACAGAGAGAGAGAAAGAGACAGAGGAAAATGGAAGCAATTGGAGGAGGCTTTCACCGCAATACCTCCTTACAGTTAATAAAAAAACTTACTAAGAAATATTGTTTAAGGAAAATAAAGCTTACATTAATTTACTTGTTCTGTTAAATTATTGCACTGGGGTTAGAACGGGAAGGTGATTGAATCGATTCGGTACCGACCGTGTACCCGGGGAAGTCAGGGTTATGTGGTATTTTTACCTACTAAAAACTCTACGCCAAGCGTCATCTGAGCTATGTATATATTTCGGAGGAATCTAGGAACTCAGATTGACCGCACTAGAGCCCTTTCGCACCTTGCCCCTGAGAGCTCGTTTTGAGCCGTTCTTGCCGCCTACCCTGGATTACCTAACCAAGTCCTGTGGCCTCTACCACAAAGAGCTCTGGCGATCCCGATAACTCCAAGTCGACTTTTAAGACAGGCGGGGGAGACTAGAATATTCTTGACGGAGTCTAAACGATTTCTCCGTCGCTCACCTAAAACTGTTCCATAATTGTTCGTGCTGTTTATTTATTGAAATAATTTTACCTCACGCATTTTATATCACTCAAAAAGTAGTAAAATTTATTTCCAAATATTCCGGGTAATTTTCCATGAGGTTAGACTGCGCTGTGCGAAGTGTAAGACGTGCCTTATCTCTCGGCTTTTCAGTCTATGTTCGTGAATAACAAAGAGCCGAAGGATTGTTTTCTTTTCATTTTATTCAAAAAGCTGTTATTATAATCGAGCGTATGATATTATGGGCACATTTGTAAACATTCCTCCAGAATATGTTGCGCATTTTTAAATAAAAATGGTTTGAGAGATGTGTCTGCTTAGGTAAATCTTATGCATAACATTACAGTCTTTGTTGGATTACTTATCCTTTGTTGCGAAAATATCAAAAAAATAAGCCTGTCTATGGATAAAAATGCTCCAAACCATCTTTAAATAATACTTGCATTACATAAACAGCTCTTTTAAGGGTTCCGTAGCCAAATGGCAAAAAACGGAACCCTTATAGATTCGTCATGTCTGTCTGTCCGTCCGTATGTCACAGCCACTTTTTTCCGAAACTATAAGAGCAATACTGTTAAAACTTGGTATGTAGATGTATTCTGTGAACCGCATTAAGATTTTCACACAAAAATCGAAAAAAAAATTAAGTTTTAGGGGTTCCCATACACAGAACTGAAACAAAACAGAAAATTTTTTTTTTCATCGAATCCATACGGGTATCTATAGATAGGTCTTCAAAAATAATATTAAGGTTTCTAATATTTTTTTTTTCTAAACTGAATAGTTTGCGCGAGAGACACTTCCAAAGTGGTAAAATGTGTGCCCCCCGTAACTTCTAAAATAAGAGAATGATAAAACTAAAAAAAATATATGATGTACATTACCATGCAAACTTCCACCAAAAGTTGGTTTGAACGAGATCTAGTAAGTAGTTTTTTTTTTAATACGTCATAAATCGTAAACCGCAATTTATTTTACGGAACCCTTCATGTGCGAGTCCGACTCGCACTTGGCCGCTTTTTTAAATATCGGTAAACACAATTGAGACGATTTAATCTAATTAATAATTTATGTAGGAATACCTCTAATAGTTGCGTTATAATATTTTAGCAGTATGTATAAACTTTCTGCTTAATGTAATAAATACGGGAATGAAGACTCATACTTAATAATTATGTTTGTTTGTATAATTTTGTGATGACTAACTATGACCAATTAAGTTGCAAAAAAATATTCAAGAGAAGTAATACAAATTCAAAGAATCACCTGACTTACTGGAAATCCCATTCATTAATTCTCAAGAAAGTATATACTACTCGTACTTATCAAGATTTAATCATTACTAGCTATTACACAACTGAGGTACTACAAATGATCTCGTTCCATACGCAACTTATCAACGTGTTCCGAATGATTGATTCCAACGGAACCACGCGGCCGTTGATGGATGCCCCTGCCCTTTGATTGATACAGACCTACCAACACATCTACGATAAAACGCTATTCATTTTAGACTCTATGCCAACGGAATAAGCGCTTGAACGAGTAGCAGTTAACTTGGCGGATCTGTAGGTTGTTCTTGATTGAACAACTCGCGTTGGATTGATGTTATTTATTTTAAATAAGTACGGTGAATGTTTTCGGAATAATGTGATACTTAGGACTATAGACTTGAAAGTAATAAGTGACAAAAAGTCCATCGTCAAACCCCTACTTTACCTACTTATTCCATTTTTTTGCCTTTTACATAAGAAACAACCCCGAAACAAAATATTTTCCAATTTTCTTCTCAAATTACTATTTCTACGGGTTTATAATGTTCGCAATTATAGCGTGATCGAGACAAAACATTGTTCACCTCCGATATTATTCGACTGAACGTTTTCTATGCTATAGTGTATGTTTGTCACGCGATCAAATTCGTCGACAATACGCTTAATTTGTCGATGTAATTTGTCGAAATAATCAGCGTCGATTGATACGTCCTGCCTTTCCAAAATTAACGGTTCGACACAAAGCCGTGCATTAAACAACGCGCTCGGTCATAACTCACTGCAGGCTTCAGGGAGAAAACAAACGCACTGATTCTGCCGACGCTGCACGAAAACTCCTATATTTTTGTTTGGGAAAAGAGCAACGGCATCCCCGCGTATGCTTTGGAAAATATGCATCGTTGTTTCTGGGGCTACTATTTACGCTTACTGAAAACACACTTTAGCTTAGGAGAACCCATTTACGTCTAAAATTCGTCCAGGTGTACTAGGGTAAGTGTGAACGCTTAAGGATATTTTTGACTTCAAAAATTGTTTTATGTAAGATAGCTATACTTAATATCGGCCATGACTGTTTGTACAGCTCAAACAAGTATTCTAGTTTGCTTAAATTACTTTGCTTTTGCATTGCTAGTTACCATAATTTTAAGTTATATGACCTTTTAGGTAGAAAAATGGAAAATCACCAGTGAAAGAACCCGGTTTTCTAGTAAATGAACAACTAAACACCAGTGAATGAACTACTGTTATAGTTATGGTTTATTAGTTTAAATTGCTGTTTAGCGATTTTTTTGGAGTATCTCGATATACCAACACACGGGATAGTAGTTAATTGTTTACTTTTTCAAAAAAAGATTAAAGAACTACTAACTATAAATGTTTGTTCATGAACTGTTTCCAAAAACCAATAAATGAACTAGGTAATTATCGGTCGATGTTCATTTACTGGAAATCTATACAACAGTGAATGAACTACCTTTATGTTTGAAAATGAGGTTTGTTGGAACACTGGACCAACGATGGACAAACCATTGGTGGTTATGTTACTAAAAACTAAATCTTAATACAATCACTAGAACATAAGATTTTGCGAAAAAATTAAAACAGGCGTTGCCAGTGAATGAACACTCCAGTTCATTGACTGGATTAAGGCGGTTTTTATTTCTAGTTATACCTTCTAAAAAACGTAAAAAACTTAAAACTATGTTTGAATAGCACAATTTCGCTCTTATGATTTCCAAAAACCACACACCATAAGTTTCAAGTTTATAAAACTAGTACAATGGCATATCAAATAAAAGTTGACAATCTTGTTCCCTTATTACCGGCTCATACAAAAAATCCATGCCCATTGCCCGTCAACTTTAAGCGTCGCTCATTTAGTAACTGTTGCGACTGAGTTGATATAAATGTTACAAAACCCTTACAGTGAATGCTTCTAATCGAGAAAAAAATACCCGAGATGCTAGAAAAATACAGAACTCTTAATAAAAGCAAATAAGCAGGTTTTCGTTTATTCACTGGATCCGTTCATTCACTGGTGCACTCACCTACTCACTCGTAAAGGATATCTATCTGCAACATAGCTACTCAGTAGAAGAAGCCGTCAGTTTTACAAAAAAAATATTTAAAAAATTCTTTTGGAAAACTTACATTGCCAAATGTACAGCCATACTCTTTGAAAAAAATCCAAAATAGTTCTTCTTTACTGTTTTTACCGAAATATAAAGTTTTTACTTTCTCTACGGTACTTTTTTAACCGGAATACCTAGTTAAGCAAAAAATTTTGACGTGGTTGGAAAATTTACACATACCTACACAATAAAGTCATCTGGGCCACCACGGTCTCTCGTACAAAAAGAGTGCCGGCCGCCTGTCTCGCCACGCCTGTCTCAACGACATCATCCGCTGGGCCCTTGTCAGCGTTAACATGCCGGCCATGTTGGAGCCCCGCGGTCTAGCACGCGACGATGGCAAGCAGCCCGACGGCATGACCTTCGTGCCTTGGCGATTTGGACAGCCACTAATCCGGGACGCAACTTGCGTGGATACCCTCGCGCCGTCGCATCTTGCCGCAACCTCGCTGAGAGCAGGCGGGGCGGCTACAGCGGCTGAGGCAGCAACGCGCCGTAAATACATGCGTCTCACAGACCAGCATGTGTTTGCTGCCTTTGCAGTCGAGACTCTCGGGCCATGGAGTCCAGATGCCCACCAACTGGTCAGGACGCTGAGTCGTAAGCTCACCACTGCAGACCACTGGAGACCACAGAGCTGGCTCATTCCTCACTCAACGGATCAGCATAGCGATCCAGAGGGGGAACGCAGCCAGCCTAATGGGGACTCTGCCGCAGGGGCCCGATTTGGGAGGCGTAATTTAGGTTAAGTTTAGTTTAATCTTATTACTATTTGTTATTTAATTGTATATTGTAAAAAGCAATCATTTAAAAAGTACATAATAAAGAGAAAATAAACGAAATACAATCCATTTTTTCTACATATAAGGTTAACATCCTAATCTTCAACGTTGCACTAATGTATGACATGGGCACTTTATGTTAAAGTGACGTGGTTTAAATTCGAACACAAACAAATACTCTAAGTTCGTTTTTAACCCATATTGCTTTGACATAAAGTGACCCATGTCATATAGGTCGATCACGTAACGCATTGTACGCTCGACAGGTATATCTAAATGTCACTTTTTGTACTCGACGATTAAAATATGTGTATTAAGATTTCATAGAGAATACTGCAACGTCACTCTTTTCATAGTTGTAGTCCATGTTACTGTCGAAACAATCGAAATAACTACTTTTCGATACGCTCCAGACAACTAAAATAAATTCGACCAATCACGTGGCTGCTTTACTGAACTGTAATGAATTGGACCAATAGAATCGCTTTGATGTCGTACGCTCGTTGATGTCTTTTAAGATATCAACAAGCGTACGAGCGATGAGCTGCACTTCGTTTCAACAGTATCGAGTTTGTTTAATTAGTTCAGTTGACTCGTAGAAAATTAATTTTAATGAACTCGTACAAAAAGTATTGTTCACAATAGTGTTATAATCAAGCTTTTTAATCTCGTACCTTACTTAGGCCACTCAGCAAGCTTCGTGGCCTAAACACGGTACTCGACTAAAAAGCTCTCCATTATAAATAAAATAAAATTCGTTTAATTCAGACAACCACGGGTCCATACATGTTAAAATTATTATCTAGGTTTACCTACTTAATTGCTAGTGTTAGTTATTTCAAAGTAAAAGAACCAGGACACTCACGTGTACGTGGTGACTATAGAGTGTACTCTGGTCCAATGTATGACAAGCTGACTGTCCATCCTGTCAGCTATAACGGCCAGGAGGCTGTTGCGGCTGTCCCGCAGGCGCCGGAGCGCGGCTGCGCATCGCGCACGCATGATGGCCGGGAAACCATCCACGCGCGCGTGCGCGAACATACCGGACGCGCTACACCAGCGTGGCAGCCGCAACAGCGCCCTGAACGCGTTATTATACTGGACGCGGAGAGCACCCAGCGCCCTTTGCGAACAGCTGGTCCATAGGGCACATGTATAAAATGTTGTGCAAAAAGCTCGAAATAAAGTTAAGGTGGTTCGATTGTCATACAAAGCGTTATTTGACATTCGCAGGCTAACGGCGTGATATTTTAAGAAACTTATGTAACAAACTTTCATCAATTGGCTTCCCATTTGCGCCAAATTCCCCCTTTCCTAGAATAAACTTGTATAAACTAGATTAATTTGAGAAAAATAGTTTTCCCAAAATATCACGTGACAAACCAATTTCTCAAATTAATCTAGTTTATACAAGTTTATTCTAGGAAAGGGGGAATTTGGCGCAAATGGGGAGCCAATTTATGAAAGTTTGTTACATAAGTTTCTTTAAATATCACGCCGTTAGCCTACGAATGTCAAATAACGTTTTGTATGGCAATCGAACCACCTTAATTTAACAGGTAGTGTACATCGCCTAAACCTATGTGCCAGCATGTTGGCTCTGGTTGCCAGGGCCCTCCGCTCCCTTTTTACATCCTCATCATCCTTGAGATCATCACATATAATATGTCCAAGATACTTAAAAACAGACACCCTTTTCAAGGGCACCCCATTTAATAATATTGCAGGAAAACTCAAAGGACATTTATTACCAGCCTTAAAAATCATAGTTTCACTTTTAATACAATTATATTTAAGGCCATGCTCATTAGCATACTGCTCACACACATGCAACAGTTTCCTAAGTCCTCCTACTGAGGGGCTCAGCAGCACCATGTCATCCGCATAACTAAGGTTATTAAAACTGGTATCTTGTATGCGGCATCCGACATGCATGCTGCTGAGCCTCTCAATAAGTGCATCAATGTAAATGTTAAACAATTTAGGAGAACTCAGCCCTCCCTGCCTGACTCCACAGTCAAGTCCATATTCATCAGACATAGCATCTCCCCATTTAACAACATTAATTTGACTCGAGTACCAATGTCTAAAAATATGTACCATTTCCTGAGGCACCCCAGCATCATAAAGTTTTTTCCATAGAAGTTTATAGTGCACCATTTCAAAAGCTTTAGATAAATCTAAAAAGCAAGCAAATACAGGTGTGCTCCTACTAGTGTAGTATCTGACAGTTTCCTTCATGCATATTATGGCACTCTCTGTAGATAGGCCGGGTTTGAATCCAAACTGTGCATCATGTAGTAACAAGTACTTATCAAGTTCAGCACTTAACAAACTGTCAAATACTTTAGAGATAACCGTAGCAAGAGAAATGGGTCTGTAGTTATTTATGGATGATACATCACCTGTTTTATTCTTTATAATAGGAACACAGACAGTTTTTGTCATTTCAGTTGGTACAAAAGAATGCGTCAGACAAAATGAAAACAACATTGCAAGCACCCTTGGTAGGTGTGGCCCGGCATGCTGAAGGTGTCTATTATAACACGATTGTGAAAAATACTATTTTATATGGAAAAATTACAGTTAAATTGTACTAACGCGCGTTCGGAACGTAACGTGATTACCCCTCAGAACGTTTACCTTAACTCATGTAGTATTTAGAATGTGGCATATCCAACGCGTTGCAAGTTGAAGTGAGTCAGACACAGCATTGAAAGAAGAAAGAAATATATTTATTTGGTATCACATTGGAGACGTGAAGTACAGGCAAAATAGCTGCTATTGCTATCATCATCATCATCATCATATCAGCTGAAAGACGGCCACTGCTGGACATAGGCCTCCCCCAAATAGTGCCAAAATGACCGGTCTTGCGCCACCCGCATCCAGCGGACACACACGACCTTTACCAGGTCATCAGTCCACCTTGTGGGGGGCCTACCCATGTCGCGCCTTCCGGTACGTGGTCGCCACTCGAGAACCTTTCCGCCCCAACGGCCATCGGTTCTACGTGCAATGTGCCCCGCCCACTGCCACTTAAGTTTAGCGATTCGGAGGGCTATATCGGCTACCTTGGTTCTGCTGCGGATAGCCACATTTCTGATGCGATCACGCAGAGAAACTCCCAACATTAGCCCTCTCCATTGCCCTTTGGGTGACTTTGAGCCTTCTTATGAGGCCCATTGTAAGCGACCACGTTTCAGTGCCATATGTGGCAACACACACTGCGGTCAAATACTCTCGTCTTGAGACACTGCGGAATATTGGACGAAAAGATGTGCTGAAAGTTAACCTACCAAGATTTAACTGAATTTAATGGCTAACGACTTACCTATCGATACTAAACTTTGTAAGATTTTAACCATGTCCGTGGTCTGAACCTGTCTGTTGCTTCGAGTCTACTGTGTATACTATAATTCCGAAACACTTGAAAGAGTTGTCTACTTGGTAACAATACAACACAAATATTCTTTATTGTTCACCAAAAAAACTACACTTAGAGACAAAACAACACTTAACATTAATAGTCGTAGACAACAGGCGGGCTTATCGCTAAAAAGCGATCTCTTCCAGACAACCTTTGGGTAGTGGAAACTATTTAACAGTAAGTTCTTGAGTAGATGAAAACGAACAATACTGGAGAAACAGAACAATCATCATTCTCCTAGCGTTATTCCCGGTTGCTAAAGGAGCACGGGGGTCCAAAATCCCAAGATTTGGCATAGGATGGGCGACTGCCATTTGACCTTCCAACCCAGAGGGAAAACTAGACCTTATTGAGATTAGACCGGTTTCCTCACGACTTATAACCAAAAAGCTAACGTAACAATATTGCGGAAAAACTATAACTATTATTTTTAAAAGGTTTTTAATAGAAACTAGCGTTCTTTTTGTTTTTGTCAGAATCAGCGTCCTGTTTCCGCGATCCAGCGCTATTGAGCTCGATATTGTATCGAAATTGTAAACCAGCGAGTTATCGCCGCGCCGCTCCGATTTAACGGGAAATGTTTTCCGTCAGTAGCATACGTCGCCTTTTATTATCGGATGAGTTGATAGCGCTCTGGGGATCACTCAGACCCGTTTGTATCGATTTCCAAGTTGATTTCAATTTATTTTGTTTTCGTTTTGAAACGTTAGGTCGACGCAGGTGAAAGCGAGCACGCTAAACATAATAAACGAAACTAGAACTTGAAACGTAACTCTTGGTTTGGCACTCTGATTCCGGTCCAAGTGGGACCCCAATGGAAATACGAGTACAGACTCGATCATACTGGCAACTACTATCTGATATTTGACGGCGCATCTCGTAAACTACCTATCTAACGATGATCTACCTAGATCACGTTCTTGTTCTATCCGTAGGAGGCTTGGCACGTGAAATCTAAATTCTGGCGACACAACTAATTTTGTTATTATTCCAATAGGTTTGAGAATTTTAATTACAGTAACATTGTGCTTTGAACTATCCACGAAGTTGTGTATATAGCGCATTGTATTAAGAGGAAATACCACTGGTCATTTTTCCATACAAACGTTCTCGACTGTTTCCTCCGAGGGTTTTGACCGTAGTTTAATGTTTTTTTTGAAATAAGATCAATACCATCAATATCTGTTACGGTCGTGTTGTCGGTACGTTTTGATTTTTATGATATTCTTATTTTTATGTCAACAATATACATAGTGTCCGTGTTGCGCTACCGCGACGTGCCCGTCACGTACACACGACGTCCACGTTGCGTTGACGTCCCGCTTTCAAAACGAAAATATGTTGAGTATAAAACCAGGGCTGTTATTCGCTACGCATTAATGCGGCTCACCTCGCCGGTCACCCGTTACGAAACTAGACCTCTACCTACGCTTAATTACTACGCAACGCGGTGTCAAGGTATAATTGTGGTGAGCGTTGAGGTGAGCTTAAAACAAGTTACAGAATATAATAGGGGGCAGAGATTCACAGGAGGATAAATATCCGGCTACAAGTGTCGTCAGTGACATTGGGTAAAGTGTCTGACTTCGATATGTTGCGCGACACGTGGAACTATTAAATCGCGTGTAGCGCGATGTTGCCAGTCATGTCAAGCTAAGTCGTGCTATTTTGTCTGATGTCACTGGCAGTACGGGTTGCGGTACATTTGTCCACTAGTGAATCCCTTGGTTAATATGAATAATTTCGACTCTTAATTACACAATGCATTATTAAATTTTGCGTTATTCGATAGAGAGTCAACAATAAGGTATTTGCATTTGCATGTTGACTCGTCGATTTCGATTGTTTGTACTTTAACCAAAATCCATAATGCTACAATTATGCGGCTTCACAAACAATAGTATTAATTTGTCCACATTCGATGAAAATGTATTTTGCAAGCAAGCGTTTTGGTAACAGAAAAAATTAAAAAACTTAAAATGAACTACAAAATAAAAATGTTTGCACATCCAGTTTCTATTTATCAATCCGACTGAGGTAAGAGTAAACCATTTTCTACACAATATGTGCTCATAATGTGTAAGGAGTTCTGTCGTCTCAGTTTTGATAAGGCCGGGAGGTATTTATGAGCAGTTTAAGCTACCAATCATTATTTGCACTTAGATGTTTTCTGTGTAAACTATGTTTTAATTGGTTAATTTAAGTGTGTTTATTGTCGTCTAGTACCTAACCATATTGCAAACTTTGCTTAGATTAAAATGGGGTTTTTTTCACAAAATTAAGGTCGATCCCACAGAGCATCGGTTTGATTATTCAGACACCGGTAGGGACAGGTTATTTGTTGTCCGATGGAAAAAACGATCGTTGATTGGAATAAACTAGTGCCACCTACGCAATATATTTTTAACGGTCCAATAAAACAATTGCACCCAGTAACAATTGTGAAATGTCCCTATTATACGATAAAGGAAAGTAGTAGTAGGTATATTCGTTTTATTTTAAGGTACTATTATATTGTATATAAATTTATACGTGTATTATTGCATATAAGAAATATTAAAATGTAAATTAGGTAGGCAGTGCTTCGTTCTAACAAAACATTCATAGAACATTTAATGGGATTTTACCCTCTTAATACAAGGATGGAGTATAAACACTTTGAACTCTCGCGCTTTGTACACATCGCATATCGCGTTAGACCCGTGTAAACCGGTAATTTAAGGATGGAGTAATTACCATTGTTTGGCGAAATTTTGAATAACCCTAGGATTTAAAACAATCAGAAGTATGATGAGGAATATAAGAAAGGAAGAAATAAAAAATATTCATGACTTTTCAAAAAAAAACTTGAGTAAAAAACGTACACTTGATACGCAGTAAATTGATATAAAGCTAAATAATGTAAAGTTTGATGTAACGGTTCTTAGCTATAATTTTCGATTGATATAATAGGCAAATTGACATAATTTACAATAGGCATAATACTTTTTTCGTATAAAGTCGGTTCTGGCGCTTTGCCGACCACTGCCGCATCACGCTCGACTCGGCTCGCGCGCTGTGACCCTACACTACACTTCTTCCTGACACTCCTCGCTTCGCTAATCATCGATTTATCGTACCTACACTGAGTGCCTTAGAGTAAAATAGGTAGGTAATCCGCAGTCCAGAGGTATTTTTGATTCAAGAGAAAAGTTTTTCATGTAAAACACGCTTATTTTATTGTCATTTTCTGTAAAACCAATTCGTCGACTATAGTCTTTTAGTAGTCTTGGTATAGTATTATTCTATCCAAAATCCAAATATGTATTTATAGGAACAAAATAACATTATGAACAAGTATTAAACTCTATTTCTTTGCTTAATTGTAGGTATACCTTTAACAATTGCTGTTATTTAAAAGTGTGAGATCTTAAAGTAGGTTAGATTTGACTTGGCCAGTTTTCATTACTTCAGTCGTTTTATAAAGTTATTCAACATATATATATTCCATTCTGATAAAAACTGGCCAAGTCAAATCTAACCTACTTTAAGATCTCACATATATCGGAGGGACTACTGTGATGAAAACATAGCTAAATTTACTGAATGCATAGAAAATGTTACTTTTAATGAAGCGTTCTCTTCAAGCGATGTGAATTAGAGTTTTGATAATTTTATAGAGGAGTTTAAACTAATCTATGTTTTCCCCTAAAAAGAATAAAAATCTCGAAAATAAAAAAGCCAAAATGGGTAAGCTCAGGAATACGTAAAAGTTGTAAACGCCGGAGACAAATGCTTTGGAAGTACAGACTGACCTTGAAAAATGACGAAAAAATAGCACTTAAAGCATACTCCAAGTGTTTGAAAAAAAATTAGCTGGCACAAAAAGCTCAGAATGATCATTTCATAAAAAAATCTCAAAATAAGGGGAAAACTACATGGGATGTCATAACTAACGCTAAGACAAACTACCCAACAGAAAATATAACAATAGTAAATGTTAATGTCGTGTTAATCGTGCTTTGGAATGTGTAATTACGTGGCTAAGCAATTATGATCTGCAGATAAATGTAGAAAAAACGAATATTATGAATTTTAAGCAAAGGAAAAATGACTTGGTGAATACAAATGTAGGTTATAGGGGACAACAAATTACTGAAGTCAGCAATACAACATTTTTAGGGTTAGTTTTGGACAGTAATATGAATTGGAAATGTCAAATTGATAATGTATGCAAAATACTTAATCGCTATTCGTATGCTATATATGTATATGTTGAGGAAAGTCGCGAGTCAGTCTGTTATACTTACGGCCTATAATGCTTATGTGTCGTCTATACTTCGTTACGGTATAATGTTTTGGGGGAATTCAACGAACTGGCCCTTGGTTTTCAAAGCTCAGAAAAAAATGTGTTAAAGCGGCATGTCATTTAACACCGACCATATCGTGTAGGCCATACTTTGTAAACTGAAGAATATTAACTTTTCCTTGTCTATACATTCACGATTTAGTAGTTTTTGTTAAGAGTCATGTACATTTATTTCATCGTTTCTCCATTGAACGTTTGCAGTATAAGATCTGTGCTCATACCTCAAAAACTGCTCTTTTATCCAAAAGTATTCTGGGTATGGCTCCTAGAACCTACAATAAGTTACCTGAGCGGCTGAGGATAATATGTGACATTGTTAAATTTAAAGTTCATGTGAAAAAATACTGGATTAAAAAGGCTTACTACTCCTGTAACGAATTCCTGTCAGACATCGAATAAATGTATCATATTTTATTGTACTAGTAATAAGCCTTTTTTGACATTAATTATAACAAAACTATTTATTTGTATTAGAATCTTCGTTATTTTTTTTTGAAACTTGACATTTTAAATTGTAACTACCGTAAATAAATAAAAATTTAATGCATGCCTACTCTTATCACTCAGTGAAAGCATGTACAATTTCGTATGCTTCCGGGTACGACATAGTGAAACAATACCGCTTTTACCACCGTCTGCATTATATGTTATTTGTACCTATGATCGACGAATAAAGTATTTGTATTTGTAATATTACACTCGGCGCTGGCTAGCCAGTTCCTTTGCTTGAACTTGGCTTGACACGCTGCCGCGTGTCTAGATACCAAGGCAGCGGATTTGCACCAAGTAATCTATACATATAATAAAGCTGAAGAGGGTCGAAAGTCTGTACATGGAAGATATTCGAAAAAAAATTAGCTAGTATCCCTTAAAATCAATAACAGAACACGTTCCAACAGTTTTTAAAATTTTTGTCTGTTTGTCTTTTTATCTGTTTGTCTGTTTATGTGACCGCGCATCACGTGAAAACGGCTAAACCGATTTAGATTAAATTTAGTATAGAGATAGTTTGAGTCTTGGGAAAGGACATAGGGTAGTTTTTATCCTGGAAATCAACCCTTAAGGGGATGAAATGGGGGTGGAAGTTTGTATAGAGCTACTTTAACCGCTACACTGATTTGGATGAAATTTAGTATATAAATAGTTTGAGTCCCGGGGAAGGTCAAAAAAAGGGTTTTATCCCGGAAATATTCCCCTTAGGGGGTAAAACTGGGGGTGAAAATTTGGATGTAACCCTTTTTGATAAAATTTGGTTTCGAGGTAGTTTAAGTTCTGGGAAAGGACATTGGATAGTTTTTATCCCGGAAATCTTCCCCTAAGGTGGTGAAATGGGCAGTGAAATTTTGGATGGACTCCATTTAGATCAAATTTGGTATAGAGATAGTTTGAGTCCCGGAGAATGACAACGGATACTTTGAATCCCGATTCATCCCCTTAGGTAATGAGATAGAAGGAGTCCCAGGGAAGGACAATGCATAGTTTTTATCTGAAAAATCATCTCCTAAGTGGTTAAAATGAAGGGTGACAATTTGGATAGAACCCATTTAGATGAAATTTGGTATGGAGATAGTTAGTCCTGGGGAAGGACATAAAATATTTTTTTAGTCCAGGAAACATTTCCTAAGGGGGTGAAATGGGGGATGTAAATTTGGATAAAACCCATTTACGGTATAGCGAGTTGGAGTTCTGGGGAAGCATATAGGATAGTTTTATCCCGATAATCATCCCCGAAGGGGGTGTAATTGGGGGTGAACATTTGTTTGTGACCCATTTTGATGAAATTTGGTTGAAAGATAGTTTGAGTCCTGGGTAAGGACAATTGCTAGTTTGAAATTCCAGAAATCATCCCCTGATGGGGTAAAATTGGGGGTGAAAATTTACATATAACCCATTTAGATGAAATTTGGTATAAAAATAATTTGAGTCCCGAAGTATGACAACGAATAGTTTTAATCCCGAAAATCATCCCCTCAGGAATGAAATAGGGGGTAAAAATTTGGATAAAACCCATTTAAATGTGTGTTGAAGATTTGGATAGAACCTATTTAGATGGGTATAGAGAGAGGTGTGTCCTAGGCAAGGACATAGAATAATTTTTATTCCGGAAAACATGAAAGGAGGAAATCATCTCCTAAGGGGGTGAAATGGTGGATGTAAATTTAGATGGAACCCATTTACGGTATAGCGATAGTTGGAGTCCTGGGGAAGGACATAGGATAGTTTTTATTCCGAAAATCATCCCCTTAGGGGGATGAAATGGGGGTGGAAATTTGGATATAGCCCATTTAGATGAAATTTGGTATAGAGATAGTTTAAGTCGCAGAGACGGACAACGGATAGCTTTTATCCCGAAAATAATCCCCTAAGAAGATAAAATAGGGGGAGAATATTTGGATAGAACCCATTTAGATGAAATTTTGTATGTTTATATAAAGTGATATATATATATATGTGTATAGTTAGAGTCCTGGATAAGGACAAAATATAATTGTTATTCCAGAAATCATCCCCTAATGGGGTGAAATTGGGGGTGAAAATTTGACTTTTAACCCATTCAAATGAGGTATAAAGATAGTTTGAGTCCCGCAAAATGACAACGGATAGTTTTTATCCCGAAAATCATCCTCTAAGGAGGCGAAATGGTGGGTGAAAAATTGGATGGAACCCATTTACGGTATAGCGATAGTTGGGAGTCCTGGGGAAGGACATATGATAGTTTTTATTCCGGAGATCATCCCCTAAGGGGGTGAAATGGGGGTGAAATGTGGATGGAACCCATTTACGGTATGGCGATAGTTGAGAGTCCTGGGGAAGGACAGGAAGGAAAATCCTCCCCTAGGGGGTGAAAATTTGGATGTAAGTGACCTATTTAGATGAAATTTGGTTTACAGATAGTTTGAGTTCCGGGAAAGGACATATGATAGTTTATATCCCGGAAATAATTTCCTAAGGGGGTGAAATGGGGGGTGAATATTTGTATGGAGTTACTATACAACCCATTTTGATAAAATTTGGTATAGAGGTAGTTAGTAGGCGCGGCGTTGGTAGGCCCCCCACAAGGTGAAAGAAAGAAAGAAGACATTTCTTCACTACACAAAAGACACACAGAGACAAAGGGAGTAGACATACATTACAATTTAACACATATTGTGTGTGTCTTCGCGGCAGTGAATCGGTCGCTGTCTCAGCATTATGCCGAGTGCCGAGTGGTCAGACAGACACCTACAGCGCTGATTTTCAGACATCACCGTACGTGACCCACGGAACGCAACACAACATAAGACCATTAATAAACACATAATTATTGTATACACATAGTAAATAATGAATGTAATAAATTTGTAAAATATGTATGTAGATAGGAAGAAAAACACAAAGCAAAAAACGCGACACGGTTGGGATAGGAAAGTGCCGGATGGGTTAGGATTGGGATTTCTGGAGCGTCGACAAAAAGCCTTTAAGCTGACGCTTAAAGGTATACTTGCTAGACGCTCCTTGAATAGGTGGAGGGAGATAATTCCAACACGCTTGGAAGGAGGTGGACTGATGACCTGGTTAAAGTCGCGGGAGTCCGCTGGATTGGTCACTTTGGAACTCTTTGGGGGAGGCCTTTGTCCAGCAGTGGACGTCTTTCGGCTGATATGATGATGATGATGATAAAGATAGTTTGAGTCTCGGGGAAGGATAGTTTTTATATCGGAAATCTACCCCTAAAATGGAAATGGAGGGTGAAAGTTTGTATTGAGCTACGATATAAAGGAGTTCTACGCTGACGAAGTCGCGGGCAAAAGCTAGTAAATATTGTAAATGTCTATTATACGAAGTGTAAAAAACGATAGCCTTAAATTAAATAGGCGACCGCTTTAGCCTAGGTAGTTGGTAGTGACCCTGCCTACGGAGCAAGAGGTCCTGGGTTCGAATCCTGGTAAGGGCATCTATTTGTGTGATGAGCACGAATATTTGTTCCTGAGTCATGGATGTTTTCTATGTATTTAAGTATTTATTTATCTATATAAGTATGTTTATCTTCGTCTAGTACCCATAGTACAAGCTTTGCTTAGTTTGGGACTAGGTCGATTTGTGTAAGATAATATTTATAAAAACAAAAACATTATATCACTTGGTACATTAGATCAATTGAAAATTATCTGAAACAATATTATACCATCCGTAACATTATACAAAGCAATAGTATATCAAACCAAAATAGATTAAGTAAAATTAAATAAAACGTTGTGCACCCGTATAAAAACACAACTCTCTCAGGCTCTCCCTTGACTTGAATAGGTAGGTACTGTTCAAGAGAGCAGAATGTTTTATTACGACCTGTCAACGTGGCGACGAATAATAAGCGAGCAGAAATAATAAGCAACACACTTATAATGTACTTAAGATAATTTGAGTCGGCTGAATTGCATCAAAGCAATACATTCAAAAAGCAACTCTACCGTCTCCAAGGTAAGATTCCAATTCAAATAACAGTTTTATAAAATGTCAGCCTCATTAAATAATCTCAACCTAACGCTTTGTTGTATTGTACAACACCCTTTATTCTCTACATGTGGTGATTTCAAACATTAGCTTTAACTACATTATACCAATAAATAAATATCTTCCAGCAACTGGAAAGGGTTACATGGTACTTACTCTCCTAAAAAATGCGACGCCATTACATTCGAGTAGTTTGTAGATCCGAAACTTGTAAGAGGCGTGCTAAGCATCTTGTCGGTATCTTTTACAGTGCGCTTTCGTGGAAAGTGCGATTAAATTATTATTTTTATGCCATTATTTTCCATCTCAGCTGCTGGGTACTGTGAGAAATGGTTTCCCTTTATTTATTTGACGCCTTATTTATCTATGCCATGTTAATCTTTAATAGATACCATGGGATTATCTTAAAGCGGTTATACACGGCGACTTTTTGCAGCGATACAGTATTGATGCACCTATTTCAGGAAATCTTTGGCTATTGTCGCTATACAATCCCGCGTTCGTGAAATGTTCGTTTGCATCTATCTAAAGTCCCGTGTGTAATTGCTCTAAAGGCTTTTGATAAAAACACTGATACATTGCTCATTGAGGGAATACGGGTCATCTTGTATATCAAAACCCGACTTCTTTTACAGCATGTCGTAAAGTTTAAGCATTGTAGCGCTATCATAATAAAATTTTAGGGTTTATGTCTTGTCGGAACAAGAGTGACGGTTTCATATTGGCTTGAGATATAAATCTGCAACTACATTTTTCAAGTGAAGAAGTTTCATAATATTAATGTTACAGTAATAAAATTAAATCGATTTCATTAAATTAGTGTGGCCCTTTGTATGGTTAAAACTATTTATTATGGGTCCCAAAAAATTGCTACTTCGTGACCTAAAAACATAAACATAATAGGCCTGCCTTTTGACTTATTATTTTTAATTATTAAGTTACTCCAATTTTTATGTAGGTATTAGTAACATATATTTAATACACTTTTTTATAATTTTACCGCGCTTGTAGTTACTATGTGTATTTATGGGAGCGTATAATTATTTGAAGTTGGATCGTATCGTGAGGTCAAAGAGATTGCGTGGGATCGGAGTAGATGGAGGGCCTACTTGGAGCTACACGTAAGAGAAGAAGATAATTATTTGCACATTGAACGGCATGACGAACTATATCAACGTCGTGTGTCTACTATATTTTAACGCTTGAAAGGCACTCATGGTTAAAATCAACCGTCCATTTATCTTGAATCAATGAATCACCGACCCACGTTGACAAATCCACGAACAAGTTCAACATAGTTACGAGTGCATCGCACACGGCATCAGGAAATTTAATTACCCAGTCAACCCACGCGTAATGATCGTGCAGTTGCGAAACGTGCCAGTTCATTACCCGCCGTAAATGAACCGACGGCAGCTACATCGCCTACATCGGAACTTGATTGGCTATTATTTTACCCCTTTTGATATATGCAACTGACATGCTGAATGATTTGTCAATGTAAAATCTTGATTTTTTTTAGTTTTTTTTATTGTTAGCCTTTATTATCGCCAGCTACATGACTTGACTTGATTAGCTAATAAGAAGAATGAAGTGTACCAACTTTAATTCCCTTGCACCTTGGCTGAATGAACTCAAGTGAATCAAGTAAACTACAGGTTAACTTGCTACAATCAATCACTCCGTCGTGATGAATATTTAATTGTTTGTCTTTCTAAAATCTTGAAAAATACTCAGTTTGTTATTGTTTATTGTCTGACATAAATTAACCGACGGCAACGACATCGGGCCTTGATTGACTATTATTTGACACCTTTTGATGTATTTGACTAGCTACAATATCTGTCATGGTGTATATTGAATTGTTCGTCACTATAAAATCTTAAAAAAATACTCTACATATTTTAGTCTGCTGTAAATGAACCTACGAAATCTAAAGTCGGAACTTGATTGGCTATTATTTTAGTTTTGATGGATGTAAGGATGAAACTGGCCACTACGCTAATATCCTTCTTCCTGAATTTAAATGAAACGTTCAAAAACTTATTCGCTGTTATTTACCCGTTTTGACGTATATCAGGCATGGTTGGTATATAATATTTTTTCACAACCATGGCGGGACAACTGGCTAGTTTACGCTGAGGGACTGACTCCTCAGCCCTTTAAAACCGAAATATAGAGTACCTATGTGCAGAATTAAAATTAACGTTACTGAATACTAATGTTTAAATTTAACAGTTCAGTGTAATAAACTTGCACGATCGTATCGAGTCGGTTGTAAAGGACTTAAATATAGGTTACAGTCCCCCGCGGGTATGAAGGCAATCCTGACATACAAGCCACAGCAATGACACATTGCGCAACTATGAAGTTTCTGAATAATGACAATGTCAACCATAGAAAAAAATTACATATTCAACCCTAGAGGCATGTCTCAGGATTAACTTCATAGCCGCGGGGGACTAAAGGTATTTTTTGTCTAAAGTACCTATATAAAAGTTGATCATTAAAATTTGCTAAATTAAATTAAAACTAAGTTAAATCTAAAAAAGGCCCTCGAGTCGAGGCACTGTAACGAGGATGCTAGTGGCATTTCCTCGCTGAATTGCAATGCTGGTGCGTTGCACGAGAAAGCTACCAGCTCTTCGGTCACCAGTAACAGACGTTTCGCGATTTTCGCAAATAACTTAAACGCACTGGGTCCCCAGGGACCGAGGGTCTCGACACCAAAGGGTACAAAGTTGGACTCTCTGCTGAGGCCTCTATATTTAATAAGTTTTAGACTTTCGGCATTTTCCACCGCTACACACACTTTAGAAGTAGTCCGTTAGAGGTGGGACGGTGCCAGTGTGTCTACACAGGTAGCGTCTCACACACACCATCAGCTCTTTAAACATTACTTAGCGAATAAACTTTTTCATTTGACCAGTAAATATTTTGCAGCTTCATTTTTGACATGTATGTATTTCCGATGAGATTTTAATGAATGTCACCGCAAAATTGTATGTGGGAATTGGTAACCGAGCGCCAGCCGAGAATCATTGTCAATTTGAGTCATTACTCTCCGGTGTGAATGGAGCCGACGCCCAGCACACTATTTCAACAATTTGGAACATAAGTAGGTACACAAATATATATTTCGGCATTCGAACCTACAACCACTAGGCTAAACAGTCATTGTTACGTTCATGTTAGCAAGTGCAAATCCAGCCGCAATACGATTTGCTTCATTAAGCGTATGCCAAATGGTTAGTGTTAAATCATGTATATCTTGACGTTAATTAGTTTGATTTATTTGATAACTACTTATAGGGAAATTACCCGATATCTGCTGATATGCACCTCATTCTGACATATAAGTTAGCATTACCATGTTTCAATTGTGGTTGCCTAATGTTGTCTTTTTTAACGAGAAATATTTTTGGTACAAGTAGGTACGGTACGTGTTAAAACAAATATATTTTTTAATGAATTTTCACGCAGTAAATATTGATTGTATTTGATGAAATAATGAATGAAATAATAGTAACGTATTCAGACTATGTAGTTATTTTCATATCAGTAAACAGATTATATTGGCTTGCGCAAGTAAATATGACTATGTTTCCTCCTTTCGTTCTCAGCTCAAGTGGCTTCCAATTCGTCTCCGTTGGGATTCTCACATTCTATCGTTGCTTTACAGTATACTTTTTGTTCCCTCAACTCCTCCGTATCGCAAAGAGCGTTTTAATCAACTCAATTCCATCAGATGTTCACAAAACCATCTTTTCGCTCCACCAACTTCATCCACCAAGTTCTATTTATAGCAGCGCATTCACCTGTTCGGGTGTGGAATGCTTTGCCGTTGCATATAAGACATGCAAACCTCTCTTCAAATTTTGAAAAATCTGTTAAAAATATTACTTGTCACTGCCTTAAGTTGCCTTGATTTCTTGTAATATAGGTACATTATTTATATAATTGTATTATAGTTTGTACGAGTATGTATGTATCTATGTATTTATACTGTACCTACTCATAATAATTATTTATGGAAGTATAATTATGTTTGAGTGTGTAATAGTCAAATAATGTGGATGTATGTGTTAGTAATCTTTTCTTGGTTTATTCCTGCACTACCTGTTTACAACTCTTTTTGAAATTTCCTGCTACCCAAAGGTTGTCTGGAAGAGATCGCTCTAAAGCGATAAGACCGCCTGTTGTTACCATTACTTTTTTTTTAATAGCCTATCCCACTGCTGAGCAAAGGCCTCCCCTTTTTTCCGCCACTTGTCTCGATCCAGTGCTAGTGTTCGCCAATCTGTACAAAATGTGTCAAGGTCGTCCCGCCATCGCCTTTTCGGTCTGCCTCTGCTTCGAAAGCCATCTTGTGGGGTCCATTCGGTGGCTAATTTGGCCCATCGTTCTGCGTGCATTCGGCAGACATGTCCAGTCCAGTCCCACTTAAGCTTCGCGGTCTTGGCACCCATATCTACGATGCCAGATTTGGTACGCAGCTCCGTGTTCCTGATCCGATCGATCCTACGAACTCCGAGTATGCTGCGTTCCATTACTTATTTAATCTACTTCTGTATCATGTTTTCCTTATGTTGTAGTGCAATAATAGTTCATTACTGCAGACGCCGGGAAAGAAGGGCTTGCCGGGTGAGTAGGTATAGACGGCAGACCGTAGGGAGGGACCGGATAGTTATACGAAGCCGGCAAGCCCTTTTCATGGCCAGGCATGTATTGTATAGTGCTTTTCTCAAACATGCAATGAAATTAATAAATAAAAACTCCTTAAATCAAACGAATTTTCATGGCTGAATGCCGTGATGCTGTGCCACAAATTGTAGAATGAAAATTAAAAAAAAAACTTCTTGCCGGCCCAGGCCTTCATCTTCGTATGAAATTCCTTTACAGTTCTCTCGAATTGATCCGCCCGAAACGTGATACTTTGAAGCCTACGTATTGACGACATTTCATTGCATGTTTGAGAAAAGAATATTACTACTACTAGGTACTATATTGCGGCACGTAAACAATTTTATTTGTTTCGCTATTTGAGATAAAAGTGCACTAACAGTCAAAGGGCACAGAGGCAGTGAGCCGAAGGATCAATCGTGATTGATGAGTGATTGCCCCGGAAAGGCAGAGTTTTTAAAAGGCTAGATATTTCAACGGGTGACTCGATTCTGCACTAGATATATTGGAATGGGAAATTAAAAAGTTTGGTCGATGATAATATTGAGTGTATTGTTGGTTTTCGCGCGTCTAAAAGCTTTGAAGGCATCAATTACAAAAAAAATAACGAAAAAAAATACGTTGTGGTCGTCCTACACGTGTTAGTTTGTCTATTTTTTTGTTTCTGATCTCTACTCAATAGCTCAAAAGTTAACTAGAATGGATAAATCCTCCTCTGTACCGACTTAACCAATTTTTGTCTGTATGTTCACCTTTTTTTTTTTTTGGGCGGGGTGGAAATGCACTTACGCATCCCCCCAGCCGGGAAGCTATAATGGGGGGTATGTGGGACTGACTTACACCCTCCAGCTATCTCTATTTAAAGATAAGGGGGAGAAGTCTACCCACTAAAACCACACCGGCGTTTCTGTCTATGCCGTTAATCCCAATTCAAATTCAAATTTTTTTATTCAGACCATGTCCATAGTGTTAGCGCCATGGGATCGCGAACATGTCACCACGACGTCCCCCGGCGGTCCTGGCTGACTTGTGCCAGGACACCTGCACCAAAGGAGGAGATGGTCAGGAACGCTTGACCATCCCCCCAGACGTGTAAGGCCGTGCTATGAGGGTCCCCAGCCCTCTGGCACTACTGAGGCAGGACGCGGCCCGCGGCAGCAAACCGCGCGCGTCTTCTGCGCCTGCGCCGGAGCGGGAGCGCATCCGCACTGTCTTTACGCTCCCTCTCCGCGGCCTCCTTTTGTGAGATTTTACCTGTGTCTTGTGAACAATAAAGTTATTTACATACATATGTATTAGGTACATATATTACAAGTAAAATGAAGGGGTATGTAAACTACAAATTCCCACTTCTTGTTTGTGATCAAACCCAAGTGTAAATAAGTAATTTTTAACCAGGCGGATTCAGTTATTAATTTACGAACATATACATGTACCTTTATTGTTACTAAATGAAAAAGACACTTCACTCAATCACTTTGATTGGAATCATTTTGTCTTTTTCAATATTTGACCGTCATAAGCATTGTAAAGAGACGTAAATAATTTATTTGCAATCAATAGTGTCCCGATTCCGAGTAGCCTAGTTTAACAAGTTTAACAAACAAGAAAAAGAACTTAAAGAGACGGTGCCAAAAAGAGCACCCACAATTCATTTTACAACTTAAAAAACTCCAAGTCAGTCGCGAAATTGGTTATTGTTGTATATCTCCTTTTGTTTATGCAATTAATGCGAATGATCTTTAAAAAAACAACTTATTTAATTCAAACACGCTCTCCTAATTTCTTGAGAAATTGATCAGAACAATTAACGATGCAAAGATGCGAAGGTTTGCAATTCTAGTTATACCAGATCTGATTTCGAAAACACCTTAAGACCTCGGCGATGAATTATTTGAAAACTTCTGCATCAACTTCTGTCAAATTAAAACTATTCAGCCATTTGATATAATTTACAAAGTTTAAACCGACTTCAATTCAGTACTTCACCAAGCTACCACATTCCCTTTCCAATTTACCACATGAACTGCTTTCCGAGAGCAAATGCGTTGATTATTACAGAAAAACCCCAAGTCGCTATATGTGGGCTGATAATATTTGAGGAGTTCCGTCGATTCCTCAAGGATCTCAGAATTAACACTTCATTAGTTGCTACTTCAACGGAATCATGTCAGAATCTTTGACGTACTTTATATCTTTGAAGAGTTCCATAAGTGATCTGTGGTCTTCATCATCAGTTCCAATTAACCAAAATTTCTATTTCCGCGGGTAAATACACGAGTTATACTCGTAATAGAAAATATCAAAATCACTACACGCGTGCAGCGTGCCTATAAAATTTGAGGGTTGCCCTCAATTTCCCTGGGATCCCATCATCAGATGCTATATTGGTGACAATGGGACCACCTCGGGAGTATACTCTTTCGATTAAAAAAAGAATTTTGGAAATCGGTCCACAATTGACGGAGAACGCGGCGAACATACATAAAAAAAAACATACAGTGGAACATATAACCTCCTCCTTTTTTGAAGTCGGTTAAAAAATATGAACACTCATAGCACTCATGTGTGTATACTGGAGACACGATCGTGCCACCTTGTAGACGTACCTACTTATTTGCTTTACGTTGACTTCTTACGCGTTACGGACCTCCAAAAGACCTGTTTTTTGGGTTTTCAAATTACCACAAAATAGTTCTATCAATCAAAATCAATCAATCAAAATCAATTATTTATTCTGAAAATAGTCCATAAGGGCACTTTTACATGTCAATAATTTTATTATATTTAATTACAAGTCATGATAAAAGTTATGTACACCTGACGTTATAAATACCTAGTTTACAATGTAAACAAAAAAAACAATAATTTTCAATTACCTCTTGAAAATAGCAGCGTAAGCTTCTATGTTCTATCTAAGCTAATATTGTGCCGTCGTGTTTATCAAATATTAGTGTAATGTTGCAATTTGGCGCGGTCCCAGGGGATTTGGCCCAGCCCGTCGGTGCAGGCGACATACTTTATTAGTTACACTACGGACACAGATAACGTTCAGCTAGCGTGCGACGAGTGCTCTCAGATGAATATATTTTTCGTTGTGAAATTCTAAGAAAGATTTTAAAGATATGTAGTTGTAGTTGGATGGAATTCACAGTAGACTGCACTTTATACTGTCATTATTTTGCTAACCTGCGATCATAACATTATAGAATGTATTTTCACAAACCTTTTATTTGACTAGGTAGAAGACTGGGTTTTCCCTATTAAATTCTGTCTATGATAGAATTCCCGTCCAACGCATATTTTCTCGTTTCTAGATTTATAAAGCGGCACCTATCTATTTCACGTTATATTTGTTTAGTGCAGACAGCCGTTTCAACACCTTCCACAGCAGTCGAGTAGTTTTTTCTTTTCTTGCATTAAAAAATAAATAAACAAGTCCACGTTATACTGCTACTAGCGCAGCTCTAAATTCCAACTATCATTTTGTTCGCCGTAAATGAAATTGCTTTAAGCTACTCTCAATCGATTTAAAAGTTGTTTTTGAATGGTTAATCTGTGAATTCTGCTCTGTAGCGGCAATGTAACGTAGCCCGTGGATGCCCTGGAAATTTGTTGCGTGTCTCTGCGCTGAATTATCGCCTACGTTTGGTATTACAATGTGCCAGCTTGCGAACTCGGCCGATTTGCAGTTTACGTCGCGTACAGTCATGTTACGTACGATTAGATATACTTAATAGTTAAATTTGATACTTTCTATCTTAAGGCGCCTTTGGTTCATGGTCTTCTCTCCCTCTCGCTGAGCATAAGTGTGAGCGAGATGGAAGTGCGTGTGCGGAAGCGCAGATATCATGTTTTTTAATTAATTTTTTTTGTACTTTTAAATAAATAAAAAAGTAATTTCCCTCACACATGATCTTACCGATTTATAGAACCAATTTTAATATGTTTAGCTTTTGTGCATAATTTGTTACGAACTCGTTACGAATGTTTCAAGTGTATTTTAGACCTACTTTCGTGATTTTTTTCTATCGAGCGAAAATTGCTTAATCATGTTTCGAATCACTGATCTCCCTGAAGAAAAGTCTCAAGATTACTATTCGTATTTTTTGGAACCATATTATTATAAACAGACGCATTATATTGTTTCAAAAACTCAGTTCGCTTAACTTCGCTGAACCTACGGTGCCTTAATTCATAAATAGTACCTGAGCGACCGAGCTCCGCTCGGATGAAAATAGAGAAAATACGGAAAAAACGATTTTTCCCGGACATGAGACATATCTAGATCGATTTCTTGCCCCCGTAACCACCTATAGTCCTAATTTCATCGAAATCGTTAGAGCCGTTTCCGAGAACGTGATTGCAAATAAATATATATATATATATATATATATATACATACATACATACATATACACAGTGTGTTTCTACGACCCGGGCTTTTATTAAGACTGATGATAATATGCTTCGTTATCAATCATTTGCACTCAATCATAACTATGCATATTAACTGCACAACTAAATTTCCAAAATCCGAACCTTCAATGTACTAGGTGTATGACGTCGTACTAAACAAAGTATGAAGAGCTGTCATTTACACTAACTTGTCAATTTACTTCGCTGTACTTTGCTGGCAAATAAAAATTTGTTAGAAAATTAACAAAGTCTGAAATTTTGTTCATAAATTAAATTAATATCATGATTACATTATAAATATACGTTATTTTAACCTCAGTTAAAAAAAGCCGGGGTCGTTGACACACACTGTATATCATATGTACAAATATTGCTCGTTTAACAGTATAGGATATAGGGGAACCTAGGTGTCAACAATTGGGAGTTAAGTTGTCAAGCATTGAGATGTTAACGTGAGTATAACCCTAGGTAAAGATTGAAATATTGTTAAGGCCATGTGTTGAGCGTTCCGTCGTTAATATCTCAAGGTGGGTTTAACCCAAATAGTGGTAAGTACTTCGTTAATTTAAACACAGACGAATAAGCATGCGTGCGTCAGTTTTGGGTTGTCGCACTAACCATGTAGGTGTTCATATTTTAAATTGTAAACCATTCAATAATTATTTGAAAGACCGGTTCAAAATATCAATATGTCTTCGAGATATACAAACGTGGTCAAACGCGACGATGACGGGTAAAGTTCGAACAAACCTAGCCAGTCGTAGTTTCGGATCCGTGAGCACAACTTTGCACATAAATCTAGGTACATTAATAATTTACCCATTCCGTATTCCTCGATACTCGTACTTTCTACCGAGCAAGGACGATACTAAACTACAATTTTCACATATTTCTATACCCGCTGCTTGGGGTTTGGAACGTAAACTACAAGTTTAACTATCAGGAACACGGGGCCTTTTGAACTTCGTTGAAAAGCAGCTCTGCCGGTAAGATTAAAAACAAAACACCGGAAAATTTTAAAGACAAGTTTTGCAGTATATTACTTGAAGCGTCACTCTAAGTATTAATTTACGAGATTCTTTGCAAGTTAAGTGAAGAAAGTCTACTTAAGAATGTCGTACTTTCGAGCTGTTTAGAAAATGCGATGTTTCTTCTCCGGTAAAATGGGGTCATTATCGAATAGCTAAGCAGCGTGAAGACTTGGTTAATAATAATAATCGTTACATCAAGGAATTATTCACGCTACAGTTACGTTGCAGTCTCTTAAATACCAGAACCGGGTTATTATTATTGAGTAATAGGAATTCGTAGCATTTCATTGGTAAGAAAACAAGTAGGCAATTAAATCGAGAACGTAAAGAGGAAATTATTGCTGAGTCAGCTGGATTTTAGACAATTTTGAGTTCGGGTCAATTTTGGTTTCAAATCGAGTTTTTAATTGCAAATTAATAAGATGATGGTCGCTAAACTTAAGTGGCAGTGGGCGGGGCCACATTGGACGTAGAACCGATGGCCGTTGGGTTAGAAAGGTCCTCAAGTAGTGACCACATACCGGAAGGCGTAGCGAAGGTTGACTTCCCACAAGGTGATCTTACGATCTGGTAATGGCCGCTGTGGCACTCTTTGGGGGAGGCCTATGTACAGCAGTGGACGTCTTACAGCTGATGTGATGTTGATCAAAAATCGAAATCAAAAATATTTATTGGTATCATACTAAAGTACCTAGGTAAAACTACATTCGTGGCTGGCGTCTCCCGGTAAGTATAGAAATACTTGTGTTGGAAGGCTCCACTCTTTGTCCACATGGACCATGGTTATAATATAGTTTAGTACGTAGATACGATTTCGCTATAAAGTAGAAGGATCGTATTCCGCCTATCATTCAATAAAGGCAGGAGTCCGTCCCGTCTGTCCTCTCACGGAAAACAAATCCCCTGGTAAACCAAAGCCAAATACCTCGGAGTCACATTAGACAAACGCTTAAACTTCCACAGACATTTCAAAATAATCTCAGAGAAAGCCAAATTTTACCTCTCAAGACTCCATCCCTTACTAAACTGCAAAAGCAAAATGCCCCGCAAATACAAAATTAGAATCTACAAAACCTGCATTAGAACCGTCTTCACATAAAGTTCCCCAGCATTCGCTCAATCCTCCAATCCCATGCTGAACAAACTCCAAGTCATCCAAAATAAATTCCTAAGAAGACTGGTGGACGCACCGTGGTATATAAGAAACAAAGACCTACACACATACATTAAAATCGATACAATTAAAGCATATTTAAAAAAGCATAACTTATTTCAATAAAACCGCATCCAATCTAAACGAGCTGACAAATGCGCCTCGGACTACGCCCCTGAGCAACCGCCCAGGAAGGGTATACGTCGTCCGAGGCACGTCTTAGCAAACCAGGATGACGACACTACGGTGGCCCAAATGCGAGAGCGAGAGATTAAGACCATCATCCGTCAACAAAACTTACATCAGTTACATGCACAAAGAAGGGTTAGGAATGTTGTACCCTTACCGAGTCGTCCATACAGACCCGGCCTTCGAAGGCCTAATCATGCGGGGAGACCCCACTGAGAGGTCTCCGCTAACAATAATAGAGATGCAGTGTATCGAAATTGTTTAAAAATTAGATTCCAGTCAGTTTTTAGGGCCTTATTATGGTTTTTATATAAGTCTTTCACACTATTGTTTATTTTTTCTACTCCTGTACCGTTATCTGTCATTTATATAGGCTGTAGCTCAAACACAATGACACCACTAATAAGTCGTCGAAAAACTCTATGCTCTGTGGCCCAAAAACGCACTGTTTAGCGTACTCTTTTGGTTCATACATTTTTCATAAAAGCACTCTTTAACTTTTTTTTAAATCGGCCGCTATATAGCAGTGGTGCCAACTTCATAAACAAATATTTCGAAATAAAAGTATTTATTTACGATTTAACATTTGTATATTATAAATGCTCTCTCTCATGTCTATGCTCTATCCACTCCTCTGTTCACTTAACTAAATAACCTATGTTTGTTATTGTATCATGTTAAACTCTAAGGAAGAGCGGTGTCTCTTGCCACAGGCATCTTGATTGCCTAAAAAGAGGCACCAGCCTGATATCTGTAAAGTTTTTAATATTTCGAATAAATCATTTTTCATTTCATTTTTAAAATTATTTACTACAATAATAATACATCATCATCTATTGTGTGTAAAATTACATGTTTTATAAATTCTTGGTATTATTTATAAAAATAAACAATTCGAATTCGGTCCGGGTCCGGATTCGGTTTGGTTCGGATGGCAAGTGCAAACAAATTAAAAACAAAACAAACCATAAGCAACAGCTGTCACATTTCCGATGTCCCACCAAAATACAGTTCAAAATGAAAAGACGAAAGATGATAAACTATTAGTCCTAAACTATTAAGATTTTATTCGCGTTTGTGAAGACAAAAGTGTACGTTCCTTTTAAAATGGTCGAAGAAATTAATAACTGCACTCCTGAAGAAATTGCGTGAGTAGCAAAAGTACGAATAGAAAACTTGCTGCCTGAAAAGTTTAACTATTCTGTAGTCTGCTATTTATTTAAAAATTGTCGCAAAAAAAATATTGTATGCAACGGTGTATAAGTCTAAAAACGCTCGTGGCGTCTTTAATTGCGATGCTCGCCAAGGCTTGCATCGCAACATCGTGCATCGCAACCCACGCCACTCGCGTTTTAGGACCCTTCTTATACAACAGTTGCATAAAATACTATTTACGCACTCTACTCTTCTCTGTTCTTCTTCGTTCTTCTTTATTCTTGTACTGTTTTCCTATTATTTCCTTCTTCTCCCTCTGAGAGGCCCTACAGGCCCCCAGAGAGGACATACCGAATTAAATCCGTAGCTGGCCGCAATGCAGACCAAACGGGAAAAAAAAGTTAGTTTTTAAGTTAGTATTTAATTTCAATACCATTACATTTGCGTTGCCCTTGCAGGGCTCATGTTTGATACGTCCATATTGTAACACGTACTACCTTTATGTAACAACATGAATGCAAATAGATTAAGATTACTTGATCACATTACAGATTTGATTCAGTCATTTGTTTTAAATTAAAATCAATATAAGTTTCAAAACATCAAAGGGCTCCTCGAAATACGGTACGGTTGAATATGTTTTTGTAAAATATACCTCAAATGGTACCTTATATCCTCATATCTAACCTCGAGAAGGCAATTCTGAAAATATTTGCATCTAGTATATTTTTTAGGGTTCCGTACTCAAAGAGTAAAACGGGACCCTATTACTAAGACTTTGCTCTCCGTCCGTCCGTCTGTCTGTCACCAGGCTGTATCTCAAGAACCGTGTTAGCTAGAGAGTTGAAATTTTCACAGATTATGTATTTCTGTTGCCGCTATAACAACAAATACTAAAAACAAAATATTTTTTTTAAGGGGTCTCTCATACAACAAACGTGATTTTTTTGGCGTTTTTATAGATAATGGTACGGAACCCTTCGTGCGCGAGTCTAACTCGCACTTGGCCGGTTTTTTTATTTTACATGTAAGTAATAATGAAAAACAATTTTTAGGAACGCAAGGGGCGGAGACTGGGTAGTATTGAATAGTTCTTAATTATGAAATACAGCGTCAGTATACCAAATTTCAGCTAGTTATGAAGGATTTTATGTATTTGGTCAATTTGAATCTAATACTCCTGTAGGTCGATCACGTAACGCATTATACGAACGTCGGGTAGGTCTTAATGTCACTTTTTATATGGAAAATTGACAGTTAAATTGTACCGACGCGCGTTCGGAACGTTACGTGATTACCCCTCTGGGCTATAAATGCAGTTGCACACCATAACGGTAGTAGCAAATATACACCTACGTCATACTAAATATTAAAATACTGCCAAATAATTTATACCAAACTATATGTACAGCCCAGTCCGACTGTTATGATCTAAAAACAAAAATATCAAGCAAGTGAATAATTTAGAACGTCAGTAGGTACTTGTCATGAATTTCATCAATCATGAAATTTTGGTCCAAATAAGCTGAAGTTAACGCGACGTTAGAAACAAACAATAGTACCCTCGTAAATTCTGCTTACGACGACTTTGTTTACGAGGTGTTCCTTAGTCTCAGCCCGTTTACAGACCAGCCATCTCATACGTCATGTGGGTCAAACAATAATGAACTTTTTGCTTACACAATAAGAAATATTACATCAACAACCTTAAGTTGGCGGACCTGTATGTTTGTATTGGCTTTTGAGGTCTCGTTTATGGTAATGAATACCGATTGCGAACAGTTGGTGAAACAATCTTTGAACGTACTCAAGGTAAGAATAAATCATCGAATAATGTTTGTATTGCGAAAGATTTTTCGTCTCATATTTTGCAGTGTCTCAAGGCGACTGTATTTGTATTAGTACCCACCTAATGTGAGTACCTAGGCTAGACTATGAAAGTCAAATATTTTTTACAAATACACATACTATATTTGGCGCAAATTCTACGCGTCAACATATTTTCCTTTGGAATCGACGGAAAACGATATCGTTCAGCGAAAACTGCATTAAGAAACAATAAGTAATACAAATCATGTACCGTAATGATACAATGAAGTTAAATAAAGCCTCAGCATTACGGGCGTTGATCAACAAAATAGCGAATACAGTTGCGAATTCAAGAAAATTTGCATCATCGAAAACATGCATGTTCGTTTTATGGTGATTGCTCGATGCGTAACCTTTTTATAGTGGATGGAAAGACGTGCCGTGTTACCGTTCACAAAAGGGTGCCACTCGTAAATGTTACGTTTTTTGGAATGAGCCACTTAATAGGAGCTAATCATTGTCTGAGTACTTTAAACGATATTTGACAAAATCCTTCGATAACGGTTTTTTTTCAGCATTCGAGTGTACAAGTGAAATGATGGAACGTCGTAAACTGTGTACATGTCATATGGACGATATTCAAAGAATTCAAAAGAATAAAGAATCATTCTCTTCCATCTGTATAAAATGTAATGAGTTTAAATATCTCGTGTACATTGATGTCAAAGATATGTATATACTTTTGCCTTAAATACAATGGAATGGAATAAGGTGGAAAAGTGTAAACATATATATGTATTCGATCGTCAACATACGAGTATATACGAAGTCAAATCCAAAAACATATCAAGTAAATAGTTCCTTCGTCATTGATGCGACGCATAAGCAATATTGCTAAACCATCTGCGCAACTCTAGATTCCTGGAAAGTAAGATTCAGTGGTTAAAACTGAAAAAAGTTGTAAGATGGATGGGTACCTATCCTATAATTGTTACCCTCAAAAATAACGATACCTTTCGTTTAGTTTTTTTCAATAGAAACAAATCCGGTCATCTTCATTTATAATTGACTAGCTGTTGCCCGCGACTTCGTCCGCGTGTAACATGTTATCGTCTAAATGTTTGTTTAAGGAATTAATAAAAAAAAAACATTCAAATTAGTTTTGTACCTAGTCTTTTTTTAGTAAACAGTCTAAAACCGAAATTACAAATCTCTTACTTTAAAAATGTCTTGCTCTATATACAAACTTAGAACCCCCTTTGAACCCTCATAGCTGCATTTGCAACAGTCTGAAAGTTACAAATTTCTTACTCCTTTTAACCTTAGGCGATGAATTAAAAATAAAAAAAAACCGGCCAAGTGCGAGTTGGACTCGCGCACGAAGGGTTCCGTACCATTATCTATAGAAACGGCAAAAAAATCACGTTTGTTGTATGGGAGCCCCCCTTAAAAAAATATTTTTGATTGTTTTTAGTATTTGTTGTTATAGCGGCAACAGAAATACACCATCTGTGAAATTTTCAACTGGAACTATTACGGTATCAGCGAGATATAGCCTGGTGACAGACAGACGGACGGACGGACGGACGGACGGACGGACGGACAGTGAAGTCTTAGTAATAGGGTCCCGTTTTACTCTTTGAGTACGGAACCCTAAAAACGCTGAAATAAGTTTTGTAGTATTTTAGCATGTTTGTTTTGTCTAAAACCGAAGTTACAAATCCCTTACTTTAAAAATGTCTTGCTCTCCATACAAATTTTGAACGCCCTTATAATCCCCGTTAGGGGATGAATTTAATAAAACCGGCCAAGTGTGAGTCGGACTCGCTCACGAAGGGTTCCGTACCATTATCTATAAAAACCTATTTTATTTTGTGTTTTTAGTATTTGTTCTTATAGGGGCAACAGAAATACATCATCTGTGAAAATTACAGCTGGAACCATCACGGTATCAGTGAGCCTGGTGACAGACAGGCGGATGGACGGACGGACCGACGGAGGGACAGACGGACGGACGGACGGACAGCGGAGTCTTAGTAATAGGGTCCCGTTTTACTCTTTGAGTACGGAACCCTAAAAAACGTTGAAATAATTTTGGTAGTCTAAACAGCCTAAGATCGAAGTTATAAATCTCATATCTTTAAAATTTTCTTGCTCTCCATACAAACTTTGAACCCCCTATTAACGCTTTTCAGGGAAAAATAAAAATAAAACACTAAGGTTTTTGTTATTGTAATAGGTAAGTATTTTTTCTGCAAACTATCAAGTCTCTAGCTAAAAAAAAGTGTTTCCCATACGAACCTTGCACCCCTCTTTAATCCCTTAAGGGGTGGAAAAGTACATAAACTTTCTACAGAGTTTTAAGTTTTTACCTAAAAAACCCCCCCATACAAACATTGCACCTCTTTATCCCCCTCTTAGCGGGTGCAACTTTCCAAACCACTGAAAGTAATTTACCTATATTTGTATTCAAATAAATAATCTTTCTAAACAATTTCAAGTCTCTAGCTCAAAAAAAAAGTTCCCTCCATACAAATTTTTACCCCTTTTTATTAGGGGTGGAATTTTCCATAACGCTGAAAGTACTTTAGTAGTATTTTAATAAGTAATCTTTCAAAAAAGTTTTAAGTCGATGGCTAAAAAATATATTTCTTCAATACAAACGTTGCACCCCCTTATACACACCCCTAAGGGGTGGAATTTTCTTAAACGCTGAAAGTATTTCATGTTTATTTTATTATGTAATCTTTCTACAAAGTTTTGAGATTCTAGCTCAAAAAAATCTCCTTTACCAACATTGCACCCCTTTTTTATCCTCTTAGGGGTGGAATTTTCCAAAACGCTAGAAAATCTTTATTTGTATCGTAATAAGTAATCTTTCTAAAAACTTTTAAGCTTCTATCTCAAAAAGGACACCCCCAAGTGTGATGCGACCATAAAAAACAATCGTTTCATATGAAGGTGCATTTTGCGGAAAAGGGACAGAGCATACCCCCTCTTAAAACTTTGGACACGTCTTATAACTTATAGATTACCTATAAAACCTTTTGCGTTTTTTTTTCTCCATTTTACTAAATTTTAAGTCCTTTTTCGAGAAAATACAACATTATGATTATTTTATTTAGTGTCTAAACTCCAGTTTTCGATCTATCCGACATCCGTATTTTCTTTTAAACCACGAACTTCAGAATTCGAAAATATTCGGGTATCTCTATCGCACTAACAATACACGAGTGAGAGGAATGCAAGATATACTAACGAACTTAGAGTTTCTGTTTTCGTGGTTTGGCTGAATGCGCAAAGAGAGCACGCGCGTGCCATTAAAAAAAAACATTTGTGTTACTTATATTGTTCGAATTTGTTGAAACATTTATTGAAATTACGCCTTAATACGACATTTGCGCATATAAGTTCTCATATCAGAATCGATTAATTTTTTATGCTTTAATTATTGGTATGTGTCACGTGAAGGTCTATCGTAAACGAGATTTAAATTATTAATAGGTGAAATTAAGGAAAAGCAATTCCGCCATTTTGACGTTCATAAAGCTGACAGATGTGGCGGCGATTTCCCTCAAGAAAAAGAAATTAAATATTCAATGAGGTCAAATGTTTCGGAAAATGTAATAATTTTCGCAGTCGGATAAAAACTATCCTTAGTCGCAGTCAGGATAATAATCTATCCATAAAAAATGTTTCATGTTCTTCCGTTCATGGGAAGCTGAGATCATTCGTGACAAAAAAAGTTTGAAATGTTACTGGCTGATTCTTTTTTTAATTTAGAGATTTATTATAAGTGTAGATTATTATAAGGCGACTAAGTAGACTTTATTACGTTTGTAATTAAAAAATAATTACCGACAGTTTAGCATTAAATGCAATTAAAAGGTACTATGGAAACAATTGTCAACGTACAATAAAAGTCATAATATTAGATAAGTTTACAAGTCAATAAAACTTAGTCAAATAACCCGCCCCGTGTCATTCCGGGTGCAAAGGTGCCCATCACACTCGCCGCATTGCCGCGTTGAATCGCGATCGACAACCTTTGCAACAGGAATGATCCGGAACGGGGGTCATACCCTCTCAGTCGCAAACGGCGCCCCACTTCCGCCAGGAATGCCCTGGCCTCTGAGCACCAGCATCCCATAGTCTCCACCGCAAGAGGGACAAATGAATAATTCACCAATGCAGAGTATTTGTCCCGCTTTCTAAGCGCAGCCGCCTCGGCAGCAGCTCCTGCTGCCCCAATGGTGCGACCAAGGTGCGAGGCAGCGAAAGTGCTCACACAAGTGGCGTCCCACAGCAAGCATCTACCCTTCTGCCATGGCACCAGGGTCAAGCCATCCGACCTTTTGCCATCGGACCGGCTTAGGCCTGAAGGCTCCAGCACACATGGAATATTGGCCGAGACTAACGCCCTCCGGACAATATCATTGAGGGCATGGTGACGAGAGAATCTCCCCGCACAGCGACAGCAACTCAAGGCGTGGTGCCCGTTGCTCTCCACCATGGCGCCGCAGATGCATAAATGAGGTTCGCATACATCGCAGCCCAGGCGGAGAGCCACCGCCACCCGCATCGATTCGTCGTCAAGCAGAGTGCCCATGTGTGGAGAGGGAAGCGCATTCAGCCATGCCCCAGACTCTGGCTTAGAAACTGCCTTTAGTCTAGCCTTATCCACTCCTTGTGCAGCCTTCACAAGAGAATCCAGTGTGCAGCCTCCACAAGAGAATCCAGATTATTATAAGTGTAGATTATTATAAGTATAGTAGATAACAATTTTATTTTTGTTTCCAGATCACTATGTGGAAAATCCTCGTCATCGCGCTGCTACCCCTTGTGGTCGCGAAGCACCCATGGTACCCGTGTTCGGAGCTCCACGATGACGTGCGGTACCCCTGCCGATGCGCAGTCAAGGTGGACAGAAGCCTACAGCTGACCATCCACATGGAATGCGATCGGGTGGTCTTTGGAGGAGATTTCCCGCCATTGCCGTATGCGGCGCCCATTGTGTCATTTAGGCAGCGGCACGCTGGACATCAGACCCTGCCTACACAGGTATTGTTGGCAAATATCTTCCTTCTCCTCATTTAATTTATATCCTGAAGGAATCAGAGGTCCACTTGCTACTAAATCTCCAGAATTAGCGTAAGCAATTGTTTTTGTGGAAGCCACAGTCAAAACCCTGCTTCACAGTTGAAAGCCTAAGATTTGTTGGTTAGAAAACTTAACTCTCTTATTCTAAAGCCTCAACTTCTCTCAGACACTAATTTGTTTTGCAAGGGTTACGTGTGCACCCTATTTTACTTATAGAAATCTATTTTTGGTAACTTAGTTTGAAATTATTATTTACAGTTTTTTTTTTCTGTCCTTATTATATTAGTACAACTTGGGTTTCACTGGGAGCTTCACTCGGGTGAAAATAGAGAAAACTAAATTCCCAAAAAATATGATAGATTTTTCTTCCCCACAAACCTTGTTGGATTACAAAACTAAAGCCGTTTTCAAAAATGTGTACCTACATACAAATATACAAATATTGCTCGTTTCATCGGATATAAAAACAAAACTGTGTTTATATGCTGTAAAATTTCAAATTTGTAGTTCTCACGTGTATCAATTTATTACATTCTCTATTGTTTCGTGTTGTACGTTATTTGCGGCCGCCTTTGCCTAGTCCAGTTAAATCAAACACACGTTAAAATATCCGTAGATTTCTATTTCTGCACGCTATTGTTCATGATCTGATAACCACATATAATCAATAGGAACGCAGCCGAGTGCTGTAAATGATTACCTTTTACCGGAGATTTCAAGGGAGACAAAATGCAACATTATAACCATCCTTGTAAAAATATCTGAAATTTATGAATTTTATGATAGTTCAAAAGTTTATAAGAATAGTGAAAGGGCAAAACATTTTTAGTTTGTTCACTTTAGCGTCAAAGTAAGTAAGAACCTCGTGATTTTAGTGAAAAATATTATTCTAGTGAAAATTCGTTTAGTAAGTACTCGGTTTTCATGTGGCCCAGTTACGCGGTTAAATGCATGACTCCACTCAGAAATAGACGAACATTTCACCGATACCAATCTATATATGCGGTTTAAGACAATTTCGTTTCGGCAAATACGATTAGTTGCGCTATTTCACAGTTTGCTTTGTCGGTTTGGATTGTTTGTTGAGTAAGTTTGTTTGAATTAAATCGTTTTGATACTCCACTTGTTAGTAATTAAATGCAAACGCTCTATCGTTTTGCTCACATCAATCAGTTGGAAACGATTTATACGGACCAACTAAGCGTTAAACTGTCGATGAACCTAACCTTATCGCACCAAGCCTTCCTTTTGAGCACAGATTATAATAATCTAAACTACTAGTCTCAGTTGTCAAACTAACTTGAGCATAGTTTGAAGCAAATCTCCAAGATTTGGTACTTGGCATTGTGTTGGGATGCCAGCCTGAGAGTTTACGAAGTTCTGATCCCGAATACATTATCTAACTGACACTCTACTCCTCACTTGCCGCAAAACTACACCACAAGCGACACGAGTGGATACCCGGCTGTATGTCCATTGAGGTGACAGTACCGCTTACGGAAACAAAGCAAGTGCATGAAGTGAAGAGCTTGTGCCTTTTCTCTGGCTCTGTGGTTACCTATTGTACTGTACACGTCGCCGGTTTCCGAGATTGGACAATGCATTGGGCAGGTCAAAGAGCTGATAATTCTACGTCACTTTGTTGTCTCAGTAATAATCTCACAAGTACTTCAATAGATTACTTAACTGCCTCATAACTTAAGTTATGAGTCATAACTTTGAAGCTATCCATCAGACTTAAGATCAAAAATGTTTACCTTTTACAATACAAAAACCTTATTTTAATATTTTGCTTATGTAAGGTTATGTATTATAAAAGGAAAACGTAGTTTTATTCTAACCGCGGTCGTATAGTTTTATTACCGACTCTTATATTCCGAGTTTTAAATATTCTGTTTTATTTTTATTCAAGGAGTGCTTCTACCAAATGTCTGTTTATTTTCAGATATTTTCATCGTATGGCCTTCCTCTGAAGGAGTTGGACTTCTCTCAAAACAGCTTGCGTCGGTTGCCTGACCGCCTCCTAGCCGCAGTCCGTGGTAATCTGACCAGGTTGGCACTGGCTGATAATCTCCTCGGCGATAACCTTAACCCGATTTTCTCGACTGCCGAGCTTCACAATCTACCGGCTTTGGAAGAGCTCGATTTAAGCGGGAATAGCATAAGAGGCTTAGAGGAGGGCCTATTGATTGGTTGTGATTTTTTGAAGGTTAGTGACGTATTGTTTATTTTATTACAATTTGATTATTTAAACAAGTATTTGAATTATTTTTTGACTACCTTCCCGTTTGGTTAATTTTAGTTAAGCTTCGTCAGCAGTCTATGCATATATTTGTCGTGATATATTATCATGCTTTTTAAGGTCGTAACTACATTCGTAAAGGTTTAAACTTTAGAAATATATCATTGAAATTTTAAATTTGAACAAAAATAACAAATATATATTAATTTTTATACAAAAATTGTTTTTATGCAAAAAAAGATTTTACAACAAATATTTATGTGCTCAGGAATTCAAACAAAGCGTAGGTACATATTCCTACCAAATAGCATTGTTGTTATAAAAATAACCCACGTAAATGGTCCAGTATCTATTCCGTGGGCGTATAATCAGCAAAAGAAAATGGTTTCAGATATTGCGGCTCGATCGAAACAATATGAACTTCGTGCCTTCGTCCTCGCTGAACGGGCCGCGGTCGCTCAAAGTGCTCTCGCTGAGGGAAAATCGAATCGGTATGTACATGTACAAATTGCTAAGATAAACAAAGTAGGGAAACTGTTACCAACATACCTTTACAATTGGTAAATAAATGGGCTGGAAATGTCTACATAGGAAAATTATATAGTGTCTTGAATGCTCCTTGGAAATTAACTTTAATGAATTATGTCCGATTGTTTAATTGATTGACAAATGTGTTAGATATCCCATGGAATAATCGTTAGCTCCACGATTTATTTTGAGATTACATTCTTATTAGTAAAAGTCAGTTATTCTTACTACGTAGGTATGGTTCGCAAATGAATTAGAATGTGACCTTTTTTAATTTGTTTTACTTTTTGTTTTCAGCTCTCATCCGACAGGGATCATTCTTCTCGCAGAAGACAATAGAAGAAATAGATTTACATGGAAATATGATTTCAGCCATCGAAGGCGGGGCTTTTGCTGGCTTGAGCCAGCTTCGCAGTCTAGACCTAGGAAGGAATCGTCTCTCGAAGTTTAACAGCGATGTCTTTCAGGGCACAGAAAATCTGGAAAAACTAGACCTTTCTGAGAATTTCATAACTGACTTCCCTACGGTGGCTCTCAAATCTTTCGCAGGACTAAAGCATTTCAATCTCTCCAGCAACATGATAACGGTACGTCTCCGAGTTTCTTGATTATAATTGCTAAACAGGACGCAGCAAGGCAATTAAAATATGGAATAACAATTTAATAAATTGCCAGCAATTATCGAAGTGAGGCGTTCAATTTTCTTACGCTTATAATTGAATTAATAACGGTTCCGAAATTTCATCAGCAATTTTACAAAAACCTGTCACTCGAATTGAGTAAAATTAAATCTTACGTAGGTACTAAATGTCACAATAACTTTGACAGGTGACTTTGATTGAATAAATAACTTTAATCACAACAAGCCCTTTAAAGTCTTGCTAACTTCAAAAAATATATTGAATTATAATATTCTATCTAAAAAGCACACACTGTAAATAATGAATGGCAAAAAAAACATGCGCCGTATTTTATTCTACCCACGCTATTGAATAAAACATTTATTATAGCGTTTTTTCTGCTGAATATTTAAATAAATAAATAAATATTACGGGACAATCTTACACAAATCAACCTAGGCCCACGGTAAGCTCAGTAAGGCTTGTGTTGTGGGTACTAAGCGATGATATATATAATAGATACATACATATAGATACTTATATACATACATAACATAATTTAATTTAAAACTTTATTCAAGAATCCCACATACTTCCCATCCGGAAGTAATTATATAGATTTAAATTAATATTGTAGAGAAAATGTATATGAAACAAATTATTCATATTTTTTCCAACCTTACAGGAGCTAATTAAGTTACAATTTTTTTGATGACTGAAGTTTTTTTGATGTCTGATACAAAAGACTCCATAGCTGTTAGTAACATAAAAACAAGAAATTGCATTAAAACTATGCCAGTTTAAGTAGGTAAACAAGGTAACTTACCTAATTAAATTAAATTAAAATTAAAATACTTTTCAGTCGGGGTTTAGGGCTACCCCTTTAATAAGTCCAACCCAATGTATGATAATATATCCGTTACACAGAAAAAACCGGCTATTATATTTATTTTTTAATATTTTTTTTCGAAACTAGTTGTCAATAAAATGACTGGACTGACTTAATACTAGACGCAATGTTGGAGCGCGCTGCGTCACCACGGAGTGAACAATCAATCATCATTTTTTTTTTAATCAAGCTAGTTTTTTAAAAATCAAGTTAATACATTCCAGAACATTGACAGCAGCCACTTGAACGCGCTAGTGTCTCTTCAAGTACTGGACCTGAGCCGTAATAACCTCGTGAAGCTGATGCCAGGAACCTTCGTGGGTCTCACGGAGCTGCGCTACTTAGATGTTGGAGTTAATTCATTACGAACTGTACGTATATATTCATTGAAAAAACTAGCCTAAAGGACACCAATTTAATTTATTTCTAAGCAACCCTCAGATGTTTCTGTAAATATCCAGATCATGTCTACGGATTGTAATTTTTATTAGTGAGTGTAGTTTTATAACATTAAAATATAAAACATAGATAACTAAATCAAGATTCAAGATTTAAGGTTAAATGTTTTGCCATGTAGCCATGCAAAAAGGAATATAAACAATAAGATTACTTACATGTTAAAATGTCAATATGTTTCATGTTCATTACATTACATTCACATTTAAATTTAGTCCTATTTAATTCATGCGTCCATTTAAAATAAAAAAAAATATAAAATAAATATAATCTGTTAATTAATTATCTAAATATTCAATGATGGAGTAAAGGCACTTAGAGATAAGCCATCCTATAAATAATAATAGTAGTAATATTCATTTTCCAGTTTAAACGTATTATTGGAATATGAAGCTGAATATGCATTGCATTGGCAATTCACGTTTAACTGAACATTTCAACGAATTTCTAAAATATTTTCAAAGCTTCCATTTAAAGTTTGGTATATTTTTAATGGATCTAAAATGGGTTCAATTTTCACAGTTTTTTTTTCTTATTGTTGCACTTAATTGTTTTCTGAAAACAGATTCCTATTATTTATTTATTTTCATTCAGGTGGAAGACGACGCTTTCGACGGATTGACGAGCCTGGACACGCTGCTGTTAAGAGACAACAACATCTTGCTGATTCCGGCGACGGCGCTTTCGCGCCTCCCCAACCTCGTCTCCGTGCACTTGGGATATAACCGCGTTACTGCCCTCTCCAGCGATATCCTCCGGGCAGTCTCTGACAGAATTACCTCCTTAGTCCTCTCCCGAAACGTAATAAGGGAATTACCAGCGGCGGCCTTCAATCATTTCAAAATGCTAAAGCGATTAGACCTCTCCGGAAACTTATTGAATTCCATCTCAGCCGATGTGTTCAGCGGACTAGAAGCTTCTCTTGACTTTCTAAGTCTCAGCCAAAATAGAATTCTAGGATTCACGGGCCAACAGCTGCAGTTTATTAACTTATGGTTTTTAGACATATCGGATAATCAACTTTCTGAAATACCAGTGAATGCGTTTGAGTCGATTCCAAGTTTGACTCACTTGAACATAAGCCGAAATGACCACATAAGCGTTCTTCCACAAAATGTGTTCAAACAAAACGCAGCCCTACTCAGCGTTGACTTGAACTACATGGGTTTAAAGGCGCTCCCTGTGAAACTATTTTCAAAGAACGTGAATTTAGAGCGCATTTATTTATCAAACAATCTTTTGCAAGAAGTGTCTGAAAACACATTCAAGAATCTTAAAAATTTAACTCATTTAGATTTGTCGTACAACAACATCATAAATATAAGGACGCCTGCCTTTGTCAACGTTATGTCCATTCAGTATTTGTCTCTCAAGGGTAATCAGTTGAATGCGTTTAAGGGAGAATTCTTTAACACAGGAACAAGTTTGGAAGTCATAGATCTCTCTGACAACCAACTCAGCTACCTATTCCCGTCCTCATTTAAAATACACCCTCGTCTTAGAGAAATCATTTTGACGGACAATAAATTCAATTTTTTCCCATCCGAACTCATAAGCACTTTACAGTATCTGGAATTCGTAGACTTATCTGGAAACGCGCTAAAGAATGTCGATGAACTTGATTTCGCTCGGCTCCCGAAGCTTAGAACAATTTTGCTCGCTCGTAACGAACTAGAAACAATAAGTGAAATGGCATTCCATAACTCCAGCCAAATACAACAGTTGGACCTGTCCAATAACAAAATAGATCGCTTGGGAGACAGGCTATTCGAAGGACTGATTCGGTTAGAGACTTTGAATTTAGAAGGCAATCAACTCACTGAATTACCCGACAATATTTTCGATAGATCGAGATTGAACATGCTCGAGAAGATTTCGTTAAGCAATAATTTATTCGAGCACGCTCCTTTGAAATCTTTACAAAAACAATATTTCTTTGTGTCGTCGGTGGATTTATCACACAATCAAATTGTGGATATACCAGCAGAAGATAGTGTCATGGTGAATATTAAAAAGTTGGATCTTTCATTTAATCCACTCTCCGAGAAGGCTATTAAAAATGTATTGACAGAGCCAAAAACCGTTCGAGACTTAAACTTGGCGGGTACTGGGATGAAATCGGTAGATCAACTAGAAACCCCTTTCTTGTATAATTTAAATATATCGTTTAATAATATTACAAAGCTTACTGACAAAACGTTTAGCAGGACGACCTTATTAGAGTCTTTAGATTTATCCCATAACCAGATTGTCGATGTATCAGGATCACTTGCTATCTCTTGGTCAAAATTGAAAAATCTCCAACGTCTCAATATTTCTAGCAATCCGATTGCAATACTTGTTGATGGAAACTTTGAGGGTCTTTCTTCACTGAGAGTGTTAGACATGAGATACCTAGACGAATGTTCGAGGATTGAGAAAAACGCGTTTAGACCACTGCCAAATTTGGTTCAGCTTAGGGCATATGGATTCCCAAGGTTAGGTTACTTCGATGTCCAAGGAACTTTACAACATTTATTGGCCTTAGAGAAATTAGACGTAGAGGTTAAAGATACAACGATTGGTGCTGATCAACTGCACTCTATATTACACCCGAGACTTGAAGAATTAGGATTGAGAGGATCGAGATTAAAGACCGTCTCATCTGGAGTACTGGCTGGATTAAAAGCTCCGGCAATAACTGTACGTTTCCGAAATACGTCGGTTACTAATTTACCACCAGCTTTGTTATTCCCTTTGCCGAGGTCTTCTCAAATAACTATTGACGTCGCTGGCAGTCAACTCTCAACACTGCAACCTCAGCTGCTGGTCGCTCTCGACGATCGCAGAGCCGATTTGTCTATGTTCGGTCTTGACACAAACCCGGTTCGATGTGATTGCAATGCTCGCGCACTACGGAGATGGCTACCCAACGTTGGTATAGAAGACGTACGATGTGATTCACCAGACGTTTTGAGTGGGTATTTACTCACAGAAATCGGTGATGATGAATTGACCTGTGACGCGAGAAGACGGACTACATTACAGCCTTCGTCATCAAGTAGCATATCTACTACAGCTCCGCCGCGCTTAGTGCACCGTACTTCAGCGGAGCCAGATATAATCTGGTCGGTTGCGCCATCTCATGATCGGCCTAAAGTATCAGGCGAGCCAAAAGGAGCGCCCGTGGTGGGTGTGGCTTCATCAACTAATGACGACAATTTGATAATAGGTATTGTTGGCGGCGTTGTTGCGTTTATCGCGATCTTAATAGTGGCTATTTGTATCGTGCGGTTGCGGATGACGACGACGTCGTACCGCGGTGGGCCGCTAGCCAGCAGCCCTACAGCGGGAGCGGCTCCGCTTTGGGGGGCAGCCTGGCCTGGATACGCTGCCACTTTACCTCCAGCTTCTTTATCTACGGCCACTTTGCCGCACAAGGTACAATCAGGGCCCGGATCTGTCCGATACTTGGCCCCGCCGCCGCCAGCGCCCTACTTTATTAGCTTGCCGCCGTACGACGATAAAATTTATCGGTAGAACGATTTCGTAAATTTGTGGTTCTGAACAAAAGACATTTTAGTTTTAAGTCGTAGGCTTATCTTGTGTAAATAAATAACTGTAGATTTATTTATGCTGTTTTTGCTCATTATAGATGTGCTACGTGTATTATTTTATAAGCGAATGTTCATAATTTATAAATATCGTTGTAGATATTCTTTAATACTTATTTTTTAGATAGTTTACTCAATGATTATGTACCTACGAATAACATTGCTACAAAATATTTTACTAGCTGTAAAATTGTACCTCCTGATACGTAAGTAATACTTGTTTCGCTTTAGGACTATGAAAGCTCGTAGGCGGGATTTATTAGGGCCTTCTAGTCAGCAGTTAAAGCTTTTTCCGATACCAAGCGTGAAAAAAATAAAGTGCTTAAAAATTATCTGGGGGTAGTAGGTATGGGTTTGTGTGTTTAAATGTTTATTCTGATATGAAATTAGATATTATGTTGTATTTAACTAGAATTAAATTATATGAATATTGCCGGCGCTTTTTTATTTTAATGATAAGCTAGACCAATATTTGTGAAATATACTTGCAGGTGCACGTATTTAGGAATGTCGTTTGTTATTTTTTTTAGTACAGTCACCGGCATCAATATATGATGGATCAAAGGCCGCAAAAATATCTGACACGCTTTAACGGCTCTAGAAATAGAGTTGTATCAGATATTTTTGCGGCCTTTGTTCCATCATATATTAATGCCGGTGACTGTACCATGCGATACTTTCAAAATATTTCCAATGGACATTTTCCTTTGTGGCTTTGAGGGAAAAATCTGTAAAGCTCTAATCCTAGGACTTTCCGGTAGCTAAAGGCGACACTTTGGAAAATGTACGCCAAGCATCCCCGATCCGGGAGGAGATGGGCTACACTATAAAGTTCAATACTTTCCCGACGCAAAAGCATTTTGCTTATGTAATAAAAAGCTTAGAAAGGTGACCCCTAGATATCAGGTTATATATAAGTAAAGGAAACTTGTCCTCTTGAAGGAAAATTATTTTAAACATAGTTTATCTTAGGAATAGTCAATAGCATAGTCAGCCATAAGCTCACAATAGGGTCATCGAAATCTATGTATATGCTACCGCCAGTATACAATCGTAGTCGCGATATTATAAACTGTCGAAAAATTGTGAGCTGTCAAAACCGTTCACAATTCAACGCATACTTTTTCGTTAAATTATAATCTATCAATGTGAAATCGTCAAATTGTGAACTGAATCAAATTGGCACAACGCGGAACGCACCCTGTGCGCTGATTGGTTGAACGAAGTATTCCACTTGCATCAGCAGGTCGATCACGTAACGCATTGTACGAACGTCGGGTAGGTCTAAATGTCACTTTTTATATGGAAAATTGACAGTTACATTTTACCGACGCGCGTTCGGAACGTTACGTGATTACCCCTCTGCATCCGTAAACATGATAGTTTTTTTTTACCCGCCATTTTATTCCAGTCATTGTTTTTATTCCATTCATTCTTGTTTCAGCGAGATGGAAGCACGAGTACAACCCAGATCTGACTTTCGTTAGCCAGGATAGTCTTGATCAGGCACTCCCTGCCTCGCGAACGATTCTACCTAGCTTTCCCAACAGCCAACATAGACCCATCATTTTGGAAATTGGTATTAAGATCCCCCTCATAAACTCCATGAAGGTGCCTCGATGGCACTTCAAGAAGGCGAACTGGGAAACCCTCCACAGTAGGCTTGATCACGACCTGGAATGCCCGATCTTGGACCAAATCCATCAAACAAAGGAAAATTCGCAAAAATCATAATCACAGCGGCTAAAGCTACAATACACAGAGGCTATAGAAAAGAATACATCTCTGGCTGGAACGATGAGAGTGAGGACCTTTTTAGGGATTACCAAGTCTCTGGCAATGCCGAAACTGGTGCACAGCTACTTAAGACTGGATGAAAACAGGAAGGCCAGGTGGACGGAATCGATCGAGAGTATGGATTTTAACACCTCAAGCAGGAAAGCCTGGCGAGTCTAAAACCATCTTACGGACAAAAATAGCTGCCAAAAGTCGTTTACTCAGGTACATCCGGACGCCATAGCAAACAGAATGGTGGACCTAACTAGGGCAAAAAGAGACCCGTGCACGAAGAAACGCATCCGCAAGCAGCTAACTCAACTCAAACCCAGCACGCCGGATAGCGCACATCTAGTTAGTTCTTTTTGCATCCATGATACTGTCAGTGCCATTACAAGTAGACATCTAAAACCTGGCAAAGCAGCCGGCCGTGACGGAATTTATAATGAATTTCTCAAGAACATGGGTCCTCTAGCTGTGAGCATGCTCGCGGCGCTTTTCTCCAGTATCGTACTGAAAGGCCAATTACCTACCGAATTCAAGACATATAAAGTCATTGCATTGTTGAAACCGGAAAAAACCGAACAGTTTCCGGAAAACGATCGCCCGATCGCTCTTCTGAGTTACGCGTACAAGTTGCTGGAACGACTACTGCATACACGAATAACCCCATTCATTGATGCTGTGACTCCTCAAGAACAGGCAGGATTTTGACAAGGGCGTAGCTGCGCCGACCAGGTGTTAACCTCACAGCCGCCTATGACACAGTATGGAGACATGGACTTATCTTCAAACTTTTGTCAGTCGTACCCAGCAAAGAGATAGCAGGTCTTGTAGCGAATATGCTGAGTGAGAGGAACTTCGAGGTTTATATGGGAGAAGCCAAAAGCAAGCGTAGGAAACTCAACAATGGCCTGCCACAGGGATCAGTTCTCGCACCTCTCCTCTTCAACCTGTATATCCATGACTTGCCCGAAACTACAGCTAGAAAGTTTATATACGCAGACGACATCGCGCTGGTCGCCTGGTTTGTGGATGCGGAGGAAGTCCTGACATCGGACCTTAAAATCATGTTGAGTTTCTTCACATCTTGGAGGCTCACGCCTAGTGCCAATAAAACAGAGGTTGCATGTTTCCACCTCCATAACAGTCATGCTACATACCAACCTGTTATATGAATGTGAATGTGTATGAATAGTGTTAACATATTTAAACGTCAACTTAAAGAATACCTCCTGGTGAAATGTTATTATGACATCAATGAATTTACTTCTGATTGAAATGAAATAATGTATAATGTAATTTAATGTATAATGTAATGTTTAATGTAATGAATATTGTAATTAGCCTTATGATTTCCGACACAGTTTATATTGTTATGGAATAAATTGAATTGCATTGAATTGAATTGTTATTGAATTTCAAGGATCAAACCTCAAATATAATCCCCATTCTAAATATCTTCGAGTTACTTTGGACCAGTCCCTGACTTGTAAGGAGCACATCACCAAAACATCCCTCAAACTGGGCATACGCAACAACATCTTGCACAAACTCAGAGGCACGTCATGGGGTGCGTCTGCCGACGTGCTTCGTTCCTCGGCGCTAGGTCTCGTGTACTCTGCAGCAGAATACTGCGCGCCTGTTTGGTGCGAAAGTGCACACGTGCAAAAAGTCGACACGAGAATGAACGACGTGATGAGGTGTGTTTCCGGCACAATAAAATCCACGTCGAGTCACTGGCTGACAGTGCTAAGCCACATAGCGCCGCCCCACTTACGTAGGAAACATGCGCTCTTGAGGGAAGCCGGAAAAATAACAGCCCCTATTTGAATCTTTACACAATATCTATGTATGAATCCATAATATGTAAAATTGTTGACTTGTAATTTATGTCATTACCAATAAATATGATAATGATTATGATAAATACTGTTTTTTCCGGGTCTAACGTGATATTTATTTACCTTTATTTCTGACGTTTCGATACGGGTTGCACCGGTCATGGTCGCAGATAACTGTCGTCCCAGCAAATTGTCAACAGAGATATGGGTTTAAACCCTAAATTGTAATTACAATACGGTGCAACCCGTGTCGTAACGTCAGAAATAAAGGTAACTAAATATCACGTTAGACCCGAAAAAACAGTATTTATATATGTGTACAAAGCGCGAGAGTTTAAAGTGTTATAAATAACAGCCCATCCGAAACTGCCGTACCACCGCGAACTCACGGATCCACCACCGCAACGACTTAGATCGGGCCGCCCTACGAGCGATGCTGCCAGGAAGCTGAGAGCTGGTGGATTTCAGCTAGAACAAGTGTGGAAGAAAGAGTGGGTGGAAGCGACTGGCGATCAGCGTTGCCTACGTATGAGAAAACGCAACGAAGAAGCCGAAGGGCTTTTCGCTTCAGAGGAAATACTGGTGCCGCCTTAGCAGAATCCGTACGGGTCACGGCAGGTGCAATTACATGTTGCACAAATGGGGATGTGGCAAAAATGCGATGTGTGACTGCGGCCTTGAAGACCACACCACTCAGCACATCGTGGAGCGTGTGCCCAAAGCGACGTTATAAAGGCGACCCGGAGGACCTCAACACTAACCTGACATCTGACGCGATCGACTGGCTGTGCGACCTGGCGATTTATAACAATAAAGATACAAAGATATAAAGATTTAATACAATGTACTTAGAATACGCCATACGATTAAATAAATTCTATTCATTTCGTCATCCGGCAGTATCGATGGAGCCCCGCTGCGCGGGGCTCATATTTCTGGGCGGTTTGCCCTTTGGGCAGCTACAGATACCTAGCTAACAAAGCCTACCTAGTCTTTTTGTACATTTCGTAGCAAGCCGACTTGATCTGAGTTCTCAATTTGATTATTTGACAGTTTACAATTTTTCGACAGTTTATAATATTGCGAGTAGGTAAGATTATTTATAAACTGACGGTGTTCATAACCTATCGGTGACATATATATATCTCTTAGAAATATTGTCAATTATGTACGAGTTTAAGTCGCATACACATTAATTTAAGCATTGTTAGACATACAATAATTGTAACAACACAGTGTAGTACACAGCTCTATTCATGTAACACAATGTGAAAAAAATAATTGTGATAATTCCATTACACTAACTTCGTTCAGTGACTAAAAACAGAAGCTTTTTTGTAGGAAATTTGCAACAACACCACCGACAAAGCTTTTGTTTATAATCGGGGGAATTTGCATAAAATTCGGGCTAGCACTTTTGTGAGCACGAACGAAAATATGTTTTGTAAACGATGTTTCGGATTTTCGCGAACGTACGTCAAAACTGAACAGCGAACCGATCCGATAATAATAAAAAGAACTCGACAGACATTGACAGAATGCATAATGATAATAGTAATTAAATTAAAACACCGGCCAAGTGCGAGTTGGACTCGCGCACGAAGGGTTCCGTACCATTATCTATAAAAACGGCAAAACAATCACGTTTGTTGTATGAAAGCCCCCCTTAAAATAATATTTTATTTTGGTTTTAGTATTTGTTGTTATAGCGGCATTAGAAATACAAACTCTGTGAAAATTTCAACTCTCCAGCTATCACGGTTCTTGAAATACAGCCTGGTGACAGATTATCTATAATAATGGCAAAAAAATCAGGTTTTTTGTATTGGAGCCCCCCTTAAATAATATTTAATTTTGTTTTTAGTATTTGTTGTTATAGCGACAACAGAAATACATAATCTGTGAAAATTTCAACTCTCTATTAGCTATCACGGTTCTTGAGAAACAGCCTGGTGACAGACAGACGGACGGACGGACAGCGAAGTCTCAGTAATAGGGTCCCGTTTTACTCTTTGAGTACGGAACCCTAATAAACAGGGCCGATCAGTTTATGATGTTGGCAGCATTACCAACAACAATACAGAAGACGAACCATCGTGATAAACTTGGTTCTTCGGTAGAAGTATTTGATATTGCCATCAAAGTGAACTGTCAAAAATATAATTGTTAATAGTACATTACTATAGAGGCCGGGAAACGAAGGGTTGCAGGCCAAGTAGATATAGACGGGATACGCGGCCAGCAACCCCGTTTCTCGCCGAGATTTGTATAGTGCTTTTCTCAAACTTGCAAAGAAATAAAAAGTAGTCAATTTGTTTTATTCGTACAACTAAATAATACGTTTCTGATAGCTGTCAGTGCTGTCACATCGTAACCTATAATTGTGTCCCACATTTCTTACTAACAAATATTCCGCTTATTCCCTAAAATAAGTATAAGTTTATAGTTACATGAACTTATATCTAACTATATATGTAGACGAGGCACTACAACAAAGAAAACACTTGTAATTTTTACGAAATTTTCATACGCCGTCATGTACTTAATTTTTGATTTCGGGGGCAATAAATTATTCATGGCTACTTCTGCTCGCAATTCCGGAGGCGTACAGTTCAATTCCATATAATTTTTGTCCGAACTCATTTCGAAATCGATGGCTTTTATTAGAAAGTTTCAAAATAATTACGAACTATTGACAAATCCGGCCAACAAGAAAAGAAAACTTTTTTCAATGTACGCGCCAACCTTTTTTTTATCCTGTTTGAAAGTTTGAAGCAACGTTTTACCCGGTTACATTAACATTAGTCCTAATCTTTTTCTTTCTTTTTGGTGATTGAATGCCAATACGTTCTGTCACAATTTGACGTTTATAAACAAATGACGATTGCTTTGCAGGCCTAGGTGTGTAAGGTTGTATGAAATTCCTTTACATATCATCTTCACTAGTCGCACCGGATACGTAGTATTTCCGGACCTAATTTGAAGTAAGTCATGTCAACATTTTATTGCAAGTTTGAGAAAAATCTATTGCCAAAACCGCCCTTTTTATTACAACCTTTGTGTTAACTTACAATGTATGTAACCTAACTATATATTTAGTTTGTTCGGGTGGAATCTTGAAACTCAATATTGAAGTACACGATATCCGTGAACCGATTGAGCTGAAATTTTGGGTAAAGGTGTAGTTTGGATGACAATTCAATATTATGGTACCATCGAGCTGATCTGATGATGGAGACAGAAGGTGGCCATGAGAATACAGTACTTAACCGACGTAACCTTATTGAGTTTGGGCTCATTTGAATCGTCTCAATGAGTAGTTGATGACTGTATGCAGAAAAGTACAGTCAGCAATAAAAGCTTGTACCAAAATTGAATTTTTTGACAGAAACTTTCACACAGTCCATAAATAATATTGAGTGAGAGAGAATTACATTAGAGAGTGTGCTAGACAACGTTTTGAGGGTGGCAATCGCTTTAATCATCATCATCATCACTAGATTTTATTTACGTCCCACTGTTTGGTTGAGGACTCTTTTCATTTATAAAAAAGAATGGGTTAATATAGCCCCCACGCTGGCTCGGTGCCGGTTGGTGACTTCACATACACGCTTGAAATTCTTCACAGACGCATGCAGGTGGAAAATACGTAACGTTTCGAACGAGCGTTGGGACAATTCAACTGTAATTTTTCCATACAATATTTGACATTTAGATCTACCTGACGCGCGTACAAAGTTTTACGTGATCGACTAGAAGGTTTCGTTTGATGTTTTTTCATATACCGATAAGAAAATGGTACCTAAATGGGTACTTAATTATATTTATAAATATCTTACATGAGTTTTGAAAAACTCACTAAGGTACGAACCAGAATTCGGACCGGATATATTAAATAAATATAAAATAATCATGAAGGACTAATTCCATACAAGTCTCTAAATCAAAAAAGAATCCGTTTCGCTAAACATTCAAAGTGAGCGCCCCGGGCTTGTTGACCCGTGACGAAGCTCGTACTGAGAGTCTGCTATACTTACTTGATTCCGTTCACTTTGACGGGAAGACGCTGTTTATTATCTGAATTGCTCAAGAAAAACGTCGTCGTTATGGTTTTATATTACTTCCATGTGCATAGAATAATGAAAGTTATACCATGAAACTAAAAGTTCAAGTTGAATTAGTGGGAATTTATTTAGATATTTTTGGTAATTGAACGAAAAGTTTTGTGAAGCGAGCGAACCGAACAAAGTTCTCCGTTTCAGCTTGGCCCAAAATTCTTTCGTATGTCCGGATTTCCTAGCTCGCGAGTTCTACACCTCACAGAGCCAATAGTTTAGTTAACAACAACATCTAATTAATGTTATTATCATAATTAGAAGTAACTGTTCGCCTCGGTAACGGGTAGGTACTTTGTAGCCTAAACCGGTCCTGAAAGACCCTTTCAGACAAGGTTGAAACAACAAGGCCTACCGAAACCAGGAACAAGGTCGTCGGGCTCAACAAGGCCTATCGAAACCAGGAACAAGGTCGTCGGGCTCAACAAGGCCTACCGAAACCAGGAACAAGGTCGTCGGGCTCAACAAGGCCTACCGAAACCAGGAACAAGGTCGTCGGGCTCAACAAGGCCTACCGAAACCAGGAACAAGGTCGTCGGGCTCAACAAGGCCTACCGAAACCAGGAACAAGGTCGTCGCGCTCAACAAGGCCTACCGAAACCAGGAACAAGGTCGTCGGGCTCAAAAAGGCCTACCGAAACCAGGAACAAGGTCGTCGGGCTCAACAAGGCCCCACGTGTCCGGGCGTATTCAAAGGGTTCCCATCTCACTGTCCAATCCGAAAGAAAAAATCTATACCGACTTGTTTTATTACTTGTTTCTAGGAATTCCGCTTGGGACGTGGCAGCTGAACAATTTCGGTTATACTATCCTCAAACCAAATAGACGACTGGGATCGTATTGGCTCGTATTGGCTTAGTCGTCCGTTTGGTTTGAGGATACTATAAAGAGTAGTGTTCTCTTTTAAGAAATTTTGGCAGAAAAACAGGTGCTATAACAATTAACCTCTTTAATTGTTGTAAATTGCAAAAAAATACACTTTTAACAATTGTAATAAAAAATATATAGCTGATTACAAATGTTGTGCATACACTGAACACTGAAAAATGCATTGACGATTACACTATCAAACTATTCACGAAATTTGCTCTTTGAGGTGAAATGAACATACACATGCTTCATTTAATATTCATCGGATATATTTCGATGTTATTTTGTATGTGGCGTGGTAACATAACCGTTGTATATGTTAAAACAGCAATGGTGCCATCATAGTTTAAAAATATAATCATCATCATCAATATTAAGAGGGCCTGGTCCTCTGTCGTTGCAGCATTCTCCATTCGAGTCTATTTTGGGCTCTCGTCTTTACTTCTTGGTATGTGTGGCTACAGCACCATTCCTTCATCTGTGTCATGTATGGTATTCTGGGCCTTCCTCTCCCTCTCGTTCCATCTATTTTGCCTTCCAGGATAATAACGTTCAACCCTTCATGTCTCAGTATGTGGCCGATGCATTTAGCTCTGCGTTTTTCTATAGCGGATATTATCTGTCTTCTTTCTTTTGCCTTATCCAACACTTCTTCATTGGTACGCCTTTCTGTCCAGCTGATCTTAAGCATCCTGCGCCAACACCACATTTCAAAGGCTTCCAGTCGATAAATATAATCAATCGACAGAAAATTCAACTTTATAGGTAGATAGGTCCATCCGAAATAACATTACATCTGAACTAGGTAACATGGGATTTTATTTTTGTTGTTTTAAAACAAGGCCCAATTTCGGAGTTCAATGCAAAAAAACGGATGAGCATAAAAACTACAAATGTGCATAAGCTTTATCAACATCGCATGTCGCAATTTTACAACGCGCCCTCCGGGGTCATCGGGAATAATCTGTAATCCGCGCAGGTTTAGTAATTGAAATTCCATGTAGCAATGCTGCAAGCCCGATCTGCATTTAGAATTAGTTGGTTTCGTGAGGCAATTTATTGCAAAAACAAAAACGGCTGAGATTATACAGTCGTTACATCATAGAGTGCTACAATGTTTACAACTAGTGTACTGTAGAAATCGTAAGACTGTATATAATATATATATATATATTTATGTCGAAAAAGTGACTCGACTTTAATATTCTACATAATTAACGAACCTGCTCACAAATTTTCACGAGAATCGGTTGAGAAATGCGACCTGTAGAGGGGAACAGCGGGACAGATACCGGACAGACAAACGATTTTCGGCCCAAGTTGAAGCATAGAACTTCGTTCGCTTCGCTCGCTCGTTCGATAAAATATGCCGTGAGAGATCTGGAAAACTCGATAATGTTGATAGGAAATTTTAATACTTCATATTTCTGTAATTAAAAAAGGGCAAACAAATGCCTTCGAAAGAAGAAAAGCTTAAAGTGCGATTTACACGTGCAATAAATTGCATGCAAGTTTGACTATATACATTGCGGGTTGCCGAGCTATACTGAATTCAATTGATCTATCAAACCTAGTAATGTAGTCAAACTTAAATGCAATTTCTCCCATGTGTAAATTCCGCTTAACATTGGTGTTTTAATTTAAAATAGAACATTTCCATTTACCTACCACAATTCGTCACAAAAATTGGACGTATTTATGCAGAAGGGAACCAACCCACACATCACTCAAATTTGAGTTAGGTATGCAGAAGGCTTTAAAAATGCACCTTACACCCCCTACAAAAAGATCAAAGTCGTAGGATCATTGGACATATAAAAAGATTTTGTTGACAAAGTTATCAAACCACATTATCATTGTTACATAAAACTTTTAAAAGATTCATGCTGTATGGAACTTGCTAATTAAACATCCATCCAAATCTTTATTTTATGATTCAACAAAGAGTTTATTTCCATAAAACCAGTAGCCCCAACCAACAACGCTAAATCCCGCCGCTGCAAGCCCAATTTGCATTTAGAATTAGTTCGATTCGTGAGGCAATTTTCTGCAAAAACAAGCCTGTTGGAAAAACATTTCACCTGATTACTTTCTTAACCTCGTATTCTTGTCATTTCCATAAGCTACCGTGATCCGAATAGCACAATGCTCATATTAAGAAAACAATATCAAGAGCGATACAATTATACTAAAGTATTCAAAAGTGGGTGGACGATATAAGGAAGATCGCAGGTCACTTCTGGATAAGATTAGCTTAGGATAGGGACGGGTGGCGTACTGGAAGAGAGGCCTATGCTCAGCTCAGCAGTGGGCGATTACGGGCTGACAATGATGATGATTCAAAAGTGAATTTATGATTAATGAGAAACCTTTTTCTTATTTTCTATTTTAAGATAAGTAGGTACGTGTATAGTGCACTAGGTTAACTATGTAAAACGATGTTTACAAATGAGATCAAATTTTAGACTCTAAGGCGTAACTACCTGTAATTGTTATTTGAATGTTTGTAAATATCTTCAAATAAAAATGTGTGGGAATCGACTAGTACCACAGAATAAGTAATAGTACTACGTACAGAAGGTTCTATGTTAACAAATTCCCTGTTTAGGTACGCCAAACGTGCCTAAATGTGGCCATCCCTTTCTATCGCATGCAACGCGCTCTTTCGGAGGCGGAGCCTTAGAGCTAGGGTTGCCACCAGCTTGTATGTGTGTGTGTGTATTTTACTTACGATATTACGATAATTTCTTTATTGAAGTACTAAGGATCACTCAAAATACACAAAAGCCGTCTAATTTAACTTTAAGGTTATGACATGAAAACTGTCTGTTTCTGCAAAATGTAAGGCGAAGACACACATCTCGGATACATTATGTACATAATAAATTATCTACCATATAATGAAAAGAAATATTGTTTTTGAAAATACAATATCTATACAACCAACATAAATGTTTAGACAACGCGGCACCGGCGGCGGTAACGAAAAGGATAGTAGGTAATGTAGGTATACTAAATTGTCCATAGTGGGCAGTCTTTAAGTTAAATAGCAGGCGTGTTACTTTAATTGAATGACCTAACAATGATCAGCATTTGATTAGAGTTTCTTTGCAAGAAATCATTTTCAAAGTACCTACTCGCCGACCGAAAAAATATGAATTGAAAAAAAAACCTACATATTTTTGTTAATAAACATATATTAAAAGCTGATGAGAATCTATTATTTTTAACGTAACATTTTTTACGCTTTTTTGCCAACTAACGAGGCAAATAATTCTTAGAACCCGCTGCGATACAGTATGTTTTAGCTTTTTTTGGTTTAGTATAATTACGAGGCGAATGACGGCGATGCAAAGCGCGAACGCGTGCGTTTGATCGTACATCGCCATATAAATTATTTAAAACACCAGTGCTTTTCTTCTTTCGAAGGCATTTGTTTGCCGGAGTATATGGTGGGTGACTATGGCGGCACAGAGGATACCAACTGTGATATACTCATAGAAGATTAGGTTCTGCCCAAATCGGCACAGTTCAAATACCTCGGCTCTGTCCGTCTCGTCAAACACAAGCGTGGACAATGACGTGACCCACCGAGTGAATTTAGCATGGCTAAAGTGGAGATCCCTGTCTGGCGTTATGTGCGACTCAAAAATGCCTGTTAAAACAAAAGGGAAATCATGCAAAGCCATTGTCAGACCCACTATTATGTACGGAGCAGAATGCTGGACCGCTAAAAAAGGGCACGAACAAAAGCTGCACGTGGCAGAAATGAACATGTTTAGGTGGGCTGGCGGTGTCACACGCGCATAAGATCCGAAACGAACAAACCGTGTCTCATTCAAAGTTACCGGACACGAAAAACCTCAAAAAAAGCAAGATGAGATGGTACGGACCTATTATGCGACGACATGAGAACTACTCAGTGAGGAAAACCCTGAGCATCCCAAATCACCCCAGAGGAAGAGGAAGACCACCTGCGATCCAATGTAGAAAAAGAGATGAGGACACTTAACCTGACTACACCGACAACCCAGGATAGAATATCCTGGCGCTAACGTACGAGGAGGCCCGACCCCATCTAAAATGGGAAATGGGCTAGCAAAGAAGAAGAAGGCATTTGTTTGCCCTAGTAGGTAAATCCTGTCATAACTGTTGCACGAAAAAATAACAGAAATATGAAATATTAAAATTTCCTATCAACATTGAACGAGGGAGCTAAGCGAACGAAGTGCCATACTGCAGCTTGAGCCTAAAATCGTTCGTATTTCCGGTGTTTGTCACGCTGTCCGTCTGTCCGTCTGTTCTCCTCTACAGGTCGCACTTCACAACCGATTCTCGTTAAATTTTGAGAGCAGGTTCGTTATTTATACAGAAACTTTTAGTCGAGTAACTTTTTAAAAATACAAAAAAAGGCAGGCTCGGGAGTTCTACAGCTCACCGAGGCACTAGTTATTGATCAAGAGAGCGAAACGAAAGAAAGTTCTCTGCTTCGGCTTGTTCCAAAATTCTTTTCTGTTCACCTCTACAGGTCGCATTTCTCAACCGATTCTCGTTTTTAGGGTTCCGTACTCAAAGAGTAAAACGGGACCCTATTACTAAGAATTCGCTGTCTGTCCGTCGGTCTGTCACCAGGCTGTATCTCAAGAACCGTGATAGCTAGAGAGTTGAAATTTTCACAAATTCTGTTGCCGCTATAACACCAAATACTAAAAACATAATAAAATAAATATTTTTATTGATAATGGTACGGAACCCTGCGTGCGCGAGTCCGACTCGCACTTGGCCGGTTTTATTTAAATACCTAAACACCTACTTGCGGCTTTTACTGTTCACAGAGCCTATTAGAATATGTAGGTACTAGTTTCGATTTATATGTAGCTCCAAACACTACCGATTTCCATACTAGTTACTACTTACGTAGATATAAGCTTTACACGCTTATACTGTACTAGCTGTTGCCTGCGACTTCGTCCGCGTAGAACTTAATACTTAAAAAATATAATGCAAACAAACTTCTACTATCTTAAGGGATGATTTCCGAGGCAAAAACTATTCTATATCCTTTGAAGGGTCTCAAATTATCTCTATACCAAATTTCATCTAGGTACATGGATTTTATCCAAACTTTCACCCCCTATTTATATATATATATATATATATATTTTTTATACCCTTAGGGAATGATTTTCGGGATAAAAACTATCTAATGTCATTCTTCGGGACTCAAATGACCTTTATACCAAATTTCATCTAAACGGGATTCATCCAAATTTTCACCCCCCATTTCACCCCCTTAGGGAGTGATTTCCGGAATTACAACTGTCCTATGTCCTTTCCCAGGACTCAAGCTGTCTCTATACCAAATTGTATTAAAATGGGTTCCATCCGAATTTTCACCCCTAATTTCACCCCCTTAGGGGATGATTTCTGGGGTAAAAACTATCCCATGCCCTTTCCCAGGACTTAACCTATATCTACACCAAATTTCATCAAAATAGATTACATCCAAATTTCACCCCCCCCCCTTTTCACCCCCTTAGGGGATGATTTACGGGATAAAACCTATTATATGTCCTTCCTCGGGACTCAAACTATTTATATACCAAATTTCATCTAAATCGGTGCAGCGGTTTAAGTAGCTCCATACAAATTTCCACCCCCAATTTCAGCCCCTCAGATATAAAAACTACCCTTTGTCCTTCCCCTGGGCTCATTTCATCTAAATCGGTTCAGCGGTTTGGGCGTGAAGAGGTAACAGACAGACACACTTTCGCATTTATAATATTAGTATGGAAGTATGGATTATTAGTATGGATAGTATGGATTATTTCCGCGTGTCTTCCAAATAGAGGTGTAGCTGTAGACTCACTTCAAAAGAAAAAAGAAACGAAAAACTCATTCAAATATCTCAAAAAATTACGAAGCTACAACCGTTTTAATGTCGCTTGTTAGAGTGAGAAAACGATCTGGGACCGTGACGTCACGATCCTCGAGCGTCATAGTAAAAAACAATCGTTTCATTATAAAGGTGCGTTTTGCGGAAAAGAGACGCAACAAACCCCCTCTTAAAACTTTATACACTTATAACTTAGTGATTACCTATATAGCCTCTTGCGTTGTTTTTTTTCGAGATAATACAACATTATGATTATTTTGTTTAGTGTCTACATCCCTATTTTCGATAAGATAAGATAAAATAAGATTTCTTGATTGTCAGAACTGTGTACATTTAGTTGTTTTTGGTAAAATAAAGTCCTACAGCTTGCCCATTTCGGACGTACAATATTAAACTTAAAGCTAGTCAAATGTACTAAAACAATAACAACAATAGTATTTCCAAATAATTTTAACCATATTCACACATAAAATATTAATTTAGATCTATACGACATCCGTATTTTCTTTTAAACCACGAACTTCGGAATTCGAAAATATTCGGGTATCTCTATCTCTATCGCACTAACAAATGACAGGAATGCAGAGGGCCTACCGCGAAAGGCATTCGAAGTTTCCCCTCTCTGTCATACTTACAAGTTCATACATAAGTGCGACAGAGAGGGAAAACTTCGAATGCCGTTCGCGGTAGGCCCTCAGATATACAAACTTCGAGTTTCGGTTTTCGTGGTTTGGCTGAATGCGCAAAGAGCGCGCGCGCGTGCCATTCAAAAAAACCAAGTTTATATTGTTCGAATTTGTTGTTACATTTGTACAAATTACGCCTTAATTCGACATTTGCGCATATAAGTTCGCATATCAAAATCGATTAATTTTATATTTGCTTTTGGTACCTATGTGTCTCGTCAATGTATATCGTAGACGGGATTAAAATTATTAATAGGCGACAGAAAGGCAAAGAAATTCCGCCATTTTGTCCGTAGTATTTCTTATTACTGTGAGTTTAACGTTTCTTTTAGCTGACATATGTGGCGGCGATATACTTTAAGAATAATAAATGAAAAATTAAATGAAGTCGTATATTACGGAAAATAAATTAATTGTCGCAGTCGGATAAAAACTATCCTAAGTTGCAGCTGGAATAATAATGTACCTATATAAAATGTTTCATATTTTTCCGTCCATGGGATGCTGAGAACATTCGTACCACAGAAAGCTTAGTTTCAAACTGGCTGATTCTTTTTTTAATTTAGAGATTTATTATAAGTGGAGATAACAATATGAATATGGTTTATATTTTAATGTTTTTATTACTTTTCAATGTGCCCCGCTTTTTTTCTCGCCCCTGTGATGTGCCCACTCTATGATGTGAAGAATGAATGCTCCCAGACATAAATGGCATTCATGTAGAAAATCTCTGGAGTAAACTTTCAAACGAAGCAAGCGGATGCACCCCATTGAGCATGAGGCCTTGTGTTTCCAATCTGCCGTCGTATGTACTTACGAACGTATGTATGTGTGTGGGCGACTAGGGTCAATTGGAACGTTTTTTACAAAAAGGGCTATATTACAACAATTGTTCACCTCTAATGTTATTAATTTAGTGTTTGGGGTGCGATTCTAGCCGCCCCTGGAAATGTCGAGAATCGTATCTCGTGTTCTAGCCGGCAGGAATTAAAAGCTGGTGCCAATAAATGAAACTGTATTTCACTTCTGCAGTTTATATTAACTAATTAAATAATATGTTTCACATTGCACGTAGAACCGATGGCCGCTGGGGCGGAAAGGTTCTCGAGTGGCGACCACGTACCAGAAGGTGAGCCCCCACAAGGTGGACTGATGACCCGGTAAATGTCGCGGGAGTCCACTGGATGCGGGTGGCGCAGGACCGGCCATTGTGACACTCTTTGGGGGAGGCCTATGTCCAGCAGTGGACGTCTTTCGGCTGATATGATGATGATGATGATGAATTAAATACTAGCGAAATTACACATAACACATTTTTCTGTGACTGTGAATATCAAACCCAAAACATCTTCCGCTCAAAAGCCGATAGAAAAGTAAAATTAAACCGAAGGAGTTGTGATGCGCGACAAAACGCCATTAAGTGAAAGTGTTAAGTTATGGGCCTGTGTCGAAGAACTAGGGCATATACCTTAGTAATGGAATTAAAGTTCGGAATCCGGGGACAGCTCGGAAAGTAATAATGTGTGATTGATAGCTTCAACTCTTTTGATACCATTACGTTAGGTAGATCTAAATGTCCGATTTTATACGGTAAAACTGTCCTCACGCGTGTTCGAAACGTTAAGTAATTACCCCTTAGGACGGGTATGACTCCTGGGAACAACAGCCCGGACTACCGTCTAAAACCCGACGGCGCTCCACGCGCTGCATTATGGCGGAGCCACGGGAACGCTCGCGCACACTTCCGCGACACCCTATATACAGGAACCTATGTCAACCCTCTGAATCACAAAACAAAGACATACATTTTCCGAAAACAAATGTACAATTTATACCAACAAGTCACACGTGATAGCAATAAACAGTTATCAAAGGCGAACAGTTGTTCATATTAGGTCCAACTCGCGTCCACGACCTCATACCTTTACATTTTAGTTTGTTTTAAGATGAGCTTAATTTTTGAGCTCGCAAAGTGGATTTTTAAACAGCGTTTATCAAAGAGATGCGAGCTTGACGAGTAAGCCAGCTGAAACGCGACGTTGTTAGCAATTGTATGGACGCATATTTATTTGTACAACGGTCGTTTCGTGAATGCTATCGCCACGCCTGCCCGCGACACACAGCCGTTGCGTTTTTGTTTGTTGTACAGTACGTGGCCACCACGTGCGTGGTTCACCGAAATACAAAGATGTTGAGAAGTAATAATATGCGTAAATTTTGGAACGCATGTACGGACATAATATGTATGTGCGTGCGTTCGAAAAATTACGCAATAACCTTCAGAGGATCCGTAACTTTTCGAACGTACGTTAGGTTAACTCAACTGTCATTTAGATTTACTCAACATACAAAAAAAACCGGCCAAGTGCGAGTTGGACTCGCGCACGAAGGGTTCCGTACCATTATCTATAAAAACGGCAAAAAAAATCACGTTTGTTGTATGGGAGCCCCCCTTAAAAATGTTTTATTTTGTTTTTAGTATTTGTTGTTATAGCGGCAACAGAAATACATAACCTGTGAAAATTTTAACTCTCTAGCTATCACGGTTCTTGAGATACTTACAGCCTGGTGACGGATTATCTATAAAAACGGCAAAAAAATCACGTTTTTTGTATGGGAGCCCCCCATAAAAAAATAAAATTTTATGTTTTTAGTATTTGTTGTTATATAGGGGCAACAGAAATACATAATCTGTGAAAATTTCAACTCTCTAGCTATCACAGTTCTTGAGATACAGCCTGGTGACAGACAGACGGACGGACAGCGAAGTCTCAGTAATAGGGTCCCGTTTTACTCTTTGAGTACGGAACCCTTAAAATGTCAATTAGATCTACCTGACGTACGTACAAAGTGTTACGTAATCGACCAGCTGGTACTATCCAACCACTTCTGTATGGACATATGGTCCTTTGAACAGGATTTGGGATGGTAATGTTACAAAAAAAAACAGTGTTGTTAAAGATACAACGACTTAGATACCAACATGAGTAAATACATTCATATCTTCTTCTAACTAAAGGTATATTTGATAATAATACCATCAAACCAAAATGTTGAATCCGATACACGAGATAACCTGAATGCTCCAGGCAAAATACGGTTTTAAAATATTTATTTACTAGCTTCTGCCCGCGACTTCGTCCGCGGAGAACTCGTTTATATCGTAGCTCGATACAAACTTTCACCCTCCATTTCCCCTTTAGGGATTGATTTCCGGGATAAAAACTATCCTATGTGCTTCCCCGAGACAATTTTATCAAAACGGGTGCAACGGTTGTATTATATAGTAGCTCCTTTCACCTCCAATTTCACCCCATTAAGAGATGATTTCCGGGATAAAAACTATCCCATGTCCTTTCCCGGAACTCAAACAATTTCTAAACCAAATTTCATCTCAACCCTTATTAGTACAAGGGGATATTATTTCCCACTTCGTCTGTTGGTATAAAATTTTATGTATTTTGTATACGGCAACTCTTAATGAAACCTACCTTGTATACAGTTTTACACTTCTTAGTAAGTATTATACTTATTATACTGGCAACACTTTTCACTCAGACTTCATCTGTCAACACACGTCAATGTAAAAGTCAAAAGTTGTGAAAAAATCGTAAACAACAGTGTTTTTCGCCGATGAGTGTCCAGATCCATCAAAAAAAATTAGGTAAGAGGGTTTTGATGGCAGTTACGTACAATTAACTGTATTATTTGTTATTAAGCATAGAAATTACTGTCTAAAACCATTGTTTTGTCCGGCTAAATGTCCTTTGAAGTTGGATGGTCCAAGTGGGAAAATAATTCCCTTTGTTCGCTCACGAAAAAAAAAAAAAAATCACGCCGTAAACTTCTTATAAATATATATAGTAAGTAATACAACATTATGACGAGTTTTGAAGCCCGTTTCTATATAATAAATAGTCTTTGATAATATTTGTTTGAGTTTAGTACACAACCATTACTTTATAACGTCTTTCAACCAACGAAAAAAACGGAGGAGGTTCTCAAGTCGACGCGTATATATTTTTTTATTTTTTTATGTATGACCACGCATAATTTTTTACAGAGTAGTTCGATTTTGATAATTCTTTTTTTATTGGAAAGGGTATAACCCTTAAGTTGGTCCCATATACATTTGAAAAAAAAACCAACCTTAAGGGTAGGCAAATAGGGGATGATTGATTTTTGGTCGGTTAAATCTTTGTTTTTAAAGTAAATTATATGTGTGAAACAGATGATTGACTTGTAAAATGGTGTATTAATATTAAACTGATGTATGATATTAGTTTTTTTTTGTAATTTTGTGATAAACACAAATAAAAATGAGGCTTTGTAATTACTTTTCCAATTTTACGTTTTGTTTATATATTTATATGATTAAAAGTTCGTTTTTTTTATGAATTTCCCTGTTTTATTTTTAAGATTGTATTAAAAAATAGCAAGAAACAAAGAAAACTCATGAACAAGTCATAAAATGAAGAAAATAATAAAGATTACCTCAACGGTCGGACCGATTTTTTCAATACAATCATCGAACAAGGGGAAATAATTTCCCACCAGAAATCACCCCCTTCCACTTACCTCCCCCCCACTTTTTTCGTATTTTTTCTGGATCAAGATACCCAACTTACCCATAAATCGAACTCAAATTTTAATTTCCAAAAAAAAATGCTCTGTCCTATTAAGGGTTAATGGCTTCCATCCATTCAAATTTTAATTCCCTATTTCACCTCTAGGGTATGATTTCCGGGATAAAATCTATCTAATGTCCTTTCCAGGGACCTATTCCCGGGAATTAAACTGTATCTATACCAAATTTCATCTAAAGCTACGAAGCTACCTACATACAAATGTTCACCCCCAATTTTCCGACCTTAAAGGCTGATTGCTGGGTATAAAACTATTATTTGTCCTTCCCCGGGACTCAAACTATCTCTGTACCAGATTTCAATTTAAGTGGGTTCCGTTCAAATCTTTACCCCTCATTTCATCCTCTCAGGAGATGATTTTCGGGATAAAAACTATGCATTGTGCTTCCCCGGGACTCCAACTATCTCTATACCAGATTTTAACTATAAATAGGGTCCATCCAAATTTTCACCCTCGATGAAATAGGGGATAATTTTCGGGATAAAAGCTATCCGTTGTCCTTCTCCGCAGCTCAAATTAGCTCTGTACCCAAATTTCATCTAAATGGGTTCCATCCAAATTTTCACCCCCATTTTACCTCCTTTGGGTATGATTACCGGAATAAAAACTATCCTATGTCCTTTCCCAGGACTCAAACTATCTCTTAACCAAATTTCATCAAAATGGGTTACATCCAAATTTTCACCCCCTCATATCATCCCTTAGGGGATGATTTCCGGGATCAAACCTATACTCTGTCCTTCATCGGGACTCAACATATTTATATACCAAATTTCACCTAAATCGATGCAGCAGTTTAAGTAGATCCATACAAAATTCCACCCCCAATTTCAACCCCTTAGAGGATGATTTCTGGGGTAAAAACTATCCTTTGTCCTTTCCTACGACCCAAACTATGTCTATACCAAATTTCATCTAAATCGGTTCAGCCGGTTTCACGTGATGCGCGGTCACATAAACAGACAAACAGATAAACAGATAAACAGATAAACAGACAAACAGACAAACAGACAAACAGATAAACAGACAAAAATTCTAAAAACTGTTGGAGCGTGTTCTGTTGTCGATTCTTAGTACCCCTAGCCAATTTTTTTTTGAATCCATTCCATGTACAGACTTTCGACCCTCTTCAGCTTTATTATAAGTGTATGTATTTATAGATATAGATAGATAATAGCGTTTTTTTTTGTTTATTTAATTTTGAAACGTTATTCTAAGATGCTTTATTCAAGAATGCAACAAACTTTCCATCCGGAAGTAATTGTAAAGATTTAAATAAAGCATGAATTGATTTTTTTTTTATTATTTATCTTGAATATTATAGAGCGAATGTAAATGAACCAGAATAAAGATATAACCATTTAGGTATGCATATTTTTTCTGACTTTTCAGAAGCTAGTTGAGTTATAATTTTTTTGATGTCTGTAAATTTGTTGGATTTTTCGCTAGTTAACTATTTAATTGATAATATATCCATTACACAAAATCTGCCATTATAAATTATTTCCAAATTTGTCATTTGTTCCATACACGTTGTCAGTTAATTGTCTGGACTAGCATGGTAAACTAGGCAAAATCATTTTAGTTTTCACGTACCTTTTGTAGTTTAAAATTACCGTTATGTCCTAACGCTTGTCCGAAAACCTGGAGGTGTTTCCATCACCTTCCTTTGATTTTACTTCAGCGACTCCAATGTTCCAGCTGTGCGTTCTTCAAACCAGTGGGTATTTATGTTGATGTTCGCAATTTGTATTAAATTACGCTTTTGAAGCTTTCCTTATCTATATCCATTAAAACATTTCCCTTTACGAGCTTTAACGCTTTCAGACTCCATTAAGTAGCAGGTTTTACCTAATCTGCTATAAAGCATTTGAAGTGTTGATTCTATTCGGACAATTTGACTCGCGTTAATTTTTACTTTGCCATTTAAAATGATTAAGTGCGATTAAATTTATTTAACACCTTTTATGGTCTCTGATTTTTAGGTCACATATAAAATGGCATCTTTTTATGGCTACAAGCTACGACATTACAAAGATCATCAACTAATTGGCAAACCAAATATTTGTTATACCAACAAATGTTACACAAAGTACCGATCACCGACGACAAACTACTAGACATCTGATTTGCAAATAACACGACCTTTTTCAAATTAAAGAAGTTAAAATTGGTTCGCCCGAAGGAGGCGAAAGTTAGAATCGACTACAAAAGAGCAGCGTGATCTTGTTAAACAAGAACTGTTAAAGCAGAATCAGTGCAAAAGTTAAAATTAAAACTCATTCTTCTTGCTAATAAGAGTAGATGGCGGAGATACGCGCAACGCTGTCTCGACTTTCTACTCACGTATTTGTTCACTTTACCATCCTGGGCTCTAGAGTCATTGGCAGGTCTTAGTTTTAATTAACCACAACAAACGAAATGAGAAAATATTTGTAATTTTTTTGTACAGTGTTTAATCAGACCTAAATAAATTAAAAAACCACTCTCCCTCTTAGGAATTAGTCCTCATCATGCTCTTACTCTTTTGCCTTTTTTGCCCATTATATTATTTTATGTGCTTCGCTGCTGACATTTTAATCAAAATTAATTTAGAATCCATCCTAAATATTCAGCTAAGTGAGCAATCCTGCTGGTCGATTTCGTAACGCATTGTACGTGCTTGAGGTATATCTAAATCTCACTTTTTGTAGTATCAAATAACAATTTCCAAAGTTTTGAAATAGATAAGTCTCAAAACAGACAGTTGTAAACTTAAGTTGTAATCTTTATTTTCTTCTTCATAAAACCAGCAAACTGCAATGAAAATTAAAATCTTGCTCATAAAAGTATGCACAGGTATCAAAGACGAGCAACAATCACTTGAAATTGATAGGACCCATAAAACAGGGGTATCCAAGAATACTGTCCAATATTCTATCAAATTCAATTTGCACTAAACAGTCTCCGTGGCGGGATAAAATGTGTGAAGCGGAAAAATTGATGAGCGATCGATATTATAATATTAGCGTAGCACCTTGATTCAGGATGGAAAATGGATATTGGTTACAAAAAAAAGTGAAATGCTTAAAACATTCCATGTCGGGAACTCGATATCGAGTCCCTATGCCGTAGGCGCTTTCCGCTACATAAGAGGAAAACCACGGGATCGGGAACGAGCGTAGCGCGTAGCGATTCGCGGCAGTGAATTTGTTAAACTCATACATACATACATACCATCACGCCTTTATCCCTAAAAGGGGTAGGCAGAGCACATGAAACTTGTGTTCCAGTGCCACTTTTAGCATAAATGTGGGTATAAAAGATCGACAAAATGTGATGTTGCAGTGATAGGTTGCTAGCCCATCGCCCACAACACACTTCAACCCTGTTCCCTTAGTCGACTCTTACGAAACCCACGGGAAGACAGGGGGTGGTGCTATTCTAACCCGACACCACACGGGGGTTTGTTAAACTCGACTACGGAAAACTTGCGATTTCAGAGTTTGAACTGGATGTCAGTATGTAGGTGTTTTCAGTTATTAGATGGATCAATCAGGTGTCCCATTCTATGGAATATTAGAATTTTAACGGTCAAATTCGTCTACGTTTCTTCGTTTATTTAGGATGTCAAAGGGAAATATTGTACTAGTTTTACTTATTCTTTTTTTTCAAACACAACAATGATAAAGTTTCTGCGTTTCAAAATGGTTTTCCTTGAAATTGCATGACGATTAACGCACGATTTATTAAATATTTTATGGAATAGGTACATATATAGGTAGAAACAACTTCACCTTTTGGTATATATTTTGTAATTCATAAAATAATCCTACTCAGCCTTCATAGAATAAGAAGGTTTATTATATTATATCATAAAAGACGTTTACCCAACAGATTGGATCATATCGCATCTCATAAATTGGCCTGACATTGAAAGAAAACGCGATCCATTTATACGTTCAATTTCCATAAATTGCACAGGCATTCCAATGTCTGAATATCAATTGTTGAAAGTTTGATAATGCCATAAAATATAAGATTAAAAGACTTTAGAAAGGTTTGAATATTTCATCTAAAATGCCATCTCCTTATTTCAAAAAGTTCGATGAGGACTTATTCTGTCTGATAACTGTTTCAACTATTAGAATTCGCGTGACTTCTTTTAAAAGAAAGAACTAATACTTTATGTTAATATTACACTGATTCAATCAATACTTTGGCGTTGCTTGCTCTTAGACATTCATAATATTATATTTTTAAGCAATGACATTGTGTTTTAAAACTCGACAAACGAACTTACTTACTTGCCTTTAAAAGCAAACCAAACTGCGTTTCCTACGCTAGGTCGGGGCGTACCCTGCAACTGTGTGAGACAATAGACATCTACATACAGTGCCCCATTAACGGGTGATTCATCAAAGGGCAGTGTTTCTCAACCGTGTTATGGGCAAATTATCCCCGAGAGCCTTCATCGTTTGGTTATGTGCTATGTTAATATAGCTCGATCTATGTAGGACCTTGAGTTCTCCACAATGTGTATCATAGTTGATTTGCTTTGATGTGTATAGTAACTCGTTTAAGATAGCTTCGTGGCTTCAAAGTGCTTGTTCGATGTTCAAGATGTTTGTCAAATATGTTTCTAAATACCAATTTGGTTCAATATCTGTGGTTTTTAATGTATTTTTTTTATACTACGACGGTGGCAAGCTTACGGCCTGCCTGATGTTAAGCAGTTACCGTAGCCTATGGACACTTGTGACTCCAGAAGAATCACAAGCGCGTTGCCGACCCATTATTCACTTGAGGATTCGCTGTGTTGGCAGACAGAGACATGCAGGCCCCTCACTCCCAACACAACGCACCCTAGGGAGCTCTGCAAAATACTTATTTTGTTTTACACCACGAAGATCAAAAGCATCTACCGATCAAAACTATCTCATTTACCGCATTGATGACTTCAATAAGTCATGTGGTCTTTAAAATGTAGGACTAGAAGTTCATGGTACTGCAGGGGGGTAAACACGTAACGCTCCGGAAGCGCGACAATTTAACTGTCAATTTTCCATATAAAAAGTGACACCTACCTGACGCGCGTACAATGCGTTACGTGATCGACCTAGACAGTTAAATTGTACCGGCGCGCGTTCGGAACGTTACGTGATTACCCCTCATAACTACATGGATACGGATTTGGAGGTATGATGTCTTTAGCAGTTGTCACTATCATATAGCGGTAGTTTTTCAAAATTTATTGCCAATCAGCATAAAAGATAACCGCTAAAAGCCGACGAGCGAGTAAACCTCACTCTGCCATCCATGGAGCGCGAAGCTATGAGGAGATAAAAAAATCCGTTTTTTTCGCACCGGTAAGGAATATCTCAAGAATTGCCGTTGAAGGCATTTCGCGATTTCAAATTGTAGGCATTATGTAGGAGAAAACGTTGCTATCTCTGTTATTACATTCCACGGTAAGCCCCCTCGGATATACTGAGGGAGCATGCCAGGCCAACATATTGCAATATTTGAGAATCAGCAGAATATTACATTATTATCGTAGCGGGACGGCGGGATCGAAAACGAATAAACAAGACGATACTCGCGGATATTACAAAGGATATTAACTGTGTTCGATATTTTTAGAATCACTAAAAATCATTATAAGTGTAAGTACTCGTAATGCTCACTAAAATTCTGTTTTCACAAAATACGTTAATAGTTCTGTAAAAATAATTCAAGTTACTTACTCTTTTCGTACTTCTAAATTTCGTATTTCTAAATTTCAAAATTCTGCCTTGAGGTCAGTTCTTCCTCTTAGTGATTAAACCACTTGTTTTTTTTAATTTCAGTGATATACCGGTTATCTTTTCGGGTTAAAGAGTTAATTATTCTCAAAAGAAATATAACATTTCAGTTATTGAGAAAAAAATAGGTTCATTAAATCATTTTTTCAGAGATGGCAGTGTCTGCTGGCCAGTTAGCGGTGTTTTTTTACAACAAAGGGTAAGGTTTTCTGGTCAAATTTAGTATTTTATTTATTCAAAATCCTGAGTTTGGTTAGTAAAGAAGACAGTGTCTCTGTTTTTTATATCACTATGTGAGTAGTTTATTTCATAGGTACCTACATTTTATAAATAGTCACCGGTCACATAATAGAAACCTGTAGGGTTGGTGTGGACGATTTTACCAATCCAATTCCACCTATCCAGGTCAACATATAGGTATGCTCCGATAGTAAAACGACCAAATTGCTCCAATAATAGTAAATAACGTGACGGCGTAAACCTGAACAAAGTTCAAGCCAGCTTCACTGTAAACGCTGCGGTGCAAGCTTATCATATGGGCAACAAAAATTCAAAAGTTGGCATAAAGTTAGCACAATCCCAGCTCCCAGGAGTCCCGACTCAATGCATCGCCGTATTTATGGGCAAAGTTTCCCAGCCATGTTTAACGCATCCTGGTTGCCGCAACTTTCTTTTTATTGCTTTATTATACAAGTCACAATGGATTTCAGCTCACGGAAAATTTATAGTCAGCAATTCGAGGCTCATACAAAATGTTCCCTTCGCGGTTTCCTCGGGCGAAGAGTTGACTCGCGCTTTGTGTCGTATAAGCTGTTCAGTGTTATATAATTATTTCGTCAAGGTATTTGGTATGACAGTTTATGCAACATTTCAAAGAAATTCAGTGTCGCGTTAAAGCGTCTTCTGTTATTATTTAAGTATTCACCTTGTTGTGGTTACTGAATTGTGTATTCCATTTGGGACTCAACTACATAGGTGGACCTTAAGTCGTCTGTTAGTCTGTTACCCTTTCTATTATTAAAACTTGCTTAACCTTCAATAATTAATTTATTTTAAGTTAAAGTCGTATGACATACCAATAAAAAACATTCCATGTAAAAATAGTCACAAACTTTTATTTAAAAATCAAATAAAGATTAACAGGAATGCCTGAGTTGGCTTCTACGAAATATCTCACCACGTTTTACTGTATCTGTGTTTCGAGACTGGCTTGGCCTATTTTTACATGGAGTGTTTTTTATGGGATCTTTTTTCTTTTTGTAGACTTTGTATGGGCATGTTATTTTAACAACCGCAAATAACGTTTGTTTTGCAGGAAGGATTTGCAAAAGTAACTTTGTAATCGCATGTATTTGTATAGGATTACAAACTTATTTATGTAGTTTTGATATCTCTGAAACGTGACTGAAATTGCAATATTTTTAGGTTTTTTATGAATTACTAGGCTAAAAACTAATTACCTTAAAAACTTGGAGCTTGCGGGACTGCTAGACTTACCTTAGAATTATGTTGATCATTATCAATATATAAGTGAGTGAGTATGTCAGTGACAAAACTAACGATCTTTGACGGACAATAGTTCTTAAACTGAAAGTTCAAATTGAATGATATTGACATTATATGTAAGCCATATTATGTTCTACATGTTACTTAAAATTCAGGGTTCTTGCTTTAGCCAGCACAAAATTACAGGATGTTCAAAATGGTACGACCGTGCCTCTTTGTTTGCTCGACTTGGCGGGGGCACTCCGTGCCCCCAGATACTCTTTAATCTCGCTGTTTCCAGGCAGATCACACATGCCTTATTTTTTTTTTTGGTAGATTGGTTTCGATCGAAAACAAAAGAGATTAAGAATTAAAATTCGGCATAAGGCGTCATTTTCCAACGTTACTACAAAGAATGGATTCTGCTTTAAAAAGTTTCATACCTGAGGGGTGATCACGTAACGTTTCGAACGCATGTTAGAACAACTCAACTGTCATTTTCCTATACAAAAATTGACATTTAGATCTACCTGACGCGCGTACAATGCGTTGCGTGATCGACCTGCTGCTCTACTACAGTGGCAAGTATAAGGAAACATAATATCGCGGTATAGGTTAATTTAAGTTTAGAAACATTGCAAATAGGGATGTGACGTAAGATCTTTTTACGATGCCATTCGAACCAGTTTTTGGAGAGGAACAAATGTTTGTATGGGAGCAACTTCAATTAAAGAACATAAATGCTACCAATAGAATCTTTATGCTTTAATAGAAATTAAGCTGTATTATGCAACTTAGTTTCTATAAAGGCATAAGGATTATATTAGTAGCTTTAAATTTACTCTCGGACAAAAAAAAAATACATATTTTTTCTAAAGTTATATTATAAGGGTGTGTAACCGCTATAGGTACGATAAATAAATAAGGTCAATATTTTTTTATGATTCTAATAATATTTTTTAATATATAGGTTCTTTCTTATATAAATTTGATGGTTTACTATCCATTTAGCAACACTACGTTATCAATTTTAACATTAGTCTAGACCCCTATTCTTCCGGTGATTACATTTTCGTAACTTAAAAAATATTATCATATCAATATCACACTCGTATTCATACGTCGAGTCAGATTCTGATTTCCTGATATAAAATTATCTAGAAATCATAGTTCATCAGCATTGTACTATAGATCGATTTAAAAAAAATTCAAAATAAAGATTTATTGTCGCCAAAAAACAAAAAACACAAAATCACAAAATCGAACGCTGATGTATAAAACAACACAAAACAGAAAATAAATGAGTGCGACAATAGGCCGGGGCTCAGCGTTTGCTGCTAAGCCTGTCGGTTGTACAGCGCTGTTTTAAAAAAAATCTGTTGTTAATAAGAGCTCTCAAAATATGCATCTATTTGAAAGTCGCGCCATTACTGAACAAGATTTGCAGTTAGGTTATAAAGTGGGTCCTTCTTTCATTTTCATAAAGTTTTGTGGGTATTAAAGTGTCGGCACTCGGGGCCGTGGATCAGCTGGAACGGTGCCAGCCGCTATATCAACGCCAGGAACTGAGAACCCCTTCATTTCGGCTTATTACTTTTTATTAGTAAGTAGGTACTTAGTTATTTTGGTAGGACACTGAGACCAACATGATGAATGAGGTGATCTTACCCCTGGTTTCATTGAGATTCTTTAGACCTTATTTCGGTTAGTAATGTCAAATAATGTATACCTTTATGCTTGTGTTGAAGAGAATACT